>JASDFA010000006.1:38477500-39727500 GCA_035772735.1 Datura wrightii
GGGGAAAAATTCCCACTAGTATAAATAGCACACTTAGGTTTATTTTTAATGATTCTGACTTGGTTGAGCAAGAACGTGGGTTACAGGCAGTTGAGGGGACAAAATTCTTAGGGTTCTTCTCTATCTCTTTCTTCTTTATTCCAATTGTTTTGTATGATTTAAGCTCATTTAACGATGTTTAATCTACAAATGAGTGGCTAAATTCACTTCTTGCTGAGGTTAAGAACATTTGTAGTGGAATGTAATTATTGATCATCTTGGTTTTTCATCTTTTCTTCCATGGTTGTTCTATTAATTCTTGTTTTACTGCATTAATGTGTGGCCAATATTAATGTATATCTAAAAAATCAGGTTTGCGCTCGATAGAGAAAGAAATTTGAAAGTTGTGAATTAATAGGATATGATCTCTTCTTGGTTTGGGAAAATTGAGAATTGATTTACCTTCAGAATAGAAATATATCTGAAAGTCGTATTAGTCAATTAAAGAATCGGTTTCGTATGGCTAGAACATGAATTTCTTCTTATCACAGAAATGTAGGTGAAGGTTCATGATTCTTAAGTTGGGTTAAATACGAGAGTTTTAATCCATGGGAAATAATTCTTGACTAGCAACCGAAGGAAAGATTAACCAATTCGTATCAATAAAGTGCTTCCCTACATGTTTGTTTTAGCCTCAGCATGCTCATTACTATAGTTCAAACTCAAATTGTACATTTGTTTTAGATTAGTATAAATTAGGAAACAAACTCCCAAAATCTTCTTGAAACTGTTGTCTGCATTATTAGAGTTAGAGTTTATTATCACTTAATTAGATTATTACCTTGGCCCAGTCCCTGTGGGGTCGATACTTGGCTACTCTAGCCATTTTTCTACTTGTTCGACCACGTGCACTTGCGTGTAGGCATTCCAAACCATTGTACAGTGCACAACACATTTATAAGCAAGACTCTACTAGACACAGCTTGCAAACACCCTTAGATACGAACTGCTTTGATACCAAGTTTGTCACGCCCCACCTTGGGAGGCATTACTGGCAGCTAATGCCTACTAGGATCTGAACTGACTTAACTAAGCCTAGGCACACCTAGTGCAAGCTTGCTCCTCAAATCAAGAAAACAACGGGCTATATCTCGGTTGTAAATACATCCTCCACTCTATAAGGCCGTATAACCACTTGTAAATGAAAATATCTAACTAACAAAAAGCAACAGAAAGGATCCTATGCGGGCTGACAAGACCACCATGATATCTGCTCGGTGCTTTGGTAGGGGTTAAAAACCGACACGCAAGTGCACGTGGTCAAACAAGTAGTAAGTGGCTTAAGTAATCCAAGTATCGATCCAAGGAGACTCTGGATAAGTAAACATTGCTTAAGTATACTATATTCTATCTCACTTCTAAATATGCTGACAACAACGTAACCAACAATTGAAAAGTTTGTTTTATAAATTATGTACTAAAACTACTAACAATTATCTACTTTGAATTTAAACTATGGATATCAGCATGCCAAGGTTAAGAACATGTAATGAACTTGATTATAATCATAAATTGGTTAATCTTTTCTTCCAGTTACTAGCCAAGAACATTAGCCTAGAGATTAAAACTCTCGTATTTAATCTCACTTAAGAATCATAAACCATCCATCTACATTTCTGTGATCAAATGCAATTCATGACCTAGCAATACAATTCCGGTTCCTAAATTGACTAATACGGCTTTCAAGTATATATCTATCAGGAAAGCACATCAAAACTCAATTTTCCCAAATCAAGTTAAGAACAATACCCTATTAATACACAACTTTCCAATTTCGTGCTCTCTCGAGTGAAATCAGACTTTTTAGATATACGTTAATGTCGGCCACACACCAATGCAGTAGAAACAAGAATTAATAGAACAACATGGAAGAAGAAGATGAAAAACCATATAATTTAATAATCAAAATTCATCACAAATGTTCATAACCTTAGCAAGGAAGGGAATTAGCCACTCATTTGTGGATTAATCATCCTAAAACAAGTGTTAATCATACAAACAATTGAGTGAAAGAAGAAAGAAAGAGAGAAAAAACCCTAAACTTTTCGTCCCTCAACTGCCTGTAACCCACGTCCTTGCTCCACCAAGTCTGAATTATGAAAAATAAGCCTAAGTGTTCTATTTATACTAATGGAAATTTTTCCCGGAATAACAAGCAACGTGTCACGGAGTGCATCGCGGAGCACTGCCTCCGTGGCATGGCGTGGACGCGGACCCTCACTGGAAATTTGGGTCCGTGTATATAGCATCAACATGGCACAGCATCCAACGCGGAGGCTTGCCACCGTGCCACGGAGCTGTCGCGAGGCTCCACTGGAATTTGACTATTATTTCACCCTCAAGGCAGAATGCCTCCACGATGGTAGCGTGACACGGCTCTATCGCGGAGCCCCTTTATATTGTGCAGTCCAATGCCTTTTCCGTGCTCGAATCCAAGTCCAACTCCGATATTGTTCCAACATGCATTTTAGCTCCTCGAAATCACATTTTACCTACAAAACAATGCTAATCATGTTGGTTAGTATAAATTCACATTTTATTACCAATTACATGAAAATGTATACACATTGCACGATAAACAAGGCGAAAATGATACGTTTGAGTATCACTTGGGCATATAAATCTGCCCAAGATCACTTACCCCACACTTAAATCCTTGTTCGTCCTCGAACAACAAACATACAATTCATGCAATTTACATCCCAACCTTCGCCACTATGGTGCGACAATTTGAGCTACGGTCATACCGATTATTCAATATTTCAAATCATCAAGAAAACATGCATGGTCTTAACAATACAAGTACCTTCAATACATTAAGACTTCCTAGACTTTAAGAATCGACTTTCGATATCGACAAACTCATGCAAATCATCTAATCAAGATATCTGACACGAAAATCAATCTTTCATCAAGCATGTGCCCTCACAACTCAAGAGAATCTTCCCCTTTATGCTCATGTGACACACAAACATTCAAATAGGGGCATGTAGAAATTAATTTCACTCTCTCTCCCAAAAGAATTCACATGCATCATGTCATGACCCATAAGCTTGCCCTTAGTGTATTACCCCACTAATATAAAGAAATGCCAATGTAAGATCACGTAGGACTTTAATGGGTTGTAATGGAAGCTATGGAACTAGTACATACTGGATTAGCCAATAATAGTCACTAGCATCATTAAGCGCCTTTTCAACACATTCCCATCAACGTGTGGACATTGTTTCTCTCTTTTCTTTTTTTTCCATCATCCCATTCACGATGATTTGCTTTCGTATGGCCCATTTCATCAAGCACACTTGACATGAAAACAAAGGTTTTTCATGCATCTTCATTATCATTTAGTTATTGCAAGTGCACCTTCAACCTTTTCTTTTCTTTCCTCACTCTGCTTTTCTTTTTCTTTTCACCATTCTCACTCTTTGACACTTTGGGAAAATTTTTGTTCTTCTTAAGCGCTTAAGAGTTTTGTATAGACTTTACGGCTAATGAAAAGAAAGAATGAAGCTCAGTTTATACATTTTTGGACAAAAGAAAGAAATAATAGGCTAAAAGCTCAACGGGCTGACTAGGGTATACAATCACATAAAAAGGGGAGTATGACAAGAAAAAAATAGAAACTCTCGGTTAAAACAAAAAAATGCCTACATCCTTTCCAACAATACACCTCCTTCATTTCATTTTGTACACACACCAGACAAGTTCTAGACACTTCACAATAGCATGGAATAACAATACCTCACTTCACACTTCATGCACAAGCTCGAATCAAGATGCATTCACAGACTCTTCAATTAGCTAATTACATGAATTCAAAAATTAAGCCTCAATCACACCGAATCGAACTCTACAGCCTAGGTATCTCAACATATTTACAAAACTGCATGCTTTCATACGAATCACTTTTGCATTTTGAATATCAGGTATAACACGCAACCAACATTTCACAACCATATAGTAACTACAAGTTCCGTGATGCAATCCACCAAAGAAAAAAATTGAAAATAAATTAAAATAACTACTCCTACCGACTACATTTCCCTTAAGACGGTCGTCATCCATCCATCATAGGGAACAATCACTAACTATGACGTCGGTTCAATGGGACTATTCTTGGTAAAAGAATCAAAAACAAACTCCGAGAAACCCAAAAATAAAAATTGAAAAATTTTGCAAATCATCGATCATTTCGATAGAAAAATTATTTACAAAATATTTTAATATGAACAAAATATTTTTGCAAAATTTTAAAAATATCGATCATTTCGATAGAAAAAAATATATATAAAAAATATTTACAAAATTTTTACAGACTTAGCTGGCAACAACAACATTCCATAACACACATCAATTACCACAAATATGTACAAATACAGAACAATTTGCAATTCACAAACACAGGGAAACATACATACAAAAATATAGAGGAAGGCATACAAGCAAACTAGCCCAGCCCCAGCACCTAACTACTCCCCACCCCACACTTAAACCGAAAACTGTCCCCAGTGTTCACAAAAATTAAAAATCACACAATTGGGTGGTGGAACTCCCTGATCAGTCAAAATATTCCACTTCTTCATCAGGTGTTGCTGCCTCATCGTCCATGTCTGAGTCGCCTCCGTCGTCGTCATCGGACTCCACATCTGAGTCCTCCCGGTGTGTCTCCTCGTCCATGGGGACATCATCGTCTGTGGGCTCTATAAAGGCTGGCCCCACTCGGCATAGAGCCCTGGCGTTTTCGCCAAACGGGTAATCCAGCTCGAGCTGCCATAGCTCCTCCTCCATGGCTGGTCTCCCACCTATCCTGAGCTGAAGCATTTGTATCCCAAACATCCGTGCCATGTACTGGTCATCACGAGCATGTCACTCGCCAAGTGTCAGCACTGGCCCGTGTGTGGTGTCGGGGGCCTTAGTTTTGGTCACGTCCAAGGCCCTCCGCTCCAACTGCGGGATGTAGTCCAAAGCCTCTTCCTCGACATCGAGGCCCTGGAGAAAGGTGGTGATTAGTCCACCGAACCCATACCTGTGGCCCTGGTGTAGTCGGGCTCTCTTCATTGTGGATATGATGACCGCTCCAACATTAATCTCCAGCCCTTTCATCAGGGCATACACCAGGCAAACACATTCCCGGGTCACATCAGTCATGTGCACCCCCGGGATTAGGCACGAGCAGACTATCTTCAGCCATATTCTGGCCTCCCTGTTCATTTGAGAATACGGTAGAGTCTGGTGGTAACCCCTTTCCTTATGTCTGCTCCATCTGGCTGTGGATCGAGCCCCACACAATGTGCGTCTGATATCGGCATATGGTGGGGTGATGTTCAGTTGGCGCAGAACGTGGGCGTCTATGTCCCGCACTCCGATGATGGAATTTAGCTGCTGGGGTTCCAGAGTGACTATCTGCCCTCTGATCTTGATTGTGTGGCTTCTGATTGCCGGGTTCCAATTAGCATAGAACTCCCGGACTAGATGTAGGTTGCACTGCTTGGGCTCCTGAAATATGAAGCTGAGCCCAGCTGCCTCGATCCTTTGAACTATTCGGGGGAACTCCTGTGCTAATGGTTCCCATGCGATATGCTCCTCGGGGAAGTATTTGTTCTCCTTGTGTTTGGCGTACCACTTCTTCCCCTCATCAGTTACCCACCTCGTTCCGTATTGGCAGTGTTGGCCGCGTGGAATTGCTGGTGCAGCTGGGACTGCTGTGCCCAGTCTAAGTCTTTTCCTCCCGGTGCCTGAAATTGATGCACCCTTACATTTATCTTGCCTACTTGCCATTTTGTCTGTCAACACAAATAAACAAGTGCAATGTCAAGCTAAATGAATATTAGCTTCGGCTAAGGTCGGGTTAACTAAGTTTACCCCACACTTAGTCCTTAGCTACGGTTACGATACTACGGCAAGAGTAACTTTATTTACAAAAAAAACAAACAGCTGTACAATTCATGCTTAGTGCGTTCAACAAGAAAAATTCGACGGTATAACTTTAGCTACTACTCAGACTTCATACAGCTAATCCCAATCATTACCATCTCTAGCAATTCTACCATCGCACTTAGCAAAGAAAAACAACAAAACAAAAACAACAACAAAAAATATATACACATGAACCTATACAACCAACCCAATTTGAACAATTTTCAATGTTTTCCCAAAAACCCGAGAATTCGTCATCTATTAGCATTCAACAATGGTTACAACGACTTATCTCATTTCACTACGTACACCCCGGCATATATTTCACAAATTCAACACATTACCCATTTCGATTTCAACAACCACAGCCCTAGAATTGATTTTCGCAAGCAAATTCGAATAATTCATGCAATCGACAAGTTCAAACGCTCATTACAATATTCCGAACATTTATCAATCAATAAATAACTCAAATTCATGCTAAAATTCGACTTGGGGTGATTTAGTTCACCTCCCATTCTTAAATTCGAATGAAATCGACAAAAACTTCAGAGATAATCGGAAAACGTACCTCGCAGTTTAAGAACCGAAGAAAACTTGATAATTTTTTTGCTTTAGACCGTGGCACGTTGATGGGGAAGGGAATTTTGGGTGTTTGGTCGCGGAGAAATGTAAAAATGAGGGGAAAAGGGGAGAAATCGGGGGTTTAAAATGTAGAAAACACGCGGGTCACCCGGCAACCCGGTGTGACCCATCACAATTTATATGGCAACATGTCACGGAGTGCATCGCGGTGCACTGCCTTCGTGACACGGGGCCATCGCGATAGCTTACTGGAATTTTTCAAAAATTCCAGATTACAGCTCAACGTGTCACGGAGGGTAATGCGGAGGTCCTCCTCCGTGACACGGAGCTATCGCCCCAGCTCACTGTCTCTGCATTTTATTAATTTTTTCATACCTCGCCTTTTCCTTCACGATTCCGTGCACATTTTTCTCCGTTTAACTTGAAAATCATCTCACTAAACAAAATTGGTTAGATTAATAGGTTTCACCTAACTAAAAAAAAATACTAACTAAAACGCAAAAATTTTGTACTCAATCAAGAAAAAGAAAAATAAAATCTATGTATATTTTACAAAATGGAAGAAAAAAAATTTTCACGGGTTGCCTCCCGTGCAGCGCCTGGTTTACCGTCGCGGCTCGACGTCATTTACGCTCAATTGTCCACTAGGGTGATGGACGATTTCTCACGATCATTGTCCTCCCCCCAGTAGTGCTCACACCTATCCGGTGGTCTTCCCATCAACTCTCGGGAATCATTCATTTGTTTAGCATTACCATGATCAATTACATTGATCACCGAGAGTTCTTCATTCACCATCGGGAGCTTGGGTGCTTTGTACACATCGAACACCTCTACCTTGTCATGTGCTCGCATAGTAAGTTGACCCGCAGCTACGTCGATTAATGCTTTCCCGGTTGCCAAGAAGGGTCGTCCCAAAATAAATGGGACTTTCGCTTCTGGTTCAAAATCCAGAATAATAAAATCTACCGGGAAAATTAGGGAGCCCACTTGCACTAGAACATCCTCAACAATGCCATCTAGCCTAGCTAAGGATCGGTCTGCCAACTACAAGATTATGGTTGTAGGTCTAGGACTCCGTAGACCCAACTTTCCGAATACCGAAGATGGCATCAGATTTATGCTCGCTCCCAGGTCACACAATCCACGAGCTCGGATGCTCTGCCCAATAGTAAGCTGGATAGTAAAACTTCTAGGGTCTTTTAGCTTCGTGGGCAGTCTATTTTGGATTCGGGAAGTGCATTCCTCCGTCAAAGCCACTGTGGCATACTCGGTCAAATGACTTTTGTTGGCCACGATGTCTTTAATGTATTTGGCATATTTAGGCACTCCCTGCAAGACATTAACAAGAGGTAAATTAACATGTACCTGTTTAAGCACCTCCATGAATTTCTTGAAACACGCCTCCTCCTTGTGTTTCTTGAGTCATTGAGGGAACGGGGGTGGAGGTCTTTCTGATTCAGCTTCTTTGGTTTTCCCCCTTTCTGAACTTTGCTCCCCCTCAACTTCTGCTGCTCCTGACTTTTGAGGTGGTCTTTCTGGTTCCACCTCCTTCAGCTGCAAACCACTCCTTGTGGTCACTGCATTTACCATCTTCGGATTAGGGTCCATGTCGCTAGGCAGTCCTCCTCTGGGCCTTGAGTTTTGGGCACTAGCAAATTGCCCAAATTGATACTCAAGAGCCTTGGTCGCTAACTGATTATTTTTCACTTCGGCTGGCAATTTAACATAGTCATCCTGCAATTGCACTTGATTAGCGATCATGGTCTTGAACATCTCCTCAATGCTAGGTGATGGTGGTGGAGGAGGGGCATTATGATTTCTGAATTGAGATTGGTAGTTCTGTTGCCCTCCTTGATTTCTTTGCATACCCTGACCCGAACTATAGCCTTGTTGGTTGTTGCTACCCCATGAAAAATTCGGATGGTTCCTCCAAATTGAGTTGTAGCCGCTACCATACTGCTGATGATTTATTTATGCATTGCCCACAAAGTTAACCGAATCTGGGTTTGCTCCACAGCACTCAGCTGAGTGCTCACTACTTCCACACACTTCACACCACATTTGCTGGACTGCATTAACTGAAGCTGAAGGCTGGTTCAAATTCATGTTGCTGAAGTGGTTGTTCAATTGATTCTGCAAGGCAGCTATCTGTGCAGCGATAGCTGTAAATCCATCCACTTCAAGCACTCCTGTTGCTTTCCTTGCCGCACCTCGTGATGAATCAGCATTCCATTCTGGATTGCCCTGTGAAATCCGGTTTAACAAAGTGTACAACTCCTCATAAGTCTTTTCCAGCGCTTGCCCTCCAGCTGCTGAGTCTAGCAAAATTTTAGTATGGGGTTCCAAACCCTCAATAAATGTATGTACCAACACCTCATTGGACTGATGATGATGAGGACAGTCCCGCAACATGGATTTAAATCTTTCCCAGCCTTGATACAAAATTTCCCCCTCCCTCTGTTTGAAACTTAGAATTTGACTTCTAAGTCTGGCTGTTTTACTAGAGGGAAAAAATCTGATCAAGAACTTTCGTGCAAGATCATCCCACGTTGAAATAGAATTTGGTGGCTCAGCGTTTAACCACCTCTTGGCTTCACCAAGTAATGAGAACGAAAACAATGTAAGCCGAACATAATCAGGTGACACTCCAGCGGGTATATAAGTGTCACTTATCTCCAAAAAGTTTTGGAGATGTTGTTGTGGGTCTTCATGAGGGAGACCGGTAAATTGCCCGCTTGTGTGCAACAGTTGCACCATGTTTTGCTTCAGTTCAAATCTCCCTCTAGGCTCTAGTTTGCGGATACTGGATGTTACATTGTTGGCATGTGGGATTGCAACCTCGCGAACCGGCCTTGCTGCTGCTTCTTCGGGCACTAACACTGCCCTTACAACCGGTGGATTTTGTTGCTCCATAATTGTCTGTCTGAGCAACTGCAGCTTCTTTTGTAGAGCTTCTCTGCGTTTAATAGGCTCTATATAAGATTCCACCAGCTCTTTGTCTCTTGCCAGTGTTCACAGAAATCAAGTCTGCAAAATACAGGCTAAGACCAAGTTATCAACACTTAAGAAAATAAAATAAAAATACAATAAATTTACACTTAATACAATTTCACCAATTGCCTAGTCTCCCCGGCAACGGCGCCAAAAACTTCCTCGGTGCTTTGGTAGGGGTTAAAAACCGACACGCAAGTGCACGTGGTCAAACAAGTAGTAAGTGGCTTAAGTAAGCCAAGTATCGATCCAAGGAGACTCTGGATAAGTAAAAATTGCTTAACTATACTATATTCTATCTCACTTCTAAATATGCTGACAACAACGTAACAACAATTGAAAATTTTGTTTTATAAATTATGTACTAAAACTACTAACAATTATCTACTTTGAATTTAAACTATGGATATGAGCATGCCAAGGTTAAGAACATGTAATGAACTTGATTATAATCATAAATTGGTTAATCTTTTCTTCCAGTTGCTAGCCAAGAACATTAGCCTAGAGATTAAAACTCTCGTATTTAATCTCACTTAAGAATCATAAACCATCCGTCTACATTTCTGTGATCAAATGCAATTCGTGACCTAGCAATACAATTCCGGTTCCTAAATTGACTAATACGGCTTTCAAGTATATTTCTATCAGGAAAGCACATCAAAACGCAATTTTCCCAAATCAAGTTAAGAACAATTCCCTATTAATTCACAACTTTCCAATTTCGTGCTCTCTCGAGTGAAATCGGACTTTTTAGATATACATTAATGTCGGCCACACACCAATGCAGTAGAAACAAGAATTAATAGAACAACATGGAAGAAGAAGATGAAAAACCATATAATTTAATAATCAAAATTCATCACAAATGTTCATAACCTCAGCAAGGAAGGGAATTAGCCACTCATTTGTGGATTAATCATCCTAAAACAAGTGTTAATCATATAAACAATTGAGTGAAAGAAGAAAGAAAGAGAGAAAAAACCCTGAACTTTTCATCCCACAACTGCCTGTAACCCACATCCTTGCTCCACCAAGTTTGAATTATGAAAAATAAGCCTAAGTGTTCTATTTATACTAATGGGAATTTTTCCCGGAATAACAAGCAACGTGTCACGGAGTGCATCGCGGAGCACTACCTCCGTGACATGGCGTGGACGCGGACCCTCACTGGAAATTTGGGTCCGGGTATATAGCATCAACATGGCACGGCATGCAACGCGGAGTCTTGCCACCGTGCCACGGAGCTGTCGCGAGGCTCCACTGGAATTTGACTATTATTTCCCCCTCCAGGCAGAATGCCTCTGCGATGGCAGCGTGACACGGCTCCATCGCGGAGCCCCTTTATATTGTGCAGTCCAATGCCTTATCCGTGCTCGAATCCAAGTCCAACTCCGATATTGTTCCAACATGCATTTTAGCTCCTCGAAATCACATTTTACCTACAAAACAATGTTAATCATGTTGGTTAGTAGAAATTCACATTTTATTACCAATTACATGAAAATGTATACACATTGCACGATAAACAAGGCGAAAATGATACGTTTGAGTATCACTTGGGCATATAAATGTTCCCAAGATCAATATCTAGTTGCAGCTGAAATGGAAATCAGACGCTATACTAAGCCTCACACGGCCAACACATAAAATAAGATGTATATGGGCCCCACACAGCCAACAAGAAATAACTAACTGCAAATGTAGCCTGCAAGCCTCTAAGAATACAAATAGCAGTCGGTACAAGGCCCTAATCTACCCATATGCTATACAAATTAAAGACTGCACTTGCTACAACTTGACTTTGAACAGCTATTATTGAGGATCCTGAACTATGTCTATCTAAACCTGCAGGAAAGTAATGCAGTGACCAGGGGAGGGCGTAGCACGATATGTACTGAAAATGTAAGGCAATAGATAAGCTGATAAAGACTGGAAGTAAATAGAAGGAAGGGCAGAAAGATTAACCTTTACACCTGATGATTCGTAATCTACATCTAACCAACACTACATGTACTTAAGCTAAGACTGTATAATTACACATTATTAAACTATAACTAGTAGACAAGAATACAAACAAGAACCTTACCTGGCCCCCATAAGCCGAAAGGTATAATCAACATAGAATAACTCATTCGGGCCCCCATAAGCCGCGGCGAGCACATCTCAATCTATATACCCCTATCCAGGTTTCTATGACACTACTGGAACTGTAGCCAACCTATCAGTCCCCTAGGTTTACAAATGAGCCCGCTTGGCCCCTAAACAGTAGTTGTGTCTGAGTTTGGTGGACTTTTGCTATCTGTACCCCAGGTACCTAACTTGATGAGGTGTGTCGATACGGAATAAGAGTAGTCCAGCTATGGAATGGACTGTATAAGGACCTCAGACCTTATCTTCGTCCCTCATGGACAGCATACCGCTCCTTCGAGTGACGTCATCTAGCCCCTCGCGGGCGTCAACACAACTAGTAACCCTGTGGTGGTCATGGGTGGATCCTAAGTGAGGGAAACCCCAACCAAGGTGTTGTACTGACAACTAAATCTAGCCACTCAAAAGGCATACTGGCCTTCTGGGCCTAACACCACCGTTGCTTGCCTCTAGGATAATCTGTAAACTGTTAGTAGGCACACCATGCACCTATATCTGATCAGAGGATCCTGATAGTGATCATGACCTATAATAGTCTGGACTGAATGGGGTGAGATCTGGAGTAGTCCAACACAACTCTCTATATGTCTTGTCGGACATCTATAACACATAATAACTGCGGGGTGGCGAATGACTAACTACTCCATTTCTCTTCTTAGGACAATTGTAGGGCTGGTACTGGCCAAACATGCTTTTGAGCAATTGGCCCCTAATCCTCCATACGAAGTTTACTGACATCCTTAGCCTGTGGGCAGTATTGTACTAACGTGGTATTTACTAGTGCATTAGGCCTCATCTTGGTATAATCGGATCTTATATTACTTTTTTGGGTGATTCTTAACCTATAGACAACTTTATATAGACCTAACCATTCCTGGCAACCTGTGGGTGATAGGAACCGGCTGGGGTGCTGGCTCGGCCTCTAACTACTGATAAGGTCTCCTCCCTTAAGGTACCCACGGGTCTATTTGACCTGGTCGACTGGGTTGGCTTCCTGGGTGACCTATATGATAACTGCTAAGCCCACTAAGACTGACAATCACTGGTAATAACTAATAGGGTGACAGGCTGTCACTCAGTTTACTAGACAACCTTAGGCTGTTGACTTTAAAACATGGCCTTCCTATCTAAATTTCTGGTCTTGGAGTGTAGTGATATGACAATGACCTCTAGGCGTGCTTTCTAGACCATATAGACGCCAAACTGTTAGTTAAACTACCTAAATGTGCCTGTGTTGTTCAACTTACTAGCTTAGGCCTAATAATCATTCACGAACTTCTAAGGTCTAGGCCTGACAATAGAACATACAATCCTACTAATACAATGAACTGGAGAATAGAAGAGTTTCTATGACACTTCTAGCGCGTATCATACGTAACATGTTCCTTCTCGATGAGGGATACTGCGGTACAATCCATATACGTTTTCTAACAGCTAACCAGAACTTATATAACTACAAACTACTGATAGCAGCTAATCACAGCATATCCAATCTCTATATACCGGCAACAGTTAATTACAACATGTTTAATCACAATCTACTGGTAGCGACTATCTACAGCATATGGGACTGTTATATCTATTCGAGAACATAAGTCGTAACACTGTTCGACGAGTATACTTGCTGAGGGTTAAGCCTTACATATCTCGACTGTCGTTTCCTGAATCACCAATGAGTTTAAACTTGGATTCATCAGATTTTTTCAGTTGTAACCATTATACTGGGAGAAAGAGATGAATTTCAATACCAAATTTGGCATAAAAGGATAACTTTTGATATTAATAGCAACTATAATTCAACTACGTAAAATACGGATAGAAACTTATAATTTCGCGAGGGTTCAGAAGGGAGAAACGCTTACTTGATTCCTGTGATCGTTTGGGAATCAGTTTGGAGTAATTCTGACAACTTCTACTTGATAGAGTTTCAATTTTCTGGGTGTATTTCGAGAAAATAACTCCGTAGTAATGCTCCCTATAGGGTTAGAATTCAATACCTGAAGTTAATTTGAGATTGGATGGCGTTTGGTAGTTTAATCAAATGAAAAACCGTCAAAAACCTCGAAGTATACTCTCTCTGGTCGAATGATGTAATTGGGAAATGAATTCAAATGAAGGGAGGTCTGATATATATATTATGGCGGTGGTAGGGGGCGTGGCGTGCCACCCATTTCTATAATTCAACGTGCGCCGCGCGCCTTCCATAGCACCGCACTGGGGTGTGCTGCACGCTGGCCATAGCACCACACAGGGGTTTGCTGTGCTCCACCCATAGCGCCAGACAAACTGACACGGCGTGGCACCCAAGGCACCTAACCCCTGGCCCCGGCCTTCTGCTCGCTCGATGCCACGTTCGTATACTCATCCTTCGGGCCTTTTTCTGCCTGTGTCGCACTCGTAAACTCTCAACATATGTACGAACACATCGTTAAGCGATAGGAACTCACAGGGTATAATAATTATATTCCTTTCATGATATTGTCTCAATCTCTTTTACTTTCCTTCTTGCATTATTTGATTTTTTATTACAAGGCCATTTGGATACTTTATAATTTTTAATCACTTAATTTTCTTTACATAAAAAAGGGTTAAAATCAACTTTATTTGCCCGCTAATTAGTTCCCCACATAATTAATGAATTCGATTGGGACCCACAGTTGTGGACCTCGAAAGGTGCTTAAAACCTTTCTTTCGAAGTAAGTTGAGCCCTTACCTGAATTTTAGTGACGTAGATCTAGTTGAACAAAGTTATATGTTTAGTTAGTTTAGTTTGATTCCCTAACGCACCACAATTCGTTAGGTGGAGACTCTTCCTTTAATAAATCTTTAAGAGTTGTCACATGTTGAGTTCCATTTTTTTGCGAGAAAAATTGGGCGCGACAACATGGCGAATCTGCTGGGAATTTTAGGCTCTAACCATTACGGATATTTATTATGTGGGTTTTATTTTATGTGTTTTCTTTATTTTTATTTTTTTCAAAATTATTCTTTGAGTTATCATAAGCTTTCCTTCCACTTTTTCTTCTTCTACTCCTTATTGTTTGTCTAAATCTATTCATCTTTACATAATCTATATTATTTCTTTTCTTTATTAATAAGTATCCCTTCCATAGTTTAGATATTTTTGCTTTTATAGGCTACTTTTTTATTTTAGAAAGAATCATTTCCCTTCCACTATTAATCCACCTTCCTTAATTAGTTTATTATTAACTAATTTAGTTTCCTTTCGTGATCACACATTTTTCTTATTTTCCAATTATTTATTTCCTTGTGCATGTTATTTTTTCCTTTTCCAGGAAATTTTTCATGTTGGATTTTATGACTAATATGCTTACTTATTTTGTTTCTTCATTACTTGTGTCTATTTTTCTTGTGAATTGTATATTTTGTTCACAATTCTGTGTACATGTCATAGGTTTATGTTTTATTTGTAAACTGTTATTTTATTCTTTTCCTTCTCTCCGAATTTCTTGCTCACACACTTGATAACATTTGCGTGGTTTCACGGTGTTCACTTTTACTTTCGTGTCGAGGAATGTCTCGTGATTTGGTCGATCAGTGGTGCGTCGACAGTCGTGAGCTTTCTCACTCTCAAGTTTTCCGCTTGAGGGAACCTTGTCTAAAACAAAATTATCTTGTCTATTGTTGTTGTTTTATAAATTGTACTTTAGTTTCATGTATATCTCTTTTCCTTATTCTCCATTATTTGCATATGTGACATATTTGTAACTTATTATTGTTATTGTTATTTTGAATGGTTCATTTTATTATCATTTTTATATGCTACTTGTCAATGCTTTATATAATTATCATTTCCTCTCATATCCTCCTCCATTTGGAACTTCCTTTTCTTTTTTCGTTAGAATGGTTGTGTGGTCACACAGAAGTTCATTCCTAAAACACCCATGTCGGAAAATATCTTATGGATTGGTTGATCAGCGGTGCGTCGACGGCCATAAGTTTTACCACTCTCAAGTTATCTGCTTGAGGGAACCGTGTCTATACCCACTCTCATTTAGTTAAATCCTGAAATGGTGCCTTTATAATTCATGTGCATTTTTTGTATTTATTCTCTAGAATAAGTTATTTTCTCCCATGTCTAACATTTTTTCTTATTACCTTTATTTGTTTACTTATTTAAAATATTTCATTTACATGATTAATTTATTTAATTAATCCATTTATATGTTTCCATGTTAATGGTTAATTCATTTCCAGTATTTCTTTATTTGTTTCCTAGAATAACTTATTTCCTTCCATGTTTAACTTTCTCTATTTATTTCGTATTTAAAATTTCTTCTTTTACATGATTAATTCATTTTACATATTACATTTATATGTTTCCTTATTCATGTTTAATCTTCTTGGTTATTTTATATTTGTTGGTTTTTTAATTGCTTACGTGTTACAACTTTTCGTTATCTACTAATTATTAATAGCTGCATCTAATTATCATTCCGCTCATACTTCTCCCACTTGGGAAATTATCGCTATCGCATGCATAAACGTGAGTTGTGCTTTGCACTTCTCCGAATTTCTTTCATAAAATCATTTAGAGAGTTGGCATATACATGGGATGAATGGATACTTTTACTACCATGTGACCGCGTGTCTTCTCGTATGAGAAAACCTTTCAGCCCGTGTCCACCAAATTCTTAGAAGTCTAGGTCATATCATGCATGCATTAGTCCTAGGAGGTTTTGGTACTTTTGGTGTATTAATACCGATAGTTTGACCTTTTTCAATGTCCCAAAAGGGTTTACGACCCTTAAAAGGGATATTTTCATGCTTATTTGTATTTCGTTTTTAGAGATAAATATGCCTAAATATGTAGACTATTCGCTCCTTAGGAGGGAAGGGTAAAACTAACATTTTTATAATGCAGGTTATAAAGGGCTAATTCATGTCGTTTAAGCTTTGATGATGTTACACCCCATAAGTTTTTAACGTTTAATCGGCCTATTCGTATGTTGGTTAAGTGTTTTAGAGTGCCATACGTACGAGGAAAGGGCCGGGGGAAAGGCCGAACGAGTGCAAAGTAAGGATTCCGCGGGAGGAGGCCGAACCAAGCTGCCTAGAGGAGCAAAGTGGCACGGAGCTGCTCCTCCGCGTTAGCCGACGTGGTACGGAGCAGAATCAGCGCATTGGACAGCGTGCCACGTTGCCTTGTCTACTGCCTCAAGTATATAAGGGTCTCACACTTAGAAATGAGATCATAATTCATATAATCACGACCAGCAGAGGTGAGAACGAAGGGAAACATTTAATTTTCATCCGATTACGCTGCTAAACGGCGTCCAAATCCAAATTAACTTCGGGTATCGAAGTATAAGGCTGCAGGGAGCATTTCTACGGAGTTAGTTTCGTGAAATTTGACCGGTGAATCGTCGTCTCGCCAAGCTAAAGTTGTTGGAATTGCTCCAAACTAGTGTCAACACGATCCCAGGCTTAAAGTAAGCATTTCTCCCTTCTACACTTTCGTGAAATAACGAGGTTTTGACTGTTTTACGTAAAGTTGGGAATATAGTTAATATTTATATATAAAGTTTTCCTTTTTGCTGAATTTAGTGTTAAAACTAGTCATATCTTTCCATTAATACGTTTTTAGTTGGGAAGAGCTATTGAATACTAATTGGAACCTATCAGATAATCATAAACTAACTATCGAGGTATGTTAAGGCATTTTCTTTGGGCAAGTTAGTTTCTTCAGCATAGTAGTCCAGTATGAATACCAATAAAGCATGTCAGGAGTATGTTATCATGTTTAGTTGTTGTTGTCATTTGAGACTCGTAAATTGTATTGTTTTGGGCTGGATTATACCTGTATAGCTTCTGCGACCACCCCAGGGTTAATAGCTGTCGCCGCCCACCAGGGGCGAGGATACGCCGCTCTACGGAATGGCATGTCTTCCGCAAGGGACGAAGATGGGGATCCAAATCCTCATATTGCCGTGGTTATCCTTATACATACCCCTTCCGAGCGTTTACACCTGGGGTGTAGATATCAGGAGTCCTCCAGACTCAGACACAGCTACAATCAGGGGCTGAGCGGGCCCAGTTGTAGACTCAGGGGATCGGTAGGACGCTTATAGCTGGTAGTTGACTCAGTATGACCTGGATAGGGGTATATAGATTGAAGTGTACTCACTAGGGCTAATGGGGGCCCAAGTGGGATATTTTGTGTTGATTGTACCTTCCGGCTTATGGGGGCGAAGTAAGGTTTATGCTTGCTTTAGTTATTGATAGTTAGACAGTAAGAGGCCTCATTTGCCAGGTATGAACCGTACCTTCCTTATTACAGTTATGTTTATTCCTGATTTCACTACCTCAGTCATCCTTAGTCCGTTTTGTTTACTTCAGTCACTATTAGTTCTATTTCTTACTTTCAGTTATTTAAAGTTACTACTTTACATACTCAGTACCACATACTCAGTACCCGTGGTACCGATGCCCTCTTCTGGGGCGCTGCATTACTTGCCTGCAGGTGCAGATAGACGAGGAGCAGGTCCCTTGTAGTTTCAGTCAATCGTACAGAGCCATCAGCTCCTTTCTTCCGGAGCTTGTGTGATAGAGGTTTTCTTCTTTTATTTGTACAGTATGGGTAGGTTGGGGCCCTGTCCCGACCATCTTATTAATGCTAGAGGCTTGTAGATTGCATTACTTCCCTGTGGTTAGAGGATATCAGTCGTGTGGGGCGCATATGTGTTTTAGACTATGTGTGTTGTCCGTGTAAGGCCCTGTTTAGCTGTTGATTGGTGGCCTTGTCGGTCATAACTAAGTTTAGCATCTGATTTTGCTTTTCAGTATAGAGTCTTGTCTATGGATGGATGTGCACCACATACTATAGGCAGGAGGCTGCAAGGCATGATAGGATGGTTACTTTTTCTTCTTATTCAGTTGTGCTATAGAGCAGTCAGTATAGGGTTGAGTCCCTAAGGTCATTATACTCTTTTGTTTATAGAGAAATGTCGGACCAGCGACACCCTACGACAGGCAGGAGGTTAGATGTAGCAGTAAGAGAGGGCACCAGCAAGGTGCCTCAGCCTCGGTTAGAATCGGCGCGATAGGAGGAAGATATAGAGGTATCATCTCAACCTCCCCAGCAATCTTCACCACGTCAGGAGCCGCTTGGGACAGCTGGTGTGATGGCACCGCCTCCAGCAGTTTCTATACCCGTACCATCCGACCAAGAGGTCAGGAGCATTGTGGTTATGTAGCATAGATGATGGCTGGTCAGTGCCAGCCAGTGCCTCCAACAATTGTAGAATTCGTAGGAGGGCATGGTAGCTCAAGGGTCCGAGAGTTCCTAGCACTAAGTCCCCCGCAATTCACAGGGACAGATCGTACCAAGGACCCTCAGGACTTCTTAGACCAGATGTAGAGGATTTTCAGGGTGATGCATGCTACACCCACATGTTCAGTTGAGTTGGCGGTATTTCGGCTATGAGACATCGTTGTACTGTGGTATGAGAGTTGGGAGAGGTCCCGAGGGAGAGATTTTTCCCCTCCGACCTAGCCCATCTTCTCAGAGGCTTCCTTGGATCATTACCTACCGTGGGAGATTCGACAAGCCCGGGTTGATCAATTCCTACACTTGGAGCAGGTGTCGATGAGTGCTCGGGAATATTCCATGTGGTTTGATTCCTTGGCTCGATATGCGCCAGCCTTTGTGGACACAATGCCAGCCAGGGTGCACCTCTTTATTATGGGGCTGAACCCAGAATATGTTGAGACCTACATTACAGCCATACTGCAAGAGGATATGGATATCGCCCGTGTGTAGGATTTTTCTCAGAATATTAAGGGTATCAAAAAGAGGCAACAAGAGATTAGGAGGACAAGTCAGGAGCAGCGCCACAGGGACAGATCGGGTGAATTACAGAAGGAGTCCCGGGGAGGACCTAGGCCACAGTTATCAGATAGGCCGCCTAGACCCCCGCCTCCACCACAGCGGCAGAGGAGCAGGTCTCGTCATCGAGGGCAGCCAGATCCCGGCGAAGGTTCGCAAGCAGTAGGTTCACAGCAGCAGAGGAGAGTGGAGCAGAGTGGGTTTACAATACCATTTTTCCCTATTTGCAGTGGACGCCACTCTGGAGTATGCAGGTATGGTTCCACAACATGCTATATTTATGGACAGGAGGGTCACCAGATGAGGAATTGTCCAGCTAGGAGTCAGGGTGACCGGGATCGACAGGATAGGTCTTCGGCAGGATCACGAGCTCCAGCATCCGGGGCAGGGCATAGGCCCTCAGTTTCAGTCGGCAGAGGCCGAGGTAAATTAGGGGCCTCCAGTTCAAGTGCCGGCTTAGACCATACTTATGCACTATCGGGGCGACAGGAGTCAGAGTCGTCACCAGATGTTGTGATAGGTATGCTGAACATTTGCTCTCATCTTGCTTATGTGTTGATAGATCCAGGATCTACATTGTCCGATGTTACACCGTTAGTGGCTCAGAAGTTTAGTATTATGTCGAAATTGCTTGGGCGACCTTTCTCAGTGTCTACACCCATTGGTGTCTCTATTATAGCCAGAAGGGTCTATCGGGGTGTAGAGTAGAGGTTGCCAGTCGTCAAACTACGGCAGACTTGATAGAATTATAAATGGTTGATTTTGATGTTATTATGGGTATGGACTGGCTAGCTCCATGCTATGCCAATGTCAAATGTTGGACCAAGATTGTCCGATTCCACTTTCCAGGGGAGGTAGTACGGGAGTGGAAAGGTAGTACAACCACGCCAAAAGGTAGGTTTATTTCCTATCTTCGAGCGAGAAAATTGATAGCAAAAGGGTGCATTTATCATATTATCAGAGTTTAGGACGTTCGGGCAGAGCCTCCGACCCTTCAGTCTATTCCAGTGGTTAATGAATTTCCCAATGTATTTCCAGTTGAGCTTCTTGGTATTCCCCCAAGAAAGGGAAATTGATTTTGCAATCGATCTATTACCAGAAACTCAGCCTATATCTATTCCTCCATATCGAATGGCTCCTGCTGAACTCAGAGAACTAAAGGAACAATTGAAGGATTTGCTAGAAAAGGGCTTTATCAGGCCGAGTACCTCACCATGGGTGCGCCAGTTCTGTTCGTGCGGAAGAAGGATGGCTCCCTCCGTATGTGTGTAGATTATCAGCAGCTAAATAAAGTCACTATCAAGAATAAGTACCCGCTTCCCAGAATGGACAATTTGTTTGATCAGCTACAGGGAGCGAGGTATTTTTCAAAGATTGACTTAAGATCAGGATATCATCAGGTCCGGGTTCGTGAAAGAGATATTCCAAAGACTGCCTTCAGGACCAGATATGGCCACTTTGAATTTCTAGTCATGCCCTTCGGACTGAAAAATGCCCCAGCAGTGTTCATGCACCTGATGAACAACATTTTTAGACCATACCTGGACTCATTCGTGATAGTATTTATCGATGATATTCTGGTGTATTCTCGCTTAGAGGCAGATCACCAGGATCATCTACGGATAGTGCTCCAAATTCTCAGAGATTACCAGTTATATGCAAAATTTTCTAAATGTGAATTTTGGCAGAATTCAGTAGCCTTCTTGGGCCATATTGTGTCAGATGCTAGTATACATGTAGATAAGTAGAAGATAGAGGCAGTGAAAACATGGCCTAAACCTACCACTCCAACCGAGGTACGTACTTTCCTGGGGTTAGCCGGGTATTACAGAAGGTTCGTGGAAGGATTTTCCACTTTAGCAGCACCTTTAACCAAATTGACACAGAAGGCAGCAAAATTCCATTGGAATGAGGCATGTGAGCAGAGCTTTTAGGAACTGAAAGAAAGATTGACATCAGCATCGGTGCTAGCGTTGCCAGAAGGAACAGAGGGTTATGCAGTCTATTGTGACACTTTGGGTGTTGGGTTAGGATGTGTTTTGATGCAGCATGGTAAGGTGATTGCCTATGCTTCTAGGAAGCTGAGGAAGCATGAGAAAAACTACCCTACCCATGAACTGGAGTTAGCCACGGTGATTCATGCCTTGAAAATATGGAGACACTACCTATATGGCGTCCACGTAGATATTTTCACTAATCACAAAAGGCTGCAGCATATTTTCACCCAGAAAGAGTTGAATTTGTGGCAGTGTCGCTGGTTGGAGCTGTTAAAGGATTATGATATGAATATTTTATATCACCCAGGAAGGGCCAATGTTGGAGAAGATTCCCTTAGCCGCAAATCCATGGGAAGCCTGGCATATTTACAGCCCGAGCAGCAGGAATTGGCCCAAGAATTGCATCAGCTAGCCAATTTAGCCGTTCGTATAGTAGAATCAGGAGACAATGGAGTAGTAATCCAGAATGCCGCAGTGTAATCATTGGTTTTGGAAGTGAAAGAATGGCAGTATAAAGATCCTAGCCTGGTTCGCCTCAGAAATAGGGTCCATCGAGGGGAAGTGATAGATTTCCAGGTAACCGAGGATAGAGTTTTGAGATATAGGATCGCCTCTACGTTCCATACATGGAAGGGCTTTGCCAGCAAATTATGGGCAAGGTACACTATGCCCGTTACTCTCTCCATCCAAGTTTGACAAAAATGTACCATGACGTAAAAGAGATTTACTGGTGGCCGGGAATGCAAAAGGGGATAGCAGAATTCGTAGCTTAATGTCCCAATTGCCAACAGGTGAAAGCTGAACATCAGAAACCAGGTGGACTAACACAGGATATAGCCGTGCCTTTATGGAAATGGGAGGCAGTTAATATGGATTTTGTAGTAGGGTTACCTCGTACCAGGCGTAAATATGATTCTATCTGGGTAATTGTCGATAGGTTGACAAAATCAGCTCACTTTCTGCCAGTAAGGGCTACCTTTTCAGCCAAAGATTATGTTGAGCTACATATTAGAGAAATAGTCAAATTTCATAGTGTTCCATTGTCAATCATCTCTGACAGAGGAGCTTAGTTTACAGCTATGTTTTGGAAATCTTTTTAGAGGGGCCTGGGGATGTAGGTTAACCTAAGCACAACCTTCCATCCTCAGACAAACGGGCAGGCAGAACGTACCATCCAGATGCTCGAGGATATGTTACGGGCGTGTGTGTTAGATTTTGGAGGTAGCTGGGATGAACATCTACCGCTTATAGAATTTGCCTATAATAACAGTTATCATTCAGCAATTGAGATGGCGCCTTATGAAGCGTTATATGGGCGGAAGTGTAGGTCTCCAGCTAATTGGTTTGAGGTAGGAGAATCAGCATTTATTGGGCCAGATATTATTCATCAGTCAGAAGAGAAAGTAAAGCTTATCAGGGAACGTCTGCTGACAGCTCAGAGCCGCTAGAAATCTTATGCTGATGTGCGGTGAAGAAACCTAGAATTTAATGTGGGTGACTGGGTATTCCTAAAGGTTTCACCGATGAAGGGTGTGATGAGATTTGGTAATAAAGGCAAGGTCAGCCCAAGGTTTATTAGGCCTTATCAGATTCGCCGAAGGATAGGCCAGCTGGCTTATGAATTGGATTTACCCCCAGAATTAGAATCCGTTCACCCAGTTTTTCACGTATCAACGTTGAGGAAGTGTATAGGAGATCCCTCCCAGATTGTCCCAGTTTACGACGTCCAAATCACTGAGGAGTTAGCTTATGAAGAAGCTCCAGTAGCCATATTAGATCGGTAGATTCGTAGACTGAGAACGAAAGATGTTGCTTCCGTTAAGGTGTTATGGCGAAATAAGAACCAAGAGGAGATGAACTGGGAGGCAAAAGATAATATGAAAACCATATATCCTCAGTTATTTCAGACTTAGTCAGATTGTGCAGCTAGAGGTATGTTGTTGTTGTTTCATAAGTTGCATTACATACATGTATATATGAGATAACTGACTTCAGTATATTGTGAAATGAATGCCATACTATTGTGTGGAGTACCTGTATTGGACTTTTCTGCGTTTCAGGGTTTTTGGATAGTCCATATTACATGGGAGACTCTGTCGAAATTTTCCCAGAGTAAGTAATTTCAAGGTCAAGGTTCTTGCAAGTAGGAGTTAACATTCGAGGACGAATGTTCTTAAGGGGGGAGGATGTTACACCTCGTAAGTTTTTAACATTTAATCGGCCTATTCGTATGTTGGTTAAGTGTTTTAGAGTTCCATATGTATGAGGAAAGGGCCGGGGGAAAGGCCGAACGAGTGAAAAGTCGGGATTTCGCGGGAGGAGGCCGAACCAAGCTGCCCAGAGGGGAAAAGTGGCACGGAGCTCCTCCTCCGAGTTAGCCAACATGGCACGGAGAAGAATCAGTGCGTTGGGAAGCATTCCACGTTGCTTTGTCTGCTACCCTCAAGTATATAAGGGTCTCACACTTAGAAATGAGATCATAATTCATATAATCACGACCAGCAGAGGTGAGAACGAAGGAAAACATTTAATTTTCATCTGATTACGCCTCTAAATGTCGTTCCAAATCCAAATTAACTTCAGGTATCTAAGTATAAGGCTGCAGGGAGAATTTCTTCGGAGTTAGTTTCGTGAAATTCGCCCGACGAATCATCGTCCCGCCGTCCCAAAGTTGTTGGAATTGCTCCAAACTAATGTCAACACTATCCCAAGCTTAAAGTAAGCATTTCTCCCTTCTATACTTTCGAGAAATAATGAGGTTTCGACCATTTTCCGTAAAGTTGGGAAGTTAATATTTATATATAAAGTTTTCCTTTTTGCCGAATTTAGTGTTAAAACTAGTTCTATCTTTACAGTAACAAGATTTCAGTTAGAGATATTAAATACTAATTGGAACCTATCAGTTAATCAGAAACCAACAATCAAGGTATGTTAAGGTATTTTCTTTCGGCAAGTTAGTTTCTTCAGCATAGTAGTCCAGTATAAATCCCAGTAAAGCATGTCAGGAGTATGTTATCATGTTTAGTTGTTGTTGTCAATTGAGACTCATAAATTGTATTGTTTTGGGCTAGATTATACCTGTATAGCTTCCGCGATCACCCCAGGGTTAATAGCTGTGTCGCCGCCCGCCAGGGGCGAGGATACGTCGCTTTACGGAGCGGCATGCCGTCTGCAAGGGACGAAGATAGGGATCCAAATCCTCATATTTCCATGGTTGGCCTTATACATACCCCCGCTGAGCGTTTACGCATGGGGTGTAGATATTAGGAGTCCTCCGACTCAGACACAGCTACAGTCAGGGGCTGAGTGGGCCTAGTTATAGACTTAGGGGATCAGTAGAACGCTTATAGCTAGTAGTTGACTCAGTATGACCTAGATAGGGGTATATAGATTGAAGTGTACTCAGTAGGGCTAATGGGGGGCCAGGTGGGTTATTTTGTGCTGATTCTACCTTCCGGCTTATGGGGGATAGGTAAGGTTTATGGTTGCTTTAGTTACTGATAGTTAGACAGTGAGACGGCTCATTTGCCAGGTATGAACCTTACCTTCCTTATTACAGTTATGTTTATTCCTGATTTCACTACCTCAGTCATCCTCAGTCCATTTTCTTTACTTCAGTCACTGTTAGTTCTATTTCTTACTTCTAGTTATTTAAAGTTACTGCTTTACATACTCAGTACCTGTGGTATTGATGCCCTCTTCTGGGGCACTGCATTACTTGCCTACAGGTGCAGATAGACGAGGAGCAGGTCCCTCGTAGTTTTAGTCAGTCGTACAGAGCCATCATCTCCTTTCTTCCGAAGCTTGTGTGATAGAGGTTTACTTCTTTTATTTTTATAGTATGGGAAGGTCAGGACCCTGTCCCGACCATCTTATTATTGCTAGAGGCTTGTAGATTGCATTACTTCCCTGCGGTTAGATGATATCGACCTGTGGGGCCCATATGTGTCTTAGACTATGTGTGTTGGCCGTGTGGAGCCCTGTTTAGCTGTTGATTGGTGGCCTTGTTGGTCATAGCTCAGTTTAGCATCTGATTTTGCTTTCCAGTTATAACTAGATATCATGGTAGCCTTGTCAGCCCGCATAGGACTCCCTATGTTTGTTTGTCTCTGATTAGCTGTTTATTTTCACAGGTGGCTATAGGCCTTGTCGGTCGGGGGTTGTATTTACAGCCGCTATATAGCCCGTTGTTTTCTTGATTCCATAGTTAGAGTAAGCCCTGCACCAGAGGTTCTTAGGATTAATCAGCTCAGTAGTTCAGGGCCTGGTAGGGCACCAGGTGCCAGTCATGCCTCCCAAGGTGGGGCGTGACAGATGAAGCCAAAAGAAGGAGGGGCATTTTCATTTAGACATTAGCTTTTTTGTAATTTTTCGTTCCTGTAATATTTCATTATGTAAATAAAGAAAAATTATTTGTGTTATTCATACTAGGTATTTTAGTGGGTGAAAATAGGATGATACATTATGGCATGTTTGTCTCTCGAAATTCGCCAGGCCTACCTCTGGCACAGAGAGGTCACAATACATTAGGACACGTGAATTATTTGTTATTTTGAAATATATTTGTGTAATTGTTTCTTATTTTATTTCCTTTTTCTGTTGGTTCCTAATCTTTATATAATTCTAAAATCATTTCGTACTTAAACTCTATCAATTGTATATTTTATGTACCTTACACTCTTAGGCTCAATTCATATAATCTTGGAGCCTAATCTAAATTATTTTCTTTCTATCAATATTATTGACTATGAGCTCTTATAACATCGATTCATTATCTTCAAAATCAAGGTGTTGATATTCAACACAAGTCGGTTTTGGTCATTCCATCGATTTGCTAAACAGTTAACACCTACTCGTTCAAAATTCTCTAGCATTTATTAAAATCACTGTTTTCATCACTTTTATCCACTTCGTGTCTTGAATTTTGCATTATGTTAGAGTCTAAAATTTTTCTTGTTTGGCTCAAAACTCTCTAACGTATTTAGCACTTGGATGTTAAAAATAATAATATTATTATTATTATTTGTGCAATGTGTTAACTGGTGTTCACATTTGATTTGCTTATTTTAAAAGGTTGTCAGGTATTTGAACATCAACTCAGTTGAGAATCCGCAATTTGACAAAATGTCCAATATTCCAAACAATTCTAATTTTATTTCAAACACAAACTTTGGCCCTCTTCCGACACAAAGTATCTTCCCGATGGATCCTCTCCATCCAACCCCATCTCATACACTCCCTCAGCAGATACTTCCAGCACACACTCATCTTGGCACTTTACAAGACATGAAAACATCTAAAGGCGAGATCATGACACTACAAAAAGAGTTCAATAACTTGGAGAAGATTGTGGATGAGAAACTACGCTCCAGAAATGTTCCAGATTTGAGGTATAAGAAGTTGTGTCTACATCCAAATGTTCAGTTGCCACTGGGATACAAGATCCCAAAGTTTAACACCTTCGATGGGCATGGAGACCCAATAGGACATCTAAAGGACTATTGTGGCAGATTAGTCGGAATTGGACATGATGAAGCTCTCCTAATGAGATTATCTATACAGAGTCTGTCAGGAATGGCATTCACTTGGTATGTCAAGCAAGATTTCAACAAATGGAATACTTGGGAAGATATGGCTTGAGATTTTGTAGAACAATAAAAGTTTAATACCAAGGATGATCCAACATTTCTGGATTTGCTCGAAGTAAGGAAAATGGCTCACGAATCTTTTAAAGAATATGTGATACGATGGAGAGGATAAGCTTCTAAGATACGTCACTCACTATCTGGAGAGGAATTAGTTCAATATTTCATCAAGTCACTAGACGGTATATACCGTAGTTACTTATACTTCACAATTATTCATAGTTTCGCAACTCTAATTCGAATTGGAAAAGAATTGGAGTATGGCATTCGAACGGGAAAATTATTGATACTTCCACAACACAAACAAGTTCTCAAGCATGATAAAAATCCTCCGAATAAAAGCAAAAAGGGTATCTCAACCACTATCCTCCACCACAACACCATCAGGATGTACAACAAGTATGCGCCATTTTTGACTCTTGCAATGCACAGAGCTCCCAACATCAAATTTATCAGATACCTCCTGATTCTGAAAAACATGATTTTCAGATGTTCATACCATTCAAATATTCAAGGTCATGATACTGAAGAATGTGCAGCACTGAGGTACAAGATTCAAGACCTGATTGAAAAGAGAAAGATAATAGTGCATTAAGTAGTGATGGCCTACGACTACATCACTCCTGGAGCAATCATTGTTCAAGGTGATCCCACGAAGATAGTTCCAAGACATTTGACAAGAAAGCATAAAAGGAACTGACGAAGAAGAGACTGTCATAAGCAAAATGCCTTCATCCTCCACTTCCTCGCTCTATAGCTTTTCCATCTTTATCTATTTCTTTGTATTCTGAACTACGTTTGTCCTGATTTCTTTTGGATACATAGGAAGCCCACTTTTGGGTTCGGTCTTAATCAAATAAAACTTTTTTTCTTCTCATAGCCAATATCTTACTCACATCTAAATATTGAAATCTACGACAATTTGGTTTGATCCTTAGATGACAAATGTGGATTCATGTTATACCCCGTAGAATTCTCGGCACCTAAACAACCTATTCGCACGTTGGTTAAGCATATTTGAAGGCCATACATGCTGGAGAAAGGCCCGGGAAAAGATCGGACGAGAAACCTGTCAAACCATCGCGGAAGGAGCCGAGGCAGAGCCCCTCCGCGATGGCAGCGTGTCACGGAGGAGAGGCCTCCGCGTTGGCTCCGTGACACATAGGCCTTGTCCAGGACCAAGTATATAAAGCCCCACTTTGGTTTATTTTAGAATTAACTCATATAAATTTCCAGAAAACAGAGAGCAAACGCAGAGAAGGGAAAAGGATCAAAGAAATAATATAATTTTCGTCCGATTACGCTGCTAAACATTGTCCAAACTCAAATTAAATCCAGATACTGAGGTATTTAGCAGCAGAGAGCATTCCTATGGATTCAGTTTCGTGAAATACGGCCGACGAATTGTTGAGCCACCGAGCTAAGGTAAGTGGAATTGCTCTAAATTAGTGTCTATGTGTTCCTAGCTGTAAGTGAATATTTCTCCCTTCTAGACCTCTGAAAAATAGTGAGTTTTTGGCCGTCTTTCGATAAGCCTAAGTTTAGGCTATAAACCATATCGAAAGTGATGTTGCCTTTTGAAATAAAGTTGTATTTAGTATTAATTGACATATTTATGAATGCAGTTGGGAGAAAATAGTTGAAGTACCAGCCGAGTCTCATCCGACAGACGAATAATTCAAGGATAAGGTATGTAAAGCTAGTTTCCTCGGCAAGTTAAGTAATCTCGGTACAATATAGTAATTCAAAGGCCAGTAAATGTCCAGAAGTCATGTGTTACGTTTATTACGAATGTTGGTACGATATTGGGAGTATCGAGCTATAACCGGCGTGGAACTTACTAGTATGACATAGATTTTTATACAAGTGTTAGAAACTGCACAGCATGCTCAGTATGTGATATAATGCGAAATGCAGGGTATCATTGTATTCAGTTAAAGCCCAGTAAAGCAATGTAATATCTGTAAGACATCTCAGAGATAGAACGACAAGTTCAAGTGAAGCTAGAAAGCATATTAGAACTAGTAAATCATGTTACTATAGAAACTCAGTATACAGCATGGTTTTCAGCAGAAATACTATATCCTGTTCAGTATTATCCCTAGAACAGTCTGGCAGGAGACTATATTCATATGTATATATTTACCAGCCTCAGCACGTATTAAATACGTACAGATTACTATCACTAGTTCAGCATGTAATATATACGATACTTTACCCCTATTAGCCTCAGCATGTGAGATATGCAGACAGTATTGCTAGTTGAGACCGTTGTATTGTTTGGGGTTGGACTACCTAAAATCCATGACCGCCCCAGGGTTGATAGCTGTATCGACTCATCCGCCAGAGGATGAGGATACGTCGCTCTACGGAGTGGCATGCCGTCCCATAGGGGACGAAGATGGGATGCCAGTTTTCCCCATATTATGCCTTGGTCGGCTTTGATACACCCCTGTCGAGCGGATACGCCCGGGTGTTAATTCAGGAGTCCTTCGGACTCAGGTACGGTTATAGTCAGGGGCTCAGCGAGCCCAAGTGCATACCCAGGGAACCGGCAGGATGCTTACAGGGTTTTTAGGAGATGGGATGATCGGGGTAGGGGTGTAGATTCCGTGCTGGTTGTGTCTCCCGGCTTATGGGGGCCGGGTAAGGTTTGTGTGTGCTATGTTATGTTATGTTATGTATGCCATGTCACGTTAGATACGAGTAGATCAGCAGTTGAGTGATACGTCTCCAGGTACGACCCCTATTTCCTTTTCGTATAAATGAGAGAAGGTATGACTTACATTATCAGACAGTTAATCTAATTCTTCTTACTTCAGTTTCATCAGTTACATTGTTATTTCCAGATTTTGCTTTCAGTTATTGCTTTACATACTCAGTACCAGCGGTACTGACGCCCGGTGGGGCGCTGCATTACTTGCCTGCAGGTACTCATAGACGAGCAGGCGATACTAAATGATTCCTATCAGCAATCGAGTATTCAGCTCCTGTCATCCGGAGACTGAATTCCAGAGGTGTATTTCAGTTCCTTTTGTTGTATAGTACGGGTAGGTCGGGGCCCTATCCCGATCATTTCTATTGCTATTCCTAGAGGCTTGCAGTCTGTATATATTTTCCTGTGGTCAGATGAGTCGGTCGTGTGAGGCCGTGCAGTTGTTTAGCTGTTAGTACTTCTGTTTCTTTGTTGTTGGCCGTGTGGGGCCATAGCTTGACAGTAGTGGTGACCTTGCCGGTCACGTAGTTTTCTAGTACTTCATGATTGAGTTAAAGATAACTAGACAGCATGGTGGCCTTGTCAGCCCGCGTAGGTTTCCCTATATTGACATGTTTTTGGTCAGCTGTTAGTACAGGTACAGGAGGCTATAGGCCAATGGGCCGGGGGCTGTGTTTACAGCCGTTATATAGCCCTTCGTTTCCAGAAATATGAGTTAGAGCCAGCCAGGCACCAGATGTGCCCAGACTTAGCAGTCCAGTAGTTCAGGTCCTAGTAGGGCACCAGGTGCCAGTCATACCCCCCAAGGTGGGGTGTGACAATTCAAAACTGAATCTTGATGTCCAAATGTAAGACAACCATTTCTTTTGAACTAATACTTTTGTTTGAGTGCAGCAGGGATACAAAGTCCTTAAGTTAAACTGGGGTAGAATTTTTGAGGAAACCTCAAAAATTCCAGAAGTAGGCAACAAAGAGATGTGGAAGACACTTTTCATTCTAAACTGGGGTAGAAATTTTTGAGGATTTCTCAAAAAATTTCACCAAAATGTAAAGTCCATAGAATTCAAAACCACGATAAGGAGAAAAGGACATGAAAAGTTACATATTAACCTTAAAAACTCACAAATTTTCTTTGAGTATAGGCATACACTGCCAAGAAATATTTTCGTGGTTGAGAAGGACCTATGCCTTTCTCACTCAAACAAAGGCTGGATTATTTTTAGATCATTTGTTATTCGTATTAGACACATATTCTACTACTTCCAAGCTATCATTATTCCTCTACTTTCAAATCCTATTATGACCTCGTATCAAACTGCTATTATCGAGCTATTACTATGCCTTTGTAGGCAAGTAATTGTGCCGCCAAGTCAAACTGCCATTGCTAAGTGGTTATCATGCTACCTTTATTCAATCGAGCCCATATTGTCCTACCGTCAACCTGATATTCAAGTTATTATTATTCCATGTTTCTATTGTGTTATTTAACCAAGCCCGTTATGCTACTAGTTAAACTATTATTATGCCACTATCATGCCACTATTTCAATCGGTCACTAATATTCTACCTTCGAGCCACTATTTTGAAATCTTCAAATTATATATTTGCTCCTATCAAGCTACAATTATGTTGGTATTATTACTGTGCTACTTTTGAGCTACTACGTTGTTATTATTATTGTATTACTTCAAGCTACCACTGTGCTACTCGGAGATTCTATTGTGTTATTATTATCGTGCTATTTCAAGTTGTCGTTGTGTTGGCTGGAAGCTATTATTATGCTATTATTATTGTGCTACTTCAAGCTATTCTCAAGATATTATTGTGCTACTTATCAGGCTAGTATCAGTATTATGTGGGCTCGTCCGCCCTGAAAATGGATATTTTGGGTTAATCCGCCCTAAAAATGAACAATTGGTTAGTCCACCCTAAAATAGGATATTTTGGGTTCTTTTGCCCTATAAATGGACATTTTGGATTCATCCGCTCTAAACAATGGACATTTTGGGTTCGTCTACCCTAAAAATGGACATTTTGGGTTAATCCGCCCTAAAAATGGATATCTTGGGTTCGTCTGCCCTATAAATGGACAATTGAGCTCGAGATTATGTTTTGAGCCCTATAGTTATATTTGATCCCTATGATTAATATTTTTGATTCTGCAAACAAATTTTTGAGCCCTATGATTAATATTTTTTAAGCCCTGTGGTTTACGTTTTTGAGCCCTACAATTTACGTTTCAAGACCATTATTTGTATTCGAGCCCGTCAACTCTGAGTAGGATGATAGGGTTTATCCACCCTAAAATAGGATATATCAATTCTAAATAGCTTAATTCGAGTACTACCAAACTTATCTAGTTTGCAGGTATCTTTCATGGAAGACTGAAACTGGGGCAGATTTCTTGGAGTTCCTCAGAAAAATTATATAGTTTCTCCTCATTGGTATTTCTTCTGGCATTACTTTATTTAGTCCATATTTTATATTATTAATCATCTTATCTAATAGTTTTAAAAGCTTCAGGAACAAATGCATCATTAAATCTTTCGACAAAGGGAACTAAATTTCTCTTCCATTCCGCTTTATAACCTTCTGTCCTCGAATAACTCTCATCATCGCAATGTGATACTAAAGTAATAATTCATACGTCTCTCTCATTCTTCTCACCTCATGCTAGTTCCTCTTTATTCAAGCCTCATTCTATCAATTTCTTTTAGAGATCCCTTTCATTATTAAATTCAGAACTACACACGACCTGATTCTTGTGAAACCCGAGATATTTAGGAGACTTGGCACTAAAGTCTCGGCCGCAATATCTTCATAACTCCATTTCTTTCATCCGGCCCCACCAAAATTTTTCTTTTGGTCGGACAAAATTGGCTACTAAGTCAATGTTCTTTGCTAGCCAATTCATCCTTCATTCCCGAACAAAGAAGCGGCAGTTGTTGACACCCAATTTTGATGTTCCTACATCCCGTCTAAGCTGCATATTGATACACACACACACACACACACACACACACACACACACACACATATATATATATATATATATATGCTTTTCTAAAATTACCACTTTTACGTAATTTTTTAGATCGCATTCATAATATTTTAATGAGTAATTTTGAGTAATTATTGCAAATTATAATTTTTTTAAATGTCTATTTACATTTAGTCTCAAATTTATTAATTTCTTAATATTATGTAATTATGTCATATATAGTGTATTACGTGTTAATATGTATGCATACATACCTTTAATTAAACAAGTTCTTATTTCAAAATATATAATTTTACATAAATTTTATAAAGTATTTAAATAATCTTACTTGAATCTTATAAATTATTTATATTGATAATAATATTTATATCTTTATAAATTAAACTAATATATTATCTATTTATTAATTTATTTTACAAGTGTAGTATTTTTATTAATATAATAGCAACTAATTTTAATTTCATCCAATTTATTTAAAACTGGCCACTTTCTTTCAAATGTATGTCAATTGTAGCCTCTTTTAATCTCTTCTGGCTACTATTTTAAATACAAATTAAATTTTTCCCAATTAATTTCCTAACCCAATTAACCTATCTGCGACCCCCCAAAAAACCTATGACCCGACCCATCTATCTTAAAATTAATCTCAGTCCTTCATTTCATTTAATCTAATGGTTTAAAATTAAAAATCTATTTTCTTTTATATTCCAAATACCCCGACCCTAACATTCACTCTCATTTTCACCCTCACCCTCACCCTTCACCACCGCACCCGCTCTCCAATGTCGCCCCACTCCATTGTTTTTCTCCGGTAGGCAACCACCGCCTTCCCCACGCCGTTTCCATCATCAAATCCGGCCACTACTAGCCAAAAAACCTCCCTCACCCGCACCTTTTCTCTCTTCTCCCCTCACTACGCCGGCTATCACCGGAAAAACTACAGCACTACAAAATCGCCTCTCACCATTCTCCCCCTCCCTCATACCTATAATCAGCCGCAGCACCCTTCTCTCTATCTCCCATTTTCAGCGAAAATCCATACTCCCTAGCGCCGCCCACACCCTTTTTTCTCTCTTTTCCCTGACTGCAGTCGCACACCCTCCATGACTGGCTACTTCTCCTTCTCCTCTCACACGAACAAGCGTCGCCACCATCTACCTCTCCTTTTCACCGCACCACTAATTCCGGTGGACCAGTGATGAAATACCATGCGCTACCGCCTTCCTCTTTTCTTCCCTCTCACCCAAAACCATGAGACCCCTGAAGAACCACCATAAATACCAGCTCCATCAAACCCAAAACCCAAACCAAACAGACGTATCACAAAGATCATATAGGTTTCTCTTGTAGCCACATGCATCTGTTTCATCCTCTTTAACCTAACTTGCCTTGTCGATTGATTAAGCTTCAAGTTAAATAGTTGTTAGTTGTTTTTTTTGGCTTATCTTGATCATGACTCGCCTGAGATGTTGAATTATTGAATATGAAATTTGGTAATGTTTGGTTTAAACTTTGGTGATTATTAGTCATCTGCTTATTTAGATTATCATACGTGAAAAAATCTAATCTTGTGCGAATGAAAAAAGCGTTCATCCTAGATTCTGTTCCTTAAGAAAAATGTCTATCAATTGATCCCTACGTTCAAAGTCTCCACTTTTGACGCCCCTCTACTAAGAGATGCACCATGTTGATAGGAATCGGCAAAGACCTTCTTGTACATGTCCTCGAGGGCAGCATTCATGGCAATCATCACTACTTTCTCCCGAGGGCATGGTATGGCTTTGTTCTTGGTCTTGTTTAATAGATGTCGAGTGCCACTTTTCCCTGTCTCCGAATTTTTGTCATACTCTAGCATCCTTGATTGGTTCAATTTGTTTGCTCGTTGACAATAGTTTAAGTGACCATAATTCCAATTAATCTTTCACTACCCCTTTCATGTCCATGTTAATTATAGTGCAATCTACACGGTAAGGAAAAGGGTGCCCTTTAATTTGTACTACATTATGTGATATTTTGGTTACCTAATCGCTTAGATAACTTACATGCTAAATGCGGTAATACGAGATTGATCATGCCTGCACCTCTATCCTTTAGAAGTATATGAAAGCTTTGATTTGGTTGCATTTCGTGAGATTTGACTAAAAAAATTTGATTGCTAAAGAGAAGATCTATTTTGATTTATATCCCTCTCCTTGTTTCCTTTCGCTAATTGAAATAGCCTCATATTCATCTAGTTATGGTAAATCTATCTTGTTTTGCCTTATTTGAATTCTTAATTCCATATGGTGTTTAGTATAATTTACTCCATCCTTGTTTTAAATTTGATAGCTTCCATGTGATAATTATGGTAATTTGTTAATTCTATTTGTGACAACTTCTATATTTTAAGAAATATTTGATTAAGCTTTCCCTAATTACTCTCCTTTTTCTTCCTTAATAAGTATGTGACAGTATCAATATTTAATCAATTTTGATATTTCTTTATATTCCTAGTTGATTCATTTATGTTAATTAAGGAAAACATTTTCTCGACTTCATTTACGGGTTGTTTTGTAGTCCTCCTTTTACTGATTTAGTGTAAGTTTAGATTTGATTTTTATTTGATTTTGTTAATTATGACAAACAATTTTTATTCATAGTAAATATTCAACATGATTTTCAGCTTTGTTAATTAAGGAAAAAATCCCCTAATTACCGTTTTTGACTATTTTTTCCTACCCTTAACCCCTTAGACTTTAACTATAAAAGTAGCCCTCTTCTTTTTATTTATTCATGCGAGATTGGTTGTTTGAAACTCGAAAATTACTTTAGTTCTAACTTCTTGTTTCTTCACTCCCCTCTCCCTCCCCAACACGAGCACTATTAGAATCCACGAGATTCTTATGATCTTAACGTGTTGAGCTTTGGGTCTAATTTGTTGAAAAAGTCTTTTGAAATTGCTGATATTTACTATTTGCGAAAATTATTATTAAACGACTAGTTTATTCTAATGCCATGTTTAAAAATTCTCTAATATGTGTTTTTGATATTTGATGTTCCTTTTACTTTTTTGCCTCGTAATATATATATGAATTTATTCAACGTGGTCATGCTCACATAAGTATTTGAAAATTTTAAACTCTAATTTTTGAGTTTATAATATGTATACTTGCACATGTATCTTATACTGTACCTATTTGTTTAACAGGTTCTTTGTGAAATGGAACGAAGGATCGCGGGGATGAGAAAGGGCATTGTGAATTAGTTTAATTTTATGTTGTATTTATTTATTGTCTTACTTTTATCGATTTATAATAATTGTAAGAAACACTAATAATAGTGGAAAGGGGTTTATGGGGGTAGGGATGGTATGCTTTGTTGTTTTTCTCCTAACTGCTAATTAAGAATTTGAAAGAGAAATTCTGCCTATAAAAAGAATGTGGTGTAGTGATTTATACTAGAAATCATGCCTATATGAGCTAAAATAATATGATACAGAGCATGCCGTAGGTTTAAATATTAGTAAATCTGCCTATAAGGATAATTTTTTGTATGCGTTGGCGCTATTAATATGTTCAATATCAACGAACTAGCATATCTAATGTGCTGCTTTATATGTATTCGGTATAAGGGTTTAGAATCTGATTTTACAACCATCTGTTTGAACCCAGCTTGATGGTAGTTAATTAGGTCATAATTTGTCTGTGTCAAGAATCTGCCAAAACTCACTTGGCATGAAATTTTCCCCGTTAAGAGTTAATATGATCATCAATGCTAAAGACCTTGTTTATAGGATTTAACTAATGCTTAACTTGCTTAATTCATAATGCTAGAATCTGATTTCATGACTAACTGTTGTAATGATTTTTTGTTGAAAACATGGTTAACACGTAATTTCATGACCCTCCTGTCTACATGATTTCAGTCTTATAACATAACCTATAGTGTCCTTAATACTCTATCACAGAATCCGTGAAAAGATGTTTAACAATGTAATATTAATTAGAGTTGCGCTTGTAAGAATCTCGTGTCTATTTGTATTTTCTAGCCGGCTAGCGTATAAGATCGTGTAGATGATAATATTTATGCTTGAACTTGTCTGAATATGGAGCTGCCAGTTAATTAACCTACAAAAAAACCTATCGTTCTTCAACATTGCTTAATCCTATACCTAACCATTAGAAATCACTCCTACGATTAACATAGAGGCTTATTTGAATCCTTTTGTGGGTTAATTATTTTCTTAATTGTTATCCGTTTGCTTGATGTTTATCACTATTAACATCCCAAGGATCTTTAGATCCAAAATCCATAATAGCAGTCCAAATGTCTCTTGGACATTAGGTTTGGGAAGGGTAGGCACATATTAGGGCGTTAGTATGTTTCTTTGTTTAGAACACATCAGGTTTAATAAATAATTAATTAAGTGGGTAGTGGGACATGATAGTCTATGCTCGCTGAATAATATGAGCAACTTAAAATAGGTTGCGAAGTATTATTTTAGTTGCATGGGGTGATCCCCTTAGGTTAAAATAACCCCCCCTCTTATCTGTTCGAGAGAACTATGTCTGACCTGATTCTCTTAAGGGATATGTAGGCGTCGCTTTGAGGTTCGATCCAGTTCTTAAATTTCTATTTATTTATCTTGTTATTGTTTCTTCCCATTTTATTATTATTTGTTATTTATTATGTTTTTTGTCAAACATTATTTGCATAAATTCGTAGACTTATTATATTCCTTTCATAATATTGTCTCAATCTCTTTTACATTCCTTCTTGCATTGTTTGATTTTTTATTACAAGGCCATTTGAATACTTTATTATTTTTAATCACTTAGATAATTTAATTTGATTTACATAAAAAAGGGTTAAAACCAACTTTATTTTCTCGCTAATTAGTTTCCCACATAATTAATGAATTCGGTCGGGACCCACAGTTGTGGACCTCGAAAGATGCTTAACGCCTTTATTTCGAGGTAAGTTGAGCCCTGACCCGATTTTTAGTGACGTAGATCTAGTTGAAAAAAGTTATATGTTTAGTTAGTTTAGTTCGGTGCCCTAACGCACCACAATTCGTTAGGTGGAGACTCTTCCTTAATAATCCTTTAAGAGTTGTCACATGTTGAGTTCCGTTTTTTTGCAAGAAAAATGGAGCGCGACATCATGCATTTCATAAGGATTATGAACTCAAAACAAGGCAAAATATTGGTAAAAACATGGAAAATGGGCATAAGAATATGCCCAACGTCACCACCCACACTTAGACCATTGTTCGCCCTTAAACAATTCTAAACTTCATGCACAAACTCATAATTACTCACCATATGTCATCTCTATCAATTCACACTCAACCGACTAGAATAGAGCATATAAGTAAGTGGTTCATCAACATATAGCAATTCACATCAAGAACATATAAAGTTTTCACATTCAACCCAACTTCTATAACCGACTCATTTTTTTTCAACACAAGGCCAACATGTTGAGTACGAAACATGCCACATATACTACACCGACTTAGACATCTTATGCCCCTCACTTTTAGTGATATTCCTCTCTCAAATTATCAATGCAAAACATGGAACACAGTAAGCAAGGCACACTCACACTCCCAAATGATGTATCATACATATGTACATACCATAAGCATACCCTTTATGTACACCTAGACTACTCAGTTATCTTAAGAGATTAAGATCATAAGGACTTTTCTTGGTTATAATGTCGGCTAAAGGACGGGTAGGAATGATTTTCTTCGACAATGACTACCAATCCTAAGCACTTTTAAGACTTTTTTTAATCTTTCTTGTCCACCACTTTTTCGTTATTGTTCACCCTTCACTCAACTCATCCTTTTTCTTTTCTTTTCATTGTCCTTTATTCATTACTTGACTGTTAGTTCTGCTTGTAGAATCAACAAGGATATTCACTTTTAAAACTCTTTCTTTCATTGTCCTAGCAACAAGTAAACAACATATTTTGGGCACCCCTTCTTCCTACTTTCTCTTCTTCCTTCCACACATTTTGCTTTCTTTCCTTTCCTCGATCATTCATATATTGGTGAACATTCACTTTTTGTCTCAAAGTGCCTAAGACTACTTTGGATCAACAAGTCTGGAGGTCACAAAATAGAAGGGAGAAGGCTACTTTTGTGGCTAAAAAAAGAGTAAGGCTTATGGTTCAAGGGGGTTAACTAGGGAAAATGTTCAGGCAGGTAAAACAAACATGGGAAACATGGCTTTTTTTTCCAATGAAACGCCTTAATCATCTCTTAACTCTTTAACAACTAGCCATCCAACATACACTAAGGCAAGTTCTAGATGCTACATTATGTACAAAACACAAGAATTAAACTCACCTCACATGGAATCAAGAATCTAGTCAGTTTCCTATAGCTACACATTCAAATAATCAAATTGAATGAACTATTTCATTATTAAGCCCTAAAAGTGTCTTGAATTGAGTTAAAGAACTATCTGTGTCACTCATGAAATTCTCACTTATGCAATTAAGATAACCACTTCATTGACTCAAGCTTTTCGTCTAAGTGAAATGCCAAAGAGCACATAAGTGATTATGTCTGACTCAATCCTAAAAACATTTTTAAAAAATGTGACTAATTTCCCTTAAGACGGTCGTCATTCATCCATCATCGAGAAAGATGACTACTCTATGAAGATCAAAATAAAAAATGACTCTAAAATAAACCAACAAACTCAACTACTAAGGGACAAACAAATCATCCAAACATCACAAGGCATCATCAAGGTTTTCACATTCATCAAGATTACTATCTCTTACAAACCAGACCTAATCACTCACAAAGTTACTACCACAGGAAATGACAACTCATGCTACAGCCTACTACGTATTAGCAAAGAAAGAGCAAACAAGAAATATTTCCTCCACCCCACATTTAAACGGTGAACTGTCCTCAATACACAAACAAATATATCAAGTAGGTAGAGAAAAAGAACTTCCTGGGCCGCTATGCACAATCATCATCAGGATTGTACTCCTGATCATCATCATCATCATCATCATCATCACCATCAATCTACATGGTTCCCGTGGCAGCATCATCTTCCTCATTATTATCCAAGTCACCAACCCCATTAGTAAGCATCGTAGCCTCATCATCATCCAACAACTCCTCAAAAGCTGGTCCCCACTTGACACATCAGCATCGCACTCTCCATGATGGGTACCGATTCTCCAGGGCCTCCATCTCATCAAAAGTGGCAGGTCAATCTTCGAGCCTTAGCTATAAATCTAACATGCCAAACATGCGACCTCGCCAGCTGTCATCCCGTGCTTGGCGATCAACTACAGTGAGAAGTGGAGTTGTGGAAGTGATGGGCTCCTTCACCTTCATGACATCCATCATCTTACCCACTAGGTGCCCTGTTAGAGGTGGTGAAGGTCTGCCTCTTCTTCCTCAATGTCAATGTCTCTCAAAAACTGGGTTAGGAGACTGCCAATAGTATTTCCACCTGCAGTTATCCCTCAATCTCCTCATGTTGTCCCATAGCACTGCATGAAAGTTGATTGGTAGCCCTTTCATCATTATGTATATACATACAACTCACTCTCTAGTAATCTCCGATATGTGTGTCCCATGGAGAATCACAGAACAAACCAATTTCACCCAAACTTTCGCCTCCTTATTCAAGTAGGAGAACACAAATATGGAGTGAGAGCCCTTGTAATCCCTTGCCCAATAGGAAGATGAGTGATCACCATATAGAGTATGGTGAAGCATTTCTCCCTTCTAAACTCTCAAGAAATTATGAGTTGTTGGCCAAATTAAATGGAGTTGAATTATAGTTATTATTATCGAAAGATATCATTTTATGTCGAGTCTTAGTATTGAAGATAGCTCTATTCTATCAGCGTAAGGGTTGTAGTTGAGTGGAACTGCCGGCTACAGGTTGGAACTAACCAGATAGATGAGAATCGACATTAGAGGTATGTTAAGGCTAATTCCCTTCGGCAAGTTACTCTTGTTGTTTAGTGATATAGTCAACACCTTGTAGTAGCCTATGCCTATTAGTGTTGTGTTTAGCAGTCGTGAAACAAAGTGAGGTTATAGTATAGTATTCCTCGGTGGGAGGTTTTCATCCAGTTTTGGTTGTCATTAGAGGCGACATAGGAGTTTCTAGTTAAGTTTTTTACCAATTATAAGGATTAATAGGCGCCTTGTTACCACCTCTAGGCCACAGAAGCCTGAGGGTGGCTGATAGTATATATTGCTAAACTAAGTAGCGCAAGGCGTAGTTGGTGACATAGTATATAGTTGAACACAGATATAGTTATAGGAGCCCAGATGGCTCAGATGCAGTTAAAGGAGCCCAAATGGCTCAAATACAAAAAATTTTAAAAATTATAATTTGCAATAATTATGCAAAATTACTCATTAAAATATTATGAATGTGAACTATACAATTATGTAAAAGAGGTAATTTTAAAAATGCATATATATATATATACATATATATATATATATCAATACACGACTTAAATGGGGTGTAGGGAGGTCAAAATTGGGTTTCAACACATGAATTCATGTTTTAATGTGTCTTTTGAGCTAACAAATATTTTTAGATGTTTTGAGCAGGAAACCAAGGAAAAAAGACCCAAAAATGACCCAAGGTGTGAAGAAAGAAGTGTTCACAAAAGTCAGCATGGGGCTATAGTTGGCGTGGCGCGCCAACCCCTGAACTTTAGAGAAATATGCACCAAAGTTGGTGTTATGGGTGGCGTGAGATGCCAGGTCCCAGACTTCAAAGGAGAATTCAATCAACACCTTGGCGAGATAAGAGGCGTGGAGCGCTAGAAGCATCCATACTTAGGAAATTTTTCCAACACTCTGGTGCTTTGGATGGAGTGGGGCGCCAAAAGGGTTCAATTTTTCAAAATTTTGACTAACACTCTAGTACTTTGGGTGGTGTGGTGTGCCCGGAGGATCTAGAACTGCAGAAATTTGGATAACACCTTGGTGTTATGGCTGGCGTGGGGTTCTCGAAGCAAGACTTTAGAGGAAAATGAAGCCCAACTTGGGGCTATGGAGGATGCAGCACACCAGACATATTCCAAGATAGATTTTTCTAATTTTGAGGCTAACTACTTGAGAGCGAAAGCATCATTTGAGGGTTCACTATAAATATAACATCTAGGCCATTTGTTAGCTATCATACATCATTTTGTTTGATCGTAGTAAGGGTTATAAAGCTACTTTAAAGGAAAGACAAATTCATAACTTAGGTTTCTTCTTTTCTCTATCATTTTTATGCTTCAAATGATGATGTCTTAATTTTTCCCCTTGAACATGGCTGGCTAAACGCGCATTCTGGGATATTGTCCATAGCTATGGGTGAAGTTTGAATGATTGATTATTTCTAGTTTTGATTCTTTGTTAAAGGTTGTTTATATTTACTTATTTTAATTGCTTATTCACTAGACTTATTACCTTGTGAATAAATTTATTGACTTTTGATTGAACTCGGAAGAGAGAACTGAAAGGATTAAAAGTAAATGTAAAATAGGAATTCAAAGTTCCTTTGGCCCATGGGTTGAAGGTTAGGAGTTGTTGATGAGGATAGGGATATACCCTTCAACCCTGTTTAGTTGATATACAAGTAGCCATAACCGGCATTTCCTATTTCTCCTGCGACCAAAGGGATATAGGCATTAGGGTTCATGAGATAGTTCTTGGATGCTCGGGAGAATGGAAAGAAATAGGATAGTAACTTGCAACTAACAACCTTAGGAAGTATTAATCAAGCATAATCAAGTCTTAAAAACTCAACCTGAAGCGAGAGTACTATTTCCCTAGATTTTCATCATCATTTGAAGTACAAATAAGTTTTGCAACATATTTAGCTTATTAGTTCATTTTCATTTCAAGTTTAGTAGTTTAATTCTCCAAATCATTCCTTATTTATTTTTGTTTTTGTTAGAGTAGCACAATAAAGAGTTAACCTTGAGTGATTAATCTGACAAGTCTCTGAGGGATAGATAATCGGGACTTCACCGTCATATATTACTTGACGACCACGTGCGCTTGCATGCTCTTGGGTGACATCAATTCTGAAGAAGTTGAAAGATCCTGGAAGATTCACTATTCCAATCATAATTAGAAGTCGAGAGGTCGGCTCAGCATTGTGTGATCTAGGTGCAAGCATCAATCTCATGCCTTTATCATTGTTTAGAATGTTGGGGTTAGGAGAACCATGGCCCACCATAGTGACATTGTAGTTAGCTGACAGGTCCATCACTTATCTTGAGAGAATTATTGTAGATGTGTTGATCAAAGTGGGACCGTTCATCCTGCTAGTGGACTTCATCATCCTTTACTATGAGGCTGACAAAGCAGTTCCCATCATTTTGGGAAGAGGATTCTTGGCCACCACTGGTGCAATCATAAGGGTGAAGTCAGGAAAGATGTTAATGACTGTGGATGACCAAGAGGCGATTTTTGATGTGTTTAGGGAAGCAAGGATTCCACCCCATTACGAGGAGTTTAAGATGAGCACAATGATAGAATCAGGAAAGTCTAAGCAGGTTATTGAGCAACGTGTGGTGCGAGTTGAATCATCATGGAAGCAAGTTACTAATTATCTCACTCAATTGGAGGAGTGAGAAGGTTTGCATTGTGCCGCAATGTTAAATCAGGCGTTGCACGATAGGCAACCCGTGAATGTCTTGCCACGACTATGACTAAGGTGCTTGGTGGGAGGCAACCCATCTTTCTAACACATTTTTTTTTGTAGAGACGAACAGGGAATTTGAGGTGAAAAAATGGAGAAAGGAAACTGGAAAAATTCTAAGTTTGGGATGAAATACATGTTGAATTTTTGAAGAAAAAAATTTTCAGGTTGACGTAGTGGTTGGCGCACCACGCTAGACCCAATTCACCATGAAGAAAATATTTTAAGTGTAGGATACAGTGGGTGGCGTGCCACGCTAGGTGTGTTTGGGCGAAAATTTTTTGGGTCCATGGGTCAAATTTGACTCATGGACCCTTTAATAAAAATTCATAACCCATACCTTTATTTTAAATTTCCATTCATCTTCTCTCTATAGAAAGCCAACGAAAAAAATAAAAGAATTTTCTCTCTCTTGACCATAACTCCCCTCCCCTTTTTTCCCCCATTGTTGTCTTCTCCAAAACGTTTGGTGAAGCAAACTTCTTCAACTCAAGTTTTTAAAGTTTTTCTCTCCTCTGGTATTTAATATTATAATTATTCTTCCATTACCCTTTCTTCCTCAAGTTGAAAAACCCAAAATCACTATTGTTAGGTAAGAATCTTGAACTTCATAATGTGGATTTTCATGATTTAAAACTCATATATTCTTTCATAATAATGTTATATCCTTGTTTGGATTGCTCGTTTTGGTTGAATTTTGGTGATTTGATGTTGTGGATGTGAAGAGGATGATGAATGGGTTGTTGAGAAATTTCATGAAAATTTTGTGAATTTGGAGTATCTTTATGGAGAAAGAAATTGTTTGAATATTGTGATTCTTGAATTGTGAAAATATTGGGTTGTTGAAAACATCAAGTTAAGTCATTGTGGAAAGTTGGTGAAACTCATGATTAGTTGTTAGTTGAATCTATTTTGAATACTTCCACGATTGGGTTTGTTGTGATTGGCGAATTAGGAGTTGAGAAGGGAAGTGAGTGGCTAAATGGAAGCACTCTTGAAAAGATAAATAAGAGAGTTGTGAGGGAAAAATCATGAGCATGATTTGAAGTGTAAAGTTAATGAATATTTTAGGTTGATAAGATTTGGCATGATAATGGGGGAAGTTTGAGTACCCTATTTAACAAATTCTCATGATTATGCTAGTAGATTAAGTATGGGGTCGTTTTGTACCTCTTATACTTAATTAGCTAGCCTTGTTATTCATGAACTAATTTTGTAAGGCTATTATTGTTGTTTGGCAGGTACTATGGCATCACGAACAGATAAAGGAAAGGAAGTAGCAGTTGCTAACAAGGGGTTCAAAAGGCTCGAGAAGGGAGTTGCATCGAGCTTATCAGTACAAAAGGCACCCCTTGCTAGGAAGTTTGGAGCCAAGGACATGCAGAAGCATGGGCTCGAGTGGTTTAATGCCCAAAAGGAAGAACAGTATGCTCCATAGAATTGGATTGACGAGAGTCATCTGGCACTTGAGTTACCCACTATTCAGGACACCATCCTAGAGTTATGACTGGATATATCTTTGATGATCCATAGGAGTGCAACCTCATCTTAGTGACAGAATTTTATGCTAATTGGAACACCTTGTATGGAGAGAGTACAAAGATTAAGGTGCGGGGACAAGTGGTCCGTTTCACTGCCAGGTCTTTCAATGCATTCCTTTGCATGATAGTGGTGGACCCAGAGATGTACTTCGTGATGCTTAAGAAGCCCCCATATCGTGAGATTCATCATACTTTGTGTGGAGAGCATTTAGCTGCCTAGTGGGCAAGAGGTGAAAATGACACTCATTTGAAACTCTCGTACTCCAACTTGACTATAGAGGCAAGGGTTTGGACCAAGTTGGTCACGGTACTTCACCTACGGACACACACTATGGAGATCACTCGAGAAAGGATGGTATTGGTGTATATGCTGATGAAGGGGCTGCCAATTAACTTTGGCACAGTGCTGAGGGACAACATAAGGTGATCCAATGATAACTACCTATGGAAGAACTGTTATGGTAGCTTGTTGACTTAGTTCTTGTGGGAGGTTGGCATTGAATAAGAGGAGGAAGACCTTCATCTACCCCTAGCAGAGAACTTGGCAAGAAAAATGATTGATGTCACAAAATTCAAGGAGCCAACCAACTTATCAACACCATTCCTCACTCCAGTTGAGGGCAATGCTTGGGATGATAGTTAAAGAGGCCTCATGTTTGGGATGTTTGAGCTGCAGTTAAAGATTGGAGGTAGGCCCACGACTGCTGAAAAGATGGAAGCACTAGAAGAGCGGTACCCACTCATAGAGACTGTAATAATGATATGCAAAGTGAGGTCAGCGTTTGAGGAGTCTTTAGATGACGATGAGCCTACAGTGCTGACCAATGTCGTTGATGATAAGGAGGAGAAGGCGGATGATGCCACTACTGGAGCTATGCAGGTTGATGATGCAGAAGGAAAGGATGATTATTATGATTAGGAGTATAATCCTAATGATGATGACTTTTCTTAGAGTCCCAGGAAGTTCTAATTCTCTCCTACTTGATATGATATGTTTGTGCACTAGGGATGGTGCACAGTTTAAGTGTAGGGTGGACGAAATATATTTCCCATTTATTCTATCTTTGCTAAAATAGTTGTCAAACTTCTATGTTAGTAGGTTGGTCTATAATAGTTAGTATGTGGATGGTTGTGGAAACTGATGCTTTGTATGTGGTTGTTTGTTTGTAGTTGTTTTGTTTTGTTAATTGAGAGTCAAAAATTTTTTATGTTCTTCATAGGAGTAGTGATCCTTCCCGATGATGGATGGATGATGACCATCTTAAGGAAAAGTTAGTCACAAATTTTTTTATTTTTAGAATGAAGTCAAAAACTACAACTTGTGTACTCTTGATACTCCACTTAGAAGCTAAGCTAAAAGCAATGAAATGGTCATCATGAATGCATAAGAAGTGAAAATTCCAAGAGAGACATATAGGTTCTTTAACTTGACTCAAGAAAACAGACTTTAGGGCTTAATAATGAAAGAATTCATTCAACTTGATTGTTTGACTCAAGAAAACAGACTTTAGGGCTTAATAATGAAAGAATTCATTCAACTTGATTATGTGGATATGTTTCCATAAGAAACCAACTCAGATCATGATTCCATGAGGAGTGAGCTTGAATTTTGTGTTTTGTACATAATGTGATATCTAGAATTTGCCTTAGCATGTATAGGATAGCTAATTGTCAAAGAGGTAAGATGTGATTAAGGAATTTCCTTGAAATAACCAATTTTGTCCATTGTTGTTGTACGTTCTTTAACATTATCCCTAGTTAACCCCGTTGAGCCATAAGCCTTAATTTTCTTCTTAGCCACAAAACAAGCCTTTTCCCTTTGTTGTGTGACCTCCAGAATTTTTAATCCAAAGATAGTTTGAGGCATTTTGAGATTTAAGAATGAAGGTTCAACTGAAGTAGAAAAAGTTAAGGGAAAGGAAAGAAAAAAAATGGTGATGGCAAGATGAGAAAAAAAGGAAAGAGGGGTGCCCACTATCATGACCCGAGCTAAGACCTCGGACTAGGACACGGAACCTAGAAACTACGAATGGTTCCAAGTCTACCCATGACATGAACATGACAATCAAAGAGCATACATCAAGCAAAATCTGATAACTTAGACATGAATAAGAGAAAGTCTGAATATATATCAATTATAAACAAAATTAATACTGACAAAGTTGAAATTCTAAATATTGTTTGATAGCCTCTAAACCATTTGATGAGTTGATGGGACAACCCTCCTAACTAGTTCGCTAAAAGAAAATTGAAATAATGAAAACCATAAGCTAAACTAAATGTCCTTGGGGAATGAGGACTCACCCAACAACCGGGATGGACTGGATTGAGGTAAGAACAGGACTAACAACGGGGCTGAGACCGATCAATCAGGCCCGTATCATGAAATGATACAGCATAAAGTATGCGATCAATACTTGGAAAATACTAAGTATGCGAGGTAAGTAAAAACGGACTAATAAAATACATAAGAGTAGGACAGTTCAAAACATAAAGTGATAATCATATCATAAACATGAGGGCTCGAGGTTTTCAAAATTGTTCATAAACTAGTAATAATCATAATCATAATCATAACATAAACTTTTTAAATCATAACTTGAGCCAAAGTATCATAAACATGGTCATGCACAAAACATAAGGAACGATGGGAGGACTCATCTTAATCGATCCCATCATGATAGAGTTAACATGATGCCCCAACTATTCGCTCAAGTAGGCAAAGTCGTCCCAATCCTGCCAAGGCAACGGACGTAAGTGGCGTGATATCATGAGTAGGGAACCCATAGGGTCAACCATGAATAAGTTCCTATGGTGGAATGTAGTTCTGAGACTTCAGAGTTTACCTGAACGCCGGGTCTACTAGGTGCTAGACACTACTCCCAAAAACATGCACATGAGGGCTCATATAATTATTGTGAAATCACACATAAAGTTCATGGGATAGTTAAATCATAACTCACTTGATCATACTTGAAATACATGACTAGCTATGAAATAAGGTCCTGTGAGTTGGCCAAAATCACAAACTTGTAAATCATGAAGAACAAACATGCTTGAGAAAATCACCATACTTGAAATTCATAAATTCATGAAGATTAATTGTAGGAAATCATATCATAAATCATAAATCATAAATTAGGGATTAGGAGAATCGAAATCGTAATAAAATTATAGAATTTCTTAAAAGGAAATTTAACCCTAATCATGCATGAAACATAATGAATGATAATTTCATGAAGACTTGAAGAATTATTAAAACCCCAATCATGAAAAATAATAAACTAATATCAAATCAACTATACCCATAAGAGAATCATGGAGAAATTTCATTACCTAACCCAAAAATCCCTAGAATTTCATATATGAGAAATTGGGGAATGGGTGATCATGAATTTTTAGGAAGGGCGTGAGGGTGAAAGAATTCCCTCTTTGATGAGCCCTCATACCTGGGTTCACAAAATTCTAACTTTAACTTCAGACCCAAAGAGAAATTTGGGAAGATGAGATTAAGATTGATGAAGAATCTTTGATGATCTTGAGAAAGAAGATTTCTAGACTTGCATGCATGAGAGTTGAATACATTAGAATAGGTTTAACTCCCTTAATACACTTTTTTTAGAGCATAAAGGATATAGTTTAGAGCTTAGAAGCTTAGGATTTATGAAAATACTCTTAATGAATACATAGAAAAACTGAACTGTTGGCAGCTACGACCCGTACCATAAGCCGCACAATCCTCCTATGACTCATGGTTAGCTCCCGTAACCAACCATTAAATTTCAGCAACTCTCTAAAGATTTCCACGAATTGTACTTCAACCCGTAACTCCATCCTATGAGTCGTACCATCACTTGTACAATCAGTCACTTGCTAACCCCAAAGACTTACTACGACACTTGACCATGGGTCGTGTCCATATACTACAACTCATAGTGAGAACTCGTGGTAAGAGGGAACCAAAGTCTCTGCTATGAACCACGGGTCTTCCTACGACCCGTACTACCAACCTCCGACTCGTAGGTTGAGTCGCACTAAGGAAATTTCCCCAACTTTTCTGTTGATCACATTTTAAATCTCAAGTCTAGTCTTAGAGACTTTTGGGGTATTACAATATCTTTCCCTTGGGAACATTCTTCCTTGAATGTGGGTTAAGTATACTAAAGAACTGGGAAAAGAACTGCAATCCCAAATACTAAACAACTAAAGCTAAAAATTGATGGGGTGACTAACTTTGGATAGAAATACATGACTGAACTGAATTAATAGTTTCTACATACATACTAGAAAATTAAAGGAAGTGAGATACATGAACATGAAACTAAATAGAGTATTAGGGAGGGAACTAATACCTCAAGCTGGAATGGAACTGGAAGGGAATAAATGTGGGTATTTAGCCATCATATTTGTTTCGGCCTCCCATGTAGATCCCTCAATGAGCTGAGTCCTCCACAAGACTTTCACTGAAGCTACTTCTTTGTTCCTCAATTTTCAAACCTGACAATCAAGGATCTCAATGGGTACCTCCTCATAGGTAAGGCTATCCTTCACACCTATGCTCTCCACTAGAATAACCAAAGTCGGGTCACCAATGCACTTCTTTAATAATGATACATGAAAAACCTAATGAACTAAATCTTAATTTGATGGTAGCTCCAACTCATAGGTCACCTTGCCAACACGTCTCACAATCCTCTATGGACCCGCATATGTGTAACACCCTAAATAATTTGAGCGATAAAATCGTGCTTTCAAGGTAAGACTAAGAGTACTAAATAGGCTAATAAGAAATTATTATGAGTTATTAGAATCACTATATTGTCATATTTAATATTAAACATCAATCAAGTTGTAGAAAAAAATTCATAAAAAGTGATAGCAAAATTTCCTTCTTGAGATTCTTTGAAATTTAGGTCAAATGTCTCGAAGTTTTTTTCCCAATATCTAAAGATTTATGGGATGTGCGACCTATCAAATTAAATATTTACGAGTCTAGTTTCCATATCATCAAACCGTTCATCAATTCGACTTCGGAGTAGAGAGATATTCGCGTTTTCGCGAGACCGCGCAAGCAGGCACGTCACAAGGGTCTAAGGCGGTGGAAGGCTATTTAAGCCCCTTTGGTTAGTTTTTGGTCATCCAAATTCATTTTACAGCAACCTACTTTGTAATAAACCTCTATCAACTTCTCTCCATGGTTTTCTTTTTGTTTTGAGGCTAGAAGCCATGGCTCAACATGATTTTAGTGTCGGGAATCGCGTGTAGTCCATGGTTTGGTGTTTTTTCTAGGCTGTTGGTGGATTTTTCGTGGTGAATCTGTTGGTAATCCTTCTTTATTTTGTTCTCCTTAGTTTTTAAGTTTGTTTATATGTGTGTTAACTCTGGTAGGTTATTGTCTCAGAGTTTCTACTGTCGAATTCGTATGAATCTTATCGGGTAAGCTTCATTTGCCTTGTTTTGTTGTTGAGTTGTATTGGCTGCGTTTTGTAGAATTTTGGAATACCTTTGGGCAGTAGGTTCATGGAGTTGAAGGCTCAATTTCATCTAGTCTTGAAGCTAAGGTATGTTAGGCTTGTCCCTCCTTTTGTCGGCATGAATTCCATAGTCGTTGTCGTCCGTGTTGACGTGTGTGTTGGCTGTTTGTGATGGCTGTGGGTTTTTCTATTATTCAAATCTTGTTCTTCTATTTATATGGTGATAATGGCGTGTTTAATGTTCTAGTTTTGTCGGTGGCTCGGGCTTGAGTGTGGAGAATCGTAGACATGGCAAATTATTAGGCTCGTGTCGAGAGACCATATGTGAGGCGTGTGGTTCTTGTAGCAAGTTGTGGGATGTTTGAGTGAATAATATTAGGTGATTATGTTGATGAGTGAATAAGGTTTTAGAGTGGTTAAGGTCAATGGTCACGATGATCTATTGTTATATTTGATTAGGCGGTCGTGCTGATGGCACGTGATGACCGTGGTGACACTTGGGCTAGTTTGGACGTGTCCCTTGATGTTAGTGGTGACTAGAGTGGCTTGTGGACTGTTTGATCATGTATTATTGTTGTTTTTGATTATGTGTGTGATGTGTATGAGGCCTTGTGGATTTTGGATACCAGATGCATGAGAGTTGTTCCAGCTAGGGGTCGAGCCCGAGGTACCTTGTGGCTTGTGGATACCCGACACACAAGAGTGTTTCCAGCTGAGGGATTGAGCCCAAGTAGTGAAATGACCTACAGGGTTGAGAATGATATCCTTTGTAGTGTCGAGTTAAGACATTATTTGAGAGTGGTCTGACATGTCTGAGCCTTCCTGGCATCGTGATTTGGTTCTCCCAGATGGATTGAGCTCTGCTAATTGTGCGCTGCAGAGAGAGAGTCCGACAGTGCTTGATTGATGATGTTGACTGACTGATGTTTACTTTTGATATGCTTGGCATTATATTCTAATTGTTGCTCGTGTTATATGTTATCTGATAGCAATGGATGCTAGATGTTGGTTGATGTTAGCTGGAGGCCGTAGAGAGGTCTAGAGGCGATGACAGGTGAGCTATGTTGGCTAGGTGCCGCTGTGTTATTGTTTACTTTTAGACTTGCCAGGCTTATGGGGGCCAGGTAGATTTTATATGTTTACTTATGTTGAGTCTCCTTCTGCGATATTAGGTATATCTGTTGATCTCTAATCTATGTCTTCCAATTGTTTCTTCCTTTCATGCTCGGCACACTATTGTACTGACACCCTAGTCGAAGCACTGCATTCATGCCTGAAGGTGATGGTGGGTTGTTATATCGAGTTCTTAGGTGCTGAATGGAGTTCCAGCTGAGTTGGTGCGCTCCAGGTCTTTCAGAGTCGCCAGATGTTTGAGTTAAGGGTAATTCGGTGCCCTATCCCGATCATTTGATTACTAATGTATTCATAGAGGCTCATAGAAATTACTGTGTTTTTAGTATGTTGTTATAGGCTAGGTGGGCCATGTTGTATACTTGTTTTACTTTCCATGGCCTTGACGGCATATGGTATTTATTTTTTTGGTTGGTCAGGTGAGCCAGCTTCCATTATAGTTTATCGTCTTATTCTAATTTTATAGTTGTTGCATTGTTGAACCTCATCGGTTCTGACCTTTATTTTATATTTTGGGCATCGGGTATGCTCATATCAGGGGTGGCACCAGGTGCCATTCATGCTCCCCGGGTTTGGGGTGTGATAATATGTGGGACTAAGCTTCGTTTTCTTTCTGAACGTCATCACTCCCTTCATGGGAGACACCTTCATGAACACCCAATCATCGACTTCAAACTCAAGTTCTCTCTGCCTAACATCCGCATATGACTTTTGACAACTCTAAGCTATTTCCAGCCTATCTCTAATAAGCTAAACATTCTCCATGGCCTCATGAACTGAATTAGGCCCTAACAATATAGCCTCACCTACCTCGAACCAACCAATAGGTGATATACACCTCCGTCCATAGAGAGCCTTAAATGGAGCCATCTGAATGCTGGAGCGATAACTATTGTTATAAGTAAACTCAATGAGAGATAAATGATCATCCCAACCACCTTTGAAGTCAATCACACATGCTCTCAATATATCCTATGGAGTTTGAATGGTCCCCTCAGCCTGACCATCTATTTGCGGGTGAAAAGTTGTGCTAAGCTTGACCTGAGTACCAAGTCCCTTCTGAAACAATCTTCAAAATTATGAGGTAAACTGAGTACCTCTGTCTAAGATTATGGACAAAGGAATTCTGTGAAACTGTACCAACTCTCGAATGTACAATCTAGCATAGTCCTCAGCTGAATCGGTAGCTATGATCGGTAAGAAATGTGCTACCTTGGTCAATCTGTCTACAACCACCCAAATAGAGTCATACAGTAGGCGTGTATGAGGCAACCCTATGATGAAGTCCATATTGATTTCCTCTCACTTCCATGTAGGGATACTAATGTCTTGCATCATACCTCCAAGTCTCTGATTCTCAACTTTCAATTGTTGACAATTTGGACACTTAGCCACAAACTCCGCTATATCTTTCTTCATGCCATTCCACCAATAGACTTCCCGTAGGTCACGATACATATTGGTGGAACCTGGGCAAATAGAATAATGAGAGCCATGAGCCTCACCCAACATCCGCTCTCTCAAGTCATCAACACCCGAAAGACATAAACAACCCTAATAATAAAGTACACCATCTCCCACTTGTGAGAAGACCTCCACCTTCTGATTCTGAACCACTTCCTTTTAATTTCACCAAGATTGGATCCTCATCTTACCTAGCCTTGACTTCAGTCACCAACGAAGATTCTGAATCATTCTAAACAATGATACCACCATCAATCGAGTCAACCAAGTGAACCCCTGACCGTACAAACCGATGCACATCCTTCACCAAATCCTTCCTCTCATGCTCAACTTGGGACACGCTCTCCATAGACAATATACTAAGGGCATCCGCCACCATATTTACTTGCATGGATGGTAAAGGACACTCATTTCATAATCCTTGAGAAGCTCTAGCCATCTCCTTTGTCACAAATTCAAGTTCTTCCGAGTGAACACATATTGTAGGCTCTTATGGTCCGTAAACACATCTACATGCAGCCCATACAAATAATGCCTCCAAATCATCAAGGCAAAGACTACTGCCACCGACTTGAGATCGTGAGTCAGATAGTTCTTCTCATGGGTCTTAAGTTGTCTAGAAGCATTTGCAATCACTTTGCCACGCTGCATCAAATACACATCCAAAGCCAATTCTCGAAGCATCGTAATACACCATAAAACCATTGGTACCCTCAGGTAAGTTCAAAACTAGGGCTGACGTGAGTCAAGTCTTCAACTCCTGAAAACTCTTTTCACAAGCATCAAACCACTGGAACTCAACTTTCTTCTGATTCAACTTGGTCAACGGTGCTTCAATGGAGGAAAATCCCTCCACAAATCTTCGGTAATAACCCACTAAACCTAAAAAGCTCCTAATCTCCATTGGACTGACAGGTTTAGGGCAATTCTTCACCGCTTCTATCTTTTGAGAGCCCACCTACACTCCCTTACTAAACACTACATGACCCAAGAACGCCACTGAGTTAAGACAAAACTCAAACTTGCTAAACTTAGCAAACAACTGATGGTCTTTAAGAGTTTCCAAGACCACCCTCAAGTGAGCATCATGCTCCTCCTTGCTCCGAGATTATATGAGGATATCATCTATGAAGACGATCAGGAACATGTCCAGCTACGGCTTGAACACCATGTTCATCAGATCCATAAAAGTTATAGGATCAGTTGCTAGTCCAAAAAACATAACTACAAACTCAAAGTGACCATACTGAGTCCAGAAAGCTATCTTCGAAATGTCACTCTCCCTAACTCTGAGCTGATGATAGCCAGATCTAAGGTCTATCTTTGAGAAATGCTTAGCATCCTGAAGTTGGTCAAAGAGGTCATCAATTCTGGGGAGGGGATACTTGTTCTTATTTATGATCTTATTCAACTACTGATAGTCGATACCATGCAAAAAGATCTGATAATGCTCAAACTCACACTTCCTGGCAAAGTATGAAGTGAACGTTGTTAATAAAGAACCCAATAAAGAGGTTGGGGCCGAACCCACAGGGAATAAGGTAAGAACTACACTAATGTCGAAACTTCAACATATTGGTAAGTTATCTCCAAATTGGGGGGTTTAAAGAAAAACAATAATAAAACAAGATCACAATTGTAGTTCTTATCAAGATTTGAAAATAACTAGGGTAAGTATTCCATATGGATGCATAACTACTTCAGGTTTTATACTTGTGATCTATCCCAATACTTTACTAGCAGAACTGAAAACTAGGGTTCATCCAAACGACTGGTTCGTCCTTATTTGATGACTATACACAATCACCAAGTTAGGTCTCATGAGCGATTTTAATTCAGCCTTAATCAATATGTCCCTAATTAACTATTTTGCAACCACAGCTCAAGGGATACAATAATAATAAAAATCAAGGCTTTGTTGTAATTCTCTATTCCTAATTTGTACCTCTCTAGGCTCAAGTAAGTAAAGAATTCAAGCAAGTCCTAATGTTGCACACCGTTAAGAAACACTTAAGATGAAGAGAATACAATACAAGCATAAAGTATTGGTTTAGAATCACTCTGTGCAAACTCTAGTTCATTAATTCACCATCGTTCCCACAAGCCTAGTTATGGAGGTTTTAGCCTCTCATGATTGTAAAATTGTAATTAGTATTCATATACAAATACATAATTAAATACTTACAATAATAATTGAAAGAAAACCTGCTTTGAATATTGATGAACAAAATCAAGAACAATTGAGAAAATTGAGTGTTGATCTCAAGAATTGCTCTCCAAAACCTGATAATAATTAAAAAATAATTAACTAAAAATCTTCTCTCAATGTAATCACACGTCTACTCCTGTCTCTTATTTTTTGCTCTATTATATAGAAATAAAGGGTATTTATAATAGTAGAGTAAGTCGTCCTTGTTCATTTGTGGAGTGGAATTGGGATTTGTAACTCCTTTTCCTAGTTGAAGTAGGATTTGACTTTCTAAACATAACCTAGAAAAGTATTTATGCAAATAATTAGAACTTTTTCCTAAATTAACAGAGAAACTAATTTAACTGTCGCTGCTTGATCCTATGACACGTTTCATGAACCTACAAGTCGTAGCTTCCTCTCGTACAATGCTCAACAGCCTTGAATTTGGTTAAGTCCTGGAAGTTGGTACGACTCGTACAATGCTCTTACGAGTCGTACAATGCCTGTCGTGGTCTGATCTTGTGAAGTCGGGCATCTCACAAGTGTTGTGGTAAGACTCGTACCTTGATATCACGAGCCGTGACTGCCTAGTACCCTATGATCTGCCAATATTTTCTCTGAAGTTCACCACAACTCTTTGGTTTGAGTCATATGTGTTCATCACGACTCGTAGCTTCCATTTGTACCATGAGCTCAGACAAGTGCAATATTTCTATATTTTTCCACGACCGCTATGGTACAACTCATACCAAGAGTGGTACATGTTCAGTGCCTTGTGTAGTTCCTCTGATTTTTATCAGGGATGCAACATACGGCTTGTACCTCTAAGGTACGGCTCATATTGAGACCTGCAACTTCACTATTTTATGCACTCTTTTCACTTCTTTTACATATTTCAAATCCAACAACTATTTTCCCTGAAACAAAGTAAAAGTGCATCATATCTATATAAACACACCTAAGACCATGCTTATTTTCTTAGTTTTAAGCGTCGAAAGTGTTGTGAACTCACAGTACATCAACACCCTCAACTTAAGACTTTTGCATGTCTTTAAGCAAAGAAAACAAAAACTAAAAATGGCGCTTAACTATAAAATAAACCTAGGATACTACAGCCAACACTAATCAAAATTTGCATTATGAACACAAGCAGCTTTTGACCCTTCCCCAGTTAAACCAAATCAGCACTTGCACATCAAGTGACCACAAACCATAATAAATGGGGATCAAGATATGTCATCTAGTTATTAGCGAAGAATCAAGTCATTACCAATGCTTTTCACACGGAAAACTAGCGGAGTAAAACACAAACCATGAACTCTCACAACAAATGAAGATCCCAACTCACAGATATATGAAAATATGAAATATGAGACTGAACAAGACTCTCACTCTCACAAGAAAGTTCTAAATACTGCACATCGGATACCATAGGTTTGCCCTTATTTTCTCTACTTCGACTCTTCAGATGGTCAGGCTAGAATCACTATAGGACTTTATTTGGCTTGTAATGTAAGCTTTGGGTTGGATATGGTAAATATGGAATTTTTAGTGACTAAACCCTCTGTGGCACTACATACACGTGGCTCAACTTTTCACTTACTTCATCTTTTTTATTTTTTAGCTTTTTCCTCCCTTTTTTTCATTTTCATGCAATTGTAGTGTGTTTTCAACTTTTCATTCATTTTTCTCTTTTTGCATTTTCTTTTCAATTTTTCTTGTTTAGCTCTTTTTTCTTCTTTTTTCATACCACACCTCATTTTAAACCCTTTTTCTTTTCTTTTCCTTTTTCACCTCCCCAAGATCTATGTACCCCTACTCTAGTCACCCTCAACTTAGGCATTTTGCCTGGGTTGAGGCTCACAATTTTCAAGGATGGAACAGGGTCAAACAGGCTCATTAATAAAAATGGGTAAGGTTAATCGGTTAATCAAAGACAAATGGTTCATTTAAGGCTCAAAATCCAGATCAAGGGAATCATATCATTTTGGTAGGATAATTTAAGCTAAAATGGGCTATACAAAAATAGCCTCTGATCCTTTCCTAATCAACCATCCTAAAACCTATGTAAAGACCAACCGGGAAGTTCTTGATCCTTTACATAGTATTGAACTAGGTATAGACCTCACTCATTCACCATACATGCTTTGCATTCATTCTACCTGTCTGGTTCATACATGGCTAACCATAACTACTCATGCTAATACACTAAACAACACAAAAAGATCCACAAAAACTATGTTTTACAATCAACAAATATACAACTAACCATCAAAAAAATATTTTAACAGGATTAATTTTTTCAAAAGTCAAAACTAGTGCATTTTATTGACTGAGTTATCCTAAGCTACTTCCTAACTATACAAATATCTAAAAATGTTGGTTCTACTAGATAGTATGCCCGAGGAAAAAGAAACACAGCAAGAAAAACCGTCGGATGAAAATCCCACAAACAACAAGTACACCCCCCCCCCCATTGAAAACATGCTTTGTCCCCAAAGCAATAAGAAATATAATATCGGGAAGGGAACATACCTGTGGCTACTCAAACTTCACCATTTATGGGTTACCTCTTATACAGCGCCTGATTTAACATCACGGTATGATGCAAGTCTCTTGACTACTCAGAATTCATCAAGATGGCTGCCAGTGTATCAATTTTTATCATCTCTCCCATAGACATTAGCAGCTTATGGAGGTAGCTTCCTTGCTGTAACCTGAATGAATCACAGAAGAAAAAAAAGAATACATAAATGGGGAAATAACAATCAAAAGTTAAATGCAATCAATTAATCTAATCTTAGCCATATTCCCTGGCAATGGCACCACTTTTTGATAATGCTCAAACTCACACTTCCTGGAAAAGTATGAGGAACCCAACAAAGAGGTTAGGTTCGAACCCACAGGGAATAAGGTAAGAACTAGACAAATCTCGGTACTTAAACTTGTTGGTAAGTTATCTCTAACTTAGGGGGTTTAAAGAAAAACAATAATAAAACAAGATCATGATTGTGGTTGTTATCAAGATTTGCAAAAAACTAGGGTAAGTGTTGCCCATAGATTCAAAACTACTTCGAGTTTTACACTTGTGATCTATCCTAATACTTTACTTGTTGAATTGATAAGTAGGGTTCATCCAAATGAATGGTTCATCCCTATTGGATGACTATACTTAATCACCGGGTTAGGTCTCATAAGTGATTTCAATTCAAATCGTTATCAATATGCCCCAAATTAACTATCCTGTGACTGCAGCTCAAGTTATACAATGATCATAAAAATCAAGGCTTTGTTGTAATTTTATTTTCCTAATCTATACCTCTCTAGGCTTAAGCAAGTAAAGAATTTAGGCAAGTCCTAATGTTGCGCATCATTAAGAAACATTTAAGATGAAGAGAATATAATACAAGCATTAAGATGAAGAGAATATAATACAAGCATTTAGTATTAATTTAGAATTACTTTGTGCAGACCCTAGTTCGTTAGTTCATCATGGTTCCCACAATCCTAGTTGTGGAGGTTTTAGCTGTAAAACTGTAATTAGTATTCATATACAAATACATAATTAAATACTTACAACAATAATTGAAAGAAAACCTGCTTTGAATATTGATGAACAAAATCAATAACAATTGAGAAAACTGAGTGTTGATCTCAAGAATTGCTCTCCAAAACTTGATAATAATTCACAAACAATCAACTAAAAATATTCTCTCAATGTAATCACACGTCTACTCCTGTCTCTTATTTTTTGCTCTATTATATAGAAATAATGGGTATTTATAATAGTAGAGTAAGTCGTCCTTGTTCATTTGTGGAGTGGAATTGGGATTTGTAACTCCTTTCCTAGTTGAAGTAGCATTTGACTTTCTAAAAATAACCTAGAAAGGTATTTATAAAAATAATTAGAACTTTTTCCTAAATTAACAGGGAAACTAATTTAACTGCAGCCACTTGATCCTACTACTTGTACCATGAACCTACGAGTAGTAGCTTCCTTTCATACAATGCTCAGCAACCTTGAATTTGGTTAAGTCCTGAAAGTTGGTGTGACTCATACAATGCTCTTATGAGTCGTATAATGCCTGTTGTAGTCTGATCTTGTGAAGTCGGGCATCCTCTGAATATTTTCACGAGTGTTGTGGTAAAACTCGTACCTTGATATCACTACTCATAACTGCTACATACCCTAGGATCTGCCAAAATTTCCTCTGAAGTTCATCACGGCTCTTTGGTTTGAGTCATTTGTAGTCATCACGACTCGTATCTTCCATTTGTACCATATACTCAAACAAGTGAAATATTTCTGTATTTTCTTTCCACATCTGTTATGGTACGGCTCATACCAAGAGTCGTACATAGCCAGTTTCTTGTGTAGTTCCTCTGAGTTTTATCATGGATGCAACATATGGCTTGTACCTCCAAGGTACGGCTCGTACTGAGACCTACAACTTCACCATTTTGTGCACTCTTTTCACTTCTTTTACATATTTCAACTCCAATACCTATTTTCCCTAAAAACAAAGTAAAAGTGCATCATATCTATATAAACACACCTAAGACCGTGCTTATTTTCTCAGTTTTAAGCATCAAAAGTGTTGTAAACTCACAACACATCAAGATTCGTCCTTCTTTCAGACAAAGAGAACCGGTGCACCCCACGGAGATTTGCTAGGTCTGATGAATCCCTTATCTAGAAGATCTTTCAACTGCTCTTTCAACTCCTTCAGCTTGGTTGGAGACATTCTATAAGGGGGTAATGAAATGGGTTGTGTATTGGGAAGACATTCAATACCAAAGTTAATCTCCCACTCAGGAGGGACTCTTGGTAGATCATTTGGGAATACCTCTAGATACTCACATACTACAGGGACAAATTGGAGAGTCAGGGTCTTGGATGTAGCATCCTTAACTTGAATTAGATGGTACGCGCAACCCCTGGAAATCATCTTTCTGGCCTTAAAGTAGGAAACAAAGTGACCTACAGGCACCGCTGAACTATCCTTCCATTCTAGGACTGGCCCCAAAATTGAAACTTTACCTACGAGTTTGACAATTCACTGAGTCATAACATGTATGCAACCAATACATACCAAAGATAACATCAAAATCAGTCATGTCTAACTTTACTAGGTCGAATGAGGTGACTTTTTGTGATAGGGTAATTTTTGTATAACCGTCGATTTATAACTGACTTACCGACTGGAGTAGAGACTGAGAAGGGTTCTGATAGGATTTTGGGACTGACTCCAAAAAAAATAGCAACATAAGGAATTACAAAAGATAAGGTACCCTAGATCTAACAATACATACACATTAAGATGAAATACTCGTAACATACCAATGACCACACTGGAGAGACCTCCTGCTTCTGACGAGATGAGAGGACATAAAATTTATTCTGGCGCTAATCGCTAGCTACACTAGTAGAAGCACCTTGCTGGAATGGACATGCTGTTGGAGCTGTTCCTAAACTGGTAGTCTAGGCATGGCCTCTGTTATCGCCCTGCCTAGCCAAAAGAAACTCCCTACGTATGTGCCCAGGTTTCCCACACCAAAGAAAATATCTGATCCGACTAGGCACTCTCTTATATGGTTCTTACCACATTTTCCATAGATTGAAATGGTGTGCTCTATCGGTGTGTCCCTCTGTCCCCTTGAACCTGATGCCTTACTTCTTTGATCACCCCAATGTCGGATGGAACTCTGGTTGATGACGACACTGGGGCACATGAACTGTGGTGGAACTGGGAACGATGTTCCCTACCGGACCCCTTCTAGGAGAACCCAAAGCTGCCTGTCCTGGCCCTCTTGGCCTCTCTCTCCTTTTCCTTCATCTGATCCGCCTCAATCTGCTGGGCATATATAACCAATTAGGAGAAGTCTAGATCACTATTCATCACTGCGGTTCTACACTCCTTGACCAGCGAATCTGACACTCCATGCATAAACCTACTCATATGATCTATCTAATCCACAACCATCTCTAGTGCGTACTTGGATAGCCGAGTGAACTCCAAGGTGTACTCTTGGACGATCATATTATTTTGCCTCAAGTTGATGAACTCTGCTACCTTTACCTTCGTCATCTCCCTAGGGAAGAATCTGTCCAAGAAGGTAGTCATAAACTCATCCCTACTCACAGGAACTACGCCCACTACTTTATCATCCTCTCACTGATGGTACCAAACATAAGCAACCCGCTTCAGCTGATAGGAGTCTAAATCCACACTCTTCTCCCTCGTCACCCCCAAATCTGAGTGATCTTTTGTATCTTCTCAAGAAACTCATAAAGGTCCTTATCCACTCTTGACCCAAGGAACTCAAGTGGATTCATCTTGAGAAAGTCCCAAACTTGAGATGCCGTTGCATTCCCATTCCAAGGAACATAGGCCGCCACCTGCTGGTTGACTTGAACAGTCATAGCCTACACTAACATCTGAAAAGCCACTCTAAACTCGGATTAAAAGACTTGCTCGAGCAAAGGACCTGCTGGTGCTGGTAGGGCTTTCTGGTGCCTATCTCCATTGCCATTTTCATGGCCATTTCCATTTCAATTCCTTCTACCATTTACTCCCCGTGGAGGCATGATTCTGCAAACATGTAAAGCTAGAGTTAGAGGGGCAGAGAGAGAGTTGAGCTCATAACACGATATGGAATCATGAAAGAAGGGAAGTTTCCTCAAACGTTTCGTAGCCTCTTCGTCATAAGTGTGGCGTGCTTCACACCCATGAAAAAGACTCTACTTAACATAGCTTACAGATACCCTCGAACACTTTAAAACCTAATGCTCTAATACCAAGTTTGTCATAACCCCAGCTGAGACCCCAGACTGAGACACGAAACCTTTAACCACAAATGGCTCCAAGTAAACACATGGCATGAAAATGAAAACCAAAGAGCATACGTTAATGGGAATCTAATAACTTAGACAAGAATAAGCGAAAGTCTGAATACATATCAATTATAAACAGAATTAGTACTGGTAAATCTAAAATTCTACATATTGTTTGATAGCCTCTGAAACATCCAATGAGTTGATGGGACAACACCCCTAACTAGCTTGCTAGAAAAACTAAAATAACAAAAACCATAAGCTAAATTGAGCGTCCTCGGGGAATGAGGACTCACCAACAGTGGCACTGGACTAGACTAAGCTAAGAACAAGACTAACAGTGGGGCTGAGATTGATCAATCAGACCTATATCATGAAATAATATATCATAGAGTAGGCGGTCAGGACTTGGAATGTACTAAGTATGCGAGGTATGTAAAAATAAACTAATAAATACATAAGAGTATATAAGAGTAGGAAAATTCAAAATATGAAGTAATAATCATAACATAAGCATGAGGGCTCAAGGTTTTCAAAACTGTTCATAAACTAGTCATAATCATAATCAAAAGAGAAACTTTGTGTCACGCCCCACCTTGGGGGGGGGTATGACTGGCACCTGGTGCCCAACTAAGACCTGACCTGCTGAACTGTTAAGCCTGAGCGCGTCTGGCGCCTGGCTGGCTCTAACTCAAATTTCTGGAAACAAAAGGCTATATAACGGCTGTAAATACAGCCTCCGGCCCATTGGCCTATAGCCTTCTGTACCTGTATTACAGCTGACCAGAAACAAGGTAATTCAGGGGAACCTATGCGGGCCGACAGGGCCACCATGCTGTCTAGTTATCTGCAAACTCAAGCATAACATACTGAAAAGCTACGTGACCGGCAAGGTCACCACTACTGGTAAATTATGGCCCCACACGGCCATTACAAAAGAAAGAAGTAGTAAAGGCAACTATACAACTACACGGCCTCTCATGACCGGCTCATCTGACCACAGGGAATATATACAGACTGCAAGCCTCTAAGAAGGATAATAGAAATGATCGGGACAGGGCCCCAACCTACCCGTACTGTACAACAAAAGGAACTGAACTACACCTCTAGAAGTTTAGTCTCCGGATGACAGGAGCTGAATATTCGACCGCTGATGGGGATCACGTGGTATCGCCTGCGCGTCTATGGGTACCTGCAGGCAAGTAATGCAGCGCCCCACTGGGCGTCAGTACCGCTGGTACTGAGTATGTAAAGCAAACTGAATACAGCTGAATACAAGTAATATAACTAAAAATTCTGAATAGTATGAGATAACTGAATCTGTAAGAACTGAAGGGATATCTGAAATCAATAACATAACTGTCAAAACTGAAATAAGAAGGAGTAGATAACTGTCTGATAGTGTAGATCGTACCTGTTCTTAATCATACTGAAGGGGGGTAGGAATCATACTTGGAGACGTATCATTCTACTACTAATCTGCTCGTATCTACTGTAATATAGCATAACATGCATAACATAACATGGCATACATAACCTTACCCGGCCCCCATAAGCCGGGGGTACAATCAACACAGAATCTATACCCCTACCCCGGTCAACCCATCTCCTATACTGGCTGTAAGCATCCTGCCGGTCCCCTGGGTATGCACTTGGGCTCGCTGAGCCCCTGACTATAACTGCATCTGAGTCCGGAGGACTCCTGAATCTGCACCCGGGCGTATCCGCTCGACTGGGGTGTATAAGGGCCGATTAAGGCACAAGTATGGGGAAAACTGGCATCCCATCTTCGTCCCCTGGCGGGACGGCATGCCACTCCGTAGAGTGACGTATCCTCGTCCTCTGGCGGACGAGTCGATACAGCTATTAACCCTGGGCGGTCATGGATGCTAGGTAATCCAACCCCAAACAATACAACGGTCTCAACTGGTAATACTGTCTGGGTATCTCACATGCTGAGGCTAATAGGGATACAATATCATATATATTACATGCTGGGCTACTGATAGTAATCTGTACGTATTTAATACGTGCTGAGGCAGGTAAAGATGTATAAATGTGAACATAGTCTCCTGCCGGGCTGTACTGAGCAAATGATATATAAGATAATGTTTCTGCTGAAAATTCTGCTGTTTACTAAGTTTTTGTGTACACTATATGCTGGACTAATGATAGAAATAAGTACATACTTAATACCTGCTGAAGCTGGAAGTACTATATATGTATGTACGAATATAATCTTTCTGCTAGACTACGTTGTATACTAACTTTCTATAGTAACAGGATTTACTAATCCTGACATGCTTTCTGAACTTCATTTTAGTCTGCTATTCTATTTTTGAAGTGCTTTACGGATACTGTACTGCTTCACGGGGTTTCAGCTGAACACAACAATATCTTAACATGGCATACTACATCACATTCTGAATATACTGGGCACTCTCTAACGCTTGCGTTAGAATCTATATCATACTGATAGGTTTCATACACATTACAACCCAATGTTTCTCACATCGTACCAACATTCATAATAACGCAATACTCGACTTCTGAACATTTTACTGGTCCGTAATTTATTACGCTATACTGATATTACTTAACTTGCCGAAGGAACTAACTTTACATACCTTATCTTTGAATATTCGTCCGTCGGATGAAGCTCGGCCGGTACTTCAACTATTTTCTCCCAACTGCATTCATAAATACGTCAATCAATACTAAATACAACATTACTATAAAGAGCGACATTGCTTTCGATTTAATTTATAGCCCAAACTTAGGCTTATCGAAAGACGGTCAAAAACTCGCTATTTTCCAGCGGCCCAGAAGGGAGAATTATTTACTTCTCAGCTAGGAACACATAGACATTAATTTAGAGCAATTCTACTTACTTTAGTTCGGTGGCTCGCCGATTCGTCGGCCGTTTTTCGCAAAACTAACTCAGTAGAAATGCTCTTTGCTGCTAAATACCTTGATATCTAGGATTAATTTGGGTTTGGGCAGCGTTTGGCAGCGTAATCGGACGAAAATATTTAATTTTCTTCGTCTTCTCTCTGTTTACAGCGTTTTTGGAATTTGGTAAGTGAGGGAAATGATTTTAACCCGAAGTGGGGTCTTTATATACTTGGGCCTGGACAAGGGCAACGTGTCACGGAGCCATCGCAGAGGCCTCACCTCCGTGACACGCTGCCATCGCGGAGGGGCTCTGCCTCGGCTCCTCCCGTGATGGTTCGACAGGTTTCTCGTCCGATCCTTTTCCCGGGCCTTTCCCTAGCACGTATGGCTTTCAAATATGCTTAACCAACGTGCGAATAGGTCATCTAAGTGCCGGGAATTCTACGGGGTATAACATTCTCCCCCCCTTAGGAACATTCGTCCCCGAATGTATACTGCTGTCTAGAGAGCTATTCACTCTAGTTTCTGGGAAAATTTTTGGCAGAGTTTCCCCTGTAATATGGACTATCGCAATGACCTGAAACGCAGAAAAAGTCCAATACAGGCACTGCACACAATATTCTACAATCCACTGGACAACTAAATCTCACTTCTTTCTTTATCATTTACAACATACATACTAAAAAGTACTGTGTAAATAATGATACGGACATACCTGTCGTCTGACTAGGCCTGAAATAAGTGAGGGTATCTGGTTTTCATATCTTCTTCAGCCTCTTACGTCATTTCTTCCCGATTTCCGTTACGCCACAATACCTTGACAGATGCAACATCTTTAGTTCTCAGTCTGCGAATCTGTCTGTCTAAGATAGCTACGGGAACCTCTTCGTAGGCTAACTCCTCTATGACCTGAACATCCTGGACTGGAACTACTGTAGAAGGGTCCCCTACGAACTTTCTTAACATGGAAACGTGGAATACTGGGTGAACCGATGCTAACTCTGGAGGCAAGTTCAACTCGTATGCCACGCGGCCTATTCTTCGCCGAACCTGATACGACCCAATGAATCTTGGGCTAAGCTTGCCCTTCTTTCCAAACCTCATTACCCCTTTCATCGGGGACACTTTCAGATATACCCAATCATTTACCGAAAATTCTAGATTTCTGCGCCGCCTATCTGCGTATGATTTGTGGCGGCTCTGAGCGGTCAGTAAACGTTCCCGGATAAGCTTTATCTTTTCTTCGGACTGCCGAATAATGTCTGGGCCAACTAATGCTGATTCTCCTATCTCAAACCAGCCCACCGGCGATCTACATTTTTGCCCGTATAATGCCTCGAAAGGCGCCATCTGAATAGCTGAATGGTAGCTGTTATTATAAGCAAATTCAATTAACGAAAGATGTTCATCCCAGCTACCCCCAAAATCTAACACACACGCTCGTAACATATCTTCGAGCGTCTGAATTGTACGTTCAGCCTGCCCATCTGTTTGAGGATGGAATGCTGTGCTCAAATTAATCTGCGTCCCCAAACCTTTCTAAAACGATTGCCAGAGTCTAGCTGTAAACTGTTCTCCCCTGTCTGAAACGATAGATACCGGCACGCCATGCAATCTAACTATTTCTCTGATATACAATTCGGCATAATCCTCAGCTGAGAAGGTAGCCCTTACTGGCAGGAAATCAGCTGATTTTGTCAGCCTGTCAACTATTACCCAAATGGAATCATTTCTGCGTCTAGTACGGGGTAACCCTGTTACAAAATCCATGTTTATTACTTCCCATTTCCACATAGGTAACATTATCTCCTGAGTCAAACCACCCGATTTCTGGTGTTCTGCTTTCACCTGCTGACAATTAGCACATCTAGATACAAATTCAGCTATCTCAGTTTTCATACCTGGCCACCAGTAGATGTCTCTGATGTCATGGTACATTTTCGTCGCCCCTGGGTGAAGGGAATAGCGAGCGTAGTGTACCTCATACATGATCTGCCCACGAAGTCCTGCGACATTCGGGACACAAAGGCGGCCCTTACAATGTAGCACACCATCCTCGGTTATCTGAAAATCTGGCTCCTTACCCTTCTAAATTCTATCTCTGAGCTGGACTAAATCGGGATCCTCATACTGCCGTTCTTTTACCTCTGTAACTAACGATGACACTGCAGAATTCTGAATTACTGGTCCATTATTTTCTGTTTCTATTACTTGAACGGCTAGGCCAGCTAACTGATAAATTTCCTTAGCTAATTTCTGTTGCTCGGGTCGCAAATACGCCAAACTCCCCATTGACTTACGACTCAGGGCATCTGCTACCACATTAGCTTTTCTGGGGTGGTACAAAATATTCACATCATAGTCTTTCAACAACTCTAACCAGCGGCGTTGCCGCAGATTCAACTCCCTCTGGGTGAAAATGTACTGTAAACTTTTATGATCTGTATAAATATCAACATGGACGCCGTACAGATAATGCCTCCACATCTTCAAGGCATGAATTACTGCGGCCAATTCCAGCCCATGGGTAGGGTAATTCTTTTCGTGTTTTCTCAGCTGTCTGGAGGCATATGCAATTACTCTACCATGCTGCATCAACACACAACCCAATCCGACACCTGACGCGTCGCAATAGACTGAATAACCTTCTGTGCCTTCCGGCAGTGCTAGTACTGGGCGGAGGTTAACCTGTCTTTCAATTCCTGGAAACTCTGCTCGCATGCCTCCATCCACTGAAACTTTGCCGCTTTCTGTGTCAATTTAGTTAAAGGTGCTTCCATGGTTGAGAATCCCTCAACAAATCTCCGATAATACCCTGCTAACCCCAGAAAACTACGAACTTCGATCGGGGTAGTAGGCCTAGGCCATGACTTAACTGCTTCTATCTTCTGCTTGTCTACCTGTATACCAGTGTCTGAGACAATATGCCCCAAAAAGGCCACTGAGTTAAGCCAGAATTCACACTTCGAAAATTTAGCATACAACTGGCGGTCCTTGAGAATCTGGAGCACTGTTCGCAAATGAGTCCGGTGATCTGCTTCAGAGCGAGAATACACCAGAATATCATCAATGAATACTATCACGAACAAGTCCAGGAATGGTCTGAAAATACTGTTCATCTGGTCCATAAAGACTGCTGGGGCATTTGTTAGCCCGAAGGACATAACCAGAAATTCAAAATGTCCATATCGGGTCCTGAATGCTGTCTTAGGGATGTCCCTCTCACATACTCGGACCTGGTGATATCCGGACCGCAAGTCAATCTTAGAAAAGTATCTGGCTCCCTGTAGCTGATCAAATAAGTCATCAATTCTGGGAAGCGGATACTTGTTCTTTACTGTAACTTTGTTTAGCTGCCGATAATCTATGCACATTCGGAGCGAGCCATCTTTCTTTCTCACAAACAAGACTGGCGCACCCCACGGGGAAGTACTCGGCCTGATAAAACCTTTATCTAACAAGTCTTTCAACTGCTCCTTTAATTCTCTGAGTTCTGCAGGAGCCATACGATAAGGAGGTATTGATATTGGCTGAGTGCCTGGTAGCAAATCAATAGTGAAGTCTATTTCCCTTTCTGGGGGGAGACCAGGTAACTCATCAGGAAATACATCTGGGAATTCATTTACCACTGGGACAGACTGGAGTGTCGGAGATTCTGCTTGGACATCCCGAACTCTGACAAGATGGTAAATGCACCCCTTAGATATCAACTTTCTCGCCTGAAGGTAGGAAATAAACCTACCTTTTGGCGTAGCGGTGCTACCCTTCCACTCCCGTACTGCTTCTCCTGGGAAGTGGAATCGGACCGTCTTGGTCCAACATTCAACATTGGCAAAGCATGGCACTAACCAGTCCATACCCATTATGGCATCGAAGTCTATCATTTCTAACTCGACCAGATCTACTATGGTCTGACGGTCAACAATCTCTACTGTACACCCGCGGTAGATTCCGCTAGCAGTGATAGAGTCACCGACGGGCGTAGATACCAGAAAGGGTTGCCGTAATGATTCTGGTACAATACTAAACTTCCGTGCCACAAATGGAGTAATGTAGAACAAAGTAGACCCTGGATCAATTAACACATAAGCAGGGTGTGAACAGATAGTTAACATACCTGTCACAACATCAGGCGATGCCTCTGAATCTTGCCTCCCTGGTAGGGCATACGTGCGGCTTGGACCCGCACCTGTACTGGAGGCCCCTAATCTACCTCGACCCCTGCCTGCTGAAACTGGGGGCCTACGCCCAGTCGAGGATGTTGTGGCTCGTGACCCTGCTGATGTCCTATCCTGTCTATCGCGGTCCTCTCGACCTCTGGCTGGGCAATCTTTCATAAAATGGCCTTCTTGGCCACAAATATAACACGCGGTGGAGCCATATCTGCATGCTCCAGAATGACGTCGATTGCATATAGGGCAAAGTGGTAGGGTATACCTACTCTGCTCTGCCCTCCTCTGTAATGGTGGATCTGCCATCTGCGAGCCTCTACCAGTCCCTGACTACCCCCTGCGGCTGGGTCTACCCCCCTGTGACTGTGGCGGAGGCGGGGGCCTGGGCGGGCTGTTTGACATTCGGGGCCTGGGTCCTCCCCGGGCCTCTCCCTGTAATTCAACTGGCCTGTCCCGGCGACGCTGTTCCTGATTAACTCTTCTGACCTCTCGTTGCCGCTGCCTGATGCCCTCAATATTCTGAGCAAATGCTTGAATGCGCGCAATATCCATGTCCTCTCGCAGTGTAGCTGTAGTACAAATCTCAACATATTCTGGATTCAAGCCCGTAATGAAGCGATGCACTCTGGATGCCATGGTATCAACGAAGGCCGGTGCATATCGGGCTAGAGAATCAAACTACAAAGAATATTCCCGAACACTCATGGCCCCCTGTTCTAGATGTAGGAACTGGTCTACCCGGGCCTGTCGAATCTCCCGCGGCAAATAATGATCCAAAAAGGCCCCTGAAAAGCTGAACCAGGTGGGAGGGGAAGCATCTCTTCCTCGGGACCTTTCCCAGCTTTCGTACCATAACACCGCAATATCCCGTAACCGGAATGCGGCCAACTCAATTGACTCGGTAGACGTGGCATGCATAACCCTGAAGATTCTCTGCATCTGATCCAGAAAATCTTGGGGGTCCTCTGTTCGGTCCGTACCCGTGAACTGTGGGGGATTCAGGGCTAAGAATTCTCGGACCCTCAAACTACGGGGCCCTCCTGATGATTCTGCAGCTGTAGATGGCATTGGCTGAAGCTGAGCAGCCATCATCTGTGCTAACAAAACTACAGCACTCCTAACCTCCTTATCAGAAGGAGTCAATATAGGGGCTGCTGAAGGTAATGTCGCCCCAAGTGACTCCTGACGCGGTGGAGACTGCTGAGGAGGCTGAGATGAAGCCTCTGTAGGGCCCTCTGATCGGACTGTCTCCAAATGAGGGAGAGGCATCCTGCTGGTGCCTTCTCCTGCTGCGATGTCTAAGTTCCGACCTGTAATAGGATGGCGCTGGTCTGACATTACCTGTAACCAAAGAATATGGTAAGATTTTTAGGAATTCAACCCTATACTGTACAGCTCTATAGCACGACTGAATCAGAATAAAAGACAACCATCCTATCATGCCTTGCAGCCTCCTACCCATAGTATGTGGTGCACAACACATCCATGGACAGGACTCTACTTAGCACGGCTTGCAGACTCCCTGGGATACGACCTGCTCTGATACCAAGTTTGTCACGCCCCACCTTGGGGGGGGTATGACTGGCACCTGGTGCCCAACTAAGACCTGACCCGCTGAACTGTTAAGCCTGGGCGCGTCTGGCGCCTGGCTGGCTCTAACTCAAATTTCTGGAAACAAAAGGCTATATAACGGCTGTAAATACTGCCCCCGGCCCATTGGCCTATAGCCTTCTGTACCTGTATTACAGCTGACCAGAAACAAGGTAATTCAGGGGAACCTATGCGGGCCAACAAGGCCACCATGCTGTCTAGTTATCTGCAAACTCAAGCATAACATACTGAAAAGCTACGTAACCGGCAAGGTCACCACTACTGGTAAACTATGGCCCCACACGGCCATTACAAAAGAAAGAAGTAGTAAAGGAAACTATACAACTGCACGGCCTCTCACGACCAGCTCATCTGACCACAGGGAATATATACAGACTGCAAGCCTTTAAGAAGGATAATAGAAATGATCGGGATAGGGCCCCGACCTACCCGTACTGTACAACAAAAGGAACTGAACTACACCTCTAGAAGTTTAGTCTCCGGATGACAGGAGCTGAATATTCGACCGCTGATGGGGATCACGTGGTATCGCATGCGCGTCTATGGGTACCTGCAGGCAAGTAATGCAGCGCCCTACTGGGCGTCAGTACCGCTGGTACTGAGTATGTAAAGCAAACTGAATACAGCTGAATACAAGTAATATAACTAAAAATTCTGAATAGTATGAGATAACTGAATCTGTAAGAACTGAATTTGTAAGAACTGAAGGGATATCTGAAATCAATAACATAACTGTCAAAACTGAAATAAGAAGGAGTAGATAACTGTCTGATAGTGTAGATCGTACCTGTTCTTAATCATACTGAAGGGGGGTAGGAATCATACCTGGAGACATATCATTCTACTACTAATCTGCTCGTATCTACTGTAATATAGCATAACATGCATAACATAACATGGCATACACAACCTTACCCAGCCCCCATAAGCCGGGAGGTACAATCAACACAGAATCTATACCCCTACCCCGGTCAACCCATCTCCTATACTGGCTGTAAGCATCCTACCGGTCCCCTGGGTATGCACTTGGGCTCGCTGAGCCCCTGACTATAACTGCATCTGAGTCCGGAGGACTCCTGAATCTGCACCCGGGCGTATCCGCTCGACTGGGGTGTATAAGGGTCGATTAAGGCACAAGTATGGGGAAAACTGGCATCCCATCTTCGTCCCCTGGCGGGACGGCATGCCACTCCATAGAGTGACGTATCCTCGTCCTCTGGCGGACGAGTCGATACAACTATTAACCCTGGGCGGTCATGGATGCTAGGTAATCCAACCCCAAACAATACAACGGTCTCAACTGGTAATACTGTCTGGGTATCTCACATGCTGAGGCTAATAGGGATACAATATCATATATATTACATGCTGGGCTACTGATAGTAATCTGTACGTATTTAATACGTGCTGAGGCAGGTAAAGATGTATAAATGTGAACATAGTCTCCTGTCGGGCTGTACTGAGCAAATGCTATATAAGATAATGTTTCTGCTGAAAATTCTGCTGTTTACTAAGTTTCTGTGTACACTATATGCTGGACTAATGATAGAAATAAGTACATACTTAATACCTGCTGAAGCTGGAAGTACTATATATGTATGTACGAATATAATCTTTCTGCTAGACTACGTTGTATACTAACTTTCTATAGTAACAGGATTTACTAATCCTGACATGCTTTCTGAACTTCATTTTAGTCTGCTATTCTATTTCTGAAGTGCTTTACGGATACTGTACTGCTTCACGGGGTTTCAGCTGAACACAACAATATCTTAACATGGCATACTACATCACATTCTGAATATACTGGGCACTCTCTAACGCTTGCGTTAGAATCTATATCATACTGATAGGTTTCATACACATTACAACCCAATATTTCTCACATCGTACCAACATTCATAATAACGCAATACTCGACTTCTGAACATTTTACTGGTCCGTAATTTATTACGCTATACTGATATTACTTAACTGCCGAAGGAACTAACTTTACATACCTTATCTTTGAATATTCGTCCGTCGGACGAAGTTCGGCCGGTACTTCAACTATTTTCTCCCAACTGCATTCATAAATACGTCAATCAATACTAAATACAACATTACTATAAAGAGTGACGTTGCTTTCGATTTAATTTATAGCCCAAACTTAGGCTTATCGAAAGACGGTCAAAAACTCGCTATTTTCCAGCGGCCCAGAAGGGAGAATTATTTACTTCTCAGCTAGGAACACATAGACATTAATTTAGAGCAATTCTACTTACTTTAGTTCGGCGGCTCGCCGATTCGTCGGCCGTTTTTCGCAAAACTAACTCCGTAGAAATGCTCTCTGCTGCTAAATACCTTGATATCTAGGATTAATTTGGGTTTGGGCAGCGTTTGGCAGCATAATCGGACGAAAATATTTAATTTTCTTCGTCTTCTCTCTGTTTACACTGTTTCTGGAATTTGGTAAGTGAGGGAAATGATTTTAACCCGAAGTGGGGGCTTTATATACTTGGGCCTGGACAAGGGCAACGTGTCACGGAGCCATCGCGGAGGCCTCACCTCCGTGACACGCTGCCATCGCGGAGGGGCTCTGCCTCGGCTCCTCCCGTGATGGTTCGACAGGTTTCTCGTCCGATCCTTTTCCCGGGCCTTTCCCTAGCACGCATGGCTTTCAAATATGCTTAACCAACGTGCGAATAGGTCATCTAAGTGCCGGGAATTCTACTGGGTATAACACTTTGTAAATCATAACTTGAGCCAAAGTATCAAAAACATGGTCATGCATAAAATATAATGAACAATGGAAGGACTCGTCTTAACCGACACTATCATGATAGAGCTTATATGATACCCCAACTATCTCATTCAAGTTGGAAGAGCCATCCCAAGCTTGCCAAGGCAAGGGATGTAAGTGGCATGATATCACTAGTAAGGACCCCATAGGGTTAACCATGAACATATTCCTATGGTGGCATATAGTTCTGAGACCTCAGAGTTTACTTGAATGTCGGGCCTACTCGGTGCTAGACACTACTCCCAAAAATATGAACATGAGAGCTCATATAATTATTGTGAAATCATACATGAAGTTCATGAGTTAGTTAAATCATAACTTACGTGATCATACTTGAAATACATGACTATCCATGAAATAAGGGCTCGTGAATCGGCCAAAATCATAAACTCATAAATCATGAAGAACATACATGCTTGATAATATCACCATACTTGAAATTCATAAATTCATGAAGAGTACTTGTAGGAAATCATATAGTCCTAATGATGCATGAAACATAATGAACCATAATTTCATGAAGACCTGAAGAATTCTTAAAACCCTAATCATTAAAAATCATAAATTAATATAAAATCAACTATACCCATAAGAGAATTATGGAGAAATTTCATAGCCCAACCCAAAAATCCCTAGAATTTCAAATATGGAAAATTGGGGAATGGGTGATCATGAATTTCCTTGAGGAAGGGCATGAGGGTGAAAGAATTCCCTCATTGATGAGCCCATATACCTGGGTTCACTAACTTCTAACTTTAACTTGAGACCCAAAGAGAAATTTGGGATGATGAGATTGAGATTGATGAAGAATCCTTGATAATCTTGAGAGAGAAGATTTCTAGACTTGCATGCATGGGAGTTGAATGCATTAGAATAGGTTTAACTCCCTTAATACACTTCCTTCGGGGCTTAAAATGAAGTAGTTTAGATCTTAGTAGCTTAGAACTTACGAATATACCCTTAATGAATTCATAGAAAACTAAACTATTGGCTGCTACGACCCTCGTACAATCCTCCTATGACTCGTGGTTAGCTCCCGTAACCAACCATTTAAATTTCACCAACTCTCTAAATATTTCCACGACTCGTACTACGACCCGTAACTCCATCCTATGAGTCGTACCATCAACCATACAATCAGCCACTTGCTAACCCCAAGGACTTACTACAACTCTTGGCCACAGGTTGTATCCACATACTATGACTCGTAGTGGGGACCCGTGGTCTAGGGAACTAAAATCTCTACTCTGAACCATGGGTCTTCCTACGACCATACTACTAACCTACTACTCGTAGGTTGAGTCTTACTGAGGCAATTTTCCCAACTTTTCTTGATCATATTTCAAATATCAAGTCTAGTCTTAGGGACTTTTGGGGTATTACACCTACACAAAATAACATGTCTACTTGTTGCTAGAATATAAATGAAAGAACTTTAATGGTTCATTATTCTTTTTGAACTTATAAGTAGAAACTAGAAGTCAAGTAGTGTAAAGAAGTGCATGAGAATAGAAAAGGGAATTACTGAAAGAAAGGGTGAGCAGTGAGAAAAAGAAGAGGTGGACAAGAAAGATGAGGTGAAAATGCCTTATGGTGCTTAGGATTGGTAGCCACTATGAAATTAAAATCATTCCTACCCGCCCCTTAGCCGACATTAAGACCAGGAAAAGTCCTTATGATCTTACTCTTTTTGAAGTGATTAAGTAATCTAATTGTACAGGAAAGGCAAGCCTATGGTATGTTGCATGTGTATGAAAAGTCATTCGTGAGAGTTAGTATGCCTTGATTTCTATGTTCCAAGCTTTGACAGATCATATGAGGGAAGGAACATCACAAATAAGTGAGAGCATAAGTTGATCAGAATTGGTGTACTATGTGCTACATTTTTCATACTTAATCATGTTGGCCCTGTTTTGAAAACGATAAGTCAGTTATAGAAGGTATGCAGTTTTGAATGTAAAGAGCTTCTGTGTATATGTGTTATGGATTGATTATGAATTGATGAACCAGTTAGCCATGTTCTCTATTCTAGTTACCTGAGTGAGTGTTGATAGAGGTGACAAGTGGTATGAAAAAAAAGTGTTTGGTGCATATAATTAAGGAATGTTTGAGGACAAACAAAGGTTTAAATGTGGGGTAGTGATGTTGGGCATATTCTTATGCCCAATTGCCATACTTTTACCCATCTTTTACCTTGTTTAGAGATGTTTATCCTTATGAAATGCATGAATTCAATAATGTATGTGTTAAATGAGATAACAAGTGTTTTTAGATGGTATTAGCAAGTAACTTATAGAAAAAGACTCAAAAATGGTCCAAGGTGTGAAGAAAAAAGAATTCTAGAAAAATGGCCAAGTGAGATAGCTGGCATGGCGTGCCAAGCACCAAACTTCAGAGAAAATCATACTCGGGCTGGTGCAAGCTGGCTGCGGTGTGTCAGAGACCGAACATCAGAAGAATTTTGATCAACACCTTGGCGAACTGAGTGATGCTGTGTGCCAGAGGGGTTTCAAAACTTGGAAAATTTTCTAACACTTTGGTGCAGTGGTAGGTGCAGCACACCAGGTTCCAGATTTGTAGAATTTGACTAACACCTTGGCGAGATGGCTGGTCCGGTGCTCCAGAGACCCAACTTCAGAGGAAATTCAAGTCAAGTTTGGTTAGATAGGTGGTGCGGCCCGCCAGGAGCTGTCCGGGGCGGATTATCTAAGTCTAAAAGATGGACTACTTGAGGGAAAAAGAGTTAATTGTTACCTAGCTTATGAATACTTAGTCTAGACCATTTGTTAGGCATCTTTTTCATCAGAAGATCAAATTGCACATAATCTCTTTGGTGAAGAGACAAGAAGTTCATTTTCTTCTAGTTTTTTTTTTCTTTACTTCAACTTTGTTAATTTGAGTGATGAATTCTTTGGGTTTTACACTTGAACATGAGTGTCTAAACTCCTATTCTGTGGTTTTGGCCATGGCTAATGGTTGTAGTTTGATTGTTCACTTATGCCAGACTTCTAATTTTTCTGTTAAAGATTGTTTATACTTACTTGTTTTCATTGTTTATTAATTAGATTGATCACCATGCGAATATTATATGTTGGTTCTTGGTTGAACTCAGGAGAGGGAACTAAGAGAGTTAAAAGGAAGCATAAAGTAGGTTTCAATTTTTTGTTCAATTAGTTCAAGATTTTATTTCGTTATTGAGGATAGGAATATACCCTGCAACCCTATTTAGTTGAAAAAGGTATTGTCAACTGTCGTCTCATGTTTATCCTACAACCATAGGGATATAGGTGTTAGGATTCATGAGATAGTTCTTGCATATTCAGGAGAATAGTAAGAAATGGAATAGTAACTTGCAATTAACAATCTTATAAGAATGTTGTCTACATCTTCGAATCCTAGAACTTAACTTGAAAGCAAAGTGCCAAAACCCTGGGGTTTTATCATTATTTGAATTACAAACACTTTGCAAACGATTCTAATTTCTTAGTCTAATTTACATTTCAAGTTAGTAGAGTAATTCCCAAAACTATTTTCCCATTTTACTTGTGTATTCTGAATAGTGAAATAAAGGTTTAGTAACTTAAGAAATCAATCTATCAAGTCTCTATGGGTACAATATCGGAACTTCACCATCCTATATTACTTGATGACCACGTGCGCTTGCGTACGCTTGGCGACATCACCAAGATCAAGAGAACTCCCCAAATGTTGTTACTGGTATGTAAAAAAGTCTTCTCCATTGATGTATATGCTTTACTTAATCCAGGTTCTACTCTATCTTTTGTGACTCCTTATGTAGTAGTTAATGTTTCTGCTCCAGTCGGTGAGTCATTCCAAGCTAAGAGAATCTTCAGAGATTGTATAGTTTCAATCCATCATAAGGATACCACAATTGGCCTAGTAGAGTTGACAGTGGATTTTGATGGTATTCTAGGGATGGGTTGATTGTATTGTAGGACCCAGGTAATAGAGTTCTGGTTTCCAGATGAGCTAGTCTTAGTTTGGGAAAGTAGTCCCGTTATGCCTAAGGGTTATCTCATTACATATCTTAAGGCTAGAAAGTTAATCTCTAAGGAATGTGTCTACCATTTATTGAGAGTGAAAGACTCTAATGCTAAGACATCGTCCCTTCAGTCAGCTCCAGTCGTAAATGAGTTCCCAGAGGACTCTCCAGATGATTTTCCAGGAATCACTCCAGATAGGGAAATAGATTTCAAAATTGATATTCTTCCAGATAGTCAGCCTATCTCAATTCCGCCACATAGAAAGGCTCCAGCCGAGTTAAACGAGTTAAAAGAGCAGTTGAAAGATCTTCTAAATAAGGGATTCATTCTCCCAAGTGTTTCACCTTGTGGTGCTCCAGTTCTTTCATGCGTAAGAAGGATAGTACTATTGGAATGTGTATTACCGTCAGTTGAACAAGGTCACTATCAAGAATAGATATCTTCTTCCTAGAATTGATGACTTATTCGACCAACTTTAGGGTTCCAAATGTTTCTCGAAGATAGATCATAGATCGGGCTACCTGTCACGACCCGAACGGAGGCCCGAATCATAGACACGGGACAAGGGACCCTGAGAGACCCCAAGTCGACCCATGGCATAAGAATTAAACTAACTCATTCAATAAACATGAAGAAAACATAATTATAAACTCAGCAGAAGTCTCATACAATGTCACTTCACAATAATATCCGAAGCTATACATACATAAGTCCGAAAGCCTCTAGTCTAAATGAGTTGATGGGACAAGACCCCAACTGACTCCACAAAACACGAAACTGAAGTACAACATGAAAATGAAAGTCTAGTCCTCGAAAGATGAGAACTCACCACTCACACAGGTGCTAACTCTGATAATCGATTATGAACAGGGTTGAACTTAGGAAACGGATCCTGCATCATGAAATGATGCAGCATAGAGAGTATGAAGTCAGTACGTGGAATGTACCGAGTATGCAAGGAAAGTAAAACCGCTTAAGTAAAATAAATAATTTAAAACATTTCATAACATATCATAAGCTTTTAAGTGTAAGCAGAAGGCTACATATATTCATTCAGAAATCGTACTCTTATCATAACATGACCATGCATAGGTTTAGAACATCATGACTGACTTGAATGACTCAAAACTGAAATATACATTTATATCAAAAGTTGAACAATGAGTCAAACGTTTTTTTTGAACAAGCATGCATAAGATAGTTATCATGAGTGATGAATATGCAATCTGAATGATCTAGACAGTGGGAGACTCGTCACTTAACCGACATACCACGATAGAGCTTACGTGGTCCCAACTATCACACTCAAGTGGGTAGAGTCATCCATAACCTTGACAGGGTGATGGATGATACCATGATATCGATATAAATCTCAAAGGGCCAATTGGACCGGGGATAGCTCACAAGGGAGGTCCTAATAACATAATAGTATCAACCTACATTGGCGCATAGTTCTGGGGCATAGGGTGGTCGACCCTTAACCTGCTCGGTGCTAGACTCTTCTCCCAAAAACATACAATTCTCTACATCGTATATAACGAAGCTCAACATCGTCAATTTGACGAAGCTCAACATCGTCTAATGACGAAGCTCAATATGAAATCATGCATAACTCAACATCATATGAAATGAAACTCAACATTGTCTATTGACAAAGCTCATAATGAAATCATGCATAGACTAGACATCATATGGATATGAAGCTCAACATTTTCTATTGACAAAGCTCAATAATGACCTACATCTCAATTATGAATTCGTGCATAGAAGCTTTATTTTGGAACATACCATAAGCTCAATCATAGGTGGGAGCATCTACTCCAAATCATGTGGTAAGCTACGTATAGAAATATTTTCTCAACATACCAAAAGCTAGAATTTATAATAAAGATTGAGAAAATTTCACTTCAACAATGTGGTAAGCTTATGTCGGGAAAATCATCACTTTAAATCAACATGTGGGTATCACCCAAAGCTTTATCATACTTGGATCTAATCCATTCATTTTGAAAAAAACAACATAATCATGGGTTATTTTAGAAACATGCTTTTCATCACCAATCTCATCATCACCACACATTTATCATATATCCCTTCTTTTATAAACTCATCATCCATGGACGTTTTAGATTCAATATTTGGAAAACAAATTTTATAAGGAAAAACAATTTACAATCCGCCCAAGGTTCATAAATCACCAATATAATACAATCTAATCATACCCATGTATAGAGATCGAGAAATCATGTAATTGGGTAAAACCCCATACTTGATCATAGACAATTTATCACATTTTGATAGGAATTGGGCATGGTGTAGAAGAAGACACCCTCATAGCCTTACATACCCGGGAATGGTGAATTCTAACACCCTCTAATTGCCCAGCTGAGATTCCAATTGAAAACCTTGAGATTTCACCTTGAACCTTATCTTCAAACTCGCATGCATGAGAATAATGGCTTGGGATAGGTTTTACCCTGCTAAAAACCCACTAAAACGAGCTTTAAATGACGTAGTACAGGCCCCTAGAACTTTAGGAATTACGGAAAAGTCCTTAATAAAATCATTGAAAATAACTGTCAGGGGGTCCTAACGGGCAACCTGACGACTCGTTACCAGTGCCAACGATCCATTAGGTTGCTCGTCAAGTACACTGGATAGATGGTCTGCTGGGACTCATAACGGATGACTTAACGACTCATCCCCTGTGACCATGACTCGTGATCACCTCCCATCAAGTACACTACCTTAACATCAATGAAAATCCACTTTTCTTGACCACGACTCACCTCATGAGTCGTTTGGACTATTCACGACTTATGGGGTCCCATCTGTTAGGTACACTGGTTACTTCTTCCAATTTTATTCCAACCTCACCCTACGAGTGACATGGCGACTCGTGGTGGCTGACCACGAGTCATTCTCTCCCTCGTGGGGACCTCAATTCTTCACTTATTCCAGGCCTACCCACGAGTCACTTGACGACTTGTGGGGTCTTCTCACGAGTCGTCCCACGATCCGTCCTGTGCCTACAACATCAATTTCACAATTTTCCCATTTCAACTCCAGGGTCCAATCTTTGAGCTCCCGGGGTATAAGAATATCTCCCCCTTGGCAACATTCATCCTCGACTGTTGGAAACAAGCAAAAAATATAAACATAAAATTTTCATATGCAAATACTGATTATTTAAACCAAAAACTAATGGAATGACTACCTCCGGAAAGAACTACACAACTTAACTAAATTCAAACGTCACATACATGTATAATACAGAATTCAATCATGCACACATGAACTGAACATGGAAACTAATTACATAATTAGAGCAAAAACTAATACCTCAAACTGAAATTGAGTCGGTAGGAAACGGGTGCGGGTATTTAGCCATCATATCTACTTCGGCTTCCCACGTAGCTCCCTCAACATGCTTATTTCTCCGCAACACCTTCGCCGAAGCTACTTCTTTGTTCCTCAGCCTCCGAACCTGACGGTCCAAGATTGCAATTGGAAGTTTCTCGTAACTGAGGCTATCTCCCATACCAACACTTTCCACTGGGACTACTAAAGTTGGATCACCCAAGCACTTTTTCAAGAGCGACATATGAAACAGGGGATGTACTGAAGATAACTCTGATGGTAAGTCCAACTCATACGCTACCTTACCAATTCTTCTCATAACCCGGTAGGGACCAACATAGCAGGGACTGAGTTTTCCTTTCTTTCCGAACCGCATGACTCACTTCATGGGAGATATCTTTAGAAATACCAATCATAAACCTCAAAATACAAATCTCTTCTTTTCACATTCATGTATGACTTTTGATGACTTTGAGCAGTTTTCAGCCTGTCCCTTATCAACTGAACCTTCACCATAGCCTCGTGAATCAAATCAGGCCCTATCATAGTAGTTTTCCCAACCTCAAACCATCCGATGGGCGATCTACACCTCCTCCCATAAAGAGCCTCGAACGATGCCATCTGGATACTAGAGTGATAGTTGTTGTTATAAGCAAACTCGATCAAGGGAAAGTGGTCATCCCAACTACCTTTGAAATCCATCACACGTGCCCTCAACATATCCTCGAGGTTCTAAATTGTTCGTTCTGCCTGGCCGTCTCTTTGCAGATGAAAGGTTGTACTGAGCTTAACTTGAGTCCAAAGTCCCTTTTGAAAAGAACGCTAGAATTGGGAGGTAAATTGAGTACCTCGATCTGAAATAATAGACAAGGGCACTCCTTGAAGTTGAACCAACTCCCGAATATACAATTTGGCATAATCACCCACTGAATCTATGGTTTTGACCGATAGAAAGTGTGCAGCCTTGGTCAACCTATCTACTACCACCCAAATGGAATCATAGTGTCGGCGAGTATGAGGTAAGCCTATAATGAAATCAATATTAATCTCTCCCCACTTCCAAGTGGGAATGCTAATATCTTGAAGTACGCCTCCCGGCCTTTGATGCTCAACTTTCACTTGCTGACAATTCGGGCACTTAGCTACAAATTTTGCAATACCCTTCTTCATGTTTTTCCATTAATATATTTCCTGTAAGTCATAATATATCTTGGTGGCACCCGGATAGATAGAATACCTGGATCCATGTGCCTCATTCAATATCCGGTCCCTCAAATTATCAACATCTGGAACACATAGACGACCCTGGTACCACAACACACCATCTCCACCTTGGGAGAAGACCTCCACCTTTTGACTTCCAACGGCTTCCTTCAGTTTTACTAGAATTGGATCCTCATCTTGCCTGGCCTTCACATCCATCACCAAGGATGATTTTGATTCATTTTGCACAACAACGCCACCATCGGTCGAGTCAACCAATCTAACTCCCAACCTCGCAAGTCGATGGACATCCTTCACCAACTTTTTCCTTCCCTCATCCACGTGGGACACACTCTCCATAGAGAGTCTACTAAGTGTGTCTGCTACCATGTTAGCCTTATCCGGATGGTAAAGGATACTCATGTCATAGTCCTTTAGTAACTCCAACACCTCCTTTGCCGAAGATTGAGATCTTTCTACGTGAACACATATTGCAAGCTCTTGTGATCCATGAATACATCCATGTGGACCCCATATAAGTAATGTCGGCATATCTTCAATGCAAACACCACCGCGGCCAATTCAAGATCATGGTTCGGGTAGTTCTTTTCATGAACTTTCAACTATCTTGAGGCATATGCTATCACTTTCCCATGTTGCATCAACACACACCCGAGTCCAACTCACGAAGCATCACAATATACAACAAAGCCATCATTACCCTCGGGTAAACTCAACACTGGTGCTAAAGTGAGTCGGCCCTTCAACTCCTAGAAGCTTTTTCTCATAAGCCTCCGACCATTGGAACTTCACATTTTTCTAAGTCAATCTAGTCAATGGGGTTGCAATGGATGAAAAACCCTCAATGAACCTCCAATAATAACCCGCTAAGCCCAAAAAGCTCCTGATATCTGATGGGTTCACTGGTCTGGGCCAATTCTTTACCACCTCAATCTTTTGAGAATCTACTTTTATACCCTCGCTTGACACTACATGGCCTAGAAATGCCATAGAATCCAACTAGAACTTGCATTTGCTGAACTTTACATACAACTACTGGTCCTTGAGGGTCTAAAGCACTATTCTCAAGTGAGCGGCATGCTCCTCCTCGCTCCGAAAGTATATAAGGATGTCATCAATGAACACAATCACGAACATGTCCAAATATTCCTTGAACACCCTGTTAATTAGATCCATAAAATCTGTAGGGACATTGGTTAGTCCAAAAGCCATAACAACAAATTTGTAGTGACCATATTGAGTCCTGAAAGCGGTTTTCGGGATGTCACTGTCCCGAACCCTGAGCTGGTGATACCCGGATCTAAGATCAATCTTGGAGAACCACTTGGCACCTGAACCTGGTCAAACAAATCATCGATCCTAGGTAAAGGATACCTGTTCTTGAGGTGACCTTGTTCAACTGCTAATAGTCCATGCGCATCCAAAGCGAACCATCCTTCTTTGGACAAACAACACTGGGGCACCCCATGGAGTCTTACTCGGCCTAATAAAGCCTTTATATAATAGGTCCTTCAACTGATCCTTCAACTCTTTTATCTCTGCTGGAGCCATTCTATAGGGTAGAATAGATATAGGCTGCATATTGGGAAGGAGATCTATACCAAAATCAATCTCCCGCTTAGGAGGGACACCTGGCAAATCATCAAGAAAGACCTCTAGATACTCACGAACAACTGGTACGAATTGAATAATTGGGGTCTCGAACTCCATTTCCTTAACCTAACTAGATGGTATAAAAAACCCTTAGAAATCATCTTTCTAGCCTTATGGTAGGAAATAAATCGACCTATAGGCACAGCTGAACTACCCTCCCATTCTAAGACAGGCTCACCCAAAAATCTAAACTCTACTGACCGGGTCCTACAATTAACTGAAGCATAGCATGCAAATAGCCAATCCATGCCGAGAATAACATCAAAATAAGTCATGGCTAACTCTATCAAGTCTATTGAGGTGACCTTATGAAGAACTGAGACCGAGCAGTCTCTATACACCCGTCTAGCTATAATTGAGTCACCTACTAGAGTAGAAACTGAGAAAGTCTCAGATAAGACATTGGACTGACTCTGAAGCTACTGGACACATAAGGTGTCACAAAAGACAAGGTAGACCCCAGATCTAACAAAGCATATACATCAACATGAATAACTCTTAACATATCAATACCTACATTTGGTGAGGCCTCCTTCTCCTGGAGAGTGGCTAAGGCGTAGAATCTATTCTGGCTCTGCCTGCCAACTATGCTAGTAGATTCCCCCTGATGTGATGTGCGTGGGGGAGGGGCTGCTGAACTAGAAGCTGGGCCTCAGCCCCTAACCTGATCCTACCTTACAGCGGGAAAATCTCTGAGCATATATCCAGGCTTCCCGCATCCAAAACAAGCTCCTGACCCTGCTAAACACTGGCCTGTGTGTCCTCGGCCGCACCTGCGACACGCTGGAATGCTGGAGTCTGGGGGTCTACTGCTATGACCCCTCTAGCCTCACGCTCACCCTCTATGATCATGGCTGGGCCTATATGGCACACTCAGCGCTGAAGATGCTGGGGCTGATGATCTCTGGTGGGTCTACTGTCAGTGCCCACCACTAGACCTCTGCTGAGAGAATCTGTGGTCTTTAGTCTTTGCCCTCTTGGTATCCCTCTCCCTCAAATGTGTTGCTTCCATTTGTTGAACGTACAACACAATGTGAGGGAATTCCATATCCTGATGGAGCATAGCTCTCATGCAGTCCTTGTCCAAATATCCTGTTATACCATGCACAAATCTGCTCACCCACCCCCGCTGGTCGGCCACTAACTCGGGGGCATACTTAGATAGGTGGGTGAACTCAAGGGCGTACTCCTGAATAGTCATCGTTCCTAGCTTCAAATTCACAAATTCAGCTGCTTTCAACTACCTCATCTCTCGAGGGAAGAACCAATCGAGGAATGCAACCTGAAACTCCTCCCGTGTGATTGGACCTGCTCTTGCGACCCTACTGTCCTGCCACTGGTGGATCAAAATATGCAAAACCCCCTTCAATTGGTAGGAGGCCAACTCTTCGTACTCAATACTACTCACCCCCATAACTTGGGTGATCTTGAAAATCTCATCAATGAAGTCATGCGGGTCCTCATCTACCTTGGACCCCAGGAAATCCGACATCCTCAAGAGTTCTTGCACTATGGTCACCACTGTATTGTCATTTTGAGGAACATGTTCAATGGCCTGCTGATTGACCTAAGTTGTCAAGGCCTTCTCTAGCATCTGAATGGCAGCTCGGAACTCAGCATGAGCGGCTGGCTCTAGTGCTTGAGGCTCCTAAACTGGTGGGGCTGGCTGATGCTCATGATAGTTTCCCTCATGGTGGCCTTCACCACCTCCATTCCTCCTCCCATTCATCCTTCTAGGAGCCATGATTCTATAATCGGGAATAGCACGAATTAGGAGGATAGAAAGGCCTTTCATCGCACGACATAGATCATGAAAGAAGGGAACATTTCCTAGAACGTCCAGTAGCCTCTTCGTCATAAGTGTGCTGTGCTTCACACCCATGAAAAAGACTCTACCTAACGCGGCTTACGGACTCCCTATGACACATCAAACCTATGGCTCTGATACCAAGTTTTTCATGACCCGAATGGAGGCCCGGATCGTAGACATGGACAAAGGATCTCAAGATACCCCAAGTCTGACCCATGGCATAAGCATTCAACTAACTCATTCAATAAACATGAAGAAAACATAATTATAAACTCAACGGAAATCTCATACAATGGCACTTCAGAATAATATCCGAAGCTATACATACATAAGTCTGAAAGCCACTAGTCAAGATAAATTGATGGGACAAGACCCCAACTAACTCAACAAAACATGAATCTGAAGTACGATATGAAACTCAAAGTCTAGTCCTCTAAAGATGAGGACTCACTGCTCATGTAGGTGCTAACTCTGATAAGCGATTACGAACGGGGCTGAACCTAGGAAATGGATCCTGCATCATGAAATGATGCAGTATAGAGAGTATACAATCAGTACATAGAATGTACCGAGTATGTAAGGTAAGTAAAACTCCTTAAGTAAAATAAATTATTTAAAACATTTCATAACATATCATAAGCTATTAAGTGTAAGCAGAAGGCTACATGTATTCATTCTGAAATCGTACTCTTATCATAACATGACCATGCATAGGTTTAGAACATTATGACTGACTCGAATAACTCAAAGCTTAAACATACATTTATATCAAAAGCTGAACAATGAGTCAAATCTTGATTTTTTTAACATGCATGCATAAGATAGTTATAATGAGTGATGAATATGCAATCTGAATGATTTAGATAGTGGGATACTCGTCACTTAACCGACATACCACGATAGAGCTTACATGATCCCAACTACCACACTCAAGTGGGTAGAGTCATCCATAACCTTGTTAGGGTGATGGATGATACCATGATATTGATATCAAGCTCAAAGGGCCAATTGGACCAGGGATAGCTCACAAGGGAGGTCCCAATAACATAATAGTATCAACATACATTGGCGTGTAGTTCTAGGGCATAGGGTGATCGACCCTTAACCCGCTCAGTGCTAGACTCTTCTCTCAAAAACATACAATGCTCTACATCGTATATAATGAAGCTCAACATCTTCAATTCACGAATCTCAACATCGTCTTATGAGAAGCTCAATATGTGCATAACTCAACATTGTATGAAATGAAGCTCAACATTGTCTATTGACAAATCTCATAATGAAATCATGCATAGACTAGACATCATATGGATATGAAGCTCAACATTGTCTATTGACAAAGCTCAATAATGACCTACATCTCAATTATGAATTCATGCATATGAGAAGCTTTATTTTGAAACATACCATAAGCTCAATCATTAGGTGGGAGCATCTACTCCAAATCATGTGGTCAGCTACGTATAGAAATATTTTCTTAACATACCACAAGCTAGAATTTATAATAAAGTTTGAGAAAATTTCACTTCAACGATGTGGTAAGCTTATGTCGGAAAAATCATCACTTTAAATCAACATGTGGGTATCACCCAAAGCTTTATCATGCTTGGATATAATCCATTCATTTTGAAAACAACAACATAATCATGGGGAGTTTTAGAAACATGTTTTTCATCACCAATCTCATCATCACCACACAGTTATCATAAATCCCTTCTTTTATAAACTCATAATCCATGGGCGTTTTAGATTCAATTTTTGGAAAACAAATTTTATAAGGAAAATCAATTTAGAATCCACCCAGGCTTCATAAGTCACCAGTATAATACAATCTAATCATACCCATATATACAGATCAAGGAATTATGCAATTGGGTAAAACCCCATACTTGATCATAGACAATTTATCACATTTTGATAGGAATTGTGCATGAGTGTGGAAGAATACACCCACTCATAGCCTTACATACCTGGGAATGGTGAATTCTAACACCGTCTAATTTCTCAGCTAAGATTCCAATTGGAAACCTTGAGATTTCACCTTGAACCTCCTCTTCAGACCTTCAAACTTCCATGCCTGAGAATAATGTCTTAGTATAGGTTTTCCCCTGCTAAAAACCTTCTAAAACGAGCTTTAAACAACGTAGTACAAGCCCCTATAACTTAGGAATTACGGAAAAGCCCTTACTAAAATCGCTGAAAATAATTGTCAGGGGATCCTAACGGACGACCTAACGACTCGTTACCAGGGCCAACAATTTGTTAGGCTGCTCATCAAGTACACTGGATCGCTGGTCTACTGGGGCTCGTAACGGATGACTTAACGACTCATCCCCTGTGACCACGACTCGTGGTCACCTCCCGTCAAGTACACTACCTTAACATCAATGAAAATCCACTTTGCTTGACCATGACTCATATCACGAGTTGTTGGGACTATTCACGACTCGTGGTGTCCAATCTGTTAGGTACATTGGTTACTTCTACCAATTTTATTCCAACCTCACCCCACGAGTGACATGACGACTCGTGGTGGCTGACCACGAGTCGTTCTCTCCCTCGTAGGGACCTGTTCGGTGCTTTTTCTTTGGGTATAAAGCTACACGCAAGTGCACGTGGTCGAACAAGTAGTAAAGTGGCTTAAGTAAGCAAAGTATCGATCCCACAGGGACTGGGATGAAGTGCAATCTGCTCAAGTGTACTATATTTTAATTCTAAAAATGCAGACAACAGCGTAACCAAAAGTTTGATATTTTGATTTATAATTTTTATACTAAATTTAAAACAACTATCTAATGTGAGTCTGAACTATGAATGAGAGCATGCTGAGGTTAAACGAACATGTAATGAAATTAATTATCGACGTAATTTGGTTAGTCTTTTCCTCCGGTTGCTAGCCAAGACATTTGCCAAGAGATTAAAACTCTCATATTTAACCTCACTTAAGAATCATGAACCATCCACCTACATTTCTGTGATTAAATGCAATTCATGTTCTAGCCATACAAACCCGGTTCCTAAATTGACTAATACGACTTTCAGGTATATTTCTATCCTGAAAGTAAATCAATTCTCAATTTCCAAAAGTAAGAAAAGATCGTATCCTATTAATTCACAACTTTCCAATTTCTTGCTCTCTCGAGTGAAACCAGACTCTTTAGATGTACATTAACGTAGGCCACACATTAATGCAGTAAGTACAAGAATTAATAGAACAACCATGGAAGAAAAGATGAAAAACCAATATGATCAACAATCACATTTCACTACAATTGTTTATACCCTCAGCAAGAAGATGAATTAGCCACTCATTTGTGGATTAAACATCGTTAAATGAGTGTTAAACATACAAGCAATTGAATACAAGGAGAAGGAAAGAGAGAAAAACCCTGATAATATCGTCCCCTCAACTGCCTGTAACCCACGTTCTTGCTCCACCAAGTCAGAATATTGAAAAATGAACCTAAGTGTTCTATTTATACTAGTGGGAATTTTTCCTGGAATAACAAGCAACATGTCACGGAGTGCATCGCGGAGCACTACCTCCGTGACACACTACCGACGCGGACCTTCACTGGAACTGGGGGTCCAGGAAATAAGGCCCAACGTGGCACGCCATGCAACGCGGAGCCAGGCCACCATGCCACGGACCTATCGTGTACCCTCTCTGAAAATTGGGCGAAAATTCCCTATCCAGGCAGAAGGCCTCCGCGATGGCAGCGTGACATGGCTCCATCGCAGAGCCCCTTTATTTTCTGTTTTCCATTGCCTTGTCCCTTGCTCGCATCCGAGTCCAACCCCGATATCTTCCAACATGCATTTAAGCTTCCCAAAATTACATTTTACCTGCAAAACAATGCTAATCATGTTGGTTAGTATAAATTCACATTTTATTACCAATTACATGAGAATGTATACACATTAATAGATAAACAAGGCTAAAATTCCACATTTGAGTATCACTTGGGCATATAAATTTGCCCAAGATCAGGACCTTAATTCTTCACTTATTCCAGGAATTCCCACGAGTCACTGGACGACTCGTGGGGTCTTCTCACGAGTCGTCCCACGACTCGTCCTATGCCTACAACATCAATTTCACAATTTTTCCATTTCAACTCCTGAGTCCAATCTTTGAGCTCCCGGGGTATAACAGTACCATTAGTTGAAGTTGAGGGAATTTGATATTCCTAAGATAGCTTTCAGTATCTGGTATGGTCATTTTGAGATTTTTGTTATATTCGTTGGTATGACTAACTCTCCTGTAGAATTTATATATCTCATGAATAGAGTGTTTAAGCCATATTTGGATATTTTCGTCATTGTGTTTATTGATGACATCTTGGTTTACTCCAAGAGTGAAGAGGAGCATGCTAGTCACCTAAAATTGTCCTTCATACACTTAAGGACAAGGAGTTATTCACCAATTTCTCTAAGTGTGAATTCTGGCTGATGTCAGTGGCTTTCTTAGGCCAGATAATCTCCAACACAGTTATTAAGGTTGACTCTCAGAAGATTAAGGCTGTGAAGAGTTGGCGTAGACCCACAACTCCAATTGACAGTAGGAGTTTCTTGGGTTTAGCTTGTTACTACAGGAGGTTTGTAGAAGGATTCTTAACTATTGTAAGTTGACCTAGAAGAAGATCAAATTTTAATAGTCTGAATCTTGTGAGAAAAGCTTTCAGGAATTGAAGACTCGTTTGAGTACTACTCTAGTGTTGACCGTACCAGAGGGTACAAATGGTTTTTTTGTATATTATGATGCATCTGGAGTTAGCATTGGTTTTGTACTGATGCAAAATGGTAAGGTTATAGCTTATGCCTCTAGACAGCTTAAGATCCATAAGAAGAATTATCCAACTAATGATATCGAGATAGCAACTATATTATTTGCATTGAAGATCTGGCGCCACTATCTCTATGGTGCACATGTTGATGTGTTCATAGACCACAAGAACCTATAGTATGTATTCAGCCAAAAGGAGTTACATCTCAGATAGAGGAGGTGGCTTGAGTTACTCAAGGACTATGACATGAGTATTCCCTACCACCTAGGTAAGGATAATGTAGTTACTGATGCTCTTAGTAGGCTATTCACGGGAAGCACAGCTCATATAGAGGAGGAACAGAGAGAGTAGGCAAAGGATGTTCACAGACTCTCACACTTGGGAGTCCATCTCTTAGACTCGGAAGAAGGTAGTATGCTTGTTCAGAAGCTGAATCCTCTCTAATAGTAGAAGTAAAGGAAAAGTAGGACAAAGATCCCCTCTTGCTTTAGTTAAATAAAGATGTTCACCAGTACAAGGTATTGATTTTTACACAAGGGGGAGATGGAGTCCTGAGGTGTCAAGGTAGGTTATGTATTTTGAATGTAGATGGCCTCAAGGAGAGGCTCATGGTAGAAGCACACATCTACAGGTATTCTATTCACCCAGATTCCACTAAGATGTACGGTGACTTGAGAGAAGTCTATTTGTGGAATGGTATGAAGAGAGACATTGCGGAGTTTCTGGCTAGATGACCAAATTTTCAGAAGGTTATGGTTGAGCACCAAAGGCCATGTGGTGTAGCTCAGAATATAGAAATCCTTAAATGAAAGTGGAGATGATCAATATGGACTTTATTACTGATGTGTCACAGTTTTACGACACTTTTGAATCTTAAAACATAGGAAAAATGCTTGGTTTTAGGTGTGTTTATACGGATATGAGTTTCTTCTACTTTATTTTTAGGAAAATTAGGTCTGGGAGTTGGATTTTGAAACAGGAGATGAAAATGTAGAAAATGGCTTGTCACAGGTCTCAGTAAGAGTCATACCTAACACCTGTAGAACAACTTCAGAGAAAAATGCATAAGTGCAGAGGCATCATACAACTGACAGTAAGAGCGTACCATATATGTACGAGCCAGACTTAGTGCCCATTATATGAGATACAAAAGAAGTGTATTTGAAGAGTCCAGTGGTACAAGTAAAGTCCATGAGTCATGATGGCAAGGTATGAACAACACTGACAAACTCGTGCTAAGATTTAGAGGATTGAACACTTGGCAGATTCAGGTTACGGAAGGATTGCATGATCATACCAGTATGGTACGAGTCAAATGAAGGACCCATAGGAGGATGATTAGAGGATCCATGTTTTAGAAGTTCAAGCCACGACAAGATCCTATGACTCATAGTACCATTGTATGAGTCATACCAACCTCCAATACCTAAGAAGACAAAAGCTGTAGACTCATACTACGGAAGCATACCACGATTTGTAGCATCATGTTATGACTCGCAAGTTGTCTCGGCAGTAGAATCCTTATTAATTTAGGAAAGGATTTCATTAATTATATAAATACTCTTAGGCTATTTTCCTTAATAAAAGCGATACTCTTTCATTGTAATAGTTGTTTTTGGGTTTCTTAACACTTCTTGGAGAGAAAAAATACAAGAAAACTTTGAGAAAAAATCATCATAATTCTTGATTGTTGGAATTGATTGTGCAATTGATTATTGGGTTTTTCTTCCATCAATATTGTAAGTGCTTAATTATGTTTTCTTCCATGAATTCTAATTTCTTTCTTGCAATCATGAATAATTAAACCCTCCACAACTACAATTGTGGAAACCATGGTCGAATAACAAACTAAGGTTAACACAAAGTGATTTTAAACCAATACAAAATGCTTGTATTGTTCTTTTCTTCATAATTAGTGTTTCTTAACATTTCATAATGTTAGGACTAGACCAAATTCACTTCTTTCTTAAACCTAGAGAAGTAGAGATTAGAAAAAGAGAATAACAACAAAGCATTTAAATTGAGTTTCATTGAATAGCTTGAACTGCGGTCACAGGAAAGTTAATTTGGAACTATTGATAAAATTTAAAGCAAAATTGCTCATGAGATCTAATCTGGTGATTGAGTAGAGTCGTCTAATAGGGACGAATCAGTCATTTGGATGAACATAGTTTATCAGTTCTACAGGCTAAGTAAGGATAGATCACGAGTGTACTAATTTGACCTAGTTAGGAAGCCATGGGCAACACTTCCTTAGTTAATTGCATTAACTTTGATAACAACAACATTTCAATAATGTCACCTGATTGTTCTATTAAAATCCACCTTTATGAGATAATTGAACTAAAAGCGTGAATAATAGCATTAGTATATATCCTAACCATATTCCCTGTAGGATCGACCCGAACCTTAGTTGCATTCTTTATTGACAACGTCGGCATTATACTTCTTTAGAGGTGTAATTTGAGTATTATCAAAAGTGGTGCCGTTGCCAAGGAATACGGCTTAGGATTATATTAATTGCTTTTATTTAACTATTAGTTTTTATTTCCTCGTTTATGTTTTTGTTTTGTTTTTGTTTTATTCAAGATACAGTGCAGAAAGGGCCAACCCCTTTGAATAGTATAAGTCTCCTAACTTGAGCGCAACCTTTGTGACCAGCCGCATGGAGGATAAAAGGTTGTTAGTGCCCCTGGAGGAGAGGCTGGGTGTCGAGACACTAGCAGTAGTACTTATGAATTTTGATCAGGATGATGTCCAGGGGTACACAGAGATGGTAAATACACTAGATGGAATGGAGTCCTACAACATCGAGCCGAAGAAATTGGACCTTGATCTAAAGAATCGTGCAACCCCTTTAGCAAAACCTTCAGTTGAAGTACCACCAGTCTTGGAGCTTAAAGCTCTACCTCCACATCAAAAATATGCATTCTTGAGGGAGAAAGTACTTTGCCAGTGATTATTGTCGCAGACCTTGTAGAGTGGAAAGTTAAGGCCCTGGTATCAGCACGTAGAAGGATTAAGAAGGCAATTAGTTAGACCATTGCTCACATCATCAGCATTCCTCCAGGCATATGCACCCACAAAATTTAGCTTGACCCAAACTGTATACCAAGTGTAGAGCATCAGAAAAGACTGAATCCACCCATGCAAGAGGTGGTGAAGAAGGAGGCTGAATGTTGGTGTTATCTATCCCATTACTGATAGTAAGTGGGTGAGTCCAGTATAGTGTGTAGCAAAGAAGGGTGGAATTACGGTTGTTCCTAGTGAAAAGAATGAGTTGGTCCTGGCAAGGCCGATCACAGGTTGGCGTGTTTGCATGGATTATCATAAACTCAACCATTGGACACAGAAGAAACACTTTCCATTGCCTTTCATGGACTAGATTCTTGAAAAGTTGGCGGGCAGAGGATGGTACTACTTTCTTGATGGTTATTTGAGGTATAATCAGATCTCCATAGCCTCAGAGGACCAAGAGAAACCCGTGTTTACCTATCTTATGGGACATTTTCTTTCGAGAGATTCCCTTCAGATTATGCAATGCACTTTCCATATTTCAATACTACATGATGTCTATCATTTCAAACATGGTGGAGGACACCATTGAAGTATTCATGAACAATTTCTTCATCGTGGGTGATTCCTTCAAAAATTGACTTGAGCATTTGAGCAAAGTGCTTAGTAGGTGTGAAGAAACCAATCTAGTACTTAACTGGAAAAAATGTCATTTTATGGTAAAAGAAGGGAAAAGGCATAGAGATAGACAAAGATAAAATTAAGGTTATTGTAGGATTACCACCACCTATTTCTGTTAAAGGTATCTGGAGCATTTTAGGACATGCAGAGTTTTATAGGAGATTCATCAAAGATTTTTCAATGATTGCACAACCTTTGTGCAAGCTACTTGAAAGGAAGTGAAATTCAATTTTGATGAGTCCTATTTGAAAGCATTTGAACACCTGAAAGAAAGACTAACCTTAGCCCCCATTATTATAGCACCAGACTGGTCTCTTCAGTTTAAAGTGATGTGCGTTGCTAGTGGAGTTGCCCTAGGTGCTGTCTTGGGCCAAAGGAGAGTAAAAATATTTTACCCCATCTATTATGCCAGCAAGACACTTAATGCAACTTAGAAGAATTATACTGTGACTGAACAGGAGTTGTTAGCAGTAGTTTTTGCATTTGAAATGTTCGAGCATACTTGCTCAGAACTAAGGTGATTGTCCATACTAACAATGCAGCACACTTCGGTATTTGATGTCAAATAAGGATGCTAAACTGAGACTAATCAGATGGGTGTTTCTCCTACAAGAGTTTGAGTTCGAGGTAAAGGACCGAAGGGGGAATAAAAACCAGGTGGCTGATCACTTATCCAGATTGGAGGTAGAGGCAAGATCAAAGGACTAGGTTGACTGTCATGACCCGAGCTGAGGTCCCGGATCAAGACACGGAACCTAGAACCACGAGTAGCTCCAAGTCTACCCATGGCATAAACATTGTGGCTGAAGAGCATACATCAAACGAAAACTGATAAATTAAACATAAATAAGCAGAAGTTTGAATACTTATCAACCATACAGAGTCATACACTGACAAAGCTAAAGTTCTACATATTGTCTGATAAGTCTCTAGTGTGTCTAAAGATCTGATGGGACAACACCCCCCAACTAGCTCGCTAAAGTCTAAAACTAAAAATAACATGACTCACTAACTGAACATCCTCGGAGGATGAGCACTCACCAATAAGAGATACTGAACTAAGTTGCGGGGACTGGCTAACAGAGGAACTGAGTCGGATACAGCATAGAGTATACAGTCAGTACTAGTATGAAAAGGCAAGTAAAACATGTTGAGTATGTATGAACTAAAATCATGCATATAAACATAAATCATAAAATCATGAGAGTAAAGACTGCATGCTGATATCTAAGAACATATATAGTCATAAACTGAATTTCACATCTGAATCAAATGACCCAAAGCTGAAAATAGAATCTTATGGCTTTCCATAACTGAAATCATAAATAGAAGCTTATAACCTGATCATTGGGTCAAACCTACTGAAAAAATAATATCATAAGTCATAAACATGCATAACTGAAATCATGAGGAACAATAGGAGACTCGTCTTAATCGACAACCACCATGTATGAGCGCATGATGATCCCACGTCTTGCCCACGTGGAGAAGGGCCATCCTAAGCCTTGCGAGGGCAAAGGATAGGTAAGGTGTGATATCACAGTGTGCCCTTGGGTAGGGAAACACTCTCTTGAGAGGTCCCAGAATATATTCCTACATAGGCATGTAGTTTATGAGACCAAGGAACCTTGAAACCCCTAGCCTACTTAGTGCTAGACACTACTCCCAAAACATGTATAATGCTCATATAATTATATTCTGAAACATAGTTTGAATCTAAATATTGGGGAGTCTCGACTACCAAACATATATATCAATTAATCTTGTTAGCCTTGCATAAATCATGAAACGCACTTAACTTGTATGGGCTTGCCCAAACCTTAAAATTATGCATACTTGAAATAGACTTCATAAGTAAAAATGGGTAACTTGTAAACATTCAATCATGCTAGACATCTCATCACACTTGAAAGCATAAATCACAAACTTGACTCATTCATAAAACTTGCAGAATAGGGTATAATATTCTCAAATTTGAAATCATAAATTTATAATCAAAATAGGTATAAAATATGCCCATAAATCTTAAAACATACTTTGAAACATAGAGGGGATTGACCCATAAACAATTTATGGAGAATTTCATAAAATTGAGTTAAAACCCCATAAGATCATGAACTTGATTTAGAACTTGAATTCATTAGATTGAGGATAACTTTGAGCATGAGAGTGAAATGCACTCTCATTCATAGCCCTACATACCTGGGTAAATTGAATCTACGCTTATCCTTGAAAGCAAAAGAGATTTACAGAAGAAATTGAAGGGTTTAGGCTTGATCTTCAAAGGAGAAGTCCTAATCTTGCAGACATGGGAGTTGAATGAAGTGGGATAGGTTAAACACCCTTAAAGCCCTCTTTTTAGAGCTTAAAATGGCATGGTTAGGGATTGGGAGCTTAGAATTTATGAAAATACCCTTAATGAATTCGCAGAAAAACTGATCTTGTAAGTTGTCACGACTCGTACCACGAGTCGTACAATCCTCCTACAACTCTTGGTATCCTCCCGTACTGACCAAGTCCAAAACCTCTAATCCTCTGAATATTTTCATGAATCCTACTATGACCCGTAATAGGCTATCACGAGTCGTACCAACACTCGTACAACTAGCATCTGAAAAATCCCAAGTACTTGTTATGATCTTTACCAAAAGTCGTATTCACACACTATGACTCATAATAGGGACTCGTGGTCTGGGAAAGAAATCTCTTAACTGAACCACGAGTCTTCCTATGACCTGAGCCACCAACCTACGACTTGTAGGTTGAGCGGTACTAAAGAAATTCTCCAACCTTTCCTGCTGATCACATTCCAAATCTTGGGTCTAATCTTAAAACTTTCGGGGTATTACAATATCTTCCCATTGGGAACATTCAATGTTGAATGTGGGTTAAACATACTGGAAGGCTGGGAAAAGAAACTGTAATCCCACATACTAAATATCAGAAGTTTAAAACTAATGGAGTGACTAACTCAGGACTGATACATATGACTGAACTGAATTCATGAATCATACATACAAACATGCTAAAACATGAGAGGAACTTAGAGACATGAACTTGACATGAAATTGAATAGAGGATTAGAGAGGGAATTGATACCTCATGCTAAAATGAAGCTGGAAGGGAATAAATGCGGGTATTTAGCCATCATTTTTGCTTCTGCTTCCCACATTAGCTCCGTCAACGAGCTAATTCCTCCATAAGACTTTTACTACAATGACTTCTTTGTTCCTCAAATGCCAAACCTGACGATCAAGGTCCCAATGGGTACCTCCTTATAGGTAAGTCTATCCTTCACACCGAATGCTCTCTATCGGAACAACAAAAGTCGGGTCACCAATGCACTTCTTCAATAAAGATACATGGAAAACTGGATGCACTAACGCTAACTCCACTGTTAGCTCCAATTAATATCCCACCTTGTCAACACATCTCAAAATCCTATATGGGCCAACATATCGAGGGATAAGCTTCCCTTTATTTCTGAACCTCATCGCTCCCTTTATGGTAGACACTTTCAAAAACACCCAATCATCAACTTCAAACTCGAGGTTTCTCCGTCTAACATAAAGATACGACTTCTAGCGACTTTGGGCTATTTTTATCCTTTTCCTAATAAGCTGAACTTTCTTCATGGCCTCATGAACTAAATCTAGCCCTATCAATGTAGCTTCGCCTACCTCAAACCAACTAATGGGAGATCTACACCTCCACCCATAGAAAGCCTTAAACGAAGCCATTTGGATACAAGAGTGATAACTGTTATTGAAAGAAAACTCAATAAGAGGTAAATGATCATCCCAACTGCCTTTGAAGTCAATCACCACAAGCTCTCAACATATCCTCAAAAGTCTGAATGGTCCACTCAGCCTAACCATATATCTACAGGTGAAAAGTTGTACTAAGCTTGACCTGAGTACCAAATCCCTTCTAAAATAATCTCCAAAACTGCTAGATAAATTGAGTACCTCTATCTAAAAATGATGACAATGGAATCTCATGCAATCAAACCAGCTCTCAAATGTACAATCTAGCATAGTCCTTAGCTGAATCGGTAGTTTTGACCGATAGAAAAAGCTGCTTTGGTCAACCTATCTACCATCACCCATATAGAGTTATACTGTTGGCGAGTGTGAGGCAACCCTGTGATGAAGTCCATATTGATCTTTTCCCACATCCAAGTGGGGATACAGATGTCCTGTAGCATACCTTCCAGACTTTGATGCTCAACTTTCACCTGTTGATAATTCGGACACTTAGCCATAAACTCTGTTATGTCCCTCTTCCTGTCATTCCACCAATAGACTTCCCGTAGGTCACGATACATCTTGGTGGCACCTATATGTATAGAATATCGGGAACCATGAGCCTCATGTAACATCCTTTCTCTCAAATCATCGACATCCAAAACACATAAATGACCCTGATATCGAAGCACACTATCTCCCCCTTAGGAAAAAACCTCCACTTTTTGATTTCAAATTACTTCTTTCAACTTCACCAAGATAGGATCCTCATCTTGCCTAGCCTTGACCTCAGTCACCAAAGAAGATTCTAAACCATTCTGAACAATGACACCACTATCTGTCAAATCCACAAGGCAAACCCCTAATCATGCAAGCCAATGCATATCCTTCACCAACTCTTTCCTTCCATCTTCAACATGAGAAAGACTCTCCATGGACAGTCTGCTAAGGGCATCCACCACTACATTGTCCTTGCTTGGATGATAAAGGACATTTATGTAATAATCCTTAAGTAGTTCTAACCATCTCCTTTGTCGCAAATTCAAGTCCTTCTTAGTGAACGCATACTATAGGCTCTTGTGGTCCGTAAACATATCCACATGCACTCCATACAAGTAGTGTCTCCAAATCTTCAATATGAACACTAGGGCAACCAATTCTAGATCATGCATCGGGTAATTCTTCTCATGCGTCTTAAATTGTCTATAAGCATAAGCAATAACTTTGCCATGCTGCATTAATACACACCCAAGGCCGATCCTAGAGGCATCACAATACACAAGAAATCCATTTGTGCCCTCAGATAGGGTCAATACTGGGGCTGAAGTGAGTTGAATCTTTAGTTCCTAAAAACTCTTCTCACAGGCATCCGACCATTGGAATTTGACTTTCTTCTGAGTCAAATTAGTCAATGGCGCTGCAATAAATGAAAATCCTTCTACAAACCTCCTGTAATAGCTAGCTAAACCGAAAAAGCTCTTGATCTCTGAAGGATTACTTGGTTTAGGTCAATTCTTTACCGCCTCTTTCTTTTGAGAGTCCACCTGCACACCCTCGCTTGACACCACATGGCCCAAAAATGCGATTGATTTCAACCAAAACTCACACTAGTTGAATTTAGAAAATAGTTGGCAATCCTTGAGGGTCTGTAGCACCACCCTCAAATGAGCGGCATGCTCCGCTTCACTCCGAGAGTATATGAGAATGTCATCGATAAAGACAATCACGAACATGTCCAAATATGGTATGACCACCTTGTTCATCAAATTCATAAAATCTGCAAGAGCATTTGTTAGTCCAAAAGACATAACTACGAACTCATAGTGACCATACCGAGTTTCTTCAAAATGTCACTTATTCTAACTCTGAGCTGGTGATAACTGGATCTGAGATCTATCTTTGAGAAGCATTTAGCACTCTGAAGCTGGTCAAACAAGTCATCAATTATGTGAAGGGGATACTTATTCTTGATTGTGACTATGTTCAACTATCGATAATCAATGCACATTCTAAAAGAACCATCCTTCTTTCAAACAAAGAGGATTGGAGCAACCCGCGAGGATTTACTAGGCCTGATGAAACCCTTATCTAGGAGGCCCTTCAACTGCTCCTTCAACTCCTTTAGCTCAGTTAGAGCCATTGTATAAGGAGGAATGAAAATAGGTTGCGTATTGAGAAGAAGGTCAATACAAAAGTCAATTTCCCGCTTGGGAGGGACCCCTGGTAGATCATCTAGGAAAACCTCCGGATACTCACATACAATAGGGACAAACTGGAGAGTCAGGGTCTTGGATGTAGCATCCTTAACCTAAACTAGATGGTACATGCAACCATTGAAAATCATCTTTATGGCCTTAAGGTAGGAAACAAAGTAACCTATAGGCACAACTGAACTACCCTTCCATTCTAGGACTGGCTCACCCGAAAATTAAAACTCTACAGCTCGGGTTCTAAAATTCACTAAGGAAAAACATGCATGCAACCAATCCATACCAAAGATAACCTTAAAATCAATTAAGTGTAACTCTACTAAATCATTAGAGGTGACTTTTTGAAGGACTATTACAAGGAAATTTTTGTATACCTATCGAGCTATAACTGAATCACCGACTGGAGTAGAGACTGAGAAGGGTTCTAATAGGATTTCGGGATTAACTCCAAAACTAATAGCAACATAAAGAGTCACAAAAGATAAACTATCCCTAGATCTAACAACCATACACATCAAGATGAAATACTCCTAACATACCAATGACCACATCTTGAAAGACCTCCTGCTCCTGACGAGATGAGAGGGCATAAAATTTGTTCCGACGCTGACCACTACCTGTACTAGTAGATGCATCCTACTGAGCTGAGCGTGCTAGTGGAGATGTTGAACTGGTGGCTGGTTCATGGCCTCTATTATGGACCTGTCTGGATGAAGGACAGTCTCTGAGCAGATGTTCGATCTTCCCACACCCGAAAAACACACCTGACCCCACTAGGCACTCTCCAAGGTGCTTCCTACCACACTTGCCGCAAACTGGCACGTTGGCTCTCCTGACTTGTTCCCTTGTCCTCTGGAGCCTGATGTCCTTCCCCTCTATTCACACCTCGATTTGTATGGCATACTGGTTGATGAAGGCACTGAGGCTAATGGTCTCTGGTGGGACTACTGACGATGTCCGCCACTAGACTTCTGCTGGGAAAACCCAAAGCTACTTGTCCTGGCCCTCCTAGCATCTCTCTCCATTTTCTTCCTCTAATCCGCCTCTATCTTCTGGGTGTATATAACCTATCAAGATATGTCTAGGTCATTTAATTTGATACTCCATACAAAAATTTATTCATACCATCTCTCTGATCTGCAACTATCTCCGGTGCATATTTGGACAGGCGGGTGAACTCCAAGGGGTACTCTTGCACAGTCATATTGTTCTGCCTCAAGTTGACAAACTCCGCTGCCTTTTCCTCCCTTAACTCCCTAGGGAAGAATCTATCTAAGAAGGTAGTCATGAACTCATTCCAGCTTGCCGGAACTGCGCCCACTGCTCTACCGTCCCTCACTGATGGTACCAAATATAAGCAACCCCCTTCAGCTGTAAAAGGCTAAGTCTGCGGTCTCTTCTCCCTTCGCCCCCAAAATCTAGGTGATCTTTTGTATATTCCAAGAAAATCATACAGGTTTTCATCCACTCTTGACCCAAGGAACTCAAGTGCATTCATCTTGAGAAAGTCCCAAACTCGAGCGGCCGCTGCGTTCCCATTCTGAGGAATATGGGTCATTGACTGTTTGTTGACCTGAGCGGCCAAAGCCTGCGCGAACATCTAAAAAGCTTCCCTAAACTCGACATGAGAGACCTGCTTAGGTAAAGTACCTGTTGGTGCTGGCGAGGCTTGCTAGTGCCCATCTCCATTGCCATCTTCATGGACATTTTTATTTTTGTTCCTTCTACCATTTACATGGTGTGGAGGCATGATTCTACAAACACGTATAGCATGACTTAAAAGGACAGAGAGATACTAAATCGCATGACATAGATCATCAAAGAAGGAAAATTTCCTAAAACGTCTTGTAGCCTATTCCCCAAAAGTGTGTCGCGCTTCACACATATGGAAAAGACTCTACTCTACATGGCTTTCAAAAACCCTAGGACACGCTAAACTTTGGCTCTGATACAAAGTTTGTCACAACCCGAGCTGAGGTCCCAGATCGAGACATGGAACCTGGAACCACGAATGACTCCAAGCCGATCCATGGCATGAACATAGAGGTTGAAGAGTATACATTAAAGGGAAACTGATAAACTAAACATGAATAAGTGGAATTTTGAACACTTAACAATCATACAGAGTCAAACACTGACAAAGCTGAAGTTGTACATATTGTCTGATAAGACTCTAGCATGTCTGAAGAGCTGATGGAACAACACCCCCAACTAACTCGCTAAAGTCTGAAACTTAAAATAACATGGCTCAATCCTAACTGAATGTCCTCTAAGGATAAGGACTTACCAATAAAAGAGACTAAACGAAGTTGGGGGGACTAGCTAATGGAGGAACTGAGTCAGATCATCTGAATATGTATAATGAAATGATACAGCATAGAGTATGCGGTCAGTACTTGGAATGTACTGACTATGTAAGGTTAGTAAAACATGTTGAGTAAGTATGAACTAAAATCATGCATATAAACATAAATCATAAGATCATGAGTGTTAGGACTGCATGCTGATATCCGAGAACTTATATAGTCATAAACTGAATCTAACATCTAAATCGAAGGACCCAAAGTTGAAAATAGAATCTTATGGCTTTCCATAAATGAAACTATAAGTAAAAGCATACAAACTAATCATTGGGTTGAACCTGCTAAAAACATAATATCATAAGTTATAAGCATGCATAACTAAGATCTTGAGGAATAATGGGAGACTTGTCTTAACCGACAACCATCATGTATGAGCGCATAATGATCCTGGGTCTTGACCACATGGAGGAGGGCCATTCTAAGCCTTGTCAGGGCGAAGGATAAGTAATGTGTGATATCACGATGCGTCCTTGGGTAGGGAAACGCTCTCCTGAGAGGTCCTAGAATATATTCCTACATTGGCACATAGTTTATGAGACCGGGGAACCATGGAACCCTTGCCCACTCGGTGTTAAACACTACTCCCAAAACATGTATAATGCTTATATCACTATATTCTCAAACATGGCCTGAATCTAAATATTGGGGAGTCTTGACTCCCAAACATATATATGAACTAATCTTGTTAGCCTTGGTTAAATCATGAAACACAGTTAACTTGTATGGGCTTGCCCAAATCTTAAAACTATGCATACTTGAAATAGACTTCATAAGTAAAAATCATAATTTCATACATGGGTAACTTGTAAACATTCAATCATGCTAGACATCTCATCACACTTGAATCATAAATCATAATCTTGACTTTTCATGAAACTTGCATAATAGGGCATAATATTCTAAAATTTAAAATTATGAATTTATAATCAAAATAGGTATAAAATTTTCCCATAAATCTTAATACATATTTTGAAATACAGAGGGGATTGACCCATAAACAATTTATGGAGAATTTCATAAAATTGGGTTAAAACCCCATAAGATCATAAACTTAATTTAGAACTTGAATTCATATGATTGAGGAGAATTTTGAACATGAGAGAAAAAGGGACTCTCATTCATAGCCCTACCTACCTGGGTAAACTGAATCTACACTTGTCCTTAAAATCCCAAGTGATTTGGAAAGAAATTGAAGGGTTGAAGCATGATCTTCAAAGGAGAAGTCCTAATCTTGCATGCATGGGAGTTGAATAAATTGGGATAGGTTAAACTCCCTTAAAACCCTCTTTTCAGATCTTAAAATGACATAGTTAGGGCTTAGAATTTTAGGAATTATGAAAATACCTTTAATGAATTCGCAGGAAACTGATCATGTCAGCTATCACGACTCATATCATGAGTCATACAATCCATTTACAACTCGTGGTGTCCTCTTGTATTGACCAAGTCCAAAACCTCCAATTCTTTGATTATTTCCACAAATCCTACTACGACCTATAATAGGCTATCCCGAGTCGTACCAACACTCGAACAACCAGCATCTGAAAAATCCAAAGTACTTATTATGATCCATACCATAAGTCATACGCACCCACTACGACTCATAGTGGGGACTCGTGGTCTAGGGAAAGAAGTCCCTTAACTGAACCATGGGTCTTCCTATGACCCGCACCACCAACCTACGACTCGTAGGTTGAGTCGTATTGAAGAAATTCTCCAATTTTCCTGCTGATCACTTTCCAAATCTCGGGTCTAGTCTAAGGAACTTTTGGGGTATAACATTGACAATGATGATACTTTTCCAGATGAGTAGGTGTTGGATACATCACAAGATCTGATCCCTTGGTTTTCTTATTATGAGAATTATTTGGTGGGTGACATGATTCCTGCAACCTGACCTCCTAGCAAAGGAAGAAGTTCTTGTTTGATGTGCGAAGATTCCATTAGGATGAGCCATATTTGCTCCAAATTTGTGCAGATGGGCTAATTCAAAATTATGTTCCATAGGTTGAGATGTTGAGTATACTGGAGGTTTGCCACTCATCCCCAGTCGGGGGTCATCACAGCGGTATTCGAACTGCACATAAAATTTTGCAGCGCAAGTATTATTGGCCCACAATCCATAAGGATGGTTATGACTTTTCCAAAGTTTTTGACCAATGCCAAAGACAGGGGGGCGTCACTCGTAACCATGAGCTTACATTAACCCTAATCCTGGATGTGGAGTTATTTGATGCATGGGGTATTGACTTCATGGGCCCTTTTGTGAGCTCGTATGTGATAAAGTATATTTTGGTGGTTGTGGATTATGTATCAGAGTGGATGGAAGCCATTGCACTCCCTAACAATGAAGGGAAGAGTGTCACAGCATTCCTGAGGAAGTATATATTTACTAGTTTCGGTACTCTTAGAGCCATTATCAGCGACGGTGGGTCTCACTTTTGTAATCGCCTCTTCAAAGCTTAGCTTTAAAAATATGGTGTGAGGTATAAGGTGGCAACACCTTACCATCCTCAGTCTAGCGGACAAGTAGAGGTCTCAAATAGGGAGACTAAGACTATCTTGGCTAAAATAGTGAATATCAACTGAATGGACTGGTCCAAAAAGCTGGATGATTCACGCTAGGCATATTGGATAGCATAAAAAACCCCTATAAATACCTCACCATATTAGCCGGTGTACGGAAAGTCATGCCATTTCACGATAGAGTTTGAGCACAAGGCATTGTGGGCCCTAAAAGGTTTAATCTGGACTGGAGTAAAGCTTCCAAGTTGAGACTGGATCAGTTGAATGAGTTAGATGAGTTTCGTTACCGAGCTTATTACAGGGAAAGAATGAATATCTACCACGATTGGAAGATTATGAAGAGGGATTTCAATGTTGGTGACCTGGTATTGCTATTTAACTCTAGACTCCATTTGCATCTAAGAAAATTGAAGTCCATATGGATGGGACCATATAGGGTGGTGGAAGTATTTCCCTATGGTGCCACTGATCTGGAGAACAAAGATGGAAAAAGGTTCAAAAGTGAATGGTCATAGGGTGAAGCTGTATTCGGGAACCACTTATGAGGTGAAAGGAATTGAGTAAGTGTATCTTGACTAAGCCTGAACAGTCAAGAGACTCGCATCGTGTCGCGACATTAAATTAGGCACTATGTTGGAGGCAACCTATGGATGCTTGTTGAAACTTGAATAGCCGACGGGAGAGCTTAGAGTGCCACAAGTATGTTCCTCTAACAGGTTTTGTTTCAGTGCTTTGGGGACAAAGCATGATTTTTTAGGTAGGGGTCTATCTGTTTTTGTTTTGTTTCTTATAAGGGTTTTTCTCTTACCGTATTTCTTTTCCCTCGGACATGTTATCTAGTAGAACCAGTATGTTTAGGAGACTTAACAGCCAAGAAAATGCACATGTATTTGATGTTTTGGAATTTTTGGAAAAATGACTCTTTTCTAAAGAATTTGTGATTAGTTGTGTGTGTTTACTGTAAAGCATGACTAATATGGATCTTTTTATTGAATTTGATAGATTAGAATGATTAATTGTAATGTAGCTGTGCATGAACCAGATAGGTAGTGTGATGCAACCCTGTACTATGTGTGAGTGGGGTTCTTACCTAGTTTAATGTTGTGTGGGTGATCTAGAACTTGTCCGGTTAGTCTTTGCTTAGGTCATAGAATAGTTGGTTAGGAAAGGATCATAGGCAATTTTTTATTTAGCCCACTTTTAGCTTAAATTGCTTTACCAAATGAAATGAATCCCTTAATCTTATGTTTGAGCCTAAAGTTGACCCTTTTATTTGATTAGCCCATTCACCTTCCCTGCTTTATTTATAATAAACTTGTTTTGGCCCTGATCCTTTCTTGGACATTGTGAACCTCAACATAGAAAAAATGCCCAAGTTGAGGATGACTATTGTAGGGGTGGATAAATGATGTGGGAGAGAAAAGAAAAGGCTAGTCAGTAAAAGGTTGGGTGTGGTGTGAAAGGTTGGAGTCGATCCCACAGGGAATATGGAATGATATAAAAGAACACTAGTATTTAAGCTTTTAAGTTTATTATCTCCTAAGAGGGGGAAATTTGTAAAAGTAAAGCAATATTGTTGAGAGAAAGTGAAGTTTAATTCCAAATTAATGCAACTGACTAGGGTAAGTGTTTCCCATGACTTCATAACCACAAGGCGTTTTGTACTAGTGATTGATTCTAGTTCTTAACACATAATATCAGTAAGTTAACTTCACTTAAATGGTTGGTCCCCTATTTTGATGATTATCACCACACAACTTGGTCCATATGCGGATGTATACTTAATTGACCTTTACGCTTGATATCAAATTACCTATTCCCGGACAAGGCCAAGCTATTAGATGAGGGTTGATAGCCTCAAATCTCTGTTGTTAATCCCTTTTTCCCATTCATTACTCCCTTGATCCAATGGGTAAGAAGAAGGAAATTCCAATGTTTGCAACCATTAAAAAACAATTAAAATGAAGGGAAAAACAATACATGCATAAACCCCATTCAAAAATTACTAAGTATTTTTACCTATGTGTGTTAATTCATCATGGTTCCCACAATCCTAGTTGTGGAGGTTTTAGCCTCTCATAATTATAAGTAAATTCATAGAATTCATAGACAAAAGCATAAATTAATACTTACAACGATGATAGGAAGAAACTCACTTGATTATTGCAAAAATAAGGAAGAACAATTCGATCACAAGTATCTCAAAGCGTTTTTGTGAAAATTAAACCTTACAATCATATTTCGCATGCTAATCCTCTCAAATTGTGTCAAGACTTCTCTAAAACTTGGCTTAACTTTACAAAGAAATAAAGGGTATTCATAATAGATTTATGCCTTCTTTGTTCCTTTGCGGATTTGATTGTGGATTTGTAGCTCCTTTTCCTAGTTGAAGTAGGATTTAACTTTGTTGGCCGTTTGAACATGCTTGGCGCGCTGCACATGCCATCGTGCTGGATGAGCTGCGCCTCACGCATGCCATTGAACCACTACTATGTCGTGTCGCGCCTGTTGTAGCGTTGGGATAGTGTCGCATCGCGCGGCTGGTTGCGTGGGCAGGCAAGCGGCTCACGCCTCTGGTCGCGCAGGTGTGGCTATGCTTCGTGCTGTTGGTCGCGTGGGCATGGTAGTGCACTCATTTTTGACCTTGTTCTTGGTTCATTTATTTTATATTCTTTAAAATCATTCCAAAAGTCTCAAATACACCCAAATCAATCATTATTAGCCTTGAAAGCATCTAATCATGTGTGTTAGCCTTTTTTCACAAATATACAACATAAACACATGCAAATACACATAATTTATCCTCAAAACATAGTAAAATATGGGCAAAATTATGTCTAAGAAGTGCGTAAGTATGCCCTTCATCAACACCCCACACTTAAACTATTGCTCATCCTCGAACAATCTACTACTTCCCTTCTCATATTTAGGCACAAAATTCTTCCTACAAACAAGTCTACTTGCACCTAGGATCATGAGACAAGTCAATGAAGCTTAAAAAATTCACTTTCATATAGGATCAATATTAAGATGTCGAAGTTCAAAATCACTTAGCTCTTTGAAAACTAACTCATCAAGACATATTTTGGACCAACATGAATCATATATAGTTTAGCAATCAATATTTACCAAAGTCATACTATTGTGCCCCTCACAATTTGGAGAGATGTCCTTTCACACCTAAGATATAAAACAATATTAACTTGGGCATAAATATAACAAAATCCACTCAATCTCCCAAAGAACTCAACATACATGTAAAAGATGACCCATAGGCTTGACGTTACTATAATACTCCACTAATATAGAATTAAGAATCAAGGATCAATTAGGACTTGAATTTGGTTGTAATGTAAGCTAAGGTATAGGTAGGGACTATTTGTCCAAGATAGTGACTAATCTCCATAAGCACTTTAATACTTCACAACACTTTGATTTTTTAGCACTTTCTTCAATTTTCAAATTTTCTCCTTATACCTCCTTATATTTTTCAATTTTTCAACTTAGGTGATTAGTGGGGATTTTTCTCATTATTGAGCTTAATTCTTAACTTTTTTTGTTTCATTGTCAATTTTTTTCGAAGCTCTTTCTTCTTTTTTGTTTTCCCACTAACATCACCCTCCTTGTTTAGCAAATTTCACCCTTTTCTTTTTTTCTAATTCACCACACTTTTTAGCTTTTCCCTTCACATTTCCACTTATGCTCCTTTCATGCAAGATTTATTAATTAAAGTGCTCTAGGAGTCATTTGGATCAAATATAAGTCAATAGAACCAAAAAGGGATTCAAGCTTGTAGTATGGCTATCAAAAGAATAGGATAAGGCTCAAAATGACTAACTAGGACAATTACATAAAGGTAGGTAAAATAGGATAAAAATGACGCTACTAAAGAAACGCCTATATCACTTCCTAAATCCATCATTCTTATTTCGCTTTGGACACACACCAGGAAAGTTCTAGATATCAATTTTCAAGCATGGAGTATATCAAAAATTCCTCACACATTGGCACAAAATGGTTTAACAATGGAAATCAAGATCACATAAACACATATATTCATATTGCATGCATAACATAATTAAGCCTATTTTTTTCTTTTCAAGAACAAGAGTCAAGTTCCAAAAGACTAAGTGTTTCCACCTTTTTCATGCATTTTTGAATGAATTTAATAAAGTCTCAATGATACCTAAAGTGAAGCACCTAGCATTCATAGGGTTCAAGTTCTTGTTCTTCCTAATGACTAATTTACCCTTAAGACGGTCATTATCCATCCATCATCGAGCAAAGTCATAACTCAATGACTAACAGGAAAAAAAATCTAGACAAAATCTAGACTCTCTAATTGGTTCTAAGGGACTATCCACCAGAAAAGTACCAAAAACAAAAATCGGAGGAACCTAAAATAAAATAGAACTAGAAAAAAAACTACTACAAACCAATCAAGCATGCAAGATAAGTCATAAATCCCAAAAAAAACTAGGCCTGCGATGTGCAAATTTAGCAATTAAGGCATGCATGATAATATGAAATTCACTTCTCCCACCTCACGCTTAATTAGTAACATTGTTCCCAGTGCTAAAACAAATAAAGCGTAAAGTAAAAGAGTGAAAGAAGAACTCCCTGGGCCTCTACTCCTTGTCGTTTGTGGGGGCAAGAGCAGCTTCCCTCATCTCAGAATCCTCCTCATTATCATCACTAGACTCTAGGTCCAAGTCTACTCTCGCCATCTCGTCCTTTGTGGCCACATCATCATCAAGAGGCTCCTCGTATCCAGGTCCAACTCTGCGAAGGGATCGCGAGTGCTCGCTCAGAGGGTAGTCTATGTTAAGCTACTGTAGTTGCTCCTCAGTCACACCATTCATCCTCGGTTGGAGCATTTGCATATCGTACAAGTGGCTCAACATGTTGTCAATTCGCGCATTGCGCTCATTGACAGAAAGGACTGGACTGTTTATACCCTTGGGTTCCTTTGTTTTAGTCACATCAATCCCCCTAGGATCATAAGCAGCTCTATAGTCTGCCTTTTCCTCCTCAATGTCATGCCCACGCAGAAATCGGGTCAAGAGACCCCCAAATCCGAAGTTTTGACCCTTTTTTACCCTTGCTCTTTTCAACACATTTTTAATGATCACCCCCACATTAATTGGCATTCCAGTCATAATGCATATACAAGATACAATCTTTCCCTAATCACATGGGTTACATGCTTTCCGGGCACTAAACAAGCACATACTATTTTAACTAAACGTGTGCCTCTCTACCTAAGTGAGCATATGGAAGCAAAACATGATACCCAAATTGTTGGTAATGAGTCCACCTTTGCAATAGATTTAGGGCCACACAGAGTATGTCTAATATCCTTATACGGGGGTTTCTTCACCATGTTAATAAAGGGTTGTGGGTCAACATGAGGTGTCCCAAGTAATCTATTCAAAGCCATAAGTGCAAACTCGATAATTTGACCCCTAATTTTAACTTGATTTGACCTCTCCTTTGTCATCCAATTTGCACAGAATTCCCTCACCATATTCAAATTACAATCACCCGGCGCATAAAACACAAAACCAAGACCAAGGGTGAGTATGCTATCTACCATGTGAGGAAAAACTAGTGACAAGCAATTTCTAACAATAAACATATCATGTGAGTATTTAGATTCCTTATGTTCCTTGAACCATTTTTTTACCTTCTTTCTATGTGACCCAACAAAGCCCATATCGCCCTAATGGTGTTGGTTCCATCCTCACGTCCTCATGGTTCTCTTCACTAGGTCTCCTTGCTCTTTTTGGCCCATGGTTTGAAGAAGCCACTCCTTTCCCTTTATTTACTTTTGGTGCCATTGATGGAAGTATCTCAAGAAAAATGTTAAACTTTGTGTTTTGGGTGAAACAATTTGGAAGATTTTGATGAAGAGATGAAGTTTTGAGAGAGTTTTCTTGGGAAATTAGAGGGGTGCGGTGCGACTATGATGAAATAGAGCTGAAATTTTTAGGTCTAGGCCTTTTAAAGTACTCCTTTAGGCTGGAAATTACATTTTAGCCCTCAAAATATTTTCCTGGAGACCATGCCCAGTGTCGCGGCGCTCAAAGAGCCAAATCTATTGCGCATCGCGGGCCTGAACGCGTCAAACGGTGCACGATCGCAGCCTTGTGTGCGTTGTCCTGCCTGTGCATCGTGCTAGGTCGAGCGGCACTTGTGCCTGTGCCTCGTGTCGGCCTTGTGCTGCTTGGCCTGAGCGATGCCCGATGCGCACGTTTAACTGTTTTGCTCCCCTTTTTCAATGTTTAATCTCAATTTTGTTGAAAATCATGACCTATCACCTGCACACTTGAACAAACACATAAAAACAAAAACTTTATCTTCGGTCGCCTCCCAATTAGCACCTGATTTAACGTCGCAGCACGACACAGGTATCTTGATTACTAAGACTTCATCAAGATACCTGTTGAGACCGTGGTCACATCTTGGCCTCTTGTTTCACCATGCTGCCCTGTGACACGTCAAAAAATAAAAGAAAAATAAAAAATAGGAAATAAAGACTAAAAGTTAAACATAACCAATAAATCTAATCACAAGCCATATTCCTCGGCAACGGCGCCAAAATTGATGTCGCCCAAACTACACCTTATAATGAGATATAAAGAGGTCGATGCCAAATATAGAACCCAACCAGGTAGGGGTCGATCCTACAGGGAATATGCAAGGATATAGAAGAAAGCTAGTATTTAAGCTTTTAAGTCGACTATCTCCTAGGAGGGGGATATTTATAAAAGTAACAAGCAATATTGTTGAGAGAAAGTGAAGGTTAATTCCAAATTAATGCAACTAACTAGGGTAAGTGTTCCCCTTGACTTCATAACCACAAGGCATTTTATACTAGTGATCGATTCCAGTCCTTAGCATGCAATATTGGTAAGTTAACTTCACCTAAATGGTTGGTCCCTTATTTTGATGATTATGACCATGCAACTTGGTCCATATGCGGATGTATACTTAATTAACCCTTACCCTTGATATCGGACTAGCTATTCCCGGACAAGGTCAAGCTATTAGATGAAGGTTGATAGCCTCAAATCTCTGTTGTTGATCCCTTTTTCCATTTATTACTCCCTTGAACCAGTGAGTAAGAAGAAGGCAAATTCCAACATTTGCAACTATTAAGAAACAATTAAAATGAAGAAAAAAATAATACATGCATATAGCCCGTTCAAGAATCACTAAGTATTTTTACCTGTGTGTTAATTCATCATGGTTCCCACAATCCTAGTTATGGAGGTTTTAGCCTCTCATAATTATAAATAAATTCATAATATTCATAGATAAAAGCATAAATTAATAATTACAATGATGATAGGAAGAAATTCACTTGATTATTACAAAAACAAGAAAGTACAATTTCATCACAAGTATCTCAAAGCGTTTTGTGAAAATAAAACCTTAGAATCGTATTTCGCATACTAATCTTCTAAAATTATGTCAAGACTTCTCTAAAACTTGGCTTAACTTTACAAAGAAATAAAGGGTATTTATAATAGATTTATGCCTTCTCTGTTCCTTTGCGAATTTGATTTGAGATTTATAGCTCATTTTCCTAGTTGACGTAGGATTTGACTTTGTTGTCCGTTTGAACATGCTCGGCACACCACACATGCCATCGCATTGGATGAGTCACGCCTTGCGCATGCCATCACGCCATTGTTATGTCGCGTCGCGCTTGCTGTAGCGCTGGGATAGCATCTCATCGCAAGGTTGGTTGCATGGGCAGGCAAGGGCCTCTCGCAAGTATGGTTGTGCGCCGCGCTGCTGGTCATGCGGGCATGGCAGTGCACTCGTTTTTGACCTTGTTCTTGCTTTATTTATTCCATTTTCTTCAAAATCATACCAAAAGCCTCAAATACACCCAAATCGATCATTATTAGCCCTGAAAGTATCTAATCATGTGTGTTAGCCTTTTTTCACAAATATACAATATAAACACGTGCAAACACACATAATTTATCCTCAAAACATAGTAAAGTATGGGCAAAATTATGTCTAAGAAGTGCGTAAATACGCCATTCATCAACTGTACTATTCTATTGATTACAAGAATTATCAGAATCAAGCAACGTTTATATCTGGACAATTATGCAAGACTCTTCAAATCACATTTACAGACTAGGGCTAAACATATATTTCATGGAAAGAGATATCAACATAAAGTATAACTAACTACAACCTTCAAAATCAGGGAAAAATATAACAAGAAGAAAATTCATATTCTAACTGAAAGACAACCCTAACATTGACACAAAAGGCCTAGAACTGATAAAGATTTTAGTAAGGTGTTGGGGCACAAGGGAAGAATAATTCCCTCATTGAAATCCCACATACCTGGAGTAGAATTCCTTGGAAGAAATCTTGAGAATCTGATAAGGAACCCTGAAAGCCCTAGCCATCTCTGAGAGAACTGTCTGAGTTGTTCGTGCTTCTTCTTTCCGATTTCTGGGGAAAGAATGAGTGAGAGGGTCGGATATTCCTCTAAAATCCCTCTTAAATAATCCTAGTACGACGTAGTTTAGGAGTTAAGGTGATTGGGTTTTACAAAATTGCCCCTGAAACATTTAATAATGGTACTTCACCTCCTACATACTTCGCTTTAGTTCATCACTTTCTTCTTAATGCTTGGACTCTAAAACTTATATTTTTATATTATAATTAGCTTTTTTTAAAAATTTTGGTCAATTAAAAAACTTTTAATGAATGTTAAAGGATGCTTAACTCCTTCTTTTAGATTAATCGAACCCTTACTTAGAATCTTTAATATAAGTAGACTTAAAATTGAAGTTAACTTTAGATGATCACTTTAGTCAATTTAGTGTCCTAATTCACCATAATTAATTAGGTGGTGACTATTGGAATACAGGCATACGCAGCGGAAGCAAATAATTCAGGATCAAACTTGCATGTAATATAGACAAGACATAAACACAGATTTTAATCAAGCATAAAATCGATACTTATCTCTTGAAGCGTAACCGCGAATCAATCCTCTTGAAGCTATTGCATAAATCTTCCAATGCATTCTCCATGTCCGCGATCTTCTGATATAGCCTCAAAAATCTCTGAGTAGGGAATACTTGTGTAGGTAAGTATTGCTTCTCAGAAAGGTCAAAGTTCTTCATCATATTTCATGGAGGAAGAGAATCCTATTTATAACCACGTTTTAGGGTATAAAACCCTAGTCCCAAAATGTATAGGAATCTTTTTCTCCAAATAATAGTAGAACTTTCCTTCTAGAAGACTAGTTTATTTTTACCAAAATCCTGTAGGATTTTACTGCTTCTAGAAAATTGGTTTCTTCCTTTGCAAGTTCATCAATTAATCAGGTATAGCAGGGACCATAGATTAATTAGTGAGACTTTCAATTATGGTATTAATTCACAGAATGAATGAATTAACCTACCATGATAAACTATGGATTATTTCACTAAAAATCTATAATTGCACTTCTTGGTATAATTTCAAAATCATTCATTAAATCTTATTTAACTCCCCATGTTAAGATTACAGATACAAATCAATCGAATTAAATTTCTAATTATGTGATTCATTGTTTAGTTTAATCCTTTATTCAAACGCTTAACTTATTTCATGTGACATATATGAAATCCACCTGCAGGGTTTTCACATGAAAACTTATAAGCAACCATAAAGGGGTACATCAATCTCAAGGTCGAGACATGGATTCCATCCACTAATTATTATTTCACAAATGTCATTTGTCGTCATCCAACCTATCGAGAACATTTTAACTCACGAAAGATCGAGTTTCACCCTTTGATAGATCAAAACAACAAACAAATTACATTGATCATAATAATTATATCAAGATTAAGAATATAAGTACATTTAATGATCTAGAGAATTTATTTTATTAAGTCAGATAAAATACTTATCTCTACTTGGTCTGTTCAACACATAAAAAATGTATTAGCACAAGAAGTTGGAATTATACAATTTCAATAATCAAGATAAATTATATTTAATCTTGTGCTAAAATAGTACCGATGAATTTGTCCAATTTTCATCTTAGACTGTGAACATATATAAACTGTATACTTATAAGAACCGATGATTTAATCTTTTTTGTATAAGCTAAACTCTATACACTAAATCATCTACTTTATAAGTAAAGGACACATCGACAAATATATGATCTATTTAAACCTTTATTAAAATTAAATAAACAATTGTTCTATAATAAATATTTTATCTAAACATATGGTTAATAGTATATAACCATAGTTAATAGTATATATTCCAACAATCTCCTACTTAGACTTTTAGCCATTATAATTGTTAGAATATACCATATCTAAACGCATGGTTAATGGTATTTACCCCAACAGCGACTCCTTAAGTTAATTAATTTAGAAATCACCAATATGTTGTACTCTACTTCGACTCAAGTTAAAATGGGGTATAGCACATATCTTCCACTGCATTTACTTTTTTCATCTTATTCTAATTGAGCCTCTTGGTGTCACGACTCGAGCATGGACCCTGAATTATAATACGGGACCTAGAACCATGAATGGCTCCAAGCTAACTCATGGAACGTACATAGAACATTCTTGAGCACAAACTAAGTGGAAATAGAATATGAGCATAACATAACATAGGTGGAAGTCTAAGATGTCATAAAACATACGAAACCACAAGTTAGTACCAATGAATCGTCTAAACATAGTTGTCTGAAAAGCCTCTAGTCATAGGATGAACTGATGGGACAACGCCCCCAACTAGCTCTACTAGAGTCTGAAAACTGAAAGATATAAATATAAAAATACATGCATCAAAACTAATGTCCTCAGATTATGAGGACTCACCAAGAGCTAGATTGGACTAAATTAAGAGTAGATATAGCAACGAGGTTGAGATTGATCACCCAAACTTATATTATGAGACGATATAGCATAAAAGTATGTTGTTAATACTTTGAATATACTGAGTATATAGGATAAGTAAAACATTAGAATAATGACAACATGCTAAAATCATGATCATGAGATAGTCATAAACATGAGTTATTCATCATAAACTGGAGCATAATGACCCAAGGTTTTGAAAGTAAAATCATACTAGAGCAAAACTCTCTGGCGAGGCTCCAATCATGAATATACCTACGGTGACACGTAGTTCTGAGACCTGGGTGCGCTGAACCTTGGCCTAGTCGGTGCTAAATACTACTTCCAAAATATGCATATTGCTCATAGTCATAATCATAAAACAAACTTTGTTTTACATGGTCTAATAGAAAACATAAAAATCATAAACATACTTGACATATATGAACTAGCCATGAAAATAATGGTGTTGATTTGGCCATGATACAGAAGCATGAGATTCATGAAATTTATGCATAATTGAGTAAATCATCATAACTTGAGAAACATATGTCTATAATAGATTCTTGTATAAAACATGTAATCATAATCATAAAACGTGGATTGAATTCGTAGAAGATCATAAGAGACTTCATCAAAATTGGGTCTAACCTTAGAATTTTCATAAAACATGATTGGAGACTTGAGTTCATGAAATTGAGTTGAAATTGGGCATGAGGGTGAAAGAAATCCCCCATTCATAACCTTACATACCTGGGATTAATGAATCCTTGACTTGATTTGAAGGCCCAAGGGAAATTGAGAAGGAGAAAATGATGAACCATAGCTCTTCCTTGAGAGAGAATTCCTAACTTATGGTGTTTGAAGAGAATGAGGGCTTAGGTTAAGTATAACCCCTTAATCAGTCCTTTAGAAAGCTTAAAATGATATCATTTAGAAATTAAAAGCATAGGTTTTTACCAAAATATCCCTGGACTGCCAGATTAAAATTCTAACTGGCAGAACCCATGACCAACACAACGGACCACTGGTTAAACCAACAAATCTTTGGTTCACATGTTGGTCCCTACTTCTACTCTGAATCATCCTCTAAACTTGTTCTCACAACTAAAATAAATGGCAGGTACAATCTAACAACAGGTCATACAATCCACTCATTGGTTCTGGGTAAATTTTGCAAATTTCTGAAGTTCCTCACCATGGAACAACCAACGAGTCATTGGTCCATAGAACAACTCATTCTGAGAGTCGTTCAATGGCTTGGTGCCATTTTTCCTGTTGTTTTCTATTGCAAGTCTCGAATCTGATCTACTAACTTTTGGGGTATTACATTATCTCCTCCTTGGGAACATTCATCCTCGAATGAAAGCTAACTAAACTAAAAAGATAAGGAAAGAGCTTCAATACCAAAACTAAAAGACTATAAACTAAAAATTGATGGAGTGATTGACTCCTAACTGAGATACATGACTGAACTGAATTCATGAAATATACATGCATGCTAGAACGTGAAAGGATGTCATGACCCAAGCTGAGACCCCTTATCAAGAAACGAAGCCTAGAACCACGAATGGCTCCAAGTTAACCCATGGCACACGAATAGCAATTCAAGAGCATAACTAAAGCGAAAATTAAAGGCAACATGAATAAATGGAAATAACATAGGCCATAAATGGACTCAACACTTGACAAGCTAAATCATCTACATAATGTCTGAGAAGCCTCTAAACATCTAATGAGTTGATGGCACAACACCCTAACTAGCTCTCTAGAGTCTGAAAACTGAAATAACACACAAAACATAACTACTAATTATCCTCGGTGAAATGAGGACTCACACAAAGCAGGGGCTGGAGTGGACTGAGATGGGAGCAACTATTGGAGAGAGTGAGCTAGATCACCCGAACCTATATCATGAAACGATATAGCATAGAGAATGTTGTCAATACTTGGAATATACTGAGTATGTACGGTAAGTAAAACATGATTAATAAAAATGTTTGTTCAAATCATGTATATAAATCAAAATATTATGAGAGTAAGGACTGCATGCTGAAAACTGAATCTAAGATATACATAATCATAAGCTGGTTATCATAACTAAACATAGTGATCCCAGACTTAGAAATAGAAATTATATCACATGTCATAGCTGAAATCATAAGTAAAATCTCATAAACTGATCATTGGGTCAAATTTGTTGTAAAATATAATATCATAAGTAATGAATATGAGTAACTGAAATCATGAGGAATAATAGGAGACTCGTCATAATTGACACCATCATGATAGAGCCTACGTGCTGCCCCAACTATCACACTCAAGTGGCAGAGCCGTCCAAAATCTTTCCAGGGCTAAAGAAGCTAAACCATGATATCGATATCAAGTTGAGCACCTTAGGGCGGGGGAAAACTCTCTTGAGAGATCCCAAACAAGTATACATATACCTACATTGGTGCATAGTTCTGAGATCGGAGAAACCTCAAAACCCAACATATACTCGATGCTAGAAACTACTCCCAAAAATATGCATAGTGATCACATCATTTTTTAACGAAGCTGAAATCATAATCACATGCATAATGCACAAGTTATTTTTCAATGAAATTGAAATCATAATCTCATACATAGCTTGAATCTGAACATTGGGAGTCTTGACTCCAAAAAATATCATAAGTTGCATTAGGAGTCTTGACTCTAAACCATATGATAAGCTGATCTTATTAGCCTTGGCTAAATCATAACAACATACTTAACTTGCATGGGCTTGCCCAAATTATAAAATCATGCATACTTGAAATAGACTTTGTAAGTCAAAATTGTGGATTCATAAGTTGAGAGTTCACAAACATTCATGCACACTAGATATCTCATCATACTTGAAATCATGGATTATAAGCTTGACTTTTCATAATACATGCATAATAGGGCGTAATCTTTATAAATTTGAAATCATGAATTGGTAAGTTAATTGAGAGTTAGATCTGCCCTAGTAGCCATAAATCATCAATTGAAACATGATAGAATTGAACCCATAGAGATAGCATGAAAGATTGCATTGAATTGGGTTAAACCCTAGAATTTCACAATTTAGAACTTGAGAAGTAAAATTCATGAATTTGGACTTGAAAGGGCATGAGTGTTCGGCCGTTTGGTGACTACACGCAAGTGCACGTGGTCGAACAAGTAGTAAAATGGCTGAAGTAAGTCAAGTATCGATCCCACAGGGACTGAACTAAGGTAATAATTAAATTTAGTGTTAATGAACTATAACTTTAAAAATGCAAACAACAATTTAAATAGGATTTTGAGAGTTTAGTTTCCTAATTTCTACGAATCTAAGACAAAATGATAAAATGAGTCTGAACTATAGTAATGAGCATGCTGAGGCTAAAACGAACATGCAGGGAAGTAATTTATCGATACAATTCAGTTAATCTTTCCTTCGGTTGCTAGTCAAGAATTATTGTCTATGGATTGAAACTTTCGTATCCTACCCAACTTAAGAATCATGAACCTTCAACCTACATTTCTGTGATAAAAGAATTTCATGTTCTAGCCATACAAAACCGATTCCTTAATTGACTAATACGACTTTCAGATATATTTCTATTCTGAATGTAAATCAATTCTCAATTTTCCCAAACTAAGAAGAGATCATATCCTACCAATTCACAATTTTCCAATTTCTTTTCTTTTCAAAATCAAAATTGGATTTTTAGATATACATTAACATTGGCCAAACATTAATGCAGTAAGAACAAGAATTGATAGAACAACCATTGAAGAAAAGATGAAAACTAAATTGATCAACAATTACATTCCACTACAATTGTTCTTAACCTCAGCAAGAAGTGAATTTAGCCACTCATTTATGGATTAAACATCATCAAATGAGTATAAATCATACAAACAATTGAGATAAAAGAGAAAGTGATAGAGAAGAACCCTAGAATTTTCGTCCCCTCAACTGCCTGTAACCCACGTTCTTGCTTAACCAAGTCAGAATAATTAAAAATAAACCTAAGTGTGCTATTTATACTAATGGAAATTTTTCCTGGAGTAACAAGCAACGTGGCACGGAGTGTATCGCGGAGCACTCCCTCCGTGCCACGGTGCAAACGCGGACCCTCACTAGAAATTTATGTTCCAGGTAAATATAGGCAACGTGCCACGGCATGTATCACGTGGCATTGCCTCCGTGTCGCAGAGGCAATGCGGAGCTTCATTGGAATTTGCCACAATAAATCATCTGAGGCAGACTGCCTCCGCGATGGCAGCGTGACACGGCTCCATCGCAGAGCCCCTATATTTGCTGCTCTTCCTTGACCTTTTCCACTGCTCGTTTCTAAGTCCATTTCCTATCTTTACCAACATGTATCTTAGCCTCCTAAAATTACAGTTTACCTGCAAAACAACACTAATCATGTTGGTTAGTATAAATTCATATTTTTATTAAAAATCACATGAGAATGCACAAATAACGATAGATAAACAAGACAAAAAGAAGCGTTTGAGCATCACTTGGGCATATAATTCTGCCCAAGATCAATGAGGGTGGAAGAATTTCCCCCATTCATAACCCTACATACCTGGGTTGATGATCGCTTGACTTGTCTTTGTCACGACCTGAGTTTACACCCTAGCCATAACACGGGACAAGGAACCCCAGGAGGATCCAAGTCGACCCATGGCATAGTTATAACATAACACTTATTAATAGAAGCATCTAACAGAAACATCATTGAGTGGAAACCAATTGAAAGAGTCTAATTTAAAACTCAAAGACATCATTTAACAAAACTCTGGTACAAAGTTGAATCTGTTCACACATGTCTGAAAGCCTCTACTAAATTGATAAGTTGCTGGGATAGGTCCCCAGCTAACTCCTAAAGACTGAAAACTGAAACATAAAAGAAATAAAAAAACATAACTCGGGTTCTCAGGAGATGAGGACTCACCATAAGCAGCTGAGATAGGAAAGGAGCGTGTCTACCCGCGGGGCTGAGTCTGGATACCTGAATCTATATCATGGAACGATATAGCACATAAAGTATGCGGTCAGTACTTGGAATGTACTGAGCATATGGGAAAATGTAAACAACTAAACATACAAGTACACAAAAGGAAATAAACTGAGCACATTGACATATAACTGATTTAGAATACAACAATCCTCTCCTGGGTCACATACACATATATACATGAAACTTTCATTTGGAACTCATATTCTAAAACATCATCAAACTCATGCATAAGGGTCAAGTACTGAAGATTTAATGAGAGCCAAAGCTGAAGCTAGTATCATACACTGTACTGGACGCCTGCTGATAACTGGGTCTGTATTATGCTATATCTATTTTAAACTGAAGTCTAAACTATACGGAACTGAGCCAGACTGATAACATAACTAAGGGAGTCATTCTCTTCTATGGAGAGTCCCAACTGAGCTAGGAGAGTCATTCTCTGCTATGGAGAGTCCCAACTGAACTAAGGGAGTCATTCTCTGCTATGGAAAGTCCCAACTAATCTAGGGGAAACATTCTCAGCTATGGAGAGTCCCAACTGAACTAAAAGAGGCATTCTCTGCTATGGGTAGTCTCGAGCTAACAAAGGAGAACATTCTCGGCTATGGAGAGTCCCTGGCTGACTAGAACATGAGGAGTACAGATCTGACATTATACATCTGTTTTATACCACTACAGTTAATCAGAAACATAAGCATTTACTGAATTCGTAATACAACATTTGTTTAGAAAGGATTAGGGCAACTTTCTACTAACAACTAGCCCAACGTCTGAAGGATCATTTCATGATTTATCATCATAATTCATATCATCATGGTACCAAATCACCATCTAATTAACACATCTTACATTTACGAATATCTATAGATATATATCACACTTTACACCTCCACAACATTCAAGTTTTGAGTTCACAACGTAAGACATACAACATAGAGTCATGTAGGATCCATGGGTCCAATTCACACTTTAATGTAGATACATTGATTCATATATTTTAGATTTACGAAAAGCCCATATACCTAACTCGTACCTTAAACATGTACCAGAAGTTCATGGTAGGAGCATATATTTACTTCATGGAACCCATTTCTAAATTTACTCTGATTCACAAAAGAAAACACGATAATTATGTTGTTATCATAGGTTTACCTTCTACCCAAAACATTTCCATTGAAAACGCAATGAACACATACATACTTTCAATTGATCAAGCCCATAAGTTCTAATCTCATCTCAACATATTTATAGATTCGTATATTCTAGTTTTTAAGGAAATTCTTACAATCTTCACACATCTTAGGCTTTGATACAAGTTCTTGGTATAATCGAATGATCAATAACAAAATCCCAATCAAAGTGTTACGCTATCTCATGAAGGAAATCCCATTATCATGCATTTTTCACCATTTAGCACATAATTCAAGATATTGAAATAATCCCATAAGCATCATTAATTTTTAATTATAATGGGTCTTAAAATTCATAGAAGATATAGAAGAAATCATCCACAAATCTAAACCCCGGGTCATGTTTTTTCTAGAATAATGAAATCGGGATTTTGATAAAATATTTTGGGGCACAAGGATGGAAGGATATCCTTGTGGAAAAACCCACATACCTAATTCAAGAAGAAACCCCCACTTGAACTTGCACCTTGAAGCCTTGAGGAACCCGTGATGAATCCTTGAGTCTTCAGAGAGAGGAGGAAGAAGAGTTTGAGAGGGGCTTTTTATAGAATGAGGGTTTTAGGCTAGATATCCCCTTAAAAATGTCCCATACCATGCTCAAAATGATGTAGTTTAGGAATTAGAAGCATAGGATTTTATGGAAAAAAAACCTGGAAAAATGCAGGAAAACATCACTTGCTAGTCCCAACGAGGCAGTCCACGAGTCGTGGGATTGGCAACGACTCGTGGTGCCAACTCGTGGAGTATACTGGAAGTTTTTACAAAATTTCTCAAATCTGCCAATGACTAACCTCACGAGTCATCGCCGGTGACCACGACTCGTGGTTACCACCCGTGGTATTCACTACCCCATGATCCTCTTCCTTCACCCCATCCTTGGCCATGACAGACTCGACGAGTCATGGTGCTGACCACGACTCGTGGTCATGTTCGTGGTCACCCAAAACTCCAAAATTTCCAACCAAGTCCAACTCTTCACACAATGCACTTAATGACTCGTGGTCGCTTCTGACGTTTCACAGGACGATTCATCCTGTGACCTGGTGCAAAATTTCCAATTTTTCTTCGATTAACTCCGGGGTCTGATCTTACGGTTTTCGGGGCATTACATTCTTGAAGAGCCCAAGAAGATTTGAAGAGGTTTGAAGGATCCTAGCTCCTTTCTTGAGAGAAAATCAAACTATCATTCTTTTGGAGAGGGTGAGGATTTAAGCTAGGTTAATCCCTCTAATCTGACCTTAAGGAAGCCTAAGATGATGTCATTTAGGAGTTAGAAGCATAGGAGTTTACCAAAATGCCCCCAAACTACCAATTTAAAGCCTGAAACTAGCAATTACAACGACCAACGGGACGGGTCTTTGTTTCATAGGACGACCCATATTGAGGGTCATCCAATGCCTATTGCTGCTTTACTAAACTGCTCATAACTTTTTACTCCAAACTTCGATTGATGCAAGGTCGGATGCGTTAGAAAAAAACTCCAAGAGTTTCAATTTGATGTGTTGAATCGCTTAAAAACACTTTGTAAAAATGGGAGTTATGATCATTTAAAATTGACCCTTGTAAGAACTTATATGAAAACTCAATCGGAAAGAAGGCTCTCAATTCAACTTTGTGCTAGAGGTTCCTTTTGACCTTAATTTGTATCCAATGCACTTCTCACACTTAAGAAATGATCTTAACACCTTGTTTTCCATAAATTCACCGCGTTCAGTTCTATCCACATATCTAGAATGATTTCAAACTTAGCTTGAAATTCCGAGGCATTACAATATCTCATCTTATGGACAGATAATACATATCGTACCATGATCCTACCATTCTTTACATGTTTCCCATACCTCCCAATCCACATTGTCCATTCTCTGGACCTCCTATCACGAACGCCAACAACAGCTTGTACCAGCTTACCATGGGTCGTACCATGGCTCGTGATTACCCAAAATTTCCTAAGCATTTCTCTAATTTTTACCTACTATGGACCATCACTACAACTTATACAATCCAGGTACGAGTCGTAGGAACCAGTCGTGAATCCCTATAGGGCTTGCCAATCTGGAAAATGAACTAGTAGATACAAAGACCATAACAACGGATCATCTGTTCATACGATGGCCCATTATACCTTCTTGTTGGTTTGGTTCTGTTCCAATTCACTCTCTAACTCTGACTCAACGACCAAAAAAAACGACCGATATGATCAAACAATGGTTCATACAATTCCCTCATTGGTTTAGGATCAATTTTGATAGCTTTCTAGAACTTGAAACAATGGTCAAACCAATGGCTCATTGATTGGAAGGATGAGCCGTCCTGTGGCTCATTGCTTGGCTCAGGTGTCATTTCCCTACTATTTCTACTATAAGTATGGGGTCTGATCTAAGAAACTTTTGGGGTGTTACATTATCTCCCCCTTGGGAATATTCATCCTCAAATGTGGACTAACTAAGCTTGAAGACTAGGGAAAGAACTGCAATCCCAAAACTAAACAACCATAGCTGAAAACTAACATAGTGAATGACTCCGGACTGAAATACATAACTAAACAGAATTCATGAATTATACATATAGGCTATGACATGAAGAAAACCTAGAGACATGAACTTGACATGAAACTGAATGGAGTACTAAGGAGGAAACTGGTACCTCGTGATGGAACTGAGCTGGAAGGGAAAAAGATGCGGATATTTAGCCATCATATCTATTTCGGCTTCCCTCGTAGCTCTCTCAACAAGCTGATGTCTCAAAAAAAACTTTCACTGAAGCTACTTCCTTATTTCTCAACTTCCGAACCTGCCTATCAAGGGTCTCAACCGGAACCTTTTCACAAGTAAGGCTATCCTTCACACCAATACTCTCTACCAGAACAATTTAAGTCGGGTCATCAATGCACCTTTTCAAGAGAGATACATGGAAAACTAGACACACCGAAGCTAACTCTGCTACTAGCTCCAACTCATATGTCACCTTGCCAACTCGCCTTAGAATCCTATAAGGACTAACCTATCATGGACTAAGCTTCCCTTTCTTACCGAACCTCAGAACTCCCTTCATGGGGGACACCTTCAAAAACACCCAATCATCAACCTTAAACTTAAGCTCTCTCCTCCAAACATACACATATGATTTCTGACGACTCTGAGTTATTTTTATCTCTCCCTAATGAGCTAAATTTTCTTTATAGCCTCATGAACTGAATCTGGCCCTATCAACGTAGCCTCACTTTCCTCGAACCATCCAATAGGTGATCTATACTTTCACCCATAAAGAGCCTCAAATAAAGCTATCTGAATTGTAAAATAAAATAGTTGTTGTACGCAAACTAGATGAGGGGTAAGTGATCATCCCAACTACCTTTGAAATCAATCACACACGCTGAAAATATATCCTCAAGAGTCTGAATAGTCTGCTCGGCTTGACAATATGTCTGTTGGTGAAAAGTTGGGCTAAGCTTTACCTGAGTACCAAGGCCCCTCTGAAACAGCCTCAAAACTGAGAGGTAAACTGAGTACCCCTATCTAAGATGATGGAAAAAGGAACTCCATGCAACCGGACTAACTCCCAAATGTACAATCTAGCATAATTCTCAACTGAATCAGTAGTTTTGATAAGTAAGAAAAGGTTTGATTTGGTCAACCTATCCATAATCATCCATACTGTCGGCGTGTATGAGGTTACCCTGTAATGAAATCAACCTTAATATCCTCCCACTTCCAATTAGAAATATTGATACCCTGTAGTATACCTCTCGACCCTTGATACCAAATCTTTCCAGCCTACATTCCTCACTCAGGCCCCTATTTATACTAAAGTCTGAGTCCAACAGCATACCTCAACCACATTCCAGTCTAACTCGACCACACCTTCGGAAACCTAGAGTTATCTACTAAGAACATTACTTCCCCCTTAACAAGAAATTCACACAAGTTTGAGATCTAATAAAGAAGCCACTAGTCACACCATACTATGGTCTACTTGTACATCATCACCTCACTCAAGCATATCACTTATAACTATCCCATGGCTCCTTATAGCTAACACTATTCAAGAATTCCTCTATCTTCCAGGCTTGGCTAATAACTGTACTTTATGAACTTTTGTATACTTGGAACCTATGGAATGAATAGGGAGTTATCTTGAAATTACATATTGTAACCATCATTTCCATCACGAGAGAACATTTTTAGGGCTTAGAGTAAAGAAATTGTGAGCACGAATCGTTCAAGAAATCTAAGCTGGGCATATACCATATATAGACGATCTTATGAGCTGCTAAGACAAATCTTAAGGACTGAGGTTATAGAGTTGAACATGCTAAGAGACATGAGTTTACATACATAACAAGGGTCATGACATGAAGCTGAGATTTATGAATCATGGAAGAAGACTGGAATCACCATTTGAAGTAGTTACTTCTTATTCTATGAATGTATGTATGAATTCACGTAAGGAGTACTTGGAGCTTAGACATGGGCATAACATGTTCATATACAGCATGATTAGAGTATCATGTTGACTGAAGTATAAAAGGACACCTGAATAAGCGTGGATCGATCTCCCATAGTTACTAATCCTAGACCTTCACACTTGGAACTCAAGACTTGACCTGGTCCTTCACCTTATAATCTCCCCCTTGGCTTAAAGGTCTTCATTCTAAGGATTGAGCCCCCTCTTAAGGCTAGGCTAAAATTACTATCTCTTGACTTCCCATTCACCTCTAAGGCAACCACTGAAGGCTTTATATTTCTCCTATTGTACTCCTTCACACTTCAGGTTCCTTACTTTAAGTTCACAAATTCTTTTGTCTTAGCTTCTCTTAACTACTGTAGAAAGAAATAGTTTGAGAGCGCCTCTTATTCCTCTGAATGGAGTTATGATTACAACATGTGAATGCACGAGTTAGGAGAAATTCATTATAGAGTTAAAACTCTAGAGCACAAACTAGAGTATGAAAGAAGGAAAGTTTCTTGAAATGTCTTATAGGCTCTTCCTCATAAGTGTGGCGTGCTTCATACCAATGAAAAAGACTCTACTTAAAATAGCTTTCAGACACCCTAGGACACTCTAAACCTAATGCTCTGATACCAAGTTTGTTATGACTTGAGCTGAGACCCCAGATCAAGACACGGAGCCTAGAACCACGAATGGCTCCAAACTAACCCATGGAACATGCATAGCAATTCAAGAGCATAGCAAAAGCCGATATTAAAGGCAACATGAATAAGAGGAAATCTAAAATATAACATAGGCCATAAATGGTGTCAACACTCGACAAGTTGAATCATCTATATAATGTCTGAGAAACCTATAAATATATGATGAGCTGATGGGATAACACCCCTAACTAGCTCGCTAGAGTCTAAAACCTAAAATAACACGCAAAACATAACTACTAACTGTCCTTGGAGAAATGAGGACTCACCTAAAGTAGGGGCTGGACTGGACTAAGATAGGAGCAAACTATCGGTGAGACTGAGCTGGATCCCCGAACCTATATCATGAAATGATACAGAATAGAGTATGTGGTCAGTACTTGAAATGCACTAAGTATGTAAGGTAAGTAAAACATGCTTAATAAAAACATTAGTTGAAATCATGCATATAAATCAAATGATCATGAAAGTAAGGACTACATGCTGAAATCTGAATGATAGATATACATAATCATAAGTTGGTTATCATAACTGAACATAGTGACCCAAGACTAAGAAACAGAAATCATATGACTTGTCATAGCTAAAATCATAAGTAAAAGCTCATAAACTGATCATAGGCTCAAAACTGTTGTAAAACATAATATCCTAGGTCATGAATGTGAGTAACTGAAATCATGAGGAACAATGGGAGACTTGTCATAATAGACAACATCACTATAGAACTTACGTGATGCCCCAACTATCACACTTAAGTGGGCAGAGTTGTCCAAAACCTTGCTAGGGCTAAGGACGCTAAATCATGATATCGGTGTCAAGCTAAGCCCCTTAGGGTGGGGGAAAACTCTCTTGAAAGGTCCCAAACATGTATACATATACCTACATTAGCACGTAGTTCTGAGATAAGGGAAACCTCAGATCCAGAACCTACTCGATGCTAAACACTACTCCCAAAAATATGCATAGTGCTCACATCATTTTTCAACAAAGCTGAAATCATAATCTCACACAAAGCTTGAATATGAATATTGGGAGTGTTGACTCTCAAACATATCATAAGTTGTATTGGAATTCTTGACTCCAAACTATATGATAAGTTGATTTTATTAGTCTTGGCTAAATCATAATAACATACTTAACTTACATGGGCTTGTCCATATCATAAAATCATGCATACTTGAAATAGACATAAATCAAAATCATGGATTCATAATTTAAGAGTACATAAACATCATACACTCTAAATATCTCATCATACTTGAAATCATGAATCATAAACTTGACTTTTCATAAAACATGCATAATAGGGTATAATCTTCATAAACTTGAAATCATGAATTAGTAAGTAAATTAAGAGTCAAATCTGCCCTAATATCCATAAATCATTAATTGAAATATGAGAGAATTGAACTTATAGAGATAGCATGGAAGATTGCATTGAATTGGGTTAAACCCTAGAATTTCATAACTTGAGAAGTAGAAATCATGAATTTGGACTTGAAAGGGCATGATGGTGGAAGAATTTCCCCATTCACAACCCTACATACTTGGATTGATGATCGCTTGACTTTTCTTGAAGAGCCCAAGAAGATTTGAAGAGGTTTGAAAAAGCACCCTAGCTCCTTTCTTGAGAGAAAATCCAACTATCGTTCTTTTGGAGGGTGAGGATTTAGGCTAGGTTAATTCGTTTAATTTGACCTTAAGGAAGCCCAAAATAATATCATTTAAGAGTTAGAAGCATAGAAAATTATCAAAATTCCCCCAAACTACCGAATTAAAGCCTGAAACTGGCAGTTACAGCGACAAACAGGATGGGTCTGTTTCATAAGATGACCTGTACTAAGGGTCGTCTAATGCCTATTGTTGTTTTACTAAACTGCTCATAACTTTTTACTCCGAACTCCGATTGATGCAAGGTTGGATGTGTTAGAAAGAAGACTCCAAGGGCTTCAATTTTATGTGTTGAATCACCCAAAAAATTGTAAAGTGAGAACTATGACCATTTGAAGTTGATCCTTGTAAGAACTTATACGAAAACTCAATCGAAAAGAAGACTCGCAACTCAACTTTGTGCTAAAGGTTCTTTATGATCTTAATTTGTATCCAATGCACTTCCCACACTAAATAAATGATTTTAGCACCTTGTTTTCCATAAATTCACCTGATTCAACTCTATCTACATTTCTAAAACGATTCCAAACTTAGCTAGAAAGTCTGAGATATTACAATATCTCATCTTACGGACAGATGATACATATTGTACCAGGATCCTACCATTCTTTACGTGATTCTTGTACCTCCTAAGCCACATTGGCTATTCTCTAGACCTCCTACCACAAACGCCAGCAACGGCCCATACCACTTTATCACGGGTCCTACCATGGCTCGTGGTTACCCAAAATTTCTTGAGCATTTATCTAATTTTTCCCTACTATGGACCATCATTACGACTCATACAATCTAGGTACAAATCATAGCATGCACTCATGAATCCCCGTAGGGCTTGCAAATCTGGGAAATTAACTAGTAAATACAACGACCCTAGCAATGGACCTTTTGTTCATATAACGGCCCGCTAGACCTTCTTGTGGGTTCTAGTTCTACTCCAATTCACTCTCTAACTCTATTTCAATGACCAAAAACAATGATCAGTATGATCAAATAATGGTTCGTACAATCCCCTCATCGATTGAAGGTTAATTTTGATAGCTTTCTAAAACTCAAAACAGCGGTCAAACCAATGACATGTTGGTTGAAAGGATGAGTCATCTTGTGGCTTGTTGCTTGGACCGGGTGCCATTTTCCTGTTGTTTTCTGCTGCAAGTCTTGGGTCTGATCTAAAGAACTTTTGGGGTGTTACAAAGGGACTGAGAGATATGTATTTACATGAAACTAAATAGAGTACTAAGGAGGAAATTGGTATCTCATGTTGGAACTGAGATGGAAGGAAAAAGATACAAGTCTCTAGCCATTAGTTTGCTTCGGCTTGCCCTATAGCTCCCTAAACTAGTTGATTTTTCCACATAAACTTCACTAAAGCTACCTCCTTATTTCTCAGCTTACGAACTTGGCGATCAAGGATCTCAACTGGAACCTGCTCATAGGTAAGGCTATCATTCACACCAATGCTCTCTACTAGAACAACTAGAGCTGGATCATCAATGCACCTTTTCAGCAATAACACATGGAAAACTGGATGCACCGAAGTTAACTCCACCGGCAAATCCAACTCATAATCCACTTTGCCAACGCGCCTCAAAATCCTATAGAGACCAACATATCGGGGACTAAGCTTCGCCTTCTTTCTATACCTCATAACTCCTTATATGGATGACACCTTTAGAAACGCCCAATCATCAACCTCAAACTGAAGCTCTTTCCTCCTAACATCCGTATATGATTTCTTATGACTTTGAGATGTCTTCAACCTCTCTCTGATAAGCTGAACTTTCTCCATAGCCTCATAAACTGAATCAGGTCCTATCAATATATCATCACCTATCTCAAACCATCCAATAGGTGATTTACATCTCCGGCTATAAAGAGCCTCAAATGAAGCCATTTCAATGTTGGAGTGATAATTGTTATTGTAGGTAAACTCAATGAGAGGCAAGTGGTCATCCATACTATCATTGAAACTGATCACACAAGCTCTTAACATGTTTTCAAGAGTCTGAATGGTCTGCTCAGCCTGACCATCCGTCTGTGGGTGAAAAACTGTGCTAAGCTTGACCTGAGTACCAAGACCTTTCTGAAACGACTTCCAGAACTAAGAAGTGAACTGAGTACCCCTATCTGAGATGATAGATGAAGGAACTCCATGAAACTGAACTAACTCCAAAATGCAAAGTCTAGCATAATCCTCGGCTAAGTCTATAGTCTTAATTGGTAGAAAGTGTGCTGACTTGGTCATTCGATCTACAATTACCCATATAGAATCATATTGTTGATGTGTACGAGGCAACCCTATAATGAAATTCATATTGATCTATTTCCACTTTCATGTAGGAATACTGATATCCTAGAGCATACCTCTCGGTCTATGATGCTCAACCTTCACCTGTTGACAATTCAAAAATTTAGCCACCAACTCTGCAATGTTCTTCTTTATGTCATTCCACCAGTAGACTTCTCGTAAGTCATGGTACATCCTGGTGGCACCTAAATGGACAAAATATTGAGAGTTATAAGCCTCTCTCAACATTCTCTCTCTCAAATCATCCACATTTGAAACACACAATCGGCCTGATATTGGAGTACACCATCTCCCCCTAGGGAGAAAACCTCCACTTTCTGATTCCGGACAGCTTCCTTTAGCTTCACCAAGATAGGATCCTTATCTTTCCTTGCCTTAACTTCCGACACTAGAGAAGACTCTGCACCATTCTGCACAACAACACCACATCTACTGAATCGGTAAGGTGAACCCCTGTCGATGGATATCATTCACCAATTCTTTCCTCCCATTCTCAAGATGGGACACATTCTCAATGGATAACCTACTAAGAGCGTTAACCACTACATTGACCTTTCCCGAGTTGTAAAGGACACTCATGTTATAGTCTTTGAGAAGCTCAAGCAATTTCCTTCGCCACAAATTCAAGTCCTTTTGAGTAAACACATACTGCATGCTTTTGTGATCCGTGAACACATCCACGTACACCAAATACAAATAGTGCCTCCAGATCTTCAAGAAAAACACTAGTGCTACTAACTCAAGGCCCTGGTAGCTCCGAAAGCAGTTCGTACATCTAGCAACCTCTTAGCCATTCATGGAGAGAGGCGGTATGAAATACGACCTACCCCAACTAGGGACACTATTTTACAATCTACAAATCTAGCTATTCAAAAGGTGTATCTGGCCTCTAGGCCTAACGCGACCACTACTCGCATCTAGAATAGTCTCTATATAGCTGCCAACAAGCACACTCCATGTGCCTACACCTGTCCAGAGGGTCCTGGCAGTGATTATAATCTCTACTGCCTAGACAGACTAGGGCAAGGTCTGGAGTGGTTTAAACGATACTCTAAATGTCATGCTAGAAAAATGGTAGCTCATAAGCGAACAGTAAGGTCGCAGGCGACCAACTATTTAGTTCCCTCGCTTAGAATGACTGTAGGGCTGCTACTAATCGGACATGCTCCTGAGCATTCAATCCTAACCTTCTACAACAGCTTACTATAATTCTTGCTTGAAGGTAATATTGTACTATTATGGCTAGTCCTTTAGGCATTAACTTGGTCTGTTCAAATTTCATATGACTTCTTTGGGGGATTCGTAGTCTCATAGGCAAGTTTATCTGGGCCTAGTCACTCGCGGCAACCTGTACCTGGGTATCTATGAGAGCCGTAAAATTGTTACACCCCGTAAATTCCCGGCATATGGATGGCCTAATCGCGTGTTGGTTAAGGGTATTTGAAAACCATACATGCTAGAAAAAGGCCCGGGGAAATATCGGACCAGTGCCAAGTTGGCGCGTCGCAAGGCAAAATGCGACATATAAATTGCATTCCAAGAATGCGACTTATAAATCACATTCCAAAAATGCGACTTATAAATCGCATTCTATGAATGCGATTTACAGTGTCTATTATATAAGCCCCTCCACTTCAGTTTTAAAGTTGCAATTCTTATAATTTCAAGCTAAAACAGAGAGAAAATCAGAGGGGAAGAGGAACAAAGGTTTCTTGATAATTTCCGTCTGATTACGCCGTCAAACGCGGTCTAAACTCAAATTAACCTCAGGTACCGAGGTATTTAGCAGCAGGGAGCATTCTTACGAATTTTGTTTCGCGAAATACGGCCGACAAATCGTCGTGCTACCGGGCTAAGGTAAGTGGAATTGCTCCAAACTAGTGTCTATGTGCTCCTAGCCGTAAAGTAAATATTTCTCCCTTCTGGACCTCTAAAAAATAGCAAGTTTTCAACCGTCTTTTGATAAGCCTAAGTTTAGGCTATAATTATATCGAAAGTGACGTCGTCCTTCAAAATAGTGTTGTATTTAGTACTAATTGGCGTGTATATGAATGTAGTTGGGAGAAATAGCTGCAGTACTGACCGAGCCTCGTCCGATAGTTGGATAACTCGAGGTTAAGGTATGTAAAGCTAGTTCCTTCGGCAAGTTAGAAGTTTTAGCCCTGTATAATACAATAGACTCCGTAATAGAATTCCCGGAGTCGAATGTTAAGTATTGTGCAAGTTCAGTAAACCTAGTTTGCGTTGTTATATCGTATCTAATCTGAAAGTTAAAAAAGCATGCGCCCAAGGGCAAGTTAGTAGTTCAGATCCAGTATAGTCTATTATGTGATTAGCAAGCATGTTGTAAGAATAAAAAGAAACAGATTTTCATAATAAAAGTCAGTAAAGAAAGATCAGATAGACAGACAATTATGGCTACAGATTAGCCATCTAGACAGATAATATCTTGGCTACAGATTAGCCATACAGTTAATAGAGATTTCAGAATCAGTATAATCAGCAAAAGAATCAGTTCTGTATAGAAACAGATCAGAACAAGAAGTTAAATTTCAGATAGTCTTTTCAGCTATACATGCTTGCTATTTATATATGCTATTTGTTTGTTAAGACTTGTTGTGGTGTGAGGGCACCTTATTGAGCGTCCTCGCCGCCCCTGGGTTGGTAATCGTGTCACCCACTGAGCGGGTGGGTTTTACGTCACTCCAAGTAGTGGCATGTCGTCCCCAGCTTGGACGAAGGTGGGATGTAGCTTTCCCCACAGTAGTCTGATCAGCATTACAGGTGCAGCTTCGGTATCAGATAGCCCTGTTGAGTGTGTCCAGGGAATCAGACCCTATCTGTTACTGTCTGTACATTCAGTTATTATAGGTGTAGCTCCGGTTTCAGATAGCCCCGTAGAGTGTGTTCGGGGATCCAAACCCTATCTGTTACTGTCTACGCAGGAGTCCTCCGTACCCAGACACGGTTGCTTATATCGGAGGCTATGGCCCGAGCCGGAGACCCAGGGGGCCCGTAAAGGAGCTCCGAAGTGAGTAGATGAGTGAAGTGACTTATTTTTGGTTGGTTTTGACCCGGGTAGGGGTATATAGATTGGTTGCTTGCTTGGCGCCATCTGGCTTATGGGGGTTGGTATTGGCTCTTGCTTGCTACTTGTATATCTATTTATGTGCTATATATATTGTATACTAGCTACTAGACAGCAGGCCGTTGCGTCTACAGGTACGCCTCTGCCTTATCAGTACAGAAAGCCCGATCCAGTTTATGTCAGCTTTTTCAAATTCAGTTATCTCCTGCTATACAGAAATGCTAGTTAGGCTATCTTTATTCAGTTGTTTTCAGTTGTATTATTTCAATTGCTTTGCATACTCAGTACCTATGGTACTGACGCCCAGTGGGGCGCTGCATTACTTGCCTGCAGGTACTCATAGAAGAAGAGGCGATCCCTCGTGATTCCAGTCAGCTATTGAGTATTCAGCTCCTGTCATCCGGAGTCTAATTTCCAGAGGTGTAGCTCTTTTCCTTTTTGTACAGTACGGGTAGGTCGGGGCCCTGTCCCGGTCATTTCTATTGTTATTCCTAGAGGCTTGCAGTCTGTATATAATTCCCTGTGGCCAGTTGAGCCGGTCGTGCGAGGCCGTGCAGTTTGTTATAGTTATTCAGTATTTCAGTTCTTGTTGGCCGTGTGTGGCCATAACCAGTCAATAGTGGTGACCTTGCCGGTCACGTAATTATTTAGTATGCTATTGTTGAGTTACAGAAAACTAGACAGCATGGTGTCCTTGTCGACCCGCATAGGTTCCCCTACAGTAGTATGTTTCTGGTTAGCTGTTTTGCAGGTACAGGTGGCTATAGGCCAATTGGCCGGAGGCTGTGTTTATAGCCGTTATATAGCCCTATGTTTCCAGAAATTGAGTTAGAGCCAGCCAGGCACCAGATGTGCTTAGGCTCACCAGATAGCAGTCTAGGTCCTACTAGGGCACCAGGTGCCAGTCATACCCCCCAAGGCGGGGCGTGACAAACTTAGTATCAGAGCAGGTCGTGTCCCATGGAGTCTACAAGTCGTGCTAAGTAGAGTCTTGTCTATGGATGTGTTGTGCACCACATACTATAGGCAGGAGGCTGCGAGGCATGATAGGATGGTTACCCTTCCTTCTCAGTCAGTCTTGCTTTAGAGCGGTACAGTATAGGGTTGAGTCCCTAAAAACTTACCGTATTCTTTGATTACAGATACAAAGGCAGATCAGCATTACCCTATCACAGGCAGAAGATCAGAGATAGCAACAGAAGAGGGCATCAGCCAGTTACATGATAACTACAGCAGCAGGAGGAGGTACTAGAGACCTCCCAGCGTGATACCTTTATCGGTACTATTCCAGTATACGTTGATAACATCAGAATAGGAAGTCAGAAGTATAATGTACATACGAGTTGACTTATTTATTAGATATATAAGATCTGGTTAAGATATCAGACAATATCAGACTATCAGATAAGTGAAAAAAAAAAAGAAAGAGAGGAAAATGCAGGGTTCCCATATCCGTCTATTCAGATGTAGTAGAGTTCCATGTCTTCGTATTATAGCAATAAGAAAAGGGTATTCCCACCTCTTGACCTGATTCAACTTAAAGACTATATTCCGTAAGGGGTATAAGACTTGAGGTGAGGTTGCCAAATCAAGCAGTAAGTGTTAGAAAGTATAAAGAGCCCCTATGATTACGTGAGTAGTGAAGACCCTTATGATAATAAGCCAGTAAAGAAAGTAAGACTGTTAGCTTACCCGAAGCTGGGGTAAAAGACCTGTCAGTAATGAATGCCTAGTAATAGTCAAATTTGAGTCAGAAAAAGGCCAAGTCCGCCATATACGCTAATAGACAGTAAGATATACCTGCAAGATTATAGATATGATTCAGTTGTGATATCGCAAGGGGTGAGAGGTCATGTGAATCAGATAGGTCTGACTGTAAGTCAGGGGAAGTATGAATTGATACTTGACCAGTAATCTTATTAACAATGAAAAGCAGGTACCTTGAACCCAGAGTTCAGCTTAAGCAAGATGAGGGGAAGAAGCAGGAATGTCAAATTTTGTGGGGAAATTAGGATTACCCCCGGATTGATAGAATATCGTATTAAGGATTAAGCCTCGGGCTGACAGTAAGATTGTGGTCCAGAATGCTGCAGTATGTTCGCTATGGGGAAGTTAAGAAATTACCGATACAGCGAATTTAATCTAGTGTGGCCTAGAGATAAGGCCCAGCAGACAGTCATGGGCTCTCAATATATGCCAAGTAAGGCCACAAGATTCGAACGTTGACCCCACATCGCAAGAGTGGCGGAACTTCAAACAGCAGACAATAACAAAAGTGTTTATGTTAGTTACTTTCAGAATGGGGTGACAATACAATGAAATGTTAAGAGAAGGCAGGAGGTATTATTAGACCATAGAAGCAGTATATCATGTACAATAGGAAATTTAGCGAAGTGTGTCAGAGATTACGTATCACTATAGAATTCAGTATGTATTGTACGTATTTATTAATATATATCTGTACAGATAATAAATATGCTGTGAGCAGCTGCTAATAGGGGTTACAATCACACAGATGCATATTAGTGCTGGGAAGTATATACAAATTGCATTGCAGGACCCCTTGCCAAAAATAAAAAGAGAAAAGAGAGAGAAGAAAAAGAGAAAAGCGAAAAGAAGGGGCAAGTTAAGTGTGATTTACGTATGAATCCATAGAAACTGTCTCAGCTCTTAGTTATTAAGTTAATAGACTTATATGTTGTTTCCAGATCTACGTTTTAGAAGCTTATAAGAGTTAGTAACCTGAATCAGGTAATTATATGATAAGGGCGCAGTTAGACGGTCTACCGACCAGTTGGCGCCTGTATTAGCAGGGAAGCATCTCTAAAGATCAATAACACTAGCGCATGTGCCAGAACCAGAATTAGAGACTGAATAGGTATACTTCAGAGATTAGCAATAGTAGAATTGTTCCAGTATGTTAAGTGGCCATACATAGTTTTCCCAGCCTTGTAGGTGAGAGTCGACCTTAGTCAACCTTGCAGTTATTACAAGGAATACCCCGCAAGTCAGACAAGCCCGTGGGCACCCCAAGAAAGGGGTCCACATCAATAGTCAGTGATAGACTAGTACTTCAGCTGGTTCTCGTAAGATATTCAGATACAGAGCCCTAGCAGAAGGCCAGTATTTACAGAATAGCTCATAAGATCGAGAATTCCCCAGAATAGCAGTATAAATCCAAGTGGATACACACAAGGCGTAAGAAATGGATAGTACCCTGCTAGCACAGTGTTTATTAAGACCAGGAGATCAGTAGACTCCCCGTGAAGATCCAGAGATTGATCGCCTGGGAGTAAGTTTGATTAAGCCCAGCCTTACAGTGGTTCAAGCAAAATAACAAAGCAATTAGATGCCCACAAGTCTGCAGTTATGCATGAACTATAAATACTCAAGTAGAACAGTTAGAGCATTGTTAGATTACTGCCACATTCGGGTCATTCAACCCGACTATTCAGTTATTTAAGGTTATGTAGCCAGATCATTAGAGGTCATGATCAATATCAGGATCCTCTGATCAGATAAAGGCACAAGGTGCGCAGACGGTCGTTCAGGTTATCCCAGCAACAAGTAGCCTTAGCATGTGGCCGGAAGGCCAAATAAGCTCTAGCTACACCTATAAACTACCTGTCGATCTCTTCGGCAAGACAAGCCAGTATGACCGTCAATTATATGCCGAGCTCTCTAAGTATGAAAATGTTATATCAGTCAAGAAGAGGTAATGGAGCAGCAAAGTTTCAGTGGACAGAGGCATGCGAGCAGAGCTTCCAGGAGCTGAAAGATAAATTAACCTCCGCCCCAATGTTAGCCTTGCCGGAAGGTACAGAAGGTTATTCAGTATATTGCGATGCATCAGGCGTTGGGTTAGGCTGTGTGTTGATGCAGCATGGTAAGGTGATTGCATATGCCTCCAGACAGCTGAGGAAACATGAGAGGAATTATCCTACCCACGACCTGGAGTTAGCCGCAATGATCCACGCCTTGAAAATGTGGAGACATCACCTGTACGGCGTCCATGTTGATATTTTCACAGATCAGAAGAGCCTATAGTATATCTTCACTCAGAGGGAGCTGAATCTGCGGCAACGGCGCTGGTTGGAGTTGTTAAAAGATTATGATGTGAACATTCTGTACCACCCGAGAAAAGCTAATGTTGTAGCAGATGCTCTCAGTCGAAAGTCCATGGGGAGCTTGGCGTATTTGCAGCCCGAGCAGCAGGAATTGGTCAGGGAAATACATCAGTTAGCTAGCCTAGCTGTTCGTGTAGCAGAAACAGAGGACGGTAGAGCGGTGATTCAGAACACTGCCGTGTCGTCGTTGGTTGTGGAAGTGAAAGAACGGCAATTTGAGGATCCTGACCTAGTTCAGCTTAAGGATTATATTTCTCTAGGGAAGGCGCCAGGGTTTCGGGTAACAGAGGATGGAGTGCTGCATTGTAAAGATCGTTTATGTGTTCCCAATATTTCGGACCTCCGCCAGCAGATTATGAACGAGGTACATTATGCCCGTTATTCTCTTCACTCTGATGCGACAAAGATGTACCATGATATCAAAGAAAATTACTGGTGGCCAGGCATGAAAAGAGATGTTGCTGAATTTGTAGCCCAGTGTCCTAACTGCCAACAGGTGAAAGCAGAACATCAGAAACCAGACGGTTTGACTCAGGACATAGTTGTGCCTCTCTGGAAGTGGGAAGTAGTAAATATGGATTTTGTGGTAGGATTACCCCGTACTAAACATGGACATGACTCTATATGGGAGATAGTTGACAGATTGACTGAATCAGCTCATTTCCTGACAGTGGAAACTACTTTCTCGACCAGATTATGCGGAGTTGTATATCCGAGAAATAGTCAGGTTGCACGGAGTACCAGTATCCATTATTTCAAATAGAGGAGCACAATTTATGTCTAGATTCTGGCAGTCGTTTCAGAAAGGTCTGGGAACTCAGATTAATCTGAGCACAGCTTTCCACCCTCAGACAGACGGATAGGCTGAGCGCACTATTCAGACGCTCGAGGATATGCTACGAGCGTGTGTGCTAGACTTTGGTGGTAGCTGGGACGAGCATTTGCCGCTGATATAATTTGCTTATAATAATAGCTATCACTCGGCTATTCAGATGGCACCTTTTGAGGCTTTATACGGATGAAAGTGCAGATCACCGGTTGGTTGGTTCAAAGTAGGGGAATCAGTGATAATTGAGCCAGACATTGTTCAGCAGTCAGAAGAGAAAGTAAAGCTTATCAAAGAACGCCTATTGACTGCACAGAGTCGCCAGAAATCATATGCAGATGTACGGTGCAGAGACCTGGAGTTTAATGTGAATGACTGGGTATTTTCTGAAAGTGTCTCCGATGAAAGGGGTGATGAGATTCGGCAAGAAGGGTAAGCTCAGTCCGAGATTTGTTGGGCCTTATCAGATTCGTCGAAGGATAGGCCGAGTAGCATATGAGTTGAACTTGCCCCCAGAGCTAGAATCCGTTCACCCGGTCTTTCATGTGTCTATGCGGAGGAAATGCATAGGAGACCCGTCCAGAGCAGTCCCAGTCCAGGATATCCAGGTTACAGAAGAGCTGGTCTATGAAGAGGTTCCAATAGCTATCCTAGACAGACAGATTCGCAGATTGAGAACTAAAGATATTGCGTTTGTCAAAGTATTGTGGCGTAATAGGAACCAAGAAGAGATGACGTGGGAAGCAGAGAAAGATATGAAAGCTAGATATCCTCACTTATTCCAGGCCTAGCTAGGCGACAGGTATGTCAGTATCGTTACCTATGCAGTACCTTACAGTTGTTTATATATAAGTGAGAGAAATTGATGTTTAGCTATCAAATGAATCTTGTAGTATCGTGTGGAGTACCTGTATTGGACTTTTCTGTATTTCAGGTTTTTTTGGGGGTAGTCCAGATTACAGGAGAAACTCTGCCGAAATTTTCCTAAGAACAAGTTAAGCTAATTGAGTAGTCCTCTATATAGCAGTTTACATTCGAGGACGAATGTTCTTAAGGGGGGAGAATGTTACACCCCGTAAGTTCCCGGCATATGGATGGCCTAATCGCGTGTTGGTTAAGGGTATTTGAAAACCATACATGCTAGAAAAGGCCCGGGGAAAGATCGGACCAGTGCCAAGTTGGCGCGTTGCAAGGCAAAATGCGACTTATAAATTGCATTCCAAGAATGCGACTTATAAATCGCATTCTATGAATGTGATTTACAGTGTCTATTATATAAGCCCCTCCACTTCAGTTTTAAAGTTGCAATTCTTATAATTTCCAGCTAAAACAGAGAGAAAATCAGAGGGGAAGAGGAACGAAGGTTTCTTGATAATTTTCGTCTGATTACGCCGTCAAACGCGGTCTAAACTCAAATTAACCTCAGGTACCGAGGTATTTAGCAGCAGGGAGCATTCCTACGGATTTTGTTTCGCGAAATACGGCCGACGAATCATCGTGCTACCGGGCTAAGGTAAGTGGAATTGCTCCAAACTAGTGTCTACGTGCTCCTAGCCGTAAAGTAAATACTTCTCCCTTCTGGACCTCTGAAAAATAGCAAGTTTTCAACCGTCTTTCGATAAGCCTAAGTTTAGGCTATAATTATATCGAAAGTGACGTCGTCCTTCAAAATAGTGTTGTATTTAGTACTAATTGACGTGTATATGAATGTAGTTGGGAGAAATAGTTGCAGTACTGACCGAGCCTCGTCCGACAGTTGGATAACTCGAGGTTAAGGTATGTAAAGCTAGTTCCTTTGGCAAGTTAGAAGTTTTAGCCCTGTATAGTACAATAGACTCCGTAATAGAATTCCCGGAGTCGAATGTTAAGTATTGTGCAAGTTCAGTAAACCTAGTTTGCGTTGTTATATCGTATCTAGTCTGAAAGTTAGAAAAGCATGCGCCCAAGGGCAAGTTAGTAGTTCAGATCCAGTATAGTCTATTATGTGATTAGCAAGCATGTTGTAAGAATAAAAAGAAATAGATTTTCATAATAAAAGTCAGTAAAGAAAGATCAGATAGACAGACAGTTATGGCTACAGATTAGCCATCCAGACAGATAATATCTTGGCTACAGATTAGCCATACAGTTAACAGAGATTTCAGAATCAGTATAATCAGCAAAAGAATCAGTTCTATATAGAAACATATCAGAACAAGAAGTTAAATTTCAGATAGTCTTTTCAGCTACACATGCTTGCTATTTATATATGCTATTTGTTTGTTGAGACTTGTTGTGGTGTGAGGGCACCTTATTGAGCATCCTCGCCGCCCCTGGGTTGGTAATCGTGTCGCCCACTGAGCGGGTGGGTTTTACATCACTCCAAGGAGTGGCATGCCGTCCCCAGCTTGGACGAAGGTGGGATGTAGCTTTCCCCACAGTAGTCTGATCAGCATTACAGGTGCAGCTCCGGTATCAGATAGACCAAGCATAAAACCCCAAGGTTCTTCATCAATTGTTCTTCAATTCTTCTTGGGCAAGTAATGGAGTGATAGAATCCAAGTCTCTCAAGTATGTAGGGTTATGAATGGGTGAATTTGTTCTCACCCATGCCCAATCTCTCTCTAATTCATGAAATTCTATTGATAATTCTATGGGGTTTTCATCCCAAATCTTATGAAATCCTTATGATCTAGCTATGGGTTAATTTCTTTCATGTATAAATTCATATTTTATGAATCATGGGCAGATTTTACAACTATTTCAATTATAAACTTATGGATTTAAATTTCTACAAAACTATGCCCGATTATGTATGTTTCATGATAAATCAAGTTATGATTCTACTTGGATTTTGATGTTTATTAACCCATTATGATTTATGACTTATGATATGATTTTTCTCAAATGCTCATCATGAATTTATGAATATCAATTATATACATGTTTATAAGTATGCATGAATTTCATGATTTATGATTTATGATTATGGCCGACTCACGGGCCTTACTTTCATGGCTAGTTCACGTATTTCAAGCGTACTTATGATTATCATGATTTTTAACTAGCCTATGAAACTCATATATATTATCGTATGAATACTATATATGTTTTGGGAGTAGTATTTAACACCGAGTAGGTTCGGGGCCCAGGTTTTGCCCCGAATCTTCAGAACTGTGTGCCACTGTAGGTGATGATGGGACCTCCCTTTAGACTATCCCCTTTTCCCCAAATGGGTCTTTCATGAGGTATATCACGCTTTTTATGGTTCTACCCTTGGAAAGGTTCGAACACCCTCCCGACTAGGGGTTTATAGGTTGGACTCTATGTATGCTCATATGGGCATGTCAGTTATAAAAATCTCCCACTATTCCTCACGATTTATGTATGATCATGATTATATATTTTGGCTCAAGTCATGTTTAATAATGCATTTCTCTTGAGAGTATGATTATGAATGATTTACGAATGTTTTGAAACCTTGAGCCTTATGTTACATTATGATATTTATATTATGATCATGTTGTCCTACTCTTATACACTTTTATGTATTTTAAATGTCCGTTTTACTTATCTTGCATACTCGATATATTTCACATACTGACCGCATACTCTATGTTGTATCGTTTCATGATACATGCTCCGGTACTCTGATCCAGCCTCGACCCTAGCCAGCTTTCGGAGTAGCATCAGTCTCTGTTGGTGAGTCCTCATCTGTCAAGGGCCTCTCCTTATTTCAGTTATGTTTGTGTATTTTCAGTTTTAGTTTAGAGAGTTAGTTGGGGTCTTGTCCCATCAACTCTTCTATGATAGAGGCTTTCTCGGACATAGTGTATACTCAGTTTTAGACACATGTGATGTATTTCAGATCTTATGCCATGTTCAGACTTCCGCTATATTATGTATGTTGAATCTTCCATTTTTAATGATTGAGCTAGTTGAATGTTCATGCCATGGGTCGACTCGGAGTCCCTCGGGGTTCCTTGTCTCGTGTCTCTATCCGATCCTATGTTTGGGTTGTGTCACATACGTAATTATTATCTACTTGCAGTAGCTAATCACAACATATGGGATCATTATCTACTTTCACGAAAACCAGTCGTACCACCATATGACGAGAATAACTTACCGAAGAGATAAGACTTAACATACCTTGAATGCCGACTTTCGTTCACTCGAATAGTTTCTAACTCGGATCTAGTAGTTCCACTCACTAACAGCTTCTATACTGAGAGGATAAGGCTATTTCAACAGTCGGAATCATCAAACAACGTTATCTGTCGAAGAACATTGACTATAATTCAAATTTATTCAATTTAGTCGAGAACTCACAAATTCTCGAGAGTTTAGAAGGTAGAAACACTTACCCTTCACTTGCAGCACTTAAGAGTCAATTAAAAGTGATTCCGACAACTTTTACTCTACGGACATTCCAGTACTCCGAGCGAATTTCCAAGAAATAACTCCGCAGATATGTTCCTCATAGGCCTAGAACTCATTATCTAAGATGAATTTGTGTTTGAACGGAGTTTGACGGCGTAATCTAACGAAAAACGAAAGAAATCCACGTTTATTCTCTCTTCTCTACCGAGGGGATATGTTTGAATGAAAATAACTCACTCTCAAAACATATATATATATATAGGAGGTGGTGGGGGAGGGTTCGCGATGTGCCTCCCATCACGGCAAGGGACAAGCTCGACGCGCCTCCCAACGTGCCAAGGGAGGGGCGCGGTGCGACTCTCCTTGCACCGTGGGGGCGACGCGACCCGATGCTTGGTGCGCCCCTGCCCCCGGCCCCCAACTCTTGCTCGCTCGAATCCGTACTCGTGCATTCATTCCCTGAGCCCTTTCTCGCATGCATCATACTCCAAAACTCTCAACATATGTACGCACGCGTCAGTTTAACGATAGAAATTTATGGGGTGTAATAATAGTCTTGTTAGGGATTCAAGAAGTTATTTATGATAAGTGAATTTCTCCAAGAAATAATACTTGAGATAAGCTATTTTTGGTACTTGATAAATTTATTTAGGAATTTGATACTATTTGTTAATATCAGTCTATTTCTATTCATTTCTATTTAATGGATCATTAAGTATTATATTAACTTAATCACCAACATACATGTTTTAATTTAAGTATTATTTATAGCTTTAGGTTAAAATTTTAAATCACTATCTATTCACTTTTACAGTTTGTTAGAATAGATTCGAAAGGTTGAGGTTGATAATTATGTCTTTAAATACTCAATATGTTTGCTTTGTAATTATTGAAATGTTATATCGTATTAGTTGAATTCAAGTTTTCTTCTTCTTGTTTACTAATTTTCTTCTCTCTTTATTTTCCACGCGATACCTGAGGAGTTTGCAGACTCTCATCTTCTATTTTGTATTGGGCCTCAACCCAACACAACTATCTCGACCTAAACTTCTTAGAGTCTAGCTCCTTCTCCAGAGCAAACAAATAGAAAAGGGGGAAACTTGGGCCCAAGAAAAAAGCGGAAAGCAACATCGCAATGAAACACTCACGGGTTTTAGCCTGTGAGAATTTTTACCTTTTCTTCTTGTTTACATACATGTTGCATCAGTTGTTTGAAAATTGTTACTAATTTATTTTTATTTATTTTTACTTAGATGAATCCCAAAAAGAGAAAATATGAATAACTCGATCATCAAGATTAAATTGTTTAGTTTTCTACAAGTCAAATATGATTTCCTGTAAAACTGGATCAAGTGTAAACTCCTTTTGAATCAAACTATTTTCATAAATAAAAGCTCTACTAATTTGAAGTGTTCTTTTTTTTTTTGGGTTACAAGAGCAATTAATTTCAAATGAACCAAGGCGCGAAATCAATTTTTAAATATTCAGCACCAGGTCTTGTCTGGACCCAAATCAATTTTGAGAATTAACGAATATTTGGAATTTGATTATGATTTCTAAGCATAATGGGTTGCTCCTTAGCCCAAATCTCTTTTTCAAAGTAGTGCAAGAATTGGACGCTGACTTTATAAGAAGAAAAATAATTTGAGTAGGCAAAAATCTTTTAATAATAAATATTTTACATCTTGTATTTTAAAAGTTATGAAATTTAGGGATTGGACTAATTTGTTTAATGTAAGAATCTTAATTATCACGTGAACATTGATTTTAAAGTAATAGTCCTCCTACTACGAAAATAATTAAATTATAGAATTAATCCATTTATTAAATTAAGGACATAATGAAGTGGTAAATTATTTAGTTCAAAACAGTATCCACTTCTAAACTCTTCTTTTCAAATAGGATACACTATTTTAGCCACAAATAATTTAAACCTACCAATCAATCATATTTGCGAAATTTTTGAGGTGTCTAATACCTTTCTTGGGAGGTCACTCGAACCTTTACCTGTTCTTTGATTTTCAAATGGTTTCTTAATTTCACAATAAAATTAGATGGCGACTCTGTTTTCAAATAAGGAGTCAAGTTACGAGACACTCTTAACCAAGTTTTAAAGTGGATCATAACGATCATATATCCAAGAGTTTATCAAAGTTGTAACTATCTAAAAATGAAATTGTAAACTAAAATTAATATGCTTTTGAGACTATCAAAAGATAGAGATATTCCAGGTTTACATGTAGAGTTCTCTAATTCTATTGAATATCCACTTTAGTTAGCTATTTCGAGAATTTCATTCACTAATCATAGGGTTGATATTGATCATGGGCTACTCCCGATTCCGCAGTTACCTATTCAACCTATTTCGACACTTATATTCCTATTGTCGTCATTAGTAATAAAAATGTCGTTGCATTTTCTGTATCTGACTAAGCAAGGAAAGTAAGAATATTTCTATCCTAAATGCAAACTCATTCCTCGATATCCAGATACAAGAACAAGCTTTATTTTATCCAATATGCAATCTATGGTTCTCTTTCGAGTTCAACCTTAGATTTGTATATTTTTAGTTGATGATTAGACAATCAAAAAATTAAGCGCAAGATAAAATAAGTAAACTAATTTAATCAAAAGGTGATGACCAAAATACTAACATCAAGCTTCAAGCTACAACATTCTTGAATAATCCCGCAACCCTAAAATAAATAAACTGGTCATTCATGCTCGTGACAAAAACATAAGACATATTAATCATTCAACTATATAAAAATAGAAGAAAGAAGAAATAAATTGTGTGAATCTGCGATCGACTGTGCTCTAGCCTTTCTTGTGATCTTTATCTCTCAAATGTCTCTCTAAAAATATGTTTGAAATGTATATATATTGTGTAAGAATGACCTTGAGCTAAAATATCACTTCTAGTCCAAAACTGATTTAGATTGGCTAGAAATATACTTGGTGCACCGCATGACTCAATGTGTGGCGCTGCGCACCAAGTCAAAACTTCAGAATTAAAATCTACAGGTTTTGCTTGAAGTTAATCTGGTGTGGCGCACCCCCTGGAGTATGGGGCGGTGCATCTTGTCATGTTCTTCAAAATATCATTTTTCAACTTCTTTTCATGCGAACTTGACCCTCAAATCCTTAACTCGACTGAATCTTTGATATTGACTTCTAATTAGACTTCAAAGTCTTTTTCATCACTTTTTAGCATTGAGTCATCATTTTCTCATCAAATCATCTCCTACACAATAAAACACAAAAATTAAAGATAAAATAAATGAAATAAACTTAGACATAAGAAAGATAGCAAAATTTGAGGCAAAATGTAACTAACAATAAGTACTTTCGATTGTCAATCATTACTAACTATAATTTTTGTTAACTTTTCAGTTAGATCAAGTTTTTGGCCAAAATTATTTTCAATTTGCGTTTGCTAAATTTTTATCATACACAAAGAAAAAAACGAAAAATGGAAAAGAGATGACAATTTAGGGAATCGAACTCTCACCTATAAGGTGAGAAGTTCAGATAATCAACTAATTGGACTTTAAACATTCAGGGGTCGTTTGGTTACTGGATAAGGTATAAGTCAATACATGAATAACTTGGTTATTCATGTATTAATCTTATACCATTTTTGATTTTCAAATAGGATAAAAGCTATTCATGTATTAATTTTATACAGTGTTTGGTTGTGTTTTAGTAATTCTACATAACTAATACTTACATAACTTATAAGGAAATTTATGTATAATATTATGCGGGACAGAAGATGGAATAAGTTATGTGAGTTTTAGTTATACATGAATTAAAATAATAAAATTACATATTTACCCCTATCAATTTACTTTTTAAATTTTTTTAATTCGATATGTGAGTACACAATTTTTAAACTAAAAAACATTATTGACTAATTTTTTTTAAAGGGCTGTAAGCCCTCTTTTATTAGAATAAAAAAAAGTTATATTATTTTTGTGAAAAAATAGGAAGAATCTTATACTATTTGTTTACTTATTTATTTATTAATAATATATTTATTAATTTATAATAAATTAAATATTTAATAATTAATAATTCATGTATTGTAATTTCAATAACTATAAATTCTACATAAATAATACCTACATAATTAATACATGAATAACTAATTTCTGCATAAAATAATATATAAATTTCCTCATAACTAATTCATATATTACTAATACCTGCGTAACTCTAAACCATAACCAAACAACCCTCAAGTTATATTTGTGATTATTTATTTTAAAAAAGGAGCATATTTTTTTAATCAGAAGACTTGACGTTGTTTCATTGTTGTTTTACTTCTACTTCAATTCCGGAGGCTGGAGCAGTCAACACCCACGAATGTGTAAAGTTATTCCGTTAAATTTTTAATATCCCGTTTATCCGTTTGCGCCAGATCAAAATTGCACCTGAAATAGAAACTTAGAGGATGAAATAAGATCGACTCTTAAATTTAAGGGACCATTTGATTAAAAGCTGGCCGAACGACCATAATGACTGTGGACAAAATCCCGTCGTAGGGAGGAAAAGTCAAGAGTTAGGAGTAGTATTCTTGTCTTTTTTAATTCTTCTCTCCAGGAGGAGTTCAACCCTTCCTCGTAGAAGTTCTTGGTTTTCACTTTGATACTTGAAGATACATCTGTAAATTCACAAAACCCTTTGTTTCTTTTGATTGAATCAAGAACTGTATAAAATCTGTATGGAGAGAATAATTGGAGAGAAGTACAAGTTAGGTAGGAAGATTGGAAGCGGGTCTTTTGGCGTTATATATCTGGGTCTGTCACTTCTTCTGTTTTTTCCTCTCATTTCTTTATGTTTTTGATATTTTGGTTTTTATATTTCTAGAATCTGATTGTTCTTTATTGTTTCTGCTAATATTTCAGCTACCCACATCGAAACCTTTGAGATTGTTGCTGTTAAAATTGTAAGCTTTCTTGCCTAGATTTTATGGTTCTCTTTAATTAGCATAAAAAATTGTTGTTGTTTGAGCTGTTGCTTTTGTTAGGCAGCTTTGTATATCTAGCTATGCTAATTAATTAGTACAGCTTTGAACATTATAAGTCTCCCATCATGCTTATAGATATATGCGCATCAGTCTGATAAGCTTGAGGTGTTGTCTTTGGGTAGATATTAATGGGGACCAGTGGCATTTAGGTTAAATATTAAAAATGATGAATATTTGTCCAGAACCAGAAGTTCTTTATACGTGCCAAAGGAAAAAAGAAATGTTCTATATGCCAAGCTTCAAACTTTAGATGTTTCGCTTCATTGTCAGTGTAATATTTGATCGATTTAGATTTTCCTTAAAGAAACATCAACTTGATGTCAAAAATTTATACAAAGTGAGCATGTGGCTTAAAGAACACCAATTTTAGAAAATCCTCATGCTCTTTCTTAAGTCGTCCACTATGTAATCCCATAATTTCTCTCTAGAAAATGACATCCCATATCACACACAGGCGTTGTTATTGCCAAACTTTTCTCCTTTCCTCTTACGCCCCTCTTATGCCAACTCCAACCAATATGATTAAACTGTAAAAGATTTCGTCTCTGCTACTTAGATATAATCTTATCTCTTCCCTCCCTCACTAGAATATTATCTCTCCTCCTTTTTATGGTATCTACTGATTCTGTTGACTTTTCTGTCAAAGAGCCTATGTTCCAGCTACTTAGGCGAATCCGAATCTATTATACTAGCCTCTTATCCCTATTTTGTCCATAATACGGGAACCCTTCTATTTTGCACCACATTGGGCCGCTGATGTGGCGGGACTAGCTGCTTTACCCACTTATTTCTGTCTTTTGTTGAATCTTTTTTCACAGCAGGATAAATAATTTGCTAAGCTAATTAATTTTCAGACGGTTAACCAATCTGTTGACTAATTGATTATGATAAATTGGATCTGATTTTGTTGTAATTTTTTTCTACAATACCTTGACTTGACATGAGTGTGAAAGGGGTTCAAGAAACACATCCATGATGTGACTCCCTTATATTACACCACATCCGGGCGCTAATGTGGCGGGACTAGCTTCTTTATCCATAGACATCTATGATGTGGGAACCCTAGCTCATACTCCCTCACATCAAGGCGGCAATGTGATGGAACCCCTGGCTTATTTTTTATCACACATCTGTGTCGATGGAATATGTTGTCTAGGTAAGCAGTCCTAATGATGTATGTGTTGTGAAAATTCATCATGAATCAACTAGTTTTACACTGGCCACTAGCCTACAGCAATCCTCCTTTTTTTATCCGGGTTTGGCACCGGCAATGTGAGCAAGCTTGTATCGGCAGAGTTACTGAATAATCATGCATAAGAAATTTCTCAACCTCGTCGCATTTCCAACCTTAGATGTTCTCCTAAAACTTGTAATACATGGTACATTGATCATCAGAATTCAAGCAATCGTCTGCTGTAACTTCTATGGCATTCACCGAACAATTGCCAAACCATTTACCTAAGGATAGTATTCTCCTATGGTATTCTCTTGAACCATAAATCTTTTGAGAGGTGTACTAGTATCATTATCCTCATTATAATAAATTAATCTTGGGAACTTTTCCATACCCTTTATAATTCGCTTCACTTGATCACTCAATAAGAAATCCCCCCTCTGCCAGTCATCCATCATCTAGTAATCCATACTTGGTACTATTATCATCCTCGATAAAGTGCTTTCCTCTTTTGGAAATATTTATAACTGTTTCTGTAGTAGTGCCATCTAGAAGGCGGGCATCCTTTGGATTCACCGTACCCCGCTGAAAGTGGAAATAAGTAACTTCCTCCATTTCGAATAATATCTCTTACCACTTCTTCTATGCATGGGAATATTTCATCATTTTCTTTTATCTTTTTGCAACATTTGCCTTCATAAAGCATTCTCCTCTTGAGCCAATCTTTCATCATCATCCTTGTTTGTTTCAAATTTGGTTCAAAGTTCCAATATTATGGGGTTTCTTTCTGAGACGCAATTTGGTATGCTCATTTGCCTATTGCTGCTTTGAGTTGGTAGTCAAGTCACCTTGTTTGTGTGGATTTATTACATAATTAACTACTCTTTTTGTCATCAATATGTGTGCATGTGAAATTATTACATTGTCTTTCTAAAGGTTATTGTTAATCTGCTGGCTCCTCCATCTGGAAGCACGCGTTACTCTCAACCCAATGTAGTTTGTAGATTAATTTGATCCCATAATTTTATCATACCTTTTCCATTTCTATAGCATGATATATTTCCTGGTTTAGTCCAAACAAATAATCTTCCTTAGTTATGTATTTTTTTAAACAAAACTTACAGTATTACTGATAAAATCCATCATGTTGCGCGCAAGCGGGCCTCAACATCGCAGTTATAAAAAAATAAGTATACTGATAAAATTCCCAAATATCCCTGACATGGATGAAGGATGCGAGGATATCTAGTATTAAGAATGTTTGAGTTAGAAATCTCAGTTGAGGTTGGATATCAAAAGAAAAAATCTTAGTTATGGTTGCTAGACAAGCTGAATCAGTTGTTTGACTCTTCTCTTTGTGATTACAGGAAAATAGGCAGACAAGACACCCTCAGTTGCTTTATGAGGCAAAGCTGTACACTATACTTCAGGGAGGAAGTATGTCTTCCTTGATTACTTTTTGTGACAACATTTCCTTTTTATTTCATTCCCAAAGAAAAACCAAAAAAGAAGACCACTTTCTAAATTTGAAAATAATTTAACTTAATTAATTTCCCATTTAACCCTTTGAAGCTCTTGTGGATGCACAACTATCATGACATGGTTAAGACCACAAGTTTCAAAAATTTTATAGCCACGCTAATGTTGTGGCATGTTTATGACAACAAGTTTTAAAGTCTTCCTTTTTTTTAAAAAAAAAAATTTCATGCCTATTCAAACATTGCCAGGTAAATTGAAATGGAGGGAGTATTCATTATTACTTGTTGGTTTTTATTTCAGGTGGTATTCCTAATATAAAATGGCGTGGGGTAGATGGAAATGACAGTGTGCTTATTATTGACTTGCTTGGTCCCAGTCTTGAAGACCTCGTTGTACACTGTGGGAGGAAATTCTCGCTGAAAACTGTCCTAATGTTGGCTGATCAGATGGTAATCAGAATATTACATACCTCTGTTTCTTTTGGAGTAATGCATGTTTTCTGTATTGCTTTTAGTTTGGTAAGGAGGATTGCCTTACTTTGGCCTTTATTTTACCTTTGAGTTTATTTAGCTGTTTAAGTTTGTGTGGTGTAGTCTCTAGATAGAACATGTTGCAGAAATTATGTGGTTATCAAGCATGTTTGTTATGAATGCCTTTAATATTGTTGCATTTATCCCATGATATCTATCATGGAATTATGCTTCTAACTGTACTGGAGATTCTTTTCTGTGACAAAAGCAGATTACAAGAATAGAGTATTTGCATTCAAAAGGATTTCTACATAGAGACATAAAACCAGATAACTTTCTCATGGGTCTTGGCAGGAAGGCAAATCAGGTGATGACCTTTTCAGATAAGCTTCACGGTCATTTTTTTATAAGCAAGAAAACCCCGAGGACCAGTGGCACATGGTTCGAAACTCGATGGATTACAGGCCCGGCCCTCTTCCCTTCTCCACTTAAATACCAGGCTTTTGTCTGCGGCAGGATTCGACCTGTGATGTGAGCCTAAACCACACATCATGTACTGAACTCTTACCACTAGATCAAAGCCTAGTGGGGGTGGGGGGCAGAAGCCGTATAAGCTTCACGGTCATGTCATGGTCATTTAACCACTCATTATTTTTCCTGTGATATTCTGTTTTATCTTTGTTTTTTTATTCTTGATTTCCCTATTGACAAAACAGGTCTACATTATTGATTTTGGACTTGCAAAAAGATATCGTGACCCCATCACAAACCGTCATATTCCTTACAGGTGTGCCTATATTTGGTTTTATGCAATTTTCCTCTGGAATCATATGACGTTTGATGTTCAGTATATTCCCTTTTTCCCTGCTTTTACAGTGTCAAAACATCATTTTAAGTGAAAATCAATTGCTATACTTAAATTTTATTTATTGTTATCAGTTTTCTTTATATGATACTTGGTTCTTTGCAGTCATTAAGGAGTTGATGATTGAAAATATTTGTATTGCTTGAAAATTGTCAAACTGTAAAGGCATGTCCTATTAATTTATAGAAAAATCCCACAAGGCTTCATCACCTAAGAAAGAAATGCCTTTTCTGGTTTTCTGTTTCTTCCCCAATTTAAAACTTTTAGTTCTTTCCAATTACTTGAACAGTGGTTCTTGCCACTTCTTGGTGCTGAGTTATTCTTTCTGCCTCCTTTACTGTTACAGAGAGAACAAGAACTTGACAGGGACAGCAAGGTATGCCAGTTGCAATACTCATTTGGGAATAGGTAAAATTCTGTTGTATTTTGGTTTCTTATCTCTGAGATTGGACATTATACTAAAATATCCTCTTTCCAAAATCTCTAGAGCAAAGCCGGAGGGATGATCTGGAATCTCTTGGCTACGTTCTTTTATATTTCTTGAGAGGCAGGTGTGGCCACTTCTCCTCTATGCTATTTCTTATTTACTATTGTTGTTTTTTCTTTGGTTTGTTTTTTTCTTTTCTCTTATTGACAGAATTAATTGGTTGACTTTCTCATGTAGCCTTCCATGGCAGGGTCTAAAAGCTGATACAAAGAAGCAAAAATATGACAAGATCCGTGAGAAAAAAGTATCAACAACAATTGAGGTCTGTCTTAGAAAGTTGGATGGCTATATTCCTTTGTTTCTTAATTTGTGTGTATATATATAAGAGGGAAAAGGGCCAAAAAAACCCCTAACCTATGAGAAGTGACTCATAATTTCCAAAAATACCCTCAACCTTTAGTTTTGACTCAAGAATAATACCCCTCCGTTTCCATCTTTTGGTCTAAAAATACCTTCAATCTTGAAACTGTAATATTTAAAGGTTTGAAATTTTATTTTCCTTACTTTCTATTTTAAGAACCAATAAAATCAATTTCTAATCAAGGTGATCTAGAAAGGTACTCATTATAATATGTTTTTTTTTTAATTTCTAAATTTTTTTGTATTTTAAATTTTTAATTGTATGTGTAAACTATATTGGTTTTATTAATTTCTAAAATATAAAGTAAATTTTTTTTTTAAATCTCTAAATATTAAAATTTTCAAGGTTGAGGATATTTTTAGACACTTTATATGTAAAATGACGATCTCTTATGTATAAAAATGAGAATTTTGTATTTTGAATTTTGACACTTTCTTTGTTTCAATATTAAATACTTAGCCAGAAATAGGTTAAAGGTATTTTTGGCCTTTTTCCAATTTATTTATTTACTAAAACTGCTTGCTATTATTTGTTCACAAACTAACATAGTACTTATTTTTAATTATTTACTAACTTCTTCCATTTTCGTTTTTAGTAGTGTATGTATGATAAAATTTCTCAATAATAATATTATTATTTTAACATTTTTTTGGGTTTTCATAGTGAATAACAGTTATATACTTATAATAATATTTAATGTTTAAATAATATTTAATTATTGCACTCATTTCTTAATCTCATAAAAAGATTTAAAAAATTATTTAGATTTAAAGTCTCAAAATATATGCATTTTCACTAATTAAAAATAAAACAAAGTTGATACATTATCCTAAATATTAGCACTTCTTCTCCATTTTATACAAGATTATCAAGAGAATAGTATTTTTAATAATGAAAATATATATTAAAAATAATAGTTTTAATATTTTAAATTTTTTTATTGTATGTGTAAATTATATCAATTTTATTAATTCCTAAAATAAAAGTAAAGAAAATAAAATTTCAAACCTTTAAATATTAAATTTTCAAGGTTGAAGGTAGTTTTAGAGCAAAAGATAGAAGGGGAAGGGTATTCTTGAGCCAAAACTAGAGGTTGAGGGTATTTTTAGACCAAAAGGTGGAAGGAGGGTATTTATGAGCCATTTCTCATAGGTTAGGGGTATTTTTGGCCCTTTTCCCTATATAATATAAAGATGGTGTCCGGGCTAACTTATGTGCACCTGAGGCTAATTCACCCAGTGCCTACTGCATTGCTCCAGTATAGGTACTGAGCGTCTTGTGTATCAAGGCTTAAGAGCCCGTTTGATTTAGCTGAAAAAAAGTGGTTTTTAAATATAAGTGCTTAAAACACTTTTTAAGTGTTGAAACTTATTTTATAAATAAACAGTTATGTGTTTGGATAAAAGTGCTGAAGCTAAAAAAAAAAAGTTATTGTTGTGTTTGGTACATAAGTGCTGTTAAGCACTTATTTTGGGTCAAATGATTGAAATGCCCTTAAAGTTGTTAATACTATAAAAAATGAATTATTATGATAATTTTATTTCTAAAATAATTAAAATTTAAATTAATTTATATTTTTATTTATTTTTAGTATAAACTAATTATTTAAGTTATTTTTAATTTTTAAAATATATAATTTAAATAAAATTAGGCAAATCTCCCCTTTACTTTTTATTAGGAGTATAGTTCTATTTCTTATTTGTAAATCGAATATAATAATTTAAATAAATTAATATTACCTCTATTTTTTTTCTTTTCAGATTTAAAATATTTTTTTCCTAATATGCACAAAAAAAAAATTTTTGTCAGAGATTTGAGTGAGGGTATTACTGAAATTAAAAAAAATATTATGGAATAAAAAGGTAAATAGTTTGGTCAAACTTAAATGGCTTATAAGCAAAAAAATAAAAAGTTGGTATCTACCAACTTTTGGCTTTTGGCTTTTTTAAAACACTTTTTAGTAAAACCAAACACTACAAAAAGTTAGAAAATGCTTATAAGTTGGTTTGACTAGTTTATAAGCTAAACCAAACACCCTCTAAGTAGATGGGAAGAATTGATGTGTCCTCTACTTGGATATAAACCTTAGTTGCCTAGATTGTCACTACAGCTCTTTGACCTCTAAACGACTGCTTTGGGGGCGGATGACTAGATTCTTGTTCTTTTTGCTTTGAGTTTGTACACTTTTATAGGTCAGACTAGAAGGGTCCCTACATAGATCGTTTGGTAACTTTGTATTAATTCTCATCGACTATGAGAATTTGGAAATGACCTGTATTTGGCCATTTGAAATCTAAAGCTTCTTTGAACATCAGCTGGCCTGTACCATGTTTGGGCTCTATGATTGCATAACCAGAAAAATAAATGATGGTGTATCTCAAACTATTTTTGTGGTAATGGGTGCTATAATTAGAACTTTATTAGGTTAATTAAGACATTCACGGTGGTTTCATTTCGTTTAGTTAAATAGATACTGACATTCAATTTTCTCGTTATAGGTTTTATGCAAATCTCTTCCAGTGGAGTTTGCTTCATACTTGCACTATTGTCACTCCTTAACATTTGACCAGCGCCCTGATTATGGATTCCTGAAACGCTTGTTTCGTGACTTATTTACACGTGAAGGTACAGATTCTAAAATTCGGATTCTAGCACAAGAAAATGAAGTTTATGTTGTCACTGCATTTCTTACTGTACTCTGACTCCTGGAGAGGATCTTTTTGGGTCTCATATGAGAACAAAAAACAAAGTCTGAAAAACATTTTATTGCGATCACGAACATGTAAGATTAGGAGCGTCAAAAGCATGAAGTATTTTGTGTCCATAACTATTCTACTATAGAGGATAAACCTAAGTTCTATAGACTAATTGGATTTCCTATCCAGAACGATTAGTTCTTCAATTGTTTTGCTGCGTAAGTTCAGTACTTTTGTAAGTTTCCTGCGAATAGGCTTGATCTTTCTTGGGCAGAGTTCCAATGTACATGCATTCTTGCAGGATTTAGCAGTTAATTCTTTTAAGTTTTTTTCCTGAATCCTGTATTGTGTGACTACTGTTTTCTATCCCATCAGGTTATAAATTGGATTATGTGTTTGATTGGACCATCTTGAAATATCAGCAGACACAGAGGTCAAAGTCGCAGCTAGAACTACCGGTTAGTAATTTCATGACTTCATTTTTCGGTGCAAGTGTTGTTATCCTCGGCTTTAAATATTTTTCCATGTATGAAAACATCTGGTGTTGTATATCATATTTATAAAAAGCAAATTTGATTTATTTCAACCCATTTTGATATTACTTTCTCTGCCAATGGAAATTGCAGAGTCTGCATCCACTTTCTGTAACGACGGGTACTGGAGCATTGTCAAAAATTTTAAATAAGCAAGGTAACTTGTTTTATAGTTGCATATTAGCTCTTTTATATGCCGATTCCAATCTCCAAATATGATGGCCATTTCATTAGCGATCTGTAGTATGGGGTTCTCTCAGTTTTCGGAGCTGCAGTATAGACAACTTGTGAGATGTGTGTGTAAAATAATTACTGTTTTTACAATCTGCAGGGGCGTTTGACTTTTGACCTTTCCGGATGACTCCATTTCATCAGATTAATACCTTGGGATCTAGCTCTTTGAATTAATAAAACTTATGAACTTTCCTCAAGTATGACTAGTTTTTCTCCATTTAGCTGACCTTTAACTTGTTATAGTCCTGGCAATCATCGATTCCCTTTAATATCTGCGATGTAGAGAAGGAGTAAATCTCAAATTATATATTTTGTTTGAGAGTTTACTGATATTTAACTGGTTTTATATAATTCATTTAGGATGTAATAATGCCACACACTTAGCTGAAGCTACAAAACAGAAGGTATCAGGTAATTTTGTACGTGGTGATGGATCAGCAACCAATCTGAAATCTGATAATCGTGCTGGAAAAAATGTAAGTTCAATGTAGGCTGGAGACTCTTGTTGATTTTGTCCATCCCATTTTAGTTACATTATTGTTCAGTATTGAAGTGGCATTTTAACATTAAACACTCTTGGTGATTCATTTAGTAGTCTTGTTTGTTGTATATGCATGTTGCAAACAATTGCTCTATTTTTCTAATTTGTTACAGATAACAAGTGATGCTTCTGTTCCTTCTACGTCATTGGCTGATGCCTTCAAGAGAAGCTTCCCCAAACACGAAGATTCAATTGAAGTTGGAAATGTAGGTCATGTACACAGTGGAAAAGCTGGTGCTTCAAGCAGCAAGCTACATTTCTTAAGCCGGATTTCTTCCAAGTGAACTGGTAGGAGAATTTCTCAAATTAAATTGATTTTCTTTCTTTTAAGTTGCATCATAAGCTGGTGCTTGTTTCCATTTACGGGCCGTGGATTAGTAAGGCTGTCTTTCTCTCATTTCTTTTTATTTTGGAAAAAATAGGGATGGTGTGTGGGAGGAGTGCAGAAGAGTCAAGGTCTACTTCGTGATGTTGAATTCACTTGAGTCCTCTGTACCAGTAATGTATCCATCTCGAGGTGTCTATGAAGTATAAAGCATTGGATGTTGCTAAAAGATGGCCATTCAAAAACTTGAATGTCCTTTTAAGTTTTCTTTGTCTTGAACAATAGGACATTCACTAAGCCAGCTACAGTTAACAATTAAGCAATGTGTAAAGTGTTTCTTTCATTCCTTTTCTAATAGAGCTTAGTGACATTCAAATGTTCGAATTGTTTTATTGCACTCTTATCTGAATTTTATTTCTTCTATTCCTTTGCGCAAAACCTGGACGTTTACGTGCATAAGTTTTAATAGGTGCTCAAGTGCCTGAAAGCTTGAATCTGGTATAGAGCACTTCAGGTATATATTTAGTTGGTATTCAGGTTCTCACTCTCCTTGTCGTTAGCTGTGTATTTTTGTAGCTTATTTGCTAATTTTTCATGAATTTCAGACATCTTTATGTCATGAACTTGATGATGAAGCCTGCTTTTGGTGTTGAAGTTCCAATGGGGCACCATCATTGCTCTTATAACTAATCGACCTTGCCTTTGTTTATAATCCATACTTGCTGCGGAGATGACAGAATTCTATAACCTGGAGTCAGAGGTACTGTGTGATAAGAGCCGTAGCTCTTCTCCTGCTCCTTTTATTTTATCTAATCATGTCTCAAAACAATCTTCGTACTACTTCATGGTGGCCGTTTTCGCTTCAACAAGGCTTTTCTCATCTCTCTATTTCTCCACCTTATAATAGTGTATGGGACAAATAAGTCATCATAGTTTGGTCATGTTCTGTCAAGAGGCTAGTTTGTGAATTTGCAGAATTTTTTGGCAAAATTCAACTTAAATACATCAAGAGGCCTTCCTGGTATGTCTATGTATCAGATGATATTTTCAGCTAGTTTGGACCATGAAGTTTCAAGCTTTCCCATTAGCTTCATGTTATACTATTTGACATGTATCATACCCCCCAAAGGTTCCTTACTTTGGGGTTGGGGGTAGGGGGTAGCGGGTGTATTTCAGAGGTATTTGTATCTTCAGTTTTAGTACTAGACGATATTTGGAAATGGAGCAATTTGGACGAAAAAAGAACACAAGAATGCTATTATTAGTGAGCTGCAAGATAAGATACAATATCCGACAGGTGTTAAGAATATTTTAACGTTTAATTCTTGCATTGAATCACCCAAAGACTCAATCTCAGTGCTGAATTTAAATAAATAGAGCACAAGTTTGTTCGTCTAGTTCTTGATTTAGGATAGGCTTGAGAATCTCAGCGTGTTGGTTTATTTAATGTTCAAGTACTCCTTAAACTGTAATATGATTTAGGTGTATAATATAATGATAATGATATCACTGAACATATCAAAATTAGTTGTCACTCCACTAGTAATGTTTAATATACACATTTGCAAGCACCTTCTAAGGAATGAAAGTATATTCATTATAGCAAGATTGAGGAGTTAGCTTGTTTTATAGAGCGGCTAATAGTCTCAACCCAAATAGCTGACTGAATCCTAGCCATGGCGACGATGGCCTCCGGGCAGCCATTGATAGTGGCTGGCCAGGCCTCTTCTACCAGCCCACTACTAATTCTAGCCCTGATTGAAAATCAGAACAACATGATGCATTACGCAGAAATGCTGAAACCCTAGAAGTTCCTAGAAAAACACAAGGATACAAATCTAATTCCTGTCAAGCCAGTAATATTACTACATGGGGAGCCATATATAAGATGGATAGAAGCAGAAGTGAAAAAGATGGACATAATGGAGAATCTACAACATGCCATAGTAGGAAAATTTTGGTATGGGTGGCCTGAATTGGATGAATTAATAGTGATTATTCCATCACAGTGTGGGATAAAAGGGGATTGTTAGATTAGTTACTTCAGAAATAGGCACATATTGATTCGATTATTACTAAGAGAAGATTTCATTAATCTATCCTCTAAGACAGCGTATTATCTTAAATCTAAGGATGGAGGTTCATACCAAATGCAACCATTTATATATGACTCCAAGTTCAAATTGGAAGAAGAAACTTCAAAGGCAATGGCCTGGATATCTTTTTCAAACCTACTTCCAACATATTATGTGAAGGAGTCATTGTTTTCATTGACGAGTGCAGTAGGCACATCATTACAGTTGGACATGGCCACAATAAATAAAACAAGACCTAGTAGTGCAAAGATAAAGGTGCTTGTTGATTTACTAGCACACCTGCCCGACCATGTTCGAATGGATATAGAGGATGAGGAGTCTGAAGCAATAAAGACGGAGAGGGTTACAATTAAATGTGACTATCTTCCAAAGTATTGCAACGAATGCAGGCTGCAAGGTCACAATGAGGTAGAGTGCAGAATTTTGCATCCAGCATTGACACAACAACAACAACATAGCATACTACAATCGGAGAAAAATGGATTAAAGCTAGGAGGAAGACAAGAAGTGCCAGAGGGCAAGAAAAACTATAAGGGAGTCACACAAGGAAAACAGGGACATATACAACAGACTGGTAGCTTTCCTAGAAAACTAGCTAGTGGCAAAATAGTTGGTAATCCTGACGAATGGAATTCTGTCAAAGATAAGAGGGTCTTTTCAAAGTGTAACCAACATAAAGAACAAAACACAAAGCCAAGTAGAGATGAACAACAAAAGGAACAAGTGCAAAATGTCAAGGAGGTCTAAACACAAAACAAATACAATGCTCTACAGGTGGAAGAGGAGCAGGAAAATAATGAAACACAAAGTTCAGAAGTAAATATGCAGCAGACTGGTCGACACACAGATTTGAAGGCTGAGAACAAAAATGCACAGGGGCAGAAATAAGTAGACTTTCAGAGCAAAGGGGAGGGCACATCAGCAAAAACAGAGAAGAAATCTGCTCATAAACTAAGAGAAAAAGAAATTGAGGGCATGGGCAATCGGAATGCAGAGCAAAGGAAGGAGAGAATGAAGCTGAGGATGAGCAGAGCAATAAAAGTTTGGATAAAGAGATTGGTTTTAAGAAGGTAGACTTTACTGAAGGGGAGAGTTCATCTCTAGGGAGTAATAAGGGGTCAATGCAGGAAAGAGAAATGAGGAGAAAAGGTTGAGAAAAAAGATGGCAGGGAGAAGAACTTAATGAAAGATCTTGATGTTGCAGAGGTAGACAACACAACAGAGGCACAAGTAAGAGATACATGCCAAAATAAGCAAAGGGAAACAACAATGGGGAAGAATCAGAATAAGGCAGATTATGAGACCCAGAATACAACTCATGGAAAAAACTCTCCTAATAAGGTTTTGCATGACATAGTATCTCATGCCAAAGAGTTGGGAATGGAGAAGAGCACAGAATAAGAAGAACAGGCAGTACAGAAAGGGAGAAGGATGTAGAATTACAAGAAATCCTAGAGGTTGACACAGACAACAAATAAGAAACAAAAACAACAAAGAGAAGCAAGAAAACAAGTGCAATAGAGATACTAAATCCCACAAGGGTTATTCCAAAAAGGACTGTTGCTGCCAAGCATTCAGTTAAATGATGATGAAGTCCTTTATTTGGAATATTAGATCAGTCAAATCATAGAAAGCCTTTCATAGGGTATAAATGTTGCACCGACACTATAAATTCATATTTATAGCACTACTGGAACCATTTCAGCAGAAGAAACACATACAAAGAAACAAGAGAGGTTGGGGCTAACACAAGCAGGTACCAACTGTAATGGTAAGATTTGGTATTCTTATGAATGATGGGGTGGACTTGGAGATTGTGTCAGATACCACACAACAGGTTACTCTGAAGTTGTTCATACAAGAGAAGGGTAAAACTTTGATAACCACCCTAGTGTGCTAGATGTGATGCAACTGATAGACTAGAGTTATGGGATAGTCTATATCAAACTACACATAATACGGTATCAGATATGGCTGGTTGGAGGGGACTTTAATGTCATTCTTAATAAGGAAGAAAAGATTGGTGGATTGCCTGTGTACCCTTCAAAATACGAAGTGTTTGCTTGTTGTATTGACTCATGTGGGCTATTTGAGGTAAATTTCAAAGGTAGTCCATTCACCTGGTGGAATGGAAGGGTTGCAGCTGATTGCATATTCAAAAGACTGGACAAAGTAGTTATTAATTAAGTTTTTTAGAGCTGGACGGGAAAGTTAGAGGTGGAACATCTATTAAGGACATGATCAGATCATGCACCCCTTCTATTTTCGTGTGGAGAAGTTACTTAGCACATATCTAAACTTTTCAAAATTTCAGAAGTTTTGAACTGAACATGAAAGTTTTTTAGATGTGGTTAAGCTCTACTAGACAACGGAGACACGGGAAAATGCTTGTTATGTCTTTAAACAGAAGGTGAAGCAGATCAAAGTAGCACTGACAAAATGGAACATAGATACATTTGGTGACATATTCAAGCAATTAATCATCAGAGAGGAGATTGCTAAGCTCAAGGAAGATCTATTTGAAGAGGAGCCGACAGAAGAAAATAGAATTGTGATGCAGAAGGCAAAAGTAGAATATAAAAAATATCTTCATTTTGAGGAGGAATTATGAAAACAAAAGGCTGGGGCTACATGGTTAGAAAGGGATAGAAACACCATATCTTTCTATAATCTGGTGAATGAGAGGAGAAAATAATGCAATTATAGAGAATACAAGACTTAGAGGGAAATTGGGTAGAGGGAGAGGAGATGCTGGCGAGAGAGGCTATCCAATATTACCTTAAACAGTTCTCACAGGAGGAGGAGGCCACTGATTACAGTTTATTAAAACATATCCCAAAAATGGTGTTTTTGGAGGACAATGCAGAACTAGGCAGTAGCACAACTTTAGAAGAGGTCAAGGAAGCTATTTTTGCTTTAAATGGAGACAACACAAGTGGGCCTGATAGGTTATCTGGGTGCTTTTATCAGAAATGTTGGGAGATTATAAAAGAAGATGTGTTGAAGGTTGTGCAAGATCTTTTGAAAGGGAATACATTACCAAAGTCAATCACATACTAATTTGGTATTATTATAAAAAAAAGTGATGTGCAGACTTTCTCAGATATGAGGCATATCAACTTGAGCAATTTTATCAATAAAATAATATCTAGGGTGGTGCATAACAGACTAGAGAAATTGCTACCAGTCCTGATATCTCCATATCAATCAAGCTTTGTGAAACGGAGAAGTATAATTGAAAATGTATTGTTAACACAGGAAATTGTCACTGATCTGAGAATGAAGGGAAAACCTGATAATGTGGTAATCAAGCTGAATATGACAAAGACTTATGATAGGGTTTCATGGTTATATCTTACCAGGGTGCTAAGGCAGATAGGTTTTTCTGAAATCTTTATTGATATGATTTGGAGACTTGTAGCTAACTATTGGTATTCAATTCTACTAAATGGGAAAACATATGAATTTTTTCACTCCACTAGAGGAGTAAAATAGGGAGACCCTCTATCCCCTGCTTTATTCATTTTATTAGTTGAGGTTATGTCTAGGGCTTTGATTGCATTATTTGAGAAAAGCTTATATGTTGGATATGAGATGCCTAAGTGGAGTGCAAAGTTGAACCACCTAACCTATGCAGATGATACTATTATATTTGAAGCAGCTCATGAATCATCACAGAAGATGATTATGAAGATATTGCATAAATATGAGGTTCAATCAGGTCAGAAAATAAACAAGGCTAAAAGTGCTTTCTTCATGCATATTAGCACACAAAATTCATTGGTACAACTAGCTGAGCAGTGTGCAGGCATGGTCACAGGTTAGTTTCATATGACATACTTAGTGTGTCCTATCACCCAGACCAGGAAGAGAAAAATTCATTACAATGAGATGATCAAGAAATTGAAGGATAAATTACAAGCATGGAAAGGGAAGCTGTTATCTTATGGGAAAAAGCAGTGTTGATTACTAGTGTCCTTCAAAGTGTGCCAATACACATTTATCAGCCATCACACCTCCTAAATGTGTGTTCATTGAAATTCACAAGATATTTGCTAAATGTTTTTTAAGCAATAAAGAAGATGGAAAGAGCAGACATTGGTCTGCTTGGGAAAAGGTTTGCTTTCCAAAACAGGAAGGTGGATTGGGGTTCAAGTCCATGTTTGATGTGTCTAAAGCTATATCAGCCAAACTGTGGTGGAAGTTCAGGACAGGTATATCATTATGGACAGATTTTATATGGATAAATATTATAAAAAAATATTTCAATACTGGTAAAGTGGAGGGGTGGGTCTCAACAATGAAAGAAGATGCTGGAGAATAGAAATGTATTGGAGAATGCTATATGGTGGGAACCTAGAAGTGGGACATCTAGCATTTGGTTTGATAATTGGACACAGTTAGGCCCAATTTTTTATAGGCTTGGGAGGGAATCATTATAGACGAGACATCAGATGAATTAGCAGAAGTGATGCAAAATGGACAATGGAACTATGCTAAATTATAATAACTACTACTGCTCATATTATGAATAAGATTTAGGAAAAGTGGGTAATTTGAGAAGTATAGAAAATATGATAGACCATGGTGGATGCCAATAGGAAATGGAAAGTTTACAATCAATAGTGCCTGGAACTTACTGAGAAAGAGAGAGAACAAACAATCTCACTATGAGAAGATATGGATAAAAGGATTGCCATTTAAAATATCTTTCTTTCTATGGAGGTTGTGGAAAGCGAAAATTCCTATTGATGAAGTGTTAACCAGAATAGGATATTTTGTGGTATCAAGGTGTGTATGCTGTTCATGTCCTAAACAGGAAACCATGGAGCATATGTTCCTTATAGGGAAAATGGCCTCAAGGATATGAGATTATTTTAAAAGAGCTAATGGAATTTAGGGACCATTTATACAACTAAAGCAAACAATTTATAAATGGTGGGAAGCAGAAGGAAATGACAAAGTGAAAGCACTATATGAAGTCAGCCCAACAGTGGTTCTATGGTACATCTGGAAATGGAGGAATACAATAATATATGAGAGTTCCTACTCTTGCAATAGAGTCATAAATGATATTAGTAGAACTTTGTACCATTTATTCAGTTGAAATTTCCTAAAGTGGGGAATTTTCCTTTTTCTTGGCCTATGTTAATAGAGTAGTTAGAAAATCATAGGCCAACTATTAGATGGACAACGGTTTACTGGCAGTTCCCTACACCAAGATGGTATAAATGTAAAACAGATGCAACAGCTAAAGGAAACCCAGGACCAAGCTCTATGGCCTTTTGTGTTAGGAATGAACTAGGTGATATTCTGTATGCAAAGAGTAGAAGGTTACCTAATGGAACAAACTTGAGGGCAGAGGCTGCTACTATACAATATGAATTGGAATTATGTGTTCTACACCATCTTCTTCCTGTGGTAATAGAAACAGATTCTCTAATCATGATAAAGGCATTATTAGGGAGTTAGAAGGTGCCTTGGAGTATTGCTGTGGAAGTTTGAGCTATTGAGGATCTAAGAAGAGACAAGGAAGTCCAATTCTGTCATGTGCTAAGGGAGGGAAACAAACTGACTGATTATTTTACTAACATAGTTTTTGATTTTGCAGAAGATTAACATTCAATAATTTTTAGCAGGTTTCAAGCGCAGGAAGGAAGATTATTAATTCAGATAAATCATAAGTTCCTTACGCTAGAACAAGCAAAACATAAAGCAACAAGAAACAAAGACAAGCAAGAAGAAAAAATAGAGCAGTTTAACACTGATTTTAAATACTAGAAGCACCTTACAGTGTAGATAGTACAGGATTAGTGTTAAAATACCTGTTTTCAGTTCAATGAGATGAAGATTAGACTTGGTCGGGAGAACATATAGAGAAGAAATGCCTGAACAAGGTTCAGTTTAATCTGGAGTCCATTGCACCTGGTGAGAGCTTGAGGTGTTCGATGTGGAATCAGATCAAGGCATCGAAACTCACGTATGGGTTACAAACCAAGTACTAATCATCATAATATAGTGTTGGTTGTCTAGTCTCACTGTAGTAGACAAGCAGCGACAGAAGGATATAGCAGCTACAACAACAAAATGTCTTTAATCCATTTTTGATAAATATTCTACTGATGGTCTATCTAACGTGTGGTATTGACCTCATTTGAGGTTCAATCTGTTGGAAGACCTCAATAGAGTAGGATGTCAAGAAATGGGCAAAAGAGCAGAGTTGGGAGAGAAGGGCGAGCTACCAGAGAATTAGATCTATGTGGTCTGTAAGCACAGTGAGTCCAGATTACCCTCCGAAGGTGAGATTTGAAGCTGTAGAAAAGGACATATAGATTAATCAGATCTGTATAAGAAGCTTAAGAAGACCAAGGAGCGATTTACCTGAAGCAGCAAGGCCTGACGAAGTTGCTGAGGCAACGAAGAAGGAGCTCCGATGTCAGCTGGCAAGAGTAGAGCTGGGTTAAAAGAGGCTTCTAGAGAGTGTTCTTTCCTATTCTGTATTAACCCCATTTCCTTTGGTATTTTGGGTCAGGTCTATTTGTTGATCCTGGTCCTAACTTGCTTTATTTTTTTCAGTTTAATAATAAGGCCCAATGGCCATTTGTCTTTTTAAAAAAAAAGCAATTAAATTTCTATAGCCAAAATTGTTATTTTGTTATTTTATTAAGGAAGATATATATTAATATTATCAAACGTCACCATTTTCTTCTGCACTTTATTTGAGAGGTAACTAATATAATAATCACATACAAAAGATGAAGATGATGAGATAAGACAGTAAAATAATATTAGTATAATCATAAATAGGTGATTAAGGGCAATATGTTCTTAATAACCACTAAATGCTTATTTTTTCCACACATACGATGTGACTACTAAATTGACCTCTTTAATTTTAGGCGATTACAAAAGCAAATATGACTTTTTAAAAATTTGTAATAAACTGATAATCAAGGGAAGTTGGGACTTCCAAAGGATTTAGGCTCCAAGTTCAAGTGTGCTTCAACGAGGATCTTTTTATGTATTTAGCTTAAGAAAATCTTTCATCTCTTTATTTCTCCTTAAAATAGTGTATGAGACAAAGAAGTTATTGAAATTTTGGTCATGTTCTGTAAAGAGGCTAGTTTGTAAATTTGCGAAACTTTTTGGGAGAACTCAATTTACATACACTAGGACGCTTTCCCTGTATGTCTATGATATATATAATACTTTTAGCTTGTTTGGACCATAAAATTTCAAGTTTTTTCATTAGCTACATGTTATGCTATTTGACATGTATCATACCCGAAAGTTTCTTTCTTTTGGGTTGGGGGCGAGGGGAAGGAGATATATATTAGAGGTATTTATATCTTCATCTTCAGTACAAGATGATATTCAAAGATGGAGCAATTTGGATGGAAAAAGAACAAAAGAGTGTTATTATTAACAAGTTGCAAGATAAGATACAATATTAGACAGGTGATATGAATGTTTTAACATTTTATTTTTGCATTGAAACTCTCGAATACCAATCTCAAGTCTAAATTTTTGTGTTGAATTTAAATGAATAGAACACAAATTTGTCCGTCTAGTTCTTGATTTAGGATAGGCTTGAGAAGTGTATTGATTTATTTAGTTTCAAGTACTCTTTTATCTGCAAAAACATGTAGGTGTATAATACAATGATACTGAAATCACTGAACATAATAAAATTAGTTATCACTTCATCAACAATGTTCAACATAAGTACCCTCTGAGAGCTGCACTTTCCGCGAGAAATAAAAGTATATTTATTATAATAAGAGTTAAGGAGTTTTGATGTGATAGCCAAAACTACTATATTTTGTTGAGGAAGAGTTACATTGATGTTATCAAACGTCACTTTTCTCTTCAACACCTAATTTGAGAGGTAATTAATATAATAATTACATACAAACGAAAATGATGAAATAAAACTGTCACGCCCCGCCTTGGGAGGCATGACTGGAATCTGGTGCCCTACTAGGACCTGGACTGCTGGACTAACTGAGCCTAAGCACTTCTGGTGTCAGACTGGCTCTAACTCTGGATTCATAAAAACAACGGGCTATATAACGGTTGTAAATACAGCCTCCGGCCGACTAGGCCTATAGCCACCTGTAGGAATATAACAGCTAACCAGAACAACTGAGGATAAGGGAACCTATGCGGGCCGACAAGGCCACCATGCTGACTAGTTATTACTGAAAAGTAGAATCAAGTGTTGAACTGATCTGTGACTGACAAGGTTACCAACTAACAACTGAACAAGGCCCCATACGACCATCACATGCAAACTAAAACATACACACAGCCCCACACGATCGGTACAACTAACCACAGGGAATATATAATCCGCAAGCCTCTAAGAATAATAAGAGGGCCGGGACAGGGCCCCGGCCTACCCATACTGTACAAACAAAAAGGGAAGTAAACCTTTAGCTGTCAAGCTCCGGATGACAGGAGCTGAAAGCTCTGTATGCTGGCTAGAAGTACGAGGGATCTGCTCCTCGTCTATGAGTACCTGCAGGCAAGTAATGTAGCGCCCTAAAACGGGTGTCAGTACCACTAGTACTGAGTATGCAAAGCAATAACTGAAAGTAAACAATAATACTGATAGATACTGAAGTAATAGGAGATGGGCTGAGACTGACTGAAAAGAGCGTAACTTTACTGAAGAGAGTAAGAGTCATACCTGATAACATGGCGGTCTACTTTCTATCTATTAATAACTAACACAACATAGCATACAAGAACCTTACCAGCCCCCATAAGCCGTAAGGTACCAACCAGCACACAATCTATATACCCCTACCCAGGTCATACCATCCACCTAGTAACTATGAACATCTCGTCGGCCCCCTAGGTATGCAACTTGGGCCCACTGGGCCCCTGACTATAGCTGGATTTGAGTCTGGAGGACTCCTGAAATCTGAAATCTGTAATCTGAAAATTGTAATCTACACCTCGGGCGCAAGCGCTCGACAAGGGGTGTGGTATAGTGCTGATCAGCCTGCTATGAGGAATCTACATTCCATTTTCGTCCGCTGGTGGACGGCATGCCACTCCGTAGAGCGACGTATCCTCACCCTCTGCCGGGCGAGTCGACACAACTATTAACTCTGGGGTGGTTAAGGAAGCTCTAAGGGTGCCCAACACAGAAAAATCATGTCTCCACAGATAACAATAACCACATGTAATATATATATACTGAATCTGATAATAATATTTATATTCTGGTATTCTATTCTGAATTTCATACTGAAATATACTAAATCTGATACTGAAATATGCTGAATCTGATACTGAAATATACTGAATCTAATATTGAGTCTGAAATAATATTTCTGGAATATTCTGTTGGGAATTATACTGTTTTACTGAGTTTCATGCTGAACACTGTATAATAATTCTAACATGCTTACTGAACTCATACTAAATATAATATACGGCTTTTGAAACATTCTACTGGAATTTGTACTATTTTGTTATACTGGAACTACTAGCTTGCCGAAAGAAACTGACTTTACATACCTCGCCTGGCGACTTTCTGATTAACTAGCGCAGCTCAGCTAGTGTTCAACTATTTCTCCCAACTGTATTCATATTCACGAAAGAATATGATTAATTCTACTATTATTTTGAAAAGAAACCATACTTATGGATATATCTACTGCCTATTATTCGATTTATCGAAGAACGGCCAAAAACTCGTAATTTCTCGGAAGTCTAGAAGGGAGAAATACTCACTTTAATGGTGGGAGTATATTAACTAGTTTGGAGCAATTCCACTTACCTTGGCTCGGTGAGACGACGATTCGTCGGCCAAATTTCACAAAACTAACTCCCTAGAAATGCTCCCTGCAGCTTTATACTTCGCTACCCAAAGTTAATTTGAGTTTGGACTACGTTTGACGGCGTAAACGGAAGAAAATTTATGTTGAACCTTTGTCCCTCCCCTGTTTCTGTTCGTTCTCTGGAAATGAAGAATGAAAATGACCAAAAATAGACCGAAGTGGGGCTTTATATACTTGGACCTGAACCCCCTTTAAGTAGCATTTGTTGAATGCGATTTATAAGTCGCATTTGTCGAATGCAATTTATAAGTCGCATTTGCCTTGCGATGCTCCGACTTGGCGCTTGTCCGGTCTCTCCCCGGGCCCTTTTCTCGCACGATGACATTCTAAAACTCTTAACCAACATGTGAATAGGCCAACTAAGTGTCAAGAACTTACGGGGTGTAACATCCTTCCCCCCTTAAGAGCATTCGTTCTCGAATGTTAACTTCTGTTTACAGAAGTTTTAACTTGTTCTACTTATTCTGGAAAAATTTCGGCAGAGTTTCCCTTGTAATATGGACTATTTCAAAAATCCTGAAACACAAAAAATTCCAGTACAGGTACTCCATATAATACTATAACATTCATTTCATAATTAAATGAAGTCAACATCTCACTTATACACATGAATATAAAGCAACTCATAAAACAGCAATATCAACATACCTCTGGCCGACTAAGTCTGAAATAACTGAGGGTATCTGGCTTTCACATTTTCTTCTGCTTCCCAAGTCATTTCCTCTTGGTTCCTGTTACGCCATAACACTTTGACAGAAACAACATCTTTAGTTCTTAATCTGCGGATCTGTCGGTCTAGTATGGCTACTGGAACTTCTTCATAGGCCAACTCCTCTGTAACCTGAACATCTTGGACTGGGACAATTCTGGAGGGATCTCCTGTGCACTTTCTCAGCATTGATACATGGAAAACTGGGTGGACAGATTCTAAGTCTGGAGGTAAGTCTAGCTCATATGCCACTTGGTCTATTCATCGGCGAATCTGATAAGGCCCAACAAACCTCGGGCTGAGCTTTCCTTTCTTGCCAAATCTCATTACACCCTTCATCGGTGAAACTTTAGAAACACCCAATCACCCACATTAAATTCCAAGTTTCTGTGCCGCACGTCAGCATAGGATTCTGGCGGCTCTGAGCAGTCGGTAAACGTTCTCTGATAAGCTTTACTTTTTCCTCTGACCGATGAATGATATCTGGCCCAATCAATGTTGATTCTTCTACCTCAAACCAACTAACTGGAGATCTGCACTTTCGCCTATATAATGCCTCATAAGGTGCCATCTGAATGGTTGAATGGTAACTGTTATTATAGGCAAACTCAATGAGTGGTAAATGTTCATCCCAGCTACCTCCGAAATCCAATACACATGCTCGCAACATTTCCTCGAGCGTTTGAATGGTGCGTTCTGCCTGCCAATCTGTTTGAGGATGGAAAGCTGTGCTCAGGTTAATCTGCGTCCCCAAGCCTCTCTGAAACGATTTTCGGAACTTAGTTGTAAACTGCGCTCCTTTGTCGGAGATAATGGACACTGGAACCCCATGCAGCCTGACTATTTCTCTGATATACAGCTCAACATAATCTTCAGCTGAAAAGGTAGTTCTTACTGGTAGGAAGTGAGCTAATTTTGTCAATCTTTCAACTATTACACAGATCGAATCATATCTACGCCTGGTGCAAGGTAATCCTTCTACAAAGTCCATATTCACTGCTTCCCATTTCCATAAAGGCACTGCTATATCCTGAGTCAGTCCGCCTGGTTTCTGATGTTCAGCTTTTACCTGCTGGCAGTTGGGACACTGAGCTACGAATTCTGCTATCCCCTTCTTCATTCCTGGCCACCAGTAGATTTCTTTTATATCGTGGTACATTTTCATCGAACCTAGGTGGAGAGAATAACGGGCATAATGTACCTCGCCCATAATCTGCTGGCGAAGCCCTGCAACATTTGGAACACAAAGCCGATCTTTATATCGCAATACCCCATCCTTGGTTATCTGAAAATCTATCACTTCTCCTTACTGAACTCTGTTTCTAAGCTGAACCAGGATAGGATCTTCACACTGCCGTTCCTTTACTTCCACGACTAAAGACGACACTTTACCGCTCTGTTGTCCTCTGTTTCTGCTACACGAACGGCTAAACTGGCTAACTGATGCAATTCCCGGGCTAATTCCCGCTGCACAGGCTGTAAGTATGCCAAACTCCCCATAGACTTACGGCTAAGGGCGTCTGCCACCACATTGGCCCTTCCTGAGTGATACAGAATATTCACATCATAGTCTTTCAACATCTCTAACCAGCGACGTTGCCTCAAATTCAGTTCTTTCTGGGTGAAGATATACTGTAGGCTCTTATGATCAGTGAAAAAATCCACGTGGACGCCATACAAGTAATGTCTCTATATCTTCAAGGCATGAATCACTGCGACCAATTCTATGTCATGGGTAGGATAGTTCTTTTCATGTTTCCTCAGCTGTCTGGAAGTATAAGCAATTACTTTACCATGTTGTATCAACATGATCTCGGGCAAAATAGCATGCCCGAGTGATGCTTTATAACTTAGTTTTGTCTTGTTTATCGAATTAATTATATGCATTCTCATGTGATTTTATGTAAATGTGAATATATACTAACCAACATGATTAGTCCTTGTTTTTGAAGGTTAATAATGTATTTGAGGAACTAATTCATGATTTGGTGAAATGGAAGAATGGAATCAAGAGCAAAACGTGAAAGTCAACAAGAAAACATGCAATAACTGGCACCCTGCACGATAGGGGCCGTGGCACGCTGCCAACGCGGCAACACTTGGCCAAAAATTGCATTTTTTGGCACATTCCAGTGAGGGTACGCGTTACCTCCGTGTCACGGAGGTCAATTAGGGCGTTCAGCTCCGTGACACATTGCTGTTCCACCACAGGCCAAATTTTGCATTTTTTCAGCATAGTATAAATTGAACCCTTAGCTCCTAAAATCGTTTGGTCACGATTTTATTCTGAAAAACCACCTAGGAGTGAAGGGAGAAGTGGGAGAACTCACCTAGGGTTCATCAATTTCATCTTCTCATCTACCAATTCTTGTAAGTATGTTACTTTAACAATGTTTTCTTGTAATTTTACGAACTTGAATGGCTAGAACCCTTCCTCTAGGGTTGAAGCCATGAGTTATGAGTGTGTTTTTACGAACTTGCTTTGGAATTAAGTTATTGATTGTTGTTTTGTCTTGCATTCTTAATTATGGTTGTTTTTATGATTGATCACCATGAAAACACACATGTTAAACTTAGGCAAATGCTTGAGAAAGCAAACCTAGGGAAGAACATAAGAATGTAGGAAGCAAGTTCTTATCTTTTGATAAGATTTTGTGGTTAGGATAGAAATATACCTAATACCTTGCTTGGTTGATAAAATGGGAAGAGAGAAACACACCGACTTTGATTTGTCACTCCACCACTCGTAGAAGTAGTTGTGAAGCTAAGTTTGGTTAAATGGTTGGACGTACGAAAGTACCCTAATCAATGACATAACCCCATAAACCACATCCACGTAGTTAATTGCCCACGAACTAGAATTAGCATCCTCGCTCACAATGATGCAGTGAGGCTAGTTTGTCGTGTTTAGAGGCTCGAAAGACCATGAACATGCAATTCTAATTATGTGAGACGACAATCGATAGGTTCATACTTAAACCATTGCAAATCGTAGTATCGCATGATTATCTGGTTTTAACTCTATGTTGCTCCTAGAGTGAATTCAGAATATTTCGTTGACCATACTTAGACTTAATTAAACCTTCTCGAAAACCTCTAGAATCAACACTTGCGAAAGTTAATATCACACTTGAACTTGATAGTTAGCTGAATTGGTCCAGTCCCTGTGGGTTCGACATTCCACTTCTTAAAAAGAGCCACTATATTACTTGCAAGACCCGTACACTTACGGGGCGCACCAAGTTTTTGGCGCCGTTGCTGGGGACTCGGCGAAGTTTTGATAATTTATCTGTTTTTGTGTGATTTTTAAATTTCTTTAAGTGTTGAGAAACTTGGTCTTAGTCTGACTTATTGCAGGTGACAGGTTGTCTTGTCGAGCTGGCTAAGAATAGAGAGCTTGTGGAACCGTTGCTTGAACCTGAACGTCAACTCCATTTGCAAAGGAGAGTAGCTCTTGAGCAAAAGCTGAAAAGACTTCAAGAAAAGGTATGTCTACAACCACCCGCAGGACAAGCACAATTGTCACCGGAAGCAATGGCAGCCGGACCAGTTCGCGAAGTGGCAATCCCACAAGCGACTAATGTGAAATCTAGTATCCGTAAACCGGAGCCTGGAGGGATCTTTGAATTGAAGCAGAACATGGTGCAGCTGTTACATTCTAGTGGCCAATTCACTGAGATGGCACATGAGGACCTGCAGCAGCACTTACAGATCTTTCTAGAGATTAGTGACACGTTTGTCCCCACCGGCGTGTCCACAGATTATGTCCGACTGACCCTCTTCCCATTTTCACTGTTGGGAGAGGTGAAAAAGTGGTTGAAGGCTGAGCCACCGAACTCCATAACTTCGTGGAATGACTTGGCTAAGAAGTTCCTCATCAGATTCTTTCCGTCAGGCAAAATTGCAAAGTTGCAAAGTGAAATACTCAGTTTCAAGCAGAAGCCTGATGAGAACTTGTATATGGCTTGGGAAAGATTCAAGTCATTGTTGAGAGACTGCCCCCATCACCAGCAATCAAATGAAGTGCTGGCCCATACCTTTGTAGAAAGTCTAGACCCACACACAAAAATATTACTAGACTATGCATCGGGTGGGCAATCCTTGGAGAAGACGTATGATGAGTTGTACACTTTGTTGAACAGAATCGCTCAAGGAAATCCAGAGTGGCACAGCGAGTCATCGAGAGGGGAAGGAAAGAGATCAGGGTTGTAGAGGTTGATGGATTGAATGCCTTGGCAGCACAGTTAGCTTCATTCCAGCATCAGATGATGACTCAGTTCAATAAACTGAATATGAACCAACACAAGGGCTAGGTTAACGCAGTTCAGCAAGCTCCGAGTTGGTGTGAAATTTGTGGTAATACTGGGCACAATGCAGAATCTTGTGGAGCCAATTCGGAATCAGTCAATTTTGTTGGAAATGTGCATAGGAACAATCAAAATTTTGGGAACAACTCCAACAGAAATTGGCAGGGCCACCCGAATTTTTCTTGGGGTGGAAACCAAAAGCAGAGTTATATGCACCCTCAACAACAGCAGTATCAGCAAAATAGGTAGAATGATGGGCAATTGAGCAGCAGCATTGAGCAAACATTGCAGAAAATCATGGAGACCCAGACTCAGTGAGTGGAAAATCAGGCGAGGATGGCAACAAACTTAAAGAATCAGCAAATGGCCCCCCGCAATCTTGAAAAACAAGTGGGTTAGATAGCAACTGCTCAAAACATGAGATCACAAGGGGGATTACAAAGTGACACAGATCCTAACCCCTGGCAGATCAATGCCATCAGTCTGAGAAGCGGCAAGCAATTAGCTGATGCAGTGCCAAAAGAGCTGAGAGAGGAGGTGCAGCCGGAGTTGGTTAGCCCAGGACCATCTATCAACATGGGAGATAATCAAAGTGCTGGGCAACAAAATGCGCAACTTTCATTGCAGCCAGCAGAAAGACCACCACCACTATTCCCTCAGAAATTCAAAAAGAGCGAGGAGGAGGAATGCTTCAAAAAGTTCTTTGAGAGCTTCAAAGAACTTCACATAAATTTGTCTCTTATTGATTGTTTGCAGGGAATGCCCAAGTATGCTAAATACTTGAAGGATGTGATGGCAAACAAAGTTAGGTTGGTGGACGTCCAGACTGTAGCATTGACTGAGGAGTGCAGTCACAGGGTATTGAGCAATATTCCAAAGAAGCTCAAAGACCCAGGGAGTTTTACCCTCCCCATACAAATTGGTAAAATTGAGGTGCTACGGGCTTTGTGTGATCTAGGGGCAGCAGTTAACCTAATGCCCCTATCCTTATTCAACACCCTGGAGTTGGGAAAACCGAGGCCGATGAGGTTGATGCTGCAGCTGGCTGACAAGTCGCGAGTGACACCTGATGGAATAATAGAGGACCTTCTCATCAAAGTAGGTATGTTTATTATACCTGCTGATTTTATTGTTCTAGATTTTCAAGTTGATGACCAGGTACCCTTAATCTTGGGACGGCCATTCTTGTCCACCGGAGGAGCGGTGATTGATTCGAGAGCAGGGACCCTAAAAATGAGGGTCGAAGATGAAGAAGAACTCTTCCGCGTTTACCAAGAAATGAACCCATCCACACACTCCAGAAACCTTTGTCAGGTTAGTGTGTTGTCAGAGGATGAGTGTGGGGTGGAGGATGCCACAGGTGCATGGCCAAAGGAAATGACAAGTGTTCAGCCCGAGTCTGATAAAGGGCTTCAAATTATGAAGAAGTTGGAGGAAGAGAGGAACAGAGTGGAGACTGTTTCCTCTAAAAATCAAAAGAGAAGGAGATGGTTCTCGAACGGGAACCCAGGTATGAGGATGTCCTGAAAAGGCAAGTCCATGTCATGCCGCGATGGAAAATTAGGCGCTGCTTGGGAGGCAACCCAAGGGTACCACAAGTACCATTTTAATTTCTTACATTTGTGCTGATTTTATTTATTTTTCATCTTGTGTTGTTTTTGGTGGAAAGTTAAGCACAGATGGAGGGGAAGTCTGAGTACCCGTGGAGGAGGAAGCTAAAAAACATGGAAGATAAAAAGTGTGGGGTCGACACATACTTGTGCAAAGTTGAAGAAAAGCATGCTATTAGCTAGGCCTAAAGTCCTCAGGGAGTATTTCTCACTCTTTTTAAATTTTAATTTGATGCTATGAGGACATAGCAGGATTCAAGTGTGGGGTGAGGGAAATTTCAAAATTTTTGTGCTTAACGATTTTTGGTGAATGTAATGCTTGTGAGAAATATTGGGAATTTTTTTTTGTGAGTCAAGCATGACTTCATCACCTGTTGATTTTTCTTTTCAGTTCTTTTCCGATGGGGGGTCTTTGAACCGAAGAATAAAAAATTTTTCTTTGTCTGTATATAATGTTTTTAGTCATAGTTAGGGACTGTTTCCGATGATGGATGGATGACGACCGTCTTGAGGAAATATTAGTCAGTAGGTTTTGGTTTTTGAACCCGTAGCTAATTGATGGCTTGATGTTCTTGTTATGTGTTATACATGATTGTAAGATACATGTGTGGTTAGTGTTGAAGCATATGAGAAGTGTATAACTTTGTTTGAGACACTTAGGCTCTTGATTGTGACTCGATGTGATTGAAGCTTAATACTGAATTCTTGTGATTAGCTGAGTTAAGAGTCTGCTGAATGTGTCCTGATTTGAGCATGTGCCATGAGTGTAAGGTTTTTAAGTATTCTGTGCTATTATGGATTGTCTAGAACTTTCCTGGTATGTTTATAAAACGAAATGAAGGATGTGAATTGTAGGAGATGATTTAGGCATTTCTTTGAATGAACCCAAATGTTATCCCTAATTTTATCTACCTTGAATAATTAATCCTAGTTAGCCCCATGGAGCCTTGAGCCTATTCTTTGATAGCTGCAACATAAGCTTAATCCTTTTTCTTTCATTAGCCTTGAATTTGATCCAAAACTCCTAAGCGCTTAAGTGAATAATCCAAAAGAGTAAAGGAGTGAGAAAAAAATGAAAAAGAAAGGAAAAGTGGCAGTTGTAAAAGTTGAGGAAGGTCAAGGGTGCACTTGTTTGAAAATGGCTGATTATTATAAGGGGTAAGAAAATAAATTAATGAAAAGTTACGTATAGAACTCCTTACTAATAAGCCAAAAATGCCTAAAGAGAGGGGGAACAAAAGAGGAAAAAGAAAGCTGAAAGGAGAAAAAGGTGAAGTAAGAGAAGGGAAGTTGGTAATGAGGCCGTGGTGTATTAAAAGCGCTTAGGGAAGATAGTCACTATTACTGGCCAAAATAGTACTTACTCGTCCCGTTGCTACATTACAACCTAAAAAGTCCTACTTGATCTTACATTCATACATCCTTAAATTAGTGGAATAAAACACTAAGGGCAAGCTTATGGGTCATTACATGATGCAATTGAATTCTTTGTGAGAGTGAGCGTAATTCTATTCATGTACCCACACATGTTATGATTTAAAAGTTTTTGCGTGTGAAAATGGGTAACTCTCTTGCCGTGAGGGCACATGCTGAATGAAGGATATAATTCATGTGGGATTTCTTAATCAGTTGATTTGCATGAGTTTGCTAAGATTGAGAGTCGTTTCTTGAGGTTAAGAAGTCTTAGCGGAGTTGTATTTCACTTCAATGATTAAATCGTGCATGCTCTATTGTTAGCTTGTTATCTTAAATAATCATTATAGCCATAGCTTGAATTATTTTGCTAAATCAGCTATGTGTGAGTCTCCATAGGCATGAGATGTAAAAGATTTGTTCGAGGATGAACAAGGCTTTAAGTGTGGGGTAGGTGATCTCGGGCAAAATAGCATGCATGAGTGATGCTTTATAACTTAGTTTTGTCTTGTTTATCGAATTAATTATATACATTCTCATGTGATTTTATGTAAATGTGAATATATACTAACCAACATGATTAGTCCTTGTTTTTGAAGGTTAATAATGTATTTGAGGAACTAATTCATGATTTGGTGAAATGGAGGAATGGAATCAAGAGCAAAACGTGAAAGTCAACTAGACAACATGCAATAACTGGCAACCTGCGCGATAGGGGCCGTGGCACGCTGCCAACGCGGCAACACTTGGCCAAAAATTGCATTTTTTGGCACATTCCAGTGAGGGTACGCGTTACCTCCGTGTCACGGAGGTCAATTAGGGCGTTCAGCTCCGTGACACGTTGCTGTTCCACCATAGGCCAAATTTTGCATTTTTTCAGCATAGTATAAATTGAACCCTTAGCTCCTAAAATCGTTTGGTCACGATTTTATTCTGAAAAACCACCTAGGAGTGAAGAAAGAAGTGGGAGAACTCACCTAGGGTTCATCAATTTCATCTTCTCATCTACCAATTCTTGTCAGTATGTTACTTTAATAATGTTTTCTTGTAATTTTACGAACTTGAATGGCTAGAACCCTTCCTCTAGGGTTGAAGCCATGAGTTATGAGTGTGTCTTTACGAATTTGCTTTAGAATTAAGTTATTGATTGTTGTTTTGTCTTGCATTCTTAATTATGGTTGTTTTTATGATTGATCACCATGAAAACACACATGTTAAACTTAGGCAAATGCTTGAGAAAGCAAACCTAGGGAAGAACATAAGAATGTAGGAAGCAAGTTCTTATCTTTTGATAAGATTTTGTGGTTAGGATAGAAATATACCTAATACCTTGCTTGGTTGATAAAATGGGAAGAGAGAAAGACACCGGCTTAGATTTGTCACTCCACCACTCGCAGAAGTAGTTGTGAAGCTAAGTTTGGTTAAATGGTTGGAGGTACGAAAGTACCCTAATCAATGGCATAACCCCATAAACCACATCCACGTAGTTAATTGCCCACGAACTAGAATTAGCATCCTCGCTCACAATGATGCAGTGCGGCTAGTTTGTCGTGTTTAGAGGCTCGAAAGAGCATGAACATATAATTCCAATTATGTGAGACGACAATCGATAGGTTCATACTTAAACCATTGCAAATCGTAGTATCGCATGATTATCTGGTTTTAACTCTATGTTGCTCCTAGAGTGAATTCAGAATATTTCGTTGACCATATTTAGACTTAATTAAACCTTCTCGAAAACCTCTAGAATCAACACTTGCGAAAGTTATTATAACACTTGAACTTGATAGTTAGCTGAATTGGTCCAGACCCTGTGGGTTCGATATTCCGGTTCTTAAAAAGATGCACTATATTACTTGCACGACCCGTACACTTGCGGGCACGAACACAACACACATCCTAACCCAACACCCGAAGCGTCATAATAAGCTGCATAACCTTCTGTACCTTCTGGCAATGCTAACACTGGAGCTGATGTTAACATGTCTTTCAATTCCTGGAAGCTCTGCTCACATGCCTCAGTCCACTGAAATTTTACTGCCTTCTGCGTTAGTTTAGTCAGAGGTGCTGCTAAGGTGAAAAATCCTTCAACGAACCTCCTGTAGTACCCTACTAATCCCAGAAAACTGCGTACCTCGGTTGGAGTGATAGGTTTGGGCCATGTTTTCACTACTTCTATTTTCTGTGTATCTACCTATACACCAGCATCCGACACGATATACCCCAAAAAGGCTACTAAATTCAGCTAAAATTCACATTTAGAGAACTTGGCATATAGCTGATGGTCTTTGAGAATCTGGAGCACTGTCCATGAATGATCCTGGTGGTCTGCCTCTGAGCGATAATACACCAGAATATCATCAATAAATACTATCACAAACAGGTCCAGGTATGGTCTGAAAATACTGTTCATCCGGTTCATAAATACTGCTGTAGCATTCGTCAGCCAAAAGGACATGACTAAGAATTCAAAATGGTCGTATCTGGTCCTGAAGGCAGTCTTTGGAATGTCCCTTTCACGAACCCCAACCTGATGATATCCGGACCTTAAGTCAATTTTGGAGAAATATCTAGCTCCCTGTAACTGATCAAACAAATCATCTATTCTGGGAAGCGGATACTTATTCTTGATCGTAACTTTATTCAGCTACCGATAGTCTATACACATACGGAGGGAGTCGTCTTTCTTTCTCACAAACAGAACTGGCGCACCCCAAGGTGAAGTACTCGGCCTGATAAAGCCCTTATCTAATAAATCTTTCAACTGCTCCTTTAGTTCTCTAAGTTCAACAGGAGCCATGCGATAAGGGGGAATTGATATGGGCTGGGTGCCTAGTAATAAATCAATTGCAAAGTCTATTACCCTTTCTGGGGGAATACCAGGTAACTTATCTAGAAATACATCGGGGAATTCATTCACCACTGGAACAGACTGGAGAGTCGGAGGCTCTACCCGAACATTCTGAACTCTGACAATGTGGTAAATGCACTCCTTGGCTATCAACTTTCTTGCCCGAAGATAGGAAATAAACCTACCTTTTGGCGTAGCTGTACTGCCCTTCCATTCTTGTACTGCCTCCCCTGGAAAGTGGAAGCAGACCATCTTGGTCCAGCATTCTACATTGGCATAACATGGAGCTAACAAATCCATACCCATAATGGTGTCAAAATCAATCATTTCTAACTCTACCAGATCTGTTGTGGTCTGACGGTTAGCAACCTCTACTGTACACCCTCGATAAACACCTTCTGGCTATAATAGTCACCAACGGGTGTAGATACTGAAAAAGGTTGATGAAGCAATTCTAGTACAATACTGAACTTTTGAGCCACTAATGGGGTAACATAGGACAAGGTAGATCCCGGATTGATTAATAAGCAGGGTGAGGGCAAATAGTCATCATACCTATCACAATATCTGGAGACGCCTCTGAATCCTGTCTCCCTGGTAATGCATAGGTACGGCTTGGGCCCGCACCTGAACTAGAGGCCCATGATCTGCCTCGGCGTCTGCCTGATGAAACTGAGGGCCTGCGCCCTGCCAGGGCTGCCGGAGCTCGCGACCCTACTGATGCCCTGTCCTGTCTATCCCGGTCACCCTGACCCCTGGCTGGACAATCTCTCATCACATGACCCTCCTGTATGCATATATAACACCCTGTGGAGCCATATCTACAAGCTCCAGAGTGGCGTCGGCTTCAAATAGGGCAAAGTGGTGATGTATACCTACTCTGTTCTGCCCTCCTCTGCTGGGGTGAATCTGCTATTCGAGAACTTCCGCCGGACTCTGACTATCCTTGGCGACTGAATCTACCCCTCTGCTGTTGTGATGGAGGCGGGAGTCTAGGTGGTCTATCTGACAACTGTGGCCTAGGTCCTCTCCGAATCTCCCCCTGTAACTCATCTGACCTATCCCTGCGGCGCTATTCCTGAATTGTTCATCTGCTATCCTGTTGCCGTTGTCTGAGGCCCTCAATAGTCTGAGCAAAAGCCTGCACTCAAGCAATATCCATATCTTCCCACAAAGTAGCTGTCATACAGGCCTCAATATACTCTGGGTTCATCCCCATAACAAACCGGTGGACTCTGGATGGCATGGTGTCTACAAAGGCCGGAGCATAGCAGGACAAAGAATCGAACTGTAGGGCGTATTTTCGAACACTCATCGCCCCCTGCTCCAGGTGTAAAAACTGGTCCATTCGGGCCTGTTGGATCTCTCATGGTAGGTAACGGTCCAGGAAAGCCTCTGAAAAGCTGGACCAGGTCGGAGGGGCAACATATCTCCCTCGAGACCTTTCTGAACTCTCATACCACAACATAGTAATATCCCGCAGTCGGAATACCGCCAATTCGATCGACTCTGTAGATGTAACATGCATTATCCAAAAAATCCTCTGCATCTGATCCAGGAAGTCCTGGGGGTCCTCTGTTCAATCTGTCCCGGTAAACTGTGGGGGACCTAGTGCCAGGAATTCTCGGACCCTCGAATTACCAGGCCCACCTAATGATTCTGCCACTGTAGGTGGCATTGACTGGCTCTGAGTAGCCATTATTTGCGCTAATATAACTACTGCACTCCTGACCTACTGGTCAGATAGTGTAGATGTAGGAACTGTCGGAGGTGGTGTCATCTCGAGTGGCTCCTGATGGTTGGAGACTGCTAAGAAGGTCGGGACGATGCCTCTGTATCGCCCTCAGATCGAGCTGATTCTTAACGAGGCTGAGGCATCCTGCTGGTGCCCTCTCCTGCTGCTATGTCCAATCTTTTCCTGTGATAGGATGTCATGACATTTTATCTGTAAACAAAGAGTATAATAAGCTTTAGGACTCAACCCTATACTGTACTACTCTATGGCACGACTGAATATGAAGAAAGAGTAACCACCCTATCATGCCTTGCAGCCTCCTGCCTATAGTATGTGGTGCACAACACATCCATAGACAAGACTCTACTTAGCACGGCTTGCAGACTCCCTGGGATACGGTCTGCTCTGATACCAAGTTTGTCACGCCCCACCTTGAGAGGCATGACTGACACCTGGTGCCCTACTAGGACCTGGACTACTGGACTAACTGAGCCTAAGCACTTCTGGTGTCAGGCTGGCTCTAATTCTAGATTCATGAAAACAACAGGCTATATAACGGCTGTAAATACAACCTCCGTCCGACTAGGCCTATAGCCACCTGTAGGAATATAACAGCCAACCAGAACAACTGAGCATAAGGGAACCTATGCGGGCCGACAAGGCCACCATGCTGACTAGTTATTACTGAAAAGTAGAATCAAGTGTTGAACTGATCTGTGACCGACAAGGTTACCAACTAACAACTGAACAAGGCCCCATACGGCCATCACATACAAACTAAAACATACACATGGCCCCACACGACCGGTACAACTAACCATAGGGAATATACAATCCGCAAGCCTCTAAGAATAATAAGAGGGTCGGTACAGGGCCCCGGCCTACCCATACTGTACAAACAAAAAGGGAAGTAAGCCTTTAGCTGTCAAGCTCCGGATGACAGGAGTTGAAGGCTCTGTACGTTGGCTGGAACTACGAGGGATCTGTTCCTCGTCTATGAGTACCTGCAGGCAAGTAATGTAGCGCCCCAAAACGGGCGTCAGTACCACTGGTACTGAGTATGCAAAGCAATAACTGAACATAACTGAAAGTAAACAATAATACTAATAGATACTGAAGTAATAGGAGATGGGCTGAGACTGACTGAAAAGAGCGTAACTTTACTGAAGAGAGTAAGAGTCATACCTGATAACATGGCGGTCTACTTTCTATCTATTAATAACTAATACAACATAGCATACAAGAACCTTACCAGCCCCCATAAACCGTAAGGTACCAACCAGCACACAATCTATATACCCCTACCCAGGTCATACCATTCACCTAGTAACTATGAGCATCTCGCCGGCCCCCTAGGTATGCAACTTGGGCCTGCTGGGCCCCTAACTATAGTTGGATCTGAGTCCGGAGGACTCCTGAAATTTGAAATTTGTAATCTGAAAATTGTAATCTGCACCTCGGGCGCAAGCGCTCGACAGGGGGTGTGGTATAGTGCTGATTAGCCTGCTATGAGGAATCTACATCCCATCTTCGTCCACTGGTGGATGGCATGCCACTCCGTAGAGCGACGTATCCTCACCCTCTAGCGGGCGAGTCGACACAGCTATTAACCGTGGGGCGGTCAAGGAAGCTCTAAGGGTGCCCAACACAGAAAAATCATGTTTCCACAGATAGCAATAACTGCATGTAATATATATATATATATATATATATATATATACTGAATCTGATAATAATATTTATATTCTGGTATTCTATTCTGAACTTCATACTGAAATATACTGAATCTGATACTGAAATATGCTTAGTCTGGTACTGAAATATACTGAATCTAATACTGAGTCTGAAATAATATTTCTGGAATATTCTGCTGGGAATTATACTGTTTTACTGAGTTTCATGCTGAACACTGTATAATAGTTCTAACATGCTTACTAAACTCATACTGAATATAATATACGGCTTCTGAAACATTCTACTGGAATTTGTACTATTTTGCTGTACTGAAACTACTAGCTTGCCGAAAGAAACTGACTTTACATACCTCGCCTGGCGACTTTCTGATTAACTGGCGCAGCTCAGCTAATGTTCAACTATTTCTCCCAACTATATTCATATTCACGAAAGAATATAATTAATTCTACTATTATTTTGGAAAGAAACCATACTTATGGATATATCTACTGCCTATTCTTCGATTTATCGAAGAACGGCCAAAAACTCATAATTTCTCGAAAGCCTAGAAGGGAGAAATACTCACTTTAATGTTGGGCGTATATTAACACTAGTTTGGAGCAATTCCACTTACCTTGGCTCGGTGAGACAATGATTCGTCGGTCGAATTTCACGAAACTAACTCCGTAGGAATGCTCCCTGCAGCTTTATACTTCGCTACCCGAAGTTAATTTGAGTTTGGACTACGTTTGACGGCATAAACAGAAGGAAATTTATGTTGAACCTTCGTCCATCCCCTGTTTCTGTTCTTTCTTTGGAAATGAAGAATGAAAATGACCAAAAATAAACCGAAGTGGGGCTTTATATACTTGGACCTGAACCCCCTTTAAGTCGCGTTTGTCGAATGCGATTTATAAGTCGCATTTGTCGAATGCGATTTATAAGTCGCATTTGCCTTGCGACGCTCCGACTTGACGCTTGTCCGGTCTCTCCCCGGACCCTTTTCTCGCACGTATGACATTCTAAAACTCTTAACCAACATACGAATAGGCTAACTAAGTGTCAAGAACTTACGGGGTGTAACAAAAACATAGTAAAATAATATTAGTACAACCACATATAGGTGATCAAGGACAATATGTTCTTAATAACCACCAAAGGCTAGCTTTTTCGACACATAACAATATGCCAACTAGATTAACCTTTGTAATTTTAGGCGATTATAAAGACAGATATGATTTTTTTTTAAAACTTGTAATAAACTTGTAATTAAGGGGAAGTTGGACGGATATTCACAGATGAAACAATTTGAATGGAAAAAAAATACAAGAGTGCTATTTTTCACGAGATGCAAGACAAGATACAATAACAGACAAGTATATAAATATTTTAATATTTTATTCGTGCATTGTAACTTCCAAATACTAATCTTAGCTTCAATATTTTATGCTAAATCTAAATGAGTAGAACATAAGTCTATTCTTTTAGTTTTTTTTATATAGGATAGACTTGAGAATCTCAGCGCATTGATTTAATGTTCAAATATTTTTTTTATCTCAAATATAATAAAGAGAAATTTTCATAAATAGCACTATCTCTAGAACTAATTACAAAAAATAACGATATTTAATAATTTAATAGCAATTTTTTTACTTTTTTGATACCGTTTTCTTGTATCAGAGTATCAAACCCTTAAAACCCTCCTTAATGTATGCCATCTGTTACACCAAAATAGACTCTGCGTAATCAATGTCATTAAATTCAAACCCTTAATTTCCTCATAATATGACTCTATTTAATATCTAATTAACTAAATTTGCATATTTAGTGGAAGAAAATCTCTCTCTATTTTGATCTCGGTTGTTTTTTACCATATTTAAAAAAGTTAAAACAATTAATTCATATTCGCAAAAATTTCAAAATATCGCAAATTTCGTGGGGAATTACTTTTTAATAAATCCCGATATTGATACATATATCTAAACTTAACTACCTACATTCAGAAATTGATACATGTATCAACAACTCATCCATCCAAATGAAAGTTATGTGTTTCACTGAAAATATTGATACATACTAAAAATAAATACACAATCAAAGAGTCTATAATCTGCAAAATTCTATAACATTATATGTTTTATAAAAATTGATATAGTTGACATATATTGATAAACATGAAGGTAATTTCCCAATTTTTAATTTATTCAAGATACTAATACATGGGCAACAATGCAATAATGGGCAAAAATTCCTAAAGTGATACACAAAGCAAATATGGGTAATTTACATTCATGTAGCAATGAAAAATATTGATACATACTAATAACAATTGGTACAAATGTATTGATACCCACAAAATAATACATTGGTACATTACAAGTCTGAAATTATTAAAAATCTGATACTGATATATGTATCAAAAACTCACTACCTAAATAAAAGTTATGTGTTTCACTGAAAAATTAAAAAAAATCTGATACTGATACATGTATCCAAAAGCCCTCTTCTTGAAAAAAAAAACTTTTTCTTTCTCCTCCATTATTTATCTTCTGTTGTTCTTTCACAAATTGATTCTAAGAACAGATAGAAGAAACCCCATTAATTTCTCAGTTTGTTTTTTTTTGAGAATTTTTGTAATTTTTTTTGAGAGTGTAGTGAAATCGAAGGAAAAGTAGCAGGTCAAGGGTTTAATTTAGCGGTTTTGACTTTTTTGAGTTTTTAATCTTCTCAAAAAGTCGAAATGGAGAAGAACTATTTTAAAATTTTGCTTTGATTTATTCGGCATGGTGACCTTCGCCAGATACCTAGGTTTATCTTCACAGTTACAACATTGTCGGCGAAACCTATTCCACCCTTGGGTTAGTCTTCTAGAAGATGATTCATCTGCCATTTTTAAGCAAGATTATACCTTGATAAAAATCCTAAAATTTTAAGATGTTAGAAAAGATTATGAAGTAAAATAAGTGAAATACACAACAAAAAGGGTAAAACTTACCTAAGAATCATAGAATAATGAAGGATCTTGAGAGAGAAAAACGGATGAAAATCGTAAGAGGAAAATTTGAAGGAAATATTGAAAGAGTTCTGAAAATGAAAAAACGGTGTTTTAAATGAAGCAAAATATGAGAATTGAGATAGAGAAGGTAAAAAGGTTGATACCTAGTAACCACATGGTAAAAGCTATTTATGTAATTATTTTTTTATTTTTTATAATTTTTTAAAAGTATAATTATATATTATAAATATATAGTAAGATTTGATTAATTATGTATTTTTTCTTATAATATAGTGATAATGGTGTCATTTCCTTATCATTGAACATATTAAAATTAATTCACTCCACCAGTAATGTTCAATATACACAGTTGCACCGTACCTTTTAAGGGCTGAAAGCTATATTCATTATAACAAAAGTTTAGGAGCTAGGTTGTTCTAGCCAAAATTGTTATATTTTATTTTATTAAAGAATATATATATATATATATATATATATATATATATATATATTATCATGCGTTACTCTTCTTTTCAGCACCTAATTTGATGGGTAATTATATAATAATCATATACAAATGAAGATAATGAAATAAAACATGGTAAAACAATATTGGTGCAACCATATATAGGTGATCAAGGACAATATATTTTTAATAACCACCAAATATGACAAATATAATTAAACTGATAATTAAGGAAATATTGTGACCTTCGAAGGACTTAGTACTCCAACGTTCAAGTACACTTCAGCAAGTTTTTTCATGTATTTATCTCAAGAACGTATTTCATCTCTGTATTTCTCCTCGTTAAAATAGTGTATGAGGCAGAGAAGTCATTGTAGTTTTGGTCATGCTCTTCAAAAGGCCAGTTTGTGAATTTGTGAAATATTTTGGAAGAATTTAACTTATGTAAATCAAGAAGCCTTCTTTGTATGCGTATGAAACAGATGATACTTGGGTGAATTAATTAAGAGTGATAAGAAAGTTTTAAAATTAGTAAAAAGTGACACAAGTATTAATTATTGAGTAGAGATAACAATTTTAAGATTAATGTTACTGACACTAAGATTAAAATCCTCAGGTTTTGTTATTTACACAAAACCCCTATCTCCCCCTACCCCTATTCACCCCTTTCCCCCATGCCACCCCACCCCCTCACCCTCACCCTCCCCTACCCTCCCCCCGTCCCCACCACCATCACCTCCCCTCCTCCTCCATTGCCACTTCTTCCAACACCATTTCCTTCATTGCCACTTCCTTCGGCACCAGCTCTTCCATTGCCACCTACTCCATTGCCACTTCCTCTGTTACTATCATTATTCCCTCCACCGCCACCACCACCTACTCCTCCTCGATCGCCACCGTCACCACCTCTTCTACTGCCATCAGTATCACTACCAACAAACTTCGTCATTATCACTAACCCTTCTCTATTGTCACCACTACCACCACCTGTCCACTTTGTTTTTCTCACTTTTCATCCTTCACCTTTTGCCAGAAAATCAAACAATGAAGTTGTTACAATAACTTCAATAATTATTTGAGTTGTTGCAACAGATCAAACAATTATTGAAGTTGTTCAGCAACTATCACAATTGTTGCAACAATTTCAACATAGTTGTTGCAATAACTGTCAAAGTTGTTTAATTTTCTATAGAATTTTTTTAGTGGCTAGAAAAAATATACATTCTCAAACTCACGACCAGAACAAAAAAAGCTTATAAAAATAAGAGAAAATAGAGAAGAAAAAATAATACAATAAAAAAGATGAACATAGCAACGATGGCGACATGGACGGAGGAGGAGGAGGAGGAAGAAGAAGAAGAAGAAGAAGAAATCTGGAGAGAGAGAGAAAAAAAAAGAAAAAAGTGGTATGGATAGATAAAAGAGAGAGAAGATTTAAATTTGAAATTAAAAATTTGGGAGGAAAGGCTTTTTTAAAGTTATCAAAATTTTAATTTATATCATAAAGTTTTTAATTACTCTAATCAAATCCACTTTTTAATTTAATGATAATTGACCAAGTGAATATTACTATTTGTTAATTAAAGACTTAAAATGACATCTCCTTCTCATTTTTCTCATGATACTTTCAAATAGTTTAGATCTCGAAGCTTTCAGCTTTTTCGTTAGCTTCATGTTATATTATTTGACAATATGTATCATATTCGAAGGTTCTTTTCTTTTGGGATTGGTTATGCAAAGTGGGGGTCTATTCTAGAGGTATTTATCCCTTCATCTTAAGCTTCAACTATTACACACACAAAAAAAAAAAAAAAAAAAAGAAAGAAGTTATTTATGGATATTATTAGGAAGCTCTTGCAGGTCCAATCTAGTCAACTTTTCAATCCACAAAGATTTGGATCAAATGAATATGCATTCTTTTTCTGGCAAGTAAAAATATACCTTTAATTTCTCAATAACAAATGATCGAGGAAGAAATTATTTACTTCTGCTTTTATGATTAAAAAAGGATAGGATTCTTGATTATCTAGACGTTAATCGAATCATATGTACCAGTCAATATAATCTAATATATTTTTCTATTTTTCACGAGAATTCTAAGCCTTTTTGATGATTCTTTTATTTTTATATTGCAAAAGTAATAAGAATAATAATTAGAGGTGGAGTAATTTAAACAGAAAATGAACATATGAGTGCTATTATTATCGAGCTGCAAACAAGATACAATATCAAACATGTGATGTGAATATTTCAAGTTTTATTCTTGCTTTGCAAAATCCCAAACACCAACTCAGGTCTAATTTTTTTTTTTATTGAATTTAAATGAATAGAACACAAATTTGTCGGTCTAGTTCTTGATTTAGAACAGATTTGAGAACCTCAGTGTATTAATTTACTCATATTCAAGTACTCCTTTATCAGCAAATACATTATAAATATATAATATTATGATAACAATATCACTTAACATGTCAAAGTTTATCGTCACTTCACTAGTAATTTTTAAGATATATAGTTGCAAGCAGAGGTATGAAAGTATATTTATTATAAAAAGAGTTGAATAGCTTTGTGCTATATCTAAAATTGCTATGTTTTATTTTATTGAGGAAAATATATATTAACGTTAACAAACATTACCCTTCTCTTCAGCACCTAATTTGAAAAGTAACTAATTTAATAATCATATACAAATGAATACGATAGAAATAAAATATAGTAAAGCAATATTAGTACAATCATATATAGGTGATCAAGGGCAATATGTTCTAAATAACCACAAAAAGCTAGTTATTTCCACACATATAATATGTCTATTAAATTAACCTCTCTAATTTGAAGCGATTAATTTCAAAGGCAAATATGGATCTTTCTAAACTTGTAATAAAATGATAATTAAAAGAAAATTGGGAACTCCAAAGAACTTACTACTCCAGTATTCAAGTGCGCTTCAACAAAGCTTTTCATGTATTTATCTCAAGAATATTTTTCATCTCTATATTTCCTCCTTAAAATAGTGCATGAGGCAAAGAAGTCATGGTAGTTTTGGACTTTTGGTCATGTTCTATCAAGAAGCTAATTTGTGAAATCTTTTGAAAGAATTCAACTTAAGTACACTAAGAGGCCTTCCTTGTATGTCTATGAAACATATGATACTTCCAACTAGTTTGGTTCATGAAGCTTTCAGCTTTTTCATTAGCTTTATATTATATTATTGACAATATGTATCATACCCAAAGATCCTTTTCTTTTGGGATTGGGTGTGCGCGGTGCAGGTGTACTTTAGAGGTATTTGTGTCTTTCATCTTCAGTTTCATCTTTTACCAAAAATAAGTCATTTATAAATATTATAGAACGATCGTGCACGTCCAGTTTAATCTACCTTTTGATCCACAAGGATAGAGATCAAATGAATGTGTATTCTCTTTATGGAGAGCAAAGATATTCTTCTAACCCCTCAGTAACTAATGATCAGGCGATACATAAAGTATCTACTTCAATTTTTTTTTTTAAAAAAGAAGATAGGATTCCTAATTCTTCGGACCTTAATCATGATATGTACTAGTTAGTATAATCTCGTTTATTCAATTGTTCTCCACAAATTAAGATTTTGAACCTTTTGAATTTTTTTTCATATTAAAAAAGTAATAAGAATGATATTCAGAGTCGGAGCAATTTGAACTGACAAAGAACACAAGAGTATTATTGTAGCGGGTTACAAGACAAGATGCAATATCAAATATGTGATATGAATTAACGTTTTATTCTTGTATTGAAATTCTTAAATACCAATTTCATGATTATAATTTTCATGCTGAATTTAAATTAATAGAACACAAATTTGTCCGTCTAATTATTAATTTAGGATAGCTTGAGAAACTTAGCGCATTGATTTATTCATGTTTTAGTTTTTTTAATCTGTAAATACAATATAGGTGTATAATACAATGATAATGATATCAGTTGACATATCAAAACTAATCGTCACTCCATCACTAATGTTCAATATACATGTTGCAAGTAGAGGAATAAAAGTTTATTCATTATAACAAGAGTTGAGGAGCTTTGATGCCATAATAGAATTATTATATTTTATTTTATTGAGAAAGGTATATATTAATGTTACCAAAGGTCATCTTCTCTTCAGCACTAATTTGAAAGGGTTTAATATAATAATCAAGGGTAGGAATAGTTTGGGTCAATTCGAAATTCAAATCGAAATTTGAATTTTTAAAATTTTGAGTTGGATTTTTGAATTATGGATTGGATTTTGGATTTCATTTTTAAAAATTATGGATTTTGGATTGGATATTAGATTTAGTATTATGGATTTTTGGATATCCGAAAATTCAAAATTTTTATACCTTATATTTAACCTTACTCAATTACTCATATCATATGTGTCCAATACTAATAAATATAATTTTCAAGATCCAATAGATTTTTAATACCTATGACCCATCATAATATTAAATCAATATGAGATTTTCTATTAATTAAATATAAAAATATAAAATATTTCACGAGTTAGTAAAGTTTAATACACGGCATGGGCAGTAGAGTCACCTCAATTTTTGTTAATTGTAGAAAGTTATAAATTTTAAGGAGTAAAATATTAGGTGGATTGAGGTTGTTACTTGTTATGATCTACCTAAAAAGCTCAAAAATCAAAACCAAAAATTTGAAAAATCCAAACCGATTAATCCGAAACCGAACTTAAGAAATCCAATCCAATCCAAACTTATTTGGATTGGATTTGAATTGTACTTTTCTTAATCCAAAAATTGAATATCCAAATCGAAATTCTCATATCCAATCTGATGACCCGAACGTCCACCCCTAATAATAATCACATACAAACGAAGACTATGAAATAATCTTAGTACAACCATATATATGTGATCAAGGGCAATATATTCTTAATAACCACCAAACATTTATTCTTTACACACATACAATATTCTACTAAATTAACTTCCCTAATTTTAAGCAATTATTAATAAAAACATATGTCTCTCTCTAAATTTGTAATAAAGTGTTAATCAAGAAAAAGTTGGGACCTCCAGGACTTATTTCACGATCCAAGTGCCTATGTTTGACACCCATACTAATTCCCGGTGAACGAATTATTATTTTCTAGTAATACTTATGCATTTATTTTAATCATAAAGATGCTCAAAAAATAATAAATAAGATATTTAATTTAAAGATTTAAATCAATAGCGAAACACTAATCTATTATATCCCAAAATTCAAAAATCATTGTATAAGACTCTAACCAAAACGTCTAAGAGAGAGTAATCAATAAAAAAATATAAATAATGTTGACGCGGGTCGTGCAGGCACCTACTTGACTCTAGTTTGATAGGAGAACCTCTTTATAAAACACCATTTTTAATACAATAATAGAGTCAATAACATATAACAAATCTCTACTCTAACAAGATCTTCAATCTGTAGTTTCTTTCAATTAACTCAACATAATAAATCATAAATTTTTTTTTAGAACTGACTCTTCCCAAAGATTTAGTCTAGACAGGTACAAGAGTTCTATTCAGAATACTGGACAACAAAAAACAAAGACATAATTTCGCCTGCAAAGAGAATGCAGAAGCTGATGTTGAGTATCATTACGTCAATCATGAGACTGCAAATTGTCTACCACAATCTATACCCAAAAAGGTGTATCAAGATAGTATCAGTACAACACTGTACTGGTAGGCATCATCAGGCGACTAAAATTAGTTCACGCAGTAATGTAAAATTAATATACAATCAATCCATCAATTTTAACAACTCAACATATAATCAATCCAATTACATTTTTTTTTATTTATTCGCATCATTAAACTATAACCAGTACTTCCTTACCCGATATTTAGCCACAAGGCTGGTCTGAATACTATTTAAGCCTCGCTGCAGCAGTAACTTGGCCATTGCTGCGGTCTCACCATAACGAAAATTCTATCGCTACAGCGGTACTGCTCTAGGCAGTAACTCTATTTCGCTGGCAACCTATATTTTTCAACACTTCCTCAATTAAATAAGGTCTAATATTATTCAAAAACTATAGCATGCACTCAAGTAAATATACATATCCTCACTTTTCATCTTATCATAATTATTTATTTTATTTCCATAGTCAGGATCAACCAGCAATAACACACAAATACATTTACCAATAATTTTGAGTACAACCATTTTTCCTTCAACAAATAAATTCATCAAACATCAAGGCTTATAATATAAGTAAGAAACAACTATGCATCCAATCATATGCACCCTGAACACAAGGTAATTATACTGTCATCTTTAAATCCATCTCATTGGATGTCTGTTCACATATCGGTATCATACCTGTCACTGATCTCTGTCACACAACCGTATGTATATCATAATATACTTGTACTGATATCTGTCACATAACCGTATGAATATCATAGCACACCTGTACAGATCTCTGTCACATAGAATTGAACACATCTTGTATTACACACTGTATGCACATGCCAGAGGGTCTTATTTTTTCCCTTCCATTCATGACCTATAGGGGACTCTAAAAAAATCTATGTACTGCACCAGCATGGTACCCCTCCCACTCATCTACTCATTCGGACGCTCACCTCATGCACGAGCCACTCATATCAATTTGCTCGCTCGGATACTCGACTCGGGCACGAGCCACTCATCTCCAAGTGTATATATACTCGATCAATTTCATTCACTCTCGTCCGGATACTCACCTCGGACACGAGCCACTAATCTCAGGATAAGAACTAATTATCCAACTTCCATCAATATATCGTTTATGCTTATTACATCAATCAACTCATATGAGTATTTAGAAAGATATATGAATCAACAATCATCAATATAATTCAACATGCTATCAATTTAGTCAACACATATGGTCCCTCATAAGTACATATTGGTTATTATAATTGCACTAAAATTTCACAATAACAAACACTATTTATTTATCTCGGAGTTCATTCATAAAACGTAACTAAATCATCATTACCTCTAACACAATCAACATCCCAAGATCAATTAATCATATTTAGCAATTCATGGCCCATATAATCCTTAGTTAAAGTTGACTCCTCATAACCATAACCTGGTATCTTTCTAGTTATTTATCAATTAATCAAGTCTTGCGTTATTTATAACAATAATAAAACACAAAAGGTAACCTTCACAAATCATCAGTTCAACCTTTCCTACCCTTTCACTTAAAGATCTATCGTATAATCAGGTTCTTTCAATAATGATTATCAGATTATCCATATCAGTTCCCATTCCAGACAACTTACTCAATATCATCATCCCTTTAACATATTCATTCACAAAGAAAATTCGTTAATGCACAATAATTATTTCAGCACAACCCAAATTTAATTATTCAATCTTGCTATTACGGATTCTCACAAATACTCGTTCTTTCCTTACTTCAAATTAATTTTAAGCTAGTTAATTTATACTACCAGCCTTATGTTTTCGTTCATATAATTAAATTGCAACATCAAGCTCATATAATCAAAACTAGGTCTGATCATCTCAATTCTTTCTTTTATTCGTATTATTATTATCATTCACCCAAGATTATACCCCAAAAATATACAATCAAGAATAATTACAATAACATGTCATCAAGAGTATTTCATCAAGAACATCACATCAAGAGTGCACCCGCTTAATAATTATCAATTGGGTTTTATTTTCCCACATATTCTCATACTTAGGATTAATTCTCCAATTTTAATAGCTACGCCACTACAAATTCTTCATAATGTCATCATATTTTATGATCCCTCTACTCTCATTAATTGTACATCAATAGTACATTAATAGTACACACGTATATGATTCACTAATTATAGTCTAACACAAAGATAATTCATAACCTCCTGGGTGTCGAGCTACTGCCAATTAAGCGATAGAGCTCTACTTCTTGCACTGAGTCTAACGTTTTTTGAAGAATTTCATTAGAGAGGATAGTGAAATCTTGTCCTTCTCTAGTCACCCTATTCTTTTTTCTTGCTAGAATAACCAAAAGTTGCTTTCAAGGCGTTTTTAATGACTAAATCTTATTAAAATAGGATTTGAATTTTAAAAGTGGAAAAATATGGAGTTCTAGTTTGCGTCTTCTGCTGCAGCGATGCTTGCTCCGCTGCAGAGGTCCTGCCATGGCGACGAGGTGCCCGCCATATCGGTCCTATCACTGGGCCCACGAGAATTTCTAATGTCTCCCCTTTAAATAAAATATAACCGTTACTTTTATCCTTACCAGAAAATAACCTCAAGCCTGTATAGAAATTTTAAATTCTTGCATCAATGTTGTCAAAGGGCTATAACGATCGGACGGATCTTACATCATATATCAATTTAAAATTTGTTCGTCCCCGAATGGCCCCATGAAATAGGCCAGGGATTTTCTGTTGCCTCATGGTTAACTTGAAACGAGGTCATAGTTTTGATGATCCTAAAAGTACTACGGTCTTACCGACATTGCTATTGAATTTTTAGATCGGTATTCCCATTAGACCCTTATTCTGAGGTGCTAAGGCGCCAAGAGGTGTATTACGTATTGCACGAATATTTTTATTATTCCGTTTCCCCTATTTCTAGCCGGTATAAAGTGTCACGTGCTTCACTCCTACTCGCTAGTTTTGTATTGACTTGACCCATCTAATCCTAAGCTCCCAAATCTCTCACTTATGACACACATCCTTCTCTCGTGGCCCATGCAACCCCTATGACATCACCGATTCTTATCGAACTTCTTTTAAATGGGACTTGAAACATGGTTGACTTGCAAGGAAATTTAAAATGTCACTATTTTATGGTTGTCCACTGTAGCGAGGCATTATCCACTACAGCGAAAATTGGTTCGTTGTAGCAGAATGAAATCAGTTTTAAAAGGACGCACTGAATGGTTTTTGGCCTTATTCTTCCCAAAAAAATAGCAAGCTCCCTCAGCACCCTGGTGATGCTACATTGGTCAGGTATTCTCGTTTTCATGATTTTCTTGCCTCATTTACTCTTGAATGCATTGTTTTGGGTGGTTATTGGGATAGTGAGGGTAGATTTCTTTTTGAACTAATAAGGTAGATTCTCGAAGCATGCTATTAGTACTGACATTCTCAAATCTCTTGAATTATCCCCTGCAAGCTATAGAATGTCTCATGGGGTTTTTACGCTAGAAATGGTGGGATTTGGGTAGGTTGGTAGTTTGAACTTGTTTGAGCCCTTAAGGCTTGAAGGAGGGGGAATATTGGGTTGAAATTGGTTATGGGGCTTAGGTTTACTCCCCCTTGCCCAATCTATGATGAATTTGGAGAAAAATAGAGGTTGAAAATTCGACCTCCATTGTTGGGGTCGGAGGTCTGTTGGGGAAGATGATGTCCGCTATGGAGGGTCCTTTATTGCTGCAACAGACTCTTCATGGTGATCCCTACCTGCTGTGGTGGACTCACTACAGCAGATCTGTTCCCACTGCAGTGGTTGTCCCTTAAGTAGAATGTCACCCTGCCCCTGTTTTCCCTTCCTTGGATATTCTCAAACAGTTTGTTCTTGTATAGGGTCCTATCATGTCTGACAACAGTAGCAGCCATACCTCGGGCTACATCAGGTTTGTGATTGACCAGTTCTAGTTTTGGCACAATGAGAAGGAGACCAAGAATCTATTGCATGAGAGAGGTTTTATTATGTAGGACGTGGCAGAGAAGGCGCTCGAGTTTTATGCCCAACTCTAGGAGATGGGGCGGGGTCCTATGGTCAAGGAGCTCTACAAGGCCAATGAGAATTGGAAGAGGGAGTTCTACGCCAATCTCCCCACCATGAACTGGAATCTTCCGAACTCGGTGGCCTATGTTCGAGAGATGCAATTCAGCCTCAGTGCTGGCTCGATTAATGAGCATTGGGTCTCCCAAATCCCCCTAAGGCCGAGCTGAAAGCCAAGGATATAAACGATAATGGGCGGTGGCTTGTGGATACTCTGGTGGTGGAGGAGCATAGGGCCTCATCTCACTAGTGCATCACCCGCACTGGCATTAGGGGCACTCACTTTACTACTAAGGCCAAGAGGTGGTTTAACTTGGTGTCCTGAAGGATCCGCCCATCCACCAATGCCACCGACGTGACCTACTCCCGAGATTTGGTGGTGGCCTGTATTTTAAGTGGGGTGCCGATTAATGTGAGGGAACAGATAGCAGATGAATAGAGGTATTTCTCGGCCAAGAGTGTTACTGGCCTACCCTTTCCCTCTCATTAATCTTCTTTGCAAGCTGGCCAAGGTGCACAAGGAGGCCAGGGTATGGTATTGTGCGATGTACCCTTTGACACCCTGAGGTGAAAGGTGCACCAGGGAGTGCTAAGAAGAAGAGGAGGGTGGATTTTGATGGCAAGGGAAGTGCGGCTAGCCCTTCTAGGCCTATTGGTCCATTTGAGCGGATTGATACAAAGATAAATGCTATGTGGGAGCTATTGAGTGGTTTTCCCAGACCTCCCTTAGGTGATAGGCCATCCAGTGCAGCTTCTAGGACCTAGAGGGACTGTAGAGAGCGATTGCCTCCTTGGCCCATGCCCATGCAGAGCTTAGGGAGGACCTGGATAGAGAGAGAAGAGGAAGCGGCGCTCCTGGGACAAGCTCTTCATCCAGATGTAGAAGGGAATTAAGAAGATCCTGAAGACCCTTTCCCCTGGATCTAGGATACCTTGGGTGGCTAGAGAGGACATCTCAAAGTTCTCCTTCCTCAATGAGTTCGAGGGCGAGGTGGCTGATGATCTTAGCGGTGGAAGTGACAAGGCCTCTAGTTAGGCACGACCAAGGTGTACCTCTCTCCTATACTACTCTTAGTTGATTGATTTGGTTGCCCCCATTTAGGGCTTGTAAGATGATTCTCATCCTTTTGTTTGTTGGTTTTTGGAAAACTCTTCTTAATTCCTATTTTGATGTAAGGGTGCCCATTTGGCATCCGAATGATACTGGCCTTGTTTCGGGCTCTCTAATTATCATTACTAGCAGTTCTTGTATCTATGTATATACTTATCTCGCAACTTTAGAATAGTCATAATATTTTCTAAACAGGGGATTGGGTTCTGCCTAGCAGCCATCTACTCACCGATCGCCTTCTCGCTGCAGCGGACCCACTATGGCGGCTCATTAGTCACTGTAGCAAGTCCGCAATAGTGAGACCCATCTTGCTGTAGTGAGAACTTGCTAAGAAGAATTCAGTTTCTATGCCATCCCAGACTCTGTAGTTCCCCGTTCATTATTTTTTATCGCATACCACTATTATGTCGTACTGCACAAAAATCTACATCATCAAATATCAATTGGAATCTCATAGATACCTATTGAACCATCAATATACCAATTGGATTTCTCCAAAAATCAATTGGACTCAACCCAGACGAATGAACATTCGGATTGCACGATAAGAGAGAAATAAAGTGAAAACTTTCTAGATGTCTTGTGGCCTTCCAAAGATAATATGTGTACCTCTACACACCAATCTATGGAACTCTACTTGATATTGCTCTTGTACTTGTGAGACCGGTAACCTAGAATCTCTGATACCAACTTCACACGACCCAAAGGGGGGGGTCATGTGAGCACCTACTTGACTCTAGTTCTCCAGGAGAACCTCTTTAAAAACACCATTTTAATGCAATAATAGAGTCATTGACATATAACGGATTTCTATTCCAATAAAATCATCAATTCGTAGTTTCTTTCAATTAACTCAATATAATAAATCATTAAAAAGTTTCCAAAACTGACTCTTCCCAAAGGTCTAGTCTGAACAGGTACAAGGGCTTTATTTAGAATACTGGACAACAAAGAAAAGACACAACTTCGTCTTCAGAGAGAATGCAGAAGCTGATGCTGAGTATCGTCACGTCAATCATGAGACTGTAAATCACCTGCAACAACCTACACCAAAAAAGGTGTATCAAGGTAGTATCAATACGCCAGACATACTGGTAGGCATCATCGGCCGACTAAAATTAGTTCACGTAATAATGTAAAATTAATGTGCAATCAATCTATCAATTTTAACAACTCAACATATTATCAATCCAATTACATCCCTTTTATTTATTCGCATCATTTAATAATACTCCCATACTTCTTTACTCGATATTTAGCCACAAGGCTGGCCTATATACTATTTAGGCGTTGCTGCTGCAGTGACTTGACTGCTGTCGTGGTCTCACCGCAGCGGAATTTCTACTGTTGTAGCGGTACTGCTCTAGATAGTAACTCGACTTCGCTGGCAACCTCTATTTTTTAATACTTCCTTAATTAAAAAAGGTCTAATATTATTCAAAATTTTTAGCAATTTACACTCGAGTAAATATACATATCCTCTCACTTTTCATCCTATCATAATTATTTATTTTATTTCCATAGTCAGGATCAACCTAGCAACATGTAACACCCAGGAAGTCCCTAAGTTCAGACCCGAGGATTGAATCAGAAAAAATTACACCCGAGTCATTGAACGACTCAAGGGACGAGTCGTTATAGGGAACAATGACCTGTTATGCTCCTCATGGTAAGCCCCATGTCAGATTTTTTTCAGTAAGTGACGGGCCTATCAAAGACCCAATGGAAGAACCAATGGGTCATCCTGAGTGGTCGTTGAATGGGGTTCAGGAAATGCCCAAGTCTGAGTAAGTGACGACGAGAGGACACGACGAGCCATTGTTTCAAGTAACGACTCATCCTATTTGGTTATCGGTTAGAGAATTAGAAGAGTAATAGAATTTCCCCTAGAAGCAACGGATGGAGTAATGGGTCGTTGTTTCGTACGATGATCTATCCCTAGTAGTCGTTGGTTAGAACCTAAGCAAAAGACCGAAAATGCTTCAAATACAATAGGCAGGTGCAATGACCCTTTGGGGCAAGTAACGACTTGTCCTTTCAAACGTTGGTGATGGATCAGCCAAGTTCTAGAAATGCCCCAAGGAACAAAGGATCATTGGGGCATTTTTGTAATTTCTAAGCTCTAAATTCCTAAATTATGTCATTTTAAGCCCGGAAAGAAGTGTTTTAAGAGGGTTTAGCTTATCTCAAGTCATTAGACTCCTAGGCATGCAAAGTTTTGAGTTTCTTTCTGAAGATCAAGCTAGAATTCTCTTAATTCTTCCCTAAATTCTCTTGGGCTTTCAAGGATAGTTTGAGAATTAGTTTACCTAGGTATGTAGGGCTATGAATGAGAGTGTTATTTCACTCTCATGCCCAAATTTCTCCTTAATTTCATAAATTCAAGTCCTAATTCATGTATATAGATTTATAGGGTTTTAAACCAATTTTATGAAATTCTCTATGATATGTTTATGGGTCTAATCCCCTCATGGTCTAAAATATATTTTAAGTCTAATGAGAAGGTTTTATACACCATTTGATTACAAATTTATGATCTCAACTTATTAGAAATTATGCCCTATTATGCAAGATTCATGAAAAGTCAAGCTTATGATTTGTGATTTCAAGTATGATGATATATCGAGCATGAATGAATGTTTATAAATTTTCTATATATGAATCCATGATTTTGACTTATGAAGTGTATTTCAAGTATGCATGATTTAATATTTGGTCAAGCCCACACAAGTTAAGTATGTTTTCATGATTTAGCCAAGGCTAATAAGATCAACTTATCATATATTTGAAATCAAGACTCCTAATGCAGCTTATGATATATTTTGGAGTCAAGACTCCCAATATTCAGATCTCAGACTATGCACGTAATTATGATTTCAGCTTCATTGAAAAATGATGGGAGCACTATGCATATTTTTGGAAGTAGTGTCTAGCACCGAATTGTCTTGGGGTTTCAAGGCTCTCCAGTCTCAAAACTACTCGCCAACATAGGTATATCATTTTTTGGGACCTCTCAAAAGAATTCTCCCTATGCCCCTAAGGGGCCTCATCTTGATATCGATATCATTATAGCATCCTTAGCCCTGGCAAGATTTTGGACAGCTCTACCAACTTGAGTGTGATAGTTGGGGCATCACGTAAGCTCTATCATGATAGTGTTAGTTATAATGAGTCTCCCATTATTCCTTATGATTTGAGTTATTCATGTTCATGACTTATGATATTATATTTTACAACAAATTTGACCCAGTGATTAGTTTATGAGTTTTTACTTACGATTTCAGCTACGAAAATTTTCATATGATTTCTATTTCTAAATATTGGGTCACTACGTTTAGTTATTATAATCAGCTTATTGATTATGTATTCCCCAGATTCATTTTTCAGCATGCAGTCCTTACTCTTATGATCTAATGATTTATATTTATATGTATAATTTCAGTTAACATTTACGAAGCATGTATTAATTACCTTACATACTCAGTACATTCAAAGTACTAACTGCATACTCTATGCTATATTGTTTTATGATATAGGTTCAGGTGATCCAGTCCAATCTCGCCAATAGCTTGCTTTCCCTATCATCTCAGTTCAGCGCTGCCTTAAGTGAGTCCTTATTGTTCGAGGGCATCTATCATTTCAGTTTAGTGTTTCCATTTTGTTTCATACTTGGAGATAGCTGGGGGATTATCCTAGTATCTCATCAGTTAGTAGAGGCTTTCAAACATAGACTATCATGTTCAGCTTGAGATTTAGTATTGTGAAGTTATCGTTCGGTATATGTTATGTTATTCGGACTTCCGCTTATTCATGTTTAAGTTATTAGCTTCCACTTTAATATATGCTCTTTAATTGCTATATTCATGTCATGGGTCGACTTGGTGACATTCGTGATTCTAGATCCCGTGTCTCGGTCTGAGGTCTCAGCTCGGGTTGTGACAAACTTGATTTCAGAGCAAAGGTTTAGACGATCTTAGAGTGTCTGAAAGCCACATTGAGTAAATTCCTTTTCATGGGTGTGAAGCACACCACACTTATGAGGAAGAGGCTACAAGACATTTTAGGACATTTTCCATCTTTCATGATCTATGTCGTGTGATGAAGTATCTATCTATCCTTCTAACTCGTGTTATACGCATTTACAGAAATATACCTCCACGCTGAGTGAATGGTAGAAGGAATGACAATGAAAATGGCCATGAAAATGGCAACAGAGATGGGCATCAGCAAGCCCTGCCAGCACTAGCATATCCTTTGCCTGAGTAGATAACTCATGCCGAGTTTAGAGCGGCATTTCAGATGTTGGCACAGGCTATGACCGCTTACGTCAACCAACAGAAAATGAACCATGTTCCTCAGAATGGCTCCAACTGAGCTTAAAGAGTTTTAAGAACATTTGTAAGATCTCCTAAATAAGGGTTTCATCAGGCCTAGTAAATCCCTATAGGGTGCTCTAGTTCACTTTATTCGAAGAAGGATAGTTCTCTTAGAATGTGCATTGATTATCGACAGTTGAACAAGGTCAGAATAAAGAAAAAGTATCTCCTCCCCAAGATTAATGACTTATTTGACCAACTTTAGGGTGCTAACTGATTCTCAAAGATAGACCTCAGATTCGGCTGTTATTAGCTCAATGTTAGAGAGACTGATATTCTGAAGACAACTTTTTGGACTAGGTATGGTCAGTATGAGTTTGTAATTATGTCTTTTGGACTGACGAATACTCCTGTAGCTTTTATGGACTTGATGAACAGGGTATTCAAGCAGTATTTGGAGATGTTCATGATTGTCTTCATAGATGATATTCTCATATATTCTCGGATCAAGGAGGAGCATGCATTTCACTTGAGGATTGTGTTGCAGACTCTCAAGGATCGCCAGTTGTGCTAAATTTAGCAAGTGTGAGTTTTGGTTGAACTCAGTAGTATTTTTAGGCCACATGGTGTCTAACGAGGGTGTATAGGTGGACTCTTAAAAGATAGAGGTTGTGAAGAATTGGCCTAGACTAGTTAGTCCTTTGGATATCAGGAGCTTCTTAGGTTTAACTGGCTACTACAAGAGGTTTATTGAGGGATCCGTTGCAGCATCATTGACTATGTTGACCCAGAAGAAGGTCAAATTTCAGTGGTCAAATGCCTGTAGGAATATTTTTTAGGAGTTAGAGACTCGACTCACTTCATCCTTAGTATTGACCCTACCATAGGGAATGGATGGTTTCGTTGTGTATTGTGATGCCTCTAGGGTTGGTCTTGATTGTATGTTGATGCAATATGTAAGGTCATTGTGTATGCCTCTAGACAGTTTAAGACTCATGAGAAGAATTATCGGAAGCATGACCTAGAGTTGGCAGCATTGGTGTTTGCATTGAATATTTGGAGGCACTACTTGTATGGGTGCATGTGGATGTGTTCACAGACCACAAGAGCCTTCAGTATGTGTTGACTCAGAAGGACCTGAATTTGCGGCAAAGGAGATGGCTAGAGCTTCTCAAGGACTATGACATGAGTGTCCTTTATCATTTGGGCTTCGAATTTCTTTCTTTTGTATTCTTTAATGACCAACAATTGAATTTCTTAATTAAATAATGAGACCTCGCCAATTTATCCAAATTTTTGATTTTCTAAAAGGAAAAATAGTAGATTATCTCTTTTTCTAACAGATAAAAGAATATAAGAATCAATATTTGATCGAACTGGGACTTAAACAAGCGTCCCGAAATGGGTTTGCTAAATTTGCTTCTGTGGATGCTGGTTTTCTTCAATCCAAGGCAGTCCATTTTTACTCGTCGACACATGCTCTTAGTAGGCTGTCCTTGGAGAGTGTGTCTCATGTTGAGGATCGAAGGAAGGATTTAACAAAGGATGTCCACAGGCTTGCTCATTTTAGGGGTTTGCCTTGTCAACTCAGTAGATGGTGGTGTCATTGTTTAGAATGGGTCCGAATCTTTATTGGTGACCGAGGTCAAGGCTAAGCAAGATGAGGATCCTATCTTGGTAAAGTTGAAGGAAGCAATTCGAACTCAAAAAGTAGAGGTCTTCTCCCATGGGGGAGATGGTATACTCTGATTTCAGGGTCGATTATGTCTGCAAGCGGTAGATGACTTGTGAGAGAAGATGTTGAGCGAAGATCATGGTTCTCAGTATTCTATCCACCCAGGTGCTACCAAGATGTACCATGACCTACTGGAAGTCTATTAGTGGAATGGAATGAAAAAGTACATAACAGAGTTCGTGGCTAAGTGTTCAAATTGCCAGCAGGTGAAGGTTGAGCATCAAAGACCTGGGGGTGAGCTTCAGGATATTAGTATTCCTACTTACAAGTTGAAAAATATTAATATGAACTTCATTACAGGTTTACCTCGTACATGTCGATAGTATGACTTCATTTAGGTGGTTGTAGATAGGTTGACCAAAGCAGCGCATTTCTTATCGGTCAAAACTACTTATTTACTTGAGGATTATGCTAGATTGAATATTCGGGAGTTAGTTTGGTTGCATAGAGTTCATTTTTCCATCATCTCAGATAGGGGAACATAGTTCACTCTCAGTTTTGGAGATCTTTTCATAAGGGACATGGTACTCAAGTCAAGCTTAGAACAATTTTTCACCCGCAGACAGATGGTCAGGTTGAGCGGACCATTCATACCCTTGAGGACATGTTGAGAGCATGTGTGATTGATTTCAAGGGTAGTTGGGATGATAACTTGCCTCTCATCGAGTTTTCTTACAATAACAGTTACCACTCCAACATTCAGATGGTTCCATTTGAGGCTCTTTATGGGTGAAGGTGTAGATCACCTATCAGATAGTTTGAAGTAGGTGAGGGTACATTGATAGGACCATATTCAGTTCATGAGGCCATGAAAAAATTTCATCTAATTAGGAAAAGGCTGAAGACAACTCAGAGTCATTAGAAATCTTATGCGGATGTTATATAGAGAAAGCTTGAGTTTGAGGTTGATGATTGGGTGTTTCTGAAGGTGTCTTGCATGAAGGGAGTGATAAGGTTTGGTAAGAAAGGGAAGCTTATTCCCCGATATGCCGGTCCTTATAGGATTCTGAGGCGAGTTGGCAAGGCGGCATATGAGTTGGAGCTACCAGCAGAGTTAGCTTCGATACATCCAGTCTTCTGCGTATCTCTATTAAAGAAGTGGATTGGTGACCTATTCTTGGTTGTTCTGGTGGAGAGTTAGGTGTAAAGGATAACGTTACCCATGAAGAAGTTTTGGTTGAGATCCTCGATCATTAGGTTCGAAAGTTGAGAAACAAAGAAGTAGCTTCGGTAAAGGTTTTGTGGAGGAATCAGACTGTTGAGGGAGCTACGAGGGAAGTTGAAGCAGATATGATGGGTAGATACCGCATCTTTTTCCTTTTGGCTCAGTTCCAGCATGAGGTATCCATTTCCTCCATAGTACTCTATTTAGTTTCACGTAAAGTTTATGTTTCTAAGTTCCTTTCATGTCATTGCATGCGTGTATGTTTCATGAATTCAGTTCAGACATGTATATCAGTCCAGAGTCAGTCCTCCACCAGTTTTCAGTTTCAGTTGTTCAGTTTTGGGATTTCAGTTCCTTCCCTAGCTTTTTAGTATGCTTAACACCCAGGAAATCCCAAAGTTCAGACCCTAGGGTTGAATCAAAGAAATCAGGGAAAATTGCACCATAGTCATTGAATGATTCAAGGGACGAGTCGTTATAGGGAACAACAACTCATTGTGTCCCTCGTGGTAAGCCCCCTGTCAGATTTTTCTTTCAGTAAGCGACGGGCCTAGCAACGACTCGTTGGAAGATCCAACAGGTCGTCCTGAGTGGCCGTTGAATGGGGTTCAGGAAATGCCCAAGTTCGAGTCAGTGATGACGAGAGGACACAAAGAGCTGTTATTTCAAGTAACAACTCATCCTATTTGGTCATCAGTTAGAGAATCATAAGAGTAACAGAATTTCCCTTGGAAGCAACGGATGGAGTAACGGGTCATTGTTTTGTACGACGATCCGTCTCTAGCAGTCATTGGTTAGAATCTCAGCAAAAGACCGGAAGTGCTTCAGATACAATAGACAGGTCCAACGACCCGTTGGGGAAAGTAACGACCCGTCATGTCAATCATTGGTTAGGGATTAGTCGAGTTCTAGAAATTCCCCAAGGAACGACGAATGATCCAATGAGTCATCATATCCTACAATGACTCGTTGGTTGGATTGTTATAACTGGCAGTGTGCATTTTTCAGATGAATCATTAAGGGCCTTTTCATAATTTCTAAGCTCTTAATTCCTAAACTACATCGTTTTAAGCCCTGAAAGGAGTGTTATATCAAGTCATTAGACTCCCATGCATGCAAAGTTTTGAGTTTCTCTTTAAAGATCAAGCTAGAATTCTCTCAATTCTTCCCCAAATTTTCTTGGGCTTTCAAGGATAGTTTGAGAATCAGTTTATTCAGGTATGTAGGGCTATGAATGAGAGTTTCCTTGCACTCTAATGCCCAAATTTCTCCTCAAGTTCATAAATTCAAGTTCTAATTCAAGTATACAGATTTATAGGTTTTTAACCTAATTTTATGAAATTCTCCATGATATGTTTATGGGTCTAATCCCCTCATGTTCTAAAGTATGTTTTAAGTCTAATGAGTAGATTTTATACACCATCTGATTATAAATTCATGATTTCAAGTTATTAGAAATTATGCCCTATTATGCAAGATTCATGAAAAGTCAAGCTTATGATTCATGGTTTCAAGTATGATGAGATATTGAGCATGAATGAATATTTATAAATTCCCTATATATGAATTCATGATTTTGACATATGAAGTCTATTTCAAGTATGCATAATTTTAAAATTTGGGCAAGCCCACACAAGTTAAGTATGTTTTCATGATTTAGCCAAGGCTAATAAGATCAGCTTATTATATGTTTGGAGTCAAGAATCCCAATGCAGCTTATGATATGTTTTGGGGTCAAGATTCCCAATGTTCATATTTCAGGCTGTGCACGTAGTTATGATTTCAGCTTCTTTGAAAAATGATGGAGCACTATGCATATTTTTGGGAGTAGTGTCTAGCACTGAGTAAACTTGGCGTTCCAAGGTTTTCCGGTCTCAAAACTTCATGCCAACGTAGGTATATTATTATTTGGGACCTCTCAAAAGAGTTTTCCGCTGGCCCCAAGGCGCATCAGCTTGATATCGATATTATGGTATCGTCTTTAGTCCTGGTAAAGTTTTGGACGACTCTGCCCACTTGAGTGTGATAGTTGGGGCATCACGTAAGCTCTATCATGATGGTGTTGGTTATGAAGAGTCTCCTATTGTTACTCATGATTTCAGTTATTCATGTTCATGACTTATGATATTATGTTTTACAGCAAATTTGACTCAATGATCAGTTTATGAGCTTTTGTTTACGATTTCAGCTATGAAAAATCATATGATTTCTATTTCTAAATCTTGGGTCACTATGTTTAGTTATTATAATCAGCTTATGATTATGTATGTCTCAGATTTAGTTTTCAGCATGCGGTCCTTACTCTCATGATCTAGTGATTTATATTTATATATATGGTTTCAGTTAACATTTACTAAGAATGTTTTACTTACCGTATATATTCAGTACATTCAAAGTACTTATCGCATAATTTATGCTATATCGTCTCATGATATAGGTTCAGGTGATCCAGTTCAGTCTCACCGATACCTCGCTTCCTCTATCAGCTAAGTTTAGCCCTGCCTTGGGTGAGTCCTCATTGTTCGAGTGCGTTTATCATTTCAGTTTGATGTTGTCATTTTGTTTCAGACCTGGAGATAGCTGGAGGCTAGTCCTAGTATCTCATCAGTTAGTATAGGATTTCATACATAGACTAGCATGTTTAGCTTGAGATTTAGCATTGTGAAGTTATCATTCGATATACATTATGTTATTCAGACTTCCGCTTATTCGTGTTTAAGTTATCAGCTTCCGCTTTAATATATGCTCTTTAGTTGCTATGTTTATGCTATGGGTCAACTTGGAGCCATTCGTGATTTTGGTTCTCGTGTCTTGCTCTAGGATCCCAGCTCGGATCATGACACAACAACCCACAAATACATTTATCAATAATTTTGAATACAACCATTTTTCCATCAATAAATAAATTTATCTAACATCAAGGCTTACAATATAAGTAAGACACAATTATGTACCCAATCACATGCACATTGAACACACGGTAATTAGACTGTTATCTTTAAATTCATCTTATCAGATGTTTGTATACATGTCAGTATCATACCCGCCACTTATATTTGTCTCAAAGTCGTATGTATATCATAACACATCTATGCTGATCTCTATCATACAGTTGCATGCATATCATATCATGCCTATACGAATCTCTGTCACAGAGAACTGAACACATCTGTCTCACACACTGTACACACATGTATGTCTTATTTCTGCCCTTTCAGTCATGACCTGCAGGATACTCTAGAAATTCATGTATTGCATTGGCGTGGTACCTGCTCATTCGGATACTCACTTCAAACACAAGCTACTAATCTTCGGATAAGAGCTCATTATCCAACTTCCATCAATATATCTAATATGCTTATTTACATTAGTCAACTCATATGAAAATTCAAAAAGATATATAAATCAACAATCACCAGTATAATTCAACATGCTATTAATATAATCAACACATATGACTCCTCATAAGTACACATTGATTATTACAATTGCACTTAAATTTCACAACAACAAACAACATTTACATCTCAGAGTTCATTCACAGAACATAACTAAATCATCATTACCTCTGCCAGTATCAGCGTTCGAAGACCAATTAATCATATTTAGAAATTCATAACCCATATAGTCCTCACTTAAAGTTGAGGTCTCATAATCGTAACCTGCTATCTTTCTAGTTATTTATCCAACTAGCTAAGTCTCACTTCATCTATCATAATAATAAAACACACAAGGTAACCTTCACAATTCATCGGTTCAACCTTTCCTACCCTCTCACTTAAGGATCTATCACATAATTAGGTTCTTTCAAATTGATTATCAGATTATTTACATCAGTCTCCATTTCAAGGCAACTTACTTAGGCCCATCATCATCCCTTTAACATATTCATTCACAAAGAAAATTCATTAACACACAATAATCATTTCAACGCAACTCAAATTTAATTACTCAACCTTGATATTACGGGTTCTCACAAATACCCGTTCTTTTCTTACCTCAGATTCATTTTAATCTAGTTAAATTATACTACCAGCCTTACATTTTCATTCATACAATTAAATTGCAACATCAAGTTCATATAACCAAAACTAGGTCTGATCACCTCACTTCTTCCCTTTATTCGTATTATTACAATCATTTGCCCAAGATTACACCCCCAAAATATACAATCAAGAACAACTACAATCACATGTCATCAAGAGTATTCCATCAAGAACATCACATCAAGAATGCACCACCATTATTAATTATCAACAAGGTTTCACTTTCTCACATGTTCTCGTACTTAGGATTAATCCTCTAATTTTTATAGCTATGCCACTACAAACCCTTTATCATGTTATCATATTTTATGATACATCTACCCTCATCAATTGTACATCAATAGTACACACATGTACAATTTACTAATTATATTCTAACACAAAGGTAAGCCATGAACTACCTGGGCACTTAGCTACCGCCAAGGAAGCGATAGAGTTCCATTTTTTATGCACCGAGTCTAACGTTTCTTGAAGAATTCAGTCGGGGAGGATGGTGGAATATTTCCTTTCTCTAGCCACCCTATTCTTTTTCCCTGCTAGAATAACGAAAAGTTGTTTCCATGGCATTTTTAATGACTAAACCTTGTTATAACAGGATATGGGTTTTAAAAGTGAAAAAAGTTACGGAGTTCTGATCTGCGTCTTCCACTTCAACAATGCTTGTGTCGCTGCAGCGGTCCTTCCATGGAGACAAGGCATCCATTCTAGAGGTCCTATCATTGGGCCCACGGGAATTTTTAATTCCGCCCCTTTAAATAAAATATAACCATTACTTTGGTCCTTACCAGAAATAACATTAGTCTTGTATAAAAATTTCAAATTCTTGAGTCAATGTTGTAAAAGGGCTATAACAATCGGACCAATCGTTACAAATGTATGAAATGAATAAACATCTAGAATAAAGAGGATCCATGGTAGCCTGGAGAGAATCAGCTCGCCCTCAGATAGATTGGTAGTAGTGTTAGATATAGGGTCTCGAAGAGCTTCTTGGATCACACTCTGCCCTCAGTAAAAAGAAGTTTAGGAGTAGCATCTGTACAAACATTATGTACTGGTAGGCATCATAGGCCGACCTTGAATGATAGAAACTGTATATTATAACTCAACAAAAAAGCAAAAGACACCAACAATCAGCCATGAAAATCATCCACTCATAAATTCAGGTAATCACTAATGCTAATAGTCATATTCACATTATTAGTCCTAACATTGCCAATCAAAAACAACAAATATATATGTATGTATGTATGTATGTATGTATGTATGTATGTATGTATGTATGTATATATATATATATATATATGTATGTATATGACCCTCAAAATCAAACAACAAAACAACACAAGTCTATAATGTAAGCAAGTCACATGGAACACAACAGAATCAAGTCCATACTGAACATAAAACAATTCTCTGTATCTCATCAATTACGCGTCTGTACCAAACTTGGTCTCGTATCAATCATTTATGAGTCTCATATTTGTACACACATGCCAGGGGGTCTTATGCTTGCCCTTTAAGTCATTAATTATTGGGACTAGAAATTCATGATGTACTGTACTCGCGTGGTGCCTACTCCCACTCATCTGCTCGTTCAGATGCTCTCCTCAAACACGAGGCACTCATAATACAACCGCTCATCCGGATGCTCACCTCATGCACGATCCACTCATTTTCTAATAGTAATATATTACTCCATCAACACACAACTACTAATCCGGTTACTCCTCATGGACACGAGCTTCTCTTTCACGACCCGATTTTACACCCTAGCCGTAACACGGGACAAGGAACCCCGAAAGGCTCCAAGTCGACCCATGGCATAATCATAGAATATCACTTAATAATAGAAACTACTAACATAACATAACTGAGTGGAAGCTAACTAAAAGAGTCTAATTTAAAACCCAAAATAACAAATCTCATAAAATTCTGATACAAGCTGAATTTATCTATATGAGTCTGAAAGCCTATACTAAACTGATGAGTTGCTGGGACAAGCCCCCAGCTAACTCCTAAAGTCTGAAAACTGAAACATAAATGAAATAGAAAACATAGATCCCCTCCTTGAGAGGTGAAGACTCACCATAAGCAGGTGAGATAGGAGTGGAGCGTATCTAACTATGTGGTTGAGTCTGAAAACTTGAATCTATATCATGAAATGATATAGCACATAAAGTATGCGGTCAGTACTTGAAATGTACTGAGTATGTAGGAAGCGTAAGTAATCTAAACATGCAAGTATACAAGAAAGAAGTAAACTGATACATCAACATGTATCTGAACTGGAATACAACAACCCTGTCTGAGATACATATATATATATATGTATATATATATTTCCATTAAGCTTTTATTTGAAAATATTTACCAAAGTATAATCAAACTGATGCATAAGGGCCATGTACTGCACATATACTGAGAATTTAAAGTTGTAGCTGATATCATACACTGTTTTGATTCTTTGTTGATAATTGAGTCTGAATTCTACTAAGCTGATTTTAACTGTAATTTGAGATCATACGGAGCTAAGATGGAATAATATTGTAGGCTAAGGATACATTCTCTGCTATGGAGAGTCCCTGGCTGACTAAGGGAAACATTCTCGACTATGGAGAGTCCCTGACTGACTAAGGGAAATATTCTCTACTAATGAGAATTTCTAACTGATCTAAGGGAGGCATTCTCTACTAATGTGTTACATCCTGTAAGTTCCTAATGTTTAGTTGGCCTATTCGTATATTAGAAAAGAGTTTTAGAGTTTGGCGCGTACAAAAAAAGGGGCCTGAGAAAAGGTCGAACGAGTGCGGAATCGGGAAAGAGAGGGAGAAGGCCAAAGCAGGCTGCAAAAGGGGCAGCGTGCCATGGACCCGCTCCCTCTGCGTTGGGCGCCGTGACAGGCCCGTGAATTGGCGCGATAGGGTCCGTGGTGTGTCCACCGCCCAAGTTATATATAAGTTTAATATTTTCATTTGTATCATTTCCAAATAACAGACCAGCGATTAGAGAGGAGAGATACGCCATTTTCAGTAAGTTTTCCTCTGTTTATGTTGCGAAATGCCGCCCAAACTCAAATTAACTTCAGGTATAGAATTATAAGCCTGTAGGGAGCATTACTACGGAATTAGTTTCTTGAAATTCGCCCAACAAATTGTAACCTCGCCGAGTAGAATTTGTTGGAATTACTCCAAACTAATTTCTATATGATCATAGGTTTCAAGTAAGTATTTCTCCCTTATGAACTCTCGAGAAATTATACATTTTCGATCGTGTTTTGATAAGTTGAAGTATAGTTAATATTAGTACTAAAATTTATCATTTTTGCAGAATTTAGTACTGAAACTAGTCTCATTCTCTCAGTAATACAATTACAGTTAGAAAAAACTGTTGAATACGGATTGAAACTCGCCAGTTAATCAGGAATCGACGATCCGGGTATGTTAAGGCAGATCCATTTGGCAAGTTATTTTCTTCAGTATTATAATCCAATTTGAATTCCAGTAAACAAGACAGAAGCTTATGTATTGTGATTAGTAGTTGTTATTAGCTGAGGCTAGTATTTTATGCCTAGTCTGAGATTGACCTTGCCCTGTATAGCCTTCCATAGCCAACCCTAGGGTTACTAGCTGTGTCGACGCCCGCCAGGGGCGAGATGACGTCACTCAAGGAGCGGTATGTTGTCCACAAGGGACGAAGTTGGGGTCCAAGGTCCTAATGCAGTCCATTCCATGGTTGGACTATTATATGTTGTATCGGCACCACACCCCCTATCGAGCCTGGTGCTTGGGGTGTAGATATCAGGGACTGGTAGGATGGCTAGAGCCACTAGTTGAACTGTTTTAACCTTGTTAGGGGTGTATAGATTGAAGTGTACTCACCAGGGCTTATGGAGATTTCAGGTGGGTTATTCTGTATTGGTTGTACCTTTCGGCTTATGGAGGTCAGATAAGGTTTTTATTTGTAGTAGTTACTGATAGTTTAGATAGTAGGAAGTTCAGCTATTCATGTAGTATTTCTATCCCTTCTTTTCAGTTCGTTCCGTTATTTAAAGTTATTGCCTTACATATTGTACTGACGCCCTCTTGGGCCACTGCATTACTTGCCTGCAGGTGCCGATGGACGTAGACCTAGATCTTCTTAGCTTTCAGCTAGAGTTAGCAAGGCCATCAGCTCCATTCCTCCGGATCTAGTAGCTAGAAGGTTTACTCTCTTTTGTTTGTACAGTTTGTGGGTAGGTCGGGGCCCTGTCTCGACTAGTATATCACTCCTAAAGCCTTGCAGATTGTTTTGGATTTCCTATGGTTAGCTGTTGATGGCCGTGTGGGACCCATTTGTTCTTTATCTTATGTGTTGGCCATACGGGGCCTTGTTTAACTATTAGATAGCGGCCTTGTCGGCCATAGCTTAGTTTAGTACTGGATTTACTTTACAGTCATAACTAGATATCATGTTGGCTTTATCATCCCGCATAGGATTCCCCGTTATTACTTGTTTTTGGTTAGCTGTTTTCTTTTACAGGTGGCTATAAGGCTTTGTTGTCTGGGGACTATGTTTACAGCCGAGATATAGCCCGTTGTTTTCTTGATTTGAGGATTGGCATTAGTTATGCACCAAAGGTGCGCAAGCTCAGTTAGACCAGTTCAGACCGTAGTAGGGTTCCAGGTGCCAGTCATGCCTCCCAAGGTGGGGCGTGACAAAGTTGGCATCAGAGCAGGTAGTATCCCAGGGAGTCTGCAAGCCGTTCTAAGTAGAGTCTTGTCTTTGTATGTGTTGTGCACCACATACTATAGACAAGAGGCTGCAAGACAAGTTAGGGTAGTACTCTTCTTTCTCTTCCAATTGTGTTATAGAGCTGTGATGTATAGAGTTGTGTCCCTAAGCTTACTGTAATCTATTTTCCTACAGAGAGATGTCAGATATACGACAGACCACGACTGGAAGGAAGTTAGATGCCGCAGCAGGAGAAGGCACTAGCAGGATGCCTCAGTCAGAGTCAGCCTGGTCTGAGGGAGACAAGGGGACTCCACCTCGGTCTCCCCAGCAATCTTCGCCACGTTAGGAACCGTCTAGAGCAACAGATGTGTTGGCACCACCTCCACCAGTTTCTATATGGATGTCGTCAGATTAGGAGGTCAGGAGTGTTGTTTTTATCATAGCCTAGATGATGGCTGCACAGTGTCAGCTAGTAGCACCCGTGGTTGCTGAGTCTTCAAGAGGACCTGGTGGTTTGAGGGTTTGAGAGTTCCTTGCACTGAGTCCCGTGCAGTTCACAGGGAAAGATCGGAATGAGGACCCTCGGGACTTTTTAGACCAGCTACAGCAGATCTTTAAGGTAATGCATGCCACACCAGTGGAGTCGATTGAGTTAGCGGTATTTCAGTTACGGGACATAGCAGTATTATGGTACGCGAGTTGGGAAAGGTCCCGAGGTAGAGATGTTCCCCCTCCGACTTGGTCTAGCTTTTTAGAGGCTTTCCTGGACCATTATTTGCCACGAGAGATTCGACAGGCCCGGGTAGATCAGTTTTTACATCTAGAGCAGGGTTCGATGAGCGTTCGGGAGTATGCTATGAGATTCGACTCCCTGGCCCGATATGAACCGACTTTTGTAGATACCATGCTGGCCAGGATGCACCAATTTATCATGGGGCTTAATCCAAAATATGTAAAGACTTGTATCACAACTACTTTGCGAGAGGATATGGATATTTCCCGTGTTCAGGCATTTGCTCAAAATATCGAGGGGATCAGGCAGCGATAGTGAGAGATAGATAGGGCAAATCAAGAGCAGCCGCGCAGGGTTAGACCTAGTGACTTTCAGGCAGAGTTCCAGGGTGGACCCAGGCCATGACTATCGAGCTGACCACCCAGACCTCCACCCCCACAGCAGCAGCAAGGTAGTTGACCAGGCCGTCAGGGGCAGTCAGGACCCGGTGAATGTTCATGGATATCGGGTTCACAACAGTAGAGGGGGTCAGAGCAGAGTAGATTCACCATGCCACCTTGCCCTATTTGGAGTCGATGCCATCTTGGGGCATATAGGTATGGTTCTTCTGCGTGTTACATCTGTGGGAAGCAGGTTCACCTGATGAGAGACTATCCAGCCAGGGGTCAGAGTGATCAGAACCGGCAGGATAGATCTTCAGTGGGGTAACGTGCCCCAGCATCCCCATTAGGGCGTAGGACCTCATCTCAAGCTGGCATAGGCCGAGGCAGATCAGGTGCATCTAGCTCAAGCACTGGTCCCGATCACACTTATGCTTTACCGGGGCGATAGGAGTCAGAGTCATCGTCGGAAGTTGTGACAGGTATGTTGGACATCTTCTCTCATTCCGTGTATGTTTTGATAGACCCAGGATACACTTTGTCTTATGTTACACCATTAGTAGCCCAGAAGTTTGGTATTACGCCAGAATTGCTTCAACGACTTTTTTCAGTGTTCACACCCGTCGATGATTCTATTATAGCTTAAAGGATCTATCGGGATTGCACTGTAGAGGTTGTTGGTCGCCAGACTTTAGCAGATCTGGTGGAATTAGAAATGATTGACTTTGATGCAATTATGGGTATGGATTGGCTAGCACCATGTTATGCCAATATAGAATTTTGGACCAAGACTGTCCGATTCCACTTTTCAGGGGAGGTAGTACGTGAGTGGAAAGGTAATGTAGACACGCCAAAAGGTAGGTTTATTTCCTATCTTCGGGCGAGAAAGTTGATAGCGAAGGGGTGTGTTCGGACCAAACTACACTCAAGTGCACGTGGTCATACAAGTAGTAAAGTGGCTTTATTTCAAGCCAAGTATCGATCCCACAGGGACTGAATTACGGTAGTAATTATCCTAATTGTTAGTGAACGATATCTCTATGAAGGTAGACAACCAAACAAATAATGTTTTATGAGTCAATATTAATAGTTAATAAGAACCTAAGTAAAGATTGTAATTTAAAGTCTGAACAATAGCAATGAACAAGCTGAGGGTAAGGCAAGCATGCAGGGATGTAATTTATTAATTAGATTCAATCAATCTTCTCTTCGGTTGTTAGTCAGGAATTAATCGCCTATGGATTGGATCTTTCGACTCCTATCCAATTAAAGAATCATGAGACCTACATTACACATTTCTGTGATGTAAGAACCCCATGCTCTAGCCATACATAACAAATTCCATAAATGACTAATACGACTTTCAGATATATTTCTATTCTGAACGTAAATCTTCTCTCAATTTTCCCAACTAAGAAAAGATCATATCCCACCAATTCACATCTATCCAATTAATTTCCCTTTCAGAATCAAAATTGGAATTCTAAGATATACATTAACATTGGCCAAACATTAACGTAGTAAAAACAAGAATTGATAGAACAACTATTAAAAAGAAGATGAAAACTGAAATGATTAGTAATTACATTCCTCTACAATTATCCTTAACCTCAGCAAGAGATGAATTAGCCACTCATTTATGGATTAACCATCTTCAAACAAGTAGAATTCATACAAGCAATTGAAATTAAAGAGAAAAAGGAAGAGAATTAACCCTAGAAATCTTCCTCTCAACTGCCTGCTAACCACGTTCTTGCTCCAAAAATGTCAGAATGTTTAAAATAAAACCTAAGTGTGCTATTTATACTAGTGGGAATTTTTTTCGGAATAACAAGCAACGTGGCATGGAGTGTATCCGGAGGACTTCCTCCGTTCCATGGTGCTATTGCGGACCCCCACTGGAACTCGGCTCCTAGGTAAATGCACCTCAGCGTGGCACGACATGTATCGCAGAGCATTGCCTCCGTGCCATGGTGCTATCTTGCACCTTCACTGGAACTTGAGGTTTCGGGTAATCACCCTCAGCGTGACACGGGCATTGCAGAGCAGTGCCTCCGTGCCACGGAGGTAATGCGCACCTCCACTAGAATTTGACACAATTTATCCTCCCAGACAGAATGCCTCCGCGATGGTAGCGTGACACAGAGCCATCGCTGAGCCCCTATTTTGGCCAATTTCCCTTGTCAACTTCCACTTCTTGCTTCCGAGTCCATTCCCATACTTTACCAACTTGTAGATTAGCTTCCAAAAATTTCTTCTAACTGCAAAGCAACACTAATCATGTTGGTTAGTATAAACTCATATTTACATAAAAATCACATGAGAATGCACACATAAAAATAGATAAACAAGTAGAAATGAAGTATGTGAGTACCACTTGGGCATGAAATTCTGCCCAAGATCACTTACCCCACACTTAAAACCTTGTTCGTCCTCTCACATCTCATGCAATTGAAACCCACGCATAGCTAATTTGGCGCGACCATTCAAGCTACGGCTATACAAATTATTTAAGATAGCAAATCATCAAGACAGCATGCATGGTTTCATCAATAAAATGAAGTACACCACATTAAGACCTCCTAACCTTAAGAATCGATTCTCGATCTTGGCAAACTCGTGCAAATCAACTGATCAAGATATCCGACACAAAATTTAATCTCTCGTCAAGCATGTGCCCTCGCAACACAAGAGAATTACCCCATGTGCACTCATAAGATTTCCAAAGCACTACATGTAGGGGTATATGAATAAGATTACGCTCTCTCTCCCAAAGAATTCACATGCATCATGTCGTGAACCATAAGCTTGCCCCTAGTGTTTTACTCCACTAATATAAGGATGCATGATGTAAGATCACGTAGTACTTAATGGGTTATAATGTAAACTAAGGAACTAGTAACTACTAGGTTAACCAATAACAGCAACTAGCTTCCCTAAGCGCTTTTAATACATCTCACCTTCATTACGAACATTGCTTCTTCCTCCATCCTCTCATTCTTGAATTTTCTTCCTTTTTTTGTTCTCATTTCTTTAAGCACACTCGACTTACTAGCAAAGAGTATTTAAGCATCCCTTTTTTTTCATTCATTGATTTTCTTACTCTCTACTATTAATTAATCAATTTCAACAAGTGCACCTTTGACCTTTTCTTTAACTTTTACAACTTTCGCTTTCCTTTCGTTTCATAATTCTCACTCCTTCACTCTTTGGGAAAATTGTTTTTCTTAAGCGCTTAAGAGTTTTGGATCAAATTCACGGCTAATGAAAAAACGGATTAAGCTCGGTTTGTATCTCTCAAAGAATAGGCTAAAGGCTCAATGGGGCTAACTAGGATGTAACATTCAAGGTAGCTATGATAAGGGAGAAACTTCTGGTTCATTCAAAGAAATGCCTACATCCTTTCCTACAATCCAAAAACTTCATTTTATTTAGTATACACACAAGACAAGTTCTAGACACTTCAAAATAGCATGGAATAGTCGAAAAACCTAACCTCACACTCACTGCACATGCTCAACTTAAGACATATTCATAGACTCTTCAATCAGTTAATTACAAGAATTCACTATTAAGCCTCGATCACACCGAATCAAATTCTAGGGCTTAGGTATCTCAACATGTTTAACACATTTGCATGCTTTCATATGAATCACACTTGCATCTTACAATCATGTGTAACACGTAACAAGAATGTCGAACCATTAATTAGCGACACATTTGGAAAACAAACGAAAGAAAGACAAAAGAAAAACTAATCCTATCCACTAAATTTTCCTTAAGACGGTCGTCATCCATCCATCATCGGGAATAGTCGCTATCTATGATGTCGGTTCAATGGAACTATTCTTGGAAAAAGCACCGAAAACAAAAACCGAGAAACCCAACACAAAAAATTTCGACAAAAAAATTTTAATAGAAAAAGATAAATATAATTGAAAATTTACACAAACACACAACAACAGCTAAAGATTTATTAAAATTACAACACCAACTACCACAATTTCATCAGTTACAAAACATGAAACACAGAGTCACAGGGTCACAATTAGCACAATCCACAAACAAACACAAACACAACAGCTAGCACCTAACTACTCCCACCCATACTTAATCGGAACACTGTCCCTAGTGTTCACATAATTGCAATTTAACAACAAAGTTTGGGTGGTGAAACTCCCTGATCAATCAAAATATTCAATTTCCTCATCAGGTGCCAGCGCTTCATCTCCAAGATCAGAATCGCCCCCGCCGTCCTCGTCCGACTCAATGTTTGAGTCCTCCCGGCGTGTCTCCTCATCAGTAGGGACGTCATCATCCACGGGCTCCACAAATGCGGGCCCCACTTGGCATAAAGCTCGGGCATTCTCATTGAATGGATAATCCAACTCGAGCTGCCACAACTCATCCTCCGTTGTGGGCCTTCCACCGATGCACAGCTGCAATATCTGCATCCCATACATTCGGGCCATGTATTGATCATCCCGAGCATGTCGCTCGGCTAGTGTAAGCACAGGACCATAAGTAGTGTCAGGTGCCTTGGTTTTGGTAACATCCAAGGCACGCCTGTCAATCTGAGGGATGTAGTCTAGGGCCTCCTCCTCAATACCGTGGCCCCTCAGGAAAGTGGTAAGCAGACCACCAAACCCATACTGATGCCCCTGATGCAGTCGGGCTCTCTTCATGGCAGAGATGTGCACCCCCGGGATCAGACACGAGCAAATAATTTTCAACCATATCCGGGCCTCTCTGTTCATCTGGGAATAGGGCAATGTCTGGTGGTAGCCCCTTTCCTTGTACCTACCCCACCTGGTTGTGGATCGAGCTCAACATAAGGTGCGTCTAATATCCGCGTAAGGTGGAGTGATGATCAGCTGACAGAGGACATGAGCGTATGTGTCCCGCGCCCCCAGGATCGCATTTAAATGGTGGGGTTCAAAGGTGACCACCTGCCCTCTGATTTTGATGGTGTGGCTGCGCAAGGTCGGGTTCCAGTTAGCATAGAATTCCCGGATAAGATGGAGATTGCACTCCCTGGGTTCTTCAAAAATGAAGTTTAGCCCAGCAGTGTCAATCATGTGTAGAATCCGCGGGAATTCCTGTGCTAGTGGTTCCTGTGCTATCTGCTCCTCCAGGAAGTACTTCGTTTCCTTGTGCTTGGCATACCATTTCTTCCCCTCCTTCGTCACCCATCTGGTTCCATACTGTCCGCATTGCCCCTGAGGAACCGCTGGTGCTGCTGCCCCGAGTCTCACTCTCTTTCTGTTGGCGCCAGATGTGGATGCGCCCTTGCCTTTGTCCTGTCTTCCTAACATTTTTCCTGTACATTCAAAACATACAGTTCCAATGTCATTTGAGCCATAGTTGGCTACGACTAAGTTTGGGCTTAATTTGATCACCCCATACTTAGTCTTTAGCCGCAGTCAACACAATTCGACAAGACATTCATGTTTTTGCAATTCTTAATTCTCAACATGCTCAGTGCATTCATACAAGTCGATGGAACAATTTCTTTGTACTACTTAGACTTCATACAATGAATTATAAAAATTCCTCCATCGATTCAATTATATCATCATGAGCACTTTGTAATTTTAGCACAACAACCTATGTTAATTCTCTATTCACATCCCCCGAAAATCCATCTTCTACCATAGTATAATTCACTTCAATCACAATATGTTTCACTTCAAACAACATGCACAACTCAAAATATCCACATTTTAACTCATTTATTCTTCTTCCTATTCAACCCTCAACCCTAGTTATCAACATCGTAAGAATTTCAACAATCATGCAACTATTGAGTTAATCTACTCACATCGATCCTATGAACATCATTAAATCATAACTCAATTGATTGCCAACTTATTAATCACTTAGGGCAAGGTTTCATCATAAAAACATGTTCAAGAATCAAAAAATTGAGCAATAATGGGAAAAAATTCAAGAACATACCTTTACTTTGATGAAATCAAAGAAAAATCGAAGGATTTTGCTCACTAGGTCCGTGGAACGTTAAGGGAGAAGGGAATTTGGGGTGTTGGTCGCGGAGGATTTGAAGAAATGGGGAAAAAATGAAGGGATTTGGGTTAAAAAGGGGGTTTTCGCGCGGGTTTACCCGGTGACCCGAGGTGACTCGACGCGAAAGACACCTCAACGTGTCATGGAGGCCATTGTGGAGGCCATCCTACGTGACACAGAGCTATCGCAGAGGTGTTCTGGAATTCTTTAAAAAATCCGAAATAACCTCAACGTGTCACGGAGGTTAACGCGGAGGCCCTCCTCCATGACACGGAGCCAACGCGATGGCTCACTGGAAATTCCCCAAATTTTATTTTCTTACCTCAATTTTTCCTTTGCGCGTTTTTGTATTTTGGCCCTCCATTCCACCTGAAAATCATTCAACCACAAGAAAATTCACTAGAAATCATAGGTTTCCTCTCAACTATTGTCATCTTTCTTTTTTTTTTCTTTTTTTTTTGTTATTTTTTTTGAAATAATCCTAACTATTCTATTACATCACATTCACGGGTTGCCTCCCGTGCAGCGCCTGGTTTACCGTCACGGCTCGACGTTGTTCATCCTTAATCATCCGCTAAAGTGATAGACGTCTTCTCTCAAATAACGCCTTCACCCCAGTAATGCTTACATCTTTGCCCGTTCACCAAAAATGTGGCACTTTTATCCTCTTGCAACAATTCCACTGCCCCGTATGGAGTCATTCTCACCACTTCAAACGGTCCTGACCACTTGGACCGCAACTTTCCTGGGAAGAGTTTCAACCTCGAATTAAACAACAACACTTTTTGCCCTGGCTCAAAGATTCGATGCACCATATGCCTGTCGTGCCACCTTTTAGTTTTCTCCTTGTAGCATTTAGCACTTTCATAGGCGTGCCATCAAAACTCATCTAATTCGCTAAGCTGCATCAACCTTTTCTTCCCTGCTAGCTCCGGATGCATATTTAGCTTTCTTACAGCCCAAAAAGCTTGATGTTCCATCTCCACAGGTAGATGACATGCCTTTCCACAAACCAATCTGTACGGAGAAGTCCCAATGGGTGTCTTGTATGCAGTTCTGTAAGCCCACAATGCATCGTCAAGTTTGCTTGCCCAATCAATTCGTTATGCATTCACTGTCTTCTGTAGAATCTGCTTTATCTCTCTTTTTTACACCTCTACTTGCCCACTAGTTTTGGGATGATACGCTATCGCTACCTTGTGCCACACCCCATACTTAGCTAGCAAGTTCCTGAAACTTGCATTCACAAAATGAGCCCCTCCATCACTGATAATAGCTCGGGGTGTCCCAAACCTGGTGAAAATTTTCTTTTTCACAAATTTCATCACCACCTTGTTGTCGTTCCTGGGACAAGCTGCTGCCTCGACCCACTTAGACACATAGTCAACTGCTACCAAGATGTAACAATTACCAAAGGACGGTGGAAACGGGCCCATGAAGTCTATTCCCCATACATCAAAAACCTCAACTTCTAATATCTGCTGCAGTGGCATCTCCTTTCTTCTACCGATTGTGCCTGTTCTTTGACATCTATCACACATTTTTACATATGCTATAGAATCTCTGAACAGCATAGGCCAAAAGAAACCTGACTGTAGCACCTTGTGAGCTGTCCGCTCTCCTCCGTGGTTCCCTCCATACAACGATGAGTGACAACTCCTCAGTACTTCTGCAATCTGGCTTTCTGGGATACATCATCTCATCACTTGATTCGGTCCCTGCTTAAACAGATACGACTCATCCCATATGTAATATCTGCAATCATGTCTCAACTTCTTTCTTTGCTGAGCCATAGCCTCCGGTGGGTAGACTCCACTTATCAGCAAGTTCACAATATCTGCATACTAAGGGATTTCAGCTTCCCTTATTGCCAAGAGTTGCCCATCTGGGAACTCTTCTTTGATGCTATCACCTTCCTTCACATGCGAACGGCTTTCCAATCACGATAGGTGATCTGCCACTTGATTCTCGCTCCCCTTTCTGTCCCGAATCTCTAGGTCAAACTCTTGTAGAAACAATATCCATTTAATTAGCCTAGGCTTTGCATCCTTCTTGCCAAACAAATACCGAATTGCTGAATGATCAGTATATACCACCACTTTCGAACCCACCAGGTAGGATCTGAATTTTTCAAATGCGAACACCAATGCTAGCATCTCCTTTTCCGTGACTGTATAACTGACTTGGGTCGCGTCAAGTGTTTTGCTTGCATAATAAATGGAATGAAAAATTTTATTCCTCCGCTGCCCCAATACAGCTCCTACAGCCACGTCACTTGCATCACACATCAATTCAAAAGGATGTTCCCAATCCGTAGAAATGAGAATAGGCACTTCTACCAGCTTCTGTTTTAGCTCCTTGAATGTTTTTACATAATCCTTGTAAAACTCGAACTTCACCTCTTTCTCTAGCAACCGACATATCGGTCTAGAAATTTTTGAGAAGTTCTTGATGAACCGTCTGTGAAACCCTGCATGTCCAAGAAAACTGCGAACACCCTTCACTAACACTGGTGGTGGTAGCTTTTCAATCACCTCAATATTTGCACGATCGACTTCCAACCCTTTGCATGACACCTTATGGCCGAGGACGATACCCTCTTTGACTAAAAAATGACACTTCTCCCAGTTGAGCACCAGGTTTGAGTCTTCACATCGAGCTAACACCCTGTCAAGATTCTGCAGACATGTAGCAAACGAATTATCGAAAACAGAAAAGTCATCCATAAATACCTCGACAAAATCTTCCACCATATCGTGAAAGATCGCCATCATGCATCTCTAGAATGTGGCTGGTGCATTGCATAGACCAAATGGCATCCGCCTGAAATCATATGTCCCATAAGGACATGTAAGAGTGGTCTTCTCCTGATCCTCCGGTGCTATGGCTATTTGATTATAGCCGGAATATCCATCCAGAAAACAATAATACTCTTGACCTGCCAACCTGTCCAAAATCTTATCAATAAATGGAATAGGATAATGATCTTTTCTCATGGCCTCATTGAGTTTCCTGTAGTCCATGCAAATTCGCCAGCCTGTGACTGTGCTTGTGGGAATCAGCTCATTCTTTTCGTTGGTGACCACGGTCATCCCTCATTTCTTTGGAACACACTAAACTGGGCTAACCCATTCACTATCTGAAATGGGATATACCACACCTGCATCAAGCCACTTGATCACTTCCTTTCTGACTACATCCTTCATCACCGGATTCAACCTCCGCTGATGTTGCACAGTTGGCTTGGATCCTTCCTCCATAAAAATCCTGTGTGTGCAAAAAGCTGGACTAATTCCTCTGATGTACGACATCTGCCAACCCATTGCTTTCTTCCGCCTCTTGAGGACCACCAATGCATCTTTCACTTGTGCCTCTGTCAGTTCTGTGGAAATGATGACTGGCAAGGTGTCATCTTCCCCCAGAAATACATACTTCAGATGTGGAGACAATGTCTTTAACACCAATTTCGGCGCCTCCTCAATTGATGGCTTTAGCAAGGGTTCCAAGGACCTCATCAACGACTCAAAGTCCTGCTTCCTGAGAAACCATTTTGGATCATTCAGAGTCTGCACCATCTCATATGTAGCACTGTCCCCAAAATGATCGGAGCCCACCAAGGCTCTCTCCAATGGGTCCTGTGAGTAAACAATCTGATGAGTCGATTCCTTATTTAGAACACTAATTGCTGATAGCTCCTCATAAATGGCCGGCAGCTTCATGGCCTTGTACACATCAAAAACCTCTACTTTGTCATATGCTCGCATGGTTAGCTGCCCAGCAGCCACATCAATCAAAGCTCGCATGGTTGCCAAGAAAGGACGTCCCAAAATAAATGGGACTTCCGCATCCGGCTCGAAATCTAAGATTATAAAATACACTGAGAAAATTAGGGAGCCCACTTGCACTAGCACATCCTCCACAATACCATCGGGTCTGGCCAATGAACGGTCAGCTAGCTTCCAGATCACAGTCGTTGGTCTAGGGATACCCAACCCCAACTTCTTGAACACCGATGTCGGCATCAAGTTTATGCTTGCTCCCAAATCACATAATCCGCGAGCTCGAATAGATTGCCCAGTTGTAATCTAAATAGTAAAACTCCCACGATCCTTGAGCTTTGTCGGCAATCTATTCTGTATTCGGGAGGTGCACTCCTCAGTAAGCGCCACTGTAGCATACTCCATCAATCTGCTTTTGTTTGCTACAATGTCCTTGATGTACTTGGCATATTTCGGCACTCCCTGCAAAACATCAACTAAAGGTAAATTAATATGTACCTGTTTCAACACTTCCATGAATTTCTTGAAGCAAGCTTCCTCCTAGTGCTTCTTTAATCTCTGAGGGAACGGGGGTGGTGGTTTTTCTATCTCAGCTGCCTTTTCCTTCCCCCTCACATCATCATGTTCTCCATCTTTCTCCGCCGCTCCAGAATGCTGAGGTGGCCTTTATGATTCTTCCTCCTTGAGTTGAATCCCACTCCTGGTTGTAACTGCATTGACCTGCTTATGATTTGGGTCTGTATCGCTTGGTAATCCTCCCCTGGGTCTGGTGTTTTGAGCTCCAGCTAACTGTCCAACTGATACTCCAATACCTTTGTAGCTAACTGTTGATTTTTCATGTCAGCCGCTAATTTCACATAATCAGCCTGCATCTGTGCTTGGTTAGCTATTATGGTTTTGAACATATCCTCAATGTTGTTGGGTGGTGGAGGAGGTGCATTGTTGCCTCTATATTGAGACTAAAAATTTTGATGCCCCCGTTGATTTCTCTGCACGCCCTGATTTGAACTCTGTCCTTGATGACTAGTACTCCCCCAAGAAAAATTCGGATGATTCCTCCAATTTGGGTTGTAACTGTTGCCATACTATTGATTATTGTTCCTCTGGACGTTCCCAACAAAATTTACAGAGTCTGAATTTGCACCACAACACTCAGCTGAGTGTTCACTACTTCCACATACTTCACACCATACCTGATGAACTGCATTGACTGGGGCTTGTGCCTTGCTCAAGCTCATACTACTGAAGTGGGTGTTGAGTTGATTTTGCAACGCAACTATCTGTGCAGCAATAGCTGTAAAACCATCCACCTCAAAGACTCCTACAGCTTTCCTTGTTCCTCCTCGAGTTAAATCCGCATTCCATTCTGGATTTTCCTGTGAAATACGGTTTAACAAAGTGTAAAGCTCCTCATAGGTCTTCTCCAATGCCTGCCCACCGGCTGCTGAATCTAACAGCATCTTAGTATGTGGTTCTAAACCCTCAATGAATGTATGCACCAACACATCATTAGACTGGTGATGATGAGGACAATCCCGTAACATTGACTTGAACCGCTTCCAAGCCTGATACAAATTCTCACCCTCTCTCTGTTTGAAACTTAGAATCTGACTTCTAAGTCTGGTTGTCTTCCCTGATGGAAAGAATCGTATCAAAAACTTCTTTGCGAGATCATCCCAAGTAGTGATAGATTTAGGTGGTTCAGCTTTCAATCACCTCTTTGCTTCCCCCAACAGTGAGAACGGGAATAATGTAAGCCTCACATAGTCAGATGATACTCCAGCGGGGATATAGGTGTCACTTATCTCTAAAAAGTTTTGAAGATGTTGTTGTGGATCTTCATGAGAGAGACCTGTAAACTGCCCGCTGGTGTGCAACAACTGCACCATATTCTGCTTGAGCTCAAACCTCCCTCCTGGCTTTGGTCTGCAAATACTGGATGTTACATTATTTACGTATGGGATTGCCACTTCACGGACCGGTGTTGCTACCATCTCTTCGGGCACTAAAACCGCCCTTGCAATCGGTGGATTAAGTTGCTGCTCCAGAATTGCCTGTCTTAGCAACTGCAGCTTCTTCTCTAGAGCTTCCCTTCTTTGGCAATGAAATTGTCTCTCTGGCTCTACAAATGAATCCACCAACTCCTTGTCTCTTGCCAGCGTTCAGAAAAAATCAATACCTGCAAGAGAAAGGCTAAGATCAAGTTGTCAACACTTATATTAAACTTGTAAACTAATACTAAGAAAATTAATTTACCAACTGCCAGTCCCCGGCAACGACACCAAAAACTTGTTCGGACCAAACTACACGCAAGTGCACGTGGTCATACAAGTAGTAAAGTGGCTTTATTTCAAGCCAAGTATCGATCCCACAGGGACTGAATTATGATAGTAATTATCCTAATTGTTAGTGAACGATATCGCTATGAAGGTACACAACAAACCAAATAATGTTTTATGAGTCAATATTAATAGTTAATAAGAACCTAAGTAAAGATTGTAATTTAAAGTCTGAACAATAGCAATGAACAAGCTGAGGTTAAGGCAAGCATGCAGGGATGTAATTTATTAATTAGATTCAATCAATCTTCTCTTCGGTTGTTAGTCAGGAATTAATCGCCTATGGATTGGATCTTTCGACTCCTATCCAATTAAAGAATCATGAGACCTACATTACACATTTTTGTAATGTAAGAACCCCATGCTCTGTCCATACATAACAAATTCCATAAATGACTAATACGAATTTCAGATATATTTCTATTCTGAACGTAAATCTTCTCTCAATTTTCCCAACTAAGAAAAGAACATATCCCACCAATTCACATCTATCCAATTAATTTTCCTTTCAGAATCAAAATTGGAATTCTAAGATATACATTAACATTGGCCAAACATTAACGTAGTAAAAACAAGAATTGATAGAACAACCATTAAAGAGAAGATGAAAACTGAAATGATTAGTAATTACATTCCTCTACAATTATCCTTAACCTCAGCAAGAGATGAATTAGCCACTCATTTATGGATTAAACATCTTCAAACAAGTAGAATTCATACAAGCAATTGAAATTAAAGAGAAAAAGGAAGAGAATTAACCCTAGAAATTCTTCCTCTCAACTGCCTGCTAACCACGTTCTTGCTCCAAAAATGTCAGAATGTTTAAAATAAAATCTAAGTGTGCTATTTATACTAGTGGGAATTTTTTCCGAAATAACAAGCAACGTGGCATGGAGTGTATTCGGAGCACTTCCTCCGTGCCACGGTGCTATCGCGGATCCCCACTGGAACTTGGCTCCCAGGTAAATACACCTCAGCGTGGCACGACATGTATCGCAGAGCATTGCCTCCGTGCCACGGTGCTATCGTGCACCTTCACTGGAACTTGAGGTTTCGGGTAATCACCCTCAGCGTGACACGGAGTGCATCACGGAGCACTGCCTCCGTGCCATGGAGGTAATGCGCACCTCCACTGGAATTTGACACAATTTATCCTCCTAGGCAGAATGCCTCCGCGATGGTAGCGTGACACAGAGCCATCGCGGAGCCCCTATTTTGGCCAATTTCCCTTGTCAACTTCCACTTCTTGTTTCCGAGTCTATTCCCACACTTCACCAACTTGTAGATTAGCTTCCAAAAATTTCTTCTAAATGCAAAACAACACTAATCATGTTGGTTAGTATAAACTCACATTTACATAAAAATCACATGAAAATGCACACATAAAAATAGATAAACAAGTAGAAATGAAGTATGTGAGTACCACTTGGGCATGAAATTCTGCCCAAGATCAGGGTGCATTTATCATATTGTCAGGGTCCAGGATATTCAAGCAGAATCTCCGACTCTTCAGTCCATTCCAGTAGTCAATGAATTTCCAGATGTATTCCCAGATGAACTTCCTGGTATTCCCCCAGAAAGATAGATCGATTTTGCGATCGATTTATTACCAGGGACTCGGCCTATCTCCATCCCTCCATACCGAATGGCCCCTACCGAGATTAGAGAATTGAAGGAACAGTTGAAAGATCTATTAGATAAGGGCTTCATCAGGCCGAGTACTTCATCGTTGGGTGCGCCAGTTCTATTTGTAAGAAAGAAGGATGGCTCCCTCTGTATGTATATAGACTACCGACAGCTAAATAAAGTCACCATCAAGAACAAATACCCACTTCCCAGAATAGATGATTTGTTTGACCAGTTACAGAGGGCGAAGTATTTCTCAAAATTGACTTAAGATCTGGGTATCATCATGTCCGGGTATGAGAGAGAGACATTCCAAAAACCGCTTTCAGGACTAGGTATGGCAATTTTGAATTCCTAGTCATGTCCTTCGGACTGACGAATGCTCTAGCGGTGTTCATGGATCTGATGAACAAATCTTCAGGTCGTACCTAGACTTGCTTGTGATAGTGTTTATTGATGATATCATGGTATATTCCCACTCAGAAGCAGAACATCGGGATCATCTACAGACAGTGCTCCAGATTCTCAAGGATCGACAATTGTATGCGAAATTTTCTAAATGTGAATTTTGGCTGAATTCAGTGGCCTTCTTGGGCCATGTTGTGTTAGAGGCTGGTATCAGGTAGATTCCCAGAAGATTGAGGCAGTAAATACATGGCCTAAACCTATAACTCCGAATGAGGTATGCAGTTTCCTGGGTTAGCTGGGCATTACAAAAGATTCGTAGAGAGGTTTTCTACCTTATCAGCGCCTTTGACTAAGTTAACTCAGAAAGCAGATAAATTTCACTAGACTGAGGCATGTGAACAGAGTTTTCAGGAGTTGAAAAATAGATTAACGTCAATGCCATTACTAGCTTTGCCGGAAGGGTTAGAGGGTTATGCAGTGTACTGTGATGCTTCAGGCGTTGGGTTAGGATATGTTCTGATGCAGCATGATAAAGTGATTGCTTATGCTTTGAGGCAGCTAAGGAAGCATGAAAAGAACTATCCCACTCATGACCTAGAGTTAGCGGCAGTAGTCCACGCCTTAAAGATCTAGAGACATTATTTGTATGGGGTGCAGATGGACATTTTTACTGATCATAAGAGCCTTCAGTATATCTTTATATAGAAAGAGTTGAACCTACGACAGCGTCGTTGGTTAGAATTATTGAAGGACTATGACGTGAATATTTTATATCATCCCGGGAAGGGTAACATTGTAGCAGATGCCCTCAGCCGTAGATACATAGGGAGTTTAGCATATTTGAAACCAGAACAATGGGAGTTGGCCCAAGAATTCCATCAGTTAGCCAGTGGTAGAAGTAAAAGAGCGACAGTATGAAGATCCTTATTTAGAAAATCTTAGAGATATGGTATAGCAGGGAGAAGTACCAGCCTTCGAGGTAGCTGAGGATGGGGTTTTTGAAATATAGGGGTCGCCTCTGCATTTAGACGTGGCGGGACTTCGCCAGCAAATTAATGCAGAGGTACATTATTCTCGTTATTCTCTTCAACCAGGTTCAACAAAGATGTATCATTACATAAAAGAGATTTACTGGTGGCCGAGAATGAAAAAGGGTGTAGCGGAATTTGTAGCACAATGATTGCCAGCAGGTAAAGGCGGAACATCAAAAACCCTCGGGTTGGCACATGAAATAGCAGTGCCTATGTGGAAATGGGAGATAATTAATATAAATTTTGTGATAAGACTACCTCGTACCAGGCACAGATTTGATTCCATTTGGGTGATTGTTGACAGATTGACGAAGTCAGCTCATTTTCTGCCAGTCAAGGCTTCCTTCTCAGCTGAGGACTATGCTGAGTTGTATATTAGGGAGGTAGTTCGATTGCATGGTATTCCAATAGCGATCATTTATGATAGGGGAGCGCAGTTCATAGCTAAATTCTGGCATTCCTTTCAGAAGGGCCCAGGGACAGAGGTCAATCTGAGTATAGCTTTTCATCCCCAACAAATGGACAGGTAGAACGTACCATCCAGACGCTCGAGGATATGCTACGGGCATGCGTTTCAGACTTCATAGGCAGTTGGGATGAGAACTTACCCCTTATTGAATTTTCTTACAATAACAGTTATCATTCGGAAATCCAGATGGCGCCTTATGAGGCCTTATATGGGCGGAAATGCAGGTCCCAAGTTGGTTGGTTCGAGCTAGGAGAATCAGAGTTAATTGGGCCAGACATAGTCCACCAGTCAGAAGAGAAAGTAAAGCTTATCAGAGAACGCCTGCTGACAGATCAGAGTAGCCAGAAATCTTATGCTGACATACGGCGTAGAAATCTAGAATTCGATATAAGCGACTAGGTATTTCTGAAAGATTCGCCAATGAAGGGCGTGATGAGGTTTGGTATAAAGGACAATCTTAGCTTGAGGTTTATTGGGCCGTATCGAATCCTCCGGAGAATAGGTCAGGTAGCATATGAGATAGATCTACCTTTAGAGATGGAATCTGTTCACCCGGACTTTCATGTGTCGATCTTACGAAAGTGCATAAGGGATCCATACCGAGTAGTGCCCATCAAGGACATCCAGATTACTTAGGAGTTGGATTATGAAGAAGTTCCAATAGCCATATTAAACCGGCAGGTTTGTAGGTTAAGAACTAAAGACGTCACCTCTGTTAAGGTATTGTGGAGAAACAGAAATAGAGAAGAGATGACCTGGGAAGCTGAGGATGATATGAGATCCAGATATCCTCATTTGTTCCAGGCATAGTCCAAACTATGCAGTTAAGGTAAGTTATTAATTCAGTTGCGATTTTATAATTTATGTTTCATATATTGCTCAGTTAAGTACAACCTTGTTGTGAAATAGTTGTTATAGTGTTATGTGAAATGCCTATATTGGACTTTTATGCATTTCAGAGTTTTCAGATAGTTCATATTATAGGGGAGACTCTCCTAAAAGTTTTCCAGAATAGTAGTTAAAAGAGTTAGATTCCCGTAAGCTAAAGTGACATTCGAGGATGAATGTTCCTAAGGAGCGGAGGATGTTACACCCTGTAAGTTCCTAATGTTTAGTTGGCCTATCTGTACGTTAGTCAAGAGTTTTAGAGTTCGGCGCATATGAGAAAGTGGCCCGGGAAAAGGTCGAACGAGCGCGGAATCGGGGAAGTGAGGTAGAAGGCTGGAGCAGGCTGCTACAGGGGTAGCATACCACAGACCTCCTCCTTCCACGTTGGGCACCGTGGCACGCTCGTGAATTGGCGCGACAGGGTCCATGCCACGAACCCCGTGTCTACCACCCAAGTTATATATAAGTTCAATGTTTTCATTTGTATCATTTCCAAATAACATACCCACGATTAGAGAGGAGAGATACGCCATTTTTGGTAAGTTTTCCTCCATTTATGTTGCACAAACTCAAATTAACTTCAGGCATTGAAGTATAAGCCTGTAGGGAGCATTACTATGGAATTAGTTTCTTGACATTTGCCCGAAAAATCATAACTCCGCCAAGTAGAAATTGTTGAAATTACTCCAAACTAATTTCTATATGATCAAAGGTTTTAAGTAAGTATTTCTCCCTTCTGAACTCTCGAGAAATTATACGTTTTCCACCATGTTTTGATAAGTTGAAGTATAGTTAATATTAGTATTAAAAGTTATTGTTTTTGTTGAATTTAGTACTGAAACTAGTCTCATTCTCTCAATAATATGATTACAGTTAGAAAAAGTTGTTGAATATGTATTGAAACTCGCCAGTTAATCAAGAATCAACAATCCAGGTATGTTAAGGCAAATTCGTTCGGTAAGATAGTTTCTTCAGTATTATAATCTAGTTTGAATTCCAGTAAGAAAGCCAGAAGCTTATGTATTGTGATTAGCAGTTGTTATTAGCTGAGGCCATATTCTATGCCTAGTCTGAGATTAACCTTGCCCTGTATAGCCTTCCATAGCCAACCCTAGGGTTACTAGCTGTGTTGGCGCTCGCCAGGGGCGAGATGACATCACTCAAGGAGCGGTATGCCATCCGCAAGGGATAAAGATGGGGTCCAAGTTCCTCATACAGTCCATTCCATGGCTGGACTATTATATGTCGTATCGACACCACACCCTTATCGAGCCTGGTGCCGTGGTGCAGATATCAGGGACTGGTAGGACGGCTAGAGCCACTAGTTGACCTATTTTAATCTTGTTAGGGGTGTATAGATTGAAGTACTCACCAGGGCTTATGGGGGCCCCGGTGAGTTATTATGTGTTGGTTGTACCTTCTGGCTTATGGGGGCCAAGTAAGGTTCTTATTTGTAGTAGTTACTGATATTTTAGATAGTAGGAAGTTCAACTATTCAGGTAGTATTTCTATCCCTTCTTTTCAGTTATTTTTAGTTTCATTTCAGTTCGTTCTGTTATTTACAATTACTGCCTTACATATTCGATACATATTGTACTGACGCCCTCCTGGGACACTGCATTACTTGCCTGCAGGTGCCGATAGACGTGGATCAGGATCTTCTTAGCTTTCAGCTAGAGTTAGCAAGGCCATCAGCTCCATTCCTCCGGAGCTAGTAGCTAGAAGGTTTACTCTCTTTTGTTTGTACAGTTTGTGAGTAGGTCGGGGCCCTATCTCGACAAGTATATCACTCCTAGAGGCTTGTAGATTATTTCATATTCCCTGTGGTTAGCTGTTGATAGTCGTGTGGGGTCCGTGTATGCTTTATCTTATGTGTTGGTTGTGTGGGCCCTTGTTTAGCTGTAAGATAGCGGCCTTGTCAGCCATAGCTTAGTTAGTACTGGATTTACTTTGCAGTCATAACTAGACATCATGGTGGCCTTGTCGGCCCGCATAGGATTCCCCGCTATTACCTGATTCTGGTTAGCTGCTTTCTTTTATAGGTGGCTATAAGGCTTTATCGGTCGGGGGCTGTGTTTATAGCTGAAATATAGCCCGTTGTTTTCTTGATTCGAGGATTGGAATTAGTTATGCACCAAAGGTGCGCAAGCTCGGCCAGACCAGTTCAGGACGTAGTAGAGCACCAGGTGCCAGTCATGCCTCCCAAGGTGGGGCGTGACATAATGAGAATCCCTGATTGAGCTAAGGTAGACATTCTCTACTAATGAGAATCCCTGACTAAGCTAAGGGAGACATTCTCTGCTAATGAGAATCCCTGACTGGCTGAGGGGAAACATTCTTGGCTATGGAAAGTCCTAATAAACTAGAACATGGAGGTCACTGGTCTGACATCATTTATTTAGTCTAAGTCACTTCAGCTAATCAGAGACATGAGCATTCTGCTATTACATCATACTGAATATCATATTGAATCATTTAGAATTGATTGGGGCTACTTTCTACTAACAACAAGCCCAAAGGTTTGAAGGATCATTCTCATGCTTTATCATCATAATTCATATCATCATAGTCTCGAATCATCATTTAAAACATACATTCTACTTTTACTAAGCATTGATAGGATCAGATCATACTTTAAACATGTCCACCACATTTGAATCTCGAATTCACATTATATGGCATATGACGTATATCTTAGATTCATGTAAGATCCATAGATTCAATCATACTTTAACATGTACTATGAGATCATGGTTGAAAACCATATGAATATTTCATGGACCCCATTTCAAAATTTTCTCTAATTCATGAAGAAGATTCGATAGTCATGCCATTACCATAGGTTCAACTCATACCCAAACATTTACATCGGAATCATAGTGAAAACATATACATACTTCACATTGATCAAGCCCATAAGTTCTAATCGCATCTCAACATATATATTAAAATCATATATTCTAGGTTTAAGAGAATTCATATGATCTTCATTTAATTTAGACATGGGTACAAGTTCATGTAAGAGCATGTGAATAATTACGAAATCCCATTCGAAGTTCTAGGCTATCTCATGGTGAAAATTCTATAATCATGCATTTCCCATATTAAGTACATAATTAGAGATATTGAAAGTAATCCCATAAGCATAAATGACTATTAATCATAATGGGTCTTAAAATTCATAAAAGGCATAGAAGAAATCATCCATAAATTAAAACCATAAACCATGCTTTTCTAGAACAAGAGATTTGGGTTTTTAAATAAAAGTTTGGGGCACAAGGATGGAGGATGTCCTTGTTGAAAACCCACATACCTGATTAGAACCTTTGAAGAAACCCTTGTTGAATCCTTGGGTCTTGAGAGAGGGGAGGAAGAAGAGTTTGAGAGGATATCTCGAGAGAATGAGAGCTTAGGCTAGAAGAAACCCTTAAAAATGTCTCATCTAACACTCAAAATGACGTAGTTTAGGAGTTAGAAGCATAATATTTTTCGACAACATCCTTGGAAAAACGCAGGAAAAATACACTTGCCAGTACCCACAAGGCACTCCATGAGCCGTGGGGTTGGCAACGACTCGTGGTGCCAACCGTGGAGTACACTGGAATTATTTTCTTCTTCTGCTCTTCTCTCCCCATGGGTCACTTGACGAGTTATTAAGAGCACGATGACTCATCCCCTCTTCCGTGGTCACCACTGCCTTGGGACCCCATCCTTGATTTTTAGCATCCACCGGACGGCCGACCCGATGAGTCATCGCCTAACTAACGACTCGTGGGTCGTCTGTGGTCACTGAATCCCACCTGTACTCCTTGAATGCCTACCATGAGCCTGAGCACGACTCGTCTAGTTACTGGACGAGTCGGGGCACGACTCTTTCTATGGCATTATTATCACTCTCCAACTGATTTCTTTCTTTAAAGTCTGGCGTCTGATCATAAAAATTTTTGGGGTGTTACATTCTCATCTCAAGGTAATGATGTACCCAAACATTACCAACATATATTAATATGTTCTCAAACAGTCATCAAACAAGACAAATCACAAATACACATATTGATTATCACAATCACCTTTTAAAATCATGAACAACTTTCATAGACTTAGACAATTTAGAACTCATTCGAATAATACAACTAAGTCACAATAGTCTCTATCACAAATCAATGTCCAAAGACCAATCGAGCATACTGATAATGCTAAAAATACATCTCAAAAAGAAGTATAAAGCGGTCGTTTATCAAGTAAAGAACCCAACCATGGTTGGGGTCGATCCTATGAGGAATATAGTCAAATCCCAATAAATGCTATTATTTTCGCTTTTAGTGCAGTAATTTCCTAAGGGGGATTTTAAACAAAAGAAGTAATAGTGTTGTAAAAATGTGTTGTTACAAAGTTATGCGATCGACTAGAAAAGTATTCCCCGTGACTTCAAAATTACGTAAGGTTATTGTACTAGTGATCTATTCTAATACTTAGCCTGCATAATTAATAAGTTGCTTTTATCTAAACGGCTAATTTTCCCCTATTAGATGACTATCCTTATTCACCAGGTTAGATCTCATGAGTGTTTCCAATTAACCCTTATCATTATTCCAAATTAACTTTCCCGCAACTGCGGCTCAAGTTATTAGTTGAAAGTTGATAGTTTTCAGTCTTTGTTGTAATTTCCTTTTCCTAATCTCTACTTCTCTAGGTTTAAGAAAGTAAAGCATACAAGATAGTTCTAACGTTGTGTACAGTTAAAAAGTAATCATAATGAAGGGAAAGACAATACATGTATTCATATCGATTTAATCATGTTGTATTTATCCTACTTTGTAATTCCATCATGGTTCACAACTCTAGTTGTGAGAGTTTAGCTATTCATAATTACAAGAAAGAAAGAAAAAAACATAAAGGAAATCATAACTAACTTACAATATTGAATGAATTAAACACCAAGTATTAATTGCAAATTGTATCTTCGAATTCAAAAACACCAGGATGAAAAAGTGTGTTGTTCGTATATCATGTAGCAATTAGGTCTCCAAGTAAAGTTAGAAAACTTAAAATACACCATAATATCATAGTAATAAAATAAAACTAAAGAAACTATTTATAGAATCCATAAAATTCTTTCCTAATACAACCAGGATTTGCAGCACTGGGATGACCAATGAGTCGTATTACGTTACCACGACTCGCCAGTTGTAGTCATAACATGGAAATCCAACTTCTGATCTCTTCAGGTACGGTTGAGTACTATGACTCGTGATAAGATATCACGAGTCGTGACTTCTAGTTGTGGCCTAACTTCTACAAGTTATCATCTCTGAGTGTCCTTTAGTACGACTCATAGTCTGATCTTACAAATCGTAACTTCCTTTCGTGACTTGAACCTCTGAAACTCAGCATCTCTGATCATCATACCACGGGTCTTAGGTATGAGTTGTACTATGGTGGTATGATCCATGGCATCCATTCATACTCTGAATTTCTAAATCTTGAAAAGTCTCTGATCCTTTCTTATGACCCTTAGGATGACTCGTACCAGTGTGGTATAATTCATACTGCGACTTGTATGAAGCTTTTTTCTGCCTGTTTTCCATTATATTCATCAATTCAGCCCCCATAACTTGTTTTCCCTGAAATATCAACAAAAAAATCTCATATCCACATAAATGCAACTAAGCACTAGCATCTTTTCTTCGTTTTAAACATTGAAAGTGTCGTAAAACTATGACACATCATATACTCATCAAGTCACAAAACATACCAGGCAATATATAAAGTCTAACTCAACTAAAGGATTCGAATGTCATGCTACTCCACAGGAGCTTTGCCTTTTCTCAATGCCTCAGAATGTTCCAAGTCTAAAACAAGCAAATAAAGAACATTTAATATATTTTACTTCTTAAATAAAGAACTTGAGAATTTAACCCACCCCATTATGCCCATTATCACAGTTCAATTTGGTACCCACAAGGTATTTTATCTACTCCCACAGCAATCATTTCAACCTGGTTCATAGAGTTTCTACTCCTTAAATCCCTTTCAAGCAATTTTTTAATGATAAAAGTCCAAATTTTATGATGTTTTAGGTCTCAAATTACCATCATTCTGAACTATAACAATCAATTCTATCCTAAAAGTGTTATTTGTTCACTTATGTAACACCCCAAAACTTTCCTAGGCAAGGCTCAGACCTTGCAAGAAAAATTCAAAAGAAAAACTAGAAAAATGCCTTAGAATGACTGAGACAATGAGTCGTGGTTAGCTCCAATGACTCGTTGTGTCAGTCATGGTTAGCCCTTCTTGATCAGTCAAGAACCCAAGGGACAAGGAACGACCCGTTGTGAGAAACAACGAGTCGTCCTGTCACTCGTTGGATCCCCAACTCAGTACTTCGTTCTAGGACCCCACGACTCAACCAATGAGTCATTGTCAGAAACAACGACCCATTGTGAGAGTCGTTGGGTGAGACCCAGAAATCTATTCCAGTGACAACGAGTGAAAACAACGACTAGTTGTGCTACACAACGAGTCATTTTCACCACCCATCGTGTCAAGATTGAGGTTTTTAGGAATTCTTCCAGTGATCATAATGACTGGACACAATGACCCGTTGGGTCCACCAACGAGTCGTTATGTCACTCGTCGTCAGCCCCTCCAGGTTTCCTCTTGCAGTGGCCATCGGAGGAACCAACAACCCATTGGTTCATCCAATGAGACATGGTGACCCCCGTTGCCAAATCCAGTGTGTTCTGTCCCAGGCAGTGGGACCAATGGGAGGTCCCAATGAGTTGTGGTCACAACCAACGACTCATTGAGTTACCCATTGGGACCCTATCAGTCAGTTTTCAGATTTAATTTCCAGGGTTATTTTGGTAATTTCCCACTCATTTAGTCCCTAAACTATGTCATTTAAGTTTAAATTAAGGGGATTTAGAGGGATTAAATGGTTCTTCTCCCTCATTCCCCGCTCAAACCTTCAGAAAACAATCATAAATTCTCTTAGGAGCTCTTAAAGAAAGAACTAGGGCAGTTCACTTCCTCTCAGATTCTCAAGGAATTTCTTCGGATTTCATTATTAGGTATATGGAAATTTAGCAAGGGAATAGTTCTTTCCTTGTGCCTCCAAAATCTTTTCTATTTTTCCTATCAGTTCTAGTCCCTGAGTTATTGAATGTGGATTTAGTTGTCATCTAGATATCATCTAATTCATGTGGAATATTATTCATGTTAAATGTAGATATGTTTCCACCAATTTTTGACTATATTGATGCTTGTCCCTGTAAAGTGAATTCTAGCCCTAGCTTTTGAATGCAGAAAAATAGAGTCTTGCATAATTGATTTATTATCCAAATTGCTTGATTCAATCAGTTGGGGATTCCCATATTGTTAGTATGTATCGAAATCTCAATCAGATGCATGTTAATTTAGTTTCAGTTGGAATGTTAGAATACTTTGTTATTCAGAAATGTCAGCTGATCAGTTTGACTATAGTTAATCCTTGAGGTGCCCGTGATACCTCCCAGTTATCAGTATTAGACTCAATATCAAATTTTAGTGGTTCTCTAGGAAGTCATGACATTTTCAGATAGGCAACTTTGACCAGCCTTAGGACCCCAGCTTCAGATTATAGTTTGTTCTTTAGACGGTTAAGACGCTTCCAAATAAGTATTATGACCAGTCTTAGAACCCAGTTACAGAATTCATTTGATAAGATTCGCAGGGTGCTTCCAGATAGGTTTTCCTGACTTAGTCTTGGGCCCCAGTGTCGAGCTATCGGCTTAGCAGTCAATCTAGGACTATCAAGTGGGAGTAGAACTTAGCACCGAGCGGACCGGAGTTCCAGCGCACCCAGGTTCCCAGAACTACGTTGCCACCATAGTATATATTTTATTGGACTCACAGCCCTAGACCCATGATCACTCAGTTCATGCCTTTATACCCTGGCAAGGTATATTTGGTCCTATCGATGGGGTGTATACATCGGACTCCGCGTCTAGCTCACGTGGTTATATGTCAGTTATAGACTCTCCCACTAGTCAGCTCAATTAAGTCTTAGTTTAGTCACTTAAATCAGTGTAGTACAGTATTTCAAATTAGTATCTCAGATTTAGGGTATGTCTTTGACCATCAAACAGGATAATTTTGACCATCTCAGTTTATCACAGTTATTCAGCTTCAGCATTTTCAGTTGGTCATTGCATGTCTTTCTTGTTCTGTTATTTTATTCCTTTTGTATGGTTTCTCTCACTTACTCAGTACATTCAAAGTACTGATGCATATCTTTTATGTTGTATCATTTTATGATACAGCTGAAGGTTCTCAGTCACAACACCGTTACCTCGCTCAAACTTTTCCAGCTACATCATTGATGAGTCCTCATCTTTCGAGGACGAGGATTATTTATTTTAGTTATATATCTTTTATTTAGACTTGAAGTTAGCTGGGGGCTTATCCCAGCAACTCATCAGTTGTAGTGGCTTTCTGACACATAGTTTCAGACCTTCAGCTTTATTTCAATTATTTTTAAACTTTATGATTCAACTTTGTTTTCATAAATGGTTTATAATATTACTTTAAAGTTTTCGCTGTGTTTTACTCAGAATGCCAGTGTTATGATAAACCATGGGTTGACTTGGGGTTACTTGTGACTCCAAGTACCGTGTCCCGTCCAGGGTATAGACTCGGGGCATGACAAACTTAGTATCATAGCACTAGGTTTAGAGTATCCTCGGATGGCTGAAATCTGCATCGATTAGAGTCCTTTTCATGGGTATGAAGCGCACCACACTTATGATGGGGAGGCACGAGATGTTACTAGGAAAACTCCCTTTTGTTCATACTTTTTATCATGCGTTAAAATATATTACAGAATCATTCTCCTAACTCATTCTCTGTTTCATTTAAGGGAAATCATGCCTCCACAATATGGTAACGGAAGAAGAGCCGGTAACGCTCACTGACTTGCCCCACCAGCTCCAACAGCCCCTCGGGATGACTCAGTGTCCACCATAGAGTTCAGGGCGGCTATCTAGCTGCTCGCACAGACAGTTACCAATCAGGTGAACCAGAAGGTGGTTTCAATCAACAGCAATGGGTCTGCAGCAACTGCCCGAGTTTGGGACTTCACTCGGATGAACCCTTAAGTTTTCTACGGATCTAAGGTGGGAGAGGACCCACAGAAGTTTGTGGATGAGATCAGAAAGATCACCCGGATTATGGGTGTCAGTTCCTCGGAGAGTGTCGACTTGGCTTCCTACCAGCTGAAGGGGGTAGCCCAGATCTAGTACGAGAAGTGGAAGGAGGGGAGACTAGCGGGTGCAGGGTCGGTCGAATGGCAGCCTTCCTGGACAGATTCTTTCCCTGGGAGCTTAGGGAGGCTAAAGTGGTTGAATTCATGAATCTGAAACAAGGAAATTGGACGGTGGAAGAGTATGCACTGGAGTTCACCAGGTTGTCTAAATATGCTCCAGAGATGGTAGTCGAGCCAAGGAGTGCAGGAATGCAATGCTTATCAAGGACATCAATTTATCCAATCTCATAGTTCATACCCAACAAATTGAGGGAAAAAATTAAAAGATTTGAAGCGGGAGAACAAATGGGCAAGAACCGGCCAGTCAGATTATGGCCATTATAGATCTAGTGGTAGTAGTCGTGCACAGTAGTAGCAGCAGAAGGATCTAGCACCCACTTCAGCCAGTACCCCTACTTTCTGATCCCACAATGATTGGAGGGGTGGAGCATCTAACTCACAATCCCAGAGTCACAGCGCCAGCAACCGCTACAGCTACCCAACTTGCCCTAAGTGTGGAAGAACCATCTAGGAGAGTGTCTTCAGGGTCAAAAGGGTTGTTTTGGTTGTGGACAGCCTGATCATCGGCTTACGAAATGCCCGTTAGCTAGACGGGAGAGATCACAATCCACTATTTCAGCAGCTCCAACAGGCCGACCAGCTTAGCAGGCCAACACTTCAGGTACGAATGGCGGCCAATGCCCAAACCATTTTTATGCTTTGTCCTCTCGTCAAGATTAGAAGAGCTCACTTGACGTGGTCACTAGTATGTTACACCTTTTTCATCTAGACGTGTATGCCCTACTAGATCCAGGAGCCACACTTTCGTTCGTGACTTCCTATGTAGATGTTCAGTTCGATATCAGTCCAGAAGTTTTCTTTGAACCATTCTCAGTCTCCACCCTAGTTGGAGAGTCAGTTAGAGCCAACTAGGTGTATAGAAACTGCCCAGTCTCAATCCTGAGTAAGGTCATCCCAGCTGATCTGGTAGAGTTAGACATGGTTGACTTTGACCTCATTCTTGGAATGGATTGGTTACACTTCGGTTATGCCTCAATCAACTGCAGAACTAGGGTCATCAGGTTTCAATTCCCTAATGAGCCAGCTTTAGAGCGGACGGGCAGTAGTTCAGCGCCTAATGGTGGGTTTATTTCTTACCTTAAGGCTAGAAAGATTATTTCCAAGGGTGTATTTATCATCTAGTTTGGGTCAAGGATTCCAGCTCTAAGACCCCAACTATCTAGTCAGTCCCAGTGGTCAGCGAGTTCCTTGATGTGTTTCCTGAAGATCTTCTCGGAGTCCCTCTTGAGCGGGAAATAGACTTTGGTATAGACCTTCTCCCATATACTCAGCCCATATTCATCCCTCCTTACAGGATGGCTCCAGTTGCGCTTAAGGAGTTGAAGGAGCAGCTAAAAGTCTTTCTTGACAAAGGTTTTATCAGACTCAACATCTCTCCCTGGGGTGCTCCGGTACTATTCATGCGAAAGAAAGACGGTACCCTTAGAATGTGCATCGATTAACGTCAATTGAACAAAGTTACATTCAAGAACATGTATCCTCTACCCAGGATTGACGACTTGTTCAATCAGCTTCAAGGATCAAGTTGTTTTTCCAAGATAGATCTCATGTCGGCGTATCATCAGTTGAGAGTCAGAGAATATGACATACCGAAAACAGCTTTCAGAACTCGGTACGGTCACTATGAATTTGTGATTATGTCCTTCAAATTGACTAATGCCCCCGCAGCTTTCATGAACTTGATGAATAGAGTCTTCAAGCAGTATCTGGATATGTTCGTCATTGTATTTATTAACGATATTCTGGTATATTCTAGAAATGAGGAAGAACATGATAATCGCCTAAGGATAGTGCTTCAGACGCTTAGAGACCGCCAGTTGTTCGCAAAATTCAGCAAATACAAATTTTGGTTGAAGTTTGTGACTTGGTCACATGGTCTTGGGTGAGGGTATCCAAGTAGATCTCAAAAGATAGCAGCAGTGGAAGACTGGCCCAGACCTACCTCCCCAACTTAAATAAGAAGTTTCTTGGGTCTAGCCGGTTATTACCGATGTTTTATGGAAAGTTTTTCCTCTATAGCATCCCTTCTGACTAGGCTGACTCAGAAAAAGGTGAAATTTCAATGGTCAGATGCATGTGAGAAGAGTTTTTAGGAGTTAAAAACTCAAATCACTACCGCTCCAGTGTTGACCTTGCCGGAAGGATCAGATGGGTTTGTAATGTATTGCGACGCTTCCAGAGTTAGACTTGGTTGCATTCTGATGCAGAGGGGAAGAAGGTGATAGCCTATGACTCCAGACAACTCAAGGTTCATGAGAAGAACTATCCGACTCATGACTTGGAGTTGGCAGTGGTGGTGTTTGCGTTAAAAATATAGAGGCACTACCTTTACAGGGCTCACGTGGATGTTTTCACCTATCACAAGAGCCTTCAGTATGTGTTCAGTCAGAAAGATCTAAATCTTCATCAGAGAAGATGGTTAGAGTTACTGAAGGACTATGACATGAGCGTGCTATATCACTTGGACAAAGCCAATGTGGTGGCTGATGCCCTAAGCAGGATGTCTATGGGGAGCATGGCTCATGTTGAAGGAGGCAAAAAGGAACTGGCAAAGGATATCCACCTATTAGCTCGGTTGGGAGGATAGTTGGTTGATACCGTTGAGGGCGGAGTAATGGTACAGAGTGGATCAAATTCCTCGTTGGTAGTTGAAGTTAAGTCAAGGTAGGATGAAGATCCCATATTGCTTAAACTGAAGGAGGCGGTTCTCAGAAAAGAAGTGGAGGCTTTCTCCCAAGGGGGAGATGATGTGCTCCATCACCAGGGTAGATTGTGCGTACCGAATGTGGGTGAGTTGAGACAGCAGATACTGTCTGAAGCACACAATTCGAGATATTTCATCCACCCAGGTGCTACTAAGATGTACCAAAATTTACAAGATATTTACTGGTGGAACGGCATGAAGAGAGACATCACAGAATTTGTAGCTAAGTGCCCGAACTACCAGCAGGTCAAAGTAAAACACCAGAGACCGGGAGGTATGACTCAGGATATCAGTATACCCACATAAAAGTGGAGAAGTAAATATGGATTTTATTATAGGTCTACCTCAGACTTGTCGGCAGCATGATTTAATCTCGGTGATCATAGATCGGATGACTAAGTCAGCACACTTCCTCACAGTTAAAATTACAAACTCAGTTGAGGACTATGCTAGGCTTTACATTCGGGAGTTGGTCAGACTTCATGGGGTGCCATTGTACATTATTTCAGATAGAGGTACCCAGTTCACCTCTCATTTCTGGAAGTATTTTCAGAAGGAACTCGGTACCCAGGTCAAGCTCAACACAGTTTTTCACCCGCAGATAGATGAACAAGCTAAGCGGACTATACAGACTTTAGAAGATATGCTGAGAGCACGTGTGCTCAATTTCAAGGGTAGTTGGGATGATCACCTACCTCTCATTGAGTTTGGATACAACAACAGCTACCACTCTAGTATCCATATGGCCCCGTTTGAGGCGTTGTATGGTAGGAGGTGTACATTTCCAATTGGGTGGTTTGAGGTTGGTGAAGCTACTCTAATCGGGCCAGATTCAATTCATGAAGTTATGCAGAAAGTACATCTCATCCGAGAAAGATTGAAAACAACTCAGAGCCATCAGAAATCTTACGCTGGTGTGAGGAGAAGATAATTAGAGTTTGCAGTGGATGACTGGGTTTATCTAAAAATTTCACCCATAAAAGGGGTGATGAGATTTGGGAAGAAAAGAAACTTAGTCCGAGATATGTAGGACCCTACAGAATTCTAAAGCGAATTGGCAGTGTGGAATATGAATTAGAACTACCTCCAAAATTAGCATCGATGCACCCAGTCTTCCATGTGTCACTATTTAAAAAGTGCATCGGTGATCCATCCTCAGTTGTGCCACTAGACAGCGTGGGAATAAAAGACAGTCTCTCTTATGAAGAGGTCCCAATTCAGATCCTTGACCATCAGATTTCGTAAGTTGAGAAACAAGGAAGTCGCTTCGGTGAATATTTTGTGGAGGAACCAGCTAATTGAGGGAGCCACATGGGAAGCAGAAGCAGACATGATGGCCAGATACCCTCACTTATTCCCTTCTAGTTCAGATCCGGCATCAGGTACTAAATTCCTCTTCAGTACTCTATTCAGTTTCGTACTCCTCAACTCTATTTAGAATTCCTATATGCATTCTAGTTACATCAGCTTTGTCAGTACAGTTAAGTCAGCTCAGAGTCAGTCACTCCTTCAGAAACCAGCTCATAGTCTCAGTCTAGAAATTTCAGCTCTTTTCCTAGTTTTCTTGCAGCTTTAGTCTTCATTCGAGGACGAATGATCCCAAGGGGAGATATTGTAACACCCCAAAACTTTCCTAGACTAGGCTCAGACCTTGCAAGAAAAATCCAGAAGAAAAAACAGAAAATGCCTCAGAACGATTGAGACAACAAGTTGTGGTTAGCTCCAATGACTCGTTATGTCAATCGTGGTTAGCCCTTCTTGATCAGTCAAGAACCCATGGGAAAAGGAATGACCCATTGTGAGAAACAATGAGTCATCCTGTCACTCATTGGTTCCCCAGCTCAGGACTTCTTTTTAGGACCCCACGACTCAACCAATGAGTCGTTGTCAGAAACAACAACCCGTTGTGTAAGTCGTTGGGTGAGACCCTAGAAATCTATTCTAGTGACGACGAGTGGAAACAATGAGTCGCGGTCACCACCCGTCGTGTCAAGATTGAGAGTTTTAGGAATTCTTCCATTGATCATAACGATTGGACACAACGACCCGTTGGGTCCACCAATGAGTCATTGTGTCACCCGTCGTTAGCCCCTCCAGGTTTCCTCTTGCAGTGGCCATGGGAGGATCCAACGACCCGTTGATTCATCCAATGAGTCGTGGTGACCCTCATTGCCAAATCCAATGTGTTCCAGTCCCTAGCAGTGGGACCAACGAAAGGCCCAACAAGTCGTGGTCACAACCAACGACTCGTTGAGTGACCCGTTGGGACTCTATCGGCCAGTTTTCAGATTTAATTTCTAGGGTTATTTTTATAATTTTTCACCTATTTAGTCCCTAAACTACATCGTTTAAGTTTAAATTAAAGGGATTTAGAGGGATTAAACGGTTCTTCTCCCTCATTCCCCACTCAAACCTTCAGAAAACAATCGTAAATTCTCTCAGGAGCTCTTAGAGCAAGAACTAGGGCAATTCACTTCCTCTCAGATTCTCAAGGAATTTCTTCAGATTTCATTATTAGGTATGTGAAAATTTAACAGGGGAATAGTTCTTTCCTTTTGTCCCCAAAATCTTTTCTATTTTCCTTATCAGTTCTAGTCCCTGAGTTATCGAATGTGGATTTAGTTGTCAGCTAGATATCATCTAATTCATGTGGAATATTATTCATGTTAAATGTAGATATGTGTCCACCAGTTTGTGACTATATTGATTCTTTTCCTTATAAAGTGAATTCTAGCCCTAGCTTTTGATTGCAGAAAAAACTAGAGTTTTGCATAATTGATTTATTCTAAATTGCTTGATTCTACCAGTGTTGGGGATTCTCATATTGTTAGTATGTATCGAAATCTTAGTCAGATGCATGTTAGTTCAGTTTCAGTCAAAATGTTAGAATACTCGGTGTTATTCAGAAATGTCAGCTGATCAGTTTGACTATAGTTAATCCTTGAGGTGTCCATGATACCACCTAGTTATCAGTGTTAGACTCAGTATCATATTATAGTGGTTTTCTAGGCGGTCATGACACTTTTAGATAAGAAGCTCTGACCAGCCTTAGGACCCCAGCTTCAGATTACAGTTTGTTCTTTAGATGGTTATGACGCTTCCAGATAAGCAGCTCTGACCAGTCTTAGAACCTAGTTACAGAATTCGATCCGATAAGACTCTTAGGCTGCTTCCAGATAGGTATTCCTGACTTAGTCTTGGACCCCAGTTTTGAACTATCAGCTTAACAGTCAGTCTAGGACTATCCGGTGGGAGTAGGACTTAGCACCGAGCGGACTGGGGTTCCAGTGCACTCAGGTTCCCAGAACTACATTGCCACCGTGGGATATTTTTATTGGCCTCATGGCCGCAGACCCATGATCACTCAGTTCATGTCTTTATACCCTGGCAAAGTATATTGGGTCCTACCGATGGGTTATATACATTGGACTTCACGTCTAGCTCACGTGGTTATATGTCGGTTATAGACTCTCCCACTAGTCAACTCAGTTCAGTCTCAGATTATTCAGTCAGATCAGTGCAGTACAGTATTTCAAATTAGTATCTCAGATTTAGGATATGTCTTTCACCATCAGACAGGATCATTTTGACCATCTCAGTTATCATAGTTATTTAGTTTCAACATTTTCAGTTGGTCATTGCATGTTTTTCCAGTTCAGTTATTTTATTCCTTATGTATGGTTTCTCTCACTTACTCAGTACATTCAAAGTACTGACGCATACCTTTTATGATATATCATTTTATGATACAGCTGCAGGTTCTCAGACACAGCACCGTTAACCGACCTCGCTCAGACTTTTCCAGTTGCATCATTGGTGAGCCCTCATCTTTCAAGGACGAGGATTATTTCTTTCAGTTATATTTCTTTTATTTAGACTTGATGTTAACTGGTGGCTTGTCCCAGCAACTCATTAGTTGTAGTGGCTTTCTGACACAGACATAGTTTCAGACCTTCAGCTTTGTTTCAGTTGTTTTTATACTTTATGATTCATCTTTGTTTTCATAAATGTTTTATAGTATTACTTTAAAGTTTCCGTTGTGTTTTACTCAGAATGCCAATGTTATGATAGACCATGGGTTGACTTGGGTTACTTGTGACTCCAAGTACCGTGTCCTGTCCAGGGTATAGACTCGGGGCGTGACAGCTTAGAAGCCTAGGGAATCAAGAACTATCAACACTCCATCTACTTATCCTAATTTCATAGTTATAGGGTACTTTGCTAGAATTTCACCATTAAAGATCACCCATTGATTCTAGGGTGTTAAAGGATAAAAAGATGGAAAGATTAACCACGAAATCTTATCTTGTGAAGAAGAAATCACTCTATCCTTGAAAAATTTGCCCCTAAACTCTCAAACTTCATGTCTTAGAATAATAGGGTGAAAACCCCCAAATTCTTACTTAAACAGGCATTCTGCCTTACATTGTCCGCTGCAGCATATCCGCTATGGAGATCCAGGGTCTCATTGCGCTGGACCCAATGATCTTTTCAGGACCGCTAATACGGGCACTCTAACCGCTACGGCGGTCTCGCTGCAGCGGAAATTCCACTGTTGCAGCAGTGCCCTATTAACCAGTAGCCCAGTAATTCTGACACTTTTTCATTCCCAAAACACAAGTCTTTCATCCCAACTTCACAACATCCTCAAATCATGCACCTGACTGTAAAATGGCGCTATAAATTCACTCATAGTCTCAAAATTCCCTACGAAGGTCTAGTTCACTAGGTCACCCCCTCACGAAACACAACACATGAAGATTTCAATCAATGCTACTCACATTTCAGTTTTTAAACCATCCCACTTTGAAGTTTTTACTCACTCACTTCTACTATGGGACTTTAAAGGGTGCTAAGGTTCTAACGATCCCTACTGGAGAGGTCATTACAACTTAATGCTCCAATATTCAAGCACACTTCAACAAGGTTTTTCATGCATTTAGCTCAAGAATATATTTCATCTTTGTATTTCTCCTCCTTAAAATAGTGTATGAATAATAAGTCATCGTAGTTTTGATCATGTTCTGTCAAAAACCTAATTTATGAATTTATGAAACTTTTTGGCAGAACTCAATTTAAATACATCAGAGACCTTCCTTGTATGTCTATGAAATAAATGATACTTTCAGCTAGTTTGAATGATGAAGTTTCAAGCTTTTCCATTAGCTTCATATTATACTATCTGACAATATGTATACTCGAAAGTTCTTTTCTTTTGGGGTTGGGAGGGTGGGGATGTATTTTAGAGGTATTTGTGTCATCATCTCCAACTTCAATATTAGATGATATTTAGGGATGGTGCAATTTGAACGAAAAAAGAATACAAGAATGCTATTATTAGCGAGCTGCAAGACAAGATACAATATCAAATAGGTTATATGAATATTTTTAACGTCTTATTCTTTCATCAAAACTCTCAAACACTATCTCAGGTCTAATTTTTTTATGCTGAATTTTAATGAATACAAAACAAGTTTGTCCATCTATTTAAGATAGGCTTGAGAACCTCAGGACATTGATTTATTCAATGTTTAAATGTTCTTTTAACTGCAAATGGTATGTAGGTGTATAATACTATAATAATGATATCATTGAAATATAAAACTAGTCTTCTCTCTAGCAGACACAGTAACATTCTATATACATAATTGCAAGCACCTTTTGAGAAATAAAATGTATGTTCATTATAATAAGAGTTGAGGTGCTTTGATGTTATAGCCAAAATTGTTATTTTTTTCGTTTTATTAAGGAAGATATATATTAATGTTACCAAATGTCACCCTCTCTTCAACACCTAATATGAGAGCTAATTAACGTAATAATCACATACAATGAATATGATGAAATAAAACATAGTTAAATAATATTAGTACAATCATATATAGTGATAAAAAATAATATGTTCTTAATAATCACCACACACTTGTTCTTTTCGCACATACAACATGTCTATTAAATTAAATTTTTAAATTATAGTCGATATTACAAAAATAAATATGACTTTTCTTAAACTTGTAATAAAGTGATAAATTAAGGAGAAGTTGGAATCTCCAAAGAACTTAGTGCTTCAATGTTCAAATACGTTTCAATGAGACATTTTTTATGTATTTAGTTCAAGAATATGTTTCATCTCTACATTTCTCATTCTTAAAATAGTGTATGGAACGAGAAGTCATCATAATTCTGATCACGTTCTCTCAAGCTTGCGAATTTGCAAATTTGCGAATTTTCTGACAGAGTTCAACTTAAATACTTCAAGAGGCCTTTCTTATATGTCTAACGAAACAGATGATACTTTTAACTAGTTTAGATCATGAAGTTTTAAGTTTTTTCATTAGCGCTATGTTATACTATTTGACATTTTAAGTATCAGATGATATTTAGAGATGAACCAATTTGAACGGAACAAGAACAGAAGAATGCTATTATTAGTTAGTTGCAAGACAAGATACAATATCAGACATGTAATATGAATATTTTGTATTAAAACTCCCAAACACCAATCTCTGGTCCAAATTTTTTGTGCTGAATTTTGATGAACAGAAAACAAGCATGTCCATCTAGTTCGTGATTTAGGACATGCTTGAGAACCTCGACGCATTGGTTTATTCACTGTTCTACTACTCTTTTACCTGCAAATACAATATAATGATAATGATATCACTACACATATCAAAACTCCACCAAAAATATTCAATTTACAAAATGTCAAGTAACTTATAAGGAATGAAAATATATTCACTATAACAAAAGTTGAGGAGCTATGATGATGGTATAGCCAATTTTTCTTTTTCAAAATTGAGGAAGATATATATATATATATATATATATATATATATATATATATATATATATATATATATATATATATTAACGTTATTAATCATCACCCTTTTCTTCAACATCTAATTTGAAAGATAATTAATATGCTAATCATATAGAAATGAAGACAAAAAATAAAACATAGTAAAATGATATATAAGTGATCAAGGATATTATGTTCTTAATAACCATTAAATGCTTGTTCTTTGCACACATACAAAATGTGTACTAAATTAACTTATCTATAAACTGATAATTAAGAGGAAGTTGGACCTCCAAAGAACTTAGTGCTCCAATATTTGCTATCTCTTAAGACATGATAAGACGCATAGCAATGATGAAAGTGTCAATTAAAGATATAGATGCTCCTCTATTTTGTTGATTGCCTCGGAGTCATAAAACCCCATTTTTAAAGTAGATATTTGTGTATTTTCTTTCCCTCTTCTTGCTCAATCATTATTATTGCTTTTTGGTGTTTTAGCCCGGAATTTAGCAAAAGATAACTTTACTAAAGCATGATAAAGAAAAGTAATAAGAAAGCTGCAACTGCAAATTAACACAATGGCTCCCAGCAATAAAGTGATTCGTCAAATGAATTATACGTAAAAGGTCCTTACATAGTTTTCTTTTCTTTCCCCCTTACCAAGAAAAGAAAGAAAAACACAGAAGAAATATAGATTATTCAAATGAAAAATAATGGAAAACCATTATTTAAATGAACGAGACAAGATAAAGTCAGTTGGTTAACGATGCCGCTTAAGGCTTGGTATTTGTCTCGATAATTTCTTGACATACCAAAGGATACATCACAATAAACTGATTAAAGTTAAATCATTTTTGTGTGAAGTACTATTTGGTTATTGATCCTTAAAAATTGTTACTATATCGATTCCTTTAGTGGTTGTATCCAACTTTAAGAAAATTGTCATAAGAAATTCCATTTAGCTTAAAATGTTAAGAAAAAGCAAATGCCTTTCGATCATCTACTGCTGCACACCATCTATTCTAACAGCTTTTTGGACTTCAAAAATAGTAATATAACTCGATTGAGGGTATATCATTTTCTGCTGTTATTTTGATTGCAGCTCTGAGAGTATATATGCAATGTGTATTTTATGGGGGGTCCCTATTCGTTTGTCATGATGAAGCCCGCCGTTCAAGAACTAATCTTTTTAACCCTTTATGTATAAAGAAGAAAAATAAGGGTAGAAAGACAAATGATAGTTGGAGACAAAGTTTAGATGAACTTTAAAACTGGGACCTGTCCATATCCAGTGTTAGAATATATGTATTGCAATCTTTCAATTAATTCACCTTCTTTTTGAATTTTTAAGAATTCGAGGGACTTTAGAAGTTTACTGTTAGCACTCCATCACCACTGTTATATATGTCACACTGTTTCCTTCCCTTTTCTTCCACTGTCCTCCACCTTGCATACTATGTTAACTTTCTTTGGTATCTGAAGATTGATATAGGAAAAAGTAAGTTGAAAGTTAAAAACATTCACAAGTTTCTACTTGAACATAATTTGAACATAATAACTCACTGATCCCTCCTTTTGAATGGTTATAATGGAGACGGGGAGCTCTTGTGGTGTTAAATGCAAGTCAAATAGGTTGGAAGGGATCAATGAAGACAGTGCCGCAAATTGGCTACCAGTGGCATGCCCTCCACCAGAAACTCCTACCGAATCTATGGAGTTCCTTGCAAGATCATGGAGTCTATCAGCTAAGGAACTCTCTAAAGCTCTTTCTCACACAAAACAAACAAGTAATCTGGATGAGAAGATGCCACTCTCTTCATTACAAGCACAACTTGGAAAGACCTTGGAACATGTAAGCATCTCTTCGTTAAAGCTTGTGTTTTTTGTTCATTTACTTCTGTCTAGCAAGTACGGTTATGGAAATGCTTACTTTCAATGATTGCTTACAAGTTTCTACTCTTATTGTCTTTACATTGCAGCAAGAACAACCACTACCTAACTCTGATAGCCCTCCAGTTTCTCCCAGAGGAAGTGATGACACAAAGGTGAAGCAAAAGGAAGAAGCAAGAGGGGAGGAAGGGGTTCCTACTATTCTAGCACATGCATGCATGCAACTAAAGATTTTTGGATATTTACATCACCCTTTGAAATTATAAAAAATAGGCTAGAGGAGCAACAGTAGTGGTGTACCATTTTTGCTGAATTCTAATAATACAGATTAGGTACAATAATAAAGAAGCATGCATTTGGCTGAAATAGCAATCACAAAGTCTTCATCATCATTTTGTGAATCTAAATAAGTAGATGGAGAAATTATGTTGGAGTGCCCTCTAGGTTGATGGAAATACACAAACTCTTTCCTTGTTCCCCAAATTGTTCTTTAACTCAGAGTTTTGCACTTAGCTGAATAACTTACTTGTCCCTTATGGATCAGGAACTGACATCCTTAATCACAACGAATCGTATTGATATGTGCAGGAATTGTTTTTACTACATCAGGCACTCAATCCAGATTTTCTCTCCAGTCATCACCTGCTTAAAGCTGGGGTATACGATTATTTTGACAATTACTTTACTGATGCCTCTGAACAATCATGACTAAACTAGCATAATGCAGCTCTACAGGACCGTGATGCGTGGTAAGACAATGGGTAGATGGCTGAAAGATCAAAAAGAAAAGAAAAAACAAGAGCTTAGAACTCACAGTGCCCAGGTGCACGCAGCAGTTTCAGTAGCAGGGGTTGCAGCTGCAGTGGCTGCTCTTGCAACCTCATCAGTAACTTCTCCAGAGCAGTCCATCACCCAACACCAGACATCTTCAAAGATGTCAACTGCAATTGCATCCGCAGCAGCTTTAGTTGCATCCCACTGTATTGAAATTGCAGAGGACATGGGTGCTGAACAGGATCAAATCTTATCAGTTGTAAATTCAGCTATCAATGCAAGAACTAGCGGAGACATCATGACTCTAACTGCTGGAGCTGCTACAGGTATTCAGACAATTGGTCTCAGTGGGCCATCAATCTAAAGAGAGCACAAAACCAACCAATTTGATAAATAAATACAGCTCTTGTATTCTTCTTTAACGTGGCATACTTTGCATAATAGTCAAGCCAATCTCCTGTGGACCATGTAGACAGATGCATGTTAGGGGAACAGAATCTCATACTCCTCATTTTCCAACTGTCGCTGCTAAATGAATAGTATTTGCTATCTATAGGGATACAAACAATTCTTCTCAACTGTTTCATAACATAAGAAAGCTTAAACTGGTAAACACTAATCTCTCGCATTGGCATTTACTATTACAGCATTGAGAGGTGCTGCCACTCTAAGGGCAAGGCTACAGAAAGGAAATGGAGCTGCAGTTGTTTCTCTAGCTGATGAGCGTGTTGAAGGTAACAAAGAATCAACTGTTACAGCAGCTCTTAGTTTTGTCGCCAAAGGGGGGGAACTGCTCAAACGTACAAGAAAAGGTAATATGAATTGAGGATCTACACTTACCTTGCAAGGGATATTGCAGTTGCTTTGTCAACAATGTTTCTGTTCATGCAGGAGATCTCCACTGGAAACAAGTCTCTTTCAACATAAACTCGGATTGGCAGGTAATATTGTCAAGAATACCATCTAAATGGATATACTGTCTATTAGACAAATGAACTGTGTTTCATATCAATAGGTAATGTTAAATCTGCTCAGCTGACATTCTAAAGTCTTCTTATAAGCAGTTAGATTGAAAGCAACAAACTTAACTTGTGCAGCTCACATGGTTGTTATCTCATGTTTTTCCTATATCGTCATAACAAAAGTGCAAATATGAATCTTGGTAGCAGGTGATAGCTAAAATGAAAAGCAAGCACATGGCAGGAACATTCACAAAGAAAAAGAAATGTAAGTGCAAACAAGAACTCACTCTAGTATCAATTTGTCTATGTGATCCGTTACACTTTCATCTAAATTGGTGCTTGATGAGTGCTCAGGTGTGGTATCTGGAATCTATTGTGACATACCAGCCTGGCCTGGACGAGACGAGGAACATCACGAGCAGAAGTGCTACTTTGGGATTCAAACTGCTGACAGGATGATTGAATTTGAATGCAGAAACAAAGCGGAGAAACAAATGTGGGTGGATGGGATTCAACAAATCTTGTGCTGCCGCATGACCATTTCATGACTTTTGATGAACGTTTCAAAAAAGAACCAAACATTAGTTTCTAGAGCAGTAGACAACGTGTGACTTCCAAACTCTAAAATATGGCATCAAACAGAGAAGCAATGGATTGATTTAAGCTGTTACATCTGTATAGGGATAGATTACATATTGGAAAATGGCACTACAATGAGCTACCCTTTTTCTTTTTTTTTTTTTTTTTTTGATAAGTAAAGCTATCCGTGGTTTATGCTGAAAATAGATTATCTGAATGATATCGCTGGACAAATTATTCAGAAACCTAGTGCAAGATTGAGATGTTTGGGGAAATGCTGCGTATGTTCACTCTAATTCCTTCATAAAATCAGCATTATCAACAAAAACCTGCAAGACAACCAAATGTAAAAAACTAAGACAACGAGCAAATATAGAAAAAACTTTTATCCTTCCTATTATGATACCTAGCTAGTGTTTCACACTGAAGCTGAGCATTTTATTCCATCTAATGTTACATGGTTTGAAGTAGTCTTCCCTAACTTGCTTCAACATGGCATCATTTCACAAGCCATAAACCTTACACCAATCACCAACTTTATAGTGGTGTATGCTTTTGCCATTTACTGATACATCCTATGTCTCAATTGAACAGACCTAGATATTATCCAATATACTTCAGTTTTACAATTGCAGAAATAATGTTTCAGCAATCAAATTTTGAATCCAATAAAAAAATAACATCTGTTTTTCCTAAATTCAATAGGTGCTGCCATATGTGATGCTACACTAAATACTTAGTTGGTCGAATTAACATATGAATTTTTTAGGCAACAAAGTGTCATCTGTTTTACACATACCAAAGAAAATAATGTCTCTGCTGCAGATCTGAAACACCTTTTCTTTCTCTTCCTCGCCTATTATATGGTTAGCAGTGACTAGAGGTATTGCTTATTCTACGCAGCTGTAGCCAATTGGAGTGAGGATCAGCAAAGAGAAGTTTTCAGTGATTGATCTTTTTATAACTTTTGTCTTTACCCTTTCCTCAAGTAAAGCTAAAAGATAGTCAATGGTAATGATTTCAAGGTAGATATCGGCCTTCAAATTATAGATACTTATAAACTAGTATTCTGACAAAATAAAGCATGAGATGTCTAGAAACAAGTTTTGATGCATTGTCTAATGCTGGAAAGGAATCTACCAATTCATGCCAAAATAATCATAATTGTTGAAGACTTACTGTCTTCCAACCATCAGGATCAACGCATGCCATTATCTTGGTGTTTATACCCGGCAAAGGTCCAGGTTCAAGTACAACTTCCCCTCCATACAGTTTTATAGCTTCTGCAGTCTTGTAGACATCATTTGTTCCTACTGCAATCTGCAAAGATATAAATGTTCCTTACAAGCTGAGATCTACAGAGTTTTCTCAAGTCTGGGAAAGAATCTATGATCAATTATAACTTCAAATGAGTTTGCTAATGTTACTTGTCGTAAACAACATATTGAACAAATAACATGTTTGAATGACGTTACCTGAGCATAACCATTTCCTTTATCATAGCTTTTGACACCATAGATATATGTTAATTCCAGAACTGCAGTTTTATCTTCAGGTCCATAACCCATGATGGCTATTGTGTTCTGAGAACAAGTGTTAATAATTAACAAACAGAAGAGAGAGACAACCGTAAATTAGAATTAAGGAAATGTCCAAGTAAGAAAAAAATGAAAAATATCAAGTGTAGCGAGCTTTAATTAAATAAAATCTAAAGGAGAATATAAGAACAAAAGCCATCCAAGTTTAGGGACCCAATCTAGCATGACAGTAATCGTCTACCAACTTGAACATGAAGTATGTTAGCGAAATCGATGGAGAGAAAACCAAAGGCAAGAGGAAACACCAATGAGAAGTTGTTCTATTAAAGGTGTTGCAGCCATAAACCAAATAACTACAATTGCCGCTCTCAAATAGTTTTAAATTTTACATGAGGTGGTTCACGCAATTAAACATATGAAAGAATTAGAGTATGAGTGGAGTGACATTTACAACCTTTATAAACTTCCATCATAAACCCCTTTAGAAGCCCTTTTATACCCAACGTGATACAATATATAACTAAACACACTTTCTCACATGTAATACCGTCTAGGTTAATACCGACTCACAAGTGAGAAGATAGACTCATTAAAGGTTGGCACTCATACGAGATAAAAGAATCCAAGCATCCAACCCAAAGCCTCAAGGCATGAGTAGAGTGGCCCATTATCTTTATGGACCCTATAGATGATAATACCCACAAGTGGATTGCATAAGCATTCAAACAAGAACAACTCTAACTACAAAAGGACTATTTTGCCAAAGAACCTACAAACTCACTTTGTTGTCCGGATAATCTCTTTTACGAAGAAGCTCCATGCCAAATGCCTTGAAAAATTTATCAACAACGAAGATTTAGTGTTTCTTGCAATCAAAAAAGACGTACTAGAACTTTCATCCAGCTAATCAGTTTACCTTCTTATAGAAATTAATGGACTGGTCAAGATCTCCTACACGAAGCATTACTTGACGGTAAGGTTCAAGAGTAGGCCCTCTCTCTAATAGTTCAAATTTGTAGCCATCAGGATCTTCCACGAGCGCAATTACAGGTCCTCCATCTTTACTTGGACCAGGTTCCTGGACAATCTTCCCTCCCTTTTCTTTTACCAGGTCTACCATTTTAGCAACCTATAGGGACAATTAGAAAAATATGCGACCATAAATATTTATGAACTTCTTTAAGTAATTAGAGGGTAAAAAAGAGAAAGAGATACTATTAGAAGAGCATTTCTAAAGGATCTAACTGAAATACTGATACTCCTCACGGCAATATGCATGAAAGTCACCAAGAAGTAATGAGTAGAGTAACTTCTAAAACCAAGACCCATCAAAGAAGGAAAAGGGGCAACGATAATCAATTCCAAAGCAACTTCCCTAAATGTCTGTAAAACTTTACTGATCTTAGTTTACTGATTGTATGACATCAGAGAAGCATAAATGGAACCAATGAATTTTTCATCTTACAAACAACTTACATCCTCAACTGCAATTCCAAAATGACCAAAACCAGTTCCAATGTCATACTTGTCAACTCCGTAGTCTGAAAGCAACAGGGGAAAGTACAACGACTATAACATCCTAAAGTACAATACATGGTATTTGAAGAAAGCACGGTGCCAACTGCCAGCTATGAGGAGCCTTACTGTAAGTAAGTTCAACGGCAAAATTTGATTCTTCAGGTCCATAACCAAGAAAAGCATTTGAATAACCCTCCTCTGGTATGTCTCGCTTCCTTAACAGCTTCATTCCCAAGCATTCTCTGTAAAACCTGTATCGCAAGAACATCTCTGCTACCTAGTTGGTAATATGAAACATAGTACTGAAGCTTCAACTTTTTCCTCTGTAAAAGTAAACTTACTTTATCGTCTTGTCCAAATTCCCGACACGATAAACAACATGTAGCATTCTTCTTTTGTCCTTCTTGGTCCACTCTGATGCATTTTCATCATTTAGGGCAATATCTGACTGCCCCAGTTCAGCAATCATTCCATTTTCGATCACTTCCCCTTCAGTATTAAGAGGTTCAGGTGCTTTTCCATTGAATAACTGTGACTGGGTGATGGCTGAATAACCAATGAACTTCAGTAAGTCATTTACTAATACACTATTCTGCAGTCTTTATTTTCTGTCTATATTAAGTTATGGTTAGATCCAAAATCACAATTGCTTTATAGTTCCTTGTCAGAGTTTTTTGTGCAATGAGTGTGACAAAGAACTTTACGTTCATTCAGGAACAACTGCTACCTCCTACATTTATTTGGCAGTACGATGCTGTCAAAGGGAACATGTAGCCCAACTACAGAATAGGCTTTATGTGAGCTTGGTTTTTCTCTATTAGTTCTATTCCATATTCGCCCACTACACCTCACTCGACATCCTATATCATGTGATTATTAGATGATCTGTTACAGCTATTTAACTTAATTCATCAGTTCAATGAAGTTTATGCTACATTTTTTAATTTTCTAAGAATTGAAAGATCATGTGAAACCCATTAGTATCCAAGTGGTCTTTACAAAGTGTAATCTTAGGCTCATGAAACCTACATTTAGCAATGGCTTGACTACCACTTCAAAAACCTAAAGCAAAAATCTATCTCTGAGCGACCTCATTCCACCAAGCCAAACACAAAGGTTTTCAGACAATTCATTTTATGCAGCATTGAAATTATACTATTACCACTACAGAAAACACAATTCGATAGGAACTCCTAAATCGAGGCGGCAAAGTATTCAAAGGAATGAACAACAAGCTGCAGTGAAATTTTGATTATTTCCCCAAATCAATCTCTAGAATTTTGAAAAATAAAAAAAAAAGCAAGTAACAATATCTTCTATTTTCCCTTTAATGTTTTGCTCATAGTCAGTTGTTTACTTAATAGTAGATAAGTTGGGATGCATTTGGATAAGAAAATGTGAGAAAATCATGGAGCACTACGTTATTCGTAAGAAGTGTAAAAGAAGAGATGAAATGCAAGAACCTGTACCGAGTTGAAACAAAGCAAGCCTACGAGATGAGCTGTAGGCACAAGGCACAAAGCCACTGCACCCATTATTAGTGGATGAAGGAAAAATGGACTTCAATGGCTGTTGAATTTTAGGGGAAAATATTTGTAGAGCCATTTGTTTCGAATAAACTCTAAGTTCTGTAACACCTCTGTCCTCTGCATCTATCAACATTTATCCTAACTTTATTTTGCTCATTTATACGAACGGGTGTGGATAAAACAGCTTTTAATTTTATTCTAATAATATTGCTCCATTATATTTTTTTTGTCTCGTTTTGTATGATATTACTGAATAACTTCAGAATTTCCATTCAGGTTTCGCTTGATAATACTAACCTTTCCATCCAATTGAAAATATTTAGATGATAATTTTTATATTTTCTCCCAATCAGCTCCTTTGCGATATCAAGTTTTCTCTCTTTCGGACATAGTGACACATGAAATTCAGTAGATTCAAAAAAAATAAAGCAAAATCAAAATGACAGAAATATGTAAACCATCAAAAAAAAAATTGGATTACCCATCCAAATTGACGAGCAATGAAGCACAAATAATAACACTAGCCCTCCAAGTGTTGCCCATTTTATTATTGATTTCATCTCAACAATTTAATTCAATAATGCACCAAGTCTTCTCACCAAAATCTGCAAGCTCAATTTATTAACATAAGCAAAAAGGGCCAAATGTTAGAAGCAATGATAACACTTTGAAAATTAACATTTTGGAACCTATACAATAATAATAATAATAATAATAATAATAATAATAATAATGACGATATGAAGACGAATATAATAATTGAATTAAGAAAATGAGTCTAGAGCTTAAGGACTTATGAAAGAACTTCTGTTTTATTATTATATCAACAAAAAGTGAATTGAAAGTTGTGGATTTTGAATTGATCGGAGAAAAAGAAAAACAATTCCAGTGTGTTTGGCTAGGGAGGAGAGGAATGAAGGATAAAGGATGCTCCGTAAAGGGTTTAAGCGAATTTTGCTAGATTACCTAGGCAGTTGATATCCCTGGCATCTTGATTTTGTCTTTTTGGCTGAATTGGTGTGTTACTGCGTATTGAGATAAAGCAAACTTAAATGTCACAAAAGGGTCGATTTGGAAGAACATAGAAAATTTATCAATTAAATATGTTTTATTACAAAAATATTTATACAAGAGAGGTGAGTATAATATCTTAAATAATAAGGGAGATCAACCTTATCAAGACAAACGTAGAAGGAGCTCTGTAAAATTATCTAAATTTTAATTGTAATTCTTAATATATTTGAAAATGATAGTAGTACCATCTATGTAATTATAAGAGATTATAAAAATTTTACTAGCACTTTTACGAAGTTGTAAAATTTTGATGTGTGGTATTTCTTTTAAAGCAATATTTAACTATGCACAATCTCTGTTCCCCACTTAGTTGGCATAATAAGTATTTATGCCTCCTTTTGAAAGGGTTATGGTCAAATTTCATTATAACAGTCATTCGTGATAGCATTTCACTGTAATAGTTTGATTTTCTTCAGAATCGATTTTTCATGTTATATTTTACTTCTCTGTAGCAGCATTCTACCTATAACAACATTGTCGTTAAGTATAGCGGCACATTCTTTGTAAAATTACCCCTCTATAACAGTCATACTCAAATATTGTGCAATAATATCTTGTAAGAAAAATATTATGCATACAAATAAATATTAAATATTTATAGTAACCATCATAATGTCATGCACAAAGTAAATTTCAAATACGAATATCTAAAAAGAAAGAATTCTATTAAAATAGTGACCACCAGTTATGATAGTAACTTCATAAGAAAAGATTACCGGTGTTTGCCCTTTTTGTACATTCACACTTTCTCTATTTTTGGTTAAATTTTTTAAAGAATATATTTCTTATTAGTATACAAAATCATTAAACTAGATTTTTACATACATTTTTTTTATAACAACAATGAGATCTAACCGTTAAATGTCCGTGTACATATATAACAGGGTTAGACAGTATACTCTGTGTACCAAACAAAGGCGGGATGACTATAGTCCCAAATGACAAGAACGAGTTAATCCCGATGCGGACAGTCATAGGTCGGCGGGTGTGAATGACTTGTCATTCCACAATAAGAATAGAGTATATGATTTAGCTTGGACTTTGATTCATTGCTTGAAGATCTCTTCTTATATCATAGACCTCTACTTGCCCACTCATCTGAGGATGATATGGGGTGGTCACCTTATGCTTTACCCCGTATTTTGCAAGCAGAGCACTAAACAACCTGTTGCAGAAATGTGATCCTCTATCACTTATGACTGCTCTCAGAGTGCCAAACCTCGAGAATATGTTCCGCTTCAGGAATATTGTGACACTTTTGTCTTCATTGTTAGGAAATGCAATGGCTTCCACCCATTTGGACACATAGTCTACAGCTACTAGGATGTGCCCCTGTCCATATAAACTCACGAAAGGACCCATAAAATCAATCTCCAATATATTAAATAGCTCCACTTCTAGAATTGGGGTCAGCGAGCTCATGTTTTCTCAAAATACCACAATGATGTTGACATTGATCACACGCCTTGATAAAGTCGTGGGCATCTTGATAGATTGTATGCCTATAATACCTACTTTATAAGATCTACTGAGTTGTCTGGATACTACTATGATCCCTCCCCCCCCCCCCCAACAGGACAAGATTGGCATGCTTCTAGAGTGTCCATTATCTCTACTTTAGGCATATATCTTCGGATCATAATATCAGCACAAACCCGAAACAAAAATGGTTCATCCTAGTAGAGCTTCCTCACATCATGCAAGAACTTCTTCTTTTAATGAAAGTTCAGATCATCGGGCATTAAGTCACTAACAAGAAAGTTAGCATAGTCCGCAAATTCTATTACTAAGTCATGTGAAACTGCCAATACTTGTTCATTTGGGAAAAATTCATTAATCTCCAACTCACACTTCAGTCGTCCCTCTTCTTCTAACCTTGAAAAGTGGCCAATGACCTGGTTCTCACACCCCCTGTGATCCTTAAACTCAAAATTGAATTCTTGCAGCACCAGTACCCAACAAATAAGTCTTGGCTTTGCATTCTTCTTTACCATTAGGTACCAGATAGTTATGTGGTCTGTGTGAACTATCACATTAGTGCCCAACAAGCATGCCCTAAACTTCTCAAATGCATAGACCACTGCCAACAACTTTTGTTCAGTCACCCTATAATTCTTCTAAGCACTATTTAGAGATTTGTTAGCATAATAGATAGGGTGAAAAATCTTTTCTCGCCCCTAACCAAGAATAACTCCTAATGTGATTCCAGTTGCATCACACATTACCCCAAACGATTTGGACCAATCTAGTTTAACGATGATAAGAGTAGTAGTAAGCTTCTCCTTTAGGCATTCAAATGCCTTGAGACATGCCTCATCAAACAAAAACTTGATTGTCTTCTCCAATAGCCTGCACAAAGCGTTAGCAATCTTCGAGAAGTCTTTTATGGAACACCAATAGATGGCATGTACAAAAATCTCTGAAACTCCCTTCATTGAAATTGGAGTAGGCAACTTGGAGATGACTTCAATTTTAGCTTCGTTCACCTCTATCCCTCTTTTTGAAATTTGGTGGCCTAGTACAATGCCTTCCTTCACCATGAAGTGATATTTTTTTCAGTTTAAGACCAAGTTTGTTTTATCACAGTGTTTCAACACCTTTGCCAAATGAGCCAAGAAATCATCAATGAATCACCAACAATAGAAGAACCATCCATGAAAATCTCATTCGTGTCCTCCATCATGTCCGAGAATATGGACATCATGCATCTCTGTAAAGTGGCAGGTGCATTATGCATATCAAAAGGAATTCTTTTGAAAGCTAACATCCCATAAGGACATGTTAAGGTGGTCTTATCCTTATCTTTAGGAGCAATGGAGATTTGATTATAGCCCAAAAATTCATCAAGGAAACAGTACCAACCTCTACCTATAAGTTTGTCAAGTATCTGGTCCATAAATAGCATAGGAAAGTGATCCTTCTTTTTTCAGAAGTTCAACTTCCTAAAAAGATACAAATTAAAGCTAAAAGAAACCTGAAAAAAAACTTGAGTTTGCAAATCGTAGATCAGGCTCATATTCACAAAATACATAATATAAGACAAATTGTGAGGCTATTAACCCTAGACCTGGTCCCCATGTCCAAACTATAAGAATAATAAGAAACTTGTCGTTGTCTTTCTATGACAAAAGAGATCTAATTTACCATTTCAAAGATAAAAAAAGTACTCAAACTCATCTGGGTATCGAGAACTAATTTCTGACTATTGTTTCAGGTAAAAGTGAGAGCGAAGAAGTCAACCTATACATGGATAGTGGATGCTCCAGAAACATGACAAGAATGATAGGAAAAAACACAAATGCAAAAATATTTCCTTTGGAGAAATGCTAATAAAGTAGAAATAGTTGGAATTGGAAAGGTTGGAAAGTTTATGTCTTGGGCCATTGAGAATATGTACTACGTGAAAGGACTGAGATATAGTCTATTGAGCATCTCTCAAATATATGATAAGGGAAACAATGTTCTATTTACCTCAGTTGACTACAAGGTGACTAGCATAAAGTCAGTAAACTTAATTTTGAGAGGATTGAGACATAAAAATATCTACAAAGCCCATATTCTTGATCCTATTGGGAAGAACTCTCATGTATGAGTGCAACTACAAATAACTCTCTTCTTTGGCATAAATGAATGGTACATGCTAGCTTCACTCATCTTAATAAATTTGTAGGAAAGGAGTTGGTTCTTTGATCACCAAAGACCAAGTTAAGGAAAATATGATTTGTGATGCTTGCACAAAAAAAACATGTCAAATCATTATTCAAATAAAATAAGATGGTCAACAATTCTAAGTGTCTACAACCTCTCCATATGAATCTCTGTGGCCTAATGCGAGTTCCAAGTAGAGGGGAAAAGAAGTAGTTTTTGTCATTATTAATGACTATGCCAGGTTCATCTGGACCATGTTCTTGAAATCAAAAGATAAAACCTTTAAAGTATTCACTATATTTGCCAAACAGGTTAAAAAAAAAGCTCAATGTGCACTAGTGAGCATTAGATCATATCATGAAATAAAGTTTGAAAACTCAAAATTCCTGGAATACCATTCATCATCAGGAATAGATTACCATATCTCAGCTCCTCGAACTCCTCAACAAAATGAAGTTGTTGAAAGGAAGAATAAAACACAAGAACTATGTTGATAGCAAAAAGTTTGTCAAAAGGTTACTGAGCTGAAGCAGTAAACACAATATGCTATCTCATAAGTAGGTGTATGATAAGACCATAGTTGGAGAAAACCCCTTATCAGCTATTGAAAGGAGGGAAACCAAACTTATCTCATCTTAGAGCATTTGGATGTAAATACTTTATTTACAATATTGGTAAAGAAGCACTTGGAATGTTTGATGCTAAGAGTGATGAAGAAATATTCCTAGGTTACTCTCCTCAAATAAAACCTATAAAATTCTGAACAAGCAAAGTAGTTGTATGGAGAAAAGTGTTCATGTAATATTTGATGAGTCAAAAACATTCGGGCAGACATTGAAAAAATTGGTTTAGTTCCCGTGATCAACATGGAGAAGGAACTAGGTACACTTGATGAGAACTTGTTATACGAACCACAGAGTCTAGCTGATTCACCTACCACAAACGAACCAATCTCGAGAGTAGAGATCTCCCAACCAAGTAGAACAAATGAACAACAGCCTATGCTAACTCAGTACCAAATTTTCAATAAACCTGGTCCATCAACTAGATCATAACATTTAGAGGCACGTTGAAGCAACTGGAAGTACAAAAGTTCTCATCCTATCTAGAATATGCTAACTCCATCGGACTCAGGGATTCTAACCAGGTCAAAATTAAGAAATATATGTGCTTTTTCAGCATACATATCAATGGTTGAACCTAAAAATGTAAAAGAAGCATTTCAAGAGGCAGATTGGATCAACACAATGAAAGAAGAGTTAAGTCAATTTGAATGCAGCAGATTATGGAACCTGGTTCCCCATCCCAAAAAAGATATTGTGATTGGCACTAGGTGGATATTTCAAAATAAACTGGATGATTAGGGGATAATAGTCAAAAACAAGGCTCGCTTGGTGGTTTAGAGATGCAATCAAGAGGAAGGTATCCACTATGATAAGACATTTGCCTCTATGGAAAGAATTAGAGTAATAAGATTGCTAATAGATTTTGCAACATACATGAAATTTAAGCTATACCAAATGGATGTTAAGAGCTTATTATTGAATGGTTACCTTCAAGAAGAAGTCTATACTAAACAACCACCTGGATTTGAACGACATGCACATCTAGATCATGTTTATAAGATAAACAAGGCATTATATGATCTCAAACAGTCCCCCAGAGTTTGGTATGACAGGTTATCTAGTTTGGTTATGAATCATAGGTATAACAGGGGGGAAATTGATCATATGTTATTTCTCAAAAAAAAAGGAAACAACATATTGATAGTCCAAGTGTACATTGATGATATTATATTTGGGTCTACTGATTAAAGATTGTACAGAGAACTTGCAAAACTCATGAGTGGTGAATTTGAGATGAGCATGATGGGTGAACTAAATTACCTTTTAGGACTTCAAATCAAGAAGACAAAGTATGGTACCTCAATTCATCAACAAAAAAATATCAAGGTATATGAGATGGAGAACTCTAAATAAATAATACACCAATTGACGTAACAACAAGATCGGATGCAAATGAACCTGGTCCTTAGGCAGAAAAAACCAAATGCAGGGGTATAATTGGCTCTCTACTCTATCTTATAGCCAGTAGACCTGATACTATATTCAGTATGGGTCTATTACTATCATTGCCTCATGTTATTCACATTTTTCCTCTCAGTCCATAACTTCGGGCAATACGTTCTGGTATCCCCATTAGGACGACAAATGCTAATTCGAGACATTTTGGCATACACCCAGTCTCACCTCCTGATGTGTTGTGAGTTTACAGTACTTTCAACGCTTAAAACTGAGAAAATAGCATGGACTTAGGTATGTTTATATAGATATAAGGCACTTTCACTTTGATTTCAGGAAAAATAAGTGCTGGAGCAAAGATGTGCAAAAGAAGCCTCAAAAGGCAGAAAATCAGTCAAAGTACCAGTCTCACTACGAGCCATACCTTGATCGTACGAGCCGTACTGAGAGCCGTGATGAAAGTCAGAAGGCTAAATTGGAAAGAAGGTAACCTACGACTCTCAATATGAGCCGTACCACAATGGTATGAGTCGTAACTGGAGTCGTGGAAATATTCAGAAGAAATTGCACAAAGACAGACTCCTGGTATGGATGGACTCATGAACCGTGGCATCAAAGTACGAATCATACCAGGAGCCATGGTGAACTTCAGAGGATTTTTACTACTTGGCAGAACTTCAGATACTAGAGTCAGTACAAGTCGTGGCAAGAAGGTACGGAGTTGTACCACAAAACTCGTGAAGAATTTCATAAGATGTCAAAGTTCTCAGAGCCAAACCACAGAAGTAATGTATGACTCGTTAGAAGTAGGTACGAGTCGTACCAGGACACCAAAACTTATCCAAATTTGTAGCATCCAAGAACTTATGGACAGCAGGTATGACCCGTACAATCCTACTATGGGTCATAGTAAAAATCGTGGCACAGGCGGCACTAGATATGAAAAACTTCCTGTTAGCTTAGGAAAAGGTTTCTAATGTCTATATAAATATCCTTTATGTTTTATTTTAGTTAGAGAAGGATAGAACTAAGTTGTGAGACGTGTGAATAATTACTTTTGTAAATTTTTATCAAGTTTTGAGGAGTAATTCTTGGGATCAAATGCTTGATTTCTCACATTGTTCTTGAGGTTGTTCTTGAATAATTAAATCTGATTTTCATCGTTGTTGTAAGTATTTAAATTATGTGTTTATCTAGGAATGTAAATTACAATCTTACAACAATGAGAGGCTGAAACCTCCACAACTAAGGGTTGTGGGAACCATGGCGGATTAACAAACTAGGGTTGCACAAAAGTGATTCAAAACTAATGCAAAAAGCTTGTATTGTATTCTCTTTGTGTTTAAACATTTCTTAGTGGGGTACAACGTTAGGACTTTCCCGAATTCTTTACTTGCTCGAACCTAGAGAGGTAGAGATTAGGAAAAGAGAATTACAACAAAGCCTTGATCTTTATGACCATTGTATTAACTTGACCTGTGATCGTAGGAGAGTTAAATTTGAAACATATTGATAACTGTTAGTTTGAAATCGCTCATGAGACCTTACCCGGTGTTTGAGTATAGTCATCCAATAGGGATGAACCAGTCATTTGGATGAACCCTAGTTATCAGTTTTACAAGTAAGCATTGAGATTAATCACGTGTGTATACCCGAAGTAGTTATGAACTCATGGGGAACACTTACTCTAGTTGTTTTCATATCTTGATTTAAATCACAATTTTAATATGTTACACCCCGTAAAAGTTAACGATTAGTAAGCATACTCGTGATTTTGTGACGAATAATAAGAGCTTGACGCATGTAGAAAAAGTCTCAGAAGCGGGATCAGACGGGGCCAGCACAACGCGCCATCCATTAGCGCACTGGCCAATGCAGCGCGCCAGGAACAGGGCCGCTATTAGGGGCGCGACATGGGGCAATCTTGCCGCCTTGGGTGGCGCGGGGCGCCCCCTGCCACTGCTCATAGTGTGTGTGTGTGTGTGTGTGTGTGTGTGTGTGTGTGTATATATATATAAGCCCCTCTTTTCAATTGCAATTCATTTCCAATATTTGCTTTTGGCCAGAGCTTAGGAGAGACAAAGATTTCTATCATTTTTTCACCTAATTACGCTATTAAACGTGGTCCAAACTCAAGTTAACTTCAAGGTGTCGAGTTCTAAGCCAGCAGGGAGCATTACTATAGAGTTATTTTCTCAAAATATGCCCAAAAAATCGAAACTCTGCCGAGTAGAATTTGTCAAAATTGCTCCTAATTGATTCCTATACGGCCACAGGATTTAGGTAAGCATTTCTCCATTCTAAACTCTCGGGAAATTATAGGTTTTAGGCCGTATTTTACGTAGTGGAATTATAATTGCTATTAGTATTAAAAGTTATCATATTAAGCCGAATTTGATATTGAAATTAGTCTCTTTCTCCCAGTATTACGGTTATATTTGAAAAGAGTTGTTGAATACAAATTGAAACTCATCAAATAATCGGGAATCAGCAGCTAAGGTATGTTAAGGCAAATTCTTTCACCAAGTTAGCTTCTATAGCATTGTAAGATAGTTTGAATCCCAGTAAAGGAGCCATAAGTATTGTTATTGTGATTAGTTGTTGCCATTAGCTGAGACCAGTACTCTATGTTTAGTTTGGAATTGACTTTGCCCTGTATAGCCTTCCCCAGGGGCTATATGACGTTTCTCCAAGGAGCGATATGCCATCCCAAGGGATGATGATGAGGACCAAGGGCCTTATACAGTCCATTCTATGGCTGGACTACTAGTTTTATGTTGTATCGGTATCACACCCCTATTGAACCTGGTGCCCCGGGTGCAGTTATCAGGAGTCCAATGGACTCAAACACAACTACAGTTAAGGGGCCGAGTGGGCTCAATTGTAGACCTAGGGGACCGTTAGGTTGGCTACAGTTACTAGTTAACTCATTTTGACCTTGTTAGGGGTATATAGATTAAAGTGTGCTCGTCGGGGCTTATGGGAGCCCCGAGTGGGTTATTCTGTGTTGTTTGTACCTTCCGCCATATGGGGACCAGGTAAAGTTTTCGTTTGCACTATTTACTAATAGATTAGACAGCAGGAAGTTAAGTTATTCAAGTTATACCTCTATCCCTTCTACTCAGTTACTTTCAGTTTCATTTTAAGTTTATTTAGTCATTTTTGGTTACTTCCTTACATATTCGATACATATTGTACTGATGCTCATCCTTGAGGCACTGCATTACTTTCCTGCAGGTACTGATAGATGCGAATCAGGACCTTTCTAGCATCCAGCCGGAATTAGCAGTGCATTTGGATCCCTTCCTTCGGAGCTAATAGTTAGAAGGTTTACTCTTTTTGATTATACGGTATATGGGCAGGTCGGGGCCCTATCTCGACCATTATTCCACTCGTAGAGGCTTGCAGATTTACAGATTTCCTGTGGTTAGTTTATTATTGACCGTGTGGGCCCTATATATGTTTTATTTCATATGATGGCCGGTGGGGCCTTGTTTAGCTGTTAGATAGTGGCCTTGTCGGCTATAGTATAGTTATAGTTACCTGATTTTCATTTCAGTTATAACTAGATAGCATGGTGGTCTTGGCAGCCCACACATGATCCCCTTTTATTGCTTGTTGTTGATTAGTCGTTTTCATTTACAGGTGGCTATATGACCTTATCGGCCAGAGACTGTATTTACAGTCAAGATATAGCTCGTTGTTTACTTGAATTAAGTTGCAGGCATGCACCAGACGTGCATAAGCCTAGCCAGGTCAGCCAGATTTCAGTATGGCATTAGGTGTCAGTTATGCCTCCCAAAGTGGGGCGTGACAAACTTGGTATCAGAGTAGATCGTATCCCAGGGAGTCTGCAAGCCATGTCAAGTAGAGTCTTGTCTATGGATGTGTTGTGCACCATATTCTATAGACAGGACACTACGAGGCATGTTAGGGTGGTTACTCTTCTTTCTCCTCCAGTCGTGCCATAGAGTTGTGTTGTATAGGGTTGAGTCCCTAAGCTTACTATATTTTGCTTGTCTATAAAGAAATATCGGACACGCGACAGACCACGACTGGCAGGAAGTTGGACATCCTAGCAGGAGAAGGCACTAGCAGGGTGCCCTAGTCAGAGCCAGCCCGATCTGAGGGCGATAGGGAGACTTCATCTTGGTCTCTCCAGCACTCTCCGCTATGCCAGGAGCTGTCCAGAGTGGCAGATGTGTCGGCACCAGCTCCAGCAGCTCCTATACCGATACCATTAGACTAGGAGGTCAGAAGCGTTGTCTTTATGTTAGCTCAGATGATGGTTGCGAAGGGTCAGCTAGTGACATCCATGGTTGTTGAATCTTCAGGAGGATCTGGTAGTTCGAGGTTCCAAGAGTTTCTCATGCTGAGTCCCCCGCAGTTCCCCAGGACGGACCGAGATGAGGATCCTCAGGACTTTTTGGACCAGCTACAGCGGATCTTCAGGGTAATGCATGCCACGCCTGTGGAGTCAGTTGTGTTAGCGGTATTTTTGTTGCGGGATATAGTAGTGTTATGGTACGAGATTTGGGAGAGGTCCCGAGGTATAGATGTTCCCCCTCTGACTTGGTCCAACTTTTTAGAGGCCTTCTTGGACCACTATTTGCCTTTAGAAATCTGACAGGCCCGAGTAGATTAGTTTCTACATCTGGAGTAGGGTTCGATGAGTGTTCGGGAGTATGCTATGAGATTTGACTCCTTGGTCCGATATACACCAGCTTTCGTAAACACTATGCCAGCCAAGGTGCACCGATTCATTATGGGGCTGCTTCCAGAGTACGTGGAGACTTGTGTTACAACTACTCTACGGAACGACATGGATATCGCCCGTATTCAGGCATTTTCTCAGAGTATTGAGGGGATCAGGCAATGACAGCGGGAGATAAAGAGGGAAAATCAGGAGCAACGCCGCAGGGCTAGGCCTAGTGACACTCAGGCAGAGTTTCAAGGAAGACTTAGGCCACGACTATCAGGAAGACCACCCAGACCCCCACCTCCACAGCAGTAACAGGGTGGTAGACTAGGCTGTCGGGGGCAGTTAGGACCCGACGAGAGCTTATGGTCATCGGGTTCGTAGCAGCAAAGAGGGTTAGAGCAAAGTAGACACACTGTGCCACCTTGCCCTATTTGCAGTCGACGTTGATCACGGGCAAAAAATGGCATGCCCGAGATACGCTTTATGACTTAAATTAGTCTTGTTTATCTAAGTTATTGTATACATTTTCATGTAATTTAAGATGAAGTAAAGATATGTGCTAACCAACATGATTAGCCTTTGTTTTGTAGGTTTTGATGACTTTTGAGAAACTAATCCATGAGTTGGTGAAGTAGAGGCTCGAAAACGGAATTAACACGCGAACGTCAGCGAAGAGGAGGCACAAAACAGCCCACCTGCTCGTTGGCAACATGCCACGGCAGGCAGGCTGCTCACAACAGCCCACCTGCGCGTTGGCAACGTGCCACGACAGGTGGCCTCCGCGACCAAGAGCTGCCAACGCGCTGCCCAAGCAGCGTGACACGCTGCCAACGCGGCAGGGTGCTGCCTGGGCCAGTTTCGGGTGATTTTCTAGAGGGCTTCTGCGTTCGTAGCGTGTCACGGAGGCCGTGCTCCGCGATGCACTCTGTGACACGTTGCTTGTTATTCCGGGAAAGAGTCCTACTACTATAAATAGCACACTTAGGTTTATTTTTCATAATTCAGACTTGGTGGAGCAAGGACGTGGGTTACAGGCAGTTGAGGGATGAAAAGTTCAGGGTTTTTTCTCTCCTTCTTTCTTCTTTCACTCAATTGTTTGTATGATTAACACTTGTTTTAGGATGATTAATCCACAAATGAGTGGCTAATTCCCTTCCTTGCTAAGGTTATGAACATTTGTGATGAATTTTGATTATTGAATTATATGGTTTTTCATCTTCTTCTTCCATGTTGTTCTATTAATTCTTGTTTCTACTGCATTGGTGTGTGGCCGACATTAATGTACATCTAAAAAGTCTGATTTCACTCGAGAGAGCACGAAATTGGAAAGTTGTGAATTAATAGGGTATTGTTCTTAACTTGATTTGGGAAAATTGAGTTTTGATGTGCTTTCCTGATAGAAATATACTTGAAAGCCGTATTAGTCAATTTAGGGACCGGAATTGTATTGCTAGGTCATAAATTGCATTTGATCACAGAAATGTAGACGGATGGTTTATGATTCTTAAGTGAGATTAAATACGAGAGTTTTAATCTCTAGGCTAATGTTCTTGGCTAGCAACTGGAAGAGAAGATTAACCAATGTATGACTATAATCATGTTCATTACATGTTCTTAACCTTGGCATGCTCATATCCATAGTTTAAATTCAAAGTAGATAATTGTTAATAGTTTTAGTACATAATTTATAAAACAAACTTTTCAATTGTTGGTTACGTTGTTGTCAGCATATTTAGAAGTGAGATAGAATATAGTATACTTAAGCAATTTTTACTTATCCAGAGTCTCCTTGGATCGATACTTGGCTTACTTAAGCCACTTACTACTTGTTTGACCACGTGCACTTGCATGTCGGTTTTTAACCCTTACCAAAGCACCGAGCAGACGTCATCTTGGGGCATGCAGGTATGGTTATACTACTTGTTACACTTGTGGACAAGAGGGTCACATGATGAGAGACTGTCCAGCTAGAGGTCGGAGTGATTGGGACCAACAGACAGATCTTCAGTAGGGTCACGTGCCCCAACGCCTCCAGCACGACGCAGGCCCTCAACTCCAGCCGGCTGAGGCCGAGGCATGCCAGGGGCGTCTAGTTCAGGCACCGGTCAGAATCGCACATATGCCTTACCGGGCGACAGGAGTCAGAGTTGTCGTTGGACATTGTGACAGGTATGCTGGACATCTGTTCTCATTCAGTTTATGTTTTGATAGACCCAGGTTCACCTTTGTCTTATGTTACACCATTAGTTGCCGAAAGTTTGGTATAATACCAAAATTGCTTCAGCGACTCTTTTCGGTGTTTACGCCCATCGGCGATTCTATTATAGCTAAATGGATCTACCGGGGTTGCATGGTAGAGGTTGTTAATCGACAAACTTTAGCAAATTTAGTAGAACTAGAAATGATTGATTTTGATGCAATTATGGTTATGGATGTCTAGTGCCATGTTATTCCAATGTAGAATATTGGATTAAGACTGTTCGATTCCACTTCCCAGGGGAGGTACTGCGAGAGTGAAAAGGCAATACAGCTACGCCAAAAGATAGGTTTATATCTATCTTCGGGCGAGAAAGTTAATAGAAAAGGTTGTATCTATCATATTGTTAGGGTTTAGGATGTTCAAGCAGAATCCCCGATTCTTCAGTCCATTCCAATAGTCAATGAATTTCTAGATGTGTTCCCAGATGAACTTTCTGGTATTCCACCAGAACGAGAAATCGATTTCTCTATCGACCTATTACCAGGTACTCAACCTATATTTATCCCTCTGTACCAAATGTCTCCTGCTGAGCTTAGAGAATTAAAAGAATAGTTGAGAGATCTGCTAGATAAGGGCTTTATTAAGCCGAGTACTTCACCTTGGGGTGTGCTAGTTCTGTTTGTAAGAAAGAAAGATGGCTCCCTCCACATGTGTATAGATTACCGGCAGTTAAATAAGGTCACCATCAAGAATAAATACCCACTTCCGAGGATAGATGACTTGTTTGATCAGCTAAAAGGGGCGAAGTATTTCTCTAAGATCGACTTAAGGTCATGTATCACCAAGTGCGCGTCCGGGAGAGAGATATTCCAAAGAAAGCTTTCAGAACTAGGTACGTCATTTTGAATTCATGGTTATGTCCTTCAGGTTGACGAATGCCTCAGCAGTGTTCATGGGTTTGATGAACAGTATCTTCAGGCCATATCTAGACTAGTTTGTGATAGTATTCCTTGATGACATTCTGGTATATTCTCGCTCAGAAGAAGAACACTGAGATCATTTGCGAACAGTGCTCCAGATTCTTAGGGATCGCCAGTTGTATGCAAAATTTTCTAAATGCGAGTTCTGGCTAAATTCGGTAGCCTTTTTGGGTCATATCATGTCGGATGCTGGTATTCAGGTAGATTGACAGAAGATTGAGGCAGTAAAGACGTGGCCTAGACCTACAACTCCAATTGAGGTACGCAGTTTCCTAGGGTTAGCAGGGTATTACAGAAGATTTGTAGAGGGATTTTCTACTCGATCAGCGCCTTTGACTGTGTTAACTCAGAAAGCAACTAAATTTCATTGGACTGAAGCGTGTGAACAAAGTTTTTAGGAGTTGAAAAATAGATTAACATCAACGCCCGCACTAGCTTTGCTGGAAGGTTTAGAGGGTTATGCAGTGTACTGTGATGCTTCGGGCATTAGGTTAGGGTGTGTTCTGATGCAACATGGTAGGGTAATTGCTAATGCTTCAAGGCAGCTGAAGAAGCATGAAAAGAACTATCGCACTCACAACCTGGAGTTAACAGCAGTAGTTCATGCCTTAAAAATATGGAGACATTACCTGTATGGGGTGCATGTGGACATTTTTACTGATCATAAGAGTCTCCAGTACATCTTTACACAGAAAGAGTTAAATCTACGGCAGCGTCGCTGGTTAAAATTGTTGAAGGACTACGACGTGAATATTTTATACCATCTACGGAAGGCTAATATCGTAGCAGATGCCCTTAGTCATAGATCAATGGGGAGTTTAGCATATTTGAGGCCCGAACAGTGGGAGATGGCCCGAGAATTCCACCAGTTAGCCAGCTTAGCCGTCTGAATAGTAGATTCGGGAGACAGAGGGGCAGTGATTCAGAATACTGTAGTATCATCCCTGGTTGTAGAGGTAAAAGAGCGACAGTATGAAGACCCTAACCTAGTACAACTCAGAGATAAGGTTCAACAAGGTGGGTTAGCGACATTTGAATTAACAAAAGACGGGGTCTTGAGATGTAGGGGTCGCCTATGCGTTCCAGATGTGGAAAGACTTCACCAGTAGATCATGGTGGAGGTATATTATTACCATTATTCTCTTCACCTAGGTTCAACAGAGATGTATCATGACATAAAAGAGATCTACCGGTGGCCTGGAATGAAAAAGAGTGTAGCAGAATTGTGGCACAATGCCCTAACTTCCAATAGGTAAAGGTTGAACATCAAAAACCCGACGGATTGACACAGGAGATAGCGGTGCCTATGCGGAAATGGGAGGTAATCAATATGAATTTTATGATAGGATTACCCCGTACCAGGTGTCGATTTGACTCTATCTGGTGATTGTTGACAGATTGACGAAGTCAACTCATTTTCTGCTCATCAGGACCACCTTCTCAGCTGAGGACTATGCTGAATTGTATATAAGAGAAATAGTTCGATTACATAATGTCCTGACATCCATCATTTCTGACAGGGGGCATAATTCACAGCTAGATTCTGGAGTCATTTCAGAAAGACTTGGTAAACAGGTTAATTTGAGTACAACACTCCATCCTCAGACAGATGGGCAAGTAGAACTTACAATTCAGACGCTCGAGGATATGTTGTGGGTGTGTGTATTAGAATTTGGAGGTAGTTGGGATGAACATTTACTCTTATTGAATTTTCTTACAACAACAGTTATCATTTGGCAATCCAGATGACGTTGTATGAGGCCTTATATGGGCGTAAATGTAGGGGAGTCAGAATTAGTAGGACCTGACATGATCCACCAGTCAAAGGAGAAAGTAAAGCTTATCAAAGAGCGTTTGCTAACAGCTCAGAGTCTCCAGAAATCCTACTCTGATGTGTGGCATAGAGACCTGGAATTCAGTGTTAGTGATTGGGTATTTCTGAAAGTTTTGCCAATGAAGGGCGTAATGAGGTTTGGTAAAAAGGGCAAGCTTAGCCCTAGGTTTATTGGGTCATATCAGATCCTCCAAAGAATAGGCCAAGTGGCTTATGAGTTAGACTTACCCCCAGAGTTAGAATCTGTTCACTCGGTCTTTCACGTGTCAATGCTGTGAAAATGTATAGGGGACCCATCTCGAGTCGTGCCAATTGAGGACGTCCAGGTTACTGAGGAGTTAGCCTACGAAGAGGTTCCAGTGGCCATATTAGATCGGCAGGTTCGTAGGTTGAGAACAAAAGATGTCACCTCTGTTAAAGTATTATGGAGAAATAGGAATAAAGAAGAGATGACCTGGGACGCCGAGAATGATATAAGGTCTAAATATCCTCACCTGTTCCAGGATTAGCTCAGATTATGCAGTTAAGGTGAGGGTGTTGTTCAGTTATTATTTTACTGCTTATGCTGTCAGTACTGTTGTTTAGCTACCCCTTCTATTGTGTAATGGTTGTTGTAGCGTCCTGTGAGGCGCCTATGTTGAACTTTTCTGTGTTTCAGGTTTTCAGATAGTCCATGTTACGGAGGAGACTCTGCTGAAATTTTTTTCTAAATCTTGGTTAAGAGAGTTAACTCCTTTAAGCCTGAGAATGACATTTGAGGACGAATCTTTCTAAGGGGTGGGAGGATGTTACATCCCGTAAAAGTTAACAATTAGTAAGTGTACGCGTGATTTTTTGATGAATAAAAAGAGCTTGACGCATGTACAAAAAGCCTCGGAAGTGGGGTCGGACGGGGCCAGCGCACACAGGGCCAGCGCGATGCGCCAGCAAACAGCGCACCGGCCAACACGGCATGCTAGGCACAGGGCCGCTATGAGGGGCGCGATGTGGGGAAATCTTGGCACCTTGGGTGGCGCAGGGCGCCCCCCTGCCACCGCCCATAATATATATATATATATATATATATATATATATATATTGGCTTTCGGCCAGAGCTTAGGAGAGACAAAGATTTCTATCTTTTTTTCACCCGATTATTCTATCAAACACGGTCCAAACTCAAACTAACTTCAAGTATCGAGTTTTAAGCCTACAGAAAGCATTACTATGGAGTTATTTTCTCAAAATACGCCCGGCAAATGGGAACTCCGCCAAGTAGAAGTTGTCAGAATTTCTCCTAATTGATTCCTATACGGTCATAGGTTTTAGGTAAGAATTTCTCCCTTCTAAACTCTCGAGAAATTATAGGTTTTCGGTCGTATTTTACGTAGTGGAATTATAGTTGCTATTAGTATTAAAAGTTGTCATTTAAACCGAATTTGGTATTGAAATTAGTCTCTTTCTCCCAGTATTACAGTTATATTTGGAAAGAGCTGTTGAATACAAATTGAAACTCGTCAGATAATCGGAAATCAGCGGCTAAGGTATGTTAAGGAAAATTCCTCGGCAAGTTAGTTTCTATAGCATTGTAAGATAGTTTGAATCCCAGTAAAGGAGCCATAAGTATTATTATTGTGATTAGTTGTTGCCATTAGCTGAGACCAGTGCTCTATATTTAGTTGGAATTGACTTTGCCATGTATAACCTTCCATGACCAACCCCAGGGTTACTAGCTGTGTCATTGCCCGCCAAGGGCTATGTGACGTCACTCCAAGGAAAGATATGTCGTCCCAAGGGATGATGATGAGGCCCAAGGGCCTTATACAGTCCATTCCATGGCTGGACAACCTATTTTATGCCGTACGACATCACACCCCCGTCGAGCCTGGTACCCGGGGTATAGTTATCAAGAGTTCACTAGACTCAGACACAGCTATAGTTCAGGGGTCGAGTGGGCTCAGTTGCAGATCCAGGGGACCGATAGGTTGGCTATAGTTACTAGTTGACTCATTTTGACCTTGTTAGAGGTATATAGATTGAAGTGTGCTCTTCAGGGCTTATGGAAGCCCCGAGTGGGTTATTCTGTGTTGTTTGTACCTTCCTCCTTATGGGGGTCAGGTAAGGATTTTGTTTGCACTATTTACTGATAGATTAGACAACAGAGAAGTTAAGTTATTCGGGTTATACCTCTATCCCTTCTACTTAGTAACTTTTAGTTTCATTTTAAGTTTATTCAGTTATTTTCCGTTTCTGTCTTACATATTCGGTACATATTGTACTGACACCCATCCTTGGGGTGCTGCATTACTTCCCAGTAGGTGCGGGTAGACGCGGATCAGGACCTTCCCAGCATCCAGCCAGAATTAGCAGTGCAGTCGTCTCCCTTCCTTGAGAGTTAATAGTTAGTAGGTTTACTCTTTTTGATTATACAGTATATGGGTAGGTCGGGACCCTATCTCAACCATTATTCCACACCTAGAGGCTTGCAGATTTAAAGATTCCTTGTGGTTAGTTTGTTGTTGGCCATATGGGGCCTATATATGTTTTATTTCGTGTGATTGTCATGTGGGGCCTTATTTAGCTGTTAGATAGTGGCCTTGTCAGCTATAGTATAGTTATAGTTACCTGATTTTCATTTCAGTTATAACTAGAACATATGGTGGTCTTGTCAGCCTGCATAGGATCCCCTTTTATTGCTTGATATTAGTTAGTTGTTTTCATTTACATGTGGCTATATGGCCTTGTCGGCCGGAGGCTGTATTTACAGTCGAGTATAGCTCGGTGTTTACTTTAATTGAGTTGTAGGCATGCACCAGATGTGCATAAGCCTAGCCAGGTCAGTCAGATTCCAATATGGCACTAGGTTCCAGTCATGGCTCCCAAGGTGGGGCATGATGTAATCTTTGTTTTACCATTGTTTTCTTGAAATCCCCAAATTGGAGATAACTCACTAACAAGTTCACTTACCGGCATTAGTCTAGATCTTCTATATTCCCTATGGGTTTTACCCCAACCTCTTAGTTGAGTTCTTTATTGACAACATCCGCTTCATACTTCGTCAGGAGGTGTGAGTTTGAGCATTATCAAAAAGTGGCGTTGTTGCCGGGGAATACGGCTAATACTATATTAACTACTTGTATTTGACTTTTGGTTGTTTTTTCCCCATTTATGTTTTCGGTTTTTTTTCTTTTGTGATTCTGTCAGGCAGACATCAAGGGAATGACCCCTTTGCAAACACTCAGATGGAATAGAAGAAGTTGGCAGTACCTGTAGAAGAGATGATGATTATTGACACCTTAGCAGTTGTCTTGATGAATTATGAGGGAGATGGGGTACCAGAGTACACGGAGATGGTGAACGCCTTAAATGGAATGGGGTAATATAAGTTTGGCCTAAAGAAGTTAGACCTTGATTTGAAGAACCATTCAACACTGCCAGCAAAGCCATCAGTAAGGGTACCACCAGTCCTCAAACTAAAGGCACTGCCTCCCCATCTCAAGTATGCATTTTTGGGTGAAGACAACACGTTGCTAGTGATAATTGCAGCAGATTTGATGGATTGGCAAGTGGAAGCTTTGGTCACAATATTAAAAAGGTGCAAAAAGGAAATTGGTTGTACCATAGCTGATATCATCGATATCCCTTCAGGCATATGCACTCATAAGATATAAATCGAGCCAAACTGCACGCCAAGTATAGAACATCAGCGATGTCTGAACCCCCAAATGCAAGAAATAGTAAAAAAGGAGATCATCAAGTGGTTGGACACTGGTGTAGTCTACCCCATCGCAGATAGCAAGTGGGTGAGTCCGATACAGTGTGTACCAAAGAAAGGCAGGAACACAATGGTACCCAATGAGAAGAATGAGCTTATACTGACACAACCAGTCATAGGATGACGTGTATGCATGGATTACAGGAAACTCAACCACTGGATCGAGAAGGACCACTTTCCAATGCCATTCATGGATCAGATGCTTGACAGATTGGCAAGTAGAGGTTGGTACTATTTTCTTGATGGTTACTCAGGATATAATCAGATCACCATAGCCTCGGAAGATCAAGAAAAGACTACCTTCAACTATCCGTATGGAATGTTTGCTTTTGGAAGAATGCCATTTGGATTGTGCATTGCACCGACCACATTCCGGTGCTGCATGATGTCTATATTCTCATATATGGTGGAATACACCATTGAAGTATTCATGGACGAATTCTCAGTTGTGGGTGACTCATTCGAATCTTGCCTTAAACACTTGGGCAAAGTGTTGAATAGATGCGAAGAAACTAATTTGGTCCTAAATTGGGAAAAATATAATTTTATGGTCAAGGAAGGAATAGTGCTGGGTTACAAAATCTTGGGAAAAGGGATTGAGGTGGGCAAGGCAAAATTGAAGTTATAGTAGGTTTGCCACCTCCTATTTTCGTAAAAAAGGTCAGAAGCTTTCTAGGGCATGTAGTATTCTATATGCGGTTTATCAAGGACTTTTCAAAGATTGCACAGCCATTGTGCAAATTGCTTGAGAAGGAGGTAAAGTTCTTGTTTGATTAGGCACGTCTAAGGGATTTTGAGTGCTTAAAAGAGAAACTCACCACTGCTCCTATTATCATAGCTTCAGATTGGTTTCTTCCATGTGAAGTAATGTGCAATTCTAGCGGGGTTGCTCTTGGTGCTGTCCTAGGCCAATGAAGAGAAAATATTTTTAATCTTATCTACTATGTTAGTAAAACACTTAACACAGCCCAAAAGAACTACACGGTTACAGAACAGGAGCTACTACCGTGGTTTTTTGCATTTAAAAGTTTCGAGCATACTTGCTTGGAACCAAGGTGATCATCCATACAAATCATGCCACTTTGAGGTACCTGATTTCTGAAAAAGGATGCTTAACCCAAATTGATTAGGTAGGTATTGTTGCTTCAAGAATTCGAGTTTGAGGTCAAAGATCGGAAAGGGACTGAAAATCAGGTAGTTGATCACTTATTCAGGAAAGAGTCTGAAGCTAGGGCAGGAGTGGAGATTGATATTGATGATGCATTCCCGAACAAGCAGGTACTAGCTGCATCTCAGTATTTGGTTCCCTAATTCATCGACTTTGCAAATTATTTGGTTAGCGACATGATCCCAACAGACCTGACTCCCCAACAAAAGAAAAAGTTCTTATTCGATGCCCGAAGATACTATTGGGATGAACCATATTTATTTTGCATTTGTGAGACGGGATGATTTGTAGGTGTGGGCCTAAAGTAGAAATGTTGAGCATTCTGGAGGCCTGTCATTCATCCCCAGTGGGGGGTCATCATAGTGGTATTAGAACTGCACATAAAATATTATAATGCAGGTATTACTAGCCCTTTATTCCCAGGATGCCTATGATTATGCCAAGGCATCTGATTAGTGTCAAAGGCAGGGCGTCACTACCCGTAAGAATGAGTTGCCATTGACCCCTATTCTGAAAGTTGAGTTGTTTGATGTATGGGGTATAGACTTTATGGGCCCATTTGTTAGTTCATATGGGATGAAATACATCTTAGTGGAGGTGTACTATGTCTCCAAATGGGGAGAGGTTATTTCACTACCTAATAATGAAGGCAAAAATGTTACAACATTTCTGCGGAAGCACATCTTCGCTAGATTTGGCACTCTCAGAGAAATCATTAGTGATGGTGGATCACACTTTTGTAACTGCCTCTTCAGAACCCTATTAGAAAAATATGGCGTCAAGCACAAGGTGGCAACACCTTACCATCCTCAGTCTAGTGGACAAGTGGAAGTTTCAAACAGGGAGATAAAGACCATTCTTGCCAAAACAGTGAATACTAGTCGGACAGATTGGTCTAGAAAGCTCGATGATGCGCTGTGGACCTATAAAACAGCTCATAAGACCTCCTTTGGTTCATTTCCATACCAATTGGTCTATGTTAAATCATGTCATTTATCGGTCGAATTAAAGTATAAGGCACTATGGGCTCTAAAAAAGCTGAATTTGAACTGGAATGAAGCAGCCAAGCTGAGACTTGACTAGATCAACGAGTTGGAAGAGTTCCGATTTAGATCCTATAAGAGTGCGGATATTTATAAATAAAGAATGAAGATTTATTATGACAAGAAGATTGCAAAAGGGAGTTTAACACAGGCGATTTGGTCCTATTGTTCAACTCAAGGCTCTATTTGCACCCTGGAAAGTTAAAATCTAGATGGAAGAGACTTTACAGAGTGGTGCATGTGTCCCCATATGGTGCAGTGGAACTTGAGAATAAAGATGGAAAAAGGTTCAAAGTAAACGGACAAAGAATAAAGCTATATCTGGGGAATGTGGAGGAATTAAGAGGAATCGAGGTGGTGTACCTTGATGATGCTTGAAGAGTTGAAAAAGTTATGTCGTATTGCCACATTAAATCAAGCGTTGCATGGGAGGCAACCTATGAATGGTGGAGTCTGAGAAGCCGCAGGTATGTTCCCTTTCCTATATGCTTACATTCTATGCTTCGGGGACGAAGCATGCTTTTTTAAAAAAGGGGAGGGGGTGTACTTATATTTTTTTGGGGGACTTTGATTCATTTGAGGATTTTTCTTGTCATGTTTCTTTTCTCTTTGGCATGCTATCTAGTAGAATCAGCATGTTTAGAATTTTATTTTTGTGTGATTTTTGTCTAATTAGAAAGTAGCTTAGGAGTACTCAGCCAATAAATTGCACTAGTTTTGAATTTGTAAAACATTGACCTTGTTTAAAAAATTTTTGAAATGAAATAGCTATGTACTTGTGATTGCATGCATGATTTTTGTGGATATTTTGATGACATTTAGTATATTAGCGTGAGTAGTTTTTGTTAAGCCATGAATAAACCGGACTGATAGAGTAAATATAAATCATGTACCATGAGAGAGTGAGGTCTGATACCTAGTTCAATACTGTGTAGAGGATCTAGAACTTGTCTGGTTGGTATTTGCATAGGTTTTAGGATGATTGGTTAGGAAAGGATCATAGGCCATTTTTGTTGAGCCATTTTTAGCCTAAATAACCCTATCGAAATCATATGGTTCCCTTGATTTAAATTTTTGAGCCTTTATATACCATTTTTCTTTTATCAACCAGTTAACTGTACCCATTTTTATAATGAACCTGTTCTGGACCTGGTCCCTCCTTGGACATTGTGAACCTCAACATAGGCAAAAGGCCTAAGTTGAGGGTGGCTAGAGTAGGGGTGCATAAAGATTGGAAAGGTGAAAAAGGGAGAAAAAAGGTGAAAAATGAGGTGTGGTGTGACAAAAGAAAAGAAAAAAGAAAGGAAAAATTGAAACAAGAAAATGCAAAAAGAGAATAATGCATGAAAAAGTTTGAGAACACACCACACTCATACAAGTGCATAAATAGGGTGAAAAGGGAGGAAAAAGTAGAAAAAACAGAAAGAGTGAAAAAGTGAAGAATGGAGCCACATGTATGTAGTGTCAAGGAGGGGTTTTAGTCACTCAAAAATTTCCATATCTACCTTACCCATCCCAAAAGCCTACATTACAAGACAAAGCAAGTCCTATAGTGATCCTAATCTGACCATCTAACAGACCGAAGTAGAGAAAATAAGGGCAAGCCTATGGTATCCGATATGCAGTATTTGGAGCTTCTTGTGAGAGTGAGAATCTCGCTTGTTCAGTCCTATATCATAAATTTTGCTATATCGGTGAGTGGGGTACTTCATTTGTTGTGAGGGTACATGGTTTGTGTTTAACTTTACCAGTGGTCTGTGTGAAAAGCATTAGTGATGACTTGACTACCTGTTAATAGCTAAATGATATGTCTTGATCCCTATTTATCATGTTTTGTTGTTGCTTATACTGTATGTGCTAATATTGGTTCAGGAGAAAAGGGTCAAAAGCTTTTGGAGTCATAGTGCAAATTTTGTTTGATATTGACTGGTGTCCTAGGTTTATTTTCTAGTTAAGCGTTGTGTTAGTTTTTCTTTTCTTTTCATGAGGACATGCAAGAGTCTTACGTTGAGGGTGTGATGTGCTGTAAGTTTACAGCACTTTCGACGCTTAAAACTGAGAAAATAGTATGGACTTAGGTATGTTTATATGGATATAAGACACTTTTACTTTGATTTTAGGAAAAATGAGTGTTGGAACAAAGATGTGCAAAAAAAGCCTCAAAAGGTAGAAAATCAGCCAAAGTACAAGTCTCAGTATGAGCCGTACCTTGATTGTACGAGCCGTACTGAGAACCGTGATAAAGGCCAGAAGGCTGAATTGGAAAGAAGGCAACCTACGACTCTCAGTATAAGCCATACCATAATGGGACGAGCCATAATTGGAGTCGTGAAAATATTCAGAAGAAATTGCACAAAGGCAAAATCCTGGTACGAATGGACTCATGAACTGTGGCATCAATGTACGAATCATACCAAGAGTCATGGTGAACTTCAGAGGATTTTTAGTACTTGGTAGAACTTCAGACACTATAGTTAGTATGAGTCATGGAAAGAAGGTACGATTCATACCATAACACTCGTGAAGAATTTCAGAAGATGTCAAAGTTCTTAGAGCCAAACCACGGAAGAAATGCATGGCTCGTAAGAAGTAGGTACGAGTCGTACTAGGACACCAACACGCAGCCAAAAACTTATGGACAACAGGTACGACTCGTACAATCTTGCTACAGGTCGTAGGACAAATCGTGGCATAGGAGGCACCAGATATGAAAAACTCTCTGTTAGCTTAGGAAAAGATTTTTAATGTCTGTATAAATATCCTTTATGTTGTACTTTAGTTAGATAAGGATAGAATTGAGTTGTGAGACGTGTGAATAGTTACTTTTGTGAATTTTTATCGAGTTTTGAGGAGCAATTCTTGGGATCAAATTCTTGATTTCTCACATTATTATTGAGGGTTTTCTTGAATAATTAAATATAATTTTCTTTCAATCGTTGCTATAAGTATTTAAATTATGTGTTTATCTATGAATGCTAATTACAATCTTACAACCATGAGAGACTAAAACCTCCACAGCTAGGGATTGTGGGAACCATGGCGAATTAACAAACTAGGGTTGCACAAAAGTGATTCAAAACTAATGCGAAAAGCTTGTATTGTATTCTCTTTGTGTTTAAACATTTCTTAACGTTGTACAACGTTAGGACTTACCCGAATCCTTTACTTGCTTGAACCTAGAGAGGTAGAGATTAGGAAATGAGAATTACAACAAAGCCTTGATCTTTACGATAATTGTATTAACTTGAGTTGTGGTCGCAGGAGATTTAAATTTGAAACATATTGATAATGGTTAGTTTGAAATCGCTCATGAGCCCTGATCCGGTGATTGAGTATAGTTATCCAATAGGGAGGAACCAGTTATTTGGATGAACCCTAGTTATCAGTTCTACAAGTAAGCATTGGAATTGATCACGTGTGTATACCCGAAGTAGTTATGAACCCAGGAGAATACTTACCCTAGTTGTTTTCAAATCTTGATTTAAACCACAATTTTAATTTTTGTTTTACCATTGTTTTCTTAAAACCCCCAAATTGGAGATAACTCACCAATAAGTTCACTTACCGGCATTAGTCTAGATCTTCCATATTTTTTATGGGTTTGAACCCAATCTCTTAGTTGAGTTCTTTATTGACAACGTCCGCTTCATACTTCTTCAGGAGGTGTGAGTTTGAGCATTATCATCTTCTCGCTAAAATAATACACCTTCAGTTTGGAATTTCGGGCAATAAGCACCTATTTTTAATTCATGGGCAATACATACCGATTTTACATTCATGGACAATTTGACCAAAAGGCTCAATTTTGATCAAATTGGGTCAATTTAGACCCAATTCCACTGGCCCAACCACCGCCAACCCAGTCTAGTAATTTGCAGCTTGAAACTACGTTATTTTAATTAAGTAGGTAGTATGCAATCTCATCTATCCGTCCTTCTTTTATCCATGGACTCTTATTTGACTCTTTTTAAGTATAAAAGACCTCAAAAATTAGATTTTGGCCTTCATTATTCTCCTTCTTCTTTCTTTCTTCTCCTTCTCCCCGTTGTCCTCGCCATAGGTCACCACCACCACCGACCTCTTTCAAACAACCCCAAATTTTCACCATTTCTTCCTCGCCCCCTCATCTACATGAATCCACAAATCATTTCTTCTAATTCCTAACCAAACTCAAGAGATCTGAGAAAAATCAAACACTAATCATCATTTTTCTTTTTAGATATATCGAGTTTTGAGCATCTCCACCCTACATCACTTACATAGATGTGTAGAGCTCTCCAAGAACTACCATTTGATAACAATTTCATGTCAAAATGTCTTCAAGAATTTTTTGATGAATTTTTTCAACGACTTCCATTCACCCCCAAACATTTTATCAAAATCTTCCTCTTCTTATCCTCTACCCAAACCTGCCACCACCACTATCCAGAGGAGTCATCACCGAGCTACCTTTCCACCAGATTATTTTCATTGTATTTAAAAAAAAAAAGGATGTAGATTTTGTTTATTATTAATTTTTTTAGCCTTTTATTTTTGTTTGAATTTTAGGCTTGTTTGATTTACAGAATAAGGTTTGATTATTAAATTTTTTTATTTGCGGGTTTTGGTAGTTAGGTCAATGTATGGCTAAAATATATTGGGTTATGTTTTGGTGGGCTCATTTTAAAATTTCAGATGTCTTATTTTCTTTTTATTCAAAATAATGAATAAGAAGATAATGGGAGCCCAGTGAAGGGCAAATAGATTTTTTTTTTCATTCATGTTTCTTTTGAAAAAAAAAAAGAAAAAAAAAATCATTGGCAGTTTGGGTGGCACCTTGAAAAGAGCTTGACATGCACTGGGGTTAAAAAATCCAAAAAGTAAAAATATTCCCCTTTTGCTATCTATAGAATTTCTTTATTTCCTCTCATTGAAAAAAAAATGAAGAAGGGAGGAGAGAAAAAAAGTTTTATTTTGAAAAGATTTTCATTTGTTCCATTTAAGTTAGAACTCTAAACACCCAGAGTTGTTGAATATCAAGAATCGATTTTTAAAAAGACTTTCTTGTTGCATGTTGTTGTTTCGACTAGCATTTCGGTTCAGGTCATGCTTCCATCCTCTTGTTGTCACCACTTTAGGTATTTTTCTTCTTAGATTTGTAATGTAGTTTTATACCTTTCAAGTAGCAAAATATGTTGTCTCTTTAGCATTCTTCAATTCATTTTTTTAATGTTAAGTGGCATGAGTTATTTTAAATATGGCATGATATTTATTGTTGGTTGTCACACCCACTTTCTCTTGTTGGATGTCTAAGGCTTAATATCTCAAAGTGTTTTTAAAAAAAAAAAGAAATTTATTGCAAAATGATTATTTATTGCTAATGAATCATATTAATAGAATGTAGTTGCTTTGCAACTTTAGCTTCAATCTTCTTCGTAATTTGAAGTGGATGGCTATTTTCGAAGAAAAAAAGAACTACAAAAACTGACTGTTTATGCAAAACTGAAGTTGTAAATAAAACTGGTGATTTCTGCATACTTTTCTTTTTTTTGCAAAAATTACACACACACAAAAAAAAGGAAAATGCAGAAATTGGTCACTTATGCAAAATGGGAATTTTGAATAAAACTGTTCATCTCTGCATATTTAAAAAAAAAAATTATAAACTTTTTTTTTGAAAAAAAAAGTACAAAACTTTTTTTTTTTTTTTTTTTTTTTTTACAAAAAAGGGGCTGGAATATCCTAAGAAGGAGCCTAGTTCTACAAATAAAGGAGCAACCACTTAATAACTTAAGTGGTTATTTTTTAAAATGAATAAATAAACAAAACCTTTTTTTCCCTCACTTAGCAATAAGTTTTTTTATTTTTTACTCTTTTAGAAGGATTTTCATTTTCATAAATAAATAAGAGATGATTTTTTAATTTTTTTTTCTATGTATATATTTTTCATATGAAAAATTAGTCACAATTTAACTCATCAATTTTTGTAAAAATAAAAAATAAAAAGAAGGAAAGATCTTTCGGTTATTATTTTTGGTATGTGTTTTTTAAAAAGGCATAGTGTGCAGTTATGCTTCTATGCCAAAGTCAAGCCACAATTTTACACAAAATCATTTAGGTAAAATAAGTTATTAACAAGCCTTATTTTATCCAAGAATTATTTAAGCGGGTATTAGTCAATAAAAGCGGTCATGCTAAAACCACGAAATTCGAGGGGTACTTCATACCTTCTCCTCGGTCAATAAAATTTCTTACCTAGTCTTTTATTTCGCGGATCAAAAATAAAGAGTCATTTCATTTTGATTAGGAATTTATAAGATGACTTGGAATACCAAAATTCAATTTCAAGTGATGACTCTAAATAAATAAATAATCCCTTATCAAAATCGTCACTTCAATTTAGAAAACCCTTTAATGAGCAAAACCCATCACAACTAGGAGAGAAAAAAAGGGCGTGAAAGTAAGGTTGGATTTCAGAAAGAATTTTTTGATAAGAAAGACCTTAGAGGAATGTGATTTTTTGCAGACTGGACAAGGTACAAAGGGAAAGAGTCCAATGACTCATCTACTATTAGATTTGCAAAACTCAAATGCTCGCATTGTGTTGTTGGGGGGTGAGAATAACCAGCTCAAAGCAAACCTGAAATCAACTCAGGATGAAATCTTTAAACTAATGGAGAAAGATGTTTCAGGAGCAACTTGTCCACAATAACAGAATTGACAAGGTCCTCTCCTTAGTTGATAAGAATACATCCTCGTCCTCCACTCTCCCTTTGCCCATCTCTATCTATCCCTGGTGTCTTATTCCTTCAGTTTCTAATTTTTTGTTTTTTTTGCTCTTATGGTTTATTAATATGGTTATATTTTGTTTGCAGTTTGAATGATATATTTTGTTGTGGAGCCTTAGGGTTTAATAAATTGGTGTTCCACTAGCTAATCTTATTCTCCTAATGTGTTTAAACTATTCAAAAATTAGATGGCTAATATCATTAGTTTGAATATGAGTTCCAATATGATAGTGTGTTCTAATTGGTCACTACTAAAAAAAACTGTAAAAGAGACATAAAAAAGAGACCTCATGAGTTCTTATTTTTTGAAAAAGAGACCTAAATAAGCGACCTCAATGGTAGGTCTCAAAATATCGGTCACTTTTCACTAGATACCTCATGGGGTCTCCAAAAGGAGATCTCACGAGGTCTCCGAGTTATTTTCTAGTTTTTTTTTATAAAAACAAGACCTCATGAGGTCTCTCTTTTGTTTTTTTTATTTTGCTTTTATTTTTACAATAGGAGACTTCACGAGGTCTCCAATTTATTTTCATGAAGAATTTAATATTTATTTAATTTCCTGAAAGGAGACCCCACGAGGTCTCTTTATTGTATTTTTTTTTGAAAAATAAAATTATAAAAGAGACCGCATGAGGTCTCCTTTATGGTGGAAAAACAAAATTAAATAAAAGAGAGCTCATGAAGCCTCTATTATGCATTTTCTGAAAAATAAAATTATAAATAAGAGACCTAATGAGGTCTTTTTTTTGGGAAAAAAAAACTGACAGCATATTGCTGTTTCTGTAGCTATCCACCTGCTATTTCACTTAATTTAATAATATATACAATATAATCAACTAAATCAAGCTCAAAGAGCTCCCAACAATCAATCAAACTATAACAAATACATATACTAAATATTCCCCAATCAACAATAACTAAATCAACATTAAAGTAGGTTAAAAAACATAAATCATAAGTTAAGCCAAATCTAAAAAAACATACAAAACACTTTATAATCCTTACAAACCACAATCAAATAGTACAAAGTTTAGTTTATCTAATACAACTTTAAAATTCAATAATGGGATGTGTGTTTTGCACATGATCATCCCCATCCTGATCCTCATCATTGCTGGGCTCATCTATTAGGTGATCGTATTGACCATATATATACTTGATGATGAATAGGTTGATACTGGAAAGATCGAGGAGGCAAACTGCATCACTAGGATAAGGTGGAATCCTCCCAAAACTTGTAAGGCATCTAATTGGGCCTTAATACCCGTATACTCTATGTCTCTCTGCCTTTTTCTAGCCCGTGAGGCTTCAGGTTGGCTTGATAGATCAGCAATCTTTTGCTCCATAGCCAATATTGGCCCTTGACGCATCAACCCATCATCATGGGAACTACCTAGACCTTCTAACCTAGAATGAAATTCACGAAATATATGCTAAGGCATGCTGTAAGCAATTTCATTCCTAGTTGAGCCACCAATCGAATCTAACCATATTCTCTCAACTTACTATTGGTTAAGTGGCACGCCTTAGCTATCAACTGGCTGAGTCTGATGGAAATCCTCTATGGATTATTGATATCGATTCTGAATTCCATGAGAATAATATTAGAATATATTTTCAAAAAATAAAGTAAATATTATTTTAAATTAGATGTTTACGTAGGTCAGCTCAGCTTGTGGCTCAACCCAAACATTTGGATCTCCAGAATTTTTCTTCTTCTTCTTCGTGTGTGTGACCTTGAATACCTCATCTTGAGTTAATGGCCTCCCTAGTTCTTTTTTCTGCAAAGAAAATTAATTTAGGTATTAATCAAGAATAATTAAATATTAATCATCTACAATACATATAACTTAAAAAATTTGAATGTATCCCATCCGCATCCTGAAACATGTGATGCCTTCTATAATTTTGGATATTACATTCCACCTGCCTACTACTTTCACCAATAACATAGTGTTGAAATCTATCAAAACTATTATCAATTTTTCCATGACTAGTCCACACAGTATAGTATTCTTTAAACCTCTTTTGATAGAGATGAAGTTTAATATTCTCCGATTTTTTATAATTGCTACATTTATATTTCACACAGGACACTTAATCAAGCCATCAAATTGAAAAGGCTCTAATGTCATTGCATAGTCCACAAAATCATAAAACCCTTCTACAAATTGAGACTTCATACCCATTCGACCAAAATTAGTCCTATTATGCATTCAACTACGATCCATCTACACAAAAATGATAAAATTTGAATTTGTTAAAACACTATTAAATAATAATTCAAATATTTTTAATATTATTGATCTTCAATAATAAACACAAATTAAAAGACTTAAAGTAATTTTGATATCTAATAATTTTTAACAATAACTATAAGAGCAAAATTAAAGTAAAACAAAATGTTCAATTGAACAGATGCTATATCTTGGTGTAAATAATTTCAATTGAACATGATGCTAATAAACCCAACCTAACAGTGACATGAGTGCTGGAGATCTAGCATATCTTTGTGCAATAATTTTCCCTTGAATGATCACTCTCTCAAAATTATTAGTCTCTTCACCTATAAATAAAAGAAAATTGTACAAAGCAGTTGGTATCATTGATGTGATATGAGCGAGAATTTTTTTCTTTTGTGCCCATTAGCATACAGAAATCATGGCATAAATTTTAGGAATATTTTTAAAAATATATAATTTAATATAAAATGTTACAGACATAGTCGTATATTTAGTTTTCACCCGCATAGCAAAAGAAAAAATCACAATAATATTTTATACACAGTATATAATCTTATACAATTTTATATAACTTTATACAAACTTATACAATATTATACAACATTATATATTTATCGGAGATAATATATTAATCTTAAATAAAAATATATAAAATATATAATAGTATATAAAATGTGTTTATACACATCTTTACTTGATTATATAAAATTATACAAACTTATCCAAGATTGATATATTATCGACTATTTAGTTTATACTTTTTTTTTATGCAGAACTATACCAAGCTAAGTCAACAAAATAAAAGAATTAAGAAACTAAAAAAGCAACACTTGTTTTTCATCTTCATTTCCTTTCCATGGATCTGACATGTGAAAATAAAATACTAATATAGATACATAAAATATGAATAATAATAAAATCAAATAAAATTTTACTGTTAATTTTGGATTAGGTTTTGAATTGCAATAAAAGGGTTGAATATTAATATAAGAGAAGGGAAGAGTTATAGATAGAGAAGAATAGATGTTCCTATATATAGCAAAAGAAAATAAAAAAACAATAAGAAAAAAAGTTTAAAAGATATACTAATACCATAACGATAAACTAATTTTAAAAAATAATAAATATCTTAGTTGCAAAATTATTTCATCTGCCATTTCTCTTTAATCTCTGAAAAAAAATAGTTAAAATACTTGTTTGCATAAATAATAGTTAAATGTGATTATTAAAAAAAAAAAATACAACATATATGGTGAGGAAAGAAGAGAAGGAGACTAGAGATTTGTTTTTAAAAAAATAATAAATGACAGAAAAAGGTTTATATGATAAAATGAGTAACAAAATAAAATTGGGTTAAATTTGATTATTATTTTATTTGGATTGACATATATATAGGGTAAAAATTCCCCACCCCACCTCCCCCTCCCAAAAGAAAAAGGAAAAAGAAAAAGTAATGGCTAAAGAGAGAAAAAAGGAAGAAGAGAAGAAAAAGAATTAGTATTGACTAAAGAGATGATATATTAAAATATGGGCTAAATTGCTAAAGTGAATAAATATTTTATTTTAAATATCATAGGCTGTAATTTTTTCTAAATTTTACCCGCATTCAAATATATGCTATTTCAAATCAGGGACTTGCAATATCTTCTTTTTTACCATATTAGGGAATATGGCCGCGCTTTGCGCGAGTGTTGAAATATATGTGTTTGAATTAATTTTTTTTTTCTGATTAATGATGCATTCGGTATACTATCCGATCATATTATTATCTGTTATTTTTATTTTATTAAGAACATTATAATAATGACAAATAAAGAAGTTATCAAGTTTAGCATCTATTAAATAATGGATACTATTTTCTTAATAAATAAGTCAAAAGATATTCTCTAATAACAATTTTATTTCATTTCTATTATACTAAACGGGTATTTAACAATAGAATTTGATGGGCACACATGCTTTTTATTGGGATACAAATGAAGGTTGAACCTTTAAACTACAACAGATATTTTGTTATACTTTTTTTCATGGAAGTGTAACAAATATTTTGCAGTATGAAATGATTGTAAAATAATAAACAAATACATCAGCATGTCCCGACATTATTTGTTAGGTTTATCTAGTGGAGGTCCTTTGCATATCTCATTTTCCAACCGCTTTTGCTCATTTTTTAAATATGCAATGTGCATTTGTATGGTTTCTTTTGTTGCATCTGCATTCAAAGATATATTTTTGACAATTATATAAAAGAACAAAGTAATATAGTCAATAAGTTACCATTTGTAATTTACCTTTAAAAATTTTTGAACTAATTTATTGTGCATGATCTATATTATTTTTATCTACACCATAATATTAGATTGGGGAGGAAGATCAGAATTAGAAATTGATAGAAAAGCAAGGATATGGGCTCGTGTAAGTAGGAAATAAAAAATATCTATTCTAGTTCTATCATCAGCTATGGGTTAAGTATTTGTCAAATTCAAAATAAAGAGATAGTTGAGTAATAAAGTACTATTCAAATTCAATATTATTGAATATTAGAAAAACTAACTAAATCAAACATTATGTGAAGATGATGAGTATGAAGATAAAGGGAAAATGCATAAAAATCCCCTCAAACTTGTCCACTAAACTTAGTTTAGTATTTCAACTTTACGGATATTTTTTACCCTCCCTATTCTATTTAAAGTGAAATTATTGTCTCTCTATCAACCTAAACCCAGTCATAAATTAGAATGTGATATCCACTCGCCTGTATCATCCGCCATGTCATCCTCCACATAAATTTTTTTAAAAAAAAAATTAAAAGACACCGCCATGTCATCCTCCATATAAGAAAATTTTTAAAAAAAATATTTTTAATCACAAATTTCTCTTTTCTATCTTCTTTCTCACACCCACTCACCCACCTGCCCTTACCCTACTAACCACCGTCACCTCCTACGATTGATTACTTTAGCAACAAAATTCAAGTCTCACTTTTTCCATTCTTAAAATTCTTCATTCTCCATCTTCTTCCTCACCTCGACTTCCCTACCTCCATCCTGTTATACTCCGTAAAATTTCCAACACATAGATGGCGTATTCGCGTGTTGGTTGAGAGTATTTAAAAGCCATACACGCTATGAAAAGGCCCGGGAAAAGACCGGACGAGAAATCTGTCGAACCATCGCGGAAGGAGCCGGGGCAGAGCCCCTCCACGATGGCAACGTGTCACGGAGGTGGAGCCTCCGCGTTGGCTCCGTGACACGTTGGCCCTGTCCAGGCCCAACTATATAAGCCCTCCACTTCGGTTTTAAATGATAAATTCTTATAATTTCCAGTGAAAACAGAGAGAAAATCAGAGAGGAAGAGGAACGAAGGGTTCTTGATAATTTTCTTCCGATTACGCCGTCAAACACGGTCCAAACTCAAATTAACTCCAGATACCGAGGTATTAAGCAGTAAGGAGCATTCCTACGGATTTAGTTTCGCGAAATTCGGCCGGCGAATCGTCGTGCTACCGAACTAAGGTAAGTGGAATTGCTCCAAATTAGTGTTAATATACTTCTAGCCTTAAAGTGAATATTTCTCCCTTCTGGACTTTCGAGAAATAACGAGTTTTTGACCGTCTTTCGATAAGCCGAAGTTTAGGCTATAAATATATCGAAAGTGACGTTTTCTTTCAGAATATTGGTGTGTTTAGTTCTAACTGACATGTATATGAATGTAGTTGGGAGAAACAGCAGAAGTACTGACGGGAATCACATCGGTCAGTCGGGTACTCAGAAACTAGGTATGTAAAGCTGTTCTTTCGGCAAGCCAGGAAGTACAGTCTAGAAAATAAATAGATTAAAGGCTATTGACAAATACCTAGCGTACAAGAACGATTTTAGTAAGATTTCCAGCAAGCATGCTAGTATATCATTACGTATCATGTGATAATCAGAATAACGGATCGTCAGATGATTTTAGATAGTAATATGGTATCAGCTAGTAGCTCCGTATGTTTCTATGTAATACCCGGAATAGAAGTTGTAAAGGCAGTATAATGAATTAGCAAGATTACAGATAGTATGTATTACATTTGTTGAGACTGTATCCGGTAATAGATGGCACATCTTATGTTATTGAGCTATATCCAGTTATAGATGGCATGTCCTATGTTATTGAGTTATATCCAAATGTAATCAGATCAGTAATCAGATATAGAAATAGCTCCAGATACAGATGTAGCTCCAGAAACAGATATGGCTCTAGAAACTGATATAGCTTCAGATCACGGATAACAACAATCAGCTAAACAGATAAAGGCCAGGTAACAGTTAGCCCAGCAATCAGAAACAGTGTAAAACAAAATATAGCATCAGTTGTTTAGTACGGACTGACCTTGAAATAAAAGAAATGAATATGATTAGTATTTTTCATTTGAGCATGCTTGCTGTGTATGTGTTTTGTATGTTGAGACTTGTTGTGGTATGTGGGCACCCTTTAGCATCCCCACTGCCCCTGGGTTATAGTTGTGTCGATACCAGATTCAGATACCGCCACCAGCTGGACGATGTCGTCCGCCTAGAGGACGATGATGGCCGACCACCATGATAATACGGTCCAGATTACCCTGCTTGCAGGGGAAGTTCAGTTTGCTCTGCGCAGAGCCAGATTACCCTGTTTACAGGGGCAGATTACTCTATGTGCGCTTGTGGCCGGGGGCAGTTTCAGATACAGATTTTTATAAAATTACCCTGTTGCGTGCTTGCACCCAGGGGCAGTTTCAGTTACAGATACAGCAGCAGATTACCCCGTGTGCACTTGCGCCCAAAGGCAGGAGTCTTCGGACTCAGACACAGTTTATTATCAGAGACCAAGGCCTGAGCTACGTACCCAAGGGGTCCGGTAGGAGGAGCTCACAGTTATCAGATGAGTGGAGTGACTTATTTTTGGTTGGTTGAGACCTGGGTAGGGGTAAATAGATTGTGTGTTGGTTGGCACCTTCCGGCTTATGGGGGTCGGTCAGGTATTTTGTGTATTTATATGTATATCTATATGTGCTATTAGATACTGATAGACAGTAGGACGACACATCGTCAGGTACGCCCAGTTTAGTTACAGAATATGTAAACTCTCCCCAGTTATCCTCAGCTAGATAGATTCAGCTACTTCCTGCTTATATGTCATGTTATTGTTGTTACCCATTTCAGTTGTATATTTCAGTTTGCTTTACATGCTCAGTACCTGTGGTACTGACGCCCGTGGGGGCGCTGCATTGCTTGCCTGCAGGTACACATAGACGAGGAGTCGATCCCTCGTGATCCAGTCAGTAGAGTTATCAGCTCCTATCCTCTGGAGCTAGATAGTCAAAGGTTGCTCCTATTTCCTTTTTGGTTACAGTTTGGGTAGGTCGGTGTCCTATCCCGACCATTCTATTTTACTTCCTAGAGGCTTGCAGTCTGATGTTTCCCTGTGGTAGTGGAGCCGGTCGTGTGGAGACGTGCATGTATATATATGTTTGGTTGATTATGTTGGCCGTGTGGGCCATAGTCTGATAGTAGTGGTGACCTTGCCGGTCACGTAGTTATTCAGTACTTTATTGCTAAGTTACAGATAACTAGACAGCATGGTGGCCTTGTCGGCCCGCATAGGTTCCCCTATATGAGACGATTCTGGTTAGTTGAAGTTTTATACAGGTGGCTATAGGCCCAGTCGGCCGGAGGCTGTATTTACAGCCCTTATATAGCCGGTTCGTTTCTTGAAATAGAGCCAGAGTCAGCCAGAGCACCAGATTTGCTCAGGCTGGACCGTTTAGCAGCCCAGAGTCTAGCAGGCACTAGGTGCCCGTCATACCCCCCAAGGTGGGGTGTGACACATCCTACTAACAACTCCCTCACCTCCTAAAATCGGTAACTTCAACAACAAAATTCAAGCTCCCCTTTTTCCATCCTTTGAATTCCTCATCCTCCATCTTCTTTTTCACCTCCACCCGCTTATACCCACCCAACTAACCATTCCCCCACCTCCTACAACCAATAATTTTAACATCAAAATTCAAACCCTTCTTTTTCATTATTGAAATTCCTCATACTTTAAAATATTTAATTTTCTTTGACCACTTTCAATATATATATATATATATATATATATATATATATATATATATATATATATATAGAGAGAGAGAGAGAGAGAGAGAGAGAGAGAGAGAGAGAGGAAGATTGTGTATTATTAATGGATTTGGTAATTTACTCTAAACCCATATTTGAATCAAGAAACTTTAACCCACCATAGCAAGAAATATTTAGATCTGCCTATAAAAAAAATATTTTCAGTTTTTGAATATCACCTTTTATTTTGATTTTTAATTTGTCTTAATCACAAAAGTTTTACAAATTTTTTGCCGGATGTTAGGTTTGAAAAAACTTTTGTTGGTTGGACATGGTGGAAGAGCAGCCATTTAATAATGGAAATGAGTATGAAAAAGGAAAAAAAAAGAATAAAGAAATAAAAAAAGAGAGGCCCACAAAAACTAATTACTTATAAGTTAACAGGATAACATCCAATTAAAAATTGACATATGTATCATTTTAAGCAATATTAATATATTTTTTCATCCTTCACGCGCTTTTAGGGAGGTGCAAATACTTATTTTGCCATGTCATCTTTTAGGAGGTAAATAAATACGTTATGAATAAGAATAAGGGGGTAAACAAACACACGTAAACTTAAAATATTAAAGTAAGTTTAGTGAATAAGTTTGAGGGGGTTTTTATGCATTTTCTCGAAGATAAATGATGTATCTAGTTAATGTGCTTTTATATGTAGCATTTATACAATTTTGCTCCTTCCTTGGTTGGCTCTCTATTTAATTCTTATAAATAATGAGTTAATTTTTTGATTGATTAAATATTCGTGGAAGATAAGTGTGGAGATTTTTAAAAGAAAAAAATAAGGAAGGTTAGGATTTGTATTGTTATTTATTTATTGTGTAAGATTCGCTATTGATTTGTTACGTAAATAGAGTAAATGGGGGATCAACAAATGTGTAAATTGATTTGTTACGAAAAAAATTTAAAGGATAAGATTGATTAAATTGTATTTTTCATTTTGTAAAAGTGATTTTACTTATTATAAACATACATTTTACTTGCTAATTGTATGATGATATTTTTATTTCAAAAGTTTCATCATTACTATTGTCTAATTAAAAATTTTATTTATTTCTTATTAAATGTATGAAGAGAATTACCAGGCACCAATAGAAATTTGAACTTATAAAGAATAATCCTTTAGATTGATATTCAAATCATAATATTTTTTAATTTTTCATCATTAATGTTCTCCAATTAAGACTTATTTATTTTCTATTAAATAAATTTAAAACTTTAATTTTTCTTTTTCTCTTTATCTTTTCCAACCTTTTTCCCTCTTTCACCTTTTTTTTTTGCCATTTTACCTTTAATTCTTTTTATATAGGAAATTAAAAGGTGTAACAGTATTGACTATTTCTTTTTGGACATTTGGCAATTGAATTTTATGCAGTAGAACCACACGGTGTAGGATATCCATTCTAGGTTTTGCCTTTCTAGATTAGCAATTTCTACTGTAAACAACTTAACGAATAAGTAATAGCTGCCTATTCATCTTTTATCCTCTCAAGGATAACCGTGCAGATAATTATCACAGCAGATAACTGTGAATTGGCAATTAGTTCATTTTGAATAGTTCAGTACTAGCCTTTGGCTTTCAGTCAATATTCATTTCCAATTCAAAATCACACCCCCAACTTTCTTGTTTATATTTTACACCCTCTAGGAATGGCTCTGCTTCAGTGAATATTGCTCCAATAATAATCAATAGTAGTTTAGATTCATGCCAAGTATTTCTGTGAAAGTTAAAGGTCAAGATTAATTTGGCGAAGAACAAGAATATTAAACTCGCCAACTAACTATTTTGCCGGTATTGAGCAAACCTTCTTCCTATAAGACCCTGTTGCTTTTCATTAATAATAATGTAATTTTATCAATTATTTAATTTAATCAAAATTATTATTTTCATATCTTTAAACAATAGAACTTTTATTTTATTTTTTGGCAAAAATATTATTTGAGATATTTCATGAAACATTATTCTTATGCATTGAATAATATTTTATTTTTTTGATAAATTAAAATAAATAAAAATCTTAATTATTTACCCTTATACACTTTTTTTGTGCTATATACATTATTTATTTATCAATTTACTGCATTATTTTTCTAGATTTGAGTTTCTTTTTTAATATTTCTTTTAGCATGCAATGATTATTCAAAATAATAATGTATAATGTGTATTAGATTATATTGAAATATGTTATGACAAATGAACCAATACTACAAATTGTATCTTCTAATTAATTTATTTCTAAAAAATTTAATGTATCGTCTAATGAAATAAAAGACAATTATGCGTACTTAAATTAAATTATTTATAAAATTGTATTAATAATTTAAAAAGATAAAAAAGAGAAGAGTTTTAAGACATTCAAAATGTCAAATGAATTAAAAGCCATTCAAAATGAAAAGGAATACTTTGTGCTTGCTCGATAATTCAAGAGTACTCAGTATTAGCTATAGAACAACTCAATTAGAGCTTTTCTACTTTTCTAAAAATATGCTCACTAATTGATACAAACCCAAAATTAATCTTGTCCTTTAAACTCAATAGAGACACATGGCAGAAAGCTAAGCAATTATTGACCATTACTGGAGCAAAGCTGCTCCCGCGTTCTTTTTTTCGTTTTTCAATTTGCTAGAAATTGTTAAAACGTGTGTGTGTGTGTTTGTGTGTGGAGAGAGAGAAGAGGTGCAGGCTTAAATATTCAAACTTTTATCCTTTCTCCTTTTTTGTTGTATAAGTGATGCAGGATGATTTGTTCATTTGCTTAAGTTAGGTCACAAAGACGGATTTCTGGGTTCACCCATTTGAAAAGTTCTTGGATTCAACATAATAAAGATGATGTTTTTACATATTCCCTTCTCTGTCTTCCTCATCTCCTACTTCATTTGGTGGAAGTTCTATTTTTCTCTGCATAAGCCTTCTCATCTTCTTTTACTTAACAACAAAATCAATAGCCTCAATCACTTCCTCTTCCTCAGAAATTTCTTCTTGCATCCACTCGTCTATCTCTTTTGCTGCCTCACATACATCCATCCACCACTTAGTTTGCTCCATCAGAGCCTCCGTCATCTCTTATGGGATAGCCGTATGTATTTTGGTGTAGGCACAACAAAAGGATGAAATAATGGTATTTAAAGAGGTAAGAGGATGCTGGTAGCTCAAGAAAGACTATTCTCAATTCCAATGATTTATGCCTTTGGTATTCCTCCCCATGATGACTTTAATTAATAACTTCAATTTAACTATATTAATTGTAAAAGAAGGAAAAAAGATGAGTTAGTAAATGATTTTTTTTTAAAAATTGTTTAAAATGAATAAAAATACTCAAAAAAATAGAAAAAAAAAGATAAATAAGAATTGTGGCTTTTGAAGTATGTCACATCAGCACCCACACATTCTTCTTTATATATATATATATAGATAGATTGACAAGCTAAAATAACTAAGCTCCTTCAAATATAAACTTAAAACCGTGACTGCTTTATACTAAACTAAATAAGAGGTCAGTCACTTACCTAGCAGCGGTGGAAGCAACAGCTCTGCTTCGGGACCAGACGCGTCACCCGCAGCGGATGAAAAAGAGGGCACGATTTGGTGAGAGAGTTGAGAATTTTGAGAGGAAGGGGGGAAGAAAACGGGTAAGAGGGGGAATAATTGTTTGGTATAATTTTTATTAGAAAGAGAGACCTTATGAGGTCTCCTTCTTTAAAAATTTTATTGATTGGATTTGACTAAAAAAATTATAGTTTCACTATTATCTTTTTCATTTAAAAAAATTAAAGAATTATTCACAAAAATATTATATATGCATTTTGACCGACAATTTATTTGTTCCAACTAAAATTTTAGTATAAATAAAATACTATAATAAAATAATTTAACTCAAAAATATTTTCAAAAATTATTGGTATGAAATTATGGGAACATTCATTTTTTAAGTTGTAAAATATTCCGAATTTAATATTTAATTTATATTTTACCATCACATAATGAAATAAGTTTATTAGAATTTGAAGATAATTTGTTAGTTTTGATAGAATTATATAATAATCGTGAGCCTTTATTTTAAATTAATTTTTATCAATGTTAATTGGTTGCGAAATTTTTCACATTATAATTATGCATTTATTATTTTTGAAATATTTTTCTAAAAAGTAATTTTTAAAATTTATTTACTTTTTTTTGATAATTATGTAATTTTATTTATCAAAAAAATAGGTATTTACCGGTAAATTAAAATTCATTTACTTCTCTAATTGCTAATAAGTCATATGTTCAAAATATGATCGATGTAATAGTTCATATTTTGTATTCAAAATTTTATTTTATTAATTCTTTTTATGAATATAAAAGTTGTGATAAATCAAATTCATCAAATATAATATTTTTATGGGATTTATTAATATTTTTTAAAAGATATAACTTGCTTCAAAAGAAATTCTTTAACTTGCTTCAATAGAAATTCTTTTTCTATTTTATTTAGATAAAAGAATAGCAATATTAAACATTAACTGATAACTTAAAAAATAAAGTAAGTAATCAATTAAAATAAATTAAATTCTATTTGATTAGTTTAAAACTATAAAGACATTCTATTATCAATATACATAAACTGCACTTAAAAATACTTACTCTTTTTATCAAAATTTAATTCAATAACTTTTAAATCAAACTTGCATTATTTCAAATATTTAAAATGAAATATAATATAAACTTGATCCTCTGTTTAAATGAAGAACTATTCTCTTAAAATATAGTGAACACGTCTAATTTACTTTAGTTTTAGGTATTCTATCCGGTTCATTCTATTTATCATGTTATTTTTACTCTTTAATGTTAAAAATAATAATTTAATTAAATTATCTTTATTTATTCTCTGATCTCAATTTAACATATTATTCTTTTTACCACACTAATTTGATTTTATACATATATATAAGAACAAAATTAAGGTTAAAAAAATAATAAATTGTATTTTAAAATTCGAATAATAACTTTTGGATGTGGTTGTATTGCCTGCGGCAGTAATGACAATGAAAGAAGTCCTATTTGAAACCGACGGAAAGAGAAATGAATGTTGATTCTATTCAAAATGTTACAACGCTGTTTCATGGATAAAAATTAGATGTGAAGTTTGGATAAATCATTGAAGTTAAGCTGGGAAAGAAGGGCGTGAAGTTGAGAGAAACATAACAAGAGCAAAATTGTGTGCAAAACAAATGAGATGAGAGAAATAATACTTGTAGAATTATATGAAAAAAAATTATGGTTGAACAAAATGACAATTTTATCCTTGGTCATTTCACACTTAGTTCTTCTATATAATAGAAATTACTAATTTATTTATTTTAAATATAAGAGACCTGGTGAGGTCTCTTTTTTATTCAAATTTGGTCAATAAAATTTTCAAGAAGGAGACCACATGAGGCCTCATTTTGTAATTGTAACGACCCATCTGTCGTTAAGGGAGAATTAAGTCCGGATCACCCTCTTTTCTCCTAGGATACTTGTGGAAAGGTGTTGGGTAAAAGTTAGTTTAACTTAGATTGACGAATGGTTTGTGAATAGGAGAATGGGAGCTACTGGTTATCGGGGGACCACTGCAACATGGGAAAAACCGCTGAAGCGGGAGCATTACTATGGTCGGAGGCCCACCATAACAGACAGGGAGAGTAACCGTTGTATCCGTCGTGGCGGCGTCTTGACCTCCATAGCGGATCCGCTACAGTGGATGACGGGAGCCAATAAGTGAGTTTTAAGTGAGATTTTAGGGGTTTTATCTCATTATTTTAAGGCACAAACTTTTAGAAGCTAAGGGCAATTTTTCCAAGGGTATAAAAATTCTCCTTCTCAAGGTAAGAATTTTGGCTTAGTCCTTCTACTTTTGATTCCCTAACACTATTGAATCAAAGGAGGGGGAACCTCTAATGATAGAAATTTTAAGCAAAGAACCTCAGGTTGGTAGAAACTAGCTCTAATTGAAGGAGAAGGGATGGATTTTGATAATCTAATCTTTAAGCCAGAAATTAGACCATAAATAGGTAGAACCGGGTGGGTTTGAATTCTCTAAGACCCTTAATTGAAGAGTTGTTAATGAAACACTCTTGTGACCATTGTTCATAGATTTCGAACGTTCTGAGGCGTTGAGAAAAGGCAATGCTCCAATAGAATAATGGCATTCGCATCCTCCAATCGAGGCAGGTTATGGTTTCATAAGGAGTTAGACTTTATATAATGACTTATATGTGTGTGGAATAACAGTGTATTTGATTGGTCCTTGGAAACTAGTTGTTGCTAATAATTTGCATATTAATTTCAATTAATGAAGTGAATGTGATTTGATGTCATTATTTATATGGTGTGAAATTGGGTGTTTTAAGGTGTTATATGTTTTTTTTTTCATATTGTACGAAAGTGACCGATGAGTTGTAAATATAATCCAGTTGATGGAGGTAAGATGAGGCCTCTTAAAAGTCCTGTCAATTGACTTAGTGATAACATACCGATTAATGAAAGTAAAAATGGATAACATGTTTTGTCCTGAGATGAGTGGATCGTGCCTGAAAAGAGAATCCGGGCGAGTAGCTATGATACAGTGTCTTATGTCCGAGGAAAGTATCCAGACAAGAAGACAAGTGGGAGGGGTACCACTCTGGTACGGTACATGAATTGCTAGAGTCCCCTGCAGGTCATGATTAGAAGGACAAAAATAAGACCCTCTGGCATGTGTGTACAGTGATGTTCAGTTTTGAGTGATTATGGTGATGTGATGGAGGCGTATGCCTGGCACATCACAAATGTTACAATACCAAAATAGAGCTCTAAGAATAAAGAACGGTTCGAAATTATGAGAACTCAATTAAATTGAAATCCTTAATTGTGTAGTTCTTGTGTGTTATGAATGTTGGTGTGCTTTTTATAACTTGTCATTATTTGTAAAGTCATGCCAGAGTTCGTGATGAGTTGAAGGCCTAGTTGTAAGGAGTCATTGCATACTCCATGTGGTCAATAGTATATTAACTGTTGGATTTACAACTTTGTATAACTTGTGTGGATGTAATGAATTGAATGTTGAGAATGATTAAAGGAGAACTGTAGGTGTTCAGTTGAGTCGAGTTACTGCCAAGGCAGTACCATTGCAGCGGTATCCTTACTGCCTAGGAGATCATTGCAGCAGTCAAGTATTGTTGCAGCGAGGCACAATCGAGTGAGCAGGCGAGCCAAACACCTTACACTGATTGATCCTAGAATGATACTATTTTAATAAATTTGTGTTTTGGTATTTGTATATTGTTATTTCAAAGTATATACGCTATTAATTAAGGTCAACCGATGATGCCTACCAGTATATTATGTTGTACTGATGTTATTCTTGCACTTCTTTTCTAAGTGCAGACCTCGATCCAGGTAGTTCATCTCAACCCCATCTATAGAGCAGCAACAAGAGATTAGAAGGTGAGCGGATCCGGACGTACAACTATAACTCCACCACAGAAGATGTCTTTTGTTCAGATATTGATTTACTGCATTAATTTATTTATTCCTTTTTTTTACTCTATTGGTAGATGTCCTCAAGTACAATGACTTTCAGATTCTGAAGTTGTAATAGACAGATTTGGCTTTTATTTTCCTTTAATTTGTTTAAGGAGTCCGTTATTATCTTTATAAGGTGATATTTCCTATCAGTGTTGAGATTGGGTAATTGGTTGGGACTCATCGGTTCGCTTATCGGGTATATACTATGAGTGTCAATCCTTCCCACCTAGGACATGAGAGTAATTACTTTTTAATTTTTTAAATCTTTAGAGATTGCATGGGGTATCTATTTTTTTAAAAAAAATTTGTGTGGGAATTATTTTTATCATCTAGGATACCTCTTGATCTCTCCTTCTTTTTAAAAAAAAAATTTAAGGAAAGAAGAGACCTCATGGGGTATCCTTTTGGAGACTTATTTTTTAGGTCTCTTTTTACAAATTTTTTAGTTGTGAGTGTAGCTCTAGTAGCCAATGGGTTATTGATTCTTGCACACTGCCTAGGGACTTATTGTGTTCTTTGCAGCTTAATCTTTTCAGTGATGTCAAAAGGGAGTAAATAGATAAGGGTGCTAGTCAGAAAACTATGTTATATTTGTCATCATCAAAAAGGGAGAATTTATTGAAAAATTGAGTAGTTGGGATACATTATATTTTGATGACTGACAGGGTGAACCGGGTTCACTACCAAATGAACCAGGTTTGCTATACAGTCAAATGTATTTCCTTCTTATATAGGTAATCAAGTTGATGGAGCAAACAAACAGTAAAGACATGTTGAAGAAGTTTAGAGATTCAGCAAAGGAAAGAGACCAAAAGTGTTCAACTCCAACTGGGAGATAAACACATCTTAGCAGTCCAAAAGGAAAGAAATTTTTCTTTCCTTATAGGACTATAAAACCCTACGAGGGACGGCCAGGGCAAGTTGAGGTGGTCCAGGATTACAATAGGAAGCCTATATATACTTGACGAGGCAGAGGAGAAGGGCGACGATTGCAAAAATAATACACTACATATTCTTGGAGAGAAATATATAGTCATTGAGAGTTCTGAAAGAGATCAAGTTAAAGATTGTAATAGTTACTATAAAGTTAGTAGATTGAGTTGTTAGTTTTGTTCGTGGTGTTTTATTCATAAATAGCACGAGTGTAAGGGTTTGAGAGATAATATCAAACTAAAATTTAGAGTCTGAGTTGAGTTCATTGGTTAGAGTTAATCAGTAATTGTGAGGTATTAGAGTTAGTCCCTTTGATTATCGAGTTGTAATTTAAAATTGCTCTTTTGAAGTTAGTGAAGTTGAGACAAAATCCTAGACGATAGACAATTGTGGTTTTTACTCCCTTGAGCAAAGAGGTTTTTCATGGTAAATATGTGTGTTTATCTTTTATTTCAGCTAATACGTGATTTAAAGACTTAACCAAGTTTAGTGACATAGGGACATTACTAGTGATAATTATTTCATTTTCCTTTAGAAATTAAGCACAATTGAGCACAATAAAAAGAGATTAGAGTTGTTAATTAGTAAAAGAATAATGACCATTTTTTATCCTCATCGTAAAATGGTCAAAGCTTGTTTGGGGGGGGGGGAACGAGAGCCAAGACATATAACAATGATAATGGGCCCCAGGCAGGGGCATCAAGACCTCGAGACCTCGATTGGGTGACCCTGAGAAGGCAACACTCCCCGAGATGATAATAGGGATGATTCTGTCATGATCCAAGTTAAGACCCCGGACCAAGGCACGAGACCTAGAACCACAAATGGCTCCAAGCTAACCCATGGTACATACATAGCATGACTTAAAGCATAAACAAGTAAAAATTAAAGCATAAATACAACATAAGCAGAAATCTGCATTTAATTAGGACAAAAGCATAAACACAACTCATCAACGCTGAACTATCTATAAATGATAGTCTAAAAAGCCTTTACTACTTAAAACAAGTTGATGGGACAACACCCCAAACTAGCTCACTAAGTCTGAAACTGAAAGACATGGTAAAACATAAAATTGATAAGGTCCCCGGAGAATGAGGACTCACCTAAGCGGGAAATAGAACTGGACTGGTCGGGAATGAGCTATCAAGGAGACTGAGCTGGATCACCCGAACCGATATCATGAGACGATATAACATAGAGTATGTGGTCAGTACTTTGAATTTACTGAGTATGTAAGGTAAGTAAAACGTGCTAGTAAAATATTAGTTCATATCATGAATATAAATCAAGATAGATCATGAGAGTAAGGACTACATGTTAAAGGTCGTATATCTGAGATGTGCATAATCATAAGCGATTCATCATAAGTTAAACACAATGACCCAAGGTTTAGAAACGAAAATTACATAGTGTACCATACTTGAAAACATAACTGAAAACTCATAAACTGATCAATGGGACAAATATGTTATAAGACATAATATCATAAGATCTGAACATGAGTAACTAAAAATATGAGGAATAATGGGAGACTCGTCATAACTGACAACCATCATGTATAAGCGCATGATGATCCCACGTCTTGCCTACATGGAGGAGAGCCATTCTAAACCTTGCCAAGGCAAAGGGCGAATGAGGTGTGATATCACGGATGTGCCCTTGGGTGGGGGAGCACTCTCTTGAGAGGTCCCAATAAGAATATAAGCTACGTTGGCATGTATTTCAGAGACCGAGGTCCTTAAAATTCCTGGCCTACTTGGTGCTAGATACTACTCCCAAAACATGCATATTGCTCATATAATCATATTCTCAAAACATAGCTTAAATATGAATAATTAGGGAGTCTTAACTCCAAATTTCTTTTTAGAGTTGATCTTGTAAGCCTTTGCTAAAAGCATGATAAACATACTTAACTTGCATGGGCTTGCCCAAATAATAGCGTCATACATACTTGATATAAGCTTCGTAATTCAAAGTCATGAAATCATAAATTAAGAATTCATAAACATTCATACATACTAGATAATTCATCATGCCTGAAATGATAGACTCATAAGCTTGAATTTCATAAACCATGCATAATAGGGAATAATTCTCATAAACTTGAAATCATGGTTTAATAATTAAATTAAGAGTAAAAATCATCCCCAATAATCTTAAATTATCAATTAAAATATGAAGGCATTGGGCCCATAGACATAATATGGATATTTGCATGGAATTGGGTTAAAACCCTAGAATTTCAATACACTTGATTGGAGACTTGAATTCATGAATTAGAGGAGAAATTGGGCATGAGAGTGGAAGAAATTCCCCATTCATGGCCCTACATACCTGGGTAAATTAATTTCTAAGCTGGTCTTGAAAGCCAAAGAGGATTGAGAATGAATTTGATGTGGAGTTCTAGGTTAAACCCTCTCAAAATACTCATTAAGAAGCCAAAAAAGACGTTATTAAGGAGTTAGGAGCTTAAAAATTTACAAAGCTACCCTGAGAAATAGCATAAAATTTATAACTGTCAGCTGCAATGACCCATCCAACGAGTCGTTGTTGGACTTGACGACTCGTTGGATCCATCCATTGTATCTGGAGTACTTCTAGTACTCTTCTGATTTCCTAACCAAAGATTGGACAGAACGAGTCGTTATATGAAACAATGACTCATCATTCCTCTTGTCTTCATTACTGCCACGTTTTCATTGATTTCTAACTCCTTCCAATGGATTCATACCACGGATCGTTACTCACCCCAATGAATCGTAGTATCCATCTGTTGTCTCTGAACCAACTTCTACCCCTTCTCTAAACTCCACTAACAACTCCTTAGGATGACCCTTTTAAATAAACTAACGAGTCATTGCTAGACTCATTATTTCTAGGAGGTCTTGACTGAAAGCTTACAATGAGGCACACAACGGATCGTTATTTCCAACAATGACTCGTTCCTTGAGTTGTTCTGTGACTCTGGTTTAGGTTTTCTATTTTCTTTATATCAGTCCTCGGTCCTAATCTTAGGTACTTTTGGGGTGTTACATTATCTCCCCTTAGAAATATTCATCTTTGAACGTAGATTAAGCATACTGGAAGGTTGGGGTAGGAACTACAATCCCAAAACTAAACAACTGTAGCTTAAAACTAATGGAGTGACTGACTCCAAACTGATATACATGACTGAACTGAATTTATAAAACATACATACATGCTATGATATAAAAGAAACTTAGAGACATGAACTTTCCATGAAAGTTTTAGAGTACTAAGGAGAAAACTGGTACCTCATGATGAAGCTGAGCCGAAAGGGAAAAAATGCTGGTATTTAGCCCCCATATCTGCTTCGGCTTTTCATGTAGCTCCCTCAACAAGCTGATTTCTCCACAACACCTTCATTAAAGCTATTTCCTTGTTTCTCAACTTCTAAACCTGATGATCAAGGATCTCAACCGGAACCTTTTCATAAATAAGGCTATCTTTCACACCCATGCTCTCCACCAGAACAACTAAAGCTGGGTCACTAATGCATTTCTTCAACAGAGATACATGGAAAACTGGATGCACCGAAGCTAACTCTGCTGGTAGCTCCAACTCATATGCCACCTTGTCAATTCTCCTTAGAATCCTATAAGGATTAACATATCGGGGACTAAGCTTCCCTTTCTTATCGAATCTCATCGCTCCCTTCATGAGAGACCTTCAGAAACACCCAATCCTCAACCTCAAATTCAAGCTCTCTCCTCCTAACATCCACATAAGATTTTTTACAACTTTGAGCTATTTTTAGCCTTTCTCTAATGAACCGAACTTTCTCCATGGACTTATGAACTTAATATGGCCCTATCAATGTAGCCTCACCTACCTCAAACCATCTGATAGGTGACCTACACCTCCGCCTATGAGGAGCCTCAAATGGGGTTATCTGAATGTTGGAGTGGTAACTGTCACTATAGGAAAATTCAATGAGAGGCAAGCGATCATTTCATCTACCCTTGAAATCAATCATATATTCTCTTAGAATGTCCTCAAGAGTCTGAATGGTCCGCTCGGCTTGACCATCTATCTGCGGGTGAAAAATAGTGCTAAGCTTCACCTGAGTACCAAGGCCCTTTTGAAACGATCTCTAAAATTAAGAGGCAGACTGAGTACCCCTATTTGAGATAATGGACAAAGGAAATCCATACAACCAAAACAACTCTCAAATGTACAACCTAGCATAATCCTCGACTAAATTGGTAGTTTTGATCGGGAAGAAATGGGTTGATTTGGCCAACCTGTCCACAATCACCCATATAGAGTCATATTGTCGGCAGGTGCGAGGCAAGCTTGTAATGAAGTCCATATTGATCTCTTCCAACTTCCACATAGGAATTCTAATATTCTAAAGCATTCCTATAGGTCTTTGTTTCTCATCCTTCATCTATTGTCAATTCAAATCCTTCGCCACAAACTCCGCGATGTCCTTCTTCATGCTATTCCACCAATAGACATTTTGCAGGTCACGGTACATCTTGGTGAAACTTGGATGTATAGAGTATCGAGAACCATGAGCCTTGCTCAACATCCACTCTCTCAAGTCAACCATAGTCGGAACACACAATTGGCCCTGATATCAAAGTACACCATCTCTCCCTTGGGAGAAAACCTCTACCTTCCGATTCCAGATAGCTTCCTTCAGCTTCACCAAGATAGGATCCTTATCTCCTTGCTTTAACCTTCGTTACCAATGAAGATTCCGACCCATTTTGAATGATAAAACCACCATCCATTGAATATATAAGGCCAACTCCTAAACGAGAAAGCCTATGAACATCCTTCACCAACTTCTTTCTCCTATTTTCGACATGAGACACACTTTCCATGGACAGCCTACTGAGGACATCCACCACTACATTTACCTTGCCCCAAAGATAAAGGATGCTCATGTCATAGTCCTTGAGAAGCTCTAGCCATCTCATTTGCTGCAAATTAAGGTCTTTCTGAGTGAACACGTACCAAAGGCTCCTGTGTTCCGTGAACACATCTATATGCACCCAATATTAATAGTGCCTTCAAATCTTCAAGGCAAACACCACAGCTACCAATTCTAGGTCATGTGTCAGATAATTCTTCTCATGAGTCTTAAGTTGTCTAGAGGAATACACAATGACCTTACCATGCTGCATCAGCACATAACCAAGACCAACCCTAGAAGCACCACAATACACAATGAAACCATTTATGCCCTCCGATAATGTCAATACTGAAGCCAAAGTGAGTCGAGTCTTTAACTCCAGAAAACTCTTCTCACAAGTATCTGTCCACTAAAATTTGACCTTCTTCTGCATGAACTTAGTCAACGGTGTTGCAATGAATGAAAGTCCCTCTACAAACTTCCTGTAATAGCTAGCTAAACCCAAAAAGCTCCAAATATCTGTAGGAATGACAGGTCTAGGCCAATCTTCCATCGCTTCTATCTTTTGAGAGTCTATATGGACACCCTCACTAAACACTACATGAGCCAAGAATTCTACTGAGTTTAGCCAAAACTCACACCAACTGAATTTAGCAAACAGTTGGCGATCCTTGAGAGTCTGCAACACAATCCTTAGATGAGTGGCATGCTCCTCTTCGCTCCGAGAGTATATGAGGATATAATCTATGAAGAGAATCACGAACATATCCAGATATTGCTTGAACACCCTGTTCATCAAATTCATACAAGTTGTAGGAGAATTCGTTAGTCCAAAAGACACAACTAAGAACTCATAGTGACTGTTCGGTGCTGCGGTGACTACACGCAAGTGCACGTGGTCGAACAAGTAGTAAAGTGGCTTAATTCAAGCCAAGTATCGATCCCACAGGGACTGAACTACGGTACTAATTAACTTAAGCGTCAGTGAACTATGTCTTTATGAATGCAGACAACCAAATAAATAATGTTTTAAGAGTTTAAGTTTACTAAGTAATGAGAATCTAAGTCAAGATTATAATTTGAGTCTAAACAATAGTAATGAGCAAGCTGAGGTTAAGACAAACATGCAGGGAAGTAATTTATCAATTCAATTCAGCTAATCTTTTTTTCGATTGATAGTAAAGAATTCTTTCCTATGGATTGGATCTTTCGACTCCTATCCAATTTAAGAATCATGAACCTTAATCTACATTTCTGTGATAAAAGAATTTCATGCTCTAGCCATACATAATCGATTCCTTAATTGACTAATAAGACTTTCAGATATATTTCTATTCTGAATGTAAATATTTTCTCAATTTTTACCGCTAGAAAAAGATCATATCCTACCAATTCAAATCTTTCCAATTTCTTTCCTTTTCAAAATCAAAATTGGATTTCTAGATATACATTAACATTGGCCAAATATTAATGCAGTAAAAACAAGAATTGATAGAACAACCATTGAAGAAAAGATGAAAACTGAAATGAGCAACAATTACATTCCACTACAATTATTCTTAACCTCAGCAAGAAGTGATTAGCCACTCATTTATGGATTAAACATCATCAAATAAGTAGAATTATACAAACAATTGAGATTAAAGAGAAAGGGAAAGAGAAGAACCGTAGAATTTTCATCCTCTCAACTGCCTGTAACCCACGTTCTTGCTCAACCAAGTCAGAATGTTTAAAATAAAACTTAAGTGTGCTATTTATACTCTTGAGAATTTTTTCCGGAATAACAAGCAACGTGGCACGGAGTGTATCGCGGAGCACTCCCTCCGTGCCACGGGGGTATCGCGGACCCTCACTGGAAGTCGGCTACCAGGCAAATGCACCTCAACGTGGCATGGCTTGCATCACGGAGCCTTGCCTCCGTGCCACGGTGCTATCGCGCACCTTCACTGGAACTTGAGGTTCCAGGTAATTACACTCAACGTGACACGGAGTGCATCGCAGAGCACTGCCACGGAGGTAACGCGAACCTCCACTGGAATTTGACCAAATTAATTCATCTGAGGCAAACTGTCTCCGCGATGGCAGTGTGACACGGCTCCATCGCGAAGCCCTTATTTTTGCTGCTCTCCCTTGTCAACTTCCACTCCTTGTTTCCAAGTCCATTCCCGCTCTTCACCAACATGTATATTAGCTTCCAAAATTTCCTTTTACCTGCAAAACAACACTAATCATGTTGGTTAGTATAAATTCACATTTAACTAAGAATCACATGAGAATATACACACAACGATAGATAAACAAGTCGAAATGAAGCATTTGAGTATCACTTGGGTATGCAATTCTTCCCAAGATCACTTACCCCACACTTAAGATCTTGTTCGTCCTCGAACAATACTCTCACATCTCATGCAATTGACACCCACGCATAACTACCTTGGCTCGATAATTCAAGCTACGACTATACCGATTATTTAAGATAGCAAATCATCAAGAAAACATGCATGGTCTCATCAATATAATGAAGTACACCACATTAAGACCTCCTAAACTCAAGAATCAACTCTCGATCTCGGAAAACTCATGCAAATCAACTGATCAAGACATCCGACACGAAATTTAATCTATCATCAAGCATGTGCCCTCACAATACAAGAGAATTACCCCATTTGCCATCATATGATTTCCAAAGCACTACATGTAGGGGTATATGAATATGATTTTGCTCTCTCTCCCAAAGAATTCACATGCATCATGTCATGAACCATAGGCTTGCCTCTAGTGTATTACTCGACTAATATAAGGACGCGTGATGTCAGATCACGTAGGACTTAACGGGTTGTAACATAAGCTAAGGAACTAGTAAATACTGGGCTAACCAATAATAGCAACTAGCTTCCTTAAGCGCTTTTCAATACATCCCACCTTCATTAAGGGCATTGTTTTTTCCACCATCCTCTCATTCTTGAAATTTTTTCTTTGTTTTTGTTCCCATTTCTTTAAGCACACTCGACTTACTAGCAAAGATTAGTCATACATCTTTATTCTTTTTTTTTATTTCAATAAGTGCAGCTTTGACCTTTTCTTCAACTTTCACAACTTCCGCTTTTCCTTCCGTTTCATAATTCTCACTCCTTTACACTGTGGGAAAATTATTTTTCTTAAGCGCTTAAGAGTTTTGGATCAAATTCATGGCTAATGAAAAGAAGGGATTAAACTCGGTTTGTACCTCTTCAAAGAAAGAAAAAAATAGGCTAAAGTCTCAATGGGGCTAACTAGGATGTACATTCAAGGTAGGTATGATACGGGAGAAACTTTCAGTTTATTCAAAGAAATGCCTACATCCTTTCCTACAATCCACATCCTTAATTTCGTTTAGTACACACACCAGGCAAGTTCTAGACACTTCACAATAACATGGAATAATCGAAACCTCACCTCACACTCATTGCACATGCTCAACTCAAGACATATTCACAGATTCTTCAATCAGCTAATTACAAGAATTCACTATTAAGCCTCGATCACACAGAATCGAACTCTATGGCCTAGGTATCTCAACATGTTTACATATTTGCATGCTTTCATACGAATCACCTTTGCATCTTAACATCATGCACAACATGTAACAAGTATTTCAAACCATGAAGTAGCGACGCGTTAGGGAAACAAACAAAAGAAAGAAAAGAAAGAAAAAACTACTCCTAACGACTACATTTCCCTTAAGACGGTCATCATCCATCCATCATAGGGAACGGTCACTATCTACGACTCCGGTTCAATGGAACTATTCTCGATAAAAGCACCGAAAACAAAAGCCGAGAAACCCAACCTAAAAGAAATTCAACAAAAAATTTAAAAATTTCAATAGAAAAGATAAAAATACTAATTTGAAAAATATTTACACAACATAACCATTAGTAGCTCAACATAACACACAGCAGCTCACATTCATTACAACACCAACTTAATTACATAACACACAACACAAAGTCACAAGGTCACATTTTTCATAAGCATAACAAACAAAACAAAACATAAACAAAGCAACTGCAACTAACTACTTCCACCCCACACTTAAACCGAACGTTGTCCCCAGTGTTCACATAATTTCAAAATATCACAAAAGTTGGGTGGTGAAACTCCCTGATCAATCAAAGTATTCAACTTCTTCATCAGGTGCCATTGCTTCATCTCCCATGTCAGAATCTCCCCCGTCTTCCTCGTCTGACTCAACATCTGAGTCCTCCCGGCGTGTCTCCTCATCAGTAGGGACATCATCATCCACAGGCTCCACAAATACGGGCCCCACTCTTCATAGAGTCCGGGCATTCTCACCGAATAGGTAATCCAACTCGACCTGCCACAGATCATCCTCCGTTGCCGGCCTCCCACCGATGCGCAGCTGCAACATCTACATCCCGTACACGTGGGCCATATCGAGCATGTCGCTTGGCTAGTGTGAGCACCGGCCCATAAGTAGTGCCAGGTGCCTTGGTTTTAGTGACATCCAAGGCACGCCTGTCGATCTGTGGGATGTAGTCCAGGGCCTCCTCCTCAATATCATGGCCCCTCAGGAACGTGGTAAGCAGACCACCAAACCCATATCTATGCCCCTGATGCAGTCGGGCTCTCCTCATGGCGGAGATGATCATCGCCCCCACATTTATTTCAAGCCCCTTCATCAGGTCATACACCAAGCACACCTTATCCCGGGTGACATCTGTCATGTACACCACCGGAATCAGGCATGAACACACAATCTTCAGCCAAATTTGGGCTTTTCAGTTCATCTGAGAGTAGGGCAATGTCTGATGGTAGCCCCTCTCCTTGTGCCTACCCCACCTGGCTGTCGATCGGACTCCACATAAGGTGCGTCTGATGTCCGCATAGGGTGGAGTGATGTTCAGCTGACGGAGGACATGAGCGTCTGTGTCCCGCGCCCCCAGGATTGCATTCAAGTGATGGGGCTCAAAAGTGACCACCTGCCCCCTGATTTTGACGGTGTGACTGCGTAAGGTCGGGTTCCAGTTGGCATAGAACTCCCGGATAAGATGGAGATTGCACTTCCTGGGCTCTTCGAAGATAAAGTTAAGCCCAGCAGTGTCAATCCTGTGTACAATCCGCGGGAATTCCTGTGCTAGCGGCTCCCGTGCTATCTGCTCCTTCGGGAAGTATTTGGTTTCTTTATGTTTAGCATATTATTTCTTCCCCTCATCGGTCACCCATTTGGTTCCGTACTGTCGGCGTTGGCCTCGCGGAACCGCTGGTGCTGCTGGAACTACTGTTCCCAATCTCACCCTTTTTCTGCTGGCGCCCGATATGGATGCGCCCTTGCCCTTGTCTTGTCGTCCTGACATTGTTCCTGTACATTCAAACATACAGTCCCAATGTTATGCAAGTCATAATTAGATGCAACTAAGGTTGGGTTCAATTGGATCACCCTACACTTAGTCTTAAGCCACAATTAAAGCAATCAAACAAAACATTCATGATTTGCTATTCTTAGCATTCAACACGCTTAGTGCATTCATATAAGTCGATGGAACAATTACTATGTACTACTCAGACTTCGTACCATGAATACAAATTCTCCATCGATTCAATTACAACATCATAGCACTTAGCAATTTTTTTTTCAAAAACCTATGTAGTTCTACAATTGCATTCTCCCGAAAACCCCTTTTCTAACTTAGCATATTCAACATCAATCACAATATATTTCACTTCACCCAACATGCACAACCTAATTTTTTTTCAACATTTCAAAGAACTTTAGTCCTCTTCCTATTCCATCTTCAACCCTAGCTACCAATTTCGCAAGAATTCAATAAAACATGCAATCATTGAGTTCATATATTCACAACGATACTATGAACATCATTCAATCATAACTCAAGTGAATTCAAGCTCATTTCTCACTTAGGGCAAGGTTCAATCACCAAACATGTTCAAGAATCGAAAATTTGATCAAAAATAAGGAAAAATTCAAGAACATACCTTTACTTTGATGAAATCAAAGAAAATTCGAAGGAATTTGATCCCTAGGTCTGTGTCACGTTGGGGGAGAAGGGGATTTTGGGTGTGGGTCGCGGAGGGAATGGGAAAGTGGGAAGAAAATGAAGGAAATTGGGGTTTAAAAGGTATTTTTCGCGCGGGTTACCCAGTGACCAGAGGTGACCCGACACGAAATAACCCTCAACGTGTCACGGAGTGCAACACGGAGCACTGCCTCCGTGACACGGAGCCATCGCGTAGGCATTCTGGATTTTTAAAAAAAATCCGGAATAGGCCTCAACGTGTCACGGAGGGTAACGCGGAGGCCCTCCTCCGTGACACGGAGCCATCGCGCAGGCTCACTGTAATGTGCCAATTTTTATTTTCTCACCTCGATTTTTTTCCTTTGCGTTTTTTGTATTCTTGCCCTCCGTTCCACCTGAAAATCATTTCACCACAAGAAATTGGTTAGAACTCATAGGTTTCAACGCAAAAAAAAAAATATTTTTCTTTTTTCTTTTTTGAATTAATTCTACTTGTCCATTATAACACATTCATGGGTTGCCTCCCGTGCAACGCCTGATTTACCGTCGCGGCTCGACGCCATTCATGCTCACTCATCCTCTAGAGTGATGGACGTCTTCTCTCGAATAACATCCTCACCCCAATAATGCTTACATCATTGCCCATTCACCAAAAACATAGCATTTCTATCTTCTTGCCACAACTCCACTGCCCCGTGTGGGATCATTCTCACCACTTCAAACTGCCCTGACCATTTGGACCGCAATTTACCTGGAAAAAGCTTCAGCCTCGAAATAAATAGCAACACCTTCTGCCTCGGCTCAAAGATCCGATGCACCATATGCCTATCGTGCCACCTCTTCGTTTTCTCCTTGTAGCATTTGGCACTTTCATAAGCATGCCATTGAAACTCATCAAGTTCGCTGAGTTGCATCAGCCTCTTCTTCCCGACTAGCTCCGGATCCATGTTCAACTTTCTCATGGCCCAAAAAGCTCTATGTTCCAGCTCCATAGGCAGATGACATGCCTTTCCATAGACCAATCTGTACGGAGAAGTCCCCATGGGTGTCTTGTATGCAATTCTATAAGCCTACAACGCATCGTCGAGTTTTCTTGACCAATCAATTTGTTGTGCATTCACTGTCTTCTGTACATTATGCTTTATCTCTCTGTTCGACACCTCCACTTGCCCACTAGTTTGGGGATGATACGTTGTTGCTACCTTGTGGCGCACCCCATACTTACCTAGCAAATTCTTGAAACTTGCATTTACAAAATGAGCCCCTTCATCACTGATAATGGCTCGGGGTGTCCCGAACCTGGTGAAAATATGCTTTTTCACAAATTTTGCTACCACCTTGTTGTCATTCCTGGGGAAAGTTGTTGCCTCGACCCACTTGGATACATAATCAACGGCTACCAAGTTGTAACGATTACCAAATGATGGTGGGAACGGGCCCATGAAATCTATTCCCCATACATCAAAGATCTCCACTTCTAATATCTGCTGCAGTGGCATCTCCTGCCTTCTACCAATTGTGCCTGTTGTTTGACATCTATCACACATTTTTACATATGCCATAGAGTCTCTAAACAGTGTAGGCAAAAAGAAATCTGACTGTAGCACCTTGTGCGCTGTCTGCTTGCCTCCGTGGTGCCCTCCATACAATGATGAGTGACAACTCCTCAATACTTCTACAATCTGGCTCTCTGGAATGCATCTTCTCATCACCTGATCCGATCCCTGCTTAAATAGATAGGGCTCATCCCAAATGTAATACCTGCAATCATGTCTCAACTTCTTTCTTTGCTGAGCCATAGCCTCAGGTGGGTAGACTCCACTCACCAGCAAATTCACAATGTCTGCATACCAAGGGATTCCAGCTTCCCTTATTGCCAAGAGCTGCTCATCTGGGAACTCCTCTTTGATGTTTCCACCTTCCTTTACATGCAACCTGCTTTCCAATCGTGGTAGGTGATCTGCCACCTGATTCTCGCTCCCCTTTCTGTCCTGAATCTCTAGGTCAAACTCTTGTAACAACAATATCCATCTGATCAGCCTGGGCTTTGCATCCTTCTTGTTAAATAGATACTGAATTGCTGCGTGATCGGTATATACCACTACTTTAGAACCCACCAAGTAGGACCTGAATTTGTCAAATGCGACACCAATGCTAGCATCTCCTTTTTCGTGACTGTGTAATTGACTTGGGCTACGTCAAGTGTTTTGCTTGCAGAATGAAAAATTCTATTCCTCCGCTGCCCCAATACAGCTCCCACAGCCACGTCACTTGCATCACATATTAATTCAAACGGTTGCTCCCAATCCGGAGAAATGAGAATCGGTGCTTCTACCAGCTTCTGTTTCAACTCCTCGAATGCTTTAACACAATCTTCATCAAACTCAAACTTCACCTCTTTTTCTAGCAACCGGCATATCGGTCTAGAAATTTTAGAGAAGTTCTTGATGAACCGTCTGTAGAACCCTGCATTTTCGAGAAAACTGCGAACACCCTTCACTGACACAGGTGGTGGTAGCTTTTCAATCACTTTGATCTTTGCACGATCGACTCCCAACCCCTTGCAGGACACCTTATGGCCAAGGACAATACCCTCCTTGACTAAAAAATGGCATTTCTCCCAGTTGAGTACAAGGTTGGAGTCTTCACATCGAGCTAGCACCCTGTCAAGATTCTGCAAACATGTAGCAAACGAATTACCGAAAACAGAAAAGTCATCCATAAATACCTCAATGAAATCTTCCACCATATCGTGAAAGATCGCTATCATGCATCTCTGGAATATGGCGGGTGCATTGAATAGACCAAATGGCATCCGCCTGAAAGCATATGTCCCATAAGGACATGTAAAAGTAGTCTTCTCCTGGTCCTCCGGTACTATGGCTATTTGGTTATAGCCAGAATATCCATCAAGGAAACAATAATATTCTTGACCTACCAACCTATCCAATATCTGATCAATAAATGGGATAGGATAATGATCTTTCCTCGTGCCCTCATTGAGATTTCTGTAGTCCATGCAAATTCTCCAGCCTGTGACTGTGCGTGTAGGAATCAGCTCATTCTTCTCATTGGTGACCACGATCATCCCTCCTTTCTTTGGGACACACTGAACGGGACTGACCCATTCACTGTCTGAAATGGGATAGACCACACCTGCATCAAGCCACTTGATCACTTCCTTCCTAAATACATCCTTCATCACCGAATTCAACCTTCGCTGATGTTGTACAGTTGGCTTTACTCCTTCTTCCATAAAAATTCTGTGTGTGCAAAAAGCTGGATTGATTCCCCTAATGTCTGACATTTGCCACCCCATTGCTTTCTTCCGCCTCTTGAGAACCACCAATGCATCCTTTACCTGTGCCTCTGTCAGTTCTGCGGAGATGATGACTGGCAAGGTGTCATCTTCCCCTAAAAATACATACTTCAGATGTGGAGGCAATGTCTTCAACTCCAATTTTTGTGCTTCCTCAATAGATGGTTTTGGGAATGGTTCCAAGGACCTCATCAGTGGTTGAAAGTCTTGCTTCCTAGGAAACCATTTTGGTTCGTTCAACATCTGCACCATCTCATATGTATCTCTATCTCCGAAATGATCAGAGCCCATCAATGCTCTCTCCAATGGATCTTGAGAATCAACAATCTGACGAATTGCTTCCTTGTTTAGCACGTTGGTTGCTGATAGCTCCTCATAAATGGTCGGAAGCTTCATGGACTTATACACATCAAACACCTCCACTTTATCATGCGCTCGCATGGTTAGCTGCCCCGCAGCTACATCAATCAACGCTCACCCGGTTGCCAAGAAAGGAAGTCCCAAAATAAATGGGACTTCCGCATCCGGCTCAAAATCCAAGATAATAAAATCTACCGAAAAAATGAGGGAGCCCACTTGCACTAGCACATCCTCCACAATACCATCTGGTCTATCCAAAGAACGGTCAGCTAGCTACAAGATCACAGTAGTTGGTCTAGGACTACCCAGCCCCAACTTCTTGAACACCGATGTCGGCATCAAGTTTATGCTTGCTCCTAAATCACATAGTCCATGAGCTCGAATACTTTGCCTGATTGTGTTCTGAATGGTAAAACTCCCAGGGTCCTTGAGCTTTGTAGGCAACCTGTTCCGTATTCGGGAAGTGCTCTCCTCAATAAGCGCCACCGTATGTACCTGTTAATGTGTACCTGTTTCAGCACCTCCATGCAAAACATCAACCAAAGGTAAATTAATGTGTACCTGTTTCAGCACCTCCATGAACTTCTTAAAACAAGCTTCTTCCTTGTGCTTCTTTAGTCTTTGAGGGAACGGGGGTGGTGGTCTTTCTGCTTCAGCTGCCTTTTCCTTCCCCCTCTCATCATCATGTTCCCCATCTTTTTCCACTGCTCTTGATTTCTGAGGTGGTCTTTCTGGTTCTGCCTCCTTAAGTTGTAATCCATTCCTTGTGTTCACTGAATTGACCTGCTTGGGATTTGGGTCAGTTGTAATCCCACAGAGACTGAACTACAGTACTAATTAACTTAAGCGTCAGTGAACTATGTCTTTATGAATGCAGACAACCAAATAAATAATGTTTTAAGAGTTTAAGTTTAATAAGTAATGAGAATCTAAGTCAAGATTATAATTTGAGTCTGAACAATAGCAATGAGCAAGCTGATAGCAATGAGCAAGCTGAGGTTAAGACAAACATGCGCGGAAGTAATTTATCAATTCAATTCAGCTAATCTTTTCTTCGATTGCTAGTCAAGAATTATTGCCTATGGATTGGATCTTTCGACTCATATCCAATTTAAGAATCATGAACCTTAATCTACATTTCTGTGATAAAAGAATTTCATGCTCTAGCCATACATAACCGATTCCTTAATTGACTAATAAGACTTTCAGACATATTTCTATTCTGAATGTAAATCTTTTCTCAATTTTTACAGCTAAGAAAAGATCATATCCTACCAATTCAAATCTTTCCAATTTCTTTCCTTTTCAAAATCAAAATTGGATTTCTAGATATACATTTACATTGGCCAAACATTAATGCAGTAAAAACAAGAATTGATAGAATAACCATTGAAGAAAAGATGAAAACTGAAATGAGCAACAATTACATTCCACTACAATTATTCTTAACCTCAGCAAGAAGTGAATTAGCCACTCATTTGTGGATTAAACATCATCAATTAAGTAGAATTCATACAAATAATTGAGATTAAAGAGAAAGAGAAAGAGAAGAACCCTAGAATTTTCATCCTCTCAACTGCCTCTAACCCACGTTCTTGCTCAACCAAGTCAGAATGTTTAAAATAAAACTTAAGTGTGCTATTTATACTCTTGAAAATTTTTCCCAGAATAACAAGCAACGTGGCACGGAGTGTATCGAGGAGCACTCCCTCCGTGCCACGGGGGTATCGCGGACCCTCACTGGAAGTCGGCTACCAGGCAAATGCACCTCAACATGGCACGGCTTCCATTGCGGAGCCTTGCCTCCGTGCCACGGTGCTATCGCGCACCTTCACTGGAACTTTAGGTTCCAGGTAATTACACTCAATGTGACACGGAGTGCATCGTGGAGCATTGGCTCCGTGTCATGGAGGTAACGCGAACCTCCACTGGAATTTGACCAAATTAATTCATCCGAGGCAGACTGCCTCCGCGATGGCAGCATGACACGGCTCCATCGCGGAGCCCTTATTTTTGCTGCTCTCCCTTGTCAACTTCCACTCCTTGTTTCCAAGTCCATTCCCGCTCTTCACTAACATGTATATTAGCTTCCAAAATATTCTTTTACCTGTAAAACAACACTAATCATGTTGGTTAGTATAAATTCACATTTAACTAAGAATCACATGAGAATATACACATAACGATAGATAAACAAGTCGAAATGAAGCATTTGAGTATCACTTGGGCATGATATTCTGCCCAAGATCAGTGACCATACCGAGTTCTGAAGGTCGTCTTCGGATGTCACTCTCCCTAACTCATAGTTGATAATAGCCGGATCTGAGGTCTATCTTTGAAAAGCACTTAGTACCTTGAAGCTGGTCAAATAGGTCATCAATCCTGGGGAGGGGATACTTATTCTTGATAATGACCTTGTTCAACTGTCAATAATAAATGCACGTCCTAAGAGAACCATCCTTCTTCCGGACACAGAGAACTGAAGCACCCCATGGGGACTTATTAGGACTAATGAAACCCTTATCTAGGAGATCTTTCAATTGCTTTTTCAACTCCTTTAGCTCGGCTGGAGCCATTTAGTAAGGAGGAATGGATATAGGTTGTGTATCAAGGAGAAGGTCAATACCAAAGTCAATATTCGGCTCAAGAGGGACTCCTAGTAGATCATCTAGAAACACCTTCAGATACTCACACAGAATAGAAACAGACTGAAGAGTCGGAGTCTCGGACTTAGAATCCTTGACCCGAACTAGATGATACACACAACTCTTAAAGATCATCTTTCTGGCCTTGATATAGGAAACAAAACAACCTACAGACACAGCTGAACAACCTTTCCACTCTAAGACTGGTTCAGTCGGAAATCGAAACTTTACCGTATGGGTTCTACAATTGACTGAGGCATAACAAAACATGTAACTGATCCATATCCAAAATAACATCGAAATTGATCATATCTAACTCCACTAAATTAGCTGAGCTAACCTTCTAAAGAATCGTGACAGGAAAATTTCTATACACCCGTCAAGCTAAAGCTGACTCACCGACAAGAGTAGAGATTGAGAAGGGTTCTGACAGAATTTTGAGATTGACTCTGAAACTAACAGCAACATAAAGTGTAATGAAAGATCAGGTAGCCTCTAGATCTAATAATGCATACATATCAAGATGGAATAATCGCAACCACATCCGGAGAAACCTCCTACTCCTGTCAAGAAGATAGTGCATAGAACCTGTTCTGGTGTTGACCGCCACCTGTACTAGACTATGCACCCTGCTGAGATGGGTGAGCTGTTGGAGCTGCGAAAGTGGTAGCTGGGGCACAACCTCTACTTTTGACCTACCTAGCTGAAGGATAATCTTTAAGTATATGTCTAGGCTTCCCACACCCGAAACATCAATCAGTACCAACCAAGCACTCGTCAGGGTACTTCCTGTCATACTTCCTACAAGACGAAAAAGTGTGCTCCCCTGACATGCTCCTCTGACCTCTAGAGCCTGATGTTATACCTATCTGGTCATGTCCGGGTGTGGACGAAACATTGTGTCACGCCCCGTCTTGGGAGGCATGACTGGCACCTTGTGCCCTTCTAGGACCTGGACTACTTAACTAACTGAGCCTAAGCACTTCTGGTGCAAGGCTGGCTCTGACTCTGGAATCAAGAAAACGACGGGTAATATAGCGGCTGTAAATACAGCCCCCGGCCGACAAGGCCTATAGCCACCTGTTAAAAGCAAACAGCTAACCAGAAACAACTAAATATAAGGAGTCCTATGTGGACCGAAAAGGCCACCATGATATCTAGTTATAGCTTAAGAAAATAGCGCTAAACTGATTTGTGACCAACAAGGTCATCAACTAACAGTTAAACAAGGCCCCACATGGCCATCACATATAGTCTAAATCACATATATGGCCCCACACGACCATCACATATAGTCTAAATCACATATATGGCCCCATACGGCCGATACATCTAACCACAGGGAATATGATACAATCTGCAAGCCTCTAAGAATAATAAGATGGTCGGGACAGGGCCCCGGCCTACCTATACTGTACAGATAAGAAGAAAGTAAACCTCTGTCTTCCAAGATCCGGATGAAAGGAGCTGAAGGCTCTGTACCGCTGACTAGAACTACGAGGGATCTGCTCCTCGTCTATGTACACCTGCAGGCAAGTAATGCAGCGCCCCAAATCGGGCGTCAGTACCACTGATACTGAGTATGTAAAGCAATAACTGTAAACATCTGAAAGTAAATAGTAAAGCTGACAGTAACTGAAGTACTAAGAAATGGACTGAAATTGATTGAGATAGAGGAATCAGGGCTAACATAGCTATACTGAGAAGAGTAGGAGTCATACCTGATAACATGGCGTTCTACTGTCTATCTATCAATGACTAAAATAAGATAACATAAACCTTACCTTACCCCCATAAGCCGGAAGGTGTAATCGTCACAGAACAACCCACCTGGGCTCCCATTAGTCCTAGTGAGCACATCTCAATCTATTTACCCCTACCCAGGTCATACCACATCACCTAGTAGCTATAAGCATCCGGTCGGTCCCCTAGGTATGCTGCTTGGGCCCGCTGGGCTCCTAACTATAGTTGTACCTGAATCCAAAGGACTCTTGAAATCAACACCCCGGGCCCAAGTGCTTGAAGGAGGTGTATAAAGGCCAACCACGGCAAAATATGAGGAGCTGGCTCCCCATCTTCGTCCCTGGCGGACGATATGCCGCTCCGTAGAGCGACGTATCCTCGCCCTCTGGCGGACGAGTCGATACAACCATTAACCCTGGGGCAGTAACGGAAGTTGTACAGGTAACCCAGCCCAAAACAATATAATTAAGTCTCAACTAATAGCAATTACTACATGTGATACATACTGAACATGATAACAATTTCTAACGGGTTTTACTAAATTTCATACTGAGCATGATATACTATTTCTGGAATACTTTACTGGGATTCATGATGTTTTACTATACTGGAGAAACTAGCTTGCTAAAAGAGACTGCTTTTACATACCTCGACTGTGGTTTACCGATTATCTAGCGAGGTTCGGCTAGTATTTAGTTGTTCTTTCCAACTGTAATCATATTCACGAAAGAATAGAGCTAACTTTATTACTATACTAGAAGAAACAATAGTTCATATATATATATATATACACATATATATTAACTATTCTTCAACTTATCGAAGAACTATCGAAAACTCGTAATTTCTCGGGAGTCAAGAAGGGAGAAGTACTTACTTTAAGCCTGGGATTGTATTAACACTAGTTTGGAGCAATTTCAATCACTTTGGCTCAGCGGAACAACAATTCTCCGGGCGAATTTCACGAAACTAACTCCATAGAAATGCTCCATGTAGCCTTACCTTCGATACCCGAAGTTAATTTGACTTTGGACAACGTTTGACGGCGTAATCGAGCGAAAATTACATAAACCCTTCGCTCCCTCTCTGTTCTGATCAAGTAACTTATGAAATGAAATGAAATGAAAATGAAGGGTGAGGCCTTTATATACTTGGAGCCAAAAGCATAACAACGTAGCACGCTGGCCATCACGCCAATTTGGCTCCGTGCCACGCTGGCCATCGCGGAGGAGGTGCCTCCGTGCCACGTTGCCCCTCTGGGTACGTATAATAGTGGATCAAGGTATGCAACGAGCAGAAGTCATGATAAAAGGTCCCGGTCTCGGAAGAGATGCAGCATTACGAGCTATTAGTCGAAGTGGTATACTATTAACTTTCGTACCGGATGTAACTCCTATGTACACGGTTCGGCCTCCTCTTGCGAAAATCTAACTTGATACCCGTTCGGCCTTTCCCCGGGCCCTTTCCTCGCACATATGGCATTCTAAAACTCCCAACCAACATACAAATAGGACAACTAAGTGCTAGAAACTTACGGGGTGTAACACATTGGCTGATGATAGAACTGGGGATGACAATCTCTGGTGGAACTGAGTGTGACGTCCACCACCAGATCTCCGCGGAATGTGCCTATGACTCCCTATCCTGGCCCTCTTGGCCTCTCTCTCCTTCTCCTTCATCTGATCTGCCTCTATCTGCTAGGCATATATGATCAGTCGGGAGAAATCTATATCTTTAATCAACATGGTGGTCCTACACTCCTTGACCAGTAAATCTGTTGTTCCATTCGCAAACTTACTAATACGAGCCCTCGAATCAGCAACCATCTCCGGTGCATACTTGGAAAATTGAGTAAACTCTCAAATATACTCCTGAACTCCTATTGTTCTACTTTAATTAACGAACTCAACTGCCTTTGCCTCTCTCAACTCCCTAGAAAAGAACCTATCCAAGAAACCGGTCACGAACTCATCCCAACCCATGGTAACTGCTCGAACTCCCCATGTTGTCCTTTCATTGATGGAACCATATGTGAGCAACCATATGTGAGCAACCCCCTTCAGCTAATAGGAGGCTAAGTCTACACTCTCCTTTCCAGTCAGCCCCATGATTTGGGTGATCTTCTGCACCTCCTCTATGAACTCATGTGGGTCCTCATCCACCTTCGACCCAAGAAACTCAGGTGGGTTCATCCTGTGGAAGTCTTGCACTCTCACCGCTACTGGATTTCAATTCTGGAAAACATGGGCCACTGCCTGCTAGTTGACCTAAGTGGCCATGGCCTGTGCTAACATCTAAAATGCCTCCTTGAACTTAGCATGAGTGACTTCCTTGGGCAAGGGATCCACTAGAGCTGGTGGGGCTGGCTGATGTCCATCTCCATTGCCATTTTCATGGTCATTTTTTTGCATTTCTCCTTCCATTGAGTCGGCGTGGAGGCATATTTCTACAAACTCATGTAGCACGAGCAAGAGGAATAGAGAGAGGTACATCATCGCACAACATAGATCATGAAAGAAGAAAAATTTTCTAAAACATCTCATAGCCTTTTCCCCATAAGTGTGGCGCGCTTCACACCCATGGAAAAGACTCTACTAAACGTTGTTTCAAGAAATTCATGGAGGTGCTTAAACAGGTACATGTTAATTTACCTCTTGTTGATGTCTTGCAGGGAGTGCCTAAATATGCCAAGTACATAAAGGACATCGTGGCCAACAAAAGTCGGTTGACTGAGTATGCTACGGTGGCTTTAACGGAGGAGTGCACTTCCCGGATCCAAAATAGACTGCCCACAAAGCTAAAAGACCCTGGAAGTTTTACTATCCAGCTTACTATTGGGCAGAGCATCCGAGCTCGTGGATTGTGTGACTTGGGGGCGAGTATAAATTTGATGTCGTCTTCGGTATTCAAGAAGTTAGATTTAGGGAGTCCTAGACCCACAACCGTAATCTTGCAATTGGCGGATCGATCCTTAGCTAGGCCGGATGGCATTGTTGAGGATGTTCTAGTGCAAGTTGGCTCCCTAATTTTCCCGGTAGATTTTGTCGTGCTGGATTTTGAACCAGACGCGGAAGTCCCATTTATTTTGGGACGACCCTTCTTGGCAACCGGAAAGCATTAAAAGACGTAGCTGCGGGGCAACTCACAATGCGAGCACATGACAAGGTAGAGGTGTTCGATGTGTATAAAGCACCCAAGCTCCCGATGGTGCATGAAGAACTCTCGGTGATCAATGTGATTGATCATGGTAATGCTAAGCAGATGAAGGATTCCTGAGAGTTAATGGGAAGACCACCGGATAGGCGTAAGCACTACTGGGGGGAGGACGGTGATCGAGAGAAATCGTCCATCACCCTAGCGGACAATTGAGCTTAAATGACGTCGAGCCGCGACGGTAAACCAGGCGCTGCACGGGAGGCAACCCGTGAAATTTTTTTCCTTCATTTTGTAAAGTGTAAATAGATTTTTCTTTTTCTTTTTCATAATTTACTACAAAAATTTTCATTTTAGTTATTGTTTTTAATTTTAGTTAGGTGAAACCTATAATTCTAACCTATTTTGTATAGCGAGATGATTTTTAGGTCAAACGGAGGAAAATGTGCACGGAATCGTGAAGGAAAAGTCGAGGTATGAAAAAATTAATAAAATGTAGAAAACAGTGCGCTGGGGCGATAGCTCCGTGTCACGAAGGAGGACCTCCGCGTTACTCTCCGTGACACGTTGAGGTATAATCCGGAAATTCTAAAAATTTTCAGAATGCTATCACGATGGCTCCGTGTCACGGAGGCAGTGCACCGCGATGCACTCCGTGACACGTTGCCTTGTATATCGCGACGGGTCACACCGGGTTGCCGGGTGACCCGCGTGTTTTTCTACCCTTTTAAACCCCGAAACCTCCCCTTTTCCCCTTATTTTCAATTTCCTCCGCGACCAAACATCCCAAAACCCCTCTCCCATCAACGTGCCACGGCTTAAGGCAACAAATTTCCGAGTTTTCCTCGATTATTCAACTACAAGGTATGTTTTCCGATTCCTTCTCAAGTTTTTGTCGATTTTCTTTGATTTTAAGCATGGGAGGTGAGCTAAATTGCCCTAAGTCGAAATTAAGCATGAATTCGAGTTATTTGTTGATTGATAAATGTTCAGAATGTCGTTATGATTGTTTGAACTTTTCGATTGCATAAATTATTCGAATTTGATTGATAATCTCAATTCTAGGGCTTGTTGTTGAATTTGAAGTTGGAATTGTGTTGAAATTGTGAATTTTATGCCGGGTTGTATGTGTTGAATGAGATGAGTCGTTGTACAAATTGTTAGGAATGTTAATAGACGACGAATTCTCGGGTTTGGGGGGAAATGTTGAAATTTGTTAGAATTTGGTTAGTCGGATAGGTTCATGTATATAAATTTTTGTTGTTATTTTTGTTTCTTTGTTTTTCTTTGCTAAGTGCGATAGTTAAAATGTTAGCGATGGTAGTGATTGAGAGTAGTTGTACGAAGTCTGAGTAGTACACAGAAGTTATACCGTCGAATTTTTTTTTGAACGGACTAAGCATGATTGAATAGCTGGTTGTTTTGTGTAAATAAAGTTATTTTTGCCGTATTGTTGTAACTGTAGCTAAGGACTAAGTGTGGGGTAACCTAGCGTAACTCGACCTTAGCCGAAGTTAATATTTATTTAGCTTAACATTGAGCTTGTTGACTTGGGTTGACAGGTAAAATGGCAAGCCGGCAAGATAAAGGGAAAGGTGCACAACTTCAGGCACCGGAAGAAAGCGACTCAGACTGGGCACAGCAGTCCCAGCAGCACCAGCAGTTCCACGCGGCCAGCGCCGCCAATATGGAACAAGATGGGTGACTGACGAGGGGAAAAAGTGGTACGCCAAGCACAAAGAGAACAAATATTTCCCCGAGGAGCATATAGCACGGGAGCCATTGGCATAGGAGTTCCCAAGGATGGTTCACCGGATCAAGGCAGCTGGGCTCAATTTCATATTTGAGGAGCCCAAAGAATGCAACTTGCACCTGGTTCGGGAGTTCTATGCCAACTGGAACCCGTCAATCCGAAGCCACACCATCAAAATCAGAGGGCAGATAGTCACTCTGGATCCCCACCAGCTCAATGCCATCATAGGAGCGCGGGACACAGACGCCCACGTCCTCCGACAGCTGAACATTACCCCACCGTATACTGACATCAGACGCACACTGTGTGGGGCCCAATCTACAGCTAGATGGAGCAGGCACAAGGAAAGGGGCTACCATCAGACTCTGCCATATTCACAGATGAATAGGGAAGCCCGAATCCGGCTGAAGATAGTCTGCTCTTGCCTCATCCCGGGGGTACATATGACTGATGTAACCCGGGATCGTGTTTTCCTGGTGTACGCCATGATGAAAGGGCTGGAGATAAATGTCGGGGCGGTTATTATATCCGCCATGAAGAGAGCCCGGTTGCACCAGGGGCACAGGTATGGTTTCGGTGGACTACTCACCACCTTTCTCAGGGGCCTCGATGTTGAGGAGGAGGCCCTCGATTATATCCCGCAGTTGGAGCGGCGGGCCTTAGATGTTACCAAAACTAAGGCTCCCGACACCACCCACGGGCTAGTGCTGACACTTGGCGAGCGACACGCTCGTGATGACCAGTACATGGCACAGATGTATGGGATGCAGATGCTCCAGCTCAGGATAGGTGGGAGGCCAGCGACAGAGGAGGAGCTATGGCAGCTCGAGCTAGATTACCCGTTTGGCGAAAACGCCAGGGCTCTATGCCGAGTAGGGCCAGCCTTTGTAGAGCCCACGGATGATGACGTCCCCACGGACGAGGAGACGCGTCGGGAGGACTCCAATGTGGAGTCCGATGATGACGACGGAGGCGACTCGGACATGGGAGATGAAGCAGCAGCACCCGACGAAGAAGTGGAATACTTTGATTGATCAGGGAGTTCCACCACCCGATTTTGTGCTATTTAATTTTTGTGAACACTGGGGACAGTGTTCGAATTAAGTCTGGGGTGGGAGTAGTTAGGTGCTGGGCTGGGCTGTTTTGTTTGTATGTTCTCCTCTGTTATTTTGTATGTTGTGTTTCCCTGTGGTTGTGAATTTTCAAATTGTTCTGTATTTGTAAATATTTGTGAAATTGATGTGTGTTTTTGAATGTTGCCAGCTGATTCTGTAAATATTTTTTCTGTTTATCGAAATGATCGATATTTTTAATATAATTTTTTTTTTCTTTTCCTATCGAAATGATCGATATTTTGCAAATTTTTCAACTTTTTAATTTTGGGTTTCTCGGCGTTTGTTTTCGGTTCTTTTACCGAGAATGGTCCCATTGAACCGACGTCTTAAGTAGTGACTGTTCCCTATGATGGATGGATGACGACCGTCTTAAGGGAAATGTAGTCGTTAGGAGTAGATATTTTTTTTCAATTATTTTTAGTTTTTTTTGTGGATTGCATCCCGGAACCTGTAGTTACTATATGGTTGCGAAATTTTGGTTGTGTGTTGTACATGATATTCAAAATGCAAAGGTGATTCGTATGAAAGCATGCAATCTTGTAAATATGTTGAGATACCTCGGCTGTAGAGTTCGATTCAGTGTGATTGAGGCTTAATGTTTGAATTCCTGTAATTAGCTGATTGAAGAGTCTGTGAATACATCTTGAATCGAGCATGTGCATAAAGTGTGAAGTGAGGTGTTGATATTCCATGCTATTGTGAAGTGTCTAGAACTTGCCTGGTGTGTGTACAAAACGAAATGAAGGAGGTGTATTGTAGGAAAGGATGTAGGCATTTCTTTGTTTTAACCGAGAGTTTCTATTTTTTTCTTGTCATACTCCCCCTTTCTGTGATTGTATACCCTAGTCAGCCCTTTGAGCCTTTAGACTATTATTTCTTTCTTTTGTCCAAAAAGTGTAAACCGAGCTTAATTCCTTCTTTTCATTAGCCGTAAAGTCTATAAAAAACTCTTAAGCGCTTAAGAATAGAAAATAATTCTCCCAAAGTGTCAAAGAGTGAGAATGGTGAAAAGAAAAAAAAAAGCAGAGTGAGGGAAGAAAAGAAAAGGTTGAAGGTCCACTGGTTATAAATAAATGATAATGAAGGTGCATGAATAATCTTTGTTATTGTGTCAAGTGTGCTTAATGAAATGGGTCATACTAAGGAAAATCATCAAGAATGGGATGATGAAAAAAAAAAAAGAGAAACAGTGTCCATGAGTGATGGGATGTGTTGAAAAGGCGCTTAAGGATGCTAGTGGCTATTATTGGCTAATCCAATATTTACTAGTTCCATAGCTTCCATTACAACCCATTAAAGTCCTACGTGATCTTACATTGCATTTCTTTATATTAGTGGAGTAATACACTAAGGGCAAGCTTATGGGTCACGACATGATGCATGTGAATTCTTTTGGGAGAGAGAATGAAATTGTTTTTACATGCCCCGACTTGAATGTTTGTGTGTCACATGAGCAAAAAGGGGAAGATTCTCTTTAGTTGTGAGGGTACATGCTTGATGAAAGATTGATTTTCGTGTCGGATATCTTGATTAGCTGATTTGCATGAGTTTGTCGATATCGAGAGTCGATTCTTAAAGTCTAGGAAGTCTTAATGTATTGAAGGTCATTGCATTGATAAGACCATGCATTTTTTCTTGATGATTTGCAATATTGAATGATCAGTATGACCGTAGCTTAAATTGTCGTACCATAGAAGCGAGGTTGGGATGTAAATTGCATGAATTGTATGTTTGTTGTTCGAGGACGAACAAGGATTTAAGTGTGGGGTAAGTGATCTTGAGCAGATTTATATGCCCAAGTGATACTCAAAAGTATCATTTTAGCCTTGTTTATCTAGCAATGTGTATACATTTTCATGTAATTGGTAATAAAATGTGAATTTATACTAACCAACATGATTAGCATTGTTTTGTAGGTAAAATGTGATTTCAGGAAGCTAAAATGCATGTTGGATAATATAGGAGTTGGACTTGGATGCGAGCAAGGAAAAGGCATTGGACAGCATGAATCAAAGGGGCTCCGCGATGGAGCCGTGTCACGCTGCCATCGCGGAGGCATTCTGCCTGGAGGGTGAAAATTCACCAAATTTCCAGTGAAGGTCCGCGTTTGCTCCGTGGCACGGAGCCAGTGCTCCGTGATGCACGCCGTGCCACGTTGAGCTTGAATTCCCGGACCCCTAGTTCCAGTGAGGGTCCGCGTTCATGGCGTGTCACGGAGGCAGTGCTCCGCGATGCACTCCGTGACACGTTGCTCATAATTCCGGAAAAAATTCCCACTAGTATAAATAGAACACTTAAGTTCATTTTTCATAATTCAGACTTGGTGGAGCAAGGACGTGGGTTACAGGCAGTTGAGGGACGAAAAGTCCAGGGTTTTTTCTCTCTTTCTTTCTTCTCTAATTCAATTGCTTGTATGATTAACACTCGTTTTATGATGATTAATCCTCAAATGAGTGGCTAATTCCCTTCTTTGTTGAGGTTATGAACACTTGTGATGAATTTTGATTATTGATTATATGGTTTTTCATCTTTTTCTTCCATGTTGTTCTATTAATTCTTGTTTCTACTGCATTGGTGTGTGGCCTACATTAATGTACATCTAAAAAGTCCGATTTCACTCGAGAGAGCACGAAATTGGAAAGTTGTGAATTAATAGGATATTGTTCTTTACTTGATTTAGAAAAATTAAGTTTTGATGTGCATTCAGGATAGAAATATACCTGAAAGTCGTATTAGTCAATTTAGGAACCGGAATTGTATGGCTAGACATGAATTGCATTTGATCACAAAAATGTAGACGGATGGTTCATGATTCTTAAGTGAGGTTAAATACGAGAGTTTTAATCTCTTGGCAAATGTTCTTGGCTAGCAACAGGAAGAAAAGATTAACCAATTTATGATGATAATCAGTTTCATTACATGTTCGTTTAACCTCAGCATGCTCTTATCCATAGTTCAAATTCAAAGTAGATAATTGTTCTTAGTTTAGTATAAAATTTATCAAACAACTTATCAACTTTTTGGTTACGTTGTTGTCAGCATATTTAGGAATAAAATATAGTATACTTGAGCAAATTGCACTTAACCCAAGTCTCTGTGGGATCGATACTTGGCTTACTAAAGCCACTTACTACTTGTTCGACCACGTGCACTTGCATGTCATTTTATATACCCACAAATCACGCGAACAACCTCAGTGATGTGGCATAAAGGACAAATAGGGACAAGATTGTTAGAATGCTCAGGTGAGCGAAGGAGCTCGTATGGATCAGAATAAGATAGGAAAATTGGCCAGCACCTTCTTAAAGGTCTTGATGCATGACACAAGGGGATAGGGCAGCGTACTTTAGGGATCCTATGGCAGTCCCCTATTGGTCAATGCCTATGCTATATAACCTACAAAATAGTCAACCCATCTCTTTGGAGAGGTGATTCAGACTCTATTCTCTCTCAAGCAATAATATTCTCAATACATTATTCTCTTGGGGTCCAAGCATTTTTCTGGTTTCTTCTGCCTTTAGTTATTACAAGTATTTATTCTCGAATCAAGGACCACAGTCCCGAGCTCATCAATACTCTCGTCGGGGACGCTCAAATTTGCTTTCTTTTGATTTGCTTTACTTGGTTTACATTACATTTACTTGCTTTCATCATGTATTGCTAACCAAACTACTTTTCACTTGGATCTAAAACAATGTTAGATCATAACGTGTTTTATTGACCCTATACAAATTCAAATATACCGTTTTTAGGGTAAATAAAGCTCCTTTGATCATTCTTCGTTAAAGCTTCAATCTTGTATGGTAAGGAAATAATTTGTGTGAAGAACCTATCATTTTTATCCTGAGGCCCAAATTGACCAGTTGATCAGCAACAAAATTAGTCTTGAAAGCAATGTTGAACTTGATTGTTGCCTTGAGTAAATAGATACCTTATCTTCTGGATAAAATTTGTGAGTTGTGCTTGAATCTTGCAGTAGGCATTAACATATGCACAATTAATAGGGAGGCTAGTTCCACAATCAAGTTAGAGAATCCATTGACATTTCACCATTGTAATTCTTTGAGTAATGCTTCGCATTTAGAATGGTTGTTGCTAGTAGTTCCGAAGTAGCAGTAGAAAGAATTTTGATTAAAGTGAAACATATGGGATGCATTTTGATAAAATATCAATTCTTATTAAAGGATTTTTTAAAATTTGCTACAGTTAACATTGGTATTATCCCATTTCTAAAAATTTTAACTTGGGAGAATTATTTTCTAAGATAGTCACGGTTGGTGTAGGTATGGCTGCTCCTCTAGCTTCTGTTATCTTTCAAGTCATTTTTTCCCTCTATTTACTAAATTTTCTTTAGTAATATGAGTAGAATAGAGGGAAATAAATACACTTTGAAAAGAGAATATGATATCTTTTATTAAAATTAGAAGGAAGAGAAAGTACTAAATATTTTTGTTATTTTTAAAAAAAAAAATTTTGGTGACTTACATATTTCATCATTATCTTGTAAATCATCAAAACTACATAGACTCAACAAACTTTCTCCTTTTGATGATGACAAATCTCTTGTCCTTATGCAATCAACTATTTTTACCTGTAGGTATTAAGATTGGAAACACTTGATTAAAATAGATTAGTCAATGGTTTATAAATATTGCACAACCTAAATTCTTCCCCCTTTTGGCATCACCAAAAAAATGATTCAATCTTTTAATTTTACATGCCAAGAAGAGGAGTTAAACAATTTATGTCACTGGGTCTATCACCAAAACAATCAGAGACAGATCTCAATCAACATAATAAAGGATTAAAGACAACAAGAACACTAGTCAATCAAGAAAAAGCAACCATTTCATTCACTTCAAGATTCTATTCTATATCATGTCCAAGTTTATACTGAATACACAAAAAATAGTTGAGCCTAGAAACAACGACACTGGAGAGAACATGAAACAACACTAAAGGAAATAAAAGAAACTGAGCTAGGGCAGAGGAATAGTTGGTAGCAGTTGGGTCAACCTATGAATGGATTCAACATTAGCAGCCTTCTCTGACTCCAGAGTTGCCTGCAACTCATCAATTCTACCTTGAAGAATAGTTCTTTCTTTCTCATAAGCTGCTTGGGCAGCCTCTAATTCATTAGTTTTCTCAGTCAAGATAATCTCATCCTTTGGAAGGAGTATCATCTCTCCTCATTGAAGTAGGCAGGTCAACATATTTTACCTATCCAAGTCCATCTTTTATCATTTGAAATGTCTAGACTTGAACAGGAACAGAATGGTCCTAAAAAACTTGAGACAGCCAGAATCCATAAGGGATAGCATGTCCCTTTTCATCCTTTATAAGCACACACTGTATGTGCTTGATTATCAAGTTGGCAAGTCGATCTTGACCTCAGTGTCAAGAAGTTCCATCAGAGTAAGATCGAGGTAGTTTGCCTTTGTCCTTCATTCGTTTCTTGGTAAAAGGATTTGGTGGATCATATAAAAATTACATTTGATGTAAAGGAGATATTTCTCTCTTCAGAACACGTCTGTGCTAAGTGGGATGGTTGAAACAGAGAACTTTCTATATATGTCTCGTGTAGAGGCCATATTTTCCAATGTTGGTCATTCAAATTTTACATAGTGATCCCATCCTCCACTGGGAACATGCAGAATCCTACCAACATCCTCTACAACCAAATGAATAGACACCCCTCTGACAGAAGTAGAGAATAATGAGTTATTAGCTACCCTATTTGTATAGAACTCCACAACCTCAGGTTTACCAAACTATTTTTGAGCATCCCCTTGAAGAACAGATCAATCCAGCCCTGTACTTCCAACTTTTTAAGTAAGGTAACTATTTCAGGTCCACCAAAGTCAGTCACTATCCTTCCCCGAATAATAGATCTCTTTTGAGAATGAAGATGATGGGAGAGATGATAATTAGAAACCTCAGATGTGTCAATCCCCATAGACACATCTTCATTAGTAGCCTCCGAGTCAGAGTCCTTAGATGGACCAAGTTGGGGAACCCGTTTCGATGAACGAGTATTAGGAGTAGGTTTAGAAGTAGATGTGGAAGAGAATTTGGAAGAAGGTTTTAGAGCAGATTTGGAAAAGGGTTTAAAAGAGAGTTTTGAGGGAGACTGAGTAGTTTTCTTGAAAGTTGGATTAGGTAGAGGAGGGCTTTGAGATATTTGAAAGGATGAAGATTTATGAATTGAGTGCATGACCACTTTTGACCTTCAAATCTTGCAAAGTAACAGGTCCTCCTTTAATGAGAGCTCCTTTTGAGGAGAAGAGACAGTGGAGGATTTCTTCTTTTTACTCTTTTTAAGAGTTTGTTCCATAATGGAGTCCTCTTGACGCTTTCAAGTTCTTGTGTGAGGAACCCTAGATGGAACAGAAGATGGAGGCAGTTCATTAGTTGGTTCTTTCTCAAGAATTGGGATGGACGAACTAGACTTCCTTCACAAATGAGAACAGATTCTTTTAGGAATGAGATCCACAATAGGAATGCCCTCATTTTCCGAACTCTGAAGAGGCACTACATTGCACACAAAAATGGACGAATGAGACTCAAATGGAGGGACATCAAAAGAAGTGGAGAATTGATTCTTGAAAGTATTCCAAGCAACAAAATCAAACATTTTGAAAGGAATAGAGGAAGGAATTTATGGTTTTGATCGGAAGGGATATGGTGAGTTGATTGGATTTTTCATGCACGATTATCTCATGAGACTCAGATGGTGCTTCGTCGTACACTGTGGGATTTTTGTTGGAGGAAGAAGATGGAGTTGTCATGGTGAGGAAGATGGATTTTCAAAGGAGGTTTAAAGATCCTAAAAAAATGAATAGCAATTTTGACTCTGCATTTCACTTATCCAATAGCCTTATTTATAGGAGAGAGAGAAGTTGAAATGTGCTGCAGAACGTGATTGAAAGCAGCAGAGAGAAAGGTGGATGATGTGATGGCAGTTGCAGCCTTTTTGAGTAATGACGGTTGAAAAGTAATGAATGCATGGAATAGGCAGACTCATCTATTTCATAGTTACCAATATTAACTTGGAATGATATAGAACATACCTGATAGACGTATTTTAATGCTCAAAATTGCTTGCATGGACTGTGTCTCTATCAATTTAATACAAAACTATGTTAAAATAGATCAATAACCTGGAAATAAGACACCCAACCAAATGCGCAAAACTAAATTGAATAACAATTTGGCTAGTAACATTTTGAAAATACTTTTATTCTAGCCAATCATTGAGGGAGGCTTATGCAATCTTAATCATCCCCAGGTTTAACCTGTTCTTTTTAAAATATTCCCTACCTAGACTTTAGTAAAGATATCAATAATTTGCTCTTCAGTGGAACAAAACATTATTGGAAATATGACCTTTTTCTAAGAAGATTCCCTCGTCACTTCTTGCATTAAATTTTTTCAAATTATCTTTTTCATTATTATGAATAAAGTATTTACAATCAAAGATTCTAAGATGGGCAATGTTAGGTTTTCTACCCCTGAGTAATTCATAGGGAGTCTTCTCTATCAAAGGTCTGGTCATGTATCTATTCACACTGTAACAGACAGTACTTATGGCCTCAACCCAAAGATCTTTTGTAAGATTTTCTGCGATCATCATTGTTCTTAGCCGCATCTTCTAAAGTCCCATTTTCCCTTTTTATTACTCCATTTTGCTGTGGTATTTTTGGAGCAGAAAAACTATGATCTATTTCATTAGATGAATAGAATTCTAAGAATTTAGCATTTTCAAATTTTGTTTCATGGTTAGATCTGATGGAAATCAAGTAAGTGCCTAACTTCTTTTCCATCTTCTTAACAAAAATATAAAAATATCAAAGGCATCTTCCTTAGAAGCAAAAAACAAAGTGTAGGTGAACCTGGAATAATCATCTACAATAACAAAGATATACCTTTTGCCTCCTCTACTTCTTACCTTCATTGGTCCACAAAGATCCATATGTACTAGGTCAGGATGCCTTTTTGTACTTAATTGATTATTTGGCTTGAAAGTAGATTTCACTTGCTTCCCCCTTATACAGGCACTACAGACTTTGTCATTTTTTAACTTCCTATAACCATGTCCTTTGAAGCGAGTTTATTCAACTGTTTCAAACTAGCATTCCAAGTCTTTTATGCCAAAGTAAGGGGTCACAATCCATTGCACTGAGACATGTCAGATTTGTATTAGGCATTCCCATGATGTCAGTCTTATACACATTTTTGTATCTATTAGCAATTAAGAAAATTTCCTTTGTATCCAACTTTTTGACCCTGCAACCTGCAGAAGTGGAGGTTATCTTATTACCTTTGTCACACAACTGAGATATACTCAGCAGATTATGTTTTAATCTGTCTACATGATAAACTTCTTCCAATGCCTTTGTTTCTGTTCTTTCAATTTTTCCAATTCCAATGACAGTGTCCTTTTTTACCATCTCCAAAGGACACATTCCCCCATTTGAGTGGGGTGAATAAAAAGAATTTCTGCTTGTCTCCAATCATATGCCTTGAACAAGCATTATCCATGTATCAATATTGCTTCCTTCTTTTCATTCTCACTTGCAAAATAGTTTAGGGATTAGTTTTAGGAACCCAGACAAGCTTGGGTCCTTTCTTGTGATCAAAAGGATAAATCAAATTTCTTTTTGTCCATCTTGGCAGCAGGTTGTTGAACATGTTTCTATGAATAGATTTAGAGTTGTTTCCTTTTGCCAATACAATGCTTCTATTTCTACACCTAACAGTCACTGAACATTCAGTAGTAGGATGTTCAAGTTTTTCACAAAAGTAACAGATATATTATGTGATATTAGTTTCTTTATAGAATCCTATACCTACCCTTTCATTATGAACCCTTCCACTTAAGTTATTTACGATTCTAGATGGCTTTGTCCATCTTCTTGCTCTCTTAAGATCTGGTTTTAACATAGGCATTTCTAGACTCAGTTTTCTTACTTTTTATTTCTCATAAAAGAAATCTATTTTACAATCCTTAAGTACTCAATCATTTTCTGATTCTCACTTATCTCTTCTTTTTTTTTTTTGAGAGGAAGACTCCTTCAAATTTTTAGATTTTAGAATCAAATTGGCTGACTCAAGTTGATTAACTTGTTCTTTAGGGTATTGTTCTCTTCATCAGTGATATTCTTGTAGTTTTTAAGATCAATATAATCAAACTCTAAACTTGCAAGAGCACTGAACAGTTAATCCCTATCGGAGGTAACCTCTTGAAGATTATCAATCAAAGCATTCGTCATAGAAATGAGTTTTCTTTTAAAGAAAAGATGCAAATTTTCATTTAAGTCAGGAGTACTTACCTTGGAATTCTTATTTCATCATCTAGGTCTAAGTCTCCTATGGACATGAAGGCAGTCTCATCTATCTCTTCATTGTCAGACTCATCAGATCCGGATCTCCATGCTGCCACTATTGCATAATTTTTCTTCTCCTTCTTCTTTGCTTTCTCCTTCATTTCCTTTTCAGCACTTTCCTTCTTCCACTCTATTTCTCATAGTGGATAGTCCTTAATCATGTGATCAGTTTTGTAGCACTTGTAACAACCTGCTAGAGATTTGTCCTTGGAGCCCTTTTTGCTACCTGTTCTTTTTTTGTCATACCTCATTCTTTTCTTGAGAAACTTCTTGAATTTCTTTGCTAGAAAATCCATTTTTTCTTCATCAAAATCAGATTCATCACTAGCAGATGCCTTTAGAGCTAGTTATTTTTCTTTGGTTCTATCTTTCTTTTTGAGATCATCTATATTTATTTCATCAGTTTTCAAATTTTCTAACAATTCATCAAATGTCATGGTAGAGATATCTTTTGCTTCTCTTTTAGCAGTGACTTTCACATCCCATTTAGCTTTTGGGAAGAATTCTTAGAACTTTATCAACTTACTCCACAGTAGTGAGAACCTTTCTCAGGGATGACAATTCATTGACCTGAGATGTAAGTCTAGCAATCATTTCTTGCAATGACTCACTTTCCTTCACCTTAAATATTTCATACTTAGTAAACAATATAACTACCCTGAATTCTCTCAGTTGACTCGTCCTTTCATGAGTATTAATCAGAGCATCCCATATCTTCTTGGCAATAGTACAATTTGAAATCCTATTGTACTCATCAGGGTCTAGACCACATACCAGAATGTTTTTTGCCTTTGCATTCTTTTTGAATGTCACTAGATCTTTTGGAGTAAATTCTGATCTTATTTTCACGACTCAGTTGCATCCATCATTTTTCATAGGAATGGTTAGTCCTATAGTGATCCGATCCTATAACTCGTAATCTTCAGCTTGAACAAAGTTCTCCATATGAGCTTTCCACCTAATAAAATGTGATCCACTGAAAAGAGGAGGTCTGATTATTGATTGTCCTTTACTGTGCTCGATTGGTGGTGCAGAATTTATCATTATCTTATCTTAGGTGTTAGCCTTTATAAGATAACCTGCTCTGATAGTAATTGATATTCTATAAGACCAAGGTTTTAGTCATTTAACTTAGCTTATTGCTTACGAGTGAAATAGGTTGTCTAACATGTTTCAACTAAGCAGTTAATTGCAGTAAGTAAAGAATACAGTATTTTTACGTGGAAAACACCTGGCTCACAAAAAGTGAAAAACCATGGCCTGTACCTCAATAGAATTTTCCCCAACTCCGGTAAACTCAATGACCCTTTCAACAACAGATTACAACTCTTGTAATCGAAGAAATTATAAACTCTAATTCCTAACAACTCATAGCCTTTGAGTTAACTCAACTTGAAGACTAAGTAATCTTAATTTAGTCTATAACACATCAAATTAAGATAACATCTAAATGAAAACTCAATGAAAGCTCCTAATACAAGAATGTTAAACTCTTAATCTAACTCAGTACTAGGACCTGATTCTTCAATGAGTTTCTTCACACTTCAGATCTCACTCACTTCGTCAATTTGCCAATTGCCTTTTTCTCTCTATAACTGCATGCTTTGATCTGAGTAACACTGTTTCTAAATATGCACGACTTTTAAAAAAGTTCTTCTCTCCTTCAAACTGCTCACCGTACAACCTCTTCTTGCCTCGGAGTTCTACTTCAAGTGACACTCCTTCTTCAAGTCAAATTTCTTCTTCAGGTCAAACCCCTTGCTCCTTTCGTGTTGTAGTCAAACTCTAACACTTCAATACAGCACATGTTTATTTCCTTGAGTTTGTGTGATGTAGCTTTATTATTCATTCTTTTATTTTTGCATACTTGTCTTTATTTCGTATTTACCATGTTACAATTTCAGCTCCTTTAGACCGTGTATTTTGTCAACCCCTTTGAAGCAGCTTGACTTACCTATTTCATCATTATCTTATCAATCATCAAAACTGCATAGAACCCGACACTTCTTTTATATAAATACTAAATTTTTGCTACCGTGTGCCATATGCTAAAGAATGGACTCCTTTATGTCAATTGTTGGACACAGTTTCTCGGTCCTAAATGCGCCTTATCGTGCACTTACCCAGTAAGGGAGAATGTTTATGGGCTAACATCTTTATGAAAGAGAAAATTACACAAATGGCATATTTTGATTGAAAATAGGCTTATGTAGCAATATTATCATTATTTACAAAATATGGCAATATTTAATGTGTCATCTGTTGTATTTTTATTATTTAAATGTATCAAATACAAATACACTAATTAATGTGTTGAGTTAAATATGGAATATTATCTTTTTAAAATGACAAATTATCAAAAATCATGCTATAATTAATACATATTTTTCATATCTCTTTCTCCCCCCCCCCCCCTCCCCTCCTCTCTCTTTGCCCTCTCTCGCCCTTATCTCTCTCTCTCTCTCTCTCCCTCTCCCTCTTTGTATACTATTTTTTCATCTCTCTCTGTATTTGTATTTTCACCATTCTTTATTTGTATTTCTATAATCTTTGAGGTATTAGGCAACTGTATTTATTGTATTGATACACGCATTTAGGTTGTATCCTCTATCTCTTTGTATGCTGTAATTTTTTACCTCTCTCTTTGTATTTTTATATTTTTTGAGTTATCAGACGACTGTATTTATTGGATTAATACGTGCATTTAGGTTGTATCCATTCTCTCCTATATCGATTATATCATTCGTGATATAGAAAATAAAAAAAATAACATAAAAAGATAGAGGGAGAGAGGGAGAGAGAGAAAAGAGGGAGAGAACGAGAGAGGGGAGAGAGAGGGAGGATAAAGGCGAGGGAGAGAGAGGAAAGAGGTGAGCGAGATTAGAGAGAGATTAAGTGATTTCTTCCTTATTTGCTAGTTATTTAAAAAAAAAATAGCCAATTAAAATATAGCTAGATATTTTAATTATTTGAAACTGTTGTTATAATTTGTAAATATTATTTTATTTGTGGCATATTATATAATTTTTCATTAATGAAACAAGCGGAAGGCCCGACGAAGTTATAGGAATTAAAGGAGGAAAACATCAAATGAAAGGAAAATCATACCAATTTTCAAACGATCAAATAGAATTTGAGAACTTGGCACTCTAGTCTCTATGGTTAGTTGGACAAATGAAAGGCAAGTAATAACTCAACTTAATGATTTAAGTATATACTCCATAAACATCAATGATTAAATATATACTCCTACAAAGATGAGATACAAAAAGAAAGAAATAGGAATATGCGAGCTACTTCCCACATGGATGTTAATTCATTACAACTCCATTTCTACACGACTTGTATTGGCTAAAAAAGAAAAGTGTAGTCAAACAACAGATGCTGAGTCAGCATTAATCTAATTAGTGCCTTTGGAATAATTCTTAGTTGTCACATATGAAAGTTTGCTATAGTACCATATAATACTTCATAGAGTTCTCAAATAAGCAATCAATGTTTATAGCTATGATAAAGACTATAATAATATCAATAAGGGTCATGGTTGGGTCAGATAGAATCTTTCGCTCTTTAATTTTGGATATTTGAGTCCAAAATAAGTGGAAGTCATTGCTTCTTTTGGAGAAGTAATTTATCAAACAGAGAAGTTGCAATTATAATAAAATCAACCCAAACTTGGCCTCCTAATTTTTAATTGAGGATGATATTTAGTTTGCGCAAAACGATGCAATTATTGGATTCTAGTAATAATATATGTCCCTCACTGGCAGATTCATGGAATCCGACTTTTTTTTAAAAAAAAAAAAGGAGAGGGGTTGCAAAGTTAGTGGAAGCATATGCTTTCAATTGATAACGTAGGTAGGCCTATTTAAATGTCAAAAATGAATGAATAATAAGTGATAGAGAGGAGAAAAGAAATTAAATGAAGAAGACGACACCAAATGACACACTCACCAAACATACTCATTATTCTATGCCAATTTCACAGATCAGCTTTTTGCTGTGGTGGGATAAAAGGGGCAACGGGCGTCTATGATTGAACTAGAGCTTCATAAAAATTCAAATAAATTTATGTTGTTGTATAATTTTGATTTGTTGGAAGAATGTCATTGATAAAGGACCAAATGAAAGAATAGAAGTGATATTTTAGAGACCAAAATGGAAAATTACTCATATATATAGCCAATTTATTAATTTGTATTAAATATTTTGACATTTTAATGCTATTTTAGATAAAACACATTTTTATTTATTAAATTATTCTACAACACGCTTTTCACCTGATAGCCTAATTTTTTTCAAGGACCAAGCACGCAATTTTTTATTATTTTTTTTATAAATATTTGATAGCACATAAACTCAAACCCAACCCATTTTATATACTCTAATATAATTTTTATTTACTTAATTATTTCTAACATTTCTATGTTTCGCCGCAAGAATAATGAGCTTTTCTTGAAAGGATCATCGTCGGATTACAATTTCAGCATTTTATTTTCCTTTGTAATATGATAAATTCCCATAATTGAAAGTTGAGACTAGTTTGTCTCTTGTTTAAAATATAAAATAAAGGGAGAATACATAAATACCCCTCTAAATTTGACGCGTTTCCATCAAATATTTCCTAAATTATTCGTAGTCTTAATTATCCACCTAAACTTAGCTATTTAATTATCGTTAACCCCCTGCCCCATCTCATCCTAAGAGAGTGAGATGTGCTCTCCAGAAACTTGACCAAACAGTCTATAAGTCAAAATATAAATCAAAAGTCATAAGTTAGAAATCTTAGCTTACCATAAGTCCATCCAAACAGGCTCTTAGAAGCACTTTTAATAAGTTTGGTCAAACACTAATTGTTGTTCAAAAATGTTTTTAAAATTTATTATCCAAACACAAATTGTTTCTCACCAAAAGTATATTTTACATAAGCACTTTTTAAAATAAGGTGATTTTAGAAGTATGGCCAAACAGACCATTAGTACATAAAGTACTAGCTTATACACAGAAAATTAAATCATTGGTTCTTATAACTATATATAAAGTTTTTGTTCGCACAATCTAAAATAAAAATTGGACAAGTCATCGGTATGATTGTAGTACAAGATTAGATATAATTTATCTTGATTACAGGAACTAAGGGTGTACAAAGAAGACTGACAAATCGCACCAATCCAATAATATGAGTCAAACAAAGGAAAAAACTCGATTAGTGGTTTGGTTCGATTTGGTTTGGTTCTGGAAAAAAAAATCCGAGCATAATTGGTTTGATTTGATTTTAACTAAAAAAAAGTCAACCCGAACCAAACCAACCCGACATTATATGTATATAATTTTTATAAGTATTTTATATAATGTATAATTAATTATGTAGTCCGTATTGTGCTCATATTTAATTAAGACTTAGAATCTTATTTCTTGATAGAAAAGAAAATAAAATTATTTTGTATAAATTTTGGACAAGATTAAAATCGTGTCTATATATAAGGTTCTTTTTAACCTAGAAAAGAGGGGGGGGAGGGGGGGAGGGGGGGTTTTCAGTATTTGTCTATCCAAATATTAAAAGAATTCAATTAAAATTTGACTTGTTAAAAAATATTTTTGTGCGCGTTGAAAAATATTTCTCAAATTATATATATTCTACGTGATTATTTATATTGTTTATTATTCATATAAGTAATAAATATATCTCTGAAATTATTTTCGCTGTGCATATTCTTGTTTGAGGATTAAAAAAGTAGCTTCAAATTGTAGTTTTCCCTTTTCATTTAATATGTAGGATGTAGTAAGATTAATATGTTTATTACGTACTCTTTCTATGTTCATGTTATGCTGTAAATTTTGGTGATCTTCAATTCGTCTTAATCATTCAAAAATCAAGAAAGTATATATAGATAGAATAATAGAACCATATATATTTCTAGTTAATACAAAAATTGCTCCAGATTGATTTCTTTGTTGCACTTTACAAATTTATAGGTCAACTCTACATTTGTTTTTAGTCTTTTCTCTTTTTAAAAATGTGTCATATCATTATCAGAATATTGTTTTCACCACTACTCGAGCATGGCATTTGATGTCACTTAACAACTTTTTTTATACCTTAGCAACTTTTTTTCACCTATTACCTCAACTATTTATTATTAATTTCAATAGTTTTTATTTAAATGCATAATAATTATTTTTTATTCTTCTTAATTCAACCCTTGATATGTCATATAGTTATTAAAATAATGTTTTCATCCCTATTTAATTTATCATCATAAAAATGACATCTCTTGATTTCTTATAAAATAAAGTTTAAGAAATTATTTTAAATCAATTATTAAAAAAAAAAAGCTGTAAAATTAATGTGTATGGATGAGAGAGCGAATACTAGATTTTTACGCATTTCATGGCAAATAGCCTAAAGCCCAAAAAGCTAATTCCCCCACTTGCCACCCTAAGTCTATTTCAAGAGCATGGCATTTGATTTGAGTATAAGTAGCTGTACGTGATCCTCCATTTTAAAGCCAGAATAAACCATAGCCATTCGCTTTCAGCCTTTCATTTGCCATTACACATTTGATCAGAAATTAAACGGCCAAATGGGGAAGATTGCTGTTGGAAGTAGCCGCGAGGCTGTTCAGCCAGATTGCATCCAAGCCCTTATTGTTGAGTTTATTTGCACTTTTCTCTTCGTTTTTGCTGGTGTTGGATCTGCCATGGCTGCCAGTAAGTTGCATCAATTATATATGCGTCTTTTTTCATTATGTGCTTTTGACTAAGCTGCCAGTTTCTATATTTTAAGATTTTGAAAAAGAACCGTGTGATACAGGCAAATGTAGGATCTAGAATTAGTATGTATAAAACAAGCATGAACCCACATCAGCCGGCTCTACTACTATTGAGTTAGAAATTTAAGAGATGATCCATCATTCAAGTTTCAATTTATTACAGTAAAAGAATTAAATTATTAAACAGATAAACTAAATGGAGATCCACTGGTGAGTTTATTTTTTGTGGCGATGGCACATGCACTTGTGGTTGCTGTGACCATATCTGCTGGTTTCCGGATTTCTGGTGGGCACCTCAACCCTGCTGTCACACTTGGGCTTTGTATGGGTGGTCATATCACTGTCTTTAGATCAATCCTCTACTGGATTGACCAGTTACTCGCTTCTGTTGCTGCCTGTGCTTTGCTCAATTACCTCACTGCTGGACTGGTTAGTTATATAATATTTCAAAACTGAATTCCTTATATTTATCCAATCTACCACAGGGTACTGATTGAGTTTTTGTTGTATGTATGTTCATCTTCTTTAATCTCATTTTTGTAGATAACACCTGTTCACACCCTAGCCAATGGTGTGAGCTATGGACAAGGGTTAATTATGGAGGTGATTTTGACCTTTTCTCTGCTCTTCACCGTCTATACTACCATTGTGGACCCCAACAAGGGAATTCTTGAAGGGATGGGCCCACTTCTAACTGGCCTTGTTGTTGGGGCTAACATCATGGCTGGAGGGCCTTTTTCAGGAGCTTCAATGAACCCTGCAAGATCATTTGGTCCAGCTTTTGTTAGTGGAATCTGGACTGACCACTGGGTTTACTGGATTGGCCCTTTGATTGGTGGTGGGCTTGCTGGCTTTATCTGTGAAAACTTTTTCATTGTTAGGTCTCATGTTCCTCTCCCAACTCAAGAAACTTTCTAGTTTTTATAACAAAGGGTCTCATCCTTGCTATGCATGTACTTTCTATGTTTCCTTTTTGTAAGTTTATATTTAATAACACTTTCTATAAAATTGTACAACAACTATGCTTAGCTTAGACCCGCTGTGATATTTTCCAAGTTTTTATTTTATTTTCTTTTTAATTGTGAAACTAAACTAAGATCCTAAAATATAGTGGCTATATGATTTTACTTTAGGTGTCAAATCGACCAATTGTACTGATAAATCAAATTAGTTGATTGGTTTAAATTTGGGGCAACAAATTGGAAACCTAACCAATCACGATCACTCTTCTTATTTTTATTTATTTATTTTGTTTCTCAAACGTAGTCTCAGTTTCTCCACAAGTAAACGTCTATATTCGTTCTTTGAGAAATCACGTGTTCAAAATATGTTTTCACCGGGTGTGTTCGGCGACAAGGAAAATGTTTTTTCACTTTTTTCTTTTTTTTTATGCTTAATTAAAAATATATTATCTTAAAAGTATTTATATATAATTTTAAAAAATACTATGGAAGGTAGTAAAAGTAGGGATGTGGGAGTAGTGGGGATTGGGGCTACAAGGGCGAAAGCAAAAATAAGGTGGGTTAGAGGTTGGATAAGACACGATCGACATGAAATGTCATTTGTGGAACTTTTTACCGTTTTCATACTTCTATTATTAAGAAAATTAATTTCCTTATTATTAATAAACTATTTTTCTAAAAAAAAAATTAAAATTTGACCAACTAAAAGTAAGAAAATCTAAAATATTTATAGAAAATAATTTCCCCCGAACAAAATACACCCTTATTTTCAGTTTATTCTTTTCTTATTTTCAAGCAAATGACTTTGCACATCTAGTTGCTTAATTTTTTAAAGCTAGTAGCTTTTAATTGTCTTAGGGAAAAGATTTAAATTTGCCTTTGGAATATGGGATTTAAACAAAATTTGTCCTCTATTAAAAGATATGTTTTTAATAAGTAAAATTTTCATTTACTATCTTTTTTAAATAATTTTCATTGATTACTATTCTAATATTTAGCAATTTAAAATTAATTAAAGTTATAACTATTAAATTTTTACTTGGTTTTAAGAAATAATAATTGTTTTTCTAAAAAATGGTTATTAAATTTTTTTTATTTAAAATGTATAAAGAACTATCACTTAATTAATATCCTAATTTAGGACTCTAAAATCAATCATCACTTATTTAAGATTATACAAATTTATGATCACGTGCGTTGTACATGTATCTCATGTTAATTGGTATAATATTTTTTCACTTACAAAAAAAATTGATAATATATGCTCGTGAGGTATAAATTAAATAAAAGAGAAAAAAAAATACAAACTTAAAGTGATAAGAGGTGATCCTAATTCCGTCAGTTATATTATATGTATTGAAATTTTAAGAATAATTTTTTTTAAGATGTGAAGATATTAGATATAACCACCTAAATAGGTTCATTGAAATTGCTCGTACAAACTTTTTTAAAGGCTAAAATTTGGAGTTTATGAATTCTGAATTGTAAAAAAGACAACTTTTTTTATTATCTAACATTCTTGTTAATAAATTATCTTCATTTTACTTCAAATTACTGATTTTAAAAATTATATTATAATATTTTTATTATTATTTTTTTAATTTAATAAAGAAATAAAATGATAATCTATCTTTCCAATTTATTTTTATTTTTAAGGAGAGAAAGTTGACGCTTGAAGAGAAGGAGAAATTGTGTTGAAAAAGATGTTGGCATAAATCTTTACTTATTGGCGGTGAAAAAGACTATATATACAGTATACCTACTATGTAATTCTGTAACTTTGAATTGTGTGACACTCTTGAGTTTTGATAATGCATGATCTGGGAACAATTCTCAAAAACATTGAGGCATAAATTTTTTTATGATTTATTGTGTTTTTTTTATTATTGTATATTGAGGCTAGTTTAGTTTAGTTAATATTCGTATAACAAAATAGTTTTTGTGTTTCAAAAAAAAAAGAATAAAAGTTGGATCAAGTTGGAAGGATTGGATTATGACCCAATGTTTAATCTATTTTGGTCTAAATATAACTTGGCGGAGTCATTTGATAATTCAACCCATCTTGACCCCCTCATTTGCTACCTCTAGCTAAACATAAACCTTTTAATTGCCACGTATTAAGAGCATAGCTATAAAATTCACTTTTCTTAGAAAAAATTCCTTTGCACTTCTATATATTTCATGGTTAATGATATAGTCATTTAGCTACAATACAAATATATTTGTGGCAAATAATTCAATTGATAACTACGAATTTTTTCTATTTATAACTGCACATGACATTATTGCCACGAGACTAAATTATAGAATTAGCTATAAAATTTAAAATTATGTGACAAATAAATTTAATCTTTTTGCTACAATACAATAGCTTGTGGCTATAAGATGAAGATAGCTATCAATATTATTTGTCATGGCAAAAGAATAAAATCACTTACTATAAGTATATTTTTGTGGCAAAAATATTTTACCATCATAGCTACAACAGAAATATCTCGTAGGTATAAGTTTAGTCCTTAGCCACGGACTATGTAAAGTCTGTAGCTAACTTTTAGCTACGCTACATCTTGCTACGAATGCTACGGAAATTTATTTTGTGGCTAAAGCGTTTAGCCACAAAAATTTTTATATTTAGCTATAACATATTATGTAACTATATATACATTTTTATTGTAGTGTGAATTAGGTTATTGCCACCAGATGGAGAGGTCGTTAGAAGTAATTAGGGGTGGGCATTCGATCGATTCGGTTCGATTTGAAAAATTCGATTCGATTTTTTTAATTTTCGATTTGTAAAATTAATAATCAAAATCGAACTGAAATAATTTTGATTCAATTAATTTATTTTTGATTTTCAATTTTACAAACTGGACACATAGTCACATGCGAAGCAGCCAACTAGCCACTGCCGTTGTGGACTGTGGTCGCTCCCTTTATAAATAAATAAATAAATAAATAAATAAATAATAATAATAATAATAATAACAACAACAATAACAATAACAATAACAGTTGGCAAATAATAATAATAACAATGACAATAACAATAACAGTTGGCAATTGGCAACAATTCACAAATGTATTTGTGAATGAGTTACCGTATTAGGCTATTAGTCATTAGCCCATTAGACATTTATATTTTATCATTTTAGTGGGCTGGGCAGTGGACCGGCTGGGCAGTGGGTTTGGTATATTTGGGCCTGGAACCGGACAAGTACTACTGGTCCAGTGGCCCTATTTCGGTCTATTCAGTTATTCAGTTAACCAAATTTAATTATTTAAAAATTAAAAATCAAACAAAAAACTGAAATTTTAAAATTTAAAATCTAAAATCGAAATCTATCGAATAAATTGAAAAACCGAAATCAAAATTTAAAAAAATTTAATTCGATTGATTTTTTCGATTTGAACGGAATTGTGCCCAGTCCTAAAAGCAATTCTTAATAGTCAATTTTCGTATAATCAATTTAAAGTTCCTTCTTAATTTTATCCCAAAAAAGTCGTCACGAGATTGAAAAGATTGAATTTTATTAAATTTGATGTCGAAAATCAAGAAATACAGAGAAAGAATCATAAATTTTAAAAAAATATATATTTGGAATGTGATTTTTTTCAGTAGATCAGTTTTCACTACTTTTTTAATAGCGAGAAATTATACTATGTTGGTAAACAAAGTAAAATTGAATTTGCAAGTGCGTGTGTATATATATATATATCGAGCCCAATAGAAACAACGTTATATTATTTATTGTATATTGTATATCGGATAATTTTAAAACAGTTATCTGGAATTATTTGTTATTTTTAAAGTTCAAAATAAAATTGGTTATTTTTGCTCGATTTAACCGTAATAGTTATTATTCTTGAAAATCATAAACACTTTAATAACGAATACAATGCCCCACATGAACAATGCACTCATAAAATAAATAATGCCCAGTAGTTCAAAAATGTATTAAATCTCAAAATGTGTGAAATTACTAAGTAATGCTCCATATTTCTTTTACTTTTGAAAAGAACACCAAAATACACGAAATGGCCAAAATATTGTTACAGTGACAAGCAGGCACGTTGACGGAGACGTGCCTGCTTTCACTCTTTTATATATATAGAGTCAGGATATCCCGGGCGTTGCTCGGGCTCAATATGAATAATGTTATATTATTTATAGTATATTGTATAATGGATAATATAAAAACAGTTATATGAAATTATTTGTTATTTTTGAAGTTCAAAATAAAATTACTTATTTTTGCTCAATTTAGCCGTAATAGTTATTATTCTTGAAAACTATAAACACTTTAAATATGAATACAATGCTCACATGAACAATGCAAAGATAAAATAAAGGAAAAAGCATCTACTTTAGTTTAATAGCTAAGTTTACCTTCCGTCATACTACGAGGCTATATTTGCTCCGCCGTCATCAAACTATTCATTTCTACCCCTCATTTAACAGAAATCGCCAAATCATACCAAATTACCTGTCTTTAAAATTAAAACTCATTAACCACAATATAACCCGCCCACCCCAACCCAACTTAACCCAAATTTCCTCCTCTTCGTTGGTAGTTTTTGCTTTTACAGCATCAGTTTTGTCATCCGTACTTTCTTCTTGTTGTTCTTCTGCTTTATTAACATAATATTTTCCTTGGATTTTACAAGCATCCATAGGAAATAGTTCTCAGAAAGAAAGAAGCAAAAGTATCTGAGCAGCAACAAATTCGCCCTTAAGAGGTGGGAGTGGTGTCGAATATAAAATAGCTACGGTTCAAAATGTAAAATCAACTTAATCCAAGAACTAAAATAAAGTTTCAACTTTTATCTCCTCATCTGTGATCTCCATGTGCTGAGGAAGAAGTTCGCCAAGAAGTGTGAAGCTCCATTTCTCCAGAGCCTCAAGTAATACAGTGTGTTTGTGTACGCCACAGCTCTGGAAAGATATAAAACCAGGGTTAAGAAGGTAGAGTAGGAAACTCGGTTAATTTGGATTGGGGTAGGCGGGTGTTATATTGTGATTTAATCGGTTTTATTTTTAAAAATGGGTAATTTGGTATGATTTGGGGATTTCCGTTAAATGAGGGGTACAAATGAATAGTTTGACGACAGTGGGGGCAAATATAGCCTCATAGTATGACGAAGGGTAAAATTAACTATTAAATAGGCGTAAATTTAACTTTTTTTAATAATGCCCACAAGTTTAAAAAAAATTTATATCTTAAAATGTGTGAAATTGCTAAGTAATGTCCCATATTTTTTTTATTTTGAAAATAAATACCAAAAAATTATATGAAATGACCAAAATACTGTTACGGTAACAAACAGACACGTTGACAGAGACGTACTTGCTTTCACTCTTATTAGTAAGTAAGTAATATATATATATATGTATATATATATATATTATCGCGCACCCAACACACACTTGCAATGAGTTATTGGTTAATTAGCCTATTGCTAGGTGGAGAGGTTGCAGTAAGTAATTCTTAATAGTCAATCCGCGTAGAATTAACTTAAAGTTCCTTTTTCAATTTTATCCCAAAAAAATTGGCACAAGATTGAAAAGATGGAATTTTATTAATTTTGATGTCGAAAGAAAGTCGAGGAATTGAGAAAAAGAATTGTAAAGTTTCTCGGAAAATATATTTGGAATATGAGTTTTTTGTTTTTTTAATCATCTCAAAATCATGAAAACATATTCTTAACTTTTGGCCAAAAAAAAAGACTCTATTTTTTTCTCTCCATATCTGCTGCATTAAGTAAATTATTGTTATGTTTAATAAATATGAGAAAATATAAATTTTATAATAACGGGATTTAAATAGCTATGTGGTGTAATTTTCTATTAAATAAATTATAAGAAAAAAATATAAAAATTTGATAATAGTTGAAAATTGAATTACAACTCATTATTTAATTTATTTTAATGTAATCTAATTTTTAATAAAATTAAAAAATAATTTATTTATTTATTTTAAATAATTTTAACCTGTTAAAATTATATTCAATTCGTTAATTTGGCACTCCTATCGCCTAACACAAACTAGCTTAGAATTGAGATAATATAATTTTTGTCGACTTTAAGTTATCACAGATAGGATTGTCGCCTTAGCTAGCAAATATCATTGGATTCACCGCCAAAATATTCAAAAAGTTACATTTTTCCGTCCCTTTTCATTTATCATAGCTTTTGAAGAGTTAAATTATATAAATTTTTATTTAATATATATATATTTTTTTAAAAATAAAAAATATATATATATAAATATTTTATTATATTATATTTTTTAAGAATCAAATTATAAATTTATAATATTTTTTAATATAATTTTAAAATATTTAAATTTAAATTTAAAATATTAAAGTAATTTAATTTAATTTATGTTCGGAAATTAGTCAAATTAATTATCGTAAAGTAAAACATAGCAATTAAAAAAAGCAGAGAAAGTAAAAATACATTCTTTCCATTCATTACTACTTATTCATTTTGAACCTTGCATGTCACAATGATTAAAATAAATATCTTACTATAATATTTATATTAATTGAGGTATAGTTTTAAATCCTAAAAGATAATTTAAAAAATAAATAAACAAAGGGTTATCCGAAAATATTTAGAGCAAGAAAGGAAATGTAAATATACTATATTAATCTCATATTGAAAATTAGTTATAATAGCCCGCTAATGAATAAATCAACTTAAATTCAATTATTTCTTAATTATTTTAACACCACCACGACCCCATTTTTATCACTGTCCCTTTTCAATTTGGTATTCAAATTTTTTGTTACTTAAAAACTGTGGACATCCAGTATGAACTTGATATGAATAACACTTGCATCCACTTTAAAATATTAATTAGAATAAAGCACAAAATACTAGGAAACTATCATAAATCACAAAATTCATCAAATGATTAAATATAATCCTACAGCATACGAACTAATAATAAAATTGGAGAGAAAATGTAAGAAATGAACCTTAAACGGAAACAAACCATTTTGCCTCTGTTTCAAACTCAAATTGAAGCCACGATCGCGGATCTCGACTCGCCAGAAACCTCAACTCGATTATTTAGATCTAAACACCCCGACTTGGAAATCACTGTAAAACAATAAATATATTCTGTCGATGAAAGATGTGTTGGACTTGTGGAGGCCTGATTAATTAGGCCCGTTAGAAATCCTAATAACCCTAATCTATTTCTATAAATAGATAGCTTGTACTTGTAATCTATACACCACAAGAGAGAGAGTAATAAAATTCCTCCTAGTTGCAGTTGTGGACTAGGTCGTGAGACCGAACCACGTAAATTCTTGTGTGTCGTTTGTGTTCCGTTTTTCTCTATTTTCTCGCAGTTAATTTGTGTGTGTGTGTTTATTGTTGTTATTCCGTTGTCCCAACAAGTGGTATCAGAGCGAGGTTATACACACGAAAAAAAATTAGCGAGAGTCACCTAAAATTTTTTCGGAGAAGACCAAATTTTTTTTGGAGAAGGGCCGCCGTCACGAGCAGCAGATCTGAACAGCCTCGAGCGCGCAGCACCGGAGAAAGAGAAACTCGCAGTCGCCGGCAGGTATTGTTCACCGGCAGAAAGTTTTTCAATTGGTTTTTTTTTTTGTTGTTGTTGGTCCGAGTTGCTTTGTTGGTGCGTATTGGTTTTGTCATTGAATTTCTGACGAAGTTACCAAGATCTGAGATCAGTTGTACCGGGCACCTCATCTAGTCGTTTGAGATGGCAGAAGATGGGAAGTATCGAGTTGAAAAGTTTGATGGTGCAGATTTCAGTTGGTGGAAAATGCAAATTGAGGATTTGCTGGTTCAGAAGGAGTTAGACATGGTATTGGGTGACAAGCCAGAAAAGATGTCTGATGCAGAGTGGGCAGGTTTGGATCGGAAAGCCATGGCGGTTATCCGACTCTCGTTGACCAAGAATGTTGCGTTTAACATTCTGAAGGAGAAGACAGCGAAAGGTGTCATGGAAGCGCTGTCTAACATGTACGAGAAGCCATCTGCAGCAAACAAGGTCTTTCTGATTAGAGAATTAGTGAACACAAAAATGAAGGAAGGCAGTTTAGTTACCGAGCACATAAATACAATGAATTCAATCTTAGCCAGACTTACGTCAGTGGGCATTAAGTTCGATGATGAAGTTCAAGCCTTACTACTGCTATCGTCATTACCTGACAGTTGGTCCGGAACGGTTACAGCAGTTACCAGCTCAGCGGGACCCGATGGATTCACTTTTGAGAAGATTCGTGATCTCATTCTAGGCGAGGATGTCAGAAGAAGGAGTTCTGGGGAATCATCGAGTGAATTACTAAATGTCAGCAGAGGAAGGAGAAATAGCAGAGGTAGTGGGAGCAGGAACAGAAGAAGGAGTCAGTCGAAGACTCAGGATCGCTCAGATGTAACGTGTTGGACGTGCAAGGAGGTGGGGCATTTCAGGAATCAATGCCCGAATAATAAACAAGTTAACATTGCAGGAGACGACGCTCATAATGATCTCTTGATATGTAGCGTGGAGAGCAGTGTGGATTCCTGGGTCATGGATTCTGGTGCTTCATTTCATGCTACCCATAGCAGTGAAGCATTGCAGAATCTGAAAGAAGGGGATTTTGGAAAGGTAAGACTAGCAAACAATAAAGTTCTTGATGTAACGGGCATGGGTGATATGATTCTGAAAACTTCAGTCGGTTCGTGGACTTTAAAGGATGTCCGAGTGATTCCAAGCTTGAAGAAACGGTTGCTTTCTGTTGGGCAGTTGGATGATGAGGGACACGATGTTAAGTTCGGAAACGGGCAGTGGAAGGTGATGAAGGGGAACTTGGTCATAGCTCGAGGAAAGAAACGGAGTTCGCTGTATATGGTCTATTTACCATCTGAGGGAGTGACTGTCCCAGATCAGAAGAGAAACAAAATCCGGTTCACAGAGTCTCGTGGGCAGAAGAAGGTTCGTTTTGCAGGAGATAAACCCAGAGCCACAGGTCAGATTCAGGTTGAACGTGCTTGGAAAGGTTCAGGTAAACCAGTCAGGGGTTCTCGTGGCAGTGGGAGCATCGGCAGTCAGCCAGTTAAAACTTCAGCCAGAGTTACCAGACAGTGGGTTAAGAGAACCAGTGTTCCAGCTATCAAAGTCTCTCCGGATGATTACCTGCTAACTATGGAGAGTGTTGTTTGTTCTCAGAGTATCCCAGGATTCGGCAGTTCGTGCAAGTGGGAGTCGGTAGGGACAGAGGACGAGTCAGGGGCAGTTTTAGCCGTGACTGATGTTGGAGCTTGGGGAAGCTTCAACGGGCCTTCAGGTTAACTGATGAAAAGGCCGCTGCAACCAGGAAGATGAGGAGGAGATTACTAGACGTACAAGTGCTCACAGTGGATGGCAGTTGAAGATTATCATGCCTCCAAGTGGGAGATTGTTGGGCTTGTGGAGGCCTGATTAATTAGGCCCGTTAGAAACCCTAATAACCCTAATCTATTTCTATAAATAGATAGCTTGTACTTGTAATCTATACACCACAAGAAAGAGAGTAATAAAATTCCTCCTAATTGCAGTTGTGGACTAGGTCGTGAGACCGAACCACGTAAATTCTTGTGTGTCGTTTGTGTTTCGTTTTTCTCTATTTTCTCGCAGTTAATTTGTGTGTGTGTGTTTATTGTTGTTATTCCGTTGTCCCAACAAGATGAGGGTGGACATTTGGTGTGTTTTAAGTGGAGAAGATGATGGGTATTAGTGGTGTAACAATTGTTTTGAAAGAAAATAGTAAAAAAATGGTCGACGAGAGTGATCCGATGACTGACAGTGAAAGAAGAATGATGCGATGGTGATTCACACAGTGGTGTCGCTTCTCTATTAGTTTCAACCTATCTTTGAATCAAATCATACGATCTATATATTATATTAAAAGTGTGAAGGCCTTTAGAAATATTAATTGAACTTTTTATCCTTTATTAAAAGATATCGCAATAGATAAAATTGTCATTTACTATTTGTATAGAATTATTATTTAAAATTATTATTTTTAATTATTTTTCATCACTTTATTTTATCATATTAGGTTTTCTATTTATGACATAACTCTATTTGTGGTGTAAATCTAAAAGAAAATAAAAAAATTTCACCGAATTTTTTTTCCTTTTTGATAGTCATGAAATTATTTTTACCTTATTTTATTATATTAAATTTTTTACTTGTGGCATAACTCTATTTAGTGTAAATCTTAAAATAAATAAATAAAACACACACACTTGCACGGAAGGTTTTTTTTCCTTTTTATTTGGAAATTTATTTTATTTTTTTCCTTTTCGATGGTAGGACATTTTTGCAAAAGTTTTTTTTTCCTTTTCTATAGTCACAATTTTTTTTCTTTTTGATAAAAATCTTTTTCCCTTTTTAATATTGATGTCTTAATATTCAAATTCTTTTTATTATAAATCCTTCTACAGAAGTAGAAGAATTTATAATTGTATAATTTAATTCATCAACTCTTTTACATCAACACCTTTGATTCAATCTCCAACTTTATATGATTTTGTGTTAATCTATCTTCTTCTTCTTCTTCTTCTTTCATGTTATGAATTTTTTTTTATGTTATGGATCTAAAAAACACAATAGTAATTATTATATCAGCTCAAGTTGTTTGTATTGAAAAATAATTTAACTTAGATTGTCTCATTTAGTTGGGTCTAATATTGATACTATGTTAACCGACATTCTTCATCTACTCATATATTCACAAGTTTCATCTATTCAGATAAAAGAGTTTCTTCATCTCATAAAATAATTTTTTTATAAAATTATAAATTATTATAATTATAACTCTTGTGCATAATTTATTTTAGATAATATTGCAATGAAATTTGAAATGAATTTCGTGAACAAAATTGCGCCAATTAATTAAGACAATATGATTCTCATTGTATAATAAAAGTCTTAGTAATTGGAGTTGGATTAGTAAAAGAGTATAAAAAGGGAACAAAGGAAGACAAACGAATGACTATAAACATTAGTTGACGAAGAGGTAATAATTCTTTTTGGTATTGTATTCTATATTTATATTTTATATTTTAACATATGTATGGTTGTGTTTTTAGCTATTTTTATTATATTTTATATTTTTTTTGACCATTAAAATTTAATTTTTTATAGAGCACAAAAGTTCATGCTATACTTTTCAATAATCATATATTAAAAAGTGAGGAAAATATTTACAACAAGACAAGATCCGTACATCATGAACGGACGCATTAATAGTCTTAATGCTAATTTTATATCAGTAAACAAGGAGATTGATGTTGGGTCCAATGACAATACTATAGTTCAGGAATGCAACATTTACTTTTCTACTGTTACCTTTTCAAACATTTTTATTTTGTTTGAAGATGCAATACAATTTTCTAATGGAACATTCTTTTTGGTAATTTCTTTAGATTTCATCAACTAATCTAACATTCAATATATGCATAATATTTTACTCCTATTTACTTAACAAAATATTCTTTGTAGATATAAGCACGAAGGTCCTTATAAATGTTGATTGAATCTTTTGCCCTTTATTAAAAGATTCTACAATAAATAAAATTTTCATTTACTAATTTCCTCATTAGTTGCCATCTAATTATTATAGATCTTTACTAATTTGTGAAAAGTAAAACTCCTAATATTTAATATTTTAAAATTGACTAAAATTTTGTTTCTTAAATCTTTTCTTATTTGAACTATATTAAGAGTCCTAATATTTAAGATTTTCAATTATAATTATGTTAACTTATATATCAATCCATTATTTATTAAACTAATTAATTAAACATCATAATATTTCAATACAAAAATAAAATAAAATTAAAGAGTACAATTTTATTATGTATTAATATGTGAATTCCTCCTCCTCCTTTTTCTTCTTCTTTTCAAAAAATTATTTAATCAATTTTTTTTATAGAAACATAATATATTTTAAGTTGTTTCAATTAATCGAGTACTCTTGTTATTCACTCTCTTTAATTAAATATACACTATTTTTTTATTTCAATTTATGTAAAGTGTTTGACTAAACACATAGATTAATAGAAAGAGAAAAAAATGAGTTGAAATTATCTCATAAATGGTAAAATGAAAAGTTTAAAATTAATTAATTATTAAATATTTAAAGTACAAAACCTTGTCGTAAAATATCATTCACCTTTTTACCCTTTTAAAAATAGATTTTACACTTGACACCAATAATTATTTAATTATTTTTTTAATATTTAGAATTTTAAAATTAACTAAATTTTATGTATTAAATTCCTCCTTATTGAAATATATAGACAATATTAATATTTATATATACATATAATGCATGCATTTAAGTGATCATGTAAAAGTAAATATTTCTTTTACCTTTTAATTCAAATGGTATTTCTATGACCTTTTTGTTCATTGAAACAAGTATTAGAACAAACTGAAGAAAGAACTACTAGATTGGATCAAACTCTTAAACAACATTTATCAATTTGAAATTCATAATTTTCTTTTTAAATTATTATATTTTTATACAGAAACACCTTTTAAATATTATTTATGCTATTTTTATAAATTTATTCTTATTAATATGAGGGGCACGTGCGAAACGCATACACTTAAACTAGTATTATACTAAAAGTGGAAAGTCCCACATATTAGTCCATCAAATATTGAATCATTATTTTGCCATATATTTAAGCAATATTCTTATAATATTTTTTGTACCAAACAGTAAAAGAATCTCATTATATATATATTTACTTATTTCAAAGTGAATAATAACTCACGAAACTAAAAGATATTTGACTATTTTTTTTAAAAAAAAGAGAAGTTAAATAATGAGTTATAATATTCATATTTCAATACAATTATTAAATTATAAAAGTAAAAAGTCACGAAATAAAAAATAAAATGACTAAAATATCCATCAAATATTAAACGATATTCTTACCTTCAACCAAATAGTATTTCAAAATATTTAGTAGAAAACATAGATATAAATCTTTAAAAAAAATAACAAAAAAAAAATTAAATAAAAGAAACAACCATGATACTATGAGTAATATTTAAATCATATCATATCATATTTAAATATTTAATAATAATATTTTATTATTTATTGAATTAAAATTAAATTAAATATCTAATTAAATAATAATATTTGAATCATATCATATTATACTAAAAGTGGGAAGTTCCACATATCAGTCCATCAAATATTGAATAATTTTTCCCTACATTTAAAGAATACTCGTATAATATTTTTTTATACCAAACAGTAAAAAAATCTATATATATATAAGTGAATAATAAGTCACTAAACTAAAAGATATTTGATTATTTTTTAAAAAAAAGAAAAGTTAAATAATGAATTATAATAGGGAAAAGGGTCGAAAATATCCCTCTACTTTAGTATATTAGCTAACTTTGCTCCTAGCTATACTATAGAGCCAAATATACCCCCGCAGTTAACAAAGTAAACAAAATTGCCCCTCAATTGGATGAAATCCCCCAAATTGACTTAAAATGCCCAATTTCAATTAAATTATCCGTTTTTTCTCTAAATCCGAATCCGCACCCACTAAACTATTAAACTCATTAGGATTTAATTATTCAAAGCAAAACAAGCTCTCAAAAATTATTCAAAGAAAAAGCCTTAAAAATAAAAAGAGTTTGGTCATACAATTATTTCTACTCTTGAAGAATATTGGAACAAATAAAATAGCAATCAAATATTTATCAAATCAGGCTTCATCGTTCTTAATATGAAGAGATTTGTTAAATATTTATTTTCTATTTTATTTGTTCCAATATTTTTGGAGGAGAAATAACTGTATGACTGAACTCCTTTTATTTCTAAAGCTTTTTCTTTAATAATTTGAGAATTTATTTTGTTTTGAATAATTAAATCCTAATGGGTTTATTTAGTTTAGTGGGTCGGATTCGGATTTAAAGAAAAATTGGGTATTTTAAGTCAATTTGGGGGATTCCATCCCATTGAGGGGCAATTTTATTTACTTTGTTAACCGGAAGGGGTGGTGGTGGTATATTTGGCCCTATAGTATAACTAGGGACAAAATTAGCTAATATACTGAAGTAGAGGGGTATTTTTGACCCTTTTCCCATTATAATATTCATATTTCAATACAGTTATTAAATTATAAAAGTGAAAAGTCACGAAATAAAAAATAAATAACTAAAATATCCATTAAATATTAAACGATATTTTTACCCTTCAACCAAATAGTATTTCAAAATATTTTAGTAGAAAACATAGATATAAATCTTTAAAAAAATAACAAAATAATTAAATGAAAGAAACAACCATGATGTTACGGCTTTGAGTTTTTTTACATTCCGACGAAGATGACAATAAATAATTATAATTAAATTTGAATAAAGTTAAATAACGTAAATTAAACGAAAATATTAAATCTCTATTATGACAATTTTAGATTTTTTGTTTAATTTAATAGCCTAGTAATATTTATTGTAATATATATTTACTTTTTAGTACATAAAATATTATTGAAATAGTTTTAGATTAGATGGTAAATGATAATCCTTCTTTTAACTCGAGAGCTTTTCACTTATATAATAATATATGATATATGACATATGATATATAATATATGATATATGATATATGATATACGATATACGATATATGATATACGATAAATGATGTCAAATCTTTATCAATTTATCTACTCCACCGGATCAATTTTAGTGTTCTAATAAATCTACAACATCGTTTTAAAAGCGCAAGTGTCAGTTAAAGGTGTTTTACATAGCACTAAGTGAGATGTAAATTTTGAATAATGAAGTGTAAATTTTATAAATTTACAAAGCGTAAATATTATGTATTTTTAATTTTATAATTTTATTATTAATTTTTTTATATATTTTTAAATTTATATTATTAAAAAAATAAATAATAATATAGTTTTTATTGTAATTGAAGAAATAATTTTAAATAAATTATCAATAATATAAAAAAATTTAAAATAAAATCATTGTTAACCTTATTATTAATTTTCATATCTACTGATTTTTCTCACCTTCAATTAATATTTGCATGAATATTTATTTATATATTTAAAAAAAAATATAAGAGCAATGACAAAAAAAAAAAAAAGAAGATAAAATTATCTAAAAAATCTCTATCCTATTATTTCAGATATAACCATTAAAAAACTATTTATTTATAACAATATTATTGATGTTTTCTTTATTTACGAGGTACCAGAACAGTCCTGATAAATACTTTGCATAATAGGGGTAGCTCCGAGAGTAGTGTAGGCTGTAGCCAACACTAAAATTAAAATCACATTAAATGCCTAATATTGAATGAAAGAAGGTGCTTTAAATTTATAATCACTTTCTGTGCCAATCGTACAGAAAGTAGCTTGGCAATTAACAGGGCTTTTTAATACACTAATATTTTCTTTTGGTATAAATGTAAAACTCTCAAGTGTGGACTCTGGTGGGTAAAATCAGCCAGAAAAAGACTGTCAGCTGGATTCCTAACTTTTTTGATTTTTGTTTTTTAAAATTTACTTTGAGCTAATTAACCAAGTCAATTTAATTTCTTTAGCTGTAATTTTATTTGAAAAAGGATATCTAAGTTGTTCTAAAAAATTTTAGATATTACAATCCAGTTAGTTTGTTTATTGAAGACTGAAATTGGGGAATCACATGGAGGAAGTTGTAATGCAATGTGCAACTCTGTGGATGCCTGCCTAAACATATTTACTAACTGAAAAGTCTAAAGGATGGAAAAGAAAAAGAAACACACATGGTGCATTTAGAAAAGATTATTAAGTTTCTATATTTTAATTTTTGGGGTGGAAGGTTAGTACATAGGTGAGTGGTGTCTCACTTTTCTGGGGATTAGATTTGACAGCAGTTTGGCACCCAACAACTATTTCTCCATATACTAGTAGTGTTAATAGTTTTGCATAGTTATCTTTCCTGCGATTTATTATCACGCCCCACCTTGGGAGACATGACTGGCACCTGGTGCCATATTTGGATTTAAACTGACTTGACTGGGCTTATGCACTTCTGGTGCATGCCTGTATTTCAAATCAAAAAAACGACGAGCTATATCTCGGTTGTAAGCACAACCTCAGGCCGACAAGGCCGCATAGCCACCTGTGAAAAGAAAACAGCTAACCAACAACAAGCAGTAAAAAAGGATCTTATGCAGGCTGCCAAGACCATCATGCTGCGTAGTTATATCGTAATGAAAACAGGCAATCAGAACTATACTATAGCCGACAAGACTGCTAACTAATAGCTAAATTAGGCCCTACACGACCATCATGCAAAAGAAAACATACATAGGCCCCACACGGCCAACACGAAAACTAACACTGGAAATCTGTAGTCTGCAAGCCTCTAGGAGTGGAATAATGGTCGGGACAGGGCACCGACCTACCCATAAACTGTACAACAAAAGAACAAATCTTCTAACTAACAACTCGGAGTAAAGGTGCTGATTAGACCGATGACTCGGCTGATGACTAGGGAGGCCCTGAACCCCGTCTATCTGCACCTGCAGACAAGTAATGCAACACCCCAAAGATGGGCGTCAGTATAATATGTACCGAATATGTAAGGTAGTAAATGAAAATGACTGAATGATACTGATAATGAAACTAAAACAATTCAATAGGAGGGATAAAGATATAGCCTGAATAGCCTTACAACCTGCTGTATAACTAACAATAAGTAATGCAAACAAGAACCTTACCTGGCCCCATAAGCCCGGAAGTACAACCAGTACAGAGTAACCCGCCCAGGGCCCCCATAAGCCCTAGCGAGCTTACTTCAATCTATATACTCTTAACTAGGTCAAAATGAGTCAACAGGTAACTATAGACAACCTGCCAGTCCCCTGGGTCTGCAACTGAGCCCACTCGACTCCTGTAACTGTGTCTGAGTCTGGTGGACTCCTGTAACTGCACCCTGGGCACCAGGCTCGACGAGGATCAGTAATGCCGATACAACATACAAAATAATAGTCCAGCCATGGAATTGACTGTAATATGACCCTTGGGCCTGAACATAGTCCCTTGGGACAACATTTAGCTCCTTGGAGCGATTCATATAGCCCGTAGGCAACGACAAAGCTAGTAACCCTGAGGTTGGACAACGGAAGGCTATATAGGGCAGGGTCAGTCCCAATCTAAACAGAAAACGCTAATCTCAACTAATAATAGCAGCTAACCACAAAAATAATGCTTCTGGCTTTCTTACAAGGATTTAGGTTGTATTACAATACGATAGGAATAACTTGCTGAAGGAATTCGTCTTAACATACCTCAAATATTGATTTCCGATTAACTAGCGAGTTTCAACTTGCAATCAGTGGTTCTTTCCAACTGTAGCCTTTATGTTGAGAGAATAGGACTAATTTCAATACTAAATTCAGAAAAATAACAATAACTTTTGATAATAATAGCAACTATAATTTAACTCCAAATAATTTGGCCGAAAACCTATAATTTTCCGAGAGTTCAGAAGGGAGAAACGCTTACCTAATGCCTGTGGCTGTTTAGGATTCAATTTAGAGCAATTCCGATAATTTTTACTCGGCGGAGTTCCGGTATACCGGGCGAATTTCGAGAAATGACTCCGTAGTAATGCTTCTCGTAGGCCTAGAACTCGTTACCCGAAGATAATTTGTGTTTGAACGGTATTTGGTAGCGTAATTGGATGAAAATTCGATAAAACTTGTGTGCTCCTTCTATTTAGGTCGTGGTTTCTTTTGTAAATGAATTAAAAATAAGCCAAGGGCCTATATATACATGCATGGCCGGTGGCACAGGGGTGCTTCGCGCCAGCCAAAGCGCCAACCCCTGTGCCGCACCGCGCCTCCAAAAGCGCCAGTAGGCCTGGCACGTCGCGCTGCCCAGTGCACTGCTGGCTAGCGCGTCGCGCTGGTCCCTCGTGGCCTAACCTCTCCCAACCCTGCTTTCGAAACTCTTCCCATATGCGTCAAGCTCTCCTTACTCGTCACAAATCCACGCGTATGCCTACGAACCGTTAACATTTTACGGGGTATAATATTATGTTGCTACTGATTGTGTTTTTGTTATCGCATTACTTTGTTGTTATTACTATTTTTCTTTACTATATGCTATGTGACGCTTCCTCTAGTTCTTAATTATTATCTCTTTTATACTGCATTAAGTACTTAAATAAAATAAAAATAAAATTTACATACATTTTATCTTGGCCAAACATATATGCGGCCCCTTAAACTTGTCAAAAATTTTCATTTAGACACCTCAACTAGAAGTGTTAACCATTTAACACCTAATGTATACTCAAAGTGTGTCTATTAGACACTTCACAGATAATTCCTCAAAAATATAAGGTGCGTGCTTTCAAACACCATTACATGAAAAAAGAACGAATAATGATGCGACATGTGACAAACTAAAAAGAATTATTTTTTACTAAAAAAAAAAACATAACCTCCCCCCCTTCCTGGTTCGTCTTCTTGACCCCTTCTCAATGCCAATCCAAAACCCACTGTTAAAGCTATCTAAGCTTTTCTCACTTCAAATTCTACCATTAAGGCTTCTCCCACCAATAAAGGAAGAAAAACTTAGATTACTTTAATGGTGGGATTTGGATAGCTTTAATAGTGAAATTTGGGTTCAACCATTCTCCCTTCAAATCCCACCATACGCTTATTACAGTCACTTTGTTCTGTCCCCCAAGCCTCACTCTTTCCCAACTTAACCCCAACCCCTCCCTCACCTAAGCTTTTCTTTCTTGAAATTCCACCATTAAAGATATCTAATCTCTTCTAAAATTTGACAAGAAAGATAAGAAATTATTGTCAATATTAAATTCATTTGTAAAGATTATTGGGTGAATGTTTGAACTTTAATTTTTTTTTTAAACTTTTCTGGTAGCTTTCTTCTTCATTTGAAAACGATAGAGCTAGTGGTGGAGATGAAGTGGTGGCAGCAAATAGCGCTGAAGGAAAGAAGAAAAAAAATTTTAAAAAAAACTTTAAATTTTCACGGAAAAAGTTTGATACAGTGATATTTTGACATAACAAATATATTTAACTAATGTATGTAAAATCTTTCTTACAGCTCACAATTAAATGCCAGCGTATATATACAGAGAGAGAGAGGAAGAGTATGAAATTATCTCACCTATCATAACTAAGATGCCACATGATTAGCAGCAAAGATTTTTTGGACATCGATCATTACATAGATTTTGAATTTTAAATATAACGGGCCAAATACATAAAACTGCTCTGACTTATCTTTATACTAGTCAGGTGGTGCCGGAGCCTCTTGAATTCTCTTTTTTCTATAATTTGTTTTTGTGGAATATAATTTTTATTATTTATTTTCTTTATTATTGATAGAAATTCTTTTGTTAAGATCTTATGAATTGATTAAAACCTCAAATTGCAAATAGTTAGTTATTAAGATTTGATTATGAGTTATTAAATGGTAAGATGAATAAAAATTCTCAATTGGAAGGCATGTTTCTAAAGGGCCCAATACCCGGCTCAATATGAATAATATTATATTATTTATTATATATTATATAACAAATTAAACATAGTTATTTATAAATATAATGTCTCACATGAATAAATGCACAAAAAAAAGTAATGCCGATAAGTTTAAAAAATTACTATATCTTAAAATGTGTGAAATTACTAAATTATCCCGATCCACATACCTACGTAAAATGTATTTTTTAAAGCAAAAATTAAAATATTAAAAATTATCAAATTACCCCACCCCCCTCCTCCCCCCCTCCAACAAGCATGCATGTTGACAGGGAGCTGCCTGCTTAACTTTAACTTCCTCTTATATAATAAGAGAATTTCATTGTGACACCGTATTTTAATTTAATTTAATTTAATTTAATTTTAATCTTTTAATTTTATTCTTTATGTGTCATTTAATCACAAAAAAAATATTATTCCTTATAAATTATTCAATACATATTGATAAATTTATATATAAAAAAGCTACAAAATATCTAATTAAATAACGTTATGTATTTTAATTTTTGATGTCATCCGGGTCATTTGAGTTTAACCGAAATACGGATAAAATGAACCTATCTTCAATACAGGTTAAAAAAGAAGACTTCAATTCATTACTAATAACGCTATTAACAAAATGCTAAAACTCGAGGGTAAAAAACTGACGGACTCCATCATATTGTAAGATAATTTATTTTAAAAAAAATTGACAAACTTTAAGAAAATAGACGCACTTTAATTGGTTATATTTTGCGCAAATATATGCAGAAACTATACAAACAAAGTATTATTTTTTTTAAAAATAATTAACAGATGTTTGTTAATTTTTATTTTTTATTTTACAAAAACTAACGTTTATCTGTCGATTATTAAAGTGCAAAGCTACCGTTAAAAAATATGATAATAATATAAACATAAAATTAGTATTTTAAATTTAAATAATATATTAAAAAATTGAAATAAAATAAAATTGAGGTGAAAAGTTAAAGTCCCGCATCAATCATTTTGATTTTAGCGTAAGGACAATTCCTCAAAGTTAAAGGCGTTGTTCATATATTTGGCCTATAAAATAATATACACATCCTAATCTTTATGATGAAATCCTTGATGTCCATGCAATTTAAAAACATTCCTAGAGTATTCCTTGTAACAGTACTACACGCTCTTATGGGGAAAACATTTATATTTAAATCAATAAAAATCAAAATGGTATTTTTGACATGTTAACCTATTGAATATTCTTTTATAGCACACAATCAAATAAAATGAAACAAAAGAGAGAATATGAGATTGTCTCACCTACCATGACAAAAATGTCACATTAGCAATATCATCTCATAGATGTTATAAATAAAATAATATAGACATGGAGTTGAAGTACAATAAATGTGTATGTGTTAGTGAAAATGATGGTTCCCTTGTAGCTTCTTCTCTACCCATGAAGGAGATAAAACAGGATTTAACTCATATTCGGTCATCTTCATTTTATTATTATTACTACTTATTAATTCACCATGCTGCTGCTCGTAATTATTTTGGTTAATGACCTTCTTCTCATCAGGCAAAACTTTAATTCTCCATACCTTAAAAGTTTGATCCAAGCTAGCACTATAAACCAAAAATCCCATTACAACTTTGTCAATCTCCAAAGTTGCAGCCAAGCACTTAACTGGACCTCTATGAGCATCTAACACTGCAAGACACTCATGAAAACAGCTCCCTTCTTCTCTCCTCCAAACCCTAATAGTTGTATCCTCTGAGCCACTGAATATCAATTTCTCAATTGCAACCAAACAAAGCACTGAAAACCTATGCCCTTGCAAGAACCCTCCGTGGTTAAACCTACCCGAACTCTTCTCCTTTTCCCAAAAGTTTATGAATCCATCCGAGGATCCGGAGTAGAGATAACAAGAAGCTAGTGAGGTGTTACTGCTTAGGGCTAATGCGTTAACCGGCGATGGCTGGAATTTTAGTGTCATTGTAAGAGTATGAGAGTTTTGTCCGTATACCCTCCTCCAAATTTTGATTGAACCATCGGATGAACATGTGAAAACACAACCATCTTCTTGGTTTACAACAATTGAGTTCACATTGTCTTCATGAGCTGAGAATGAGTCGACGCATCGATTATCCGAGATTCTCCATGCCTTGACTGTTTTATCCCATGATCCTGTGTACAAAAGCCCCTCTGCATGGTAGTAAGCCATGCAAGAAATGCAATCCTTGTGCTGATTATTGTTGCTGCTACTACTTGACCTAGGGAATTTGAGAAATGAATAATAAGTGGACTTAGGTAGGGTTGTGATTTTCTTGCCTCGAAAATTATCGGACACCGTCACGTTCCATATCCGGACTTTATGGTCTTTGTGTGAAGTGAATAGCATGTTACCATAGACTAAAATGGCCCTAACATCACCACAACTTGCCTTGAGGTACCCTCTCTCTACACAGTCCGGTTGTCGCCACGCACGAATCCGGCTACTCTCGGAGCCAGTGAAGACAATACCTTTAGCAACGGCGATGGAATAAATGGTGCCCTCGTGACGATGAAGGGACGCGATGCAGTGGTAGAGGAGAGAGGGTGATGGTGTTTGCAAAGGGGAAAGTGTCCATGGAGAATCAGGGCTAGGAGGTGGCATTAAGGAATACATTGTGGCTGCACTAGCATTAGAGGACCTTGAAGGACTATAGACATGATCAACTTCATGTTCGGATAATTTTAGATGAGAATTGAAGGAGAGACGAGGTGGGGATTGTATTGATGATCTTTTTTCTTTGTCAAAGTAGCTATGGAGGCTTCTCTTCCCATAATACTCCATGGTCATCTAGAGAATTGTAGTGCAAAAGAGGGTTGGAATTTGTGTGTCTTTATATAAAGCGGGAGTTGTACATACACGGTACTTGAATATTGAATATAGACATTAAAGATATATGCCTACAACTGTGGTTAGTTGGGCATGTAGAAGCAGGCAGGCACCATTAAGGGAATACTAAATATATTCACCTAAAAATGTACATATGAGTGATGAGAGATGTATAGTAAATTAATATCTATGGTGGATCGGAGATGCATATCATATCATATATAGTGCTGAAGATATATAAATACGTCAAGCTTGCAACAGAGTCTAATGAGGAACATTTATTTTTCTCCTATATTTGGTGAATATGACCTTTACCAGAGGTGTTGTGCTGTAATCAACTAAAATTAATACAATCTCAAATGCATGCATGCCAAACTCAATGCTATATAGACAACGCCAACAACCTCCTCCCAATGGCGCAATCAGATTTTCACTAACCAAGTTTAAAATGTAAAAACATAAATAAACAAATAAGTCAAAGGGTTCAATATTCTAATATGTACATAAAGAATAATTTAATTTTTGTGCAATTTTTCACTCGAACCCTCTTCTCTTTACTTGGCTCTTTCCTGCCTCCCGCTGTCAGTCATTTTCACTTATAATTTTTGGTTTAAAGATGATTTTTCATGATCAATTTCTGTATACCTTAACTATTTTATTTAGTATTTATACCTTCCACTGGCACAAGTATTAAATAATTGTTTGGAGAATATATGGTCTTCTTATATTAATTCTAAATCCTCACATCATTAACTCATTTTCGGGGTTGAATTAGATACATATTCATTTCTTATTATCACATTAGAGTAGACAATTGTCATGGGAATTTCGAGTCTTATCGTCACGGGTCCATTTTTAAAAAGAATTTTTAAGTGCATGATCCATTAAAAAAAATTAAATTACTCGTGACAGGACATATTAAAAATATACTTACATTTTTGAATGAGATGATTACACCGCTTCAATAATAATTATTATGTACGTCAAAGCTCAGCTAACAAATGAAAGAAAAAGCTTCTGGCTTTAAGTAGACCATGTATACTAGCTATAAGGAGATTGGTTGTTATAGTGATCCAATGCTAATAAATTAAAGGTACACGCATTTATGCAAAGTGTACCCAACAGAAACTACTCCATTAGTGGACTTCATTTTCCGAAAAATACTGTGAAATGAAGTTGTAGCACGAAGGTCCTCCAATTAAATCCCCTTTATTCTACTCTACCGACTTTGAAAACTTCGGTATTAAATAAAGAAGAATTACTAGGGACGCAAAGAGAGGTATAGCTAGCTAGAGTGTGCTTCTTATTATAAATAAATCACCTAATAATTTTGAACCATCAAGAACCATTTAATCAAATTAATGAACAGTCACTATTAAAAAAAAATTATTTTTGTTGAAACTACTCAGCAAAAAATGTTAAGTAGATATTTTGATTAAAATAGTGGGAAAAGAAAAATTGATAGTGTTTTTACATGAACAAATCATGAAGCTTTTCACTATTTTAGTGAGAATCTATTTTTCATTATGCGTTTTTTCAATGAACTAATTCGATGACATTAAACAGAAAAATCATATTTTATAACATAAATTTCTCATTGATTTCATTAAAAATATTTAATTCGAACAAAAGAGCTATGTCCTTATTATATCTTGCTAGGCTATATGGAATGGCCTGGTCAACCATCTTTTTCTACTTTTTAGTGGTGGGTACTGAACATATTTATCATCCATGCGTGCACAAGCCACAAGAACGCAATTGTACAAATGGTCCAAGACTACAATAGAATGACCACGTCTATGATTTCATCATCAAAATTCAAATGGGAGTTTTCATGTTAATTATCATGCAAGTATAATTTACTGTCAAGATAGAGAAATTTCAAGATTCTCTTTTAGATTCATTACAGGATTGATCCACTATTAATATATAATTGCCAGCTCAGTTTGTTCTATATAATAACTAGATTGTACGTCCTATGGTGAACAGCAGAACAAGTAGATGAAAAAGCTTGAATTAAATTATTAGGAAATAAATGAGGTAATTAAAGGTGCTACATCTGTTGTGTCCTCTATGTAATAACCTATATGCTACTGTTTGATAAACAAAGGGTGAATTTTAAAAATTAATTTAAGTATAGTTCAATTGACTCTCAGGAACGTTCAATCAACTATGTTTCTGCAGAAAATGTTAGTGCAATAATAATTAAAATGCAGTAAAGAGTAGGAATATAAATGACACAACAGGTTTATACTGGTTCAGATCACTAGGGTGGTGCCTAGTCTAATCCCCTTGGATTGCAAGGGTTTCCTTGAGAGAGGTTGGATTACAACGTGGTTCACCAACAGTTGATATGACACAGCCTCTACCTGTATATCTACCTAACTATTTCTCTCTTTGAAAATCACTTATATTTCTTTTTAGAATACAATGAATGAGTAAGACAAGAAGTTGCCAGGTTGATCAATTGAAGTTGCGTAGTCTTCATGAAATCTTCAGTGCGTTTTTGTAGAGCAGGATATCGCTATTGATTTGCTCTAAGGTAACCCAAGGATTTTGTTATCTCAATCACGCAAAATGGATACATGATTGAGATCTCGATGATCGTCAATTGAGATGTCGTGCATATTTTTTCTCTCAGATGGTATTGATCTTCCTTTTGTAGAATCCTTGAATCTTGTCTTCTTCAAATTCTCCGGCCTTCCAATTTCGTTGATGATTTGATTTTCTCGTTGGCTGATTGATAGCTGATTGACTTTGATACTTGATTTGCTCCTTAGCTGAATGATTTCGCTTCCTCTTTCCTTCTTTTGATGATTGGATTTCCTTGTAGGCGATTGATCCATATCCGGACTGGATGTCTTGATTTCTTGTTAATTGATTTGCGATCTTCGACATTTTGCTTCTTGGTTCCTTGCAGCTAGTTGACTTCGAGTCCTTTATTTAATAGTGGATTTCTTGTAGTCCCTTTTTGTTCTGCATCAAATATAATTGATTAATCATCATTAAAATAATATAACCGGTTTTAGTTCAACAATCTCCCCCTTTTTGATGATGACAATTATGGGGATGTGATTTAGAGACACTTCCCTGAAGATGCGATATTATTTTGTCTTTCTCCCCCTTACTTGATGCATGTTGTACTGAGTATTCTCCCCTTCACTTGATGCATGCCATTCATTTTGCATATGCTGTCTAAACGGACTTGAAAGAGTGACTTAGAAGCAATTTTCTTTGTGCCATATAAAGTAACAGTGAAAAATAAGTCAGATCCTAAAAAAATGATGATAAAAATGAGACAATAAAGACGAGTCATCTAGAACTAGTTGATATAAGCACAAGTCACCAAAACATTAACAGCCAGAAACATCCAAAACATCAAGGCCTAATCCCTAATCACCCAGACGATACAAGTTCTCCCCCTTTATCACAAAAACGGACACAAAGACATAGCCCACGCAGGGGCAGAGAGTTAAAAAAAAGGATTTCAAGAACACCAGGAGTTAAAGACGGCCGAGAAAGTACTTCAATGTATTTATGATACGCTCAGAGAAGGAATGATAGGATTTTTCAATGCGAGTGGAGAGAGAGGAGTAAGAGTTCTAAACGGTAATAGCTAATTCATTGTCTGAGACTTCGACTGGGGAAGCAACAGAGTCAATGTTGTGCCCCAACACACGCGCAAGCGTATGCGGTTGTACATGTAATACAGTGGCTCTTTTAAGAGCCGGATGTCGAACCCATAGGGATTGGACTATTTCAGCGAATGTTCAAGTTCTAGTGTTAATTTAAACTTCACAAGTGTTGATTGTAGAGATTTTGGTAACTTGTACTTAAATCTAAAAGTGATCACAAAATAGTCGAAAAACAATAACAAGAAGCATCTAAAGTTAAGGCCTGACGATCATACAATGCTACAATTTACGATGGTTCAAGTATTAAAACTTCAGTTGTTGTCTCACGAATTAAAATATGTTCATGGTCTTTTGAGCCTCTAAACACAATAAATTAGTCTCACACCTACATCATTAAGCGGGAATGTGATCCTAATTTGTGAGCAATTTAACACTGTGGACGTGGTTTACGGGGTTTATGTCCTTGATTATGAATTTCCGTGCCTCTAGTTATTTAATCTAACTTAGTTTAACAACTACTTCTACGAGCGGTGATGTGACAATTCTAAGTCGGTGTCTAGCTATTTCCCATTTTATTAGGTATAGTTTCTATCCTAATCGCGAATCCTATCGTACAGACAAGAACTTACTCCTTGCATCTTTCTTTCTAACCTAGGGTTATTATTTCGAGCTTTTGCGTAAGCTTAGCAGGTTTGTTTTCATGGTGATCAAGCATAGAAACAACAATAATTAAGAATGCGAGAGAAAACAACAATCAAAACTTGAACCGTAGATGAAAATCATGCAATTACATTCATATCATGTGGCCTCAACCCTAGAGGAAGGTTTTATCCACTCATGTTCATACAAATACTCAAAAACATGTGTAAAGTAAAGTGCTTACAAGAATGTTAAAAGAGAATGAGAGTTTATGAACTCTAATTGAAGTTTCCCTCGTTCTCCCTTCGCTCCTTTCCGTTTCTCCAAAAATATTTCTTGATAATTCATTTTAGAAGCTAAGGGTCCTATTTATACTAAGTGAAAATTACAAAATTTAGCCCGTTCCCAAAATGGCTCCGTGACACGCTGCCCATCGCGCAGCTCGAGTAGCGTGGCACGGGCTTGTCGCGGCAACTCACTGGAATGCGACATTGGCCAAGTCATGGGCAAGGGCGTCGGGCGTGACACAACCTTCATCGTGGCAAAGGCAAGGAGTGACACGGGCGCTGGTGCGCAGGAGGGCCTGGCGTGGCATGGGCGCTGGCGCGCAGGAGGGCCTGGCATGGAACGGAGCCAACGCGTAGGCACACTGCTTGGCAAGCATATCGCACGCGATCCTGCCTGCATGAGACGACACCCATCGCGACAATCTCTTGTCGTGGCATGCTGCAAGGTGTAATCATGGCACTTTCAAGTTTTCTTCAGTCGCTTTCTTTGCACTTAATCCCGAGCTTCCTTTATCTTCATGCCTCATCATATTAAGCTCATCCTTTGTATTTTTCACCTACAACCAAGGGCTAAACACATTGGTTAATTTATGCTTATAAATATTCAAAATCACATGAGAATATAATTAATTTAAATTGAAAAACATGACTAAATTAAGATATAAAATAGTACTTGGGCACGTAATTATGCCCAAGATCACTTAGCTTGCTTGAGCACCAGGTTGAAGGATTTTACTCCTTCCTTTTGAATGAGAGAAATTTGGGCTGCAGACTTGTCATATAGGTGGACAACTTCCCTAGAAGTTCGGTGCACTTGTGCAAGTCACCTACCACTGCACCAAGTGACTGTTTGATTTCCTGGGCTTCAGATAAGAGGGAGTTGAGAACAACACCTTGAGCTTCATTTATCTTGACACTGCTCGGACCTTCAGGAGACACATGTTTGATTTTGGGTTTGTAGCTAGCTTTCTTTACCCAAACTCTTTCAACTAGAACATAACTCACACTGGAGAAGGCTCGATCATTGTAGGTTAAGGAGATTTCTTTCACAGGGAAACTTGATACATCAACACCCATGACTTTTATTATCCGAGTCACGATCATCCCATGGGGAAGACTGGTGTTACCACCAGGGTCTTGGAAGCTTTCTAGCATGAAAGCCAAAATCCATTCCAGCCAGTTTATCTTCAGCTTCTTCAAGAGACAGTAGATAACGAACACATCTCTTATAGACAGAGTGCTCAAAGAGCCTTTTCTGGAGATAAGAATTGTGGCCACGATATGAGCAATAATTCGATTCTGAAAAGAAATAGTGGCAGGTCTAAAATCAGCAAGCAGGGTACCATCATCGGCTATGAAGGATTTTGCTTCATCGAGGGAAACCTTAAAATTGTCTGTCCAGGAACCACAAAAGAAGGACAGAGAGATGAGCATTAAAAACTTTTTCAAAGAGACTGTGACTTAGGACGATTCTTTTTCCCAGCACCAGAGTTTTTAGATCACCAGAGTCATTAATTATTCGGAGATTTGCATAAAACATCTTGATGGGTTCTTCCACTGCTTCATTAGCACACATCAGGAACAGACTATCCAATCCTTAAAACATGAAAAAATGACTTACTGAGCTATGAGATTCTTCAAGTTGTTCAAGACAAATAACTCGGCCATGAGCAAATGGTCGATATTTGAAGGAAACGAATTTTTCCTTCTTGAAAATGCTCCAGAACTTTTGCAAGTCATCCAAATCAAACGAGACTGATGAATCAGTTTTGCCCTTATTGGGAACAGAGGAAGAGGGTTTTTTGAGAGAGGAGGCAAATTCAGGATATTCGTGGAGGAAGAATCGAAAATCTCGACATGAGATGGGGAAGGAGTAGAACTCTTTAGTCTTTTGCTGGAACAAAGAAATCCTTTAGGAGGGATTTTCACCATGAGAGAGTTGAGAGCAGAGAGAGATGAGTGATGAGGAACAAAAGGAGATGAGGGTTTTAAAAGGAGGAAACCGACGGTTCAGAGGGATGTGAAGGGGTGAAAGACTTGAAGGGACATAAGTGAAAGGACCAGTAATAATGACCTAGGGAAGGGGAAGCGATGCACATAATTACGGTAGGTAAATATCACTCAATTTAAAATGTAAGGAAAATAATTTAATTTTGGGAAAGAGAAATCACGTCGAGGCTTTTTCTTAAAAAACAAAATCTATTTTTCAAAAATGGTTTTGTAAAAATATCAGCTAATTAATTTTCAGTATCAACAAATTCTAACAAAAATTCCCCATTTTCAACATGATCATGAATGAAATGATGCTTTATATCAGTATGTTTAGCTCTAGAATGATGCACAGTGTATTTAGACAGAATAATAGCACTAGTGTTGTCACATAAAATAGAAATACTTTCATAATTATGATTATAGTCTTCTAATTGATGTTTCATCCATTATAACTGAGCACCACAACTTCCAAGGGCCAAGTATTCGACTTCTGTAGTTGAGAGAGCAACTGAATTTTGTTTCTTGCTTTGCCAGGATGTAAGAGCTTCTCCAAGAATTTGACATGATTCGCTCATACTTTTTTTGTTGAATTTATCACCTGCAAAATCTGCATCTGAATAACCAATTAGATTAAAATTTATTAATTGGGGTACCATAGCCCATATTCCTGGGTTCCAATGAGATAACAGATGATTTATTTTATAGCATGAAATGAGATTCCTTGGGAGTCGACTGATATCTGGCACATTTTTCACACACTAAACATGATATCTGGTCAACTGGCTGTAAGGTAGAGCAATGATCCAATCATTCCTCAATAGAGTTTTTCATCTACATTTTTCCCTAAAGGATCAGCATCCAGACATGTTGAGGGGCTCATAGGAGTTCCGAAAGCCTTTTCATTTTTCAGACCAAACTTTTTGATCGATTCCTTGGTATATTTTTGTTTGGAAGATGAAGGTTGCTTTAGTTGACTGATGAATTTGCAATTCTAGAAAAAAATACCAGTTCTCCCATCATGTTTATCTCAAATTCTCCTGTCATAAGGTCTTCTTCGTTCAATTTATTTCTGAAGATCCATTTTATTCCGATTACGGATGCCTTGTTAGGTCTACGTACAAGAGTACATACTTGATTTCTTTCAAACTGTTCCAGTTCATCTTGCATAGCTTTCAACTAAGATTCGTCAACAAGAGCTTCTTCAATTCCTTTAGGTTCAAGCTGAGATACTAGGGTCAGTGAAGATTGATTTATAAGAGAGGATCTAGTTTTATGTTGAGTATTTGGATGACCAATTATAAAGTCATTAGGATAGCTTGCTTCATTTCTCCATTCTCTTGGAATTTTTGAAACTTTAATAGACTCAGTGGCTTCTGTTTCACTTTGATTCAATGTCACAGATGGGTCCAAACTTGACGTTTCACCAACATGCGTTTCTTCAGATCTTGATGTCTCAACATGGTGAGAACTGATTTCATCATCTTCCCCTGCATCATTCTCAATAGTACTCGTAGGAGGATTAGAATCATTAAAGACAACATGAATGGATTCCTCCACAGATAAAGTACATATGTTAAAAACTTTAAAGAATCTACTTAGAGGAGCGTATCCAAGAAATATACCTTCATCACTTCGATTGAACTTACCAAGATTGTCCTTACCATTGTTGTGAATAAAATATTTACACCCAAATGGGTGAAAGTAGCTAATATTCGATTTTTTTCCTTTCCATAGTTCATAGGGAGTCTTCTTCAAAATAGGCTGAATGAGACATCTGTTAAGAATATGACATGCAGTACTTACAACTTCAGCCCAGAAGTGATCGGGAAGATTTTGTTCGATGGGCATGGTTCTAGCTGTTTTCTATAGAGAGAGATTTTTCCTCTCAATCACCCCATTCTGTTGAAGAGTACGAGGTGAGGAAAAGGTCTGAGTATACCCCTTCTTGTTACAGAATTCTTCGAAAGATTAATTCTCAAATTCTCGCCCATGATCACTATGAATAGAAGTGATAAAGTATCCATTTTCTCGTTGAACCTTTTTGCAGAAGATTTCAAAACTTGCAAAGGCTTCATCTTTGTGAGAATGTCTTTGGGATTTAAAAAATGATCCAGTATGCTTACCCCGTTAAGATATATCACACAAAGATTTGTTTGAAAAATTTATTTTAGGTAAACTAAGAACTAAATCAAGTTTTGAAAGCTTTTCAATTGTATGCATGCTTGTGTGACCGAGTTTCCTGTGCCAGGTACCTAGATCATTTGAGAATACTTCAAGACATGTTAGTGTCGGTAGGTCGATATTTTCCACACCGTCATCAATAAGAATAATATTTTTAGCGATATTGCTGATGGTGCACTTGATAGCATTGAAATAATACATCAAATCCAGCGTCACACTATTGACTGATGCTCAGAAGATTGTGTTTTAAACCATTAACCAAGTATACTTCAATCAAGTCACATGAGGGGCTTATGGTGATTGATCCAACTCCAATCACTTCGCCTTTAGCATTGTCGCCGAATCTGACATATCTTCTTGTGATTCTCTTAACTGATCTGAAATTTTCTTCTATTCTAGTCATATGTTGGGAGCATCAACTGTCAATTACCTATATTTCCTTTTTATAGCTTACTTTTGGTTACTCCTGCAAAATAAGATAATTAATATTTTTAGGTACCCAAATTTTCTTGGGTCCTGATGAGTTAGTGGGAGGAGGATCATGTAACAGATTCTTTTTCTTCCAAATTCATCGGCCGTAAGTTGGTCTACGAAACTTGCAGTTAAAGGATTTATGACCAATTTTGCCACAAGAATAACATACAGGAGAGAAGGAAGATCTAGAGGATTAAAAATTGTTGGAGGAGTGATCAGAACTTTTTCTATTCGAGTTGACTGAGCTGTGAATGGGTGATTTCTTGATGCTATTTAATTGCATCTTTATATCACCTAGTTCTTCCTCAAGCAAGTCTACTTCAATTTGAATTGCTTCAAGAAGAATTTGCTAGTCTTTCTTTTCTTTAGCGAGTTTATTATATTCATTAATGAGTTTTTGGAGTTCATCTGTGACAAGATCCAAGGAGTCCTGAAGATCTTGACACTTAGCACAAGAGTTAGATGTTACCTCACTTGATCCTTCAAGGGCCATGAAACAGATATTTGCGGCTTCTTCAGTTTCTTCATCTGTGACTTCTTCATCACTCAATACTCCCATGGATTTTGAATTGTTGTTTCTTTTAAAGTTTTTTTTCTTTAACTTGGGGCAATTTTGCTCAATATGTCCTGGTTTTCCGCAGTGATAAAAACGATCTTCACTTTTTTTATTGTTTCGGTATCCATCTTGAGGCCTCTGTCATCTTTGTCTAAGAATTTGTCGAACTCCTTGATTGATTAGAGCTAATCCTTAACTATCCTCTTTTTCTTCCTCTTTTTCATCATTGTTTGGCATAGCGTTGAAAGCTACTAACTTCTTCTTTTCTTCATTAGTATATTTGTTGAGATGGTTCTGCTCGTAGGCTATCAGATTTTCTCGAAGTTCATCATATGTGAGTTTTTCCAGATTTCTATCTTCAAGGATTGTTGTTTTTGGTTTCTAGGCTTTTGGAAGACTCCTAAGAAGTTTTTTGACTTGCATACTATTTGGGTATACCATTCCAAGTGAATTTAGCTCTCCAATTATCTTGCTGAATCGTGATAACATGGATTCCACATTCTCTTCATCTGTCATTTTAAATAGTTCATATTTATTGACCAGTGCATTTATTCTAGCTTCCTTCACTTTCGTGGTGCCTTCATAAGTTACTTCTAGTTTGTCCCACATCTCCTTAGCGGTGTCATAGGTGGAGATCTTGTCGTATTTTGTTCCACTAACTGCAATGTAAAGCAAGCTAATAGTTCTAGCGTTAGTTTAGATTATCTCTTGTTGTTCATTGGTAACTTCAAAAGTCTGCAGATTAGTCTTAATAGTATCTGTTACTCCGGGAATGGACTTGGGACCTTTCTTGATTACTACCCACACTTGAAAATCATTTGCTTGAACAAATATTCTGAAACGTTCTTTTCTGTCGGAGGAGTGTTGACTATTGAATTAAGGTGGTTTGGATGATGAATGTCCATCTTGCAGAATTGCTTCATTGGATTTGGTAAGAAGCCATGGGATCTTTTTCTCACCTTGCAATTAAGCAATATGAATGAGACCTGCTCTGATACCAATTGTTAGGATCAAACGCTTACCATCATGCCAAAAGCTATAGCTGATAACAAGGGCGCAACTTTATTTTTTAACTAAGCCCACCAGCGCCATGTTCGATCATGACTCCGACTTGGGACCCCCAGCCCCTCATAGACTTTGCCATAGGCAGGATGTTGACGTTACCCAACAATCCTCCTCCCAATACCCTGCCTCATGCAATATGTTGCTCTTGAGAATCAAACCCATGACCTTGGTTTTAATACCAATTGATAAACAAAGAGGGGGTTAAAATTAATTTAAGTATAGTCCAGTCGACTCTCAGGAACGTTTAGTTGACTATGTTCCTGCAAAAGATGTTAGTGCAATAATAATCAATATACAGTAAAGAGCAGGAATATAAATGACACAATAGGTTTATATTGGTTTGGATCACCAGGATGGTGCCTAATCCAGTCCCTTTGGGTTACAAGGGTTTCCTTAGAGCTTGAGAAAGGTTGGATTACAATGTGGTTCACCAATAGTTGATATGACACAACCTCTACCTGTATATCTACCTAACTATTTCTCTCTTTTAAGATCACTGATATTTCTATTTAAAATACACTGAATGAGTAAGACAAGAAGTTGTCAGGTTGATCAATTGAAGTTGTGTGGTCTTCATGAAGTCTTCAGTGCCTTTTTGTAGTGCGAGATATCGCTGGAAAAAGGTAGAAGATCAATCCTTTTGATCTTGATTGATTTTCTCTAAGGTAACCCAAGAGTTTTGTTATCTCAATCATGTTAGATGAGTACATGATTGAGATCTCAATGATCGCCAATTGAGATGTTTTGCATATCTTTTCTCTTATATGGTATTGATCTTCCTTTTGTAGAATCCTTGAATCTTGTCTTCTTGAAATTCTTCAGCCTTTCAATTTCGTTGATGATTTGATTTTCTCTTTGGCTGATTGATAGCTGATTGACTTTGATACTTGATTTTCTCCTTAGCTGATTGATTTCGCTTCCTTTTTCCTTTTTTTGATGATTTGGTTTCCTTGTAGGTGATTGATCCATATCTTGACTGGATGTCTTGGCTTCTTGTTAATTGATTTGCGATCTTCGATATTTTTCTTCTTGGTCCTTTCTTGCAGCTAGTTGACTTCGAGTCCTTCCTTTAATAGTGGATTTCTTGCAGTCCTTCTTTGTCCTGCATTAAATAGAATTGATTAGTCATCATTAAAATAATATAACCAATTTTAGTTCAACACTGTTGATATTGACAATCAAGTTAGATACCTTTAGGGCGCTAAATCAGAACATAGCCAACTTTTGTAAAATAATTGAAAAATGTCACAGTATAAAAATGAGGGAATCCGGAACTAAAATAGGCCTCAAAAATTAAACATCTATAGAAATAAGTCGCGCTTTTAAGTTAATACCAAAATAGGCTTAGTGGACTAAATTAGTCAGTTATATACCTTTTTCTTTTAAGGGCCAAAAATGACGGTGTAAAAAGCTATATAGTGGACTAAATTATTCCGCTATATAAAACGGACTAATTTAGTCTGTTATATATTATCTTCACCAAAAAATCTTATTGTTCCCCTCTCTCCCCATTTTCAACTAGCATCTGTCATTTGTCCATTGTCCATTGTCATTTGAATTTGGCTAACTTGTACACTTTTCAAAGAGTAACTTTATTATTACTCCAATCGTTTTATTTTTACTTGTTTGTTATATTAAAAATAAATTTTTATTTTACTTGTTCAATTTAATAAATTTTTAAAAATTATTTTTTTATTTTAATTTATTTTTCTTTTTTTTTAGTTTATCTTAAACGTAATATCTTTTTTTAATTATTACTTTATGCATTGTGAAAATAATATGTCAAGATACAAATAAGTAATACAAAAATATAATATTATTTTATTATAAAACGATTGGTATAAATATGCATTTATAATATAAATATTTGTTTTATCAAAATATAATATTCTTTTATCATTTATAATATTGTATCTTAACATATTATTTTTCTCAATGCACAAAGTAATAATTAAAAAGAAAAGATATCACTCTTAAAATAGACTAAAAAAAATTAATTAAAACAAAAAATAATAATTTTTAATTCATTAAATTGAACAAGTAAAATAAAAATTTATTTTTAATATAACAATTAAAATAAAACGATTGGAGTAACAATAAAGTTTTTCTTTGAAAAGTTTACAAGTTAGCCTAATTCAAATGGCAATGGACAGATGACAGATGCTAGTTGAGAATGGGGGGGGGGGGGAGAGGAAGAGGGGTACCGTAAGCTTTCTTGGTGAAGATGATATATAACGAATTAAATTAATCGGCTATATAGTCATCATTGGCCGTTAAAATATATATATATATATAGTGGACTAAATATCAATTTAAAAAATGCAGCTTATTTCTTTTTGGGGCCTATTTTAGTTTCTGACTCCATGGCCAGAGATTCACTTTTTTACTTGCTCCATTTTTTAGAACATTATCTTGGAATTTGACATTTTTACATGTAAAATTCACCTGCTTGAGTTTTTTAGGAAATTTTGGGAGATCAAGATAACTTTACAAAAAATACTTAAAAGCTCACAAGAAGAGGAGTGGGTGAAGGACAGTTCTTTCACTAACTTGGCAGCTTGTTCAAAATTATTAGAATACATTGGTATGTTAGGTTTCCAAAATCATGTATATTTATCAACTGTATATATGTATTTTCATTCAAGTCTAGGTTTCTCCTTTTTCCAAAATACATGAGTGAACTCACTAGACTAAGTCTATAAAATTTCACCAATGCATGCATCTCTATGGCAATACAGTTCATATACTAGTTCATGAACTGATAATAAAGGACACGTATGAATAAAGTCTAAATATTTCAACATTCTTTCAAATATTATTCATCACTGTTATTTCGCTTATCAATATAATACAGGACGATAAATTGGGTCGTTTCAAATTTTCACGATCTCTTAAAAATTTGTCTAATTTCTATTTCGACTAAGTCATTCTCTAACCTTTTGTGTTTGAAATCAACCTTAAACCGTAAAATGTGAAATAAAATAAAGAATACAAGATTTTTACGTAGAAAATCATATGACTCAAAATTGTAAAAACTACTATCAACCTTGCAAGATTTAGCCCAAAACTCCACTGGTCTAGGACTTAATTTTAAGCCTCAACCCCAACAATCACTAGACACCTCTTGAAGTTGAACTCAAACTTGAAGCATGAAGAAGTTACTCTAATCCTTCCACTTTTCAAACCAACTCTAGCCTGAAGTAAAATATTTCTCAATAAAAATAGCTTTGGAAAGCTCTAAATAGGCAAATTAGATTACCACTCAATATAGCCTACTACAATGAACTAATTAGACACTCAAACTCAATAACAGGAAACACGTATCCAACTTAGTTTTTGACGCATCATTACAACTCTTTTTAATTTCATATAATTACTCATTAAAGCTAGGGTGGGTTCTTATTTCATCGTAGTAAACATAAGGAAGGAAGCTAAAGTCTTACCTCCAATACAAAAGAACAATGAAGAATCACCCTTAATTATCCCCTTCAAAGACATTTTAACTAATTAAAAAAAAACTGTCATATCTAATTAAAGTGAGGAAATTGTATGTTGTCCAAATGACAAGTGCAACCACTGAAAAAACAATCAAAAAATGACTTTCAGAAACTGAACTCAAAAGAGGTTGACTTTTTTAGCGTCAAGAATCAAAAAAATGCAAACTAACCTCTGGAGATCCTATTTATTGAGATATTTTAAAAATAAATTGACCTCATCAATTTTCCTTTTGTGAAAAAATAAATTTAAAGAGTATAAATAAAAAATTCATAGTCTTAAACCAATAAGCACCAATGATCTAGTGATTGAAACGTATCCTACCACGGTACAGATGAGGGTTCAAACCCTAGATGACACATTTTATAGTTGTGTAATTTAAAGTCGACCTCTCGATGCGAGGCCGATTTTTTTTTGAAATAAAATAAAAATAAAACTAACCTTTGGAGGTCGATTTTTTATAACCGATCAAGACTTTTATTTAGTTTTTAATATTTTTTTAGCAGTGGACCTTTGCATATCTAGGAAGATTCTAATAATTACAATACATAAATGATTCACCTTTCATAGATGAATTTTTGGCTAGACTATCTGCTACTTGATTAGTCTTCCTATAACAGTGAGAAGCATTTGCATTAACTTGATCAAGGATTTGAGAAATATCTCCAATTGGGTTCCTGAGTTTCTGGTCATTCCTATGCAGCTTTGTAATCATATCTTTGACGATGAGAGAGTAATTCCAATATGAAAACAGTGAATCCATTCATCTAGCACCATATTGCTTCATGCGTAGCTGCAATGTCCTCTGCCTCATTATTACTTTTGCACTTGACATTTAAGGAGAAAACCATGATAAAGTTATCTTGATCATCCCTAGTGTTATACCCCGTAGAATTCCCGGCACCTAGACGACCTATTCGCACGTTGGTTAAGCATATTAGAAGGCCATACGTGCTAGAGAAAGGCCGGGAAAAAGATCGGACGAGAAACCCGTCGAACCATCGCGGGAGGAGCCGAGGCAGAGCCCCTCCGCGATGGCAGCGTGTCATGGAGGTGAGGCCTCCGCGATGGCTCCGTGACACGTTGCCCAGGTTCAGGCTCAAGTATATAAGCCCCACTTCGGTTTAAATTCATTTTAATCAACAGAAATATCAGAAAACAGAGGCTACGACAGAGAGAAGTAAGAACAAAGGAAATTATATAATTTTCGTCCGATTACGCTGCTAAACGCTGCCCAAATTCAAATTAACCATAGATACTGAGGTATTTAGCAGCAGAGAGCATTCCTAAGGATTTAGTTTCGTGAAATACGGCCGACGAATCGGCAAGCCACGGAACTAAGGTAAGTAGAATTGCTCTAAATTAATGTCTATGTGTTCCTAGCTGAGAAGTGAATATTTCTCCCTTCTGGACCGCTGAAAAATAACGAGTTTTCGACCGTTTTCCGAAAGGTTAAAGTTGGGATAAATATATATATCAAAAGTGACAATTTCTCCCGAATATTAATGTATTTAGTTCTAATTGACGTGTATATGAATGTAGTTGGGAGAAACAGCAGAAGTACCGATGGAAATCACATCGGTCAGTCGGGTACTCAGAAACCAGGTATGTAAAGTTATTCTTTCGGCAAGCCAGGAAGTACAGGGTAGAAAATAAATAGAATAAACGCTATTAGCAGATACCCAGCGTACAGGAACGATTTTAGTACAAATTCCAGCAAGCATGCTAGTATATTATTACGTATCATGTGATAATCAAAATAATAGATATTTAGGCAATACGTATTTCATCTGTTGAGATTGTATCCAGTAGTAGATGGTACATTTTATATCATTGAGCTATATTCCGTTATAGATGGCATGTACTATGTTATTGAGTTATATTCAGATATAATTAGATAGACAGATAAAGGCCAGGTAGCAGTAAGTCCAGTAGCCAGAAACAGTGTAAGACAACATATAGCATCAGTTATTTAATACAGATTAGCCTCGAAACAAAAGAAGAGAATATGATTGGTATTTTCCATTTGAGCATGCTTGCTGTGTATGTGTTTGTATGTTGAGACTTGTTTTGGCATGTGGGCACCCTTTAGCATCCCCACCGCCCCTGGGTTATAGCTGTGTCGATACCAGATTCAGATGCCGCCACCAGCTGGGCGATGCCGTCCGACTAAGGGATGATGATGGCCGACCACCATGATAATACGGTCCAGACCACCCTGCTTGCAGGGGCAGTTCAGTTTACTCTGCGCAGAACTAGCACACCCTGTTTACAGGGGCAGACCACTCTGTGTGCACACCTGTGCCCAGAGGCAGGAGTCTTCGGACTCAGACACAGTTTATTGTCAGGGGCCAAGGCCTGAGCTACGTACCCAAGGGGGCCGGTAGGAGGAGCTCACAGTTATCAGATGAGTGGAGTGACTTGTTTTTGGTTGGTTTAGACCCGGGTAGGGGTAAATAGATTGCTTGCTTGGTTGGCACCTTCCGGCTTATGGGGGTCGGTCAGGTATTGTGTGTATTATTATGTATATTGATATGTGCTATTAGATACTGATAGATAGAAGGACGACACGTCTTCAGGTACGTTCAGTTAGTTACAGAATGTACAAACTCTCCCCAGTTATCCTCAGCTAGATAGATTCAGCTACTTCTTGCTTAAATGTCATGTTATTGTTGCTATTCGTTTCAGTTGCATATTTCAGTTTGCTTTACATGCTCAGTACCTATGGTACTAACGCCCAGCGGGGCGCTGTATTCCTTACCTACAGGTACTCACGGACGAGGAGCCAATCCCTCGTGATTCCAGCCAGCCAGTGAGTCATCAGCTCCTGTCATCCGGAGTCTGATCCCCAGAGGTGTAGCTCCTTTTCTTTTGTTGTGCAGTATGGGTAGGTCGGGGCCCTGTCCCGATCATTTCTATTAATTTCTTACAGTATTCGTAGAGGCTTGCAGTCTGTATATATCTCCCTGTGGTCAGATGAGCCGGTCGGGTGAGGCCGTGCAGTTGTATAGCTGTTAGTACTCTTTCTTTCTTTTATGATGGCCGTGTGGGGCCGTAGTTACTAGTAGTGGTGACCTTGCCGGTCACGTAGCTTTTGAGTGCTTCATGATTGAGTTGCAGATAACTAGACAGCATGGTGGCCTTGTCGGCCCGCATAGGCTCCCTTATATCGGCATGTTTCTGGTTAGCTGTTTTTACAGGTACAGATGGCTACAGGCCGGTTGGCCGAAGGCTGTATTTACAGCCGTTATATAGCCGATTTGTTTCTTGAAATAGAGCCAAGGCCAGCCAAAGCACCAGATGTGCTCAGGCTAGACCATTTAGCAGTCTAGAGTCTAGCAGGCACCAGGTGCCGTCATACCCCCCAAGGTGGGGTGTGACACCTAGCAATCCTCTAATCCCTGCTATCAGTATTATCAAGCCATGTGGAGGTCTTTCCTTAAAGACTTTCTTCCGGTTAAGAACTAGTTTCGTTCTTTCAATGGTTTCACAAAGCCTAGGTGTAGAAAATCAAGAACAATTTGGAAAAATTTTCTGGTTGTATTTCTCTGTACATACTGTATCAATTTATACAAGTCTACCAAGTAAATACAGAAATAAAATAAATATAAATCCTACACTATTTGCCTAATTCTTATTGACTGTACATGTAACTGCCTAACAAAATTATATTCTCTCTATGTGAATTGTGTGCCTCTCATGTGCTTGATAAACAACTCTTAGAATTTGTCTCATAATGAGTTGGCATGGGATGATGTGGACGGTCCAGATCTTTCCTGTGATATATTGGCTCATTAGCCATCCATCTTTTGCCACGTCCCTTACTGTTTTTGTGAGAACAAATCAAGTGACTTTGGCTCCATATAAACTTGTTTAGTCTGAGAAGTCTTCTTCTTCTCTAAGAACTTAGATAGCTGATGATTCTCCATTGAAGCAGGTCTTGATTCTTCCAAAAACTTGTTATTCTCAACATCTCCCCTCAAGATGGAGGGGAGCGAAGTGAGACCCGGCTTGCCAAGGAGATGATGATGAGAAGGTCTAGAAAGGGATTTGGTGAAAATGTCCGCCAGTTGGTCTTTGGTCAGGACGAAAGAAAGGATATGAGGCCAAAGAGGTACTGTTGTCGAACAAAGTGAAGTCAAGTTCAACGTGTTTCGTCCTTTCGTGAAACACTGGGTTGCAGGCAATATGAATCGCCGCTTGGCTATCTAAGTAAATGGGAATCGGTAGAGAAGGTGAAATGGACAGATCGGAGAGCAAACGAGTCAACCATGTTAATTCTTCCACCAACAAACGCATTTATATATACTCAGCTTTAGCTGAGGACAAAGAGACAGATGCCTGCTTCTTCGACTTCCAGGAAATAGGAGAACCACCCATACTTATGAAAAAGTCACTGATAGACCGTTGAGAGTCACGACAGAACCCCCAGTCAGCATCACAGAAAGCAGCTAGGGCAAAAGATTGTTAAGCCGACAAAATTATCCTTGATTGGGATTTCCCTTCAGGTAACGAAGAACTCTTAAAGCCGTTGGAAAGTGATCCTCATAAGGTTGTTGCATGTATCTACTGAGAGTCAAAGTAGCAAAACACAGAACTGGCCTTGTGTATGCTAAATAATTTAATTTCCCCATTAGATGCCTATAAATTGTTGGATTTGACAGTAGAGTGCTTGAATTCACAGATAGCTTCTGGGATGGATCCATAGGATATGAGATGGAGGACAAGTGTGAAACATCAAACTCTTGGAGTAAATCCAAGGTATATTTTTATTGACTAATAATTATCCCATGTTCTTCCCACAAAACTTTCATGCTTAGAAAATAATATAGACAACCAAGATCTTTTATTTCAAACTTCGTAGAAGAAATGATTTAAGTGAATGAATCTATGAGGTATCATCTCCTGTAATGAGTATGTCATCAACATACACTTCCACTATACAAATCAAGTCACCTATCTGTTTAAAAAACAAGGAATAATTGTTGAGAGAGGCAGTGAAACCTTTGAAACTTAGAGCACCTACAAGCTTGGCATACCACTGCCGAGATGCTTGCTCTAAATCATACAAAGATTTTCTAAGTTTGCACACTAAGTTAGGAATAGAAGGAGTCAAACCAGTTAGGAATTTCATGTATACCTCATTTTGTAAATCCCCTTATAGAAAAACATTATTGACATCATACTGTGAAATCTCCTAGTCTTTCTTAGCTGCAACAGTAGTAAACACCTGATTATGGTCATCTTGACCACAGGGGAGAATGTTCCATTAAAGCATATACCTTCCTTTTGAATATCTACTTGGATAATCAATCTAGCCTTCAATATTTCTATGGTCCCATCAGCATGATGTTTGATCTTATAAACCCATTTACAAGGCAATGCCTTTCTCCTTTTAGGAAGAGAGACAACATCCCATGTGTGATTTGCTTGCAAAGTTGAAATTTCTTCCTCCATAGCCTTTGCCAGCCTGGATGTTTGGAAGCCTGAAAATAGATTGTGGGTTCTGTAATATGTGAAACAAACTCTAAAATAATCTAGTTAGACAAAGAAAAACCAGCAAAAGAAAGAGTAATGGGTTTGGGAGGAGCAGCAAAACATGAGTCAGTGACAGAACTAAGGAATATGTTGTTGCAGAAATAATCCCTGAGATGAATGGGTAGAATTCCTTTGTTTGACCTATCAGATCTTCTAAGAGTTGGAATGGGTGACATAGGTGAATAAAAAGTGGTTCTGTGAGATAATGGAGGAGAAATATGTGAGAATGAATTTTTGGGAGAAGGAGAGACATGATCTATAGGTGAAGTAGGGTAGGAAGAATGGTATGAAAAAGGGGTGGTTCTTGAAATCTCATCAGTGAAATTAGAGTTTTCAGGATTTGGAATAGGGAAAATTGGAGATGGATTAATGTTGTTGGTGTCAAGGGAAAATTTCTTCATAAAAGCAAACATCCCTAGACATAAACACCCTCTTGTTGTCTAAGTATAAAAGATTGTAACTTTTTTGATTACTCGGATATCCTAAAAACACACAAGCTTTGACTCTTAACTCAAATTTTCCCCTTCCATGAATGAGTGTGCTGGCATAACATAAACAACCAAAGCATTTTAAAATCTAATAGGAGAGTGATTTTCCAGAAATAACATCATAAAGAGTCTTTCCTTGAAGAACATTGGATGTTAATTTGTTGATGAGAAAGGTTGTTGTGAGAATGCACTCTCCCCAGTAGGCTAGAGGGATTTGTGATTGAAATAAAAGTACTCTTGCAATTTCAAGCAAGTGCCTATGATTTCTTTCAACTATGCCATTTTATTGAGGGGTTGCAACATATGAAGTTTGATTACAATGCATTGAGAATTGAAGTAGTTAATGACTGCTGTACTTTTACCCAATTCCATGACATTGTCTGATCTTATCACTTTTACCTTAACATTGAACTGCTTTTCCACCATCTGTAAGAAGAATTGCAGTACTGTAAAAGCATTGCTCTTAGTTGTCAACTAATAAGTCCAAGTACCCCTATTATAATCATCTACTATGGTAGGAAAATACCTATAGTTGTTATAAGTAAGTACTTTGTAAGATCCCCAAGTATCAATATGAATGAGATAAAAGATAGACTTAGTAGATATTTGACTAATAGGAAAAGGCAATCTCTACTACCTTGCTTTAGGGAAAATATCACAAAAACAATCTGAAGCAGAAGGGATTGAAAGAAAACTGATATTTTTTATTGATGAAAAAGGCAAATTCCCCCCATAACTTTACATTAGAAGTTGCATTGCTACATATTGGAAATGAAACTGAACTAGATTGTTAAGAAATGAAACTAAAGTAGGAACTGTATTAATCATCATAGGTATTGTCTTGATGGAAGAAAAAATAGACTCTTTAATGTTGCATTGGAGTAGATAAAGACCTTTCTTTGATTCACCAAAAACTTGTGGCTTCCTCATTAAAAGGCTCTGCAATATACATTCATTTGTTGTGAAAAACAAGGTGCTTCTGAACTGACTGCAAAACTTATGCACAAACATGAGATTCTATTTGAAACTTGGGACATATAAAATATTCTGTATAATGAGATCAAAGAAAACAGACACAGTTCCTATATGAGTGACCAGAATAGTATGAAAATTAGGCAGATTAATAGTCAAAGGAATTTTAAAAAGTGACATTGTTGTGAAGAAATCTAAAATGAAACACATGTTTTCTGAAGAACCTGAATCTATTATCCAGGTACTGGAATTTACAACTAAAAAGCATGAACCAATATATCTTAGAATTGTACCAGCCACTGCATAACCATTGATTTCCATTCCTGCACTTGTGTTTGCTACTTCTTCAATCTTCATTTGTCTAAACATTTGTACAAATTGACTGTACTGTTCCTTGTTGTATTGTGGACTAGTAAAACCAGCCTCTGGAAGCTTGTTGTTCCTGTTATCAGTCTCCTCCACAGACATAACCCCATTTCGTCTTATCTTCCCTTGAAAATTTTTTTCATTTGTAAATCGAAAATTTTTTGAAAACCCTATCAACCTGTAACAATCATCTTCTACATGACCTATTTTACCATAATGGGTACAAGAAACATTAGGATTATACTTTGCCTTTGCTTTGAATTTCTGATTCTACTTCTGAAATCTCTGTGGCTGCTGAATATTAGGTCTAGGGTATTATTGAAAAGTAGGTCTGGGACATGAATTCCCGATCTTAGTGAATTGTTCACAAATCTTTGAACCTGCTTTGCCCCTTTTTGCTGGTTTTGGATCAGACTTTTAGCCATAAAATAAGAGGAATCAGAAGAAACTAGAGGATTCATATAAGTCTCCCTCTAATTTTCATCTTGTAAAATTAAAGAATAAGTATGATTAATGTCTGTCAAGGGGTAAATCATTAGAATATCACCTCTAGACTATGAGTATGTGTCATTTAGCCCCATCAAAAAATGTGTAAGTCTTTCATCTGCCAAAGACTTCTCCAATTTATGCTTTCCTTCACATACACATAGACAAGTGCATCTGATGTTGGAATTAAGAGAATCCAACTCATCCCCTAACCTCTTCAGCCTTGTGAAATATCCTGCAATATTGCTTGTACCTTGCGCTAATATGTTAAGCTCTTTTTGCAGGTAATAAAGCTTTGCACCATTAGATTGACCAAATCTGTGCTCCAATCTTAACCAGAGTTCCCTCTGTGTTCGAGTAGATAACGCTATCCGCAATTTCCCTCAAAAGTGAATTTAGAATCCAAGATGTCACCATATTATTGCATCTGCTCCATCCATGCAAATCTGGTGAATCAGCAGAGGGAGCTAGATGTGAACCAGTAATGAAGCCCAATTTATTCTTTGCTGACAAGGCAATAAAAATTGATCTCTTCCAACCCCGATAACCTTTTCTATTGAAGAAGTTGTTTATCAGTGTCATCCCGAGAGTGTATGATTCATGAAGATGATAAGGATGATTTGCATCCATAGAAGATGAACCTCCGACAACTGTTGTTGCATTAGCAGTGCTGGTTGAATCTTCTGTCGTTTCTTAGACTAAGAAGATAATTGTATGAAGATTATTTTCTCTGATACCATGTAGAAAATCAAGAAAAATTTGAAAAAATTTTCTGGTTGTATTTCTCTGTACATACTGTATCAATTTATACAAGTCTACCAAGTAAATATAGAAATAAAATAAATATAAATCCTACACTATTTGTCTAATTTTTATTCGCTGTACATGTAACTGCCTAATAAAATTATACTCTCTCTATGTGAATTGTGTGCCTCTCATGTACTTGGTAAACATCTATTAAAATTTGTCTCATAATGAGTTGGCATGAGATGATGTGGACAATCCAGATCTTTCCTGTGATATATTGGCTCATCAGTCGTCCATCTTTTGCCACGTCCTTTAGTATTTTGTGAGAAAAAATCAAGTGACTTTATTTCCATCAAAACTTGTTTAGTTTGAGAAGTCTTCTTCTTCTTCTCTAAGAACTTAGATAGCTGATGATTCTCTATTGGAGTAAGTCTTGATTCTTCCAAAAACTTTTTATTCTCAACACTAGGTCAAGACACTACCAAATTGCACTTAGAATAAGCTAATCCAATAGTTGATATGATATTCCATAGAGTTTGATAAATCATTCTACTATACAAATACTTCCTTTGTTCAGTATATTTACATGCACACATATTGTTTTTTCAAATTTTCCAAAAAATCATAATAGGATTAATCTATATCACCAGTATGTGAATTTGATTCTTCTAATTGAATTATCCTAACTGATGATTTCTAAAGCTCCTCCAAAATATTTTCAAAGGTGAGTAGTAGCTTCACTTTTAAAAAACATATGATGTATGGTCTATGTTTTAAGATCTTCACAACAATAGCATTTGGAATTCTCATCATCATCACGGTGAAACTTATATTTAACCAAAACTTCTAGAAAAGGTAGTTTTCTATCATGATTGAGAAATTTTAAGTTGTGATGATACATATTCAAACTCTGTAGGTGAAGTGATTATATTACTAAATCCATTTTTTACAAGTTAAATGCAAAAGTAAAAGAGAAAACCAATCAATAAGTCAAAATTGGCAAATTGTAATATTACTAATGAGTAAAATGTGGCGTGAAATCTCCAAAAATCTGGCGTCATAAGTAAAAAAGCTTCTAAAGTATGATTACAAACTGAAATAAATATCAATATATTCATCTATAAATAAAAGACAAAGAAAATCATAGGAAATAAAGTTCAGTCTTGCAGATCAGACAAGCATGTCACCCTGAAGACTCCGGCTGGTAATCTCAATAAAGTGTTTACTCAACCCCAACTGGTACTAGGAACGGAATCTGCACATAAAAGGTGTAGTGAGAAGAGTGGATACAAAAAACACGTATCTTCAGCAACATCATAGATCGATATTATACAAAGTGATGGCGAGGGTTAGTTCCATCGATGCTACCCCTACACTTTAATCAGAATTATATCAATCAAGAAATTATAATGAATCTCAGCACTAAAAAAAATAGTCACACTGCATAATAAATGAATATCACGAAACAACAATTTATTAAAACTATCATAGACTGGTTTAAATATAGCTTATGAGCTTAAGCATTCAATTCAATCAGATATAAAGAATGAAAACATCAACTTTAGCTTATGAGTTTAATCACTCCAAGTAAATCATATATAATAAATGGAAATATCAAATTTAGCTTATGAGCTTAACTTCTTCAAGTCAATCAGAATATGCCTGAAAACAATGTCCATAAACATGTATACTTTTGGCGGGTAGACGTGACCCATGGGGGACTCGCAATATACATATACCTATCTTATCCCGAATAATCATTTACCTAGAAACCTTGGGTGACTCTTTGTCAAGTATCAAGTTTTTACTAGCTAAATTACTTCACTCCACCCTTTATAGGGCAACTAGCTTTTACCGCCGAGATTCTTCCTTTCACACCCTTTACGGGTTGAAATCTTTCCTTTCCCCCCATATATTGGTACCCATAGGCATTAAGAAATTCAACATACACAGAATATCATATCAAGTGCAAACAGGGCTCATAAAAACCTTTCGAATTAAAAGATATAAGAAAATTAGGAGCGAATAGCAAATTAAATGAGCAAATAATTCACAAATAAACTTCTATTTCAAAAATGACGCTTAAGTATTCACAACATCATCAAAGAAATGTAATTTATCTGATGACTAATCATAGAATGACATTGGCACCCATATAAGTGCCTATTATCTCATTTATACAAATTGTTCATTACCCATTTTCAATTAATCAAGCATTTATCAACACAAATACTTCATAAGAGTCAAGAAAGTCTCAACTTGCCTTAAATTGAAGCCCATAAAAATCAAATAAATGAACTTTCCCTTCCTCAGTGCCTCAAAACTATTCCAATTTGTTCATATACTCAATCTACGTGAGCATACGAGTTTGTAGATACCCATATTGCTATACTTCTATCTTAGACCCATAAAACTAATTCTAAATTCAACCTTAAGCCCGTAAAGTCAAAACTATAATTTCACTTCAAAATTAGTTTACCCATAACACAAAAGTCTTAAATTTTGTTAAAAACAAAGTCTGAATTAATTTCTAAATTGATAAAATAATATATCTAGATATAAGACAAAAGTTTTCAATTTCTATCACCCAAACACAAATTGTAAAGGTGAATAAATGATGGAATAGTGTGTGGGGGGGGATCAAAATCAAGGTTAGAATCTTGCAACTGAGTCAAATTATGAAAATTCCCTCAAAATTGTGTAAAATCAAGGTTTGTAACTCCCAAAATCAAATAAGAACAACAAACTCAAAATAGTATTGAAATTTTTTTCCAGGAATCCTCACAAAAGTAGACAATATCTCGCACCTGTGACGTTACTTCTGTAGAAAAAGCTTCGCAGAAGCGAAAGCTCAACTTGTGCCTGACTTGGTCGAAGCGACAGTTCCTTTGCCGTTGCGGGCTCGTAGGTGCTGATCCCCTTCGTCGGTGCAACCTTATAGTTGTGGAAAAAGTCCTGCATGAGAAATTTTCCCTGACATGCCATAACATCATAGAAGCGGACTTTTCTCTGCCGAAGCAACTTTGTAGAAGCAAAAAAGAGTCACAGGTGTGATTGTACTAGGTTCAAATGAACTAGCAGTTACACTAACACCCCAACATCACAAAATCGGGCCTCAAAATGCATTCTAAATTTGTTTAATCATCAAATCACTAATCTGAGGTCATCTTGATCAAATGTTAATCGTGATCAACTCAAAACTTCTAAATAAGCTAGAATCTCAACCAATGATCCAAATAATTCCCCAACATCATCCATGTAAAACATCCAACTAAGTCATAAATTATCCTTCAAACCTGATGGAACCGTCGAAACTCAAATCTGAAATGGTTATCCCAAAATATTCACTTTGGTCAAACTTCTCATATTCGAGACCTTCAAAACTAAAATTTCTTCCCTGAGACATATCTTATCACCTCGAAAATCATGCTAGTCATTCCCGTAAGACATAAACAAAGAAAGAAAGCTATAGGGAGGGTCAAATAGGAAAAATAGTCCACAATACAAAACGAACATGTGGGTCGTTACATCATCCATTACTAAATTACACATTCATCCTTGAGAAGAATGAGAAAGAAGATAAGTGAACTATCAAATGGCCGTGGATAACTTCTCCGGATGTCTAACTTAGTCTTTCAAGTGGCTTTCTCCACTGGATGATGTTTCCACTACACCTACACAAAATCTATCTCCTTAGACCTTAACTTTCGAATATGCTTATCTAAAATTGTTATAGGCTTTTTCTCAAAAGCTAGATTCTGGTCCAACTGTATCAAATCCCATTGAATCACATGTAGCCACCAGAATAGTATTTCCAGACTTGAAACATCTGATAAATCTGGTGGCAAAGTAATCTCATAAGCCACCCCACTAATATGCTACAAGACCTCAAATAGACCAATGAGCCTTGAGCTGAGCTTGCCCTTCTTTTTGAACCTCATGACACTCTTCATAGGTGATACCTTCAACTCACCAGTCATGAACTCCAAGTCGCGAACATTCTAATCAACACGGATTTTCTATCTTCTTTGAGCTATGAGAAGTCGCTCTTGAATTAACTTGACCTTATCTAAGGAATCTCTCAACAAATTTGTATCCCAAATCCTGACCTCAAATGCATTGAACCAACCAATTAGAGAACAATACCTTGCACCAAATAAAGCTTCAAATTGAGCCATCTAGATGTTGGAGTGTTAACTATTATTGTAAGCAAACTCCGCCAAAAGCAAGAACTGATCCCAATGACCACCAAAGTCGATCATACCACCACTAGCATATACTTAAAAACCTGAATAATCTGCTCTAATTAACCATACGTTTGTGGGTGAAAAGTTTTGCTAAGTGCTACCCAAGTACCCAACTCCTTCTACATAGATCTATAGAAATGAAACGTGAATGGAGTACCTCATTCTAAAATGATCAAAGTAGGCCCCCTATACAAAGGAACTATATCTTAAATGTAAATCTTGGTAAATATCTATGAAATATAGGTAGTTTAAACTGGAATGAAATGGACATATTTGGTCAATATATCTGCCACGCCCTTATTTTAAACTAGTCAAAATATAGTTTGCAATGTCTGGCTCTTCTACCTGGTTTTAAAAGGTTTAGAGTCACCACCTAAGTTTTAGAAAAAATTTAGGAAAATTATTTGAAAAATGTAAACTCTGTTTTAGTCTGCAGAAAACCGTTGAAATTCTAGGTAAGGGTCTTATTTACTCCAAGGGGAAGATGTTAGGCACATCTCGAAGCCTATCCGAAGATAGTCTTTAAACCTAGTCTAAGATATATACCAGGAAAAATATTTATTTCATTATTACCTGCTAAAAAAGATTAAAAGAGTTATAGAAAAAATATGTTAAAATGATTTGAAAATTATTTTTAAAAATGTATGAGGTACACAAAATATATAAATGATATATGAGAGTGATATATAGGGTGTATGTATATTGATAAGTAGTAATTTGAACAAATTAAAAAAAATATGGTAATATAATTTAAAATTGCTTTTATAGTGAAAGATATAAGTGGGTATGTAGAAAGTATTGATATACATATAATATACTAATGATATACGTGATATATATAGTGTAAAGGTAGATGTGAGATAGTTGTAGAATGACAGACATGTAATTATATAGAGTGTAAAATAATATATGTAGGGTGAAATATATATGCATAACTAGATGTGTATTGTAAATGTCTTATAAATATTGATATGCATGGTATAAAAGTAATATGTATAACATATATATGGGTATATGAAATAATATATGTAATATGTATAAGGATATAAAATAATGTGTAATATATACACACACACACACACACATACACACACACACATATATATATACACACACATTATATATATATACACACACACACACACACATATATATATGCACATATATACACACACACACACACACACACACATATGTATGTATGTATGTATGTATGTATGTGGAGATAAATTATGAGAGAAATTAGTCCATTATATGTGGATAATAAAATAATTATGTATGATGTATGACATGCAAAAAATAAATATGTATAAATGGATGCTAATGTATGAGTAGAAAGTAATTTAAAAATATGAACATATGAGTGGATAAAATAGTAAGTATATATATAAAATAAATAAATAAATAAATAAATATACATGTGTACGTAATAGTATATCAAGAAATTTTAATATAATAATACGTAATGTACTTTTGTAAAATAATATATATGCATAATACCTCATACTTGAGCTTTTAGAAGAAAAAATTTGAATTGGGCCAAACAACTGGCTAAAAAAAAACTGCAAACATATTTATTTTGAAAAATAATAATTAGGCCAACAACCCACGTTAGCAATAGTGACAGATTATTTTGGACCTGAATTTAAGCAAATTATTAGTTTAAAAAAATTGGACAAGCAGCCCACTTTAGCCATAATGGACAAATTTTAATTATTTAAGTTCTAATAGAAAAGTCATTTATTGCTTCTTTTATTCTTAATTTGCCTGAAAAGAGAAATTTGTACTTTCTTTTAAAATATTGCATATAAAAGATTTGAGATAATATCAAACCTTTAAAAAAAAAAGAGAATACCATTTTTATTCACTTGCTTGAAAATCTTTTAGACAACAATATAATACGAAAATACAATTATATTCACAACATGCTTATGAAAAGAAAATCCACTCCAATGACAAAGAGAAAGTCGTTCACTAATATCGTAGGTTGGCACTAAACCACAAACACATATAAAGTAAGCAGGTAATCAAAATAAAAAAAGAAAGTCGTAAGGAAGAAACTAAAAAGTGTCGGCCTCTTTTCAAGAGATTAATTCCTGATATTTAACCCCGAGTGATGTGGTGGTCCTATTAGCTGCTGGCACATGTATGTTGGCCATGATGTCATGAGAACTCTCAGCTCTGATTGATGTCATGAAAAAAATAGTAAAGGATTAGAACCATTTAACTAATTTAAGAAAATACATAAAGAACAAAGTTTCAAAAATTAAAGAAGGGTGTTAATAATTCCGAGGCAAGTATAATCTCTCTAGATATTTCTATTTCTCCAAAAATTAGTCAAAATAGCAGGCATACTATAAGACAAGTTTAAAATTCAAGTTCCAAACAGATAAAATATCTCTTTAAATCAAATTTGAGTATAGTTATTGAAACCCCAAGTTTGCAACAAACACATAGAGAGACAACACTCTAAAAATAAGTAAATAAAATAACTCATATCCCTTATTACTATTTTGATTAAAGGATCATTTCAACACATACAAACAATTAACCTATTAAGAGGGCCATTCCACTTAAACAAATGAAAAGTAACAAATACATATAATCATACACATTGATCCTTAAAAAAATAACTTAAATTCATGTCATCCCACAACCATACTTGCACACATGATGAAGATTTTAGGAATGTAAACTCAAAAATGAATTTTAAGGAAAAGATGAGGTGGTTCATTTGCAAGGACCATTACCATTATATTAACTATTTCTTTAAATATAAATTACTATTAGTTAAACCTAAACTTATGTAAATGCTTGATAATCTAAAAGAATACTTACTCAAATCAAAATCTTCAAACAAGAAAGAAAAATAGTTTCAAAGTTTCATTTCACCTCTTTCATACTTATCATTTGAAAACTTCATTAGGTTCAACATTTTCAAAGGGAAGGGCAATGTTTTTTGGCATCTAGAGAAAACAGTTATGATCAAGATGCGGGGAGCAAATATTTAACTAAATCATATAGATATTGGGTAACCATTTTATGCCTAACATTATTGGAGACTTTTCATGTTAACTTAGAGGCTAGGAGGCAGCGCCAATAAATTAGAAACATAACTACGCATTTATAATGATATTCAAACAATCAAATCAATGTCACAATGACATCAAAATGGGTAACCAACCAACATTTAAAATTTTAAACTTCATGGAGTTGTTTCAAGCTAAATCATGATTGTAAATATTCTACCAACATACAATAATGATAAACTAAAATGAAATTAAGAAGGGATAGAATTTATCTTGTGTTGTGCAGCGATTGAGGTCGTAAATTATCAAGTACTAGGCTAGAGACTCCAACTCCAAAACAAATATGAAGAGCGAAGGAAAGACAGTGCAAAGTAAGAACGAAAAGCATAAAGAAACGAAGAATGAGCAGTATATTTATCTCTGTCCATAAGTCTCTGTTTTATTTTTCAATGTTTCTCTCCCGTCTCTCTATTTTGTGTCGCTCTCTGTGTGTGGGTTTTCTTCCAGTGAGTACATCTGTTTCTAACTTTATTTCTAACTCTATTTTTTTTAAATCTGTGTCCCTCTATCTATAACTCTCTGTCTGTTTCTCAATCTCTTTCTCTACGTCTATTTCCTCTCTCCTTATTTATGGGTTTCCTCTCCTATCTCCTCCTACCTCTCTCAAAGAGTGAAGAACTCCGCTTTTATAGACCGCCCCCCAAGTTTTATAGATGAAACTTGGGAGTGTGGGGGGGGGGGGGGGACAAAAAGAAGTTGAGGATTCAAACTTTGAATCCTCCAATCTTGACAAGACAAAAACGTGAGAAAAGAGAAGAAATCTGAAAACATTAACTAAAGGAAAGAGCATACCTATTTCAGACTATTAGAGAGGATGGAGATGACCTCCTCCTTCTCCTCACGCCAACAGTGAAGAAGGTACAGGGGTTCTACGAGATTTTCGGTAGATTTCGAGGTTTGGGGGTGGGTGTTATAGATGAATGGGGTCAGGGGAGATCTGCATGCATAGAGGGGAGGGGGTCACAGGGTGTGTTTGGACGATGAAGAGTGAGGGTGAGATGGGTAGGAATTAGGGATTGTCGGGTGTTCTAGGAATGGGGCGGGTTAGTTATTAAACGAGTTTGGGTCAATTGATTTGGGCTGTCTGATCTTAAGATCAAACGGTTGGAATTAAAAGAAGTAAAATAATATATTAAAGGGAGGAAAAGAATAAATAAATAGAGGTCGTTGAATCAAAATAGACGGATGAGATTAGAGGAAAATAAGCAAAATCCTTGTGCTTGCCTACATGGCGTACATGGATTGGCTGAATCTTGGTGGCATTGATTGAGGTGTAAAAATGGTCAGATTTTGGCTCAGATTACGGCTAGAATTGCAATTTAAAACAGGGCCAATTCATTTTAATTGTAGTCACTTTCTTAACAAAATAACATTAACTTGATAAAATATAAAATCATCATTTCATACTTGAAATATAAACAAAAATCAAGATGCATTATTAATCAATTAATTTAATTAAGCTTCTAAATGTAAATAAAATAAAATATTTATTCGTGAAAATGGGTCAATTTATTATTTAAATTATAATTGACTAAAAATTTTTAAATGTTTTTACTATTCAAAATCACAAGAAATAATATATATATATATATATATATATATATATATATATATATATATATATATATATATATATATATATATATACTATGGCAAGATATTATCCAAAAAAATAGTTTTATAATATTTTCAACAATCTAAACATTTATTTTATTTCATTTTAAATTTCAGAAGCTTAAAATAATTAATCAAAAATATGGAGAGACAAAATTGGGTGTCAACAATATCCATAGTAACCTAAATAACATCAAACTTCCAAATTTTGTGTCAACCCTTCCACAAAGTCTATAGCAATTCGTCCCCACTTTAATTTACGTATATGCATCCTCGAAGTCATACAATGTAGATTTCGGTGCTCATACTTCACCTGCTGATAATTCAAGCACTGAGATACATATTGCATGATATCTCTCTTCACCTGACATCACCAATAGTATTTCTTTTAATCATGATATATCTTTGCTACCCCGGGTGAATAGAATAATACCTCAAACTGTGAGCATCTTTCATGATTAATTTGGTCAAATCATCTATCCTTGGTTTACAAATATGGCCCTTGATCCTTAAAGTACCTTTAATATCAATAAATGCATCCATCTTCTTGGTAAGCCATGAAATTATGGCTTAATTTATATCAAAACATAGAATTTTTAAGTTCTCAATGCATTTTCTAGACTAAGCTCTGATGATATTTTGATATTTTGTAGGAAAAAGACTCATATGCCAAAAATGGAGAAAAAGGGAAAAAGGTGGAGAAGAAGAACAAAATATGCAGCTAAAGGCAAATGACCAATTCGATGGTCAATAGAAAAGCCACATCCATTGCAGAAATTGATAGAAAATCAAGCCATAAAAAGATGCATTCTATAATGCTATTCTGCGATTCGTAGATCAGTATGCGGCAAAAAATGAAAGGAAAGGTCAAGGTCTATTTTGCGGACTCCTGAAGCAATTTGGTAACCGCAGACCAAATTTACAAATTCATTCTGTGATCGCAAAATTTGACAGATAACCTAAGGCACAAATTAAAGACCCGCTCTACGGTCCCTAATCTAATAATGCAAACTGTAAGTGGGAACACGGTGACATTTTTTCAATTCTTGTACTCCAACTTTTGAGCCATTAAAAAGTAATTCTAGATTTTTGTTCATATCAGATACTAGGACATAGAAAATATAGAGAGGGAAAGTGAAAAAGGAGAAGTGTGCATATATGTAAGATAAATTCTTACACTTATTGCTAGTAAAATTAAGAGCATATTTGGAAAGCCACCTGATAATTGGATTTGAGTGTAATTGGGTGTAATTACATAGTTTGACATGTTTGTTTGACAAGTAATTACATGGTCAATAGGGAATTTGGTGTAATTACACTCTCTAATTCCTAAACGGGGGGTGGGGGGTTGAGAATTGCAGATAATTACATGGTGTAATTACAAGATTAGTGTTTATTTTTTTTTGTTTTTATTTTAATTTTATCTTCATTTTAATTACGTTTTTATTTTCATTATTTTAACTTTATTATTTTTAAAATATTTTTTATATTATACTATTTATCTTTTATTTCCTTTCTTCTCATTTTCCAATCTTTACTTCTTGTGATTCCATGTAATTGGCCGTATTTTTTAATTTTATTTTTATTTAAAAAATACATTATTATTCTAGTATTTAAATTAATGTAGAATTTCATTGTTGAATGATGTTATAGACTTATTTTTCATTTCTTTGAATTATATCTTTTTAAGTTATATTGGAACTTATTTTAAGTTATGTTGAAATTTGACATAAGAGTAATATATTTACTTTTTTTAAAAAAATCTGAATTTAAATTATATTTTTGATTCTACTTTATTTGTTTAGTAGTATTGACTTGTTATTTCACATTGTATGCCATTCATTTTTTAGTTAGAATTGATAAATTATTATTTATCAAATATTTAAATAATTTTATGGTATTATGTTTATAAATATTAATATTTTTTTTCAAACATGCATTCCGTGATATTTTTAAAAAATATGAATTTTAATTTTTATAAATTAAATTAAAATATTATTAAATTTAAAAATATGTAACAATTATTTTTTATCATATTAGTTAAAAATAGATTGTCATGCCCCGAGTCTACACCCTGGACGGAACACGGTACTTAGGGTCACAGGTAACCCCAAGTCAACCCTTGGTCTATTATATACTGGTATTCTGAGTAAGACATGTATAGTGGAAGCTTTGAAATAATAACATAACACATATATAACAACTAAAACTGAACATAAAGTTTAAAACATCTGAACGATCTGAAAGACTGAAATCAAGTCTGTGTCTAAAAGCCATCTAGCTGATGAGTTGCTGGGACAAGCCCCCCAGCTAACTTGAGTCTAACTGAAAGTAATGAAATGACTGAAAGGACTGAAAGTAATGAAATGACTGAAAGAAATGAAATAACGCCCTTGAAAGATGAGGACTCACGCTTCTGCTACTGAGGAGGATCTGAACTACGGTGACTAACGACGCTGAGTTTGAGCACCTGCGGCTGTTTCATAAAACGATACAACAATAAAGTATGCGTCAGTACTTTGAATGTACTGAGTAAGTGAGAGAAAACATGATGCTGGATATAAACAGCTAAACTGAAATGACGTGCAATGACCAACTAATATACTGAACTGAAACAATTAAAGTAAGCTGAGATGGCCAAGATGACCCTGTCTGATGGTCAAAGACATGCCTAAGTTTGAAATACTGAGTCTGGGATATCACACTGAACTGACGTGAACTGACTAATCTGAGACTGAACTAAGCTGACTAGTGGGAGAGTCTATAACCGACATATAACCACATGAGCTAGACGTGGAGTCCGATGTTATACGCCCCATCATAGGACCCAATATACCTTTCCAGGGTATAGAGGCATGAGCTAGGTGATCACAAAAGTCTGGGGTCAATCAGGCCAATAAATACTATAACCTACGTTGACAACGTAGTTTTGGGAACCTGGGTACGCTGGAACCCCAGTCCGCTCGGTCTAAGTCCTGCTCCCACTGGAATACCTAAACTAAATACCAAACTGATAGCTTGAAACTGGTGTCCAAGAGTAGTCAGGGATATATAACTGAAAGTACCCTGAGAGTCTTATCGAATAAGATTCTGAAACTGGGTTCTAGACTGGTCAGAGCTGCTTATCTAGAAGCGTTGTAACCGTCTAAGAACAAACTGTAATTTGACTGGGGTCCTGCGGCTAGTCAGATCTGTCTGTCTAAAGTGTCATGACCACCTAGTGGACCAATGAAACTGAGTTTTGAGTCTGATTTTGCTAACTGAGAGTTATCACAGACACCCCAAGAAATTCTGTAGTCAAACTAATCAGTTGAAAAATTCTAAATAGCAGTGACGAATTTCTATGTTCTAACTAAACTGAACTACTAAGTAGCTAATAGAGAATTCAACTTATTCCGACAACACGAGAATCCACAATATGGCAAGATTTTCAAGAAATAAGGAAATCTCATCCGACAAGCATTATTATAGTTTTCCTATTCATATCAGGGCTAAAATCATTCTTATCAAGGGAGTGATTACTCAACATCGAAACAATAACGAATACTAGAAAATCAGCCCAAATCACACTTCACAAACCATGAGAAATTTAATATATAAATGCGTTTCACTCGAAAACTCAGGGCTTAAATTCACTTTTACAGGAACATCAATAATTTGGTCAAGAACTGATGAAGGACATATCAACAATAAACATGAATATCATTCTAGGCAAAATCAACGAAAACAAACGTGTACTCTTTTCATACTCAAAAACTCAGGGCTAAGACTAATAGAGAAACTGTAAGAGGGTTTTTGGGGGGACACAAGGGAAGAACTATCCCCTTGTTGAATTCCCACATACCTGACTAAAAATTCTCCGAAAGAGATAACTTGAACTGCTGTAATGGAGGAAAACCCTAAGCTTGCTTGAGAGTTTCTTGAGAGGAGAGCTTATGATGATTTTCTTTCTGACAATTGAGTGGGAATGAGGGAGGAACTATTTTGTCCCTCTAAATACCCTTAAAATTTCCTAAAACGACCTAGTTTATGATCTAGGAGGTTAGGAATTTACAAGAAAGTCCCTAGACTAAAACCTAAAATCAGGTCGACGGAGTCCCAATAGGTCACTCAATGAGTTGTTGGTTGAGACCATCACTTGTTGGGACCTCTCGTTAGGTCTACTGCCTGAAAGTCACTGAAGTCACCACGGGGACCTAACGACTTGTTACTATGGGCCACGACCCGTGGCATCACTTGTCAAGTACACTGCCCCAAATTCCAAAAATTCCCTTCTACCTGGTAATGACTCATCCCACGACTCGTTACCTTCCCTTTAGCTGAGAACCAGTACCCCCCATGACTCCCTATGAAGACTCGTTATAACGAACAACGAGTCATTACTTCGCTCGTTCTGCAACTTTTGCCCCAGTTTTCAGCCAACTTCCAGATTTGATCTCGGGTCAAATCTTGGGCATCTTCGTGGTATTACAATATCTCCCCCTTGGGAACATTCGTCCTCGAATGTAGGAAAACACATTGGAAAGCAGAGAATAACAATTATAAATTTTCAAATTCTGTTCATTTTACTCCAAAACTGATGGAATGACTACTTCCGTTTCACAATACATAACTGAACTGTATTCACTTTTCATATATAGATCCAAAATCATAAAGGAAGCTTAAACACATGGATTGAACCCAACAACTAAATTGGTTTCTAAGGCAAAACTAATATTTTAAGTTGTAACAGAGTTGGTAGAGAACAACTGTGGGTATTTGGCCATCATATCTGCTTCAGCCTCCCACGTAGCTCCCTCAACCTGCTGATTTCTCCATAAGACCTTAACTAAAGCTATGTCCTTGTTCCTTATCTTACGAACTTGACGGTCAAGGATATGGATTAGGGCCTCCTCATATGAGAGATTATCCTTTATTTCTACACTATCCAATGGCACAACTGAAGTTGGATCTCCGATGCACTTCTTCAAAAGTGACACATGGAATACAAGGTGCATAGCTGCTAATTCTGAAGGTAATTCTAGCTCATGGGCTACATTGCCAATATGCCTCAAAATTCTATAGGGTCCCACATATCTCAGAATGAGCTTTCCCTTCTTTCTAAACCTCATCACCCCTTTCATGGGAGAAATTTTCAAATACACCCAGTCATCAACTGCAAACTCCAAATCTCTTCTCTTCACATCGGCATAAGATTTCCGACGACTCTGAGTTGTTTTCAATCTTTCTTGGATGAGTTGAACTTTCTGCATTGCCTCGTGAACTTAGTCGGCCTTATCAAGGTAGCTTCACTAACCTCAAACCACCCTATAGGAGATCTACACCTTCTACCATATAATGCCTCAAACGGGGCCATCTAAATGCTAGAGTGGTAGCTGTTGTTGTACGCAAACTCGGTAAGAGGCAAGTGGTCATCCCAATTGCCCTTAAAATCGTTCACGCACACTCTCAACATATCTTCTAGGATCTAAATGGTCCACTCAGCTTTCCCATCTGTCTGCGGGTGAAAAGCTGTGCTGAGCTTGACCTGGGTATCCAGTCCCTTCTGAAAGGACTTCCAGAAATGAGAGGTGGATTGGGTACGTCTGTCTGAAATGATGGATAAGGGCATCCCATGAAGTCTGACCAGCTCCTGGATATAAAGTCTAGCATAGTCCTTAGCTGAATCTGTGGTTTTAACTGGGAGAAAATGTGCTGACTTAGTCATCCGGTCTAATGCTACCCAGATTAAGTCATGCTGCCAACGACTCTGAGGTAGACCTGTAATGAAGTCCATGTTTACTTCTTCCCACTTCCATATGGGTATGCTGATATCCTAAGTCATGCCTCCTGGTCTTTGATTCTCTACCTCGACTTGCTGGCAATTCGATCACTTGGCTACGAATTCAGCAATGTCTCTCTTTATGTCGTTCCACCAGTAAATATCTCGCAAATCGTGGTACATTTTAGTAGCACCAGGCTGAATGGAGTATCTCGAGTTGTGTGTTTCAGCCAATATCTGCTGTCTCAACTCACTAACATCCGATACGCACAATCTGCCCTGGTAATGGAGCACACCATCTCCCTCTTTGGAGAAAGTTTCTATTTCTTTTATGAGAACTACTTCCTTAAGCTTGAGTAAGATGGGATCTTCGTCTTATTTGGACTTCACTTAAACTACCAAGGAGGAATCTGACCCACTTTGCATTACCACTCCACCCTCGGCTGAATCCATCAACTGTACTCCTACCGAGCTAGCCTGTGGATATCTTTTACCATTTCCTTCTTTCCCTCTTCAACATGAGCTACGCTTCCCATAGACAACCTGCTTAGTGCATCAGCCACTACATTGGCTTTGCCCGGGTGATGCAATACACTCATGTCGTAGTCTTTCAGTAGCTCCAACCACCTTCTCTGACGAAGATTTAGGTCCTTCTGACTGAACACATACTGAAGGCTCTTATGATCTATGAACACATCCACGTGAGCCCCATATAGGTAATGTCTCCATATTTTTTAGCACAAACACCACCACTGCCAACTCTAAGTCATGAGTTGGATAGTTCTTCTCATGAACTTTGAGTTGTCTGGAGGCGTAGGCTATCACCTTGCCCTTCTGCATCAGAATGCGACCGAGTCCAACTATGGAAGCGTCACAATAGACAACCAACCCATCTGTTTGTTCTGGCAAGGTCAAAACTAGAGCAGTAATGAGTCAAGTCTTCAACTCCTGGAAACTCTTCTCACACGCATCCGACCATTGGAACTTTACTTTTTTCTGAGTTAACTTAGTCAGAGGAGATGATATAGAGGAGAAACCTTCCACAAACTGTCGGTAATAACCAGCTAAGACCAGAAAACGCCTGATTTCTGTCGGAGAGGTAAGTCTGGGCCAATCTTTCACTACTGCTATCTTTTGAGGATCAACCTGAATACCTTCACCCGAGATCATGTGACCTAGGAAAGTTACAGACTTTAACCAGAATTCACACTTGCTGAACTTAGTGAACAACTGGTAGTCTCTGAGCGTCTGAAGCACTATCCTTAGGTGATTAGCTTGATCTTCCTCATTTCTAGAGTATACCAGAATGTTGTTGATGAACACAATGATGAATATATCCAGATACTGCTTCAAGACTCTATTCATCAGGTCCATGAAGGCTGCGGGGGCGTTAGTTAGCCCAAAGGACATAACCACAAACTCGTAGTGACCATACCAAGTTCTGAATGCTATTTACGGTATGTCACACTCTCTGACCCTTAAATAATGGTACCCCGACCTGAGATCTATCTTCGAAAAACAACTGGCTCCCTGAAGTTGGTCAAATAGTTCGTCAATTCGAGGAAGGGGATACCTATTTTTGACTGTGACTTTGTTCAGCTGACGATAATCTATGCACATTCTGAGGATACCATCTTTCTTACACACAAATAGTACTAGACCACCCCATGGAGAGATGCTGGGTCTGATAAAACCCTTGTAAAGAAGATTTTTTAGTTTCTCCTTCAACTCCTTAAGCTCAGCTGGAGCCATTTTATAAGGAGGGATGAAGATGGGCTGAGTATCTAGAAGGAGGTCTATTCCGAAGTCTATTTCCCATTCAGGGGGAACTCCGGGAAGATCCTTAGGAAATACATCTAGGAACTCACTGACCACTGGAACTGACTGGATGGTTGGGGTCTTAGAGTTGGAATCTTTGACCCAAACCAGATGATAAATACATCCCTTGGAAATGAGCTTCTGGGCCTTAAGGTAGGAAATAAACCGACCCTTAGGCGCTGAACTACTGCTTGTCCATTCTAACACTAGCTCATTATGGAACTGAAACTTGACAACTCTAGTTCTGCAGTCAACTGAGGCATAGCCGCAGTGTTACCAGTCCATGCCGAGGATAAAATCAAAACGACCATGTCTAACTCTATGAGATCAACTGGAATGACTTTATTCAGGACTGAGACTGGGCAATTTGTATACACCCGGTTGGCTCTAACTGACTTGCCAACAGGAGTGGAGACTGAGAATGGTTCTGAGAGGACCTCTGGACTGATATTGAAATGGAATGCTACGTAGGGAGTCACGAATACAAGGGTGGCTCCTGGATCTAGGAGGGCATACACGTCCAAATGAAAGAGGCATAACATACCCGCGACTACGTCAGGTGAGCTTTCCTAATCCTAACAGGAAGACACTGCATGAAATCGATTTTGGTGCTGACCGCCATCTGTGCCTAAGGTGCTGTCCTGCTGAGCTGGTCGACCTGCTGGAGCTGATGATGTGGTGGATTGTGCTTTCCCCCGTCCTGCTGATGGGCAATCTTTAAGCCGATGATCAAGTTGTTCACAACCAAAGCAGCCCTCTCTACCTTAAAGACATTCTCCCAGGTGGTTTCTGTGGCATTTGGGGCAAGCTGGATATCTATTTCTGGCACTATAGCTCTGAGACTGAGAGCCAGATGCTCCTCCCCTCTGATCCTGGCTGGACCGAAAGGTTGGGGCGCTGGCTGAGCTGGGTGTTGGGGCTCTCTGTTGCTGTTGCTGTTGCTGTGGGTGGATACTACCGCTAGACCTCTGATGGCCATGATCTGACTGGCCAGTCCTTGCCCGTTTGTTCTTTCACTCCATATCCTTCAATTTTTCGGCCTCTATCTGCTGGGCATAGACAATCAGGCTGGATAGGACCATATCCCTAATCAACATCTCTGTCCTACACTCCTTGAGGACCAGGTTCGACACTCCGTTCACAAACTTCAACATACGAGCCCTTGGCTCGGATACCATCTCTGGAGTGTACTTAGACAGCCTGGTAAACTCCAGAGCATACTCCTCCACTGTTCTATTCCCCTGTCTCAAGTTCATAAACCCAACCATTTTTGGCTCCCTCAGCTCCCAAGGGAAAAATCTGTCCAGGAAGGCTGTGTTAAACTCCTCCCACTCCACCGGTCCTGCTCCCACTAGCCGCCCCTCTTTCCACAGTTCGTACCATACCTAAGCTACCACTTTTAGCTGGTAGGCAGCTAGATCAACACTCTAGAGGAGCTGACACCCATAATACGGGTGATCTTCTGAATCTCGTCTATGAACTCTTGGGCATCTTCCCTTACTTTGGATCCCTGAAAAGATGGAGGGTTCATATGGGTGAAGTCCCGCACCCTAGCAGCAGCTGTGGATCCGTTGTTGTTATCCGGTACTACTTTTTGGTTCACCTAATTAGTGACAGTTTGGGCGAGCAATTGAATGGCTGCCCTCAATTCAACGATTGACAACGAATCATCCTGTGGGGCCGATGGGGCTGGTGGAGTAGTTTGTTGGGCATTTCCATCCCTCCTTCCATTTCCGCATCGTTGAGGCATATTTGACTTAAACGAAGCAGAGCACGAGTTATAAGGATGTTTCTGGAATTGAACTTTAACGCATGATACAGAGTATGAACAAAAGAAAGTTTTCCTAATAATATCTCGTAGCCTCCTCATCATAAGTGTGACGCGCTTCACACCCATGAAAAGGACTCTACTCGATGCGGCTTTCAGACATTCTGAAGATACTCTAAACCTATCGCTCTGATACCAGGTTTGTCACGCCCCGAGTCTACACCCTGGATGGAACATGGTACTTGAGGTCACAAGTAACCCCAAGTCAACCCCCGATCTATCATACACTGGTATTCTGAGTAAGACATGTATAGCGGAAGCTTTGAAATAATAACATAACACATTTATGACAGCTAAAACTGAACCTAAAGTTTAAAACAACTGAACGATCTGAAAGACTAAAATCAAGTCTGTGTCTGAAAGTCATCTAGCTGATGAGCTGTTGGGACAAGCCCCCTAGCTAACTTTGAGTCTAACTGAAAGTAATGAAATGACTGAAAGAAATGAAATGACTCCCTCGAAAGATGAGGACTCATGCTTCTGCTACTGAGGAGGATCTGAACTGCAGTGACTAACCACGCTGAGTCTGAGCACCTGCAACTATATCATAAAATAATATAGCAATAAAGTATGCGTTAATACTTTGAATGTCTGAGTAAGTGAGAGAAAACATGATGCTGGATATAAACAACTAAATTGAAATGACATTCAATGACCAACTAATATACTGAGGTGAAACAACTGAAGTAAGATGAGATGGCCAAGATGACCTTGTCTGATGGTCAAAGACATGCATTAAGTCTGAAATACTGAGTCTAGGATATCACATTGAACTGATGTGAACTGAACTGAACTAACTAATTTGAGACTGAACTGAGTTGACTAGTGGGAGAGTCTATAACCGACATATAACCACGTGAGCTAGACGTGGAGTCCGATGTATACACCCCACCAGTAGGAGCCAATATACCTTTTCAGGGTATAGAAGCATGAACTGGGTGATCACAAAAGTCTGGGGCCAATCAGGCCAATAAATACTGTAACCTACACTGGCAACATAGTTCTGGGAACCTGGGTGCGCTGGAACCCCGGTACACTCGGTGCTAAGTCCTGCTCCCACTGGAATACCTAAACTAAATACCAAACTGATAGATCGAAACTGGGGTCCAGGACTAGTCAGGGATATATAACTGAAAGTACCCTGAGAGTCTTATCGGACCAGATTCTAAAACTTGATTCTAGACTGGTCAGGGCTACTTATCTAAAAGCGTCATAACCGTCTATGAATAAACTGATTTGATTGGGGTTCTACGGCTAGTCAGATCTGTCTGTCTAAAGTTTCATGACCGCCTAGCGGACCAATGAAACTGAGTTCTAAGTCTGATTCTGCTAACTGGGAGGTATCACAGACACCCCAAGGAATTCTGTAGTCAAACTGATCAGTTGACAAATTCTGAATAGCACTAAGGAATTTCTACGTTCTAACTGAATTGAACTACTAAGCAGCTAACAGAGAATTCAACTTATTCCGACAACACGGGAATCCACAATATGGCAAAATTTTCAAGAAATAAGGAAATCTCATCCGACAAGCATTATTATAGTTTTCCCATTCATACCAGGGCTGAAATCATTCTTAGCAAGGGAGAGATTACTCAACATCAAAACAATAAGGAATACTAGAAAATCAGCTCAAATTACACTTCACAAACCATGAGAAATTTAATATATAAATACGTTTCACTCGAAAACTCAGGGCTTAAATTCACTTTTGCAGGAACATCAACAATTTGGTCAAGAGCTGATGGATTTCATTTCAACAATAAACATGAATATCATTCTAGGTGAAATCAACAAAAACAAACATGTACTTTTTTCATACTCGAAAACTGAGGGCTAAGACTGATAGAGAAACTGTAAGAGGGTTTTTGGGGGGACACAAGGGAAGAACTATCCCCTTGTTGAATTCCCACATACCTGACTAAAAATTCTCCGAAAGAGAAAATTTGAACTGCTGCAATGGAGGAAAACCCTAAGCTTGCTTGAGGGTTTCTTGAGAGGAGAGCTTATGATGATTTTCTTTCTGAAAATTGAGTGGGAATGAGGGAGGAACTATTTTGTCCCTCTAAATCCCCTCAAAATTTCCTAAAACGGCCTACTTTAGGATCTAGGAGGTTAGGATTTACAAAAAAGTCCCTATACTAAAACTTGAAATCAGGTCAACGGAGTCCCAACGGGTCACTCAACGAGTCGTTGGTTGAGGCCACGAATCGTTGGGACCTCTCATTATGTCTACTGTTTGAAAGTCACTGAAGTCACCACGGGAGACCTAACGACTCGTTACTCCGGGCCACGACTCGTAGCATCACTCGTCAAGTACACTGCCCCAAATTTCAGAAATTCCCTTCTACCTGGTAATGACTCATCCCACGACTCGTTACTATTCATGATGGGTTGTTAGATGACTCGTTACCTTCCCTTTAGATGAGAACCAGTACTCCCCACGACTCCATATGATGACTCGTTGTAACGAACAACGAGTCATTACTTCGCTCGTTCTGCAACTTTTTTCCCAGTTTTTAACCAACTTCCAGATTTGATCCCGAGTCCAATCTTGGGCATCTTTGGGGTATTACATATATATTTGTTAATTAATATATTTTTTAGAGATAATATATATCTTAAATAGCTAATTTAGTATTATTTATAAAGACACAAATTTGTCAGATATTAATTTTTGATAATTAACTTTTACTTTAAAATTTTAATCTAACTGTGTAATTACACTTGTGCAACGAAATAGTATGCTTGTAATTACACTGTAATTACATCATGGCAAATAAATAGGTCATCGTAATTATTATACTGTGTAATTACTAGATTGTGTAATTACTACCTTAGTAATTATACCAATTCCAATTACACAGTGGCTTTTCAAACAAACCCTAAAGGAATCTTTCAACTACTTATTGTGGAGCTTGTGTTACTCCTATAATTAAATGTAAACATTAATGTATTTATCTCTCTGCCATTTCTCTTCATTTATTGTTGATAAAATGAGTGGCTAAACCCATCTAAGGTTGTGGTTAGTAATGTGGGGGGTATCTAATTGGGTCTTCTAGATATAGTACTTTGCTTGTAGAATGTTTCATGGTTACTATTCATCTTTTCACTTTAATAATTTTGATGCTTGCGAACATCAACGTGCGCCTTTATTCTTAACTTGCTTGACCAAAGAAATTTAGATTAGGAAAAAGATTGAATAGCAAGGATTTAAGGCTTCCAATCCTCATCTAAAGACTTGGGCTATTGCAAGTATAGTCAATTCGTAATATTCGATGAAGGTTTGTTAGTATACACTCAAGGGCCGGAAGGACTTGAAGTGATACTCCTATAATTGGGCTAAAAGACTTTAGAGGAACCTAAGACTCATTACTTATGAACATGCATTTCTACAAATGAAGTCTATAAGTTAGACCCATTTGCATTACTCCTCATTTGAAGTAAAACCTTAGGTAGTTTCTTTTAAATAGTACAATTTAGTAAAAGTATCATAGAAATTAATAGTTCAAACATAACCCTCCCCTCCTTTACCTTTTAGAAGTCAAGACTTCAAGTTGGGCATTGCCCTTTACTTGTAATTTCTCTCTTGTATTCATTATGGGATTCGATCTCAACCTAGTTGGATTCTATAATTGAAACAGTGATCGCTTTATACCGTCTTATAGTGTAGTTTGGGCGATATTAAATTTTACCGTCATTGTCGAGGAATATATTTTAAAAATTATTATTTAGTGTAAAATTCTACTTTTAGTCTTTATTTCTCATTTTACTTTTTATTTGGTGTTTGTGTCACTACAGGTGACGTGGATAAAAAGGTGGGTGTCGAGAATTTAGCACAAGCTAACTTTGCTAGTGCCATCTGACCTCCACCCATAGTCGAAAATGCAAATATCAATGTGTCTGACACCATGTTTTATCTTCTTAGCATGAAGGGTCTATTCGGGGGCCTAGCACATGAGGACCTGAATAGGCATTTGAAGAATTTTGTGGAGATTTGCTCGATCTAGAATATTTTCAACATCTTTCAAAATCTATCTAGTTAAGCCTTTTCCCCTTCTCACTTACTGGGGAAGCCACCGAAGGAGTCAGTTACAACATAGTCCGAGTTGATCGAAGCATTCCTAGAAAGGTTCTTTTGTCCTTCCTAAATGATCCAACTTTGAGATGAAATAAACAAATGTCGGCAATTCCCATTAGAAGCTCTTCATGAGACATAGTTGCGATTCAACAAAAAAGATTTAAAAAGACCGAGTTATGATTTGGCCGATGTAGTTATCTTCCAGATCTTCTATAGGTCATTTGATAGGGTAAACAAGTCGGTGGCTAACAATGTGACGAAAGGATCCCTCATGGATCAATCTTTTGAGGTTGCTAATGGTTTGCTTGATTGTCACAAAAACTAATTGAGCTTAGCACACCCGAGACTCAGAGGTGGTTAGTGGAGGATCTTCAAAGGGATTGTCAAAGAAAGCTATTAGGAAGGAGGAGGAAAGAGATGGAATTATGGCACTATTGTTGACACAAATGATAGTGCTCACCAAAAATGTTATAGGGGCGACATTAGAAATGTGAATTCAATTGGGTCAAATGATATGGGGCCTAGAAGAGAAGAATGCGACAAAATATGTGAAGAAGAGGCCAACTATGTGAGCAATCAAGCGGGGGTTTTCCGATCAAACTACCAAGGATCAAATCAAGGAACCTTGGCAACAAGTTTAAGGGAATCAAGGTTACAATAAGGAGCATAATCACCAAGGTGGTGTGAATTGAAGAGATAATAATTATGGTGGTTTCGGACGGAGAGACAATAATCAAGGTGGCTCAAATTGGAGGGCTAATAACCATGATGGTCTTAGTTGGAGAGGTGGAAATCAAATAAATTAGAACTAAGGATATAATAATAGAAGCTCTAATGCATAGGTTCCTTCAAGGAATAGACAATATATCTCAAGCCAACCATCCATAAGTGACCTCGCAAGCTTAAATATAGAAGAAATGCTTGCAAGAGTGTTGAAGAGGATTGAGTCGACCGACTCCGTTATCAAAAAGGTTAAAGATGAGCTCTCCAACATGAGTCAATTGGTTATATCTCATTCGAGCCTATCAAGCAACTTGAGACACAAATCGATCAAATCTTGGCTACGCCAAACGAAAGGCAAAAGATCACTCTTTCGAGTGACACTATAGAAAATCTGAGAAACAATAAGGGGAAATGCCCATAAGCATGGCCATTACCACTCGGACTGGTAAAATAGTTGGGATAGATAAGGTAGAAGCAAACATGTTAGAGTTGATGAGGTTGTAAATGATGCACCGTCTGAAAGAGTGCGAACTTATATGGAAAAATCAATTCTTATTGAGGAAAGTGAAATTCCTCCCATCCAAAAGGAAGCGGTGGCATTGGATCGGCTCCTAAAATCCCTCTTCCATTCTCCTAAAGATTGAAGAAGAAAGTTGATAAGGGGAAGTTTTGTAAATTCTTGTCTACTCTTAAGCAATTGTTGGTGAACACCCATTGATCGACACTCTTGAGAAAATACCTAGTTATGCAAAATTCATGAAATATCTTATCACAAAAAAGAAGAGCTTTAGCTATGACACCATGGAGACCACACACCATTGTAGTATAATTGTTACAAGAACATTGGTGCAAAAGAAGGAAGATTCGATAGCTTTCACTATTTCATGCATCATTGGAGTATATCAATTTGCTAAGGCTCTTTGTGATCTGGGAGCTAGCATAAATCTTATGCCACTTTCAATTTACAAGAAGTTGGATTTTGGTGTCCCGAGGCCTATTACTATGAGGTTACTTATGGCAGATAGACCCATAAAAATTCTCATTGATTTTCTCCATGATGTTTTTGTCAAGGTGGACTGATTTATTTTCTCCATCAACTTTGTGATATTGAATCGTGAAGTTGATTTTGAAATCTGAATTATTTTAGAAAGACCATTCTTGACTATGGAAGAGCATTAGTGGATGTGCAAAGTGGTGAACTTAAGTTCCAAATGAACGATGATGATTTTATTTTTCATGTTTGCAAGTCAATGATGCAACTAAGGGATATGAGTATGATCTTGATGATTGATACTATTGATGAAGTTGTGGAAGCAACCATTGAAAGTGAGTATGTGAGGGAGGCCTTGGCAGAAATACTCATGAATTTTGATATTGATGAAATTGATGATAATTAAGAAGTGGTGAGTGTGCTTATAGGAGCGGGATATTATTCTTTTGTTACAAAGAAGATTGACCTTGACTTATTGAATAGAGAGACTCCTCCCACAAAACCTTCAATTATTGAACCTCCCATATTGGAGCTTAAGCCTCTTCCTACTCACCTAAGGTATGCATATCTTGGGCCAAATATGACACCTCCAATTATCATGTCGCTGGGTCTTCTTAAGGGCAAGTCGAAGCCCTATTGTCTGTATCAATTTTGTATTGATTCTTATATAATCTAATTACATTAAAATATCCACCCATTTAAAACCACCTATATAACTTGCCTTATATTTGCAAACTAATGACTAACCATTACCCTACTTTATAAAATATATTGATGGAGTCATGGAGGTAACTTAGGTCAATAAAGCAGGCTTCGATTTTGTTGATTCTCTGACAATATTGCTTGGAGTTTGAGAGACCAAAGTTGAAGATTCTATTTTCAACTCATTTTATCTAATTCAAGTAAGACTTTTTTAGGTTTTGGCGATAATTTTAGGATTTTAAATTTTTGAAAATCAATCATAATACTTGTCATTTTAAATCATTTTTTTTGTTCCAGTTGGCTCATACCTTTGGATGTATTTATTTACTAATGTTTGACATTATGTGGTTCCTATTTGAACTTTTCTATCTTTAATTTTAGAATTCTTTCAACTGGTGGGTGGGATTATTTATCTCTATGTGGTCCTTTTTTCATTTTGTGTAGTAAATTCCATTGAAGTTGATTTTAAATGTATGATAATACTATTTTCTATTTTTTAATGGATTTATTGTCACATATCTAAAAGAATCTTGAAAAGGTGGATCTAATATTTAATTATGTGGGTTGATGGGTCTTAAAATCACATTTGGTGTATATTAAAAGGCTTACTCACGTGTAACAATGTTATGAAGTAGAATTTCCCTCCTATATTGATATATAGTTTGAATACAAACAAAAAGTGAAATTTTGAGAGGTTAAACAACTTCTATTTATAGGACCGTTGGGTAACTAGTATATGGTGGAAGGAGGTTTGAGGAATAAGAACACTACAACATTTGCTGTCTAGCAAGTTCAATATATTAAAGTTATATGCAGTAGATGGAGTTGAAGTGATGGCGGATGCTCCTAACATTATTTACTATAGTGAGATCACATGTTCAACCTTTCTTAGTATTATTTCTGTAGATGACGCTCTTGTATAAGTTGGTGGTATAAATGTTGCCACTGATTATGATTTTTCTAATGAAATTCAAGCTATTGAACCTCATTCAAATGACTATGATAGTCAAGAGCTTGAACTATTTAGGAAGGAAAGGATGAAAGAAATAGATGAAAAGTTTGACGTGTATAAAACTTTGAATTATGGAATGACTTTTAAAGATATCAAAGAATCTAAAAGAGTAGTGACATTGTATTCCGTTACTACTATGAAGGATCTAAAGCTATTGAAGAGTGATACAAAGAGAGTTAGATATAAATTTGCAGATGGAGGCTTCTCCTTTGTTTGCTATGTTGCTAGAGATGGAAAAAACTAATGGTTCAAGATAAAAACTTTGAAGCAAGATCACAGTTGTGAACCAAATTTTGAGAATGATAGAGCTACTGCAAATACTTTAGCACATTAATTTAAAAAAAAATTAAAATAATGCTAAGTGTAAAGTAAAGGACATGAAGGAGACTTGGAGAAACACTTTAAGCAATCAAAGATCAAAAGAGTCAAACAACTTGTATTGGAGAAGTTGGAAGGTAATTACTTTGATAACTATAATAGGTTAGAGGCATATGCACAAGAGTTGATGGAAACCAATTTGAGAGTAGATGTGGTCAAAAATATATCAAATAATGCATTGGCGTAAGGAAGAAGAAGATCTCTTAAGATGTATTTGTGCTTCAATACTTTAAAACAAGATTGGAAAGGGGTTTTGGCCTTTAATAGGGCTGGATAACACTCTTTTAAAAAAAATGTTGGGGGACATACAAAATTTTGACACCATATGCAAAATAATATGGTGGATAACAACTTTACTAAATTATTTATTAAAAAATTTTTAGAAGCAAGACAAAAATTTCTAATGAAGAAGTTGAAATATATTTGACTGAAGGTAACTTTTTCTTGCTGTATTTTTTAAAATTATTTCTCACTAGTTTGGAGCTATTCTTTCATGAGTTGAGACTATTTTGTCAATGGTTTGGGAATATTTTCTCCTTTTTTTTACTATTTATGTTTCAATTCTTTTTCACTGTTCACGTGCTGCTTTTTCCCTATTTTTGTGTAATTTTTTTCACTGTTTTCTCACCTTTTTAAAAAATTTTTTTTTTGCTATTTTTAAAAAATATTTTGGGTAGTTTCTTACCTTTTTATCACAGTTTTTATGCATGCTTTTTCACTATGTTTGAGTTATTTTATCACCCTTTTTACATAGTTTTTGTGCAGGTTTTTTCCACTATTTTTGAGTTGTTTTTTTATAATTTTTTTTACTAGTTTGGAGCTATATTGTCACTTTTTCACTCATAAATTATTTTTTTAATATTCCTTCTTGTTTTATTATTTGATGGTAATGAATATGCTGAGGATTCGTGAAGAAGAATGTAAAAATTGAAAGGAAGATAATAGCTTTTATGGCATGAAACTATACAATGGTTATAAAGTTATTGTACAAGGGTATAACGTTGAATTTAGTGGAGATCATGATTATGAAGTGAGGGTATAGATTGACACAAAGTAAATATTATACTAAAAAATGTACATGTAGGGCATAGGACTTGACTAGAATCCCATGTCCTCATTCCACTAAAGCTCTAAAGCAAAAAAAAAAAAAAAAAGGATTGAACCTCTGAGTGAGATGCATTGATCTTATTTGAAGAAAGCTTATTTGTTGGTGTATAAGCATAAGTTGCAAACTTTTAAAGGTGAAAAGTTTTAAAAGATCAATCCGCATCATGCAATGGAGCCTTCACTTGCAAATAAAATGGTCGGTAGGCCAAAGGTAAAAAAGGCAACAAAAAAGGATGAGGTCAGAAAGAGAGAGAGAGAGTATGATCTTCCTCAAGAAAAAGACTCATAATAACTTGTGAATATTATAGTACAGTGTGGTCACAACATAAGAAACCAACTTCTAGGCCTAAGGTGATATCTGAAGCTAGAAGGTCTCAACAAAGAAAGTTGTCGTCATAATTTATTGGTACCAGGAAGATTAACTTCAAGGAAAGTGAAACAGGTGTAAATGTGCCTACCATAATCACCAAGAAAAGTCACTTGGAAAGTCAAAGAAAATAATGACCTCAAATAATTGGCAACAGAAAAGGAAAGAAAAGTAGGCAAGGCTACGAGGCAGAAGCATAAGAGCATTAAAAATTGCTTTTTGAATTGTCTTTATGACTATTTTAAGGTTGTTTTAAAGTGATGTAATGAATTAATTTCACTTGTATTTTCTATTTTTTTGTGGTGAATAAGTTAGAAAAATAGTTATGTTTAATTCACCATAAAAATATATTTTGGTGCTAACTATATTATCACAAACTATGACTAATTTGGTGGTAATTCATATATGACATTGCATTTGATTATATTTGTCACAGTGCTAAAGCATATGACTATGTATTTTTTGAGCAATTTATGACAAAATATTTATAGACTTGACTTGCTAGCCAATATTTTTGTGATCATAAATGTGATGAATAAGTTCATTGAAATATTGACAAATTATAATTGCTCAATTAATTTTTCAATGAATATATGTATGTCACTTTAGAGTTTGCTCTTGTGCTATCACTTTACATGTGTTCTTCTCTTTGAGAAGATGCACTCAATCTTTGAATGCAAATTTTGAGATGCCTTCTCAATTTCTTTATTTAAATGTATCCCACCAAAGATTCAACCCAAATTCATGAACAAGAGTTTTATTTGAATTTGGAGTGAAGGTTTTGTTCATGTACTCATGCCTTATTATGATCTACCCGCTGTCTATTCAGTTCCTCTAAGAATGAGTTTATCCAAAAAAGAAAAGGTCTAAAAAAATTATGTAGGTCTAAGGAAAAATGTACACATAGAATAGTTTTTGCAGATATAAAACGAGGAGAAATATCCGAATATCTTTTTTGGCATCCTCAATTATAGGCAATCAATTCAATAATTTCAAACCAATTATACATACTTGTAATTATCTCCGGATTGAATAACTCAATATTACATAGCTCAAAACACCATTACATAGCTTCACTACATCATCTTTAAAAATAAAATTATTACTACAATCTGCATATCAAGCCACCATTTTTAGTATATATTTACAACTATAAAACTAATAAAAATATACGATGACAAAAAATGAAATATTTTTATCTGTTGCACTTTACTTTCGCCGATTCAACAATATCTTTACCATCCATTTCAGTGACCATCTTCTTTAAACTATCATTCACTCCATTTCAGTCATCATATTCTTCAAATTATCATTCATTTCATTTCAACCATCATATTCTTCTAATTATTTATTTCATTATGAACACCATTTTTTGGGTCTAACTCACATGCAATTGTACGTGGTCGGACAAGTAATATAGGATTTAAAGTCTAGATATCATATCCATAGGGACTTGATTAATTATTCACTAAATTGAACTAATATTAATCTATTTATTCAAGCGGTAGAGTCTAAGGATATATTAATAATTATCTAAACTAGAAATAAAAGAAAATACTAAGTCGAACTATAGGACTATGAGTTGCTAGCAATCATTCACCTTAGTTATCTTGCACTAATTATTGAGTTATTGACTTACAGGGTTGATAACATGCTTATGGTCTTTGGAGTCTCTAAACATCTATTCAAATTAGTGCCACAATTATATCATTGAGCAGGAATGTGGTAACCCAATTCGAATGCATTTATATATCTTTTCGTTTTGTAACCAAGTAAGGCATTCTACATATATGTTTATCTTAGTTGTAAATCTCTTTTGAGAAGAGATTTGTAATACCCCAAAAGTTTCTGAGACCATACCATAGACTTGGAGTAGAAACCAATTGAAAATTTGTAATTTTCCCTCAGTACAGACGTCCGTACGACCTATTGTATGGAGGTATAGGCCGTGGTAGCTATCCGTGGGATGAAGTTCAGAGAGTAACCAAAATAGTCCCAGTAGTCACGAGAAGTACCTATGGATCGTTCTATGTAGGTATAGTTCATATTGTCTAGTCATGAGAAGAGGTACAAAGACTGACTCCAGCGACCATGAGGGTCACCTCGATCCATGGTCAGTCATCTGGACGGATAGATTTTAAGATCAGATTTTTAGAGGTATTTTCATAACTTTTTATGCTTTTAACTCCTAAATCATGTCATTTTAGATTTTCTAAGAAGGATATTTATGGGTATTGCTTAGCCTAAACTCCCATTCCTCTCAACACACCATAGAATGATAATCAACTCTCAAGGATTCTCAAGGAAGCTAGGGTTCATTTTTTCTAATTTTCTTGGGTCTCAAGTCCCCATAGGGTGCTTCATTCCTTTTTGTGCAAAAGAAAGATGGTTCTCTCAGAATGTGCATTGACTACTGCCAATTGAACAAAGTCACAATAAAGAATAAGTATCCCATTCCTAAGATTGATGACTTGTTCGATTAGCTTCAGGGCGCTAGTTGCTTTTCAAAGATAGACCTCAGATCCCGCTATCGGCTATCACCATCTCAAAGTGAGAGAGCGTGACATTCCAAGGATAGCCTTCGAAACTCGGTATGGTTACTATGAATTTGTAGTTATGTCTTTTAAACTAACGAATGCTCCTATAGCTTTTATGGATCTAATAAATAGAGTGTTTAAGTAACATTTGGATATGTTCTTCATTGTCTTCGTAGACGATATCCTAGTATACCCTCGGAGTGAGGAGGAGCATGCTGCTCATTTGAGAGTTATATTGGAAAACCTTAAAGATTGGTAGCTGTTTGCAAAGTTCATCAAGTGTAAGTTTTGGTTGAAGCCAGTTGCATTTTTTGTTCATGTGGTTTGAAGTGAGGGTGTTCAGGTGGACTTTCAAAAGATTGAGGTGGGGAAGAATTGGCCTAGACCTATCACTCCCAGTGATATTAGAAGCTTTTTGGGTTTAGCTGGTTACTACAAGAGGTTTGAAGAGGTATTTTCATCCATCGCCTCACCTTTGGCCAAGTTGACTCAGAAGAAGGTCAAATTTCAGTGGTATGATGCTTATGAAAGGAACTTTCAGGAGTTAAAGTCTCGACTCATTTTCATTCCGATCTTGACTCTGCCAGATGGCACAGATGGCTTTGTGGTGTATTGTGATGCCTCTAGAGTTTCCTCAGGTGTGTGTTGGTGCAACATGGTAAGGTCATCGCTTATGCTTTGAAACAACTTAAGAATCATGAGAAGAATTACCCGACGCACGACCTTGAGTTAGAAGCAGTAGTATTTTCCTTGAAGATTTGGAGACACTATTTGTATGGGGTGCATGTTGATGTGTTCATGAACCATAAGAGCCTTCAGTATATGTTTAGTCGGAAGGACCTAAACTTATGGAAAAGAAGATGGCTTGAGCTTTTCAAAGTGTCACGCCCCACCTTGGGAGGCATGACTGACACCTGGTGCCCTACTAGGACCTGAACTGCGGAGCTAACTGAGCCTAAGCACCTCTGGGGCAGGGCTGACTCTAATTCTAGAATCAAGAAAACAACGGGCTATATAGCAGTTGTAAATACAACCCCCGACCGACAAGGCCTATAGCCACCTGTGAAAGATAAACAGTTGACCAGAGACAAACAAACATAGGGAGTCCTATGCGGGCCGACAAGGCCACCATGATATCTAGTTATAACTGGAAAGTTAAATCTGATGCTAAACTGAGCTATGACTGACAAGGTCATCAATCAACAGCTAAATAGGGTCCCACACGGCCAACACACATAGTCTAGAACACATATGGCCCCACACGGCCGATATCATCTAACCACAGGGAAGTAATGCAATCTACAAGCCTCTAAGAGTAATAAGATGGTCGGGATAGGGCCCCGGCCTACCCATACTGTATAACCAAAAGAAATAAATCTCTATCACCCAAGCTCCAAAAGAAAGGAGCTGATGGCTCTGTACGACTGACTGAAACTATGAGGGATCTACTCCTCATCTATGTGTACCTGTAGGCAAGTAATGCAGCGCCCCAAAAGAGGGCGTCAGTACCATAGGTACTGAGTATGTAAAGCAGTAACTTTAAATAACTGAAAGTAAGAAAATAGAACTGACAATAACTGAAGTAAGGAAAACGGACTGAAGCTGACTAAAGTAGTGAAATCAGAACTAAACATAAATGTGATAAGGAGGGTAGGGGTCATACCTGACAACGAAGCGTCCTACTGTCTAACTATCAGTAACTAAAGCAATATAAATCTTACCTGGCCCCCATAAGCCGAAAGGTACAATCAGCACAAAATAACCCGACTGAGCCCCCATCAGCCCTAGTGAGTGCACCTCAATCTATATACCCCTATCCAGGTCATACTGAGTCAACTACCAGTTATAAGCATCCTGCCGATCCCCTGGGTCTGCAACTGGGCCCGCTCGGCCCCTGACTATAGTTGTGTCTGAGTCCGGAGGACTCATGATATTTACACCCCGAGCGTAAGTGCTCGGCGGGTGTGTGTGTAAGGCCAACCACAAAAAATATAAGGATCTTGATCCCCATCTTCGTCCCTTGTGGATGGCATGCCGCTCCGTAAAGCAACGTATCCTCGCCCCTGGCGGGCAAGTCGACACAACTATTAACCCTGGGCCGGTCATGGAAGCTATACAGGTATGATCCAGCCGAAAACAATACAATTACAAGTCTCAACTAACCACGACAACTAAACATGACATACTCCTGACATACTTTATTAGGATTCATACTGGATTACTATGCTGAAGAAACTAACTTGCCGAAAGTAAATGCCTTAACATACCTCGACTACCGGTTTCTGATTAACTGATATGTTCCAATTAGTATTCAATAGCTCTTCCCAACTGGAATCGTGTTACAGGAAAGATAGGACTAGTTTTGTCACTAAATTCGGCAAAAAGGAAAACTTTATATAAAAATATTAACTATGTTCCAACTTTACGGAATAAGGTCGAAACCTCATTATTTCTCAAAAATTGAGAAGGGAGAAATGCTTACTTTAAGCCTGGGATCGTATTGACACTAGTTTGGAGCAATTCCAACAACTTTGGCTTGGCGGGACGATGATTCACCGGGTGAATTTTACGAAACTAACTCCGTAGAAATGCTCCCTGCAGCCTTATACTTTAATACCTGAAGTCAATTTGAATTTGAATGGCGTTTAGCAGCGTAATCGGATGAAAATTTTATGTTTTCCTTCGTCCCTATCCTCTGCTGATCATGGTTTATAAATTATAACTTAACTTCTAAGTGTGAGATCCTTATATACTTGAGGCAACAGACAAGGCAACGTGGCACGTTGCTCAACGCGCTAATTCTTCTTCGTGCCACGTTGGCTAACGCGCTGATTCTGCTCCGTGCCACTTTGCCCCTCTGGACAGCTTGGTTCGGCCTCCTTTCACGAAATCCCAACTTGGCACTCGTTCGGCCTTTCCTTGGGCCCTTTCCTAATATGTGTGGCATTCTAAAACTCTCAACCAATATGCGAATAGGCCGACTAAATGCTAGAAACTTAAGGGCTGTAACATCCTTCCGCCTTAAGAACATTCGTCCTCGAATGTTAACTTCTGTTTGCAAGAACCTTAATCTTGTAATTACTCATTCTGGAAAAATTTCGGCAGAGTCTCCCCTATAATATGGACTATCCAGAAACCCTGAAATGCAGAAAAGTCCATTATAGGTACTCCATACAATACTATGGAATTCATTTCACAATAGATTAAAGTCAACTACTCCACATATACATGTATATAATGCAACTTATGAAATAACAACAATAATATACCTCTAGCTGCACAATCTGACTATGTCTGAAATAACTAAGGATATCTGGTTTTCATATCATCTTCTACTTCCCAGGTCATCTCCTCTCGGTTCTTATTTCACCATAATACTTTGACAGAAGCAACATCTTTAGTTCTTAGTCTGGGGATCTGCCGGTCTAGTATGGCTACTGGAGCTTCTTCATAAGCTAACTCCTCAGTGATTTGGACGTCTTTGACTGGAACGATCCGGGAGGGATCTCCTATACACTTCCTCAGCATTGATACGTGAAAAACTGGGTGAACGAATTCTAATTCTGGAGATAAATCCAATTCATAAGCCACCTGGCCTATCCTTCGGCGAATATGATAAGGCCCAATAAATCTCGGGCTGAGCTTGCAGTTCTCACCAAATCTCATCACACCCTTCATTGGTGAAACCTTCTGGAATACCCAGTCATCCACATTAAATTCTAAGTTTCTTCGTTGCACATCAGCATAAGATTCCTGGCGGCTCTGAGCACTCAACAGACGTTCCCTGATAAGCTTTACTTTCTCTTTTGACTGATGAATAATATCTGGCCCAATCAATGCTGATTCTCCTACCTTAAACCAGCCAGCTGGAGATCTGCATTTCCGCCCATACAACGCTTCATAAGGCGCCATCTGAATTGCTGAATGATAACTGTTATTATAGGCAAATTCAATAAGCGGTAAGTGTTCATCCCAGCTGCCTCCAAAATCTAGCACACATGCCCGTAACATATCCTCGAGTGTCTGGATTGTACATTCTGCCTGCCCGTCTATCTAAGGATGGAAGGTTATGCTCAGGTTAACCTGCGTCCCAGGCCCCTCTGAAAAGATTGCCAAAACTTAGATGTAAATTGCGCTCTTCTGTCAGATATGATTGACAATGGAACACCATGCAATGTAACTATTTCTCTAATATATAGCTCAGCATAATCTTCGGCTGAAAAGGTAGGCCTTACTGGCAGAAAGTGATCTGATTTTGTCAACCTGTCAACAATTACCTAGATAGAATCATATTTACGCCTGGTACGAGGTAACCCTACTACGAAATCCTATTAACTGCCTCCCATTTCCATAAAGGAACATCTATATACTGTGTCAATCCACCTGGTTTCTGATGTTCAACTTTCACCTGTTGGCAATTGCGACATTGAGCTACGAATTCTGCTATCCCCTTTTTCATTCCCGACCACCAATAAATCTCTTTTACATCATGGTACATCTTTGTTAAACCGGATGGAGAGAGTAACGGGCATAGTGTACCTAGCCCATAATTTGCTGGCAAAGCCTGCCACGTCTGAAACGTAGAGGCGATCCCTATATCTCAAAACTTTATCCTTGGTTACTTGGAAATCTGTCACTTCCCCTTGCTGCACCCTACTTTGAGCTGAACCAGGCTAGGATCTTCATACTTTCGTTCTTTCACTTCCAAAACCAATGATGACACTTCGGTATTCTGGATTACCGCTCCATTATCTCCTTATTCCACTATTAGAACGGCTAAACTGGCTAGCTGATGCAATTCTCGGGCCAATTCCTGCCGCTCGGGCTATAAATATGCCAGGCTTCCCATGGATTTGCGGCTAAGGGCATCTGCTACAACATTGACCCTTTCTGGGTGGTATAAAATATTCACATCATAATCCTTTAACAACTCCAACCAGCGACGTTGTCTCAGATTCAACTCTTTCTGGGTGAAAATATACTGCAGGCTTTTGTGATCAGTGAAAATATCTACATGGACTCCATATAGGTAGTGTCTCCATATTTTCAAGGCATGAATCACCGCGGTTAACTCCAGGTCATGGGTAGGGTAGTTTTTCTCATGCTTCCTTAGCTGCCTGGAAGCATAGGCAATCACCTTACCATGCTGCATCAAAACACATCCTAACCCAACAACCGAAGCGTCACAATAGACTGCATAACCCTCTGTTCCTTCTGGCAACGCTAGCACCGTTGCCGATGTCAATCTGTCATTCAGTTCCTGAAAGCTTTGCTCACATGCCTCAGTCCAATGGAATTTTGCTGTCTTCTGTGTTAGTTTGGTTAAAGGTGCTGCTAAAGTGGAAAATCCTTCCACGAACCTTCTGTAATACACGGCTAACCCCAGGAAACTACGTATTTCGGTCGGAGTGGTAGGTCTAGGCCACATTTTTATTGCCTCTATCTTCTGCATATCTACCTGTATACCAGCATCTGACACAATATGGCCCAAGAAGGCTACTTAATTCAGCCAAAATTCACATTTAGAAAATTTTGCATATAGCTGGCGATCTCTGAGAATCTGGAGCACTGTCCGTAGATGATCCTTGTGATCTGCCTCTGAGCGGGAATACACTAGAATATCATCGATAAATACTATCACGAACAAGTCTAGGTATGGTCTGAAAACGTTGTTCATCAGGTCCATAAACACTGATGGGGCATTTGTCAGTCAGAAGGACATGACTAGAAATTCAAAGTGGCCATATCTGGTCCTGAAGGCATTCTTTGGAATATCTCTCTCACGAACCCGGACCTGATGATATCCGGACCTTAAGTCAATCTTTGAAAAATACCTCGCTCCTTGTAGTTGATCAAACAAATCGTCTATTCTGGGAAGCGGGTACTTATTCCTGATAGTGACTTTATTCAGTTGCCGATAATCTATACACATACGGAGGGAGTCATCCTTCTTCCTCACGAATAGAATTGGTGCACCCCATGGTGAGGTACTCGGACTGATAAAACCCTTGTCTAGCAAATCCTTTAATTGTTCCTTTAGTTCTCAGAGTTCAGCAGGAGCCATCCGATATGGAGGAATAGATATAGGCTGAGTGCCTAGTAATAGATCGATTGCAAAATCAATTTCCCTTTTTGGGGGAATACCAGGAAGCTCATCTAGAAATACGTCAGGAAATTTATTAACCACTGGGATAGACTGAAGGGTCGGAGGCTCTGCCCGAATATCCTGAAATCTGACAATATGATAAATGCACCCTTTTTGCTATCAATTTTCTCGCCCGAAGATAGGAAATAAACCTACCTTTTGGCATGGCTGTACTACCTTTCCATTCCCGTACTGCCTCCCCTAGAAAGTGGAATCGGACAATCTTGGTCTAACATTCGACATTGGCATAGCATGGAGCTAGCCAATCCATACCCATAATAGCATAAAAATCAACCGTTTCTAGTTCTATCAAATCTGTCGTAGTCTGACGACTGGCAACCTCTACTGTACACCCTCTATAGACCCTTCTAGCTATAATAGAGTCACCAATGGGTGTAAACACTGAGAAAGGTCGCCGAAGCAATTCTGGCATAATACTAAACTTCCGAGCCACTAGCGGTGTAACATAGGACAAGGTGGATCCTGGATCTATCAACACATAAGCAGGATGAGAGCAATTGTTCAGCATACCTGTCACAACATCTGGTGACGACTCTGAATCCTGTCGCCCTGGTAGTGCATAAGTACGGTCTCGGCTGGCACCTGAACTGGAGGCCCCTGATCTGCCTCGGCCTCTGCCAGTTGAAACTGAGGGCCTACGCCCTGCCGGGGATGCTGGAGCTCGTGATCCTGCCGAGGACCTATCCTGTCGATCCCGTTCACCCTGACTCCTAGCTGGACAATTCCTCATCTGATGACCCTCCTGTCCACAAATGTAGCATGCTGTGGAGCCATACCTGCATGCTCCAGAGTGGCGTCGACTACAAATAGGGAAAAGTGGTATTGTAAACCCACTCTTCTCCACCCTCCTCTGATGTTGTGAACCTACTTCTTGTGACCCTTCGCTGGGCTCTGGCTGCCCTCGGCGACTATACCTGCTCCTCTGCCGCTGCGGTGGAGGCGGGGGTCTAGGCGGCCTATCTGATAACCGTGACCTAGGTCCTCCCCGGAACTCCTCCTATAATTCACTTGGCCTGTCCCTGTGGCGCTGCTCCTGACTTGTCCTCCTAATCTCATGTTGCCACTGTCTGATACCCTCTATATTCTGAGCAAAAGCCTGCACACAGGCGATATCCATATCCTCCCGTAGTGTAGCTGTGATGCAAGTCTCAACATATTCTGGGTTTAGCCCCATAATAAAGCGGTGTACCCTGGCTGGCATTGTGTCCACAAAGGCTGGCGCATATCGAGCTAAAGAATCAAACCGCATGGCATATTCCCGAACACTCATCCACCCTTGCTCAAAGTGTAGGAACTGATCAACCCGGGCCTGTCGAATCTCCCGCGGTAGGTAATGATCCAAGAAAGCCTCTGAAAAGCCGAGCCAGGTCGGAGGAGAAACATCTCTCCCTCGAGACCTTTCCCAACTCTCATACCACAACACGATGATGTCCCGTAACCGTAATACCTCCAACTCAACTGACTATGTGGGTGTAGCATGAATCACCCTGAAAATCCTCTGCATCTGGTCTAAAAAGTCCTGAGGGTCTTCGGTCCGATCTGTCCCTGTGAATTGCGGGGGACTTAGTGCTAGGAACTCTCGGACCCTCTAACTACCCGGCCCTCCGAATGATTCTACTACTGTAGATGACACTGACTGGCACTGAGTAGCCATCATCTGTACTAGCATAACCACCGCGCTCCTGACCTCCTTGTCAGATGGTTCGGGTATAGAAATTGCCGGAGGCGGTGTCGTCACACCGGCCGTCCCAAGCGGCTCCTGACATGGTGGAGACTACTGGGGAGGTCGAGATTATACCTCCGTATCGTCCTCAGATCCGGCCGATTCTGACCAAGGCTGAGGCACCCTGCTGGTGCCCTCTCCCGCTGCTACATCTAAGCTCCTGCTTGTCGTAGGGTGTCGCTGGTCCGACATTTCTCTATAAACAAAAGAGTATAATGAGCTTAGGGACTCAATCCTATACTGTACCACTCTATAGTACGACTGAATAAGAAGAAAGAGTAACCATACGATTATGCCTTGCAGCCTCCTGCCTATAGTATGTGGTGCACAACACATCCATAGACAAGACTCTACTTAACACGGCTTGCAGACTCCCTGGGATACGACCTGCTGATACCAAGTTTGTCACGCCCCACCTTGGGAGGCATGACTGGCACCTGGTGCCCTACTAGGACCTGAATTGCTGAGCTGACTGAGCCTAGGGACCTCTGGTGCAGGGCTGACTCTAATTCTAGAATCAAGAAAACAACGGGCTATATAGCGGCTATAAATACAACCCCCGGCCGACAAGGCCTATAGCCACCTGGGAAAGATAAACAACTAACCAGAGACAAACAAACATAGGGAGTCCTATGCGGGCCGACAAGGCCACCATGATATCTAGTTATAACTAGAAAATAAAATCGGATGCTAAACTGAGCTATGACCAACAAGGTCATCAATCAACAGCTAAATAGGGCCTCACACGGCCAACACACATAGTCTAGAACACATATGGCCCCACACAGCCGATATCATCTAACCACAGGGAAGTAATTCAATCTGCAAGCCTCTAGGAGTAATAAGATGGTCGGGATAGGGCCCCGGCCTACCCATACTATACAATCAAAAGAAATAAACCTCTATCACCCAAGCTTTGAAAGAAAGGAGCTGATGGCTCTGTACGACTGACTGAAACTACGAGGGATCTGCTCCTCATCTATGTGTACCTGCAGGCAAGTAATGCGTCACCCCAAAAGAGGGCGTTAGTACCATAGGTACTGAGTATGTAAAGCAGTAACTTTAAATAATTGAAAGTAAGAAAATAGAACTGACAATAACTGAAGTAAGGAAAACAGACTGAAGCTGACTGAAGTAGTGAAATCAGGACTAAACATAACTGTGATAAGGAGGGTAGGGGTCATTCCTTACAACGAAGCGTCCTACTGTCTAACTATCAGTAAGTAAAGCAACATAAATCTTACCTGGCCCCCATAAGACGGAAGGTATAATCAACATAGAACAACCCACCTGGGCCCCCATTAGCCCTAGTGAGTGCACCTCAATCTATATATCCCTATCCAGATCATACTGAGTCAACTACCAGCTAGAAGCGTCTTGCCGATCCCTTGAGTCTGCAACAGGGCCCACTCAGCCCCTGACCATAGTTGTGCTTGAGTTCGAAGTACTCATGATATCTACACCCCGGGCGTAAGCACTCGGCGGGTGTCTGTGTAAGGCCAACCACGACAAATATGAGGATCTGTATCCCCATCTTCGTCCCTTGCAGACGGCATGCCGCTCCGTAGAGTAACGTGTCCTCACCCCTGGCGGGCAAGTCGACACAACTATTAACCCTGGGGTGGTCACGGATGCTATACAGGTATAATCCAGCCCAAAATAATACAATTACAAGTCTCAACTAACCACGATAACTAAACATGATAACATACTCCTGACATACTTTATTAGGATTCATACTGGATTACTATGTTGAAGAAACTAACTTGCCGAAAGAAAATGCCTTAACATACCTCGACTGCCGGTTTCTAATTAACTGATAGGTTCCAATTAGTATTCAATAGCTCTTCCCAACTGAAATCGTGTTACTGGAAAGATAGGACTAGTTTTGTCACTAAATTCGGCAAAAAGGAAAACTTTATATAAAAATATTAACTATATTCCAACTTTACGGAATACGGTCGAAACCTCGTTATTTCTCAAAAATCTAGAAGGGAGAAATGCTTACTTTAAGCTTGGGATCATATTGAAACTAGTTTGGAGCAATTCCAACTACTTTGGCTCATCGGGACGACGATTCCCCGGGCGAATTTTACGAAACTAACTCCGTAGAAATGCTCCCTGCAGCCTTATACTTCGATACCCGAAGTTAATTTGAATTTGAACAGCGTTTAGTGGCATAATCGGGTGAAAATATATGTTTTTTCCCTATCCTCTGATAGTCGTGGTTTATAAACTATAACTTAACTTCTAAGTGTAAGACCCTTATATACTTGAGGCAGCAGACAAGGCAACGTGGCACGTTGCTCAACGGCTAATTCTGCTCCGTGCCACGTTGGCTAACGCTCTGATTCTTCTCCGTGCCACTTTGCCCCTTTGGACAGCTTGGTTCGGCCTCTTCTCGCGAAATCCCAACTTGGCACTCGTTCGGCCTTTCCCCGGGCCCTTTCCTTGTAAGTATGACATTCTAAAACTCTCAACCAACATGCGAATAGGCCGACTAAACGCTAGAAACTTACAGGGTGTAACACAAAGACTACAACATGAGCATCCTTTATCATCCAGGGAAGGCTAATGTAGTGGTTGACACTCTTATCAGGTTGTCGATAGGTAGTATAGCTCAGGTGGAATATGGAAAGAAAGAGTTGGTTAGAGATATGGTGTCATTGTTTAGAATTATTCAAAATCATCATTGGTGACTGAGATCAAGGTGAACAAGATGAGGATAGTTGAAGGATGTAGTCCAATATCAGAAGGTGGAGGTTTTCTCGCAAGGAGGAGATAGTGTACTCCGATATCAGGGTTGACTATGTGTTCCAGATGTGGATGACTTGAAAGAGAGGATATTGAGGGAAGCTCACAATTCTCGATACTCTATCCACTCAGGTGCCACCAAGATGTACTGTGATCTACGAAAATTCTATTGGTGGAATAGAACGAAGAAGGACATTGCAGAATTTGTGGCTAAGTGCCCAAATTGCCAATAGGTTAAAGTGGAGCACTAGAGACTAGAAGATATGATTCAGGAAATCAGTATTCCTACTTGAAAGTGGAAAGAGATAAACATGAACTTCATTACAAGTTTGCCTCGTATGTGCAACAACATGATTCTATATGAGTGGTTATGGACCAGATGACAAAGTCAGCATATTTTCTGCTAGTTAAGATTACAGACTCAGCCGAGGATTATGCTAGACTTTGCATTTGGGAGTTAGTCAGGTTTCATGGACTTCCTTTGTCCATTATTTCTAATAGGGGGTACTCGGTTTACCTTACAGTTTTAGATCTCCTTTCAAAAGGGCCTTGGTACTCAGGTTAAGCTTAGCACAGCTTTTCACCTACAGATAGATGGTCATGCCAAGTGTACCATTCAGACCTTAGAAGACATGTTGATAGCTTGCATGAATTACTTCAAGGTTATTTTGGATGATCACTTACCTCTCATTGAGTTTGTTTACAATAACAGTTACCACTCCAGTATTCAGATGACTTCATTTGAGGCTTTTATGGATAGAGATGTAGATCACCTATAGGATGGTTTTAGGCAGGCAGGCTTTATTAATAGGGCTAGATTTAGTTCATGAGGCTATGGAGAAGGTTCATCTTATAAAGAAAGGCTGAAAATAACTCAGAGCTGTCAGAAATCCTATGCGGATGTAAGAAAGAGAGAGCTTGAGTTCGTGGTTGATGATTGGGTGTTTTTGAAGGTGTCACCCATGAAAGGGGTGATAAGATTTGAAAATAAGGGGAAGCTTAGTCCTCAATATGTCGGTCCTTACAGGATTCTGAGTTGTGTTGGCAATGTGGCTTATGAGTTGGAGTTGCCCAAGGAGTTGGCATTAATGCATTTAGTTTTCTACGTGTCTTTGTTGAAGAAGTGTATTGGTGATCCGACCCTAGTTGTACCTGTAAAAAGTATTAGGGTGAAGAATATTCTTACTTATGAAGAGGTTTCAGTTGAGATTCTTGACCGCCAGGTTCATAAGTTGAGGAACAAGGAGGTCGCTTCAGTGAAATTTCTTTAGAGGAATCAGCTTGTAAAGGGAGCTACTTGGGAAGCCGAAGCAGACATGATGGCCAAGCACCCTCACCTCTTTCCGTCCAGCTCAGTTCCAGTAAGAGGTGCTAGTTTCTTCCTTAGTACTCTACTCAGTTTCATTCAGTTTCATGTCCTTCAGTTCCTCTCATGTCTTAGTATGCATGCATGTTTCATGAACTCAATTCAACATATGTATCTTAGTTCAGAGTCCGTCACTCTATTAGTATTGAGATTGCAACTCTTTCCCTATCGTTTCAGCTCTATTTGTCTCCATTCGAGGATGAATATTCCCTAGGGGGAGATAATGTAACACCCCAAAAGTCCCTAAGATCAAATCCTAGACTTGGAGTAGAGATCAATAGAAAAATTGGAATTTTTCCTCAGTACGGACTTCAGTACGACCCGTGGTATGGACGTACAGGCCGTGGTAGCCATCCGCGGGATAAAGTTCAGCGAGTAACCAAAATAGTCCCGGTAGTCATGTGTCGTACCTACGAATCATGCTATGTAGGTATGGTTCGTATTGTCTGATCGTGAGAAGAGGTACAGAGCCTGACCAGCCTGACTCTAGTGACCACGAGGGGTCACCACAAGCTATGGTCAGTCACCACAAGCTGTGGTACAACCCATGGCACTAGACGGATGGATTTTAAGATCGGATTTTCAGGGGTATTTTCATAACTTCTTATAATTTTAACTCCTAAACCAGGTCATTTTAGGTTTCCTAAGGGGGATATTTAGGGGTATTACTTAGCCTAACCTCTCATTTCTCTACCGTAAATTGATAATCAACTGTAAAAGATTCTCAAGGAAGCTAGGGTTCATCTTCTCCAATTCTCTTGGGTCTCAAGCAAAGTCAAGAAATCAGTAAGCCTGGGTATAAGAGATCATCATAGGGGATTTCTTCCACCCTCATTCCTAAACCCATGCTCAATTTTATGAATTCAATTCTTCCATGTCTTCAATTATAATTTTCATGAATTTCTAGGATTAGACCGGGTTTTATGCAAAAACTCTATATTCTCTTATGAATTGATTCTCTCATGATTTTACTTATATTTTATAATTATGATTATATGAATTTCTATGAAAAACTCTCATGATGCTCTATTTTCAAGTTAACATGGTTTACTCAAGTATGTATGAATCTTATGAATATCAAGTTTATGTATCATGACTGACTCTTCTATATTATTCTCATGGCTCGTTGGCATATGTTAAGCAGTTTATAAATCTACATATTTTTAACAAGCCCATGCAAAATCTATCATGTTTCAAGACATTTTTAAGGACTATTTATAAGTGTAGAAAAAATCTCATACATTAAATTGAGTCCAAAATGAATTAGAAAATAAAAATTCTATTCGGGATGGGCCTTGACGCACCGCCCCAGCTAAAGTGCCAGCCTACAGGTTGGTATTTTTTGAAGTTCAAGACTTGGCTCACCGCGCCAACTGAATCCCCAACTTGGGTTCGCCTGAAAACGCTTTCAAATTTGCTCCAAAACTCCGAATCTTCCTATATAACTCATTCTGATTGATTTCCACTATATTTTCCTACAAAATATTTTCTCACACTTATTAGTTTGGAATCAAGAGTTTTCAATCAAAACATAAAACAATATGTGAATATCATTCTTAAAACAAGGATAAACATGGGTAAAATACGGCGAGCGGGGGTACAAACATGCTCAAGATCTCCACCACACACTTAGACCTTTATCGTCCTCATCAATCATTTAAGCTCATCTTAAAAATTCAGGTCTTGGAGCATACCTATGTTGGTTGAATAAATGGTTCGACCTTGTCTCAATTCACACATAAAGTGCACTTCCCATTTATCACAAAAGATATACAAAATAATAAACATCTAACCTCAAAGACGGACTCTAATTTTTTAAATTCAAGCTCGCTCACCTACTCTTATCAAAGAAAGCTGAGCATATAACCTATTTATTATGAAACAAGTTCCCTCACAAGAAGAATTATTCCACACACTCAAATTGAAGAAAGGAATGTAATTTAAGGACTTAGCATCAAAGCAAAGCTCTCGCACTCACAAAAGAATCTACATGTATACACAAAGTACCACAGGCTTGCCTATTATGTACATCTCCACTAATTAAGTGTACTCAAATAAAATTAAATAGGACTTTAACAGATTGTAATATTGGCTAAGGGATGGGTAGGAAAACTATATAAGAGTGACTTATACTTTCTTAGGCACTTTGCAATTTTTTGACTTGTCACCCATTATTTTCTTCACTTTTTTTAGCCCACTTTTCATCAATTATTTCCACAAGTAATTCTCATCATATCAAGAACACTCCAATTATATATTATTTATTTTGTTTTCTTCTTCCTTTTTTTTCTTGCATTTTTATTTAATTTTTTTCATGTCACATTCTTTACGAGGGCCTTTTCATCACAAGTTATTTTTATTGATCACCTTTTTACACTTGACCATCTTTTTTTTTTAGATTTAACAATTTTCATCACAGTCTATGCTACAATGCTCAGGAAAGCAAGATGAAAAAATTAGAAATTCAATAAAAAGGATTAAGACAAATACACCACTAACAAATGAAAGATTGCTGGCTCAAAAGGCTAACTAGTGGTAATAATCTCTAAACAGGCTAAATTTCACAGGACAAATCATAGAAAGCCTATTATCATCTTCTAAACGGAGCAACACTTATTACTTCACTTCAACAATATGCAGGGTAAGTTCTAGATTAAGATGCAAAATATAAAATATGTGCAAGAAATCCTCACCTCAGATGACACAAGTTTCAATCAAAACGGATCAATATGCTCTACGACAAACAGGATCATAGCGAATTGCACAACTAAGAAAATCTACATACAGAGTCACTACATTGAGCCTAGGTGTCAAAAAATTTTATTATTTTACGAAACACTCACAAGAAAGCACTACTAAAGCTCAGGCCTCAATTGCTAATATCAACCAAGTAAAAAAAAATGGTCTTTCTTTTCTCTCCCTATTATTCCTAAAAAAAATCTAATGACTTAATTCTCTCAAGACGATCATCATCCATCCATATTAAATAGCCTCTATCTATGACTAAAAGAAAAAAATAAAATACAACCTACACCTAAAAAAATTAAAAATTACCCGGTTCAAGCTACATCCCTCGGAAAAGAACCGATGCACAAAGAAAAATCGAGAGGGATTATTTAACTACCTAAAAATTCAAACATAAAATCACCCAAGAAATTTCTCCACCCCAAACTAAGAATTTTGCATTGTCCTCAGTGCACACAAAGATAATAAGAGGGTAAAAAGAAACTTCCAGGAAGGCCAAGGGCCGAAACATTAGTCGCTCATGGGATACTCAGATTTCTCCCAACAAAACTTAGTTCTTTATGTGGGCACCCTACACTTATTTCAAGTCGGTAACTTGCTTTTGCAACTTCCTATGACTTTGCTTCCCTGCTCAAACTTCTACAAAAATAAAAATAAAAAAAAATAAAAAGTAATAAAAATAAAACAAATAATAGAAAGCACTAAAATTGGGTTGCCTCTTAACAATCACTTGATTTATTGTCGCAACACGACACCATCAAGTTTTACCACTTTTTCTTCTACTTTGAGCTTATAAATTTCACCCCTAATTTTTTCTTCAATTTTCTATTTGCTCCAGGGGCTGTGGTATAAATATAAAGGGACCAAGCAATAAATATCGCATCTTGCACTTCTTTCCCTTAAATGAGGGATATCATTTTGTCTCTTGGGCATAACTAATTTTAGAATATATGGGCATTGTTCCTCATCTACATATCTCTCAATAGACTTGGAAGACTATATTTCTAGGTCGCCAACCAAATACAATGTTGAAAAGTATTTAGAATGAGGATCAATATGCCCCAACTCCAAAATTGCTTTATGCTTGACACCCTCACTTTTGTGCACCTTCTCAACATCAACATCAACCAACAAAGAATAGCTGAATGGTTGGAATTCTTCTTCTTGTTTCGTGCATTGGCTAGTATCCACAATACTTTATAGTTGGACCTTAGAAGCCTCAACTTTTTCACTCAAAAGAGTTTGCAGGTCATGAATATCTGAGCCAAATTGGTCTATCTCTTATCTGAGCTCTATTTTTCCTTCCATGAATTGATTCGCCATGTACATGAGACCATCACGGAGAACCTCATGAAATTCTATTTATTGATCTTTTTCCAATAACTCACTCTTTTCTTCCACATGAAATTCCTCTTGAGTATTGGCTAAGACCGTGAGCCTGGCGCTCATCCTTTTTATGGCTTTTTCTTGTTCGATATACATCTCCCTCATTACTTCTATCTGCTTAAGGAATTGTTTTACCATAGCGCGTATCTGAGCATGATGTTTCTCCTTTTCATTTTTCCTATAAGCATCACAAACAATAGGAGAATTATAATAGGGGCTTGGGGAAGGCAATACAAATAATTAGGACAACCATTTCAGTGGTCATCCTGATCACCACATATACTACAAGTATGACAATATTTCCACAAGTGGGGTCCTCCAAAAATTAAACAAGAACCACCAAAATATAAATACCCATCATTCAACCTATTTAAATTTCAAATATTTCATGTTAAAAAATGTGGTAAATTACAAAAAAAATAAAATAAAATAAAAATCTATATAACATATTTACAAAAATTAAATACTTGAACAAATAAAGAAAATAAAAGTCTAACTTAGAGAAATAATTAATTTTCAAGTCTAAAGCAACAGTGCCAAAAACTTATTCTCCAACTCACACGCAGTGTACGTGGTCGTACAATTAATATAGGATTTGGAGTCCAGATACGTACCCAGAAGGACTTGATTAATTATTCATTAAAGTGAACTAATGTTAATCTATTTATTCAATCGGTACAATCTAAGGATATATTTATAACTATCTAAACTAAAAATAAAAGAAAATATTAATGAATAGTTAACCAAACAAAGAGCAGATTTATACGAAATCAAGGAGATGAGTCGAACTATAGGACTATGGGTTTCTAACAATCATTCACCTTCATTAACTTGCAATAATTATCGAGTTATTGATTTACAGGGTTAATAACATGCTTAGGGTCTTTCAGCCTCTAAACGTCTATCCAAATTGGTTCCACAACTGCATCATTGAGCGTGAATGTGGTAACCCAATCTGAACGCATTTGTATATCTTCCCATTTTGTAACCAAATAGGGCATTCTAGGTATATGTCTATCCTAGTCGCAAATCACTTCTGAGAAGAGATCTTTCTCCCTATATTCTTCATTCTATCTTGTTGATTCGTCTGTCGAGTACACAACAAGAATATAGATGTATTTTAATGGTAGCCAATCATTAAAATAGTAAGCATAAGAATATCATAATAACTACTATGATAATTAAGCAATTCAACTCGAGTTCAACCAAAAAAATCATAATCCTAGAACGAGAAGTTTTGCTCCATGGAGTAATCATAACAGATCATTCGAAGAATTCCACAAAAATAAATAATAAAGAGAAGAAAATATGAAACCTAAATTCTCTAGCCTCCACGGTGGCTCCTAACTCTTTCTCGGTCAAAAGTTGTGTTCAAGACATTTTTAAAGACTATTTATAAGTATAGAAAAAATTTCATAAAATAAATTGAGTCTAAAATGAATTGAAAAATAAAAATTCGATTCTGGAATGAGCCCTGCTGCAGCGTCCAAGCTAAAGCGCCAACTTGCTAGCTGGAATTTCTACTCTGGTGCGCCGCCCAAGCTAAAACGCCATCCTGCAGGATGGTATTTGGTTGAAGTTCAAATCTTGGGGCGTCGCGCAAACCAACCCCAATTTGGGTTCGCCTGGAAACTCTTTCAAATTTGCTTCAAAGCTCCGAATCTTCCTATATAACTCATTCCGATTGATTTCCACCATATTTTTCTACCAAACATCTCCCCACACTTATTAGTTTTCAATCAAGAGTTTTCAATTAAAATATGCAACAATAAGTGAATATCATTCTTAAAACAAGGATAAACATGGGTAACATACAGTAAGCGGACATACAAACACATCCAAAGATCAACTATCCAAAGAAAATTTTAAATCTCAAATCATCATTGACACATAGAATGAAGCTTTTCATCATGCCACTCACAATAAACACAAGATAAAAGATAAACAAAATAAAAATATGGTCAGTATCAATGAACATATCTGAAAAATTAAAAATAACCCGACAAGCTTCATTGTGAAGCATTACTTACTTAAGAATGGAAAATTTTGTAGAATCTGTATTACACGCCGCAAAATGATTCACAATAACATTTACATGAATGAGTTGGATCACGAGAAAAAATTTAACTATTTGGACATGAATGAACCTAAAAGAACAGTTTTATACAAGGATAAAATGAGAAGAATTGAAGAGAAACTAGAAAGAAGATTATCATAAAATCTTGATTTTAAGAGAAAATAGGAGAGAAAACTTCCTCTTTAGATGAAGAAAGAAGAAGAAGAAAATCATGAAATCTCGAAAGGATCGGTTATTAATTGTTGGTTTACGAAACTAGGTCGGGTTAGTATAGGTAAGTTTAAATGAGTAAATATTTTTATTCAATTGGGTTATATAAGAGTTAATGAACAATTGACATGTCATCTCTTTTTAATAAATGTTAGGTTTGTTTATTTTAAGAGTAAATATTAGTCCAAAATTTTTTATTCAATTGGGTTATATAAGAGTTAATGAAAAATTGACATGTCATCTCTTTTTAATAAATGTTAGGTTTATTTATTTTAACAGTAAATATGAGTCCAAAAAGAAGAATATTTAGAGACATTGATGAATTAATAAGTTAACTAAGAACAATAATAAATCAATTAAATATTGGAGATATTTTTTGTTTTATTAATTTATCCCTCCACCGATGAAAACTATGCATTAAGGGGTCATTTGGTAGTTGGTTAGAGCTATATGGGTATTAGTATTACATGAATTAGTTATGAGAGAATCAATATACTCCCTCGTTTTAAAATAAGTGGTGTTTTATTCTTTTGATTTTATTTTAAAATAAGTGGTGTTTTACATAATCAAGAAGACATTAATGATGTTTTTTCAATTTTACCCTTATTTAAATGGAGAGAGTTTTACATAATCAAGAAAATACTAAAAAGTTACATCTTTTTCAAGATATATATTAAGTGTATGTGGGTAAAAATATATTTTTCTTTCTAGGAATTAGTAGTTTGCTTAAGGGGCGTGTTCAAGCAAAAAACACCACTTATTTTGAAACAGAAGGAGTTTTATTTCATTCAGAATTTAGTTAATTATGAACTTGGAAGAAAATGAATATGATAAGTAGGGGTGTACATAGGTTGGGTTTATTTGATTTTTCATTAAAAAATTACTAAACCAATCATGCCAGTTTATTAAATCTATAAACTAAATCAAACCAACATAAAATTGGTTCTTTCGATTTTAAATTTAATCGGTCTTTCGGTTTTCTAGATTTTTCAATTTTTTCAGGTTTCTTTTTTAAAACTATCAAACAGTTCCAAATGATCTTTGAGGAAATAAAAAAATGAAGAAACGGAGGTAGCTTAATGACTTAATTCATAAAAAATAGAAAGAAGAGATAGAGATAAACATGCGAAAGCGACTAGCACCGATGAATGAGAAAAGGGTGAGAAGTCTCCCAAAATAATGTGTAACACCTCGAAAGTTCCTAAGATCATATCCTGGAGTTAGATGGAGTTCAGTAGAAAAACAAAACAGGAAATTTCCTCTGGATGAGTCATGGTCAGGCCCGTGAGGGGCAGTCAGGAGTACAACAGGTCCAGTGACCACGGACGACCTGATGGGTCATCGTGTCAGGAAACAACTCATCAAGGCAGTCATGGGAAGGAGAAGCAGGAATCGTGGGCCTTAGTGGCAACGGACGACCCAACGAGTCGTTTGGCAGGCGACGACTCGTTAAGTCGGCCGTCAGGTGGAGGCTAGAGATCAAGATGGGGTTCCAGGCAGTGGAGTTAACAGAAGGTGGTCACAAGTCGTTAAGACAGCTAACGACTCGTGAAGTTAGTCATGGCCAAGGATGAGTCATGGTCACCGGTGACGACTCGTGAGTTCATGTCACGCCCCACCTTGGAGGCATGACTGACACCTAGTGCCACACTGGGATCTAACTGACCTGGCTAGGCTTTTGCACATCTGGTGCATGCCTACAACTTAATTCAAGAAAACAACAAGTTATATCTCGGCTATAAAAATAGCCCCTAGTCGACAAGGTCGTATAGCCACCTATAAATGAAAACAGCTAACCAACAATAGGCAATAAAAGGAATCCTATCTGGGATGACAAGACCACCATACTGTTTAGTTATAACATAAACAAAACAGGTAGCTACATAGGGCCCCACATGGCTAACACGTAAAATGAGACATACACAAGCCCCACACGGCTAACAACAACCAATTAACTGATGACTGTACTCTGCAAGCCTCTAAGAATACAAATAGTGGTCGGGACAGGGCCCCGGCCTACCCAAATACTATATAAGTAAAAGATGGTAATCTTCTACAACCTGACAACTCCGAATGAAAGAAGCTAACCAATGTACTAAATCTAAATAGCTCCCTGGAGATCTCACAACCTATCTGTCTAAACCTGCAGGCAAGTAATGCAGCGCCCAGGGATGGGCGTCAGTACAATATGTACCGAATATATAAGACAGTAAATAAGTTGTTAAAGACTAAAGGTAAGTAGAAAGAAGGGGCAGAAAGATTAACCTGTAAGCTTGTTTATTCGTAATTTGCATATAGTAAAACACTACACGTATATGAGCTAAGACTGTATAATCATATATTCATAAGCTATAGCAAATAAACAAGTATACAAACAAGAACCTAACCTAGCCCCACATAATCCTAGAAGGTACAAGCAACACTGAAACAACCTACCGAGACCCCCATAAGCCCTGACAAGTACACTTCAATCTACATACCCCTATCCAGGTTTCTATGACTCTGCTGGTGCTATGGTCAACCTGCCTGTCCCTTGGGTCTGCAACTGAACCCGCTTGGCTCCTGATCTGTAGCTGTGTCTGAGTTTGGTGGACTCTTAATAACTGCATCCTGGGCACCAGGCTCGACGAACGTGTGATGCCGATACGACATAAGAATAATAGTCTAGCCATGGAATGAACTGTCATTTGGCCCTTGGGCCTCTACATCGTCCCTTGGAACATCATAACGCTCCTTGGAGAAATATCATATAGCCCCTGGAGGGTGATGACACAGCCAATAACCCTGGTGTGGCCACGGAAGGCTCCTAGGTGAGGGAAATCCCAATCGATGTGCTATACTGAAGTCTCAATCTAGCCACTCAAAAGACGTATTTGGCCTTCTGGGCCTAACGCGACTGCTGCTTTCCCCCTAGACTAATTAGTATAGCTGCTAACAAGCACACCCCGTGTACCTGTCTCTGATCAGAGGATCCTGATAGTGATCATAATTTCTAATGATCTAGACCAAATAGGGCGAGGTCTGGAGTGGCCTAATAATACTCTGAATGTCCTACTCAGAAAACTATAACTCATAAGAAACTGTAAGGTCGCAGACGACCAATTACTCAGTTCCTTTGCTTAGAACGACTGTAGTGCTGCTCCTGACCGAACATGCTTTTGAGCGGTCGGCCCCTAATCCTCAACAAGTAATCTACTGGATTCTTAGCCTAAGGGTAATACGGTGCTAACATGGTTATAGCCCTCTATACCTTAACTTGGTCTGCTCAGATCTTATATGACTCTTTTGGATGATTCCTAACCTTGTAGGTAACATGGACTTAGCAACTCACGGCAACCTATACCTGAGCATCTTATAGGAAAAGGCTGGGGCGTTGCCCCTGCCTCTAACTACTAAGGTCTCCTTCCTTGGGGTACCCACGAGTCTATTTGACCTGAACGACTGGAATGGCTTCCTTGGAGACCTGCATGATGAATACTAAGTCAATTGAAACTGACAGTCACTGGTAGTAGCTAACTAGATGGCAGGTTGTCAATCAGTTCACTAGACAACCCTAGCGCCGTTGACTCTAAAGTATGGCCATCCTATCTAAATTTCTGGCCCTGGGGTGTAAGGGTACGCCAAAGGCCTCTGGGCGTGCTTCACTAACAATACAGGTGCCAAACTGGTGGCCATAACGCCGAGCTGCGCCTATGATATTCAATTTACTAAATTAGGCCTAATAACTATCCATGGGCTTCTAAGGTCTAAGCTTGACAACAAGACATCCAATTCTACTAACACAATGAACTGGATAATAGAGGAATTTCTATGGCGCTTCTGGCATGTGTCACACTTAACATGTTCTTTCCCGATAAGGGATTCTGCAATATAATCTTTATACATTTTCTAGAAGCTAACCACAACATATGTAATCGTAATCTACTGATAGCAGCTAATCATAACATACCTGACTCTTATATACTAGCAGCAGCTAATCACAAAATATAGAATCATTATCTACGTTCAAAACATAGGTCATATCACTATAAGATTAGAATAAATTGCAGAAGGAATTAGACTTAACATACCTCGAACGTCGATTCTCATTTAACTGGCGAGTTTCGACTTGCGAACGGCGATTCCTCCCATTTGCAACCTCTATGTTAAGAGATTAGTACGAATTTCAATACTAAACTCGGCAAATATTGATAACTTTTGATAATAGAATTAACTATAATCTAACTTGAAAAACTCGACCGAAAATCTATAATATCCCGAGATTTAAGAAGGGAGAAGTGCTTACCTAATACCTGTGACCGAGGCGGAATCAATTTATAGCAATTCTGACAACTTTTACTCGGCGGAGTTCCGGCTTGCTGAGAGAATTTTTGAGAAATAACTCCATAGTAATGCTTCCCGTAGGCCTAGAACTCATTACCCAAAGTTAATTTGAGATTGAATGGTGTTTGGTAGCGTAATCAGATAAAAATTCGATGAAAATTGCATTTTCCTCTCTGCTTTGGTCGTGGTCTTATGTTTGAAATGAATTAAAATGAGCAAGGAAGGATTATATAGGCATAGGGATGTGGCCTTAGAGGCGTCTTGCACTGGGCAAGGCGTAGTGTGCCTGGAGCGTTGTGCCTCCATAGGCGCCAGTATGCCTGGCGCGCCGCGCTGCTTAATGCACTGGCCGGCTGGCACATCGCGCTGGCCCCCGTGGCCTAGCCTTGCCCAACCCTGCTTCTGAGGATTTTCCCCCACGCATCAAGCTCTCTTTACTCGTCATAAATCCACATGTACGCCTATCAACCGATAACATTTTACGAGGTGTAACATCCTCCCCCTTAGGAACATTCATCCTCGAATGTGATCTTTTTAAAAGGCTCAACTCCTTTTAACTGTTGCCAGAAAAATTTTGGTAGAGTCTCCTCTGTATTGTGGACCACCGAAAAACTTGAAACCCAGAAATGTCAAACACAAGTGCTTCACTGGATGCTATAAACAACTATTTTACCATATAAAGGCAACCAACCAAACAATACTAGTAATATAAGTAGTAAGAGGACAACTGAACAACGACCTCACCTTGAATGCATATTCTAGGTCAAGTCTAGAACAAGTGAGGATATCTAGACCTTATGTCATCCTCAGCTTCCCAGGCTTTTCTTTATTCCTGTTCCTCCACAAAACCTTAACGGAGGCCACATCTTTAGCCCTTAACCTACGAACTTGTTAATCCAATATGGCAGCTGGGACCTCATTGTAGGCTAACTCCCCAGTAACTTAGATGTCCTCAACCTGTACAACTCGGGGTGGATCACCTATGCACTTCCGTCACATTAACGCGTGAAAGACTGGATGAACAAATTCTAGTTCTGGAGGCCATTCCAGCTTATATGCCACCTTCCCTGTCCTCCGGAGGATATAATACGACCAATGAATCTAAGGATAGGCTTTCCCTTTTTACCAAGTTTTGTAATGGCCTGCGTTGGTGAAATTTTTATGAATACCCAGTCACTGCTTCAATCCTTAACTACCTGCGTCGTATGTTAGAGTAGGACTTCCGACGACCTTGGGCTGTTGGTACCCCTTTTCTTTTTTTTGGTAAGTTTTTACTTTCCTCATATGATTGATGTAGTATGCCCCAATCCGACTACCCTTAATGTACCTGCTTCAGGTCATCATATAGGGGACCTACATTTCTACCTATAACAGGTCTCTAGGCATCTGACCCATATGATCTGCTTGGCTATTTTCTTGGGAATGGGAAGCTGTACTCAAGTTAATCTGTGCCTCAATCCGACCAACCACCCTTTAAAACACCTAATGGTGAGTTGTACCTTTCTTCTAAAACTGATAAACACTGGGGTATCATGTAGCCGGACTATTTCTTTAGCATTCAACTCAGCGCAATCTTTTAACTGAAACGTAATTATGATCAACAAGAATGAGTTGACCTCACTAGCTGTTGACAAGGACTTAAAAAGGCTAAATTTACACCCAATACAGAGCAACCCTATGGCTATATTTGTGCTAACTATTCTTCACTTCCTTATAGGCACAACCATCTCCTGAATTGGCCTGCTCGGTTCCTGCTATCTAGCCTTCCCTGGCTGGTCATTGGAGCTCTGTGCTATGACTCAAAAATATCTTTCCACTTCCCATGCCATCAATAGGTCTCTCTTTATGGCCTAATGTGCTTTCATTAAACTATGGGTGGAGGGGGTAATGGACATAGTGAAACTTGGCCATAATATGCTGACGAAGTTCTACCACCTTTGGAACTCAGAGTCGATATCTGGGTCTCATGACCTCATCCCTTTTTATCTTAAGTCCAATAATTCCCTACTGCGCCTTGTCTCTAGGTTGTACTATGTTAGATCCTCTGTGTCGCCACTCCTTTACCTTCACACGGGTGGTGATATTGCAACATTCTAGATTACAACCTCACTATTTGTTAATTGTCAGCCCAATGCTTATTTTTTGACATTCAGTAGTGGTCCCATGCTCTGTCAATTTACTTCAATCTGGAGGTGATTTTATTTCCCTTCAGAGTTAGATACTCATGCCTTTTCCCTTGCTTCCTTAGACTGAGATCTGAGGTTCATGCCCTCTGTCTCATATTGTCAAAGATATTACTAACCAAGCCTACCAATCTATATCCTTCTGATCCACACTCGGGCCCATTTTGTTCATATGATCTCCATGCCCTTCGACATAATAAACTAGGGTCATAACCATTATCTTGCAGGTATGCCCTATTGTCATTAGCATACTGCGGCAGAATCGCCCTATTTCTGACCTGAACTTTACTGTTGCTAGAGATTTATCTCTTATAGACTCCGACGTGTACTCAAATGCTTCTGGTAATCTTATCTGCCTTCTTACCTTACTAAAGTAAAGGTCTAGATAACTCATGTAAACACTAGGGGCCTTAACCACCTTCTAACACTTTTCAGGAGTCAGTGGATCTAGCCCCTATTTATTATTTACTCTAGACATCACCGCCTCAATACTTATACTCTTTGTTATACTGAAAACAAAAGTGGGAGGAAGAAGATAGACATTTCTTACTAAAATAGAACTATGGTATGGAACGTTACAACATCTGAAGGGTTGGAGGTAAGAATCCCGCAATTCCCCCTTCTTTCATACCCTCTAGATAACCCAACATTTACTGTCACCCCTGTATAATCCAATATATCCAGTAGATAAGTCAACTCATAGACATACCATACTCCTGAACTCCTACTCTGAGGCTGTAGGAAGAACTGGGAGCAGTGCTGGCATATCTATTACTTTATAAAATTTCTGGTGCCCCAGGAGAATGATGGGGAAAATTTAAAAGACATCTTCTTTCGTCCTTAGGCTGACTGTTTCCCAACCGTGGAACCTCACTCGTACTTCCCCCTGCTGCTGTAGTTATTTGGAGGTTGGCTGGAGTCTGTCTTATATCACATATTACTCTAGAAAGACATAGCAATGAAAGCTTAGGGATTCAACCCTATACAACTCGGCTCTATAGCACGATCTGAGAAGAAGAAAAGGGTACTATCATGCCTCGTAGCCTCCTACTTATAGAATGTGGTGCAAAACACATTTATAAGCAAGACTCTACTAGACATGGCTTACAGACTCCCTAGGATACGAACTGCTCTGATACCAAGTTTGTCACGCCCCACCTTGGGAGGCATGACTACAACTTAGTGCCACACTAGGATCTGACTGACCTAGCTGGGCTTCTGCACGTCTGGTGCATGCCTGCAACTTAATTCAAGAAAATAATGAGCTATATCTCAGCTGTAAACACAACCCCTGGCCGATAAGGTCGTATAGCCATCTGTAAAAAAAACAGCTAACCAACAATAGGAAACAAAAGGAATCCTATGCAGGCCGACAAGACTACCATGTTGTCTAGTTATAACATAAATAAAACAGGTAGCTACACTGGGCCCCTCATGGCCAACACGTAAAATAAGATATACACAGGCCCCACACAGCCAACAACAACCATTAACTGATGATTGTAGTCTGCAAGCCTCTAAGAATACAAATAGTGTTCGGGACAGGGCCCCGGCCTACCCAAATACTATATAAGTAAAAGATGGTAATCTTCAACAACCTAACAACTCCGAATGAAAAGAGCTGGCCAATATACTGACTCTGAATAGTTCCCTAGAGATACCTTCTGTCTAAACCTGTAGGCAAGTAATACAGTCAGTACAATATACCGAATATGTAAGGCAGTAAATAAGCTATTAAAGACTGAAGATAAGTAGAAAGATATGTAACTGTAATCTACTGATAGCTGCTAATCATAACATACCTGATTCTTATATACTAGCAGTAGTTAATCACAACATATAGGATCATTATCTACATTTGAAATATCACTATACGACGAGAATAACTTGCCGAAGAAATTAGCCTTAACATACCTCGAATGTCAATTCTCATTTAACTGGCGAGTTTCGACTTGCAAACGGCAGTTCCTCCCAACATCAACCTCTGTGCTAAGAGATTAGAACGAATTTCAAAACTAAAATCGGCAAATATCGATAACTTTCGATAATAGAATTAACTATAATCCAACTTGGAAAACTCGACTAAAAATCTATAATTTCCTTGAGAGTTTAGAAGGGAAAAGTACTTACCTAATGCCGGTGACCGAGTAGGAATCAATTTGGAACAATTCTAACAAATTTTACTCACCGGAATTTTGGCTTGCTGAGCGAATTTTTGAGAAATAACTCTGTAGTAATGCTTCCCGTAGGCCTAAAACTAATTATCCAAAGTTAATTTGAGATTGGACGACGTTTGGTAGCGTAATCGGATGAAAATTCAATGAAAATTACGTTTTCCTCTCATCACTGGCCGTGGTCTTATGTTTGAAATGAATTAAAATGAGCAAGGAAGGATTATATAGGCATAGGGCGGTGGCCTTAGAGGCGCCTCACGCCGGCCAAGGGGCTAGTGTTCCTGGCGTGCCGCGCAGTAAGTGCACAGGTTGTCCGGCGCGTCGCACTGGCCCCCGTGGCTTGGCCTGGCCTGACCTGAACCTGCTCCCGAGGATTTTCCCCCACCCGTCAAGCCCTCTTTACTCATCATAAATCCATGCGTATGCCTATCAATCGATAATATTTTACGGCGCATAACAGGTCAGTTATCGGAAGATCTGAGAAATTTTGTGAAAACGTCCAGTGTACTCCACCAGTTTGCACCACGAGTCATTGCCAACCCTATGACTCGTTGAGTGCCTCATGGGGACTGGCAAGTGATGCTTTTCTGCATTTTTCCAGGAGTGTTTTCATAAAATCCTAAGCCTCTAACTCCTAAACTACATCGTTTTGAGCATGGTATGGGACGTTTTTAAGGGGATATCTAGCCTAAAACCCTTATTCTATCAAAAACCACTCTCAAACTCTTATTCATCCTCTCTCTCAAGATTCAAGGATTCAACAAGGGTTTCCTTAAGGTTTCAAGATGCAAATTCAAGTGGATTTCTTCTTGAATCAGGTATGTGGGTTTTTCAACAAGGATATTCTTTCATCCCTGTGCCCCAAAATATTTTACCAAGAATCCGATTTCATTATTCTAGAAAAGCAGGACCTAGGGTTTCGACTTATGGATGATTTCTTCTACATCTTCTATGGATTTTAATACCCATTTGAATTAAAAAGTTAATGATGCTTACGGGATTATTTCAATATCTCGGAATATGTGCTATATGATGAAAATGCATGATTATGGGATTTCCTTCATGAGATAGCTTAACACTTTGAATGGAGTTTTGATATTGTTCATTCGATTATACCAAGAACTTTTATCAAAACCTAAGATATGTGAAGATCATAAGAATTCCCTTAAAAACTAGAATATGCAATTGATAAATGTGTTGAGATGAGATTAAAACTTATGGGCTTGATCAATTGAAAGTATGTATGTGTTTTCATTATGTTTTTCGATGAAAATATTTTGGGCACGAGTTAAGTATATGGGCTTTTTCATAAATATAAAATATATGAATCAATGTATCTATGATAAATCGTGAATTAGACCTATGGATCCTACATGACTCTATGTTATACGTCTTACGTTATGAGCTCGAAACTCGAATGTTGTGGAGGTGTAAAGTGTGATATGAATCTATAAATGTTCGTAAATATAAGCTGTGTGAATTAAATGATGATTTGGCACCATGATGATATGAATTATGATGATAAGGCATGAGAATGATCCTTCAGACGTTTGGGCTTGTTATTAGTAGAAAGTAGCCCTAATCTTTTCTAAACGAGTGTTGTATGACGAAGTTAGTAAATGGTCATATTTCTGATTAGATATAGTGGCATAGACCAAATGTATAATTTCAGATCAGTACTCCTCATGTTCTAGTCATCCAGGGACTCTCCATAGTCGATAATGTTTCCCTTGGACAGCCAGGGACTCTCCATAGCAGAGAATGACTCCCTTAGTTCAGTCGGGACTCTCTATAGCTGAGAATGTGTTCCCTAGTTTAGTTGGGACTCTCCATAGTAGAGAATCACTCCCTTAGTTTATGTTATCAGTTTGGCTTAGTTTCGTACAGTTCAGACATCAGTTTAAAATAGATATAGCATAATGTAGTCTCAGTTATCAGTAGAAATCCAAAATAGCGTATGACATTAGCTTCAGTTTCAGCTCTCATTATATGTTCAGTACCTGACCCAAATGTGTGTGTTTGATGTACTTCATAATATAAGTTTCAAATAAAAGTTCATTTGTATATATGTGTCACGCCCCATCTTGGGAGGCATGACTGGCACCTGGTGCCCTACTAGGATCTCAACTATTGAGCTGACTAAGCCTAAGCACCTATGGTGCAGGGCTTACTCTATCTCTAGAATCAAGAAAACAATGAGCTATATAGCGGCTGTAAATACAACCCCCGGCCGACAAGGACTATAGCCACCTGTGAAAGTAAACAGCTAACCAGAGACAAACAATCATAGGGAGTTCTATGAGGGCTGACAAGAGCGCCAATCAACAGCTAAACAGGGCCCCACACGGCCAACACACATAGTCTAAAACACATATGGGCCCCACATGATCGATATCATCTAACCACAGGGAAGTAACACAATCTGTAAGCCTCTAGGAGTAATAAGATGGTCGGGAAAGGACCCCAACCTACCCATATGTACAAATAAAAGGAATAAACCTCTATCACACCAGCCCCGGAAGAAGGGAGCTAATGGTTCTGACGGCTAACTGGAACTACGAGGGACCTGCTCCTCGTCTATCTGTACCTGCAGGCAACTAATGCAGCACCTCGGGAAGGGCGTCAGTACAATATGTACCGAGTATGTAAGGCAATAGATAAACTGAATAGGACTAGAAGTAAATAAAAAGAAGAGCCGAAAGATTAACCTATACGCCTGCTGATTCGTAATCTGCATCTAACTGACACTACATGTACATAAGCTAAGACTACATACTTACACATTTATACACTACAACTAGCAGAAAAGAATTCATACAAGAATCCCACCTGGCCCCCATAAGCCGGGGGGTACAATCAGCACAGAATAACTCATTCAGGCCCCCATAAGTCCTGGCGAGCATATTTCAATCTATATACCCCTACTCAGGTGTCTAAAACTCTACTGGTACTGTAGCCAACCTACCGGTCCCCTGGGTCTATAAGTTGGCCCGTTTGGCCCCTGAATTGTAGTTGTGTTTGAGTCCGAAGGACTCCTGATATCTACAGCTCGGGCGTAAACGCTCGACGGGAGTATGTATAAGGCCAACCACGACAATGTGAGGATCTGGATCCCCATCTTCGTCCCTTGCGGACGGCATGCCGCTCTGTAAAGCGATGTATCCTCGCCCCTAGCGGGTGAGTTGACATAGTTATTTACCCTGGGGCGGTCATGGAAGGCTTCTAACTAAGGGCACCCCCAACCCAGGTGCTATACTGACACATCAATCTATCTGTATAAAGATAGCGTATCTGGCCTCTAGGCCTAACGCTAATGCTACTCGCTTTTGGGATAATCTGTATGGTTGTCTGCAGGCACGCCATGCGCCCGTATTTGATCAGAGGATCCTGATAGTGATCATGATCTCTAATAGTCTGGGCTAAATAGAGCGAGGTCTGAAGTGGTCTAACAATACTCTGAATGTCTTACTCGGACATCTATAACTCATGAATAACTGTGGGGTTGTGGATAGCTAACTACTTTATTCTTCTAATTAAACAACTATAGGGCTGGGCTCGATCGAACTTGCTTCTACGTGATCGACACCCTGGTGCTTTATAGGGAGCTTACCGATCTCCTTAACTTGTGGCTAACACTGTACTAACAGAGTACTACTGACTCCTTAAGCCTTATCTGGATCCACTCGGATCTGTATTACTGTTTTGGGCAATTCCCAATCTTATAGGCAATTCTATATAGACTGGCCCTCTTCTGGCACTCTGTACCTGAATACCTTACAAGAACCGGCTAGGGTGCTGGCCCGTCACTGACTACTGATGTGGACCCCTCCTTGGGGTACCCACGGGTTTATCTGACTCGGACGACGGGGCTGGCTTGCTGGCGTCCTACATGATAACTGTTAGGTTGACTAAGACTGACAATCACTGATAAGGCTAAAGGGATGGCGGGCGATCACTCAATACACTGGACAACCCTGGTGTCGCTAACTCTAGAATATAACTATTCTGTCTCTATTTCTGGTTCTGGAATGTGCAACGTCAATGACCTCTAGGGATTCTTTCCTTCCAATACAGGCGCCAACTAGTCGTTAGATCGCCTAACTGCGCCCATACTGTTTAACCAACTGATTCAGGACAATAACTCTTACGAGCTTTTGATGTCTAGGCCTGGCAACAAACATATAAGTCTACCATCACAATAAACTGAGAACTAAAAGAGTTTCTATAGCGTTCATAACACAAATCACATTTAACCTGCTCCCTTTCCGCGAGGGGTCCTGCAGTACGATCTGTATATATTTTCTGACAGCAAACCAGAATTTATGTAACTGTAATCCCTATTAGCAGTTACTCGCAACATATTTGATATTTATATATGTATATCAAAACAGCTAATTACAACATATCGAATTACAATCTAATGGTAGCAACTATCTTCAACATCTGAGATCGTTATTTCTATTTGAAAACATAAGTCGTAACACTGTACGACTAGGATACTTGCCGAAAGTTAAGTCTTACATACCTCATTTGCCGTTTTCTGACTAACTAATGAGTATCAGCTCGTATTTAACCGCCCTTCTCAACTGTAATCATTTTAATAGAAGAATAGGGCCAACTTCGTTACTGAATTTGAACAAAACAATTATATATATATATATATATGCTGAATATACTTCAACTTATCGAAGGACGATCAAAAACTCGTAATTTCTCGGGAATCTAGAAGGGAGAAATACTTACTTTAAGTCTGTAATCATATTGATACTAGTTTGAAGAGATTCCACCAACTCTGGCTTGGCGGGACGACGATTCGCCGGGCGAATTTTGCGAAAATAACTCCGCAGCAATGCTCTCTACAGCCTTATACTTCAGTACCCGAAGTTAATTCGGATTTGAACGGCGTTTAGCGGCGTAATCGTATGATTCTTACTTGGTTTCTTCGTACTCCGTTTGTTCTGGCCGTGATTATTTGGATAATGATCTAATTTCTAAGTGTGAGGCCTTTATATACTTGAGGTAGCAGACAAGGCAATGTGGCACTCTGCCCATCGTGTTGATTCTGCTCCGTGCCATGTTGGCTAACGTGTAGGAGCTGCTCCATGCCACTTTGCCCCTCTTGGCAGCTTGGTTTGGCCTCCTCTCGCGAAATCCCAACTTGGCACCCGTTCGGCCTTTTCCCGGGCCCTTTCCTTGTATGTATGACACTCTAAAACTCTTAACCAACATACGAATAGGCTGACTAAATGTTAGAAACTTATGCGGTGTAACATGTAGCCCCCCCAAACTTAAGAAAGATTCGGGAGCCTTAGAATGACGGCTTTAAGCTAAGTGGGAGATGGTAAGTATGTACGACAAGTCAAATCTTGAGTAGGCTAATAGAGGAGTTCCAGCCCTAACAGTTGCGATATGTCAATCCCTTCAGGTTTAGATAGGTTCTCTTAAATTTCAGTTGAAACTAAGTTATGCCCATCCCTATGTGTAGATTCCCTGAATTTCTAGATAACTACTTAAGATAGCGATGCTAGACTTACTCTATGAATCCTTAAGGCTCATCTTCATGTTATGAACCAGTTATGTGTGTTAACTCAAGTTTTCCAGTATGATCAGCTCGAACTCAGTCTTTAGAAGTTGCTTGGTAGCTTAGTAGAATCAGGTCATCTCATGTATGTCCTCAGTTATAGATGCTATGAATGATTCATGTTCATGAGTCCTTTATTTTCAGTTAGACCAGATATCATGAATTCTAACCCCGTAATAGAAAGTGATTTGAGAATGAAGGCTCAGTCCCTATCAGTTCAGTGTCAGTTAAAAGGAAAGAATCCTTCTCAATGTTCTATTTAGTTCCATATCAGTTTCATGTCTTTCAGTCTCTCTCACGCCTTAGCATGCATGTACGATTTAGATATTCAGTTCAGATGTGTAAGGTCATCCCGAAGTCAAATACTCCATTGGTTTTAGCTTTAATTGATCAATTTTGGGATTTTAGTTCCGTCCCTATCCTTTCTATATGTTTAGCCAACATGCGAGGATGAATATTCCCAAGGAGGAGATATTGTAACACCCTGAAAGTTCCTAAGATCAGACTCCGGAGTTAGATGGATCTCAGCAAAAAAACTAGTAGGAAATTTCCTCAGGACGAGTCTTGGTCAGGCCAATGAGGGGAAGTTAGGAGGTACAGCAGGTCCAATGACCACGGACGACCTGACGGGTCGTCGTGTCAGGAAATGACTAGTCGGGGCAGTCTTGGGAAGGAGAAGCAGGAATCGTGGGCCTCAATGGAAACGAACGACCCAACGAGTCATTAGGCAGGCGACGACTCATTAAGTCGGCCATCAGGTAGAGGCTAGAGATCAAGATAGGTTTCCAGGCAGTGGAGATAACGGAAGGTGGTCACAAGTCGTTAAGATAGTTAACGACTCGTGAAGTCAGTTATGGCCAAGGATGGGGTGAAGGAAGAGGATCGTTGGGCAGTGAATACCACGGGTAGTGACCACTCATGAGGTCAGTCGTCGGCAGATCTAAGAAATTTTGTGAAAACGTCCAGTGTAGTCCACGAGTTTGCACCACGAGTCATTTCCAACCTCACGACCCATGGAGTGCCTCATGGGGACTGGCAAGTGATGTTTTCCTGTGTTTTTCCAGGGGTGTTTTCGTAAAATCCTAAGCTTCTAACTCCTACACTACGTTATTTTGAGCATGGTAAGGGACGTTTTAAGGGGATATCTATCCTAAAACCCTCATTCTATAAAAAATCACTCTCAAACTCTTCTTCCTCCCCTCTCTCAAGACTCAAGGATTCAACAAAGGTTTCCTCAAGGCTTCAAGGTGCAAAGTCAAGTGGATTTCTTCTTGAATCAGGTATGTGGGTGTTTCAACAAGGATATCCTTCCATCCTTGTGCCCCAAAATATTTTACCAAAAACTCGATTTCATTATTCTAGAAAGAATGACCTAGGGTTTCGATTTATGGATGATTTCTTCTACATCTTCTATGGATTTTAAGACCCGTTAGAATTAGAAAGTTAATGATGCTTATGGGATTATTTCTGTTACACCCCGTAAAATGCCATCGGATAGTAGGCTTATGTGCGGGCTTGTGATGAATAAAGAGAGCATGATGCTTATAGAAAAAGCCTCGGAAGCAGGGTCAGATAGAACCAGCGTGCACAGGGCCAGCGCGACGCGCTAGGCCTGCTGGTGCCTTGAGAGGCGCGGCGCGACAAGGTGGTTGGCGCTATGGGCAGCACGGAGCGCCCCCTTGCCACCACGTTTAATATATATATAAAGCCCCTTTTTCATTTGAAATCAATTATCAACATATATCTTCGGCCGGAGAGAGTATAACTCGATGGATTCAATAGTTTTTCGTCCGATTACTCTACCAAACGCCATCCAATCTCAAATTAACTTTGGATAACGAGTTCTAGGCCTATGGGAAGCATTACTATGGAGTTCGGCAAATCATAACTCCACCGAGTAGAAGTTGTCAGAATTTCTCTAAATTGATTCCTAATCAACCACAGGCTTTACGTAAGCATTCTCCCTTTTGAACTCCCGGGAAATTATATGTTTTTGATCGTATTTTACAAAGTTGAATTATAGTTTCTATTAGTATCAAAAGTTACCGTTTTGCCGAATTTAGTATTGAAGTTAGACCCATTATTTCAATATTAAAGTTACAGTTGAAAAGAGCTGAGGAATACAAGTTGAAACTCGTCAGTTATTTGGGAAACGACAATCGAGGCATATTAAGGCAAATTCCTTCAGTAAGTTATTTCCTATAGCATTGTAATACAGCTTGAGCCCTTGTAAGAAAGTTAGAGGTATTTTATTATGGTTAGCTTCTATTATTAGTCGAGACTAGTACTTTATGTTTAGTTTGGAATTGACCCTGCCTTGTTTATCCTTCTTTGACCAACTCCAGGGTTACTAGCTACATCGACGCCCGCCGGGGGCTATATGACGTTGCTCCAGAGAGCGATATGTCATCCCAAGGGATGATGCAAAGGCCCAAGGGCCATATTACAGCCCATTCCATGGTTGGATTATTATGATTATGTCGTATCGGCATCACACGCTCGTCGAACCTAGTGCCTAGGGTGCAGTTATCAAGAGTCCACCAGACTCAGACGTAGCTACAAATCAGGAGTCGAGCAGGTTCGGTTGCAAACCCAAGGGACCGGTTAGGACAGCTATAGTTACCTGTTGACTCATTTTGACCTGATTAGGGGTATATAGATTGAAGTAGACTCGTCAGGGCTTATAGGGGGCTAGATGTACCTTTTGGGCTTATGGGGCCAGGTTAGGTTCTTGTTTGTACTATTTATTTTAATCGTACGGCAGGTTATAAGGTTATATCAGGTTAATTCTCTATCCCTCTTATTAAACTGTTCAGTTTCATTATCATTATTATTCAGTCATTTTCCTTTGCTGCCTTACATATTCAGTACATATTTGTACTGACGCCCATCCTTGGGGCGCTGCATTACTTACCTGCGGGTATGGATAGACGCGGATCAGGACCTTCTTAGCTTTCAGCCAAAGTCGACAGTACAGTTAGCTCCCTTCCTCCGGAGCTAATAGTTAAAAGGTTTGCTCTTTTGATTGTATAGTTTATGGGTAGGTCGGGGCCCTGTCTCGACCATTATTCCACTCCTAGAGGCTTGCAGATTACAGAATTCCAGTTGTTTATTTTGTTGATGGTCATGTGGGGCCTATATATGTTTTACTTCATGTGATGGTCGTGTGGGGCCTTGTTTAGCTGTTAGATAGTGGCCTTGTTAGCTATTGTATAGTTATAGTTCCTGATTTTCATTCTGCAAAAACTAGACAACATAGTGGTCTTGTCGGCCCGCATAGGATTTCCTCTTTATTGCTTGTGGTTGGTTAGCTATTTTCTTTTACAGGTGGCTATATGGCCTTGTCGTTCGGAGGCTGTATTTGCAGCCTAGATATAGCTCGTTGTTTTCTTGAATTGAGTTGCAGGCATGCACCAGACATGCATAAGCCTAGCCAGGCCAGTCAGATTCTAGTGTGGCACTAGGTGCTAGTCATGCCTCCCAAAGTAGGGCGTGACAAACTTGGTATCAGAGCAGGTCGTATCCCATGGAGTTTTTAAGCCGTGTCAAGTAGAGTCTTGTCTTTGGATGTGTTGTGAACCACATTCTATAGACAGGAGGCTGCGAGGCATGTTAGGGTGGTTACTCTTCTTTCTCTTCCGGTCATTCTATAGAGCGGTGTTGTATAGGGTTGAGTCCCTAAGCTTACTATATTCTACTTATTTATAGAGAAATATCGGACACGCGACATACTACAGCTGGCTTGAAGTTAGATACAGCAGTGGGAGAAGGCACTAGTAGGGTGTGTCAGTGAGAGCCATCCCAATCTGAGGGCGATAGGGAGACTTCACCTCGGTCTCCCCAGCACTCTACACCATGCCTGGATCCGTCCAGAGCGGCAGATGTGTTGGCACCACCTCCAACAATTTCTATACCGATACCCTCAAACCAGGAGGTTAGGAGCGCTATCTTCATGTTAGCTTAGATGATGGTTATGCAGTGTCAGCTAGTGGCACCTGTGGTTACTGAGTCTTCGGGAGGACCTGGTAGTTCGAGGGTCCGAGAGTTCCTTGCTCTGAGTCCACCACAGTTCACAGGGATGGATCGAGATGAGGACCCTCAGGACTTCTTAGACCAACTGTAGCGGATTTTCAGGGTGATGCATGCTACGCTCGCGGAGTCGGTTGAGTTAGCGGTATTTTGATTACGGGGCATAACAGTGTTATGGTGCGAAAGTTGGGAAAGGTCCCGAGGTAGAGATGTTCCCCCTCCGACTTGGTCCAGTTTTTCAGAGGCCTTCCTAGATCATTATTTACCGCGAGAAATTTGACAAGACCAGGTAGATTAGAGTTTATATCTAGAGCAAGGCTCGATGAGTGTTCGGGAGTATGCTATGAGGTTTTATTCTTTGGCCCGATATGCACCAGCTTTTGTAGACACTATGCCAGTTAGAGTGCACAGGTTTATTATAGGGCTGCTTCCAGAGTAAGTGGAGACTTATGTTACCGCTACGCTGCGAGAGGACATGGATATCGCCCGTATTCAGGCATTTTCTTAGAGTATTGAGGGGATCAGACAACAACAATGGGAGATAGAGAGGGTAAATTAGGAGCAGCGCCGCAGGGCTAGACCTAGTGACACCGTTTTAAAGAGTTTCAGGGTGGACCTAGGCCATGACTACCAGAAAAATAACCTAGACCCCCACCTCCACAGCAGCAGTAGGGTGGCAGATTTGACCGACGGGGGCAGTCAGGACCCGACGAGAGCTCACGAGCATCGGGTTTGCAGCAGCAAAGAGGGTTAGAGCAGAGCAGACTTACCGTGCCACATTTTCCTATTTGCGGTCGACGTCATCTTGGGGCATGCAGGTATGGTTCTACTGATTGTTACACCTGTGGACAAGAAGGTCACATGATGAGAGATTGTCTAGCTAGAGGTCAGGGTGATCGGGACTGACAGGACAAGTCTTCAGTACGGTCACATGCCCCAGCACCTCCAGTAGGGTGCAGGTCCTCAGCTTCAGTCGGCAGAGGCCGAGGCAGATCAAGGGCATCTAGTTCAGGCACTAGTCTGAATTACACATATTCTTTACCGGGGTTATAGGAGTCGGAGTCGTTGCCGGATGTTGTGACAGGTATGCTGGACATTTGTTCTCATTCAGTTTATGTTTTGATAGACCCAGGATCCACTTTGTCTTATGTTACACCATTAGTAGTCCAGAAGTTCGGTATAACGCCATAATTGCTTCAGCGACCCTTTATAGTGTCTACGCCCGTCGGCGATTCTATTATAGCTAAACGGATCTACCAGGTTTGCACGGTAGAGGTTGTTGATCATCAGACTTTAGCAAATTTAGTGGAGCTAGAAATGATTGACTTTGATGCAATTATGGGTGTGGATTGGCTAACACCATGTTATGCCAACGTAGAGTGCTGGACCAAGATAGTCCGATTCCACTTTCTAGGAGAGGTAGCGCGAGAGTGGAAGGGCAATGCAGTCATGCCAAAAGGAAGGTTCATATCCTATCTTCGGGCAAGAAAGTTAATAGAAAAGGGTTGCATTTATCATATTATTAGAGTTTAGGATGTCCAAGCAGAATCCCTAACTCTCCAATCCATTCCAGTAGTTAATGAATTTTCAGATGTGTTCCCAGATGAACTTCCTGGTATTCTCCTAGAGTGGGAAATCAATTTTTCTATCGATCTATTACTAGGTACTCAACCCATTCCATCTCGTCATATCGAATGACTCCGACTGAATTGAGAGAACTGAAAGAACAATTTAAAGATTTGTTAGATAAGGGCTTCATCAGGCTGAGTACTTCATCGTGGGGTGCGCCAGTTTTGTTCGTAAGAAAGAAAGATGGCTCTCTCCGCATGTGCATAGACTACCAGTAGTTAATTAAAGTTACCGTCAAAAATAAATACCCACTTTCTAGGATAGATGACTTGTTTGATCAGCTACAAGGGGCGAAGTACTTTTCTAAGATTGACTTAAGGTCAGATTATCACCAGGTGCGGGTCCGGGAGAGAGATATTCCAAAAACAGCTTTCAGGACTAGGTATGGTCACTTTGAATTTCTAGTTATGTCCTTTGGGTTGACGAATGCCCCAGCAATGTTCATGGATTTAATGAACAGTATCTTTAGGCCATATATAGACTTGTTTGTGATAGTATTCATTGATGATATTCTGGTATATTTCTGTTTAGAAGTAGAACACCGAGATCATTTGCGAGCAGTGCTCCAGGTCCTCAGGTATCGCCAGTTATATACAAAATTTTCCAAATGTGAGTTCGGGATGGATTTTGTAGCCTTTCTGGGCCATATTATGTCAGATGCTGGTATTTAGGCGGATTCACAGAAGATCGAGGCGGTAAAGACATGGCCTAGGCCTACAACTCCAACTGAGGTACGCAGTTTCCTAGGGTTAGCTGGGTATTACAGAAGGTTTGTAGAAGGGTTTTCAACTTTATCAGCGCCTTTGACCAAGTTAACTAAGAAAGTGGCTAAATTTCACTAGACTGAAGCGTGTGAACAGAGTTTTCAGGAGTTGAGAAACAAATTGACATTAGCGCGCGCGCTAGCTTTGCCGGAAGGTTCATAGGGTTATGTAGTGTACTGTGATGCTTCGGGAATTGGGTTAGGGTGTGTTCTGACGAAACATGGTAAGTTAATTGTTTATGCTTCAAGGAAGCTGAGGAAACATGAAAAAAACTATCCCACTCACGACCTGGAGTTAGCGGTAGTAGTTCACACCTTAAAAATCTAGAGACATTACCTGTATGGGGTGCACATGGACATTTTTGTCGATCATAAGAGCCTCCAGTACATCTTTATGCAGAAAGAGTTGAATCTACGGCAGCTTCGCTGGTTAGAATTGTTGAAGGACTATGACGTAAACATTTTATATCATCCAGGGAAGGCTAATATCGTAGCAGATGCCCTTAGCCATAGATCAATGGGGAGTTTAGCACATTTAAGGCCCAAATAGCGAGAGCTGGCCCAAGAATTGCACCAGTTAGCTAGCCTAGTCGTCCAAATAGTAGACTCAGGAGACAGTGGGGCAGTGATCCAGAATATTGCAATATCATCCCTGGTTATAGAGGTGAAAGAGCGGCAATATGAAGATCCTAACCTAGTACAGCTCAGAGATAAAGCTCAGCGAGGTGAAGACGGGGTCTTGAGATTTAGGGGTCGTCTCTATGTTTCAGATATGGCAGGGCTTCGCCAGCAGATCATGGCAGAGGTATATTATTCCTGTTATTCTCTTCACCCAGGTTCAAAAAAGATGTATCATGACATAAAAGAGATTTACTGGTGGCTGGGAATGAAAAAGGGTGTTGTAGAATTTGTAGCACAATGCCCTAACTGTCAGCAAGTAAAAGCTGAACATCAAAAACCCGATGGATTAACACAAGAGATAGCAGTACCTATATGGAAATGGGAAGCAGTCAACATGGATTTTGTGACAGGGTTACCTCGTATCAGGCGCAGATTCCATTCTATTTGGGTGATTGTTGACAGATTAAAGAAATCAGCTTATTTCTTGCCAGTCAGGACCACCTTCTCAGCCGAGGACTATGCTGAATTGTATATCAGAGAAATAGTTCGGTTACATGGTGTTCTGATATCTATCATTTCTGACAGGGGGGCACAATTCACGGCTAGGTTCTAGCAGTCATTTCAGAAAGTCTTGGGAACACAGGTTAATTTGAGTATAGTGTTCCATCCTCACACAGATGGGCAGACAGAACGTACAATTCAGATGCTCAAGGATATGTTGCGAGTGTGTGTGTTGGACCTTGGGGGCAGTTGGGATGATCATTTTACCCTTATTGAATTTTCTTATAACAACAATTATCATTCAGCAAATCAGGTGGCACGGTATGAGGCTTTATATGGGCGAAAATGCAGATTTCCCATCAGATGGCTCGAGATAGGAGAATCAGAGTTAATTGAACCAGATATGATCCACCAATCAAAAGAGAAAGTAAAACTCATCAGAGACTGCTTGTTAACAGCCCAGAGTTGCCAGAAGTCCTATTCTGATGTGCGACGTCGAGATTTGGAATTTAATATTGATGACTGGGTACTTCTAAAGGTTTCACCCATGAAGGGTGTGATGAGGTTTGGTAAGAAGGGCAAGCTTAGCCCCAGATTTATTGGCGCATATCAGATCCTCAGGAGAATAGACCAAGTGGTTTGTGAGTTAGACTTACCTGCAGAGTTAGAATCTGTTCAGCTGGTCTTTCATGTGTCAATGCTGCGAAAGTGTATAGGGAACCCATCCCGAGTCATGCCAATCGAGCACGTTCAGGTTACTGAGGAGTTAGCCTACGAAGAGGTTCCAAGGGCCATATTAGATCGACAGGTTCGTAGGTTGAGAACTAAAGATGTCGCCTCTGTTAAAGTATTATGGAGGAACATGAATAAAGAAGAGAAGACCTGGGAAGCTGAGGATGATATGAGGTCTAAATATCCTCACCTGTTCCAGGATTGATTCAGATTATGCAGTTAAGGTGAAGTTGTTGTTCAGTTGTTATTTTACTGCTTATGCTATCAGTACCGTTGTTTAGCTATCCCCCCCCCCCTTAATTGTGTAATGGTTGTTATAGTGTCCTGTGAGGTGCATATGTTGGACTTTTCTACTTTTCAGGTTTCCCGATAGTTAATATTACAGAGGAGACTCTGCCGAAATTTTTCAAAATCCCGGTTAAGTGAGTTAACTCCTTTAACATTTGAGGATGAATGTTTCTAAGGGGGGAGGGGAGGATGTTACACCCCATAAAATGCCATCAGATAGTAGGCGTACGCATGGGTTTGTGACGAATAAAAAGAGCGTGATGCGTGTAGAAAAAGCCTTGGAATCGGGGTCAGACGGAACCAGTGCGACGCGCCAGCCAACAGCGCACTGGCCAGCACGGCACGCCGGGCCTGCTGGCGCCTTGAGAGGCGCGGCGCGGCGCGGCAGGGTGGTTGGCGCTATGGGCAGTGCGGCACGCCCCCCTGTCACCGCCCTTAATATATATACATAAATCCCCTTTTTTCATTTGAAATCAATTATCAACATATATCTTCGACCTGAGAGAGTATAACTCGAGGGATTCAATAGTTTTTCGTTCGATTACGCTACCAAACACCATCCAATCTCAAATTAACTTCAGGTAACGAGTTCTAGGCCTGCGGGAAGAATTACTACGAAGTTATTTCTCAAAAATACGTTCGGCAAATCAGAACTCCACCGAGTAGAAATTGTTAGAATTGCTCCAAATTGATTCCTAATCGACCATAGGCTTTACGTAAGCATTTCTCCCTTCTGAACTCTCGGGAAATTATATGTTTTCGACCGTATTTTATTAAGTTGAATTATAGTTGCTATTAGTATCAAAAGTTACCGTTTTGTCGAATTTAGTATTGAAGTTAGACCCATTCTTTCAGTATTAAAGTTACAGTTGAAAAGAGCTGACGAATACAAGTTGAAACTCGTCGGTTATTCCAAAAACGGCAATCGAGGCATGTTAGGGCGAATTCCTTCGGCAAGTTATTTCCTATAGCATTGTAATACAGCTTGAGCTCTTGTAAGAAAGTCAGAGGTATGTTTATTGTGGTTAGCTGCTATTATTAGTCGAGACTAGTACTTTATGTTTAGTTTAGGATTGACTCTTCCCTGTATAGCCTTCTGTGACCAACCCCAGGGTTACTAGCTGCGTCAACGCCTACCAGAGGCTATATGACGTTGCTCCAGGGAGCAATATGTCGTCCCAAGGGATGATGTAGAGACCCAAGGGCCATATTACAGTCCACTCCATGGCTGGACTATTTTATGTCGTATCGGCATCACACCCTCGTCGAGCCTGGTGCCCAGGGTGCAGTTATCATGAGTCCACCAGACTCAGATACAGCTATAAATCAGGAGTCGAGCGGGCTCAGTTACATACCTAGGGGACCTGTAGAACAGCTATAGTTACCTTTTGACTCATTTTGACCTAATTAGGGGTATATATATTGAAGTGGACTTGCCAGGGCTTATGGGGACCCCCGACGGGTTATTTTGTGTTGGATGTACCTTCCGGGATTATGGGGGCCAAGTAAGGTTCTTGTTTGTACTATTTATTGTTAATCGTACGGCAGATTATAAGGTTATATCATGTTAATTCTCTATCCCTCCTATTGAACTGTTCAGTTTCATTATCATTATTATTCATTCATTTTCTTTTGCTGCCTTACATATTCGGTACATATTGTACCGACGCCCATCCTTGGGGCGCTGCATTACTTGCCTGCAGGTGCGGATAGATGCGGATCAGGACCTTCTTATCTTTCAGCCAGAGTCGGCAGTATAGTTAACTCCCTTCCTCCATAGCTAATAGTTAGAAGGTTTGCTCTTTTGATTGTATAGTTTATAGGTAGGTTGGGGCCCTGTCTCGACCATTATTCCACTCCTAGAGGCTTGCAGATTATAGAATTCCAGTTGTTCATTTTGTTGTTGGTCGTGTGGGGCCTATATATATTTTACTCCGTGTGATGGCCGTGTGGGGCCTTGTTTAGCTGTTAGATAGTGGCCTTGTCGGCTATAGTGTAGTTATAGTTGCCTGATTTTCATTCTGTTAAGTGTTATGATATGATTATGCCATGGGTCGACTTGGAGCCTCTCGGGGTTCTTTGTCCCGTGTTACGACTCGGGTGTAAACTCGGGTGGTAACATGAAGATGATGACTGAAGGGTTTATTTTATCTTGATAGATTTTTAGGTTAACATTGAGCATTTATATTTGGATCATTTACTTACTAGTTACTGCCTACTGGACAAATATTATAATTTACAAGTTTACAACTTACAAGTCAAATCTGAATATATATCTAATTTCTAAACGTTGAGAATTAAAACTAATTTAAAAAATGATTATAATTAATATTTTTATTATAATTAAAATAATATATATATATATATATATATATATATATATATATAATGGCGATTTAATTTTTTTTTGTTAATACCAACTCAAATCAAGAATAATTAATTTTTTTAATGCCAAATTAATCAAATCAAACTATAAATTAATTTTTTTAATTTAATTTGATTCGTCAATTTGATTAGCTTGACAATTTAGCCTGTATCCCTAATGATAAGTCTGATGTACTTTGTTTTTAGCGTCACTTCTGCTCTGATCGACGTTTTATAGTCTTCATATCTATGGAAAGAGGAAGCTAGGAGAGGATTCTAAACAATTCTATCGAGAGCCGAACAACAAAAAGAGAAAGTTCTAACTTTTAATTCCCCTTTGACCATCAAATAAAATGTGAATAACCTATCCTCCTCTCTTTGAAAGAAGGGACACTTGCCAACTGATCCAAGTTTGAATTGGGGAACGTACGATCTAAGTAAGGAGGTAGCTCCAGGAAAGTATTGCTTTTAAGTGACAAAATTGCTATTTATTAGTGTGTGATGAATATATCTGGCTTAAGATATTATGACAGGAGAGATAATTGTTGGAGACGTGACGTGCTTTTTTATTTTAGTTTATGTGATAATATTTAATTTGATATAAAATTTAAAAAATTTAAAAAAAGTTATGATTTAAATTTATAATTATAAATTATTTTTTTAAGAGTAAAAGAAATATTTTAAAGTTATTTTTTTTTAATTATAAAAAAAATATTATTTGTAAGATAAATTAAAAAAAAATTAATCATATAAATGGCCAGAAAGAGAATATGAATATTGAGATCTTATAATATCATTTCAAAGTGAATTCTTTCAACTTAATATTAGTTAAATCATCTTATTTAATTAATGCTATATATGTGTGTGTGTGTGTGTGTTTGTGTTTAAATTTAATTGTGTACTTAAATTATAGAAACCATGCGGCACACGACCTAGAGAGAAACAGAAAATGAGATCTTTTAATTTTTTATAGAATAAATTAAAAAAATGAAAATGTATTAAGAAAGGAACAGAGCAGTATGCATTATCTATGAACCAAACAAATGAAAAGGGGAATAGAGTAATTAGAGCAAGGACATTATCGTCTTAACGTCAAAGAGACGAACTTCCCGGTCATGTAAATCTAAAAGTGTGAGAGACCCAAGAAGCATTTGAATTAGCTGCAACCCAAGGCACATATATAAATAAAAATAGAATAATACCAAAGACATGGGAGCAGCGAAGATCTGGAACGCCATGGAAGTAGCAGAGGGAGCCCGCCACAGCCTTATCGCCAAAATTCCATCTTCGCCCCTCACCGTCGATCATTCTCTCTCCATGACCCGTATCAAGCCTAAAATCGTGTACGTTTTCCTCATTTCCACGCACTTTTTCCTCTCCTAATATTTCATTTTCTCTCAAAATGAGCCTTTTAATTTTATGTCCTTCGTGTTTCACCGAAGCTCATTAGGAATAGGACGCTTATTAGGTCCACATCCATTATGTTAAGAATTCTGGTGGAATAGTCCAGGGGCACGGAAGAATTACCAAACAAGAATAAAAAATAAAAAAGAAAGAATTTTGGCCGTCTATGTTGATGTTGGAGTTTTAGATTTGTTTTTCAGATAAAAAGTGTTGTGAAGCTGAAGAAAAGATAAACTTACATAATCAATGTCTAAATATAACTTTGAGCTCTGTTTGGATTTCCTCTTATGGGAATGTGGATGTCATATTTCTTTGAGCAGTTTTTCAATTTTGATTTGATAGGTTGTGGTTGTGCTATTTAGGCATATACTACTAGCGTTTTCTTAGTATTACTTAAGTAATACTCCATCTGTCCCCATTTGTTTGGTACTTTTTCAATTTTTGTTCCTCCCAAAAAGTTACTTATCCGTTTTGCTTTTGACATGTATTATAAGGCCTCATTGCACTTAATGGAAGTATGAATCTGAATGGTTCAGACCTTAGCTAATTAAGTACATTTGTTTTTATTAAGATTTAAGCACTTACTTGGTCTGAATATGTTATAATCATTAAGTGCATTTGTTTTCATTAAGATTTAAGCACTTATCTGGTCTGAATATGTCTTAATCATTAAGTGCATTTATTTTCATTAAGATTTAAGCACTTATTTGGTCTGAATATGTCTTAATTATTAAGATCTGGAAAAGAGTCTTAATATCATTAAGAGGTATATTTGTGTGGATAGTTTTCACCATCATTCTTTCCACAGTCATCTGCTACCACCATTAGCCACCTTTATCATCACAAACGCAATCACCATTAACATTGCCAACCACCGGACACCACCACCACCACCATTATCATCTCCGACCACCAGCCACCACCATTATCATCTCCGGCCACCAACCACCACCAGCTATCTCTGCCACCATTATAAACCACCATTGCAGTTGCCAACCACCCTAACATCACAACCACCACCAAAAACCACCACCACTTCCACTGTCAGTCATTACTACACATACTACCTTATCATTATAATTATATTCACTATCGCTACCACCACCACCGCCTCCGCCACCTCTATCACCACTATCACTCACTACCACTACTGCGACTAATCCCTAATCCCTACTACCAACCACCTTTACCATCACAACTAGCACCGTTGCCAACTACAACCAACACATCGTCAACCACCATACATTCTTCTGCCACCACCATCAACCACGCTAACTCCTAACGTCAACCAACTTCACCATCACAACCACCATTACTAACTTTCACCATCATGTCAGTCACTACAATACCAACCACCCTCATTAACATAATTATTACCACCATGATTACTAGCCACTAAAACCAACCATTACTGCAACCACCACTACAAACCATTTCCACCATCACTAGTGAATAAAAATATTTTATTAAATTGATATTTTTTCTAATATATAATTATTTTTTTATTTGAATTGTATATTTAATATATTTACAAATAAATAAAATATGCATGTTCAGATGTTGAAAAACAGATTTTAATCATTCAGTGTCCAGATCTAGAGACAACATCTTAATCATTCAGATGTGCATTCAGATTCAGACATTTTAATCTTAATGAAAACAAATGAGGCCTAAGCCTCGCTTGATACAAAACTAAGTTTGATAGAGGGTTGGTAATTATTTATGATACGTGCCAAAAGTCTTATTTTGTTTCTTAACTCTGTATCCAATCAAACCAAGCCAAACAAATAGAGACAACACGTGTAGTAGGATCAATGGAGGTCTTTTCAATCTCTTTTAAGTTAAGTATGATTTGTGTTGAGTTGATATATTGGTTAAAAATAATATGTTCGATTTACATTGACTCACTGTGGACCAGTGTTAAATGGTTGACTTTACCTAAGCTCTATGTTTATTGTTCTCTTCAACTTGTTAATGATATCTAACACTGTTAGACATGATATAAAAGATTCATGTTCCTACCGGTTGAAATGATTTTTGATCATTTCAAGGGTAGACTTTTCAAGTATCAATCCTCATTTATGGTATGAAAACCAGCATTCTAATTGTTGGATGTAGAGGAATTAGTATTTGCTCATTTCAAAGTATTTCACTTGCACCAAGAGCATAGTGCACCATTTTGGGTGCAAATATGAATGGAATATTAATAAACTGTACTATGAGATGTAGTGAGTACGTAAATTTATCTATTTACCTAGCTTGACGACAACATTGTATCTTTTGAGGGATGAACTTTTGGTTTTAAATATAAGGAGAATTGCCTCCAAGGGGGTGGTCTATTGGACGAAGAGTTGCTGTGACAACCTTGGAAACCAAGGTTGAATCCTAACGAAAGCGACACTAGGTGAATTCTTTTCATTTTTCTAAGCCTTGGTAGGTTCTTTACCTGTTACGTACACTAGTAGGAGGCAGCAGGTATCCAGTGTACTAGTCGAGCTGAATATGCTTGTCCGCACACCATCATTTTAAAGAAAAAGATCTTAGGTCTTCCTCTGGTTATTGCCTGATAAGTATATGTCAAATTAAATGGGACATGGATTAGTAGGCTGATAAAACTTGTATGTAAAATGGATGCACTTTATTTTTTTTCTTCCCACACTCAGAAGTATATTTAGCATCTGCATGCACCTGTATATTGAAACTAATTTTTGTTCCTCCTCTTCCATTACTGAACTTTTGAAACCGTGCAGAGAACTGTGCAAGGACTTGTTCAACCAATGGTCAGATCTGGATGATTCTCACTTCTCTGTTGAGACGGTGTCTGGTGGCATCACAAATCTATGTGCGTATTATTTTGTTTGAATTTACTATTTATAAGCATTCCAAACTTATCATTCTAAAATCGGAAAAGGGCCAAAATTGCCCCTGAACTATATGAAATGGACCACATATACCCTCCGTTACATTTTGGTATCGAAAATGCCCTTCCCGTCCAAGTATAAGACCATAAATGCCCTCACTTTTAACAGACTGCCACTAGATCCTACTAGGCAGCTGATTTTGACCAAAATTTGCGGACATGGCTGTCCACATAGACAGCCAACGTGGATAAAACACTCCACTCTTTAAATCATGCTTCTTCCACCACTTAGAACCCTAATTTCAGATTTCTTCCCCCATTTTTTAAAAAGGATTTCTTCCCCACTAAATTTTGAAGCAATGTCGGAAGGCTCTATCGATTCACTCGAAACTAGTTGAGAAGATGTTATTGTGGACTCAATGCTCTAAATGATTTTGGAAAGACACAAAGTGGTCACCATAATCTGTCACTTCTATTTTTCCTTTTTATTTGTATTCGGAGAAATTGAGCATGACATCCTATAGCTACCCAAACAGAAGCTATCACCAAATTGCGGAAATGGAGAAGAAGAAGCCATAATTACCATTATCTGTCAATCTAGTTTTCCTTTTTATTTGTATTAGGAGAAATCGGACATGACATCCCCATAGCTATCCAAACAGACACTATATTGATATTAAATTTAGAGCATTAAGTCCACAATAACATCTTCTCGCAAATCTAGTTTCGAGTGAATTGATAGAACCTTCCGACATTGCTTCAAAATTTAGTGGGGAAGAATCCTTTTTAAAAAATGGGGGAAGAAATCTGAAATTAGGGTTCTAAGTGGGGGAAGAAGCATAATTTAAATAGTGGATTGTTTTATCCACGTTGGCTGTCTATGTGGACAGCCATGTCAACAAACTTTGGTCCAAATCAGCTGCCTAGTAGGATCTAGTGGCATTCTGTTAAAGTGAGGGCATTTGTGGTCTTATACTTGGACGGGAATTTGATACCAAATGTAACGGAGGGTATATGTGGTCCATTTCACATAGTTCAGGGTCAATTTTGGACTTTTTCTGTTCGAAAATTGTGTATATGATATGTACTTTCCTATAACAATAGGAGTGGTTCTTACTTTTAAAATTTTTATTGCCCGAAAAATTGTAAGAGTTAAACATATCAGCTAAGATTGTAGTATATCCTAACAATATTCTATTTTTTCTTTGCAGTGCTAAAAGTATCTGTAAGAGAAGACGATGGAAAGAATGAAAGTATGACAGTTAGGTTATATGGTCCTAATACTGAATATGTAATTAACCGTGAACGAGAATTGCAGGTTAGTTTTGGAGGCTTCGGTTGATTATGTTGTTCCATGCATTTTCCTATCATATGGAGCGGTAACAGTTGACTCACCTTGTTTGTTAGTAGGATTGCTTCCAAGAAGAGTATGCGTAGACCTCACATGTGAGTCTTGTACACTTATCCACCAAGGCAAATAAGTCAGTCAACCTCCAAAACATTTTGAAATCTACTCCCTCTATCTTAAGAAGATCAACAGTGTTCGGACTACAAAATTAACTTGTGGTCTAGACATTGATTCCTTAGTATTAAATAAATTAAAGTTTCCATATCTAAAAGCTATATAGAAGTACTATAAAAATTTACTTGTATTTAAGAACATATATTTAATGTTCAAAAAATTGTAAGCAAAGAAAAAAGTTACTCTTTCAAAATAGCAATAATGTAGTTTGCCTAGTTAATGGGGGAGTTCACTTTGATTTTGCACTTTACTTCAAATTATGTTTTGTGCAAAGTGAAAGGGGGAGGGAACTAGTTTGAATTATTTTCTCCAGAGAGAGTATTTTGGAGTCCTAGTATCTGAGCACATTTATATCACAAAATCTGTGTCCATGCTAAATTATAAAGATTTTTCTCAATAATCATTGTCAGAAGTTGTACATCCACCATTCTTCAGAATTTATGCAGTAAGTCAGCAGTTTGATTCTAGATGTTCTGATTGATCTTATGCAAGTTTATTTATTTAGTTCTTGTAACTATGGCCATGTCCATGAATCATACACACTTCATGATTGTTATTTGCGTTCTTTAGGCGATTCAACACCTCTCAGCGGCTGGGTTTGGTGCCAAGTTGCTTGGAGTATTTGGGAATGGCATGGTTCAGTCGTTTATTGATGCACGCACTCTAACACCCTCAGGTAGGCATTTAATCAGACTTCCACTTGTAGTTTATATGTAATGGAGACTATTCGTGGTTTAGTATAAATGGCTTTTGTGTATCTTGCAAATTTCATTTTTTCCTTTGTGATTTAGACATTTTCATGTGTTTCCCTTCCCTATTTAGAACTATTTAGGACTAGGCATCAGAAAATCTGGGAAGAACTTTTTGAAGAATAAAATTAAGAAGTAAACTATATTCTTCCTTATCAAAAAGTAAACTATATATATAATCTTTTTTTCTGGAGATGTTAAAACAGTATGTGGTGTAAAGAGCAGCACTTAAGAATGTGCTTCTATTACATCCAAAATGTAGAAACTAAAGAAACATCAGAAAAAGCTAAAACCCTGATACCATTTCTAAATTACCCCAGGAAACTATCAATGTAATGCAATCAGATCGAACTTTCAAAATAATTGGCTAGCAGAGTGTCCCAGCCAATTATCTCTCCAGAAAGAGACTTTTCTTCCATTCCCTATCTTGATTCCTATATCTTGTGAAAAGTGTGGCCATAGTGTTCTGATATTTCTCCCCACACCTATTCCTTGTGGTGGAGCGCCCGTCTTTGAACACCACACCTTCTTTTGAGTCTTGACCAAATTCACTGCGATAACCTTTCTCCCTAGAGCATTGACTTCAACAATATGTCTCCATAGCCATTTCATCCAAAGGCTCCTATTTTGTACTCTTAAGCTCTTGATGCCCAACCCTTGGAGAGGATGTAATATGTGTTCATCCAAACCCAATAGCTTAGCTCGGACCCTGCATATGTGTAAAAAACTTCAGTAAATAGTACAAATAATGGATTTAAAATTCAATAAATCAAATGAGCTGCGGTAGGATTTTGTACTCGGACCAATAAAGCTTAAATCTGGATCCACCTCTGCCTGAACCCTCTTTATAGTGACGATGCTCCTCTTCACTAGTTTGAAATTACCATCTATTCCCTTTCCATCAGGAATTTCTCCTTAACTAGTCAATTCTCTTTTTTACTTTAATGGACATTGGGAACAACGACATAATATATGTTGGTATTGAATCCAAAACACAATTAATATTAATAAGAATAAAATATCCCCCTAGAGCAAGGGCGAAGTTATAGCTAAAAAATGAGGCACGTGAACTTGTGGTCTTTCCGTAAAACTAGGTATTTTATGCTTATATTTTTATAAATTAATATTATATTACCTGCTGGCACCTATGTTACAAGAAGGCTAGATGGTGCACTTGGTTGATTGTTGAGTTGTTTATCAAGGGGACTAGGGATCAATTCCCACTTAACACATTTTTTCCTTCTCTCCTTTTTTTTTTTTTAAAAAGTGGTGCACTCATGTTCTAACTTCTAGAAATTCTAGATTCGCCTTACCCTAGATAAAGGTTTTTTTTTTCCAGCTGGATAATCTAATTTCACATCTTTCCATCACCTCCTTCCATATAGTTATGCCTTATGCTTTTCCCCTAAAGGCAGTTCCAACTAAACCATAGAAGACTTCCCGCTTGAAAGCCAAGAATAGCTGGCATGCCTTGTAAATCTCGCAATGAGTTGGAATTAGTCTGTTTTGACCAATTGACATGTAGTCTTGAGACTACTTCAAAAACACTCAAAATAAATATTAAATACTTAGTTGACATGCTGCTGGTTCAGGAAAAATGAGAGTATCATTCACATACAGATAATGTGAAACGGATAGTACATTTCGTCGCCCTACGTTCACCTTGAAGCCCTTGAACCATCTTTCATTAACAGAAAAAATACAATATTCTACTAGGACACTATATCCTACTAGGTCAAAGTCTGTCACTTTATCTGAAGGTTCCTGAAAAACAGAGTACCTACTATTTATAGACTTCTAGGAAGTCCTAATCTAAAGTAAGATACACTGTGGAAGTCCCTATGTAGTTAAATTTGTTGAAGAGTGAAAATGAAGATTGAATTTATAATCTGCAATTCTCGTTCATCCTATGCTGTGGTGTTCCCCATTGGCTCTTTCTTTCTTCTTTTTTTTTTTATTTTTTTATTTTTTTATTTTATTTAATAAAGGTAATATTTTTTCCTCATTGGTTCTCATTTTGTGTTAAGAGAACTTCAAGTATTTTGTCAAACCATCAAAAGAAAATTTATTCCCTTAGGTTTAAGGTTTGACTTCTGGATCCTATAGCCACTTTTACACAACCAATCATCTAAGTCAAGGCCAAACGGGTCACAAAAATTTCCCTTTATGATACATATATAAATTATTGATGTTGTGAGGAAAGCCCCATATACTAGTTGTTAATGAAAAGTAAAAAACTAGACACAAAAATTATATTTTCTACAAATGGTACCTAATCATGTTATCTATACTAACAAGAACTATGTGGTTGCAGCACCCAAGGGTATGACCTAGTGGTCAATGAAGTGTTGAGAGCTATGGGGTCTCAGATTCAAATCCCAGTAGAGACAAAAATATTAGGTGATTTCTTCCCATCTGTCTATGCAAGCTAGTCCGGACACCACATTTATTTTAAAAAAAAGGAACTATGTGGTTGCACCAAATATTGGCCAAAAATAAGACATCCCCTATACTGTACTAATTCATTTCCACCCCTTCAAATGTTCTCTTGTTCCTCTCCAAGGAATCCACATAAGGGCCGAAGGGGCTACATCTGCTAATAAATTGTCCATATCATATTCTTGACATGTTCTGTCCATGGTTCATGCTATAGTGGTCATTAGATCTCTTAAAGAATGTAATATTGATTGGTCCATTTTGAAGAAATAAAATGATGCTCATTACATAGGCTGGAATTGCTTTTATAATTAGCAACCAAAATGTTCATAAAAGATATGTGATCTTCCAAAATAATTAATTATCCTAAACCTTTCATTTTTCACTGGTCTTATTGATCTTCATTTGTATAACCCTATACTCTTCAAGATTCATCTTGTTTGCCTAATTAACATAGTCATTTGATCATCTTTCTGTGTGTCTGCCTCTCCTTCTTCTAAAGTAACCACAACAATATAGCTAATGTAATTTCACAAGTGGGGTCTAGGAAGGGTAATATGTATGCAGCCTTACCCCTACCTTGTAAAGGTAGAGAGACTGTTTCCAATGGACCCTCAGCCTAAGTTATGCACATAAAAAATAGTATGAAAAGGAAATACAACATTGAAAAAGCCATGCTGAAATTAATGAAGAACAAAAACAGTAACAATAACAAATAATACAATAACCGAAGCTAAACGTAATAAAAACAACAGGTAGTAAAAAGTTAAAGAATAAAATAATAGGATGGTAATAATAATACTGATTAGGGAAACTAGGCAACACTTGGCTACCTACTAACCTTCTCCCCTAATCCTCGACCTCCATATGCTCCTACTCTTGGGTCATGTCCTTGGTAAACTGCAGGTGTGCTTCAGACTACCTCTATCTCTCCTCGGGTCCACCATAGTCAATCTCAATCTCTCACACCCCCTCACTGAGATATATGAGCATCTTCTCTTCACATGGCTGAACCATCTCAGTCTTACCTCTCTCATCTTGTCCACCATGGGGGGCCACTCCCACCTTCTTCTGAAGTAGTTTAATAGAAAAGAAGTCAGTGCTTTGAATCTAATAGAACTTCTTATCCACAAACTACATTTTGAAGAGTGTGTCAAAAAGGAGAGGTTTATAAGCCTTGCAACAGGACTAGAGTTCAACCCAATAGTTGCCTTTGAGTCCTTTCATCAACAGATCTTGTTGACCTGTTGCACCTACATGTTAGTTTATTGTATCTTGGGGCTGTTGAAATAATTTTCTGGCACTCTGTTTTTTGGGGATACCTTCATTTTTCACTTCTCCCCAACCTCATGGTGTTATTATTTTATGCAAATTAGTTGTGTCATTTTCTTGCAACTTCTTCAACAGATATGAAAAACCCAAAGCTTGCTGCTGAAATAGCAAAGCAACTTCGGAAGTTCCATCAGGTGGAAATTCCGGGCTCCAAAGAACCTCAACTGTGGAATGATGTGCTCAAGTTCTTCAAAAAAGGTGCATCCTATACTGAATGTTCTCCAGTGATATTACAGTAACGAGACGTCATTGTCCCTGAATTGGATGATATGTATGGATCCCTCCAGTCTCATAGACTGGAACACTTGTACTGGATTAACTGCTACGACAAAAGATCCATCTCATGCCCAAGTGTTTTCCATTTTTACAGCATCAACTCTCCAATTTGATGATGGTGATAAGAAGATAAAGTATGAGACAATTTTGTTCCAGGAAGTTCATAATGAAATCATAGAGGTCAAGGTAGTCCCACCTCCCATGACATGTAGTTGATTATTATTCGATTTATTATTTGCTGTTCACCTTAGGGGAGGGGATTCTCCCTTTATCTTCTCCTTAACAGTGGAAATTTCAGCCCTACAAGCATTTAATTATTTTCTTAATATGTGTTATATTAGTTTGCTTTCACAGATATGCTAATTTGAAACCATATGCTAGCAATTTGCCCTTACCCCCTTCTGGAGAAATCAATAGCTATAAGATGTTCAGCATGTTATTTTTCATAGTTAACTGTTGTTTTTCTCTTTTTATCTTGCTGGAGAGATCTAGGAATCTCCTATGGCAGCTATGACCACTTTGAAAGAACTTTTTAGGTGTTGACTCATCTTCCATCAGATTATGGTGCAGACTGCTTCAAATTGGATGACTTTGTATATATATTTCCATTATACGTCTTTCTTGTAGTAATAAACCTGAAATATATTGGAAGTTAACTTGAGGTTTCTTTAGGATTATTTTATCTGCTTAACTACTACCTCTGTAAAGTGGATGATATTACAGAAAGTTATTCGGTATTGGGCCAGAATTGCATTGTATTAAAATAGCCTCATGTATTAAATGGATATATCTCTTTGTTTAAAAGTGAGATGCAACTGTGGAACAGGAATTGACTGACCGTCTTAATGCTCCGGTGGTGTTTGCTCACAATGACTTACTCTCTGGAAATTTGATGCTTAATGAGGATAAAGGTACTTATGATCTAGCTTTCCATTGTATTTAACATCTTGACCTAGGTACTTTCTTCTGTCGTGACATTTTAAATTAGAAGTTTTCCTGCTCCCCCCCCCCCCACCCCCCCACCACCACCACACACACACACACACACACACATACAAAATCATGATAAAATTCGGTAATCTCAATATGCTTTTTCATCTATTGGAGAAGAAAACCTTATCATTTAGAACACTTATTATGCACATTGGGTACCATCCTATTTGGTATTACTCATGCAAATTTTTAGGCTTAGATGATCATATATTTGGTCACTATTGCTTGTTCATCTTTATTTATTATGTTTAGTAAGGGAACTAGTTTTCTCTGATGCAACTCGCATTCTCTTGTGATAAAGACACAACATAAGTCTTCGGATGGACTTTATCAGGTCACTTCTGCTTTGATTTATGTTTTTCATTTGACAAACTTTCCATATGATTAATATCATCAAATAAAATAGTCTATTCCATTGAAGAAACATATCTGAATGATTTTAAAAAATTTCAATCTGGTTTTTAGAGTGCATCTAATGGTTGAAATTTCTTAATTTGATCTTGGCGTCTGTTGTCATATTGGAAGAATGCTTGATGAATTTGCTCTCAGTTACAATTAAATGCTGAACTTTACTGTTTGTACTAACCTCATTTCTGTTTATCAAAATCCAGAAAAGCTGTATTTCATTGATTTTGAGTATGGATCCTACAATTACAGGGGATTTGACATAGGGAATCACTTCAATGAATATGCTGGCTATGATTGTGATTACAGCTTGTATGTTGTGTCTCCCTCTCTGCATCTTTTTCTCCACGTCCTCCAGTCCTCTTCTTTCCCTATATCTTATGGTGATATTTTGTTGAAAATGAAGACTAATATTAGACATGGTTCAATATGTAGATATCCAAGTAAGGATGAGCAGTTTCATTTCTTCAGGCACTATTTGGATTCTGATAAACCGAATGAGGTAAATGAGGAAAAATGTCAACTTCTTATACTTAATTGTGATGTTGTATAGCTAGGATGGGACTTGTCTAGTGCTATTATATCTGAAACAATTATTTAGCCCAAAAGAAAAAACAATCAGAAACATTCCAATGTGACAGAGGAGGTTACCTAGCAAACTCGATGGAGAAGTATCATGGGTGGAAAGTGTATGTGCAGAACAATCTTGGAGAAGGTGTAATTTCATTCACCAAAAATAAAGCTTTTAAGATATTATCATGATTTAGTGCCAAAGAGAAGTTTGAAGGACTTTCTTCCCATCAAGTTTGGAAGGATTAATTTTTCTTTCACCAGAGAGCTTTACGGCACCTATTGATATGTTGAAGATAATAAACCCTTTTATGCCCTTGTCCTCGTAATAGTGTACCTAGCCAATCTGGTTTTCTGGAACATACACATGTTGCTACTATATGCACGTTCTTGTGGGTAGGTTGGGAGAAGTCATGAGATTAAGACTTGGAATGCTACTGTAGTTCTGTGTCTGCTACTGATAGAAAACAGTTGAACTTAACATCAGTAATTGCAAATGTTGCACACATTTGGGAAAGTATATCTTAACTTAATTTTGATGACAGGTGTCTGACAAGGACCTTGAAGCCTTATATATCGAGACCAGCAGTTACATGCTAGCTTCACACCTATACTGGGCTCTCTGGGCTTTGATCCAGGTACTATTATTATGCTATATTTTGAGATGCAGTCCGAAGAATGCTAAAAATAATCTTACATTTTAATCTGTTTGTTTTTGCTATTTCCAGGCGAAAATGTCACCCATCGATTTTGATTACATAGGTTATTTCTTCCTGCGCTATAACGAATACAAGAAGCAGAAGGAGAACTCTCTCTCTTTAGCTAAGTCACATCTCTCAAAACCATAAGTTGGGGGCGAAAGAAGATTCATTTATAGGGCAGTTCCAGAAACTGTGAAAAGCTGTCAGTTGACACGCACATTTTGATCTCATTTGTTGCAAAACAAAAATAGCTGCTGTTGTAGCCACCAAGTAGGACAGTGCAAAATAATTCATTTTTTCTTTTTCTGCTGAAAGCCTATAAAAGTGTTGTTTGTTTGTAATAGTCAAGATTCATAGTTTGAACATAACATGAAATACACTTCATCATCTGCAATTTAACCCATATAGCAGTTAAAAACAAAATATAAACATGTTATGTTTTATTAGCCGGAATAAACAGAACAAACAATACAAAAAACGACAGGAACATTTCACTGTATAGATCTTTGGTGATTGAGCATGAATAAATTTACACTGAAAACAAGGGCTACAAAAAGTGCTTAAGGATTGAAACGAGGATGGTGTTGCTTCCTCTCAAGTATTGCATCACTGTGAAAGAATTTTGGTATAACGTGGAAAAGTATCAAAACTACAAAAATAGTGGGCAAATTTGTGAGCATCATGATTCTTTCTTTTCCAGCTTTTTGGAAATCGATATGCAAATAATTTTAGAATTCTATAATATGACTTAGTACCAGATATATTTCTTTTTTTTTTAAAAAAAAAAAAAAAAAAAGAAAGAACTTACGCCTCTTATATGTTGGAAATCCTACATGAATATTAGCTTGAATAATATTTTATTTTATTAGGGTGTTTAAGTATTTGATTTTAAGAAATATAAGATCTAATTGAAACTAAGAATATTAAAATGGTAATTACTAGAAGACAAATCAAAATACAAGTAAGATGCTCTTATGTATTTAATTTAATGAAATTTAAGAGGATAAACATTCTCGTTCAAAAATTGTATTCTTCTTTGATTAAAAGAAAAATAGAGAGCAAACATCTTTTGGAATGTGCATCTTTCATACTTGAATAGGTAATGACGACATATACGATACTGATATTTGATGTTGTCGTCTATTTATTGAAGAATCAGGTTTTTTTGGCAATTAATTAAGAAGTAAATTATAATAATTAACATAAGAGTTTTTTGTGAAATATTTTTCTCTCAGCAGTAAGAAATTACAATATACTCCAGCAGGCTTTTCCTGAAATGTTCACTAAAATTTGTCAAGTTTTATGGCTACAAACCAAAGGATTAACTTTAGCACCTTTCACCCTTTCTAGTTGCAACTATCCCTTTCAAAATTCTAATTCAATTTTAAAAAATTTTACAACTCAAGAAACAAACGCCTAAAATAATTTTTTTGTAAATATAAAAAATTAAAATTTAAGCATAAAGAATCAAACTAGATAGCTAAGAATTATAAGCATAAATTTTCTTAGAAACAAGTTCTTCTTCATTGTGTCAGTTGACTCTTTCTCACGGAGACTATAAATATTTTCTCTCTCTCGGTATTGGAGTCTCTTGTCTTCAGAAGCATCAATGTGATGCTTTATATGAGAATAGGAACGGCTTTTTCTTGTTCTCCAAATACAACAAGAATAGGTTTTAGAATTCTGCTAGAACCTAATTTAAGTTTAATTTGGTTTTCATTTCATGCGTGGTCTCACTTGTTTTCTCCTATTTCTAAAGCTTTTTCCATGTGTGCAAATATGATAATATTTTCATCTTGATTTTTTATTGCTTGATCCATGTGATTAGGGGTATTCCCAATTCCTCAAGAAATTCTTCATGCACTTGGAATCTGCTTTGCGTCTTATCAACATCTTCACCGGTCTACAATGAAGGACCTGGTTCCTTCACTTCTTGCAGTGTACTTCTCTAATCCAATTCTTCCAATAGACATGTTAAGGAACTAGTTCTTAAATAACTAAGTTATTTATCAGAAACACTGCAATCCTTAAGTTATTTAACACAAACACTAATACCAAGTACCCGGAAGCGAACCCCCCTAAAATGATAGGGGAAGAGTACGGGGAAGAAGGATAGGGAGCAAGTAAGGAATAATTATAAGTACAGGATTATAAATGCAAATGAAATAAACTAATTAGGTGGCAAAGCCAATCATAATTCAACAATTAAATAATAAGTGCAATAATTAAAGGTAGGTGGCTAGGCCAACCATATGCAATAAAATGAAAGAGACAAGTTAGGAAAGTGAAAGGTTAGAAAAATTGAACTTTGATATAAGTATCAAATAACTTTAAAATATTACAAGAATGAGAGCAAGCTCTAACCAAGTCTTCCTTGAAAGAGAAAGTTTGTGCAAGAAAATGATGCTCTACAAATAAAATGGAGGGGGTTATTTATAGCAAAAAATTTGCTATGGTGAAGCTACAGTGTTGCTATAGTGAAGCTACAATATCACCCTCAATAATTTTCTGATGATGTCATGCATAACATCAATTCTGATGATGTATTGATGGTGTCATTGCTGATGTCAATTCAGCTGAAAATTGATGCAGAGGTTGTCTTCTTCGTCTTCCGACTCAGGCTCCTCCCCTGATGAACCTACCTACTTCAAAAATGACAATGTTTATCCACTAATCCAAATTGGGTCAGTCTCCTTGTTCAGTCTCATGATTTGGTTGTTCAACTTCTGTTTTTCTAGGAGGATCAGCCATGGTAGAGAATTGTTGAAGGACAATCCGATCTTGTTCTTTCCTAGCTTTGATTTGTCGGATTTCTTCCTTAAGGAGTACTATTTCTGATTGAAGATCAGAGAAAGTGTCTTGTTTGGTATAGATAATACCGTGCTAGTGCTTTGTGGAAAATTAAAAAAAATTCTATGGGGCTCTCTGCCTCCACAACTTTTTTGGTGGTGCTGCTAGCAGCTACCGAATGAGAAGAAGAAGATGCGTGGCTTTGGGCCGCCACAGTAGAACACATATTTTTGAAGAAGAGATATTGGTTTATTAATTCTCTTCTACTGGGCTTGTCAAGGCTGCAGTATCTTTGAAGCCCATGAGCAGGCGTAGTTTTGAAAATCTTCTTCTATTCATGGGGTGGACATGGTTTGAGCTAGTTGAGTATTTTGTTCTTCTTCCTCAACTAGGTCAGCCCACTTCTTTGGACTAGAAATGAAAATTGGAGCTAATTGAGAGATAATTAACAGCGGAACACCATGCAATCGGACTATTTCTCTAATATACAGCTCAGCATAATCTTCGGCTGAAAAAGTTGCCTTTACTGGCAGAAAGTGAGCTGATTTTGTCAACCTGTCCACAATTACCCAGATAGAATCATAGTTACGCATGGTACGAGGTAACCCTACTACGAAATCCATATTAACTTCCTCCCATTTCCATAAAGGCACGACTATATCCTGTATCAGTCTGCCTGGTTTCTGATGTTTAGCTCTCACCTGTTGGCAATTGGGACATTGAGCTACGAATTCTACTATCCCCTTTTTCATTCCCGGCCACCAGTAAATCTCTTTTATGTCATGGTACATTTTTGTCGAACCTGGATGGAGAGAGTAACGGGCATAGTGTTCCTCGCCCATAATTTGCTGGTGAAGCCCTACCACGTCTGGAACGCAGAGGCGATCCCTATATCTCAAAACTCCATCCTCGGTTACTTGAAAATCGGTCACTCCCCTCGCTGGACCCTATTTCTAAGCTGAACCAGGCTAGGATCTTCATACTGCCGTTCCTTCACTTCTACAACCAATAATGACACTGGGGTATTCTGGATTACCGCTCCATTGTCCCCTGATTCCACTATACGAACGGCTAAACTGGCTAGCTGATGCAATTCTCGGGCCAATTCCTGCCGCTCGGGATGTAAATATGTCAGGCTTCCCATGGATTTGCAGCTAAGGGCATCTGCTACAACATTGGCCCTTCCTGGGTGATATAAGATATTCACATCATAATCCTTTAACAACTCCAAGCAGCGATGCTGTCGCAGATTCAACTCTTTCTGGGTGAAAATATACTGCAGGCTTTTGTGATTAGTGAAAATATCTACATGGAAGCCATACAGGTAGTGTCTCCATATTTTCAAGGCATGAATCACCGCGGCTAACTCCAAGTCATGGGTAGGGTAGTTCTTCTCATGCTTCCTCAGCTGCCTAGAAGCATAGGCAATCACCTTACCATGCTGCATCAAAACACATCCTATCCCAACACCCGAAGCATCACAATAGACTGCATAACCCTCTATTCCTTCTGGCAACGCTAGCACTGGTGCTGATGTCAATCTGTCTTTCAGTTCCTGAAAGCTCTGCTCACATGCCTCAGTCCAATGGAATTTTGCTGCCTTCTGCGTCAATTTGGTTAAAGGTGCTGCTATAGTGGAAAATCCTTCCACAAACCTTCTGAAATACCTGGCTAACCCCAGGAAACTACGTACCTCGGTCAGAGTGGTAGGTCCAGGCCATGTTTTCACTGCCTCTATCTTCTGCATATCTACCTGTATACCAGCATCTGACACAATATGGCCCAAGAAGGCTACTGAATTCAGCCAAAATTCACATTTAAAAATTTTTGCATATAGTTGGCGATCTCTGAGAATCTGGAGCACTGTCCGTAGATGATCCTGGTGATCTGCCTCTGAACGAGAATGCACCAGAATATCATCGATAAATACTATCAGGAACAAGTCCAGGTATGGTCTGAAAATGCTGTTCATCAGGTCCATGAACACTGCTGGGGCATTTGTCAGTCCGAAGGACATGACTAGAAATTTAAAGTGGCCATATCTGGTCCTGAAGGCAGTCTTTGGAATATCTCTTTCACGAACCCGGACCTGATGATATCCGGACCTTAAGTCAATCTTTGAAAAATGCCTTGCTCCCTGTAGGGCACACAGGTTGTCTATTCTGGGAAGCGGGTACCTATTATTGATAGTGACTTTATTCAGCTGTCGATAATCTATACATGTACGGAGGGAGCCGTCCTTCTTCGTCACGAACAAAAGTGGTGCACCCCATGGTGAGGTACTCGGCCTGATAAATCCTTTGTCTAGCAAATCCTTCAATTGTTCCTTTAGTTCTCTGAGTTCAGCAGGAGTCATCCGATATGAAGGAATAGATATAGGCTGAGTGCCTGGTAACAGATCGATTGCAAAACCAATTTCTCTTTCTGGGGGAATACCAGGAAGTTCATCTGGAAATACGTCAAGAAATTCATTAATCACTGGGATACACTGAAGGGTCAGAGGCTCTACCCGAACATCCTGAACTCTGACAATATGATAATTGCACCCTTTTGCTATCAATTTTCTCGCCCGAAGATAGGAAATAAACCTACCTTTTGGCGTGGTTGTACTACCTTTCCGCTCCCGTACTGTCTCCCCTGGAAAGTGGAACGGGACAATCTTGGTCCAACATTCGACATTGGCATAGCATGGAGCTAGCCAATCCATACCCATAATGGCATCAAAATCAACCATTTCTAGTTCTATCAAATCTGTCATAGTCTGACGACTGGCAACCTCTACTGCACACCCCCAGTAGACCCTTCTGGCTATAATAGAGTCACCAACGGGTGTAGACACTGAGAAAGGTCACCGAAGTAATTCCGGCATAATACTAAACTTCCAAGCCACTAACGGTGTAACATAGGACAAGGTGGATCCCGGATCTATCAACATATAAGCAGGATGAGAGCAAATGTTCAACATACCTATCACAACATCTGGTGATGACTCTGACTCCTATCGCCCCGGTAGTGCATAAGTACGGTTTGGGCTGGCACCTGAACTGGAGGCCCCTAATCTACCTCGGCCTCTGCCTGCTGAAACTGAGGGCCTACACCCTGCCCAGGATGCTGGAGCTTGTGATCCTGCCGAGGACCTATCCCATCGATCCCGGTCACCCTGACCCCTAGCTGGACAATTCCTCATCTAATGACCCTCCTCTCCACAAATGTAGCATGCTGTGGAGCCATACCTGCATGCTCTAGAGTGGTGTCGACTGAAAATAGGGCAAAGTGGTATTATGAACCCACTCTGCTCCACTCTCCTCTTCTGCTGTGAACCTACTGGTCGCTAATCTTCGCTGGGCTCTGGATGCACTTGGCGAATAAACCTGCTCCTCTGCCGCTGCGGTGGAGGCCGGGGTCTAGGCGGCCTATCTGATAACCGTGGCCTAGGTTCTCCTGGGGAATCCTCCTATAATTCATCCGGTCTGTCCCTGCGGCGCTGCTCCTGACTTTTCCTCCTAATCTCCCGTTGCCATTGTCTAATACCCTCAATGTTCTGATCAAAAGCCTGCACACGGGCGATATCCATATGCTCTCGCAGTGTGGATATGATGCAGGTCTCAACATATTCTGGGTTCAACCCCATAATAAAGCGGTGTACCCTGGCCGGCATTGTGTCCACAAAAGCTGGCGCATATCGAGCTAAGGAATCAAACCGCATGGCATATTCTCGAACACTCATCAACCTCTGCTCCAAGTGTAGGAACTGATCAACCTGGGCCTGTCGAATCTCCCACGGTAGGTAATGATCCAAGAAAGCCTCTGAGAAGCTGGGCCAGGTCAGAGGGGAAACATCTCTCCCTCAGGACCTCTCCCAACTCTCATACCATAGCACGGTGATGTCCTGTAACCGGAATACTGCCAACTCAACCTATTCTGTAGGTGTAGCATGCATCACCCTGAAAATCCTCTGCATCTGGTCTAAGAAGTCCTGAGGGTCCTCGGTCCGATCTTCCCTTGTGAATTGCGGGGAACTTAGTGCTAAGAACTCTCAGACCCTCGAGCTACCAGGCCCTCCTACGGATTCTGCAACTGTAGATGGCACTGACTGGCACTGAGCCGTCATCATTTGTGCTAGCATAACCACCGCGCTCCTGACCTCCTGGTCGGATGGTACGGGTATAGAAACTGCTGGAGGCGGTGTCGTCACACCAACCGTCCCAAGCGGCTCCTGACATGGTGGAGACTGCTGGGGAGGTCGAGACGATACCTCCATATCATCCTCAAATCGGGCCGATTCTGACCGAGGCTGGGCCACTCTGCTGGTGCCCTCTCCTGCTGCTATATCTAACCTCCAGCCTGTCGTAGGGTGTCGTTGGTCTGACATTTCTCTGTAAATAAAAGAGTATAATAAACTTAGAGACTCAACCCTATATTGCACCGCTCTATAGAACGACTGAATAAGAAGAATGAGTAACCATCCTATCATGCCTTGCAGCCTCCTGCCTATAGTATGTGGTGCACAACACATCCATAGACAAGATTCTACTTAGCACGGCTTGCAGACTCCCTGGGATATGACTTGTACTGATACCAAGTTTATCATACCCCACCTTGGAAGGCATGCCTGGCACCTGGTGCCCTACTAGGACCTGTACTGCTGAGCTGACTGAGCCTAAGCACTTCTGGTGCAGGGCTGACTCAAACTCTAGAATCAAGAAAACAACAGGCTATATAGCGGCTGTAAATACAACCTCCGGCCGACAAGGCCTATAGCCACCTGTGAAAATAAACAGCTAACCAGAGACAAACAATTATAGGAAGTCCTCTGCGGGCCGACAAGGCCACCATGATATCTCGTTTTAACTAGGAAGCGAAATTAGATACTAAACTGAGCTATGACTGACAAGGCTACAAATCAACATCTAAACAAGGCCTCACACGGCCAACACACATAGTCTAAAACACCTATGGGCCCCACACGACCGATATCATCTAACCACAGGGAAGTAATGTAATTTGCAAGCCTCTAGGAGTAATAAGATGGTCGGTCAGGGCTCCGGCCTACCCATACTGTACAAATAAAAAAATAAACCTCTATCACTCAAGCTCCGGAAGAGGGGAGCTGATGGCTCTATACGGCTGACTGGAACTACGAGGGACCTGCTCCTCGTCTATGTGTACCTGCAGGCAAGTAATGCAGCGCCCCAAAAGAGGGCGTAAGTACCACAGGTACTGAGTATGTAAAGCAGTAACTTTAAATAACTGAAAGTAAAAAAATAGAACTGACAATAACTGGAGTAGGGAAAACGGACTGAAGCTGACTGAAGTAGTGAAATCAGGACTAAACATAACTGTGATAAGGAGGGTAGGGGTCATACCTGACAATGAAGCATCCTACTGTCTAACTATCAGTAACTAAAGCAACATAACCCTTACTTGGCCCCTATAAGCCGAAAGATACAATCAGCACAGAACAACCCACCTGGGCCCCCATTAGCCCTAGTGAGTACACCTCAATCTATATACCCCTATCCAGGTCATACTGAGTCAACTATCAACTATAAGCGTCTTGTCGATCCCTTGGGTCTGCAACTGGGCCCGCTCGGCCCCTGACTATAGTTGTGCCTGAATCTGGAGGACTCTTAATATCTACACCCGGGCATAGCGCTCGGCGGGGGTGTGTATAAGGCCAACCACGACAAATATGAGGATCTGGATCCCCATCTTCGTCCCTTGCGGACGGCATACTGCTCCGTAGAGCAACGTATCCTCGCCCCTGGCGGGCGAATCAACACAACTATTAACCCTGGGGAGGTCACGAAAGCTATACAGGTATAATCCAGCCTAAAATAATATAATTAGAAGTCTCAAATAACAACGACAACTAAACATGATAACATACTCCTGACATACTTTATTGGGATTCATACTGGATTACTATGCTGAAGAAACTAACTTGCCGAAAGAAAATGCCTTAACATACCTCGATTGCCGATTTCTGATTAACTGATATGTTCCAATTAGTATTCAATAGCCCTTCCCAACTAAAATCGTGTTACTGGAAAGATAAGACTAGTTTTAACACTAAGTTCGGCAAAAAGGAAAACTTTATATATAAATATTAACTATATTCTAACTTTAGGGAACACGGTCGAAACCTCATTATTTCTCGAGAATCTAGAAAGGAGAAATGCTTACTTTAAGTTTGGGATCGTATTGACACTAGTTTGGAGCAATTCCAACAACTTTGGCTCGGCGGGGCGACGATTCTCCGGGCGAATTTCACGAAACTAACTCCGTAGAAATGCTCCCTGCAGCCTTATACTTTGATACCCGAAGTTAATTTGAATTTGGACGGCGTTTAGCGGTGTAATCGGGTGAAGATTATAATTCTCTTTCGTCCCTATCCTCTGTTGGGCGTGGTTTTTGATTTATAACTTAACTTTTAAGTGTGAGACCCTTATATACTTGAGGCAGCAGATAAAGCAATGCGGCACGTTGTCCAACGCGCTGATTTTGCTCCATGCCACGTTGGCTAATGTGTTGATTCTGCTTCATGCCACTTTGCCCCTCTGGGCAGCTTGGTTCGGCCTCCTCTCCCGAAATCCCAACTTGGCACTCGTTCGGCCTTTCCCCCAGCCCTTTCCGCATACATATGGCACTCTAAAACTCTCAACGAACATGCGAATAGGCCGACTAAACGCTAGAAACTTACGGGGTGTAACAGTAAGGAAGACTAACCATGTGTTTTTTGCGATTCCAGAAGGCTGTGGGTAAATCTGCACAGAGTTCTTTTTGAATTTGTGTTTCAAGGACCTTGATTTTTGATTGAAGGAGAGTTTCCTGAAGTTGTTGTTGTAACCTGTGGAAAGCTACTTCTTCCTTGAGGAAGTTAATATGGGCTTCTTTATGTTTCAAGGTAGACAAGATTCTTCTTACTGGGGGTTTGTCAAAAGGAAGGGAAATGTTATTGCATTTTATTTCGATTCCTCGATGAGTGACCCGGAAAGGAATGAGCTCTTCAATGAAAGGAGTGCCTAAAATTATAGGATTAGTAATATCTTTCACTAGTATGAATGAGGTAGAAGCTGATAAAGTAGAATTTCCTATGGAAGATCTTACTTCGACATCAGAGAGCTTGTAGTTGATTCCTAATCTATTGCCATTAGCAGCTCTAAGGGCCTCTTTGGTTTTCTTAAAGTATTTGGTTGGGATAAGTCCTTTTTGGACACAATTGAGGTCTGCACCAGTATCAAAAAGGGCAATAGTGTCTAGAATGAATGATTTTTTGACTACTAAGATTACCCTAGTATGCCATCTCCTGATGGAGATTCTCGAGAGATAATTGATAAAGTCTCTTTGTTTAGTCTCATGATTTGGTTGTCCAACTTCTGTTTGTCTAGGAGGATCATCTATGGTAGAAAATTGTTGAAGGACAATCCAATCTAGTTCTTGCCTAGCTTTGATTTGTCGGATTTCTTCTTTAAGGAGTACTATTTCTGATTGAAGATCTTGAATAGTTACTACCTTTGGTTTGCTAGAAGGAAATCTGTTCAAAACATCAGTGATATTGTAGGTGTTTGCTATGTGAGGATGAGAAAAAATATTAGAGGAAGATGTGGAGGGTCTATCTAGAGTCTTTTTTTGAGTTGATCTAGATAATGTCTTTTTTGATCTAGATCTTGTATGTTGCTTATAACCTTTAGGAGAAGATCTTGTTCTTTTGAGAGAACATTGACTTCAGGTTGGCTATTTTGGTCTTCTTGGTCAAACTGGGAGGATCCTAGGTCATCATCTTCAATTTGGTTAAGGTCCCGTTCGAACTCATCATCAGCACTATCGGATTCCTCTTGTAGTAAGAGGTGTTGTATCTGGTTGAGGACTGATTCATCCAGATTGAGATTTCTAATCCTTTTGGTGAATTTGCAGTATTTGGCAATATAACCAGGTCTGCTGCACCTGTAACATTTGCCATCATTGGGGGAAGGAAGAGATGGCTTCTTAGCTGCACGTTGATGTTTTGGAGGAGAAAATTTTGATTTCCTAAATTTACAACACGATAGATCTTAAGGGAAACTTGCTGGATGAGGCTTGTAAGCTGACTGTAAGTGATCTGCTCATAGGGAATAATATCAACAGAGTGCTGGTTTTGGAACTCTTCTTTGACTAAATCTCTAAGGGACTTAGGCAGGTTGTCTATGAATTTCTCTTTTCAGTAGGGAAGGTTACCATTAGGCCTTTCATAGATTCTGGAAAGAAAGGAGTCCTTATACCATCTAAAGTCGAAAAGTGTTTTACACTTAAGGTTGTTGAGTACTTTAGAAGATCTTTCCCTAAAGATACCCAGACTTCCAATGAATATTTTGATAATGGTGTAAATCAGAGTATTGGTAGAATCAGGAATGGTTTGTCCATCCTTAAAGATTGGTTCTCCTGAAGGGGAAGAAAAACCCAGTATCATGCAAAACAACTACAATACCAATAACATCTATGAATGGAACATAGATGGTTGTTCTGAGTACAATATTCTATCCAAATTACAACAGATGACAATGGTTGCCATTGCTTATAGGACCTCTCATAACTGCTCAGACCAACTTACTACCCATGTCCTAGTAGCAGAGTTTACAGATCAGTTAAAAGGTTGGTGGGACACCCATCTTAGTGAAGAAGACAGGCAAAAAAAATTTCATAGTGTTCGAGTCGACCCTTCAGGAGAACCAATCTTTAAAGATGGACAAACCATTCTTGACTTTACCAATACTCTGATTTACACCATTATCAAAACATTCATTGGAAGTCTGGGTATCTTTAGGGAAAGATCTTCTGAAGTACTCAACAACCTTAAGTGTAAAATACTTTCCGACTTTAGATGGTATAAGGACTCCTTTCTTACCAGAATCTATGAAAGGCCTGATAGTAACCTTCCCTACTGGAAAGAGAATTCCTAGAAGGCCTGCCTAAGTCCCTTAGAGATTTAGTCAAAGAAGAGCTCCAAAACTAGCACTCTGGTGATATTATTCCCTATGAGCAGATCACTTGCGGTTAGTTTACAAGCCTCATCCAGCAAGTTGCCCTTAAGATCTGTCGCCAAGATAAGATATTAAGACAATTAGCAAAAGATAGAGCTCAGACATGCCGAGACCTAGGGAGTTTCTGCGAACAATTTGGTCTACCTCCATGTAGAAAGAAATCCCATAGAAATCCGGCTCCTGTTTGAACTCATCATCACCACTATTAGAGTCCTCTTGTTGTAAGAGGTGTTGTATCTTGTTGAAGACTGACTTATCCAGATTGAGACTTCTAATTCTTTTGGTGAATTTACAATATTTGGCAATATGACCAGGTCTGCCGCACCTGTAACATTTGCCATCATTGAGGGCAGGAAGAGCTGGCTTCTTAGCTACACGTTGATGTTTTGGAGGAGAAGATTTTGATTTCCTAAATTTATAGCATCTTGGTGACAGATCTTAAGGGCAACTTGCTATGAGGCTTGTATGCTGACTGTAAGTGATCTGCTCATAGGGAATAATATCACCAGAGTGCTGGTTTTGGAGCTCTTCTTTGACTAAATCTCTAAGGGACTTAGGCAAGCCACCTAGAAATTTCTCTTTCCAGTAGGGAAGGTTACCATCAGACCTTTCATAGATTCTGGTAAGAAAGGAGTCCTTATACCATCTAAAGTCGGAAAGTGTTTTACAATTAAGGTTGTTGAGTACTTCAGAAGATCTTTCCCTAAAGATACCCAAACTTCCAATGAATGTTTTGATAATGGTGTAAATCAGAGTATTGGTAGAGTCAGGAATGGTTTGTCCATCCTTAAAGATTGGTTCTCCTGAAGGGGAAGAAAAACCCAGTATCATGCAAAACAACTACAATGCCAATAACATCTATGAATGGAACATAGATGGTTGTTCTGAGTACAATATTCTATCCAAATTACAACAGATGACAATGGTTGTCACTGCTTACAGGATCTCCCATAACTGCTCAGACCAGCTTACTACTCATGTCCTAGTAGCAGGGTTTACAGGTTAGTTAAAGGTTGGTAGGACACCAGGAAGACAAGCAAAAAATTTTCATAGTGTTCGAGTCGACCCTTCAGGAGAACCAATCTTTAAAGATGGACAAACCATTCCTGACTCTACCAATACTCTGAGTTACACCATTATCAAAATATTCATTGAAAGTCCGGGTATCTTTAGGGAAAGATCTTCTGAAGTACTCAACAATCTTAAGTGTAAAACACTTTCCGACTTTAGATGGTATAAGAACTCCTTTCTTACCGGAATCTATGAAAGGCCTGATTAGGGTAACCTTTCCTACTGAAAAGAAAAATTCCTAGACGGCCTGCGTAAGTCCCTTAGAGATTTAGTCAAAGAAGAGCTCCAAAACCAGCACTTTGGTGATATTATTCCTTATGAGAAGATCATTTACATTCAGCTTACAAGCGTTATCCAGCAAGTTGCCCTTAAGATCTGACGCCAAGATAATATATTAAGACAATTAGCAAAATATAGAGCTCAGACACGCCGAGACTTAGGGAGTTTCTGCGAACAATTTGGTCTACCTTCATGTAGAAAGAAATCCCATAGAAATCCGAGTCATGTTCGAACTCATCATCAGCACTATATAGTCCTCTTGTAGTAAGAGGTGTTGTATCTTGTTGAGGACTGATTCATCCAGATTGAGATTTCTAATTCTTTTGGAGAATTTGCAGTATTTGGCAATATGACCAGGTCTGCCGCACCTGTAACATTTGCCATCATTGGGACAGGAAGAGCTGGCTTCTTAGCTGCACGTTGATGTTATATATATATATATATATATATATATATATATATATATATATATATATATATATATATATATATATATATATATCAACAAACTCCTATATAGCTTAGCTCATAGCTCAACAAATATGATGATTTTTATCGTGTTGAACACTACAGAATTACATCATAGAAGATCTTACTGTATTAACTTATACGTAAAAATATCTTAAAACAAACATTTTCCGAAAAAAAAAAAGAAGAAGAAGAACTAACTCAAATTTTTAGGTTTTCGTTAACGCTGATTAAGTTGTTTGGAGAAAATTTTATCGAAAGAAAGTAAGAAACTCCTATCTTTTCATTAATATTGTAACCTTTTATTCTTCTCCCTTTCCATTTGTATTTATTTTATGAATAATATTCTAAGTGGCAGTGTTAGAGAATCATTAAGTGAAATTGGGGTCAGATTAGAATTACAAAAAAATTAGGGATATTTTTAAAACTCTTCAAAATTCAGTAAGATAAAGGTAATCCTTTTCCGAATTCAAGTAGTCGTTTGGACATGCGATTTCATCTCGTGATTTAAAATTATGAGGTGAAATTAATGTTTAGACATGCAATTTTATCTCATGATTCCAAATCATGAGATGAAAACCCAAATTCTCAAAAAAGCTTGATTTGGAATTTCAAATCATGAGATAGACTTTTTCAACTATAAAATTTAACCGAAAAGTTTATATTTTGTGAAAAAAATCACCATTTTATATTTACCAATCATTTATTTCAAATATAAATAAAATTTATTGTTGATATTGTATTCCTCGTTAAAATTGTTGAATAGTTCAACGACTTAGCAACCCATTTTGAAAAGGATGAACTTTGTTAACCCGTATATTAAAAGTTGATGCCAAAACAAGTATATAATTTTGCCTTGTAAGTCTCCTAACATAGGGGTTATCATCCCTTTCCACAAAAGTAAAAAAGAGAAGAAAACGTGGAGTGTAGGAGCTCGCTTTTGCTTAGCGTGTCTCCAACATCATGGTATGCTAGTAGTTACAATAATACAACAAACATCAATACTATGTATCAACATGGGATACATCATCTTTATTTTATTTTCTTAAATTAGATCTCTCTCTCTATGTATGTACTACACAAGTTGCACGTTTATAAAAAAATTATGATATGTAAAGTGGAACATAAAGAGTTAATGGTTTAGGCTCATTAAAATTCTTAAAACTTTATTTATGATACGTAGTAAAATTCCAAATAGCAAATGCATATCCTACGGTGCTAGATTTAATTTTTAATTCCTTGAGGGTCAAAAGAAAACCATAACTTTGTCACAAAATTACACACGACATTAATAGCAAAAGAAAACCACAACTTATTCTCCTGTGAAAATTACCCTTCTCTCTTTCTATTATTTTTCTCAATATTCTTCCTGTCTCGATTTCTTAACGATTTACATATCATACTTCCCTTTCTAATTTATTTTTTTGAAAATGATATATTTTTTTATTTTACATTAACGAGATGAATTTATATCACACAAATGACGTTATAGCTTAAATTAGACCACAAAGAAAAGTTTTTCCCAGCAAATATATATAGAGTTTGTTTTAGATCAAAAATTTCTAAATTCTTTTTTCTTTTTAAATTATTTGTCGGACCAAACATCATCACACACTACCAAAAAAAAAGAAAAGAAGTTGGAATTAACTTTGTGATAGCCTGATGCTAAATCACTTGTAGCTAAAAAATTTTTTTTATTTTTTTTGATAATTTGTTGCTAGTCCGTTGATGAAACTTTTGTTGTTTTGCTACAAAATTTATCGGTCACTAATTTTTGTTTTCTTCTGGTATTGACGTAATCAGAAAGGGAGGGAGTAGTAATTATTCAATGCGAACTCTATAAATAGGAGTAATTTCCCCATGTATAACGGATAGAGATCGAAATAAAATGGGGAAGCGACGATTATCATCATGCAGTAAGATGAGCATAATTATTTTGGTCATGTTGATGACCCAACAATTATCACATGCAGAAGTACTGTACACGAATTCAAGATGGATAGTGAATGAAGGAGGGCAGAGGGTGAAGTTGTCGTGCGTAAACTGGGTGAGTCATTTGGAAGTGATGGTGGCGGAAGGACTAAGCAAGCAGCCAGTGGACACCATTTCCAAATCCATTAGTGACATGGGTTTTAATTGTGTTAGGCTAACTTGGCCTCTTTTCTTGTTTACTAATGATTCTTTCGCTTCCTTAACTGTACGACAGTCCTTCAACAATCTTGGCCTTGTTGAGTCCCTTGCTGGACTTCAAGCTAACAATCCCTCCATTCTCGATCTATCCCTTCTCCATGCTTACCAGGTACCTACCTACCTATTCATTATTATTGACTTGCTTCTCATTGCCACAACAGTTCTATATACATACGTACCATGACCCAATCCTTAATTATCATATATGCTTTCTGCCTTCACTTATCACTTCTTCTCGTATGATTTTCGTTTATTAAGATTGAGACAACTTTCGGGTTACTATATATGCTAAACAAAATGGAAATTAGTCACAAATTTCGTCCTTAAAATTACTAAATATATTGCTCGTAGCTAATTCATGAGTTTTATTATTTAGTTATAGAATTTAATTTCTATTTTTTTTTATAGTGATAAATGACAAGAAGTTGATTATTAGTGGTCACATTCCAATATACGGAAATGTATTATTGCCTAATAAGGTTCATAAAATGAGATTATTTAGTCTTTTACAATTTGAATAGAAGAAAATGACTTTTTCGTATCTCTTATGTAGAGCAGTCAATATGGGTTAGGCTTGTTGGACCAGCCCAACCCAGCCCATGATTTAATAGGATTGGGTTATGATTTTTGAAACCCATTTAAGAATGAGGCTTTTAGCCCGGTCCGGATAAGCCCGTTGGCCCGTGGGGCTTGAGCAAAGTGGATTGGGCCAGCCTGTGGGCTTAATAATAAATTAACTAAAAAATATAAATAAAATAGAGTACTAAAAGTAACCAGAGGAGTCAAAATTCAGGAGCCAAAGTATATTTAAACTATTATATATTAATATTACAAAGTCCAAAAACTCATTAATCGTTTCGTTTTCGTATTAATATCTCTATTTTGTTCGAAGGATATCATGTCAAAAGTTTTTTAATTTCGCAGAAGCTTTATGTCCATCAAGATCGTGTTCTTGTAGGGCTGTACCTAATATATTTGCATAGAATGATAGTTGTTTCAAATTGAAGTCATACAGTCAAATCTTTACGTGAAGTCAAATTTAATAAATATTATTAGGATTATTTTTGTTTGTGAATTTAAGACTTGACTAGCAAGTAGACACCATGTAATATTATCTTGTAAATATTCATGTTAACATTTTTAAATTAGAATTTAAATTAATAAATTATTCTAAAAATATTTTTTTTTTAAAAAGTGGGGGGCCCAGCAAAGCCGGCAGCCCATGTATTAATGGGGTGGGCTTTCTGGTTTATGACCCATCAAAATGATTGGTCGGTCGGACCTAACCTGTCAAACTCCAAAGCCCGTGTGAGCTAACCCGGATGGACTGGGTCGGCCCATATTGACAGCTCTACAGTCTTATGTGACCATAAAATATTTTTTTTTTTAAAATTATAAAAGATTAGAAAATAATTTCTCCCTCCTTTTTTCTTCTTTCTAATATATGCATTCAAAGTGTAGGGGTGTTCATGGTTCGGTTTGGGTCGATTTTTTATTAAAATCAAAACCAAACCAAATTAGTCAGTTTTTAAATTTCTAAAACCAAACCAAACTAAAAATAAATAAATAACCATCCGTTTGGTTCTTGTCGGTTTAGTTCGATTTTTCAGTTTATAACTAGCTAATGATAAATTAATAATAGTAAAACAACAGAGACATGAGATAATTATTTCAAGTGGACATTAGGAATCAACAAATTTCTGTCTACTTATCACGAGATGAATGTATCTGGATCTTCTATTATTTTTCAACATTATTCCAAAGTTTTAGAATGTTTAAGTTGCATAAATGTTGAGGTTTTTCGCTTCACATGTCTAATATCCACACAGAAATAATATATAACTTTAAATAGAATGGTCAATCCTTCAAAAATCAAAGAGGCAAATGATTGAAGAGTAGATGGATGTCTTAGCAAAGAAAATTAAAAAAAAAATCGGCAATATATCACACCACATATAAACAATTAGACTTAGAGTATTGGGTTTGGACATATTTTTTAAGTAATAGAATTTAAAAGTATTGTAGTTCATGTGAAACAAGTATATTAAAACCAAATTAATGATTAAAAGGTATAATATATTTTTAATTATTTATGAAAAACTAATATCATATATTTAAATAACTATAAAATTTATGTATAAAATTTATCGGTTCGATTTGGTTATTTCCCCGATTTTTTTAATAGAACCAAAACCAAACCATATATTATCGATTTTTAAAATTTAAAACCGAACCGAACCAATCCAAACTAAATGTCAGTTTTTTTAATCAATTTGGTTTGAATTACGGTTTTATTAGGTTTTTACCAAACCGTGAACTTTCTTAGTGTCCGAAAAATAACTTACACGTATTCGGTATTAAATCTAAACTATATAAAGTTTATATATGACTAGTGATAACGTTGAGGTGAAAGTGCATATTAATTAACTATGATTAACTATTTTATATAACAGTATACATAATAAATTTTAAAAAACCAAAAAAAAACATGTAAATATATTAGTTAGATGTTGATGTGAATTTGAAGGTCACACGAGTATTGTACAAATTTATTCTCTAATTCATGCTCTCCATTATTTTTTTTATTAGAATTTTTAAGTCCTTTTATTTTTTGGCATAAAAATATCTTTACTATTAGTCAAATAAAGCAAATATGTTCTTGAAATATCGAAAATAGAGCAATTATGCCTATATTTGCTTTTTGACACAAAAATGTCATTATTGTTAATTAAGAGGAACAAATATGATCCTCAAATATTTAAAATAGAGCAATTATGTCTATGTTTGTTTTTTTACTCAAAAACGTTGTTTAGACATAGATATTATGTCCGATGTAAATTAGCATAAAATTATATATATAATGCAATTGGGTGAACTGAATCAAAATAATAATGTATCTGACAATATTACACCATTAGTGAACTCAATAAAAATATCTAAGAATTGTAATGGCTTCAGCTGAAAAAAAGAAAAGAAAGAACGGAGTGCATAATTGCTTTATTTCCAATAGTTTTACTTTGGGGCATCTTTGTTCCATTTAATTAATAAGAAGGATATTTTTTGGGTCAAAAAATAAACGGAGGACATAATTACTCTATTTTTAATAATTTAAGGGTACTTTTAAATCTTTTTGGCATAATAAATTGAACTTAGTTACTCACAAAAGCACTTGTTAATTTTTTCTTTTCACCTCATTCCATAAGTAGAATTTGTAGTGTTCCCACCTACCCATTGATGGGACTTAAAAGAGTGCATTTATTAGAAATAAACGGTGGAGAATCTTTTGGAAAAAACTTTGATCTTTGCTTCATTTTCCCTTAAAAGTAGAAAATGTAGTGAGAATATTGATGTTGACAATGACAGGCAGTGGTGGCTAGCCTGGGAAATAACAATGTGATGGTCATACTAGACAATCACATAAGCAAGCCCGGTTGGTGCTGCAGCAACTTCGACGGAAATGGCTTCTTCGGCGATCAATATTTTAACCCTGATCTTTGGGTCCAGGGCCTTACCAAGGTTGCCACCACCTTCAACAACGTTACCAATGTCGTTGGTATGAGCTTGAGAAATGAACTTCGAGGACCTAGACAGAATGTTAACGACTGGTACAGGTAATATTTAATTGAACAAAGAAATTTTATAAGCTTCCAAAAGACATATAATTTCAAACACATGGAGTAGTAGTACGTACTAATTAAAGGTGGTTTTCGAGCTAGCTAGATACATGCAGAAAGGAGCTGAAGCGGTGCATGCAGCTAACCCTGACGTTCTTGTCATTCTCTCTGGCCTAAATTTCGACAAGGATCTCTCTTTCTTGCGCCAGAGACCACTTAACTTGACTTTCTCTGGAAAGCTAGTCTTTGAGATTCATCGATACAGTTTCACGGATACAAAATCATGGGAAACAGGCAACCCCAATCAAGTTTGCGGACAAGTAGTGAATGACATCATGAGCAGAGGTGGTTTTCTGTTAGGACAAGGGTACCCATTGTTTGTGAGTGAGTTTGGGGTGGATCAAAGAGGCACCAATGTGAATGACAATAGGTATTTCAATTGTTTTCTGGGGCTAGCAGCTGAACTTGACTTTGATTGGGCATTGTGGACACTTGTTGGAAGCTATTATTTGAGAGAAGGAGTTGTTGGACTCAATGAGTTCTATGGGATTTTGGACTGGAATTGGTGTGAAATCAGAAACTCAAGCTTCCTGCAAAGGATCTCTGCCGTCCAATCTCCTTTCCAAGGTACTCAATATATTATGTACTTGGATTAGACACACGACCGAAAAGGATTTTAAAAAATGACCCATATAACATATTGGAAATGATTTAAATTTGCTGTAGCGTTCACCTATTGGACCCAAATGAATATTTGGGTCCAATAGGTGAGCAATTTGGATCTAGGAGGTGGTAGAATGACAAATTTAAATCAGTTCCAATACGTTTAAGGCCATTTCTGATCCTTTTCATTTAACATAATTATCAATTTCTTTAAGGAAAGATGAGAGAGTGCCTTACCTCGGTTAAAATGCAGGACCAGGATATAACGAGTCTCGCTCCCACAAAGTAATCTTCCACCCAATGACAGGGCTTTGTGTTCGGAAAATTTCGTTGCTCCAGCCATTGGAGCTCGGCCCATGCTCTGAGGCGGACGGGTGGGACTATACTCCAACCAAAACACTGACATTAAAAGGATCTTACTTTTGCCTGCAAGCAGATAAGTCTGGGCAGCCAGCAAAACTTGGCATAATATGCACCGATGCCAACTCGAAATGGCAAGCTATCTCAGACTCCAAGATGCACCTGTCTTCTAAGCTACAAGATGGCACTAGTCTTTGCTTGGATGTTGATTCCAAAAATGTTATTTTCACAAACACTTGCAAGTGCTTAAGCAAAGATAAATCATGTGATCCCGCAAGCCAGTGGTTCAAAATCATTGACAGCACCAGACAACCAAAAACAACAAACTCCTTTCTCCAGAGCAAGCAAATCGTTCAATTTCTAGAAAATATTTTTGTTGGATCAATAGTGTAGATGGATAGTTCATTTAGACACAGAAATGAAAATCAATTTCCACTCACTTCATATAAATGGAAATTGTCTTAACAAAGAAATAAAAAATAGATTCGTCGTTGCAATACAAGTTATTCATCCATGGCGTCTCCAGCTCTAATTGGTGTGTAATATTTGTTATGTAAGATGAATTATAAAGCATATCAGTAGCAGAATTGCTAAAACTATTGGACTACTACTACTTTTCACTTTTGGTATCAAAGGTACTTCCCTGATCAATCACATGGAATGAGTATGAGATGGATGGCCATCTGCTTTTTAGTGAGAATAAGTAAACCTTCTGTGGATTGGTGAGAGAATTATGCAACAAAATGTTTTCTTAAGTACTCTGTGTGTCCCTACAATCATCCATAGGAGTTTACAAGTCAGATTTTGGTAACTATAAAATAGTTTGGATTATATTTTAAATTGAGGGAGAAGTCATAGATTGCACAAATTCCGGAAAAGTCACTTGCACACTAAAACTTTATAGCTATTCTTATTAAAAAAGTGAAACTAATATCCCCTGCAAAGCAGATAAAAACTAATCTAACTTGGTAGAAAATTTGCTATAGTTAGATGACCATTTCACTAGCTTGCTAGATCTGTTTAGTCAAAATTATGTGGCGCTGCAAACCTCCTTAACACGATGCCATTCAAGCTCAATGAAGCTGCTTGGGCAACTAATTTTTTACCTGCTTATAAGGAACTTGAAAAACCTCAAATGAAAACTGAGGTACCCAATCTCATACCATGGGTTGGGACTTATAATTGAAATATGGGATGCCAACTAAGGAATCCGATCGAGAAATTAGCTTTTCCAACTTGAGTTATTTTATAAAAGAGATATGTGCATAGTTGGATGATTTTTAGTCAACAAAAAAGTTAATTTACTGAATAATTTTCTTAATTTGGATGTTACCTTTGATTTTTGTCCTTTTTTTTTCCTCACAAATGAAAGAAGAAGACGAAACAAAAATCCCCCATGTTTCTCTCACAATTTGTAAAGAGTTTCAAAAAGATACAATTTCAACACTCCTATCACTCATTCCTATAGAATCAAAGAGCAAGTTCAGAAGGACGAAAACATGCCAAAATCAACTGAAAAGGCACAGATGGAGTGAGTGAGAGAGATTGAAAAATTGAGATAAAAGGGTGAACCAAAGAAAAATCTTGTCTAATAGCCAAACCACTATATCCTCATTAAGATCTTTTTATGCTCTGGTCTTATTTTTAACATAAATAAGACTATGTAAATCCCAATTTTCTTTAGGTCATAGACAACTACTTCGGATTTATCTTTGAAAAATTAATTTTTCATTTTCTATCCCTGCTTTAGGGTTTAATTATACAATCAAATTTATAGTCTAATTGCAGAAAAATTATCAAACCTGTTTTTTCTAAATAACAGAACCACTCGTGTTTGACAACAACATCATTTGTAGAAAACACAAGAAGTAGTGGCAAGTAATTGGCAACCGGTAACATAACTATACAAACTACAATGTATGGTAATTATAGTAGTACTCTGCTTTTCTTTTTGTTTTGTTTTATTATTTTTTTATTAAAATTTTGTACAATCGTCTGGTGAGTCACTGGTTTGAATAATGTGGATTTGCGCCGTAGAAAGCCCACCACTATGGGGTTTTGTAGTACACCTGAAACCTCTAGTTAAGAGTTGAGGAATCTTTGTGGTGATAGAGACCTTTCTTTTCCTTAATTAAGAAACCTTAGAAACATATACTCCATAATCATAATATATGTCTAGAGAGTGAATTAACAAATTAAAAATTGGGAGGTTTAGGTTGTGAGAATGGGAGGAAGAAAATTAGATTTGGTACCAAGAACAGGTGCCTTGGTGTCAGGGAAGCATTGTGCTCCAGGTAGTTCTGTGACCTCTCCATTTTCAGTAATACCAATAGGGTAAGTAAGAAGGTGTCCAGGCAAATCGTGAATGAGATTCTCACTTGAATACATATCCCAATATTTATCGGCAACTTTGTTCACCTTGCGGATGCATTCTAGGCTCTCTGGTTGAAGGAAACTGTTGTCTAACATGCCTAAATGTTCGTACCACAATGCCATTCTGAACCCATGTACCTGACCCCTAGCTGGCTCCTTCACACATAGATGAAATGGTTGATAGGCTCCCATTGCTATTTCTGAGTCTCTTGCACCATCCATTGACCTTTGATTTATGTTAGCTGATCCAATGATAATGTATTCATCATCCACTGCAAAACATACACATACAAAATAATAAATAATTGAGAAGTACTTAACTTTTGAAATATATAATTGCATACGCAATGATTTCTAATTGAACTTGCCTATCATCATCTTGGCATGTACGTAAATCATGAAACGTCTGGCTTTTTGAGCTTTCTGATAGTCTGAATCGGGATCTGGTGTTTCAGAAGGCTCATATTCTCCTCTCTTCTTTGTTTCTCTATTGCCAAGGCAAAAGAAACTCAAGTATTCCTTAGGATTTGCCATAATTCCTTTGGCTTTTAGAGCTTGAATTATATCGGTGTACATCATTTGCATGGTCCTCCTTTGCCAATCCAGTATTGCTTGTACAGATGCACTCTCAGGAAGGCCTTCTGGCCACATTGGAACCACAACATAAACCGTAAACCTTTCCCCTGCTTCAATTTTGCTAACTATCTTCAAAGATAGCTCCTTTGGGATCAACTGTAGAGCATTAATGTCCTCATCCTTGATATCATCAGAGTACCACGAAAAGGAGCTACCTAAGAAGTACTGGTTTTCGATGTAAATGAAATGTTTTGCTCGACGAATGGCGTTAATATATGCGTCCTGTATGCTTCGATCAATGATGTTATCCTTGCCACTTATAAGACCAGACTTGGCTGCCTCCTCAGGAGCATCGGGGAAGCCAAAAGCTGCTCCCCCATCGATTGATCGAAAAACTTGAACATTCCACGTGTCATGATCATCAGGATACACAACTGGTGAAGGTGGTATGATTATATTATCGATATCTCTTAGGTTTATAAGCAAGTCCTTTCCACCTTGCTTCCTCCACCTCTGTTCAAAATTGAAAAGCACATCCCAAGCAACTGGCCCTTCTATTCGACAATGGATATCGTGCCACGGCTCTCTTGGTCCCCCTTTTTGAATTGAGGTACCAGTGAAATTTGGTTGGTGAAAATCATCATGATGTGCTGTGTCCAAAGTCCGGAAAAGGGGGTGAAATTGAGTATCATATCTGCCATCACAAAGATCAATCCCACCAACATAACTCACAATTCTCCTCCTCTCCATGTCTCCATTAGGCAATTCTCCATCAACAATTACAATCTTTTGATGATGAGTAAACATTGTCCCAATTTCTATGTTTTGAATAATGCTCCTTCCATCATCAGGATTTCGAGGACACAACACACAATTTACTTCCGTGTCTCGAAAATAGTTTGCAGTTTCTTCATCATGAGTAGCCATTAGCCCATCTTGTTTTAACACAGGAACCGATGTTCTGTCATCCCAGACCAGCATTAGAACTCTCACACCTTCATTAGCTTTCTTCTTAAGCAACTCCCCGAGCGTTATGTCTCCACCAGGCTTAGGCCTCCTCGTGTCCCTTATCAAAGTGATCTCGGTATAAACAGACCATCCAGTTATGTAAATCAAATGTCTTGCATTGCTGATGGCATCGAAAATGTCTTCCCAGCATCGTTGTGGCTCATAAAACTTGCCACCAGCAAGAGGGATTTTCGGGAGGAAGTTATCAGGAACATGAGTATCTTGGTAAAGTGTGACCTTGCATCCTTGTCTTTGACTAAAGAATGTGTAAGGAACTCCAGGAAACCTTGTGATTTTTATCCCTCTATTCCAATTACATTCTCTTGTGACATCAAAATACTGCAACTTCACATGAATTTTAGAGTGTCCATGCACAGGTTTTCGTTCTGTATTGAGTATTTCAAGCCATTCATCGACGACTTCTCCATCTAGCAGTTGATGAACTGGCAAGTAAGCTCTTCCAATGAGTTCTGCTCCGATTGGATTATCAACTTTGACACTGAATATGACATTGGCAGCCATATGGGCACAATAAATATGGAATGACTCATACCACCGCGGATTTTTGTGTTCATCTAGCAATCTTGTTCTGCCAACTCTGGCTTTTTCAAGATCAATGGTTGCATACAGTCTTGAAGCTGTCTTGTTGAATCCAATTGCTCCCTCGATGCCTTGAACCACCTAAAACAAAATAAGTACATTAATATGGAACAGCTAAAATGTACTTACAGTTTTGCTAATGTCTCCTAACATGTCAAACTGTATAATTGTAGATAGTCCTCAATGTTTCACCTTATTAACTAGAAATAGAATTTAAGAAAGAATGAAATGTGTTTGAATTTTATAATGTCTCATAATATTTGTGTGGTGTAAAATTTTTAAACATGTCATAACATTGGTGTGCCTATAAAAGTTTGTAACCAAAGGCAAAATAAAAAATTTAAAAGTTAAGATATTTCAAAATTAAGAAACATATATTGATTTTTAACGGATTAAATTAAGACTAATTCAGATCCACTCCTTCTAGAAGTTATATATTAGGGAATTAATTATTATTATTATTATTTTATAATTTTGTATTATCGTCAATTGATAATTATAGACAAGTCCAAAAGGTTATCCTGATGATGTTTAATTACCCTGATAATGTTGATTAAAGTTAGGCCACATCCTATAGAGTTTTATCTCTACTTGATCGTATCCTATAATTTATTTTGCCAATTTTGGAGTTAAACTTTGAAATAGATTAGCTTCTAGCTTTTAAGATTAAAGAATAGGAACATACAAAAATATCATTAGCAATATCATTTAATTGTTGATAATATACATTAACGTTATTTTTGTACTCTGCATGTTTTTATCCCATTGTTAAAATATTATGTGCAATCAAATATTTTCAGTATAAAATGAGCAATTGTTCTCCCCCTCTGTTTCTTTACATTAAGGTGGTGAAAACTGACGCTGAAAATAATTGAAATGTCTATAGGGAAAAAGTACTATAATTTACAATCACGAATAGTTACAGTTTACTCAATCTTTATATTAGAACAAAACATTTTGAAAAAGAAAATGCTTCTTCCTTTATAGTAATTTATATGACATAGTCTGATCGATATAAAATTTAAAACAGAAATATATATTTTTAAAAAATTTACAGTCTAAAATATATCATATATTATTTGTGTGATTATAAAATTTTTAATCTTATACAAAGTCATAATATTTGTATAGTTGCAAAACTTCTAACATTAAGAATAAAATTAAAAAAATATAAAGTTTTAATTATTTTGCAAATTACAAGTGTCATTTTTTAAAAATGAAGTAACTAAATATGTTACATAAATTAAAATGAAGTGTGTAATTATTATTATTATTATTAAAAGTAAAAGAAGAAAGAAAAAAGAGGTGGGTGGGTGGCTTAAAGTAGCTTGAAACCAAAAAAAAAATCATTCATTTCTTGGGTAGAAAAAAGTTGTGGTGGATGTGCAACCACATCCAACTATAACTATTGTTTATTTTGTATTATATTTATAGCCTACACAAAAGACCCCATACTCCAATGATTGTTGCTATACATACATTCATTCATTTTATTGAAGACACTTCACCAAAAGAGGGGATTACTTTCATTTCTCCGTTTTAATTTAAATATTATGATATTAAATTTAATATGCGTATAATATATCAAAATATTATTTAAAATAAATCAGACTAAAATATTAAAATTGAAGAATTATCAAATATAAAAAAAGTTATTTTAAAGAGGAATACAATAAAAAAACTAACACTTGTACTAAAAAAGATGGAGTAACCCTATGTTTAATTATTTTTTAAAATTTTTATTTTATATTGATGATATGCTTTTATTGTTATATATTACTCCCTTTATTTTAAAATAAAGTGGTGTTCTAACTTTCTCATTTTATTTTAGAATAAGTAATTTTTCATATTGTCAAAAAGATATTAATGATATTCTTTCAATTTAATCCTTATTTAAATTAAAAGAGTTAAGAAATTACTAAAGAACTACTTCTTTTTTCAAGGTATTTATTAAGCGTAACTTAGTAAAAATATATTTTATATTTTAGAAATGAGTAGTTTTCTTAAGAGGTGCATCCAAGCTAAAAACATCACTTATTTTAAAATAATATTTAAAATTAAATCACTAGATTCAAAATTCTATCTCTAATTAATATTATGGCCAATCAAATACCTCCATCTGTTATTTTAATTATCTTCTAAGATTTTTGGCACCCCGTTAAGAAAATTACAAAGAATTGTTTGACTAAATTATTCTTTTATCTCTCCACATACATTATCTTTTTTTACAAAAAAGAAAGAAAAAAAGAAATTATAGTATTATAATTTTTCAATATATACAACAACATATTAGCAGATCTTACTTTTTCTTCAAAATTAAAAGAAAATTAACAAGATGGGGACCCAAAAAATTGCAATAATTGAATTCATGGTATCCACAAACTCCCTATCGTTAACAGACCTACTTGCCCTCTGCCAAAAGAGTTGCAGGAAAACACGGTTCCCTTCTTTCTCTTCAATTCTAATTACTCTTTCCATCTCCCTAATTCCTCATTCCTAAGAACTACTCATCACTGCATACACACATATACTTTCAGTTGATTTGTTATTTAGTAGATCCAATGTGGGTAAATCATTATATTTTGGAACTAATTTTATATGTTAAAAAAAGTATACATGTTTTCTTGGAAAGGAAGGATTAAAATTTTCACCTTATTGAAAATGTCTCTGCCAAGATTACTATGAAGCCTATCAACCTCGAATATAGTAACATGAAGTGTCCCATGGAGCAGAATTTGTGCCATTCTTCCTTAATTCCACTTCTGCCAATTGTCAAAGAACACGTCGTATTAGAACATCACACACAAAATTTAATAGCTTCGACTCAAATTTTATATTTGAGTTAATTCAGAATTCATAAACTAAAAATCTACGCTCTGCCTTTGTCAGAAAGGGGGCGAAGCTTTATTTGTTGCATCAGAACAAAGTAAATCATATGAAAAAGAAGAAAGAAGAAGAGTTCATTATATATTACCTTAGTTTTTAAAACTTGAGCCAACGAAGAAAATCTTTAGATAAGAGTAAATTCAGCGGAGATCATAGAAGCCACATGTGTATATATTATATATAGAGAGAAAGAGGGTATCTTTGAGAATCAACTATTTATATGCAAGACGTATCCATCTGCTCGTGTGTAGTAAAATAAATAAATATATGAAAATTAAGTACCTATGAAGTTTAAGAAAGTAGATAAGATTTTTAAATTTTATAATTTTAAATTAATATATATATATATATAGAATGTATTTAAATATTTTTTTAATTTTAAATATATTATATAAAAAGTTAGAATTAAAAATTGTAAAAGAAAAATAATATTTTTTTAAATAAATTAAAGAGAAAGTAAGAAAAATAAATTAAAAGTGAAAGAGAAAAAAAAACTCCAATATATAAATATGATGAATAAAGCAAAAAGTAAAGGAAATCGAGTCGTGGAAGTATGGTATCTCTACCCCCAAAAATATTAATAAAGATAGTCCAAGCATAAAATTTGGCATGCGACTGTATGGTTTGTTTAGGAAATAAAAAACTAATCACAACATTGTTTGTTGAGAAAACGGTATAGTTAAATTTGTAACGAGATTAAAGATATATATTTTGATTTAATTTATTAAATTTAATTATTAGCAATTAAATATGTTTGCTAAATTTCCGGTGATATGTGATTGCACTTCATTCGGGAATATTTTTGGGTTGTTGGTCTCGGATTTGGGGGGCTTTTAGTATATTACTACTAAAATGTAAAGATTTAGTGAAACATAGAAAGCTTGAAGCACAAGAAAGTGAAATATAGAAAGCTTGGAGCATAAGAATATCAGTATATTGCTTTAGTTTTATTCAGAATTTAACACTTTACAAGTGTGTTAAAACTATTGTTATTGATAATAAAGGTAATACATCAACCAATAGAAAGGCACCTCTCGAGCCCTAAAGTACTATGCCCTATAATTGTATTCTACCTGAAAATACCATTAGCTTCCAGCTAATATTCCTCAATCGTTGGCAGGATAACATACGAATATATCTGGCGTAATTGTCCTTTTGTCCTTTTGCTAAGTGATCGGGACACGAGTTCTCTTTTATCTCTCGACCATGAGTTCCCGATGATGATCACTTCTCCATGGTAATAAACCGGGGTCTAGCTTACCGAACATATTTTTAAGTTGAACATTCTTTCTTGAGTACTCTTTGTCTTTCTTAAGTGCCACATGTTCACCCACCATCTTGTCACATACATTAGGGTTGCATATCGGTCGGTTTGGTTCGCATTTGATAATTATCGATTTTACTTTATCGATTATCGGTTTGTAGACATACTAAATCGTTAAAGAACCATTAAGATATCGGTTAATCGGTTATTAATTGTTACCGGGTTAACCGTTAAGATCTCACACGAAAATTTTTCATTAGTCATAAGTATGTTTAGCTAGAAAAAAGTGACCTCAAACGAAAATTTTTCATTAGTCATAAGTATGTTTAGCTAGAAAAAAATGGGTAAAAAAAGAAAAAACATATAGAACTAGCGCAACTAAGTAATCAACTTTAAGTTAGACTCGAATAACATCTCCTTCACTTTTCATGGAAACCCGATTCATCTTCTTGCTAGGATACATTATATATTGAAGACTAAGAATTATAGTTTAATAAATTTTTATCAGATTATCGGTTCACCCATTAAAAAAAGTGATTAAACCGATAACCAAACCAATAATCCAATAACTTGGGATAGTAAATCGATAATCAAATCGTTAAACCAATAACCCGAATCATTAATCCAATAACTTAATTATCTGTTCGGATTATTGGTTTAACTGTTAATTTGCATAGCCCTAACGTACATAAACTATTCTTCCTGCCATGCGCTCAAGCTATTCTTTATCCAATACAAATAGTCCCTTTGCTTTTCGGCTACAATAGAAATTTTTTTGGAATCTCTTGGTGGGAGAATAGTTGAAAATATTTCATATCATATGAAAGGTTTCACGTCCTATCACATTTAATGTTCTGGCCACATGTCGTTCAGTCATTGGTTCGGAGGCATCGTGTCAACCTATAAAATCATGACTCTTTCCCTCATTATCTTATAAATACTTCCCAAAAATTTCGACTTTTATTTTTTAGTAAACTCTCTCCCCTTTCCTTTACATCTTCAAATCCTCTTGTCTTCTATCCTTAAATTCTTCTCGAAATTGGATCCTTGATGTTACGACGTACCTTGTGAGGCATGACTGACACTTAATGCCACATTGGGACCTAGGCTGACCTGCCTGGGCATATGTACTCTTGGTGCCTGCCAGCTACTCAAAATCAAGAAAATAAACTGTTATATCTCAGTTGTAAACGCAGCCTCGGCCAACAAGGCCACGCAACACTTGTAAAGAAAAACCTCTAACCCAACAACATGCCAATAAAGAGATTCTATGCGGGCCAACAAGACCATCATGTTGTCTAGTCATAATAGAATGAAAACAGGCGGTCATATTCATACTATAGACGACAAAGCTGCTAACTAACTAGCTAAACTAGGCCCCACACGGCCAACAAAACCCACAATTGAAAGACTATAATCTGCAAGCCTCTAAGAGTGGAATAGTGGTCAGGACTACCCAAAACTATACAACAAAAAGAGTAAACTTCCACTACCTGGCAACTCCAAATGAAAGGGCTGACCAATCTGCTGACTCCGAATAGCTGCTAATGGAGGTCATGAACCCTATCTGTCTAAACCTGCAGGCAAGCATGCAGCGCCCCATGCGTGAGTGTCAGTACAATATGTACTGAATATGTAAGACAGTAATAAAAACTGGATAGAAGTTGATAAAGAACTGAACGTAAATAGCAAGAAGGGGCAGAAGTTAACCTGTAAGCTTTCTTATCCATAACCTGCATCTAGTAAATCACTACACGAATATGAGCTGAAGCTGCATGGCTATGCATCCATAAACTATATCTAACAAGAAGGTATATAAACAAGAAACTAACCTGGCTCCCATAAGCCTGGAAGGTGCAAGCAATACAGAAATAACCTACCAGGGCCCCCATAAGTGCTGACAAGTACAATTCAATCTATATACCCCAAATAAGATCCTTATGATTCTACTGGTACTATAGCCAACCTACCTGGCCTCTGTGTCTGCAACTGAGCCTGCTGGGCTTTTGTAACTATGTCTAAGCCCTTTGAGCTCTTGTAACTGCACCCTGGGCACACAAGGATCGACTGAGGGTCAGTAATGCTAGTATGGCATAAAAAGAGGTCCATACATGGATGGACTTAAATATGGCCTTATAGCCTAGATGTAGTCCCTTCGGACATCACATAGCTCCGCTGAGCGATATCACATAGCTCATCTGAGCAATATATAGCCCCGTAGACAATGACATAATTAGTAATCCTGAGGTTGGTCAACGGGAGGCTTTCCTAGATGGGATCACTCCCGCCCGAAGTACTATATTTTAGCCTCAATCTAGCCCTTCAAAAGGCATACATAGCCCCTTAGGCCTCACACAACCACTACTCACCCTTGAAACAGTCTATATAACTGCCAACAGGCACACCCCGTGTGCCTACACCTAACCAGAGGGTCCTGGGATTGATTATAATCTCTAACGGCCTAGACGGAATAGGGCGGGGTCCGGAGCGGCCTAAGCCATACTTTGAAGGTCATGCTAGGACAATGATAGTTCATAAGCAAACAACAAGGTCGTAGGAGACAGTTTATATGATTCCTTTGCTTGGGATGAATATAGGGCTGCTACCAACCGGATACGTTCCTAAGTGGTCAGCCCTAACTCTCCACAGGCAGCTTACTATAACTCTTAGCCTGGAAGTAACACTGTGATACTCTAGTTCTAGTCCCTTTGGACCTTAACTTAGTCTATCCAGATTTCATATGGCTCCTCTTGACGGTTTATAGCCACGTAGGCAGGTATATCTGGACCTAGCCCTTCACAGCAACATGTACCTGGGCATCTATAAGAGTAGCCTGGGATGTTGGCCTCACATCTCACTACTAATAAGGTTCCCTTCTTAGGGTATCGACTAGTCTATCAGACTTGTAACAACTGGGGTGGTTTCCTGAGCGACCTGTAGGATAAGCATTGAGTCGGCTGAAACTAACGATCACTGACAGTAGCCAGTCATATGGAAAGTTGTCGCTCAGTTCACTAGGCAACCCTGGTGCCACTAACTCGAAGGTAAGACCACCCTATCCCAATTCTGGCCCTAGAGGTGTCAAGGTACGCCAACGACCTCTGGGCGAGCTTTATTGACAATATAGGCGTCAAATTGGAAGTTATATCGCCTGGCTACTCCTTATGCTGTCCAACTTACCATGTCAGGCCCAACAGCTAACCATAAACTTCTAAGTCTTTGGCACGACAACAAAACATCAAAATACCTCTAAATGGTAACAGGTGAATGGGGGACTCTCTATGGCACACCCAACGTTAATCATACTTAACATACCCTTTCCCGACGAGAGATACTATGGTATAATTTTAATACGTCTTATACCAGCTAATCACAACACACATAATCATTATCTACTAGCAGCAGCTAATCACAACATACAAGATCATTATCTACTTTCGAGAGCGTAGGTTGTATCACTATATGATAAGAATAACTTACCGAAGAGATAAGCTTTAACATACCTTGAATGCTGATTTTCGTTCACCCAAATAGTTTCCAACCTAAAGCCAGTAATTCCACTCAATTGCAGCCTTTACGCTGAAAGAATAAGGATATTTCAATACTAAGACTCAACAAATAACGATATCTTTCAATGAACATTGACTACAACTCAACTTCGCTCAATTCAGTCGAAAACCCATAAATTCCCAAGAGTCTAGAAGGTATAAATGCTTACCCGTCACTTGTAGTCACTTCAGACTCAATTAGATGTGATTCTGATAAATTTTACTCGGCGGGGTTCCGGTGCTCCGAGCGAATTTCCAAGAAATTACTCCGCATGGACATTCCTCTTAGGCTTGGAACTCGTTATCTAAGATGAATTTGCGTTTGAAAGGAGTTTAACGGCGTAATATGACAAAAAACTGATGAAAAGTTGAGAGAACCCTTCGTAAGGTCGTGGGTCTGATTTTGGGAAATGTTGAATATGAAATGGACTCACACTTAAAACACATACACACACACACACACACACATACACACACACACACACACACACATACACACATATAGGAAGGTGGTGCAGAGGGTCCGCGGAACACCCCCCATCGCGCCAGGGCTGAGGCGTGACATGCCGCTCCCTGCACCGAGGTGGGGTGTGCGGCGTGGCGCCCCTTGCGCCTTGCCTCTGGGTTCATCCTCCTACTTGATCAGTTTCATACTCACGCGTTCCTCCTTCGGGTCTTTCTCCGCATGTGTCGTACTCCAAAACTATCAACATACGTACGCATGCGTTGGTTAGATGATAGGAATTTACGAGGTGTAACACTCGAGCTATGAGATATGTCTTCACTGGTTATCTGACATCATAAAATGCATTTTCAAATCTTCAAACCTTCTTGTCTTCATAACCTAAAATGTCCTCTCCTCCATCTTCTCAGAGTCCTGTAAACTCCTCATCCTAGGTGCCCTAGATAGAGAGCTATCTTTAGTGGGACTTCGAAAAAGATCGAAGATGTTGCTTTAGTATTGTTCAGAATTTAGATCGTTACAAGTATGTTAAAACTACTATTTATATGTATCATAAATAATACATCAATCAATAGAAAGGCTCCACTTGAGTCCTAAAGTACTATGCCCAATAATTGCATTTCACATGGAAATACCGTTAGTTGTGCCAGTTAATGTTCCTCTCTGGAAGGATAACATACGAATATATCTGGTGTATTTATTCTTTTGTCCTTTTGTTATGGCATTGATACACGAGTTCCTCGCCTTTTTTCAAAGATGATCACATCGTGACCCTGGTAACAAATCGGTGTCTAGCTTTTTGAACATATCTTGAGTTGAGCATTCTCTCTCGAGTACCCGTTGTCTATCTTAAGTGCCATGCGTTCACCCAACATCTTGCCACATACATATACTATTTGTCTTGCCACGTCCTCAAACTACTCTTTACCCAATACAAAATATATTTCAACACAGATAATTCTTATATTATTGTTCGTTGCAGAGATATTTTTACATAGTTTTAATGATCAAGAAATTTTTTGAGTCAACTCATAAGTCCAATCACATTTTTGAAACATAATGATCAGTTTCTGTATTCTTCTTCACTTAAATATCATGCTAAAAGGACTCGAAGCTCTGACCTAAGCACAAGTTCCTAAACCTTTTGAACTTTGAACTAAGACCTGCTGCAACTAATTTATATTTACTAGAAAAGCAGTTTATGAATGGAAAAAGATCTCAAATGTTTGTTATTTATCTTATATATGCTCTTTATTTATCTTTTAGTGCATAGCAATACCAACCGTTATTCATCTTATAATAGTTTTTGATTTCCGGCCTGAAAAGCAATTAAGGGTATATTTGGATTTTCATTTATTGCTTAAGAATATATTTGAACCTCACTTATTTAAAGGCGCGTTTTAAATTATTGCAAAGTGTATACGTAAATCAATTTAATAGTTTAGGATTAAATTTGGCATTTTGTTTGTGCAGGCTTCAATCATGACAAATGTCTAAAGCCAAAACGGACACTGCTAGAAGAAGGGGCAATTATGAAATGAACTTGACAGTACATGGGCTCTCATGAATTATAACGCAAACAAATGGCATAAAATAAATCCAACATTTCAAGAACATATGTAAACATTTTTAACTTTATGAATTATAACTATTTTACCCAACATTAAAATTTGAACAATCATATTATCATCTCATAATTAATATATTTTTAATTTTTAATAATTATTATTAAAAGTTAAATAACAAAAATAATTAATTTTATTTTAAATTTTTAAAAATAAATAATTTGAGATAATTATTTTTAAAAATTACGATAAACCATTTCATACAGACAAGAGTACTACACTTCTACTCCTTAGGCCAGACAAGCTTTAATTAAACTAGTAGGAAACATCAAGGAACATTCATCTTTTAATATTATGGAAGGGGTTGATTAAGTACTACTTATCTCTTTTCTTCCAATGAAAGAACTCCACTTTGTGTTTAGGAAAATGACATCTTTCAGTGAGCGGTGTTTGGAGGTAGATGTTTTTTGAACACGATTGCACAATTCCTCTATGTTGCTTTCATTACAATAAACATAAATTTGTTTCTCTTTTTCTAGAAAAAAATATTTAAAAAATATAGATTTAAAAAAAAAACGTAAATTTACAAAATTATTAAATAAATAAATAATCATAAATAATTTCTTTTACTTGACTAACAGGTAAATCAATAGAGACTAATGAAATAAATATCAACGTCTCCTTTGACTTATGTTTTCTTGAATAACCACTACAACAGGGCTATCGCTAGATCCTTTCAAGTATGACATAATTTATTCTACAAATTCACTCCAAAAGGTAGCTGAAATATTATTCATCCTACTTGAAAAAACACAACTTCACATTGAAAAAAATAATGACATTGAAATCTATATGTTAATTCTAATCATGTTTGCGAGCTTACTCATAATCTTGTAGCTCCATATTCATAAAAATACTGGTCTTACCGCCTTACTTGTGTGATTGCACTTCTTCGTGACGAACAATCTCTCATATGATATCTAGTTCATTTAAAGAAATATTCATCAGTTTTTTAAAACAGATCAATGTAAATAAAATGCGAATTTGATAATTACCAAATAAGTCATTCTTGTCAACATTAAGCTGGTCAATCAACTGCTCATAAGGCTGTAGATTGAAGATATGCATAGCGAATTCTAGATCATTTATTTCATTCACAGTTGTTTTATTAGTAAATGTTAGCCTTAACTTGTGTTTATTGGTCTTATAATTCGTGTTATTTGGACCAACAATAAAAAATTTTATGATATACAGTCCCAACTCATTTATTTTTCTCTGAACATGAGGATAACACACTTATCTACAGTTGCGTGAATACAATCTCCCTACAAAAAATTCAATATCTATATTATATCCATCTCGAGGGTAGTCAACATATGTATTCATTATGACAATAAAATGATACAAATACCTTTTCATCTTGCAGTAACATCTCAATTGAAATTGAATTATCTGTTTTTTTTGCGATCAGGAACCATCCATAATCGTATGACGCGAACTTTCAAACACCATTGCATCTTTGTTCCTGATATCTCATTGATAAAGCCAATTTTAGTAGATTTTTTTGAAGACTATTTTGGCTTTAAGATAGTTTTTTTTTCCTATATTGTATACTATGGACTATTCGTATTATGTTGAACGAATTCTCCTAAATATATATAATAATTCATAAAAATCTTTCATATTAAAACGACTATAATTATGGCATGTCTGCAGAAAATAATATTGATTAGATTATTTCCTATTAGAATGATTCTAATTATGACATGCTGCTGCGTCTCTAGTTATAGAAAATATTCTAATCAAAATTATTTCCTACAATATCTAATTATAAAATTATAATTAGTTAAATGTGAATGATATGTCTGCAGGTAATAATATTGATTAGATTACTTCCTATTAGAATGACTCTAATTATGGCGTGATTTAAATAAATAATTTAAATTATAAATATATAGAATATGTCGCACGAATATTTATAGTAGAATGACTCTAATTATGACGTAATTTTTTCATATATATTGAATAATTGTCAATCAAATAATTATATATTGCTATATATGGATTATAGGAAATAATATAATTAATATTATTTCCTGCAGTATTTGATTTAAATTCAAATACATCATGCAATAATTTAAATTATAAATATATAGAATATGTCGCAGGAAACCATTCTATTAAAATGACTAATTATAACATGATCTCCACCCCCCCCCCCGCCCCCATATTGTATACTATGAGCCGTTCGTATTATGTTGAACGAATCCTCATACACACACACACACACACACACACACACACACACACACACACATATATATATATATATATATATATATATATATATATATATATAATAATAATAATAATAATAATAATAATAATAATAATAATAATAATAATAATAATAATAATAATAATAATAATAATAATAATAATTCGTAGTAATCTTTCCTATTAGAATGACTACAATTATGGTACGTGTCACGCCCCGCCTTGGGGGGGAGGGGGGTATGACTGGCACCTGGTGCCCTAGAAGGACCTGGACTACTAATTGGTGGGTCGAGGCGCATCTGGTGCCTGGCTAGCTCTATCTCAGGTTCCTGAAAACAAAGGGCTATATAACGGCTGTAAACACAGCCTCCGGTCACCTGGGCCTATAGCCACCTGTACCTGTATAACAACTGACCAGAACATACTCATAAACAGGAACCTATGCGGGCCGACAAGGCCACCATGCTGTCTAGTCATCTAAAACTTAAACAAGGAAGTACTGGAAAGCTACGTGACCGGCAAGGTCACCACTACTGTCAAGCTATGGCCCCATATGGCCAACATAAAAGAAACAGAAGTACTAAACAACTATACAACTACACGGCCTCACACGACCGGCTCAACTGACCACGGGAAGATAATATACAATCTGCAAGCCTCTAAGAGTAATAATAGAAATGATCGGGACAGGGCCCCGACCTGCCCGTACTGTACATAAAAGGAAAAGAGCTACACCTCTGGAAATCAGACTCCGGATGACAGGAGCTGAATACTCAGTAGCTGGCTGGAATCATGAGGGATCGCCTCCTCGTCTATGAGTACCTGCAGGCAAGTAATACAGCGCCCCACTGGGCATCAGTACCACTGGTACTGAGTATGCAAAGCAACTGAAACAATATAACTGAAACAACTGAATATAGATAGCATATCTAGCAAAACTGTATGACAGGAGATAACTGTATCTGAGGAAACTGATAAGAACTGAATCATGCTTCCTGTACTGATAAGGCGGAGGCGTACCTGTAAACGCGACGGCCTGCTGTCTAGTAACTAGTATATAGCACATAAATAGATATACAAGTAGCAAGCAAGAGCCAATACCAACCCCCATAAGCCGGATGGCGCCAAGCAAGCAAACAATCTATATACCCCTACCCGGGTCAAAACCAGCCAAAAATAAGTCACTCCACTCATCTGCTCACTTCGGAGCTCCTCTACCGGCCCCCTGGGTCTCCGGCTCGGGCCATAGCCTCCGATATAAGCAACCGTATCTGGGTCCGGAGGACTCTTGTGTAGACAGTAACAGATAGGGTCTGGATCCCCGGACACAACTCAACGGGGCTACCTGAAACCGGAGCTACACCTATAATAACTGAATGTACAGACAGTAACAGATAGGGTCTGGTTCCCTGGACACAAAACTCAACAGGGCTATCTGAAACCGGAGCTGCACCTGTAATGCTGATCAGACTGCTGTGGGGAAAGCTGCATCCCACCTTCGTCCAAGCTGGGGACGGCATGCCACTCCTTGGAGTGACGTAAAACCCACCCGCTCAGTGGGCGACACGATTACCAACCCAGGAGCTGCGAGGAAGCTCAATAGAGTGCCCTCACGCCACATCAAGTCTCAACAAACAAATAGCACATATAAATAGCAAGCATGTGTAACTGAAAAAGACTATATGAAATCTGACTTCTTATTCTGATTAAGTTCTATACAAAACTGATTCTTTACTGATTATACTGATTTTAAGATCTTTCTTTAACTATTGGCTAATCTGTAGCCAGGATATTATCTGTCTGTATGGCTAGTCTGTAGCCATAAACTGTCCATCTATCTGATTTTACTTCACTAGCTTTTATTCTGAAAATCTGTTTCTTTTTTATTCTATAACATGCTTGCTAATCATACAATAGGCTATACTAAATCTGGAATGCTTCCTCGCCCTTTGGCGCATGCTTTACTAACCTTCGGACTGAATACAATGTGGCAACACAACTCAGAATCTATTAGACTTACCTAATTCTCAACATTCAACTCCGAGAGTTTTAAATACGGAGTTTACTATGATTTACCAAGCTAAGACACCTTAACCTCGAGTTATCCAACTGTCGGATGAAGCTCGGTCAGTATTCCAGCTAAATCTCCTAACTGCATTCATAAACACGTCATTTAGTACTAAATACAACACTATTCTGAAGGACAGCATCACTTTCGATAAAATTATAGCCTAAACTTAGGATTGTCGAAAGATGGTCGAAAACTTGCTATTTTTCAGAAGCCGAGAAGGGAGAAGTATTCACTTCACAACTAGGAACACATAGACACTAGTTTGGAGCAATTCCACTTACCTTAGCTTGATAGCTCGATGATTTGTCGGCCGAATTTCGCAAAACTAAATCCGTAGGAATGCTCCCTGCTACTAAATACCTCGGTACCTGAGGTTAATTTGAGTTTAGACTACGTTTGGCAGCGTAATTGAACGATAATATATTACCCCTCTTCGTCTCTCTCTGATTCTCTGCGTTTTCTGGAAATTCTTATTGATTTAAATGAAATTAAACCAAAGTGGGGCTTTATATACTTGGGCCTGGACAGGCCCAACGTGTCACGGAGCCAACGCGGAGGCTCCACCTCCGTGACACGTTGCCATCGCGGAGGGGCTCTGCCTCGGCTTCTTCCGCGATGGTTCGACAGGTTACCCGTCCGATCCTTTCTCGGGCCTTTCTCTAGCACGTATGGCTTTCGAATATGCTTAACCAACGTGCGAATAGGCCATCTAGGTGTCGGAAATCTTACGGGGTATAACATTCTCCCCCCCTTAAGAACATTCGTCCTCGAATGTAACCTTCTATCTAGAGGACTTCTCAACTTACTCAACTTGTTTCCAGAAAAATTTGGCAGAGTTTCCCCTGTAATATGGACTATCCCATAAATCCTGAAATACAGAAAAGTCCAATGCAAGTACTCCACACAATACTATAATGTTCCTAAACATCAATCTTTCTCATTTATACATACATAACCACAAAGTACTACATAAGTAATAAGACGGACATACCTGTCGCCTGACTAGGCCTGGAATAAGTGAGGATATCTAGCTTTCATATCTTCCTCAGCCTCCCACGTCATTTCCTCTCGGTTCCTGTTACGCCATAATACTTTGACAGACGCAATATCCTTAGTTCTCAATCTGTAACCTGGATATCCTGGACTGGAACTGCTCTTGACGGGTCTCCCAAGCATTTCCTTAGCATGGATACATGAAAGACTGGATGAACAGATTCTAATTCTGGCGGCAAGTTCAACTCATATGCCACTTGGCCAATTCTTCTACGAATCTGATATGGCCCGACAAATCTTGGGCTGAGCTTACCTTTCTTGCCGAATCTCATCACCCCTTTCATCGAAGACACTTTCAGAAATACCCAGTCATTCACATCGAACTCCAGGTTCCTGCGCCGTACATCTGCATATGATTTCTGGCGACCTCTGTGCAGTCAATAGGCGTTCTCTGATAAGCTTTACTTTCTCTTCTGACTGCTGAACAATGTCTGGCCCAATCATCGCTGATTCTCCTATTTCAAACCAGCCAACCGGCGATCTGCACTTTCGCCCGTATAAAGCCTCAAAAGGCGCCATCTGAATAGCCGAGTGATAGCTGTTATTGTAAGCAAACTCGATTAAAGGCAAATGCTCATCCCAGCTACCACCGAAATCTAGCACACACGCTCGCAACATATCTTCGAGCGTCTGAATGGTGCGTTTAGCTTGTCCATCTATTTGAGGGTGGAATGCAGTGCTCAATTTAATCTGCGTACCCAGACCTCTTTGAAACGACTGCCAGAATCTAGACGTAAACTGCGCTCTTCTGTCTGAAATAATGGATACTGGCACTCCGTGCAATCTGACTATCTCTCGGATATACAACTCAGCATAATCTTCGGCCGAGAAGGTAGTTCTCACTGGCAGGAAATGAGCTGATTTGGTCAATCTGTCAACTATCACCCATATAGAGTCATGTCTGCGTCTAGTACGGGGTAATCCTGCCACAAAATCCATATTTATAGCTTCCCATTTCCATAGAGGCACAACTATATCTTGAGTCAAACCGCCTGGCTTCTGATGTTCTGCTTTCACCTGTTGGCAGTTAGGACACTGGGCTACAAATTCAGCAATATCTCTTTTCATACCTGGCCACCAGTAATTTTCTTTGATATCATGGTACATCTTTGTCGCGCCAGGGTGGAGAGAATAGCAGGTGCAATGTACCTCGTTCATGATCTGCTGGCAGAGGCCTGAAACATTGGGAGCACATAAACGCTCTTTACAACGCAACACTCCATCCTCTATTACCTGGAATTCTGGCGCTTTCCCTAGCGGAATATAATCTCTAAGCTGAACTAGGTCAGGATCCTCAAATTGCCGTTCCTTTGCTTCCACAACTAAGGATGATACGGCGGTGTTCTGAACTACCGCTCTGTTGTCCTCTGTTTCTGCTACACGAACGGCTAAGCTGGCTAACTGATGTATCTCCTTGACCAATTCCCGCTGCTCGAGCTGCAGATACGTCAAACTCCCCATGGACTTTCGATTGAGAGCATCAGCTACAACATTGGCTCTTCCTGGGTGGTACAGAATATCCACGTCATAATCTTTTAGCAATTCTAACCAGCGACGCTGTCACAGATTCAACTCCCTCTGAGTGAAGATATACTGTAAGCTCTTGTGATCTGTGAAAATATTCACATGAACACCATACAAATAATGTGTCCACATTTTTAAGGCGTGGTTCACTGCGGCTAACTCCAGGTCATGGGTAGGGTAGTTCTTCTCGTGTTTCCTCAGCTGTCTAGAAGCATATGCAATTACTTTACCATGCTGCATCAACACACAACCCAATCCGACGCCTGATGCGTCGCAATATACCGAATAACCCTCTGTACCTTCCGGTAATGCTAACACTGGGGCGGAGGTCAATCTATCTTTCAATTCCTGGAAACTCTGCTCGCATGCCTCCGTCCACTGAAACCTTGCTACTTTTTGCGTCAGTTTGGTCAGAGGTGCCGCAATAGTCGAGAACCCTTCAACGAACCTCCTGTAATACCCTGCTAATCCCAGAAAACTGCGGACTTCAGTCGGAGTGGTAGGCCTAGGCCATGATTTGACTGCTTCTATCTTCTGCGTGTCAACCTGTATACCAGCATCCGACACAATATGCCCTAAAAAGGCTACTGAATTAAGCCAGAATTCACACTTAGAAAATTTAGCATATAACTGGCGGTCCCTGAGGATATGGAGCACTGTCCGCAAATGAGTCCGGTGATCTGCTTCAGAGAGAGAATACACCAGAATGTCATCAATAAATACTATTACGAACAAGTCCAGGAAAGGTCTGAAAATACTGTTCATCAGGTCCATGAATATTGCCGGGGCATTCGTTAACCCAAAGGACATGACTAGAAATTCAAAATGTCCATATCGGGTCCTGAACGCTGTCTTAGGAATATCTCTTTCACGTACTCGAACCTGGTGATATCTGGACCGCAAGTCAATCTTAGAAAAGTATCTGGATCCCTGCAACTGATCAAATAAGTCATCAATTCTGGGAACCGGGTACTTGTTCTTCACTGTAACTTTGTTCAATTGCCGATAATCTATGCACATACGGAGTGAGCCATCTTTCTTTCTCATAAACAGAACTGGCGCACCCCATGGTGAAGTACTCGGCCTAATAAAACCTTTATCCAACAAGTCTTTCAACTACTCCTTTAATTCTCTGAGTTCTGCAGGAGCCATACGATATGGAGGAATTGATACAGGCTGTGTGCCTGGTAACAAGTTAATAGCAAAATCTATTTCCCTTTCTGGGGGAATACCAGGTAACTCATCTGGAAACACATCAGGGAACTCGTTCACCACTAGAACAGACTGGAGTGTCGGAGATTCTGCCCGAACATCCTGAACTCTGACCAGATGGTAAATACATCCCTTAGATATCAATTTCCTCGCCTGAAGGTAGGAAATAAACCTAACCTTTGGCGTAGCTGTGCTGCCTTTTCACTCCCGCACTGCTTCTCCTGGAAAGTGGAATCGGACCGTCTTGGTCCAACATTCAACATTGGCGTAACACAGCACTTGCCAATCCATACCCATTATGGCATCAAAGTCTATCATTTCTAACTCGACCAGATCTACTGTAGTCTGGCGGTCAGCAACCTCTACTGTACATCCCCGATAAATTCTGCTAGCTACGATCTAGTCACCGACGGGCGTGGATACCGAAAAGGGCTACTGTAATAATTCTGGTGCAATATTGAACTTTCGTGCCACAAATGGGGTAACATACGACAGAGTGGATCCTGGGTCAATCAATACATAAGCAGGGCAGGAACAAATAGTCATCGTACCTGTTACTACATCCGGAGACGCCTCTGAATCATGTCTCCCTGGTAGTGCATAAGTACGGTTTGAGCCCGTACCTGAACTGGAGGCTCTTGATCTACGTCGGCCTCTGCCTACTTAGCCTGAAGGCCCACGCCCTGCTGGGGCTGCTGGAGTCTGTGGCCCTGCGGATCCCCTGCCCTGACTGTCTCTACTCCCCTGACCTCTGGTCGGACAATCTCTCATCCGATGCCCCTCTTGACCGCAACTATAACACCCAGTGAAGCCATATCTACAAGCTCCGGAGTGTGGCCGATTGCAATAAGGGCAGGGTGAAGGTGCAAGTCTACTCTGCTCTCCCCTTCTCTGCTGCGGAGGTTCTACTGTTTTGGAACTGCCACTGGGCTCTGACTGCCCTCTACGAACATATCTACCTCGCTGCTGCTGTGGTGGAGGTGGGGGTCTAGGGGGTCTATCTGATAGTCGAGGCCTGGGTCCTCTCTGAACTTCCCTTTGTATGTCATCTGGTCTGTCTCTGCGGCGCTGTTCCTGACTGGTCTGTCTACTACTCTGCTGCCGCTGTCTAAGGCCCTCTATGGTCTGAGCAAAAGCCTGTACTCGGGCAATGTCCATATCCTCTCGCAACGTCGCCGTCATACATGCCTCAGTATACTCCGGATTCAGACCCATGATAAATCTGTGAACTCTCGCTGGCATGGTATCAACAAATGCTGGAGCATAACAGGCTAAGGAGTCAAACTGTAGAGCATACTCGCGCACACTCCTCGCCCCCTGCTCTAGATGCAGAAACTGGTCCATCCGAGCCTGTCGGATCTCTCGTGGCAAGTAACGGTCCAGGAAGGCCTCCGAGAAGCTGGTCCAGGTCGGAGGGGAAACATCTCTCCCTCGGGACCTTTCCCAACTCTCGTACCACAATATAGCTATATCCCGTAACCGGAACACTGCCAGCTCAACAAACTCTGAAGGGGTCACATGCATAACTCGGAATATCCTCTGCATCTGATCTAGAAAGTCCTGGGGGTCCTCTGCCTGATCTGACCCTGTGAATTGTGGGGGACCCAGTGCCAAAAACTCCCCGACCCTGGAACTACCTAACCCACCTGAAGGCTCTGCTGCCACAGGTGGCACTGACTGGTGCTGTGTGGCCATCATCTGTGCCAACATCACTACAGCGCTACGAACCTCCTGATCTGATGGCAAAGGCACAGGAGCTATTGGGGGCAGTGTAGTGCCCAACGGCTCCTGATGTGAGGGGGACTGCTGAGAGGGCTGTGATGAAGCCTCTATGTCGCCCCCAGATCGGGCTGACTCTAACTGAAGCTGAGGCATCCTGCTGGTGCCTTCTCCTGCTGCTGTGTCTAATCTCTTGCCTGTGGTAGGGTGTCGCTGATCTGCCATTCTTATCTGTAGACAAAGAATATGATAAGTTTTAGGGACTCGACCCTATACTGTACTGTGCTATGGCACGATTGAGTATGAAAGAAGAGTAACTATCCTATCATGCCTCACAGCCTCCTGCCTATAGTATGCGGTGCACAACACATCCATAGACAAGACTCTACTTAGCACGGCTTGCAGACTCCCTGGGACACGACCTGCTCTGATACTAAGTTTGTCACACCCCGCCTTGGGGGGGGGGGTATGACTGGCACCTGGTGCCCTAGAAGGGCCTGGACTACTAATTGGTGGACCGAGGCGCATCTGGTGCCTGGCTAGCTCTATCTCAGGTTCCTGGAAACAAAGGGCTATATAACGGCTGTAAACACAGCCTCCAGCCACCTGTACCTGTATAACAGCTGACCAGAACATACTCATAAACAGGAACCTATGCGGGCGGACAAGGCCACCATGCTGTCTGGTCATCTAAAACTTAAACAAGGAAGTACTGGAAAGCTACGTGACCAGCAAGGTCACCACTACTGTCAAGCTATGGCCCCATATGGCCAACATAAAAGAAACAGAAGTACTAAACAACTATACAACTGCACGGCCTCACACGACCGGCTCAACTGACCACGGGAAGATAATATACAATCTGCAAGCCTCTAAGAGTAACAATAGAAATGATCGGGACAGGGCCCCGACCTGCCCGTACTGTACATAAAAGGAAAAGAGCTACACCTCTGGAAATCAGACTCCGGATGACAGGAGCTGAATACTCAGTAGCTGGCTGGAATCATGAGGGATCGCCTCCTCGTCTATGAGTACCTGCAGGCAAGTAATACAGCGCCCCACTGGGCGTCAGTACCACTGGTACTGAGTATGCAAAGCAACTGAAACAATATAACTGAAACAACTGAATATAGATAGCATATCTAGCAAAACTGTATGACAGGAGATAACTGTATCTGAGGAAACTGATAAGAACTGAATCATGCTTCCTGTACTGATAAGGCGGAGGCGTACCTGTAAACGCGACGGCCTGCTGTCTAGTAACTAGTATATAGCACATAAATAGATATACAAGTAGCAAGCAAGAGCCAATACCAACCCCCATAAGCCGGATGGCGCCAAGCAAGCAAACAATCTATATACCCCTACCCGGGTCAAAACCAGCCAAAAATAAGTCACTCCACTCATCTGCTCACTTCGGAGCTCCTCTACCGGCCCCCTGGGTCTCCGGCTCGGGCCATAGCCTCTGATATAAGCAACCGTATCTGGGTCCGGAGGACTCCTGTGTAGACAGTAACAGATAGGGTCTGGATCCCCGGACACAACTCAACGGGGCTACCTGAAACCGGAGCTACACCTATAATAACTGAATATATAGACAGTAACAGATAAGGTCTGGTTCCCTGGACACAAAACTCAACAGGGCTATCTGAAACCGGAGCTGCACCTGTAATGCTGATCAGACTGCTGTGGGGAAAGCTGCATCCCACCTTCGTCCAAGCTGGGGACGGCATGCCACTCCTTGGAGTGACGTAAAACCCACCCGCTCAGTGGGCGACACGATTACCAACCCAGGAGCTGTGAGGACGCTCAATAGGGTGCCCTCACGCCACATCAAGTCTCAACAAATAAATAGCACATATAAATAGCAAGCATGTGTAACTGAAAAAGACTATCTGAAATCTGATTTCTTATTCTGATCTGTTTCTGTACAAAACTGATTCTTTACTAACCTTCGGAATGAATACAATGTGGCAACACAACTCAGAATCTATTAGACTTACCTAATTCTCAACATTCAACTCCGAGAGTTTTAAATACGGAGTTTAATATGATTTACCAAGCTAAGACTTACTAACTTGCCGAAGAACAACTTCACATACCTTAACCTCGAGTTATCCGACTGTCGGACGAGGCTCGGTCAGTATTCCAACTAAATCTCCCAACTACATTCATAAACACGTCATTTAGTACTAAATACAACACTATTCTGAAGGACAACGTCACTTTCGATAAAATTATAGCCTAAACTTAGGCTTGTCGAAAGACGGTCGAAAACTTGCTATTTTTCAGAAGCCCAGAAGGGAGAAGTATTCACTTCACATCTAGGAACACATTGACACTAGTTTGGAGCAATTCCACTTACCTTAGCTCGGTAGCTCGACGATTTGTCGGCCGAATTTCGCGAAACTAAATCCGTAGGAATGCTCCCTGCTACTAAATACCTCGGTACCTGAGGTTAATTTGAGTTTAGACTACGTTTGGCAACGTAATTGAACGATAATATATTACCCCTCTTCGTCTCTCTCTGATTCTCTGCGTTTTCTGGAAATTCTTATTGATTTAAATGAAATTAAACCGAAGTGGGGCTTTATATACTTGGGCCTGGACAGGCCCAACGTGTCACGGAGCCAACGCGGAGGCTCCACCTCCGTGACAGGTTGCCATCGCAGAGGGGCTCTGCCTCGGCTCCTTCCGCGATGGTTCGACAGGTTACCCGTCCGATCCTTTCTCAGGCCTTTCTCTAGCTCGTATGGCTTTTGAATATGCTTAACCAACGTGCGAATAGGCCATCTAGATATCGGGAATCTTACGGGGTATAACAGTACGATTGCGGAAAATAATATTGATTAGATTATTTTTTATTAGAATGAATCTAATATGATGTGTTGATATTTCTCTAATATTTCATCAAAATTATTTTCTGCAGTATATGATTATACAGTTATAATTAGTTAAATGTGAGTGCTGTGTCTGCAGGAAATAATATTGATTAGATTATTTCCTATTAGAATGACTCTAATTATCATGTGATTTAATTAAATAGTTTAAATTATAAATATATAGAATATGTCGCCGGAATATTTTCTATTAGAATGACTCTACTTATGACATGATTTTTTTCATATATATTGAATAATTTTCAATCAAATAATTATATACTACTGTATATAGATTAATAGGAAATAATTTAATTAATATTATTTCCTGCAGTATTTGATTTGAATTCAAATACATCACACAATAATTTAAATTATAAATATATAGAATATGTCATAAGAAGACATTCTATTAGAATGACTCTAATTATGGCGTGATCTTTTTTCCCTATATTGTATACTATACCTTCATATTATGTTGAACGAATCATCCTAAATATATATAATAATTCGTAGTAATCTTTCCTATTAGAATGACTATAATTATGGTATGATTGCGGAAAATAATATCGATTAGATTATTTTTTATTAGAATGAATCTAATTATGATGTGTTGATATGTCTCTAATTATAGAAATATTCTAATCAAAATTATTTTTCAGTATATGATTATACAATTATAATTAGTTAAATATGAGTGCTATGTCTGCAGGAAATAATATTGATTAGATTATTTCCTATTAGAATGACCCTAATTATGGTGTGACTTAATTAAATAATTTAAATTTTAAACATATAAAATATGTCGTAGGAATATTTTCTATTAGAATGATTCTAGTTATGACGTGATTTTTTTTTGTATATATTATATAATCTGAAATACTTTTTTATTGTAAAAATGCCAAATGGCTAGTTCTCAACATGCCACTTGGCTCAATATCAAGTTAGACTACTCTCTTTTTAATAATATATAAATTACAAATTAATTTCTTGGTTTACGCGTTGATTCAAGGATTACTATCGGCTTTGAATGCTTATTTGTTTAATCACCACTATTACTCCCTCCATCTATCTTTACTTGTCCAATATACTAAAAATAGTTATTCATCTTTACTTGTTCAGTTAAAAAAATAAAAAATAATTTATAATTTTATATCTATTTTACCATTGTTATTAATACTTTCCAATAGTTTGAAATTATAAGTCAAAAGTATTTTTGCAATACCTATTAAATAGAGCTTACGTCCTTTCATTTCTTTTGATTTAATATTACTACACTTCTATACTAGGGTCAATGAGCTTTTAAATTGTGAACCCCATTTTCAATTGGATTGAAAAGTTCAATGAGCTATTAGTTGATTACACGATTTTTCTTACAAGTTTTAATTAATTTCAACCATTTAGATGACTTAGAATAATTAGGAATAGTATGACACTTTTTTTTTTTTATTTATTATTTTTTAAAGGGCATGTCAAATCAAAATAGGACAAGTAAAAATAAACGAAGGGAGTAATATCATCATCCCAAGAGGTACATGTGTGCCTTATAAACTTAGAAACGATGTGTTAATGACTTAATGTTAAATCGAAAATGAATTTAAGTTTTACAGATTGACTTTTCACACTATAAATATCAACTAATGCTTATCAAATAATTTATTTTATAAGTGACCTGATTATATAAATAATTTTCATAATATCATCTCATGAAATTTAAATTACAAAAAAAATTACTTTCGCTTCTTCAATTCCCTTAATTTGACCTTTTTATATCATCAATTAACATGGTTTAAGTGAAAGCATTATTTCAAGTGTAATATCCCGTTTGGTCATATTTTTGAGAGGTCAAAAATATTTATTTTATTTTTTTTAAAAATGAGGTATTTGTTAAGTTTTTATGAAAAAATAAGTGTTTTTAGAAATATCGTAAGTTAAAAGAAGTAATTTTTCCTCGAAAGTACTCTTTTGAAAAATACTTATGAGAAAAACACATTTAAAACAACTTTTAAAAATTTGGCCAAACACTAATTAATATTTAAATATTTTTTAAATTAATTAGCCAAATAAAAATTACTCTCACAATTTTTTTTATAAAAAATCATTTTTCAAAATAAACTAAACTTAAAAGTATTGGCAAAACAAGTTACATTACATTTTGTCTACTTTTCCTTTGAACTTCTTAAATGCCAAAGTAAAAACTTATTATTATCATTGAACCTCGTGGATTTTGACGAAACAGTTTCACTAATTTTTTTAGGAGTTGTTCGGCAAATGTTCTCTTCTCTCTCTTCATTAGCTTAACCTAATGCCTAACTTTCATTTCCCGTCGGCGGCCGGAGTCTCGGAGCCGGAGGAGGGGACGAACCTAAACTCCATAGCACAATTTCCTTTTCTTCCCTCCAATCGTGATCCCATGGACAAGATTACAGAATCTCCAAGCAAAACTTTGGATTTTAGTAATTTATTAAATTCCAACACCCTTATGTAAGAAAAAAATGTGTCTCCTTTTTTTTGAGACATTTAGCGTGGTCAACATATTTGATAATAAATTATTTATCTTGTCTTCTAAGTAAATAATATATATGACAAATAATATTTTTAGTTATGCATATATGGAAGTTTTCTTGATGGAAGGAAACTATTAATTAGGAATCCTCAGGGAAACCATATTTTATGGAGAAATCGCTAGGGTTAAAGTATTTTTCCTAAGAGTGTCTAGCCTACCTATAAGTACACATATGACTCCACCAGTCTGACATACACTTTGATAGGCATAGGCTAGAAGACTATAGGGTTTTTATTATTCTTTTTAGGGTTACAATTTTGCTAAAGACAAAGACAATTTTTTGACAACACTTGAACAACCATGGCTAAAGGTACATTCCTATTTATTTTTCCTCTGTATTTTGACTCTACATATGTGTTGAAATTCAACATGTGGTATCAGAGCCATATCTTTAGTCGTGTTGTTTGGTGTCGAAATTGTGTTGATGATAATTCAAATCTCTCTATGACAAATCTACCTATGTAGTTTTATATATAACCATGATTTTTAATTTGTGGATCATGAAATTATATTCTATTAGACGGACTTTGTCCAAAGAGTTCGTGACTTTACTATTACAATACATGTTTTCTTGTATAAGTGAAACCCTTATGATTCTCTTAAAAAAATTTGATTTATTATCGGGATTCTTGAAGTTATTTCTAAACTGATAACATTTAATTATTTCAATTTTATAAGATCAAGATGAAGAGATGTAATGATATACTAGTAAATTGTGCTATTGACTTTATCTTCTCGGTTTGAGTTTCTATTAGCTTTGGATCTTAATATATAGGTTATTCCGGAGTTTATAAATATTTAGTTAGTGGACATGTGTTTAAATTTCTTTTGCTTAAAATTATTCTCATGATATTAAGATTAACTGTAAGATTTATGAATAAGTGCCGAAGGCTTTGCATATTCCTTTGTTGAGCGGCTTATCTTTGGATTTAATTATTGGCATGAGAAATTTTGTACATCGGATTAATTTTATATGTAAGCTCTTCCTATTGTCTTGTTGTGCGGTCCTTTTTCCTGCGCGCTAACGCAAGATATTTTGTGCATCAGATTTTTTTTATGTAGGCTCTGCCTATACAATCCGTTTGAGTATTTTAATAATTAACACTTTGTTTAAGTTAATTATTAAAGATAGCTATTGTAAGATGTCATTTTTGAGTTCTTTTGTTATATGCTTGGGATTAGCCACAGCATCCTGGATATATGACATAAAGAAAAATTATATTCTTTAATCATATAAAGTTAAGTGATTAAGATATAATAATGACATCTAATAAAGTCTGGTTCTCTTAATAAAATGGTAACTCTACCCCACAAGGAGGTAACTATTTTGGTTGGATTAATTAGAATAAGATAATAAACTTTTCAGTTGAAAATTATTCTATGCCAACAGGTACGAATTATTTTCGAGATTTATTTTGGTTTACTAGTCTAATAAAGTTAAGTAAATTTTGTGCAGGGGTTGCAACCTCTGCCCACAGGAAGGTTTAGAATTTACTTAGAATCGGTATTTACGCGATTCACTTTTGATGGTTTGTACTTCATAGCTTATGTATGTGTACCCCTGTTTTGCTGTATACACAGTTTTTTCTAATGCTATTTTTTAACAAAAATGCTCAAAATCCGATGCTATCTGGTGACAACTTTACAGAATGAAAGGAGTAAATCCTTCTCACTTTAGGGTGCTCGTACTTGGATCTAGCTCTCCATGTGGAAGAACCACCTAAGTCCACAGAATCAAGTACGCCAGAGGCTAAGACTTTTTATTAGCGGTGGGAGCGATCCAATCGTTTGAACTTAATGCTCATAAAATCTCATATAAGCCAAAGCATTAGGGGTTCTATCTCTAATAATGATAAGGTCAAAGATTACATGACAGCAATTGCTGAACAATTTATAAGCTCTAACAAGAACTTGGCCAACACGCTTATGAAGAGACTCTCAAGTATGACCTTTGAAAGAAGTCGTAAGTGCGGGAGCACAATATGGAGATGAGAAACATTGCTGCTAAACTCAAGTCCCTTAAGGTTGATATGTCTGCACCATTTCTTGTGCATTTTGTCCTCAACTTTCTTCCTGCAGGATATGGTCTGTTCAAGATATCTTACAACACACATAAAGATAAATGGTCAATCAATTAACTTTTGACCATGTGTGTTCAAGAAGAGGAGAGGTTGAAACATGAGATTTCTGAAAGTATAAATTTGGTGACTCATGATAAGAGAAATGTAAAGACAGGCAAAAGTGTTCCTATGAAGAAGAAAGACAGTCTTGATAAAAATTCTTGTCGTTTCTGCAAAAAAAGGGACACTGAAAGAAAGATTGCCTGAAATATAAGAAATGAGTTGAGAAGAAAGGTAATTTTACGTTTGTATGTTATGAATCTAATTTCACTAAAGTTTCTGATAATACATGGTGGATCAATTTTGGTTCCACAACTCACATTACTAAAATCATGCAAAGTTTTTCTCTAACTTTAAGGATGGGGACTTAGAGGATCATGTAAAAGATGGTTTTCAATTAGATTTAGAAAATACTTTTTATATTCCATCATATTCTACAAATTTAATTTCTCTTTCAAAACTATCAATTGTTGGTTATGATTTCAATTGTCATTATTCTTTGGTGAAAATTTTGAAAAACAATAAAGTTGTTGTCTTGGGAAATTTAGATGGAAAAGTTATTTAAATTTGATCTAGACCCCACAATATATAATGTTGTAACCCTACATGATAAAGAAATTGGCACTAAGTGATGTATATCAATGAGAACTCATCAAGTTTTTGGCACAAGAGATTGAGACTCATCTCTATTGAAAGAGTCAAAAGGTTAGTTAATGATGGAGTTCTAGAAGCTCTTGATTTTCCTGAGTTTTGAACTTGTATGGACTACATAAAGGGCAAGTAGACCAAAAAATCCACTAAAGGTGCCAAAAGGAGTTCTCAATTGCTTGAGATCATACATACAGATTTTTTTGGACCTTTTCCTACCCCTTGCTTGAATGATGAGAGATATTTTATCTTATTTATTGATGATTATTCAAGATACATGTATCTCTATTTTCTATTTAACAAATAAGAAGCACTTGATGCTTTTAAAGTTTTCAAAACAGAAGTAGAGAAACAAACTAGAGCTCAGATCAAAATCGCTAGGTCTGATAGGGGTGGAGAATATTATGGTAGGTATGCAGATAAATGACAAGTTAAAGGTCTATTTGCCGAGTTCCTTGAAAATGAAGGTATAATTGCTCAATATACCATGCCAGGAACACCACAACAAAATGGTGTGGCAGAAAGAAGGAACCGGACATTAATGGACATGGTAAGAAGCATGATTAGTAGATCAAGTTTACCTTTATCCTTATGGAGTGAAGCCTTAAAAACCGTTGTGTATATTTTAAATAGGATTCCATCCAAGGTTGTTCCCAAGATGCCTTTTGAATTATGATATGGATGGAAACCTACTTTAAGTCATTTACACATTTGGGGATGTCTAGCTGAGGTGAGGGCTTATAACCTATAATTAAAAAAGTTGGATGAAAGAACAAAAAGTAGTTTCTTTATAGGCTATGCGATTAACTCTAAAGGATTTAGATTCTATTGTCCTTCTCATTCTCCTAAAATTATTGAGGCTAAAAATAATAAATTTCTTGAGGAACATGAAGTAAGTGGGAGTGGTTTGAGTCAAGTGATGGAACTGGAAGAAGTAAGGGAACCACCTATGGTACCTTTATATATCGAAAACTTGAATGCTAATCAGACAAATTCTCATGAATTCTCTTGAGAGCAACTAGTACAAGAGCTGCCACAACCTGAAGAGCCACATGAAGAATAACCCACTTTACCCGAACCCATTGAAGGAACGTCTGAATAAGTAGGAGTAAGAAAATCCTCAAGAGTTTGTAAACCAGCAATTTCTAGTGACTATGTTGTATATCTCCAAGAGTTTGACTATGATATTGGACTTAAAGATGATCCATGCTCATTTTTACAAGCCATGAGTAGAGAAAACTCCACACTTTGGTATGATTCCATGAAGGAAGAGTTGGAATCTATGGCCAAAAATAAAGTTCGGTATCTCGTTGAATTACTAGAAGATGTCTCTCCTATAGGATCTAAATGGGTTTATAAAACTAAAAGAGACTCATGTGATAATATTTAACGATATAAAGCCAAACTTATAGCTAAAGGTTTTACTCAAAAGGAAGCCATTGATTACCATGAAACCTTTTCTCCAGTGTCTAAGAAGGATTCATTAAGAATAATCATGGCATTAGTAGCTCACTTTAATTTAGAGCTACATCAAATGGATGTGAAAATGACATTCTTGAATGGAGATCTTTAAGAGGAGGTTTACATGCGATAATGTGAAGGATTTTGTGATAATGATAAAAGTCACCTTGTATGCAGTTGAATAAATCAATTTATGAACTAAAATAAGCTTCTCGCCAATGGTATAATAAATTTCATAATGTTGTCTCTTCATTTGGATTTACAGATAACATTGTTGATCACTGTATATACCTTAAGATAAGTGGGAGCAGATATATTTTTCTAGTCCAATATGTGAATGACATTTTAATTGCTAGTAGTGATTTGAGATTGTTGCATGACATGAAACAGTTCCTTGTCCAGAATTTCGAAATGAAGGATATAGGTGAAGCCTCCTATGTCATTGGCATAGAGATTCACAGAGATAGATCTCAAAGATTACTTGGACTATCTCAAAAAACCTACATCGAAAGAACTTTGAAAAGATATGGAATGAAAAACTGTTCATCAATAGTAGCAGCCATCATTAAAGGTGATAAATTTTCATTGAATCAATGTCAGCAAAATGCATTGGAACAAGAGCAAATGAAAGGCATTCCATACGCTTCACATGTTGGGAGCCTTATGTATGCACAAGTCTGCACTAGACCTGATATTACCTCTGAGGTAGGAATTCCTAGAAGATATCAAAGTAACCCTGGTCTTGATCATTGGAAAGCTGGTAAAAGGGTATTGAGATATTTGCAAGGAACCAAGGATCATAAGCTCATATACAAATATTCTAACTCACTGAAGGTAATTAGATATTCAGATTCTATTTTGGGTGGATGCAAAGACAGTGGTAAATCTACTTTTAAATATATTTTTCTCTTTGCTAGAGGTGTTGTGCCTGAAGTGTTAAGTAAACCATTGTTGCAACATCCACATTGAAAGCTGAATTTATAACATGCTATAAAAAATACATCACAGGTGTTATGATTAAAGTATTTTATTTGGGGCCTTAAGGTTGTCGAATTTTGTTTCAAGGCCCATTGAGAATCTTTTGTAATATCGACATAAAGTTTTGATAGTTAAAGAATGTGTGAGAAAGCAAGATTGAGTTTTGATATTAGTAGTACTACTTTTGATGATTGTTGATCCTATGACTAAAGATTTATCAGCTAAAGTTCATGGATCATGTAACCCATATGGATCTCACTAGCTAATTTTGATCTTGCTTTTTTCTCTAAACACTTTGTCTTGACACTATCGTTTTTGATATACATGATGGTGCACGCTTTGATTTTCATGTATTATATTTGTGATCATTGGATCAATAAAATTGTACTCTAAATGAATTATATTAATTCATTCATAAAGTTATTGGACACTTTGTTAGAATATATTATACATTATAATACATGGAAGAAAGTGTTTGATTAAGAGCATAACCACCATGATTCATGTAGTAATGTGTTCTGATTAAAGTGGTTGTTGCATAACGATTTAGTTGAGTGAATAAAGTTCATGGACGTATTTATCGCTTATAAAGAATTATCTGATAGTAATATATGGACCAAGTGGGAGAATGTAAGGGAAAAAACGTGTCTCCTTTTATTTTTTTGGAGACATTTAATGTGGTCTACATATTTGATAATAAATTATTTACCTAGTCTTGCAAGTTAATAATATATATGACAAATAATATTTTTAGTTATGCATATATAGAAGGAAACTATTAATTAGGATTCCTTAGGGAAATCATATTTTATGGAGAAGTCACTAGGGTTAAAGTATTTTGCCTAAGAGTCTCTAGCCTACCTATAAATACGACTGTGACTCCATCAGTATAGTATACACTTTGAATCGGCTAGAAGACTACAGGGTTTTTACTATTATTTTTAGGGTTACAAGTTTTCTAAAGACAAAGATGATTTTTTGACAACACTTGAACAACCATGGCTAAAGGTACTTTTCTATTTATTTTTTTGTCGCATTTTAGCTCTACATATATGTTGAAATTCAACACCTTAACAATTCTGCTAATCCCCGAAATCCAAATATAGAACCAATCACTATAAGGAAAGCGCAAGTTATCAATGGGGTTCCGGTAATACAGTGGTCAGAGGCGGAGGTCAAAAGGATGGATGTTATAGAAAATTTGTAGTATGCTTTCATAGGCAAATTTTCATATGGATGGCCGGAGTTAGACGACCTTAGGAAAAACATCCCCAATCAATGTGGTATAAAAGGAGCATGTCGTATAGGGGTTCTTCGACATAGACATATTCTGATAAGGTGCGCGTTACACGAGGATTTTATTAACCTGATGTTTAAGAACTCATAATACATCACTAACAAGGAAAGGATCTCATTTCAAACGAGGCCATTGATTTATGATTCATTTTTTAGGGTTGTCAAAAAAATGTCTCAGGCAATGGCGTGGATTTCATACCCTAATCTCTTGCCTATGTTTTTTTTTTAGGAATCGTTGTTGTCACTTGCATCAGCAGTGGGCAAGCCTTTACGATTGGATATGGCCACAATTAACAAAACCAGGCCCAACTGTGCTAGATTGAAGGTTTAGGTCGACCTTCTTGAAGACCTACCTAAGATAGTGAGAATGGATATTAAGGATGAAAGCACTGGTAAAATTCATATAGGAGATAAAAACATTTAGTATGATTATCTTCCTAAATCCTGCATGGAGTGCAGCCTTCAAGGGCACGATGTAACTGAATGTAGGGTGCTTCATCTAGATCTTATACAAAGTCAAAGAGAGGTGTTGCAAGATGAAACAAAAAAGGTAGGAGAGAATCAGAGGAACCCAGTGCCCAATGCTCCCAACAACTTTCCTTGGAAGATGCTCAAAAGTGGAAAAATAATGGGTGATCACGCAGTTTAGAAAGAGATAAAAAACAAGAATAATGTTACTAAAGACAAAGAGAAGAGTAAACAAGACAATCAAATAGTCACAATTCCTAATTCAGAAATTCAAAATTCTAATAAATTCAATCATTGATGGTAGAGGAAGTCCTCAACAAGGAGGTGGAGGATAATCAGAAAGATGAAGCAACCCAGCATCTAGATCCTACGACTCCAACCCAATCGAAACAAGGTCAGAATTATGGAAAAAATAAAGAGGGAAGGTGTTGCCCAAAGCTTATGGGGGATTTCAAATAGCAAAGCAAGAGGATCAATGACATGGGGTGAAAGGGTTGAGGAGGAAATTGAGGAAAAAGAATATGAAGAAGGTGTGCAAAGGAATATTACGGCTGTATTTCTGCAAAGTCAGGAAATACAGCCACTAGACGTTCTTAATGATGATGCTAGATATATTAGAGAGGTTATACAACAAGATAGGGCTGCGAATGATGAAAAGGAAGTGGCAAAGAAGCGAACACAGGTGGCAGAGGAGAAACAACCACTAATCATTGGTTCATACCCACCAACTCAGGTAATGGAAGATATAATTAACATGGAAAGTTAGTCCAGCACAATAGAAGAGATAAGGAAAAAGCCCTCAAACAGGTCATTAGATTATATATGCACTCATAAATCTATGGAGAATAGCAACAGTCAAGAGGAGGTTAATTCAGAGGAAGTCAAAAGTCAACAAATAGAGAATGAAAACAAGCAGGAAAATTCTTCCCCCAAATCTACTTGTAAAGGGGGAAAGAAGGGAAGGAAACAACAATCCTTGGATCTCCAGCAACCTCCAAGGGTTGTGACAAGGAGGGCAGCCACAAAATCCAATATCAAATGATGATGAAAGTTGTGATGTGGAGTATAAGATCGGTTAAAATCATCAAGATTTTCATCACTTCTTCTTAATAGATCTAATGGTCCCTTTTCAACAAGCAAGATATATTTACAAGTACAAGAGAAGACTAAACATATAAACTGTGGGGGCTATCATTACTGGAAAAATTTGATTTTTTGTGGAAGACAACATTGATGTGGAGATACTCTTAGATACTTCACAATAGATTACCTTGAAGCTAAAACTTCTAGAGGATAATGTTACTATCATAGCTACATTACTCTATGCAAAATGTGATGCTGCAGAGAGACTACAATTATGGGATAAATGATAACACTCAAACTCACACTTTCTAGCAAAGTATGAAGTGGACATTGTCAATAAAGAACCCAACAAAGAGGTTGGGGTCAAACTCACAGGGAATAAAGTAAGATATAGACTAATGTCGGTACTTAAACTTGTTGGTAAGTTATCTCCAAATTGGGGGGCTTAAAGAAAAACAATATTAAAACAAGATCGTAATTACGGTTGTTATCAAGATTTGAAAATAACTAGGGTAAGTGTTCTCCATGGGTTCATAACTACTTCGGGTATATACACGTGATCAATCCCAATGCTTACTTGTAGAAGGAATAACTAGGGTTCATCCAAATGACTGGTTCGTCCCTATTGGCTGACTATACTCAATCATTGGGTTAGGTTTCATGAGCAATTTCTTTTTAATCGTTATCAATATGTTCCAAACTAACTTTCCTGCATTCGCGGCTGAAGTTATACAACGATTATAAAAATCAAGGCTTTGTTGTAATTCTCTTTTTCTAATCTCTACTTCTCTAGGTTCAAGAAAGTAAAGAATTCGAGAAAGTCCTAATGTTGCGCACCGTTAAGATATGTTTAAATATGAAGATAATACAATACAAGCGTTTAGTATTGGTTTTGAATTACTTTGTGTAACCTTATTTTGTTAATCCACCATGGTTCCCACAATCCTAGTTGTGGAGGTTTTAGCCTCTCATGATCATATGATTGTAATTAGAATTCACAGATAAACATATAATTAAATACTTACAATAATAATGGAAAGAAAACCTTCTTTGAATGTCAATGAACAAACTCAAGAACAATTGATAAAATCAAGTATTGATCCTGAGAATTGCTCTTCAAAACTTGATAATAATTCACAAATAAAACTTTTTACAATGCAATCACACATCTACTACCTTATCTTTATGTTGTTTCTACTAAAATAAAATATAAAATTTATTTATATAAGACATCAGAAACATACTTTACAAACACAACATATCACAAGCTATTAGGTATCAAGAAAAGCTATAGAAGGTCACCATGAGCATTTTCTGTTTCTCTTTTTTTTTTGAAACTGGTATGTTTCTCCTTCTTTCCTTTTTCTTTTTTTCCTAATATAACATAGAATTTTTCATATCTGGTGTTGGCTTGACTCACAACTGATCATACGACCCGTAACAGGATTGTACGGGTCGTACCTGTCTCTCGTACATCCCTTGGCTGCTGCAGATTTGATCACAACTAGTATGACTCGTACCATAGTCCTACAAGTCGTACAATCGATTCATGGCTTGGCCCTGAAAACTTTGACATCCTCTGAAGTTTTCTACGAGTGTTGTGGTACGCCTCGTACCTTCCACTTACTGCTTATACTTGCTTATTGAATCTGGAGTTCTGCCAAGTCTTTAAGAATCACTGAAGCTCCCGACGATTCATGGTATAGGTCGTAAGTAGATTTACTATTCGTGGGCTCCACTTGTACCAAGAGACTGCCTTTTGCAGTTTTTCTCTAAAGATTTTCATGACTCTAGTTACGGTTCGTACCATCTTGGTACGGCTCGTACTGAGAGACGTACTTTACCTTCTCCTTGTTGCATCCTTCTGAGTTTTTCCACGAGTCTCAGTACAGCTCGTAATATCAAGATACGACTCATACTGAGATTGGTACTTGGCTGATTTTATGCACTTTTATGCATCTTTTGCACATTTTTTCTCCAACATCTATTTTCCTTGAAAATAAAGTAAAAGCACCTCATATCCATATAAACATACCTAAGTCCATGATATTTTCTCAATTTTAAGCATCGAAAGTGCTGTAAACTCACGGCACATCAGATAACATTTATCAGATTGAATGGAAGGATCAACAATGAATGTATATTTAAAAGGTTAGATAGGGTGGTCTTTAATCAATTCTTTTAGGAGAGGTATGGCTCCATTGAAGTTGAACATCTGAGTAGAACTGGTTCTGATCATGCTCCATTGTTAATTTGAATGGGATATAGTTATTCAAACATTAAGAGATCATTTAGGTTCTTAAAATTTTTAATAGAGCATGAAGAATTCTCGGAAGTGGTGAGACAGCAGCGGATAGTGGATTTTGAAGGACATCCTTTCCTAGTATTCAAACATAAGGTGAAGAATATTAAGAAGGCTCTTTCTAAGTAGAGTAAAGACACCTTTGGAGACATATTCTAGCAGTCGTTGATTAGAGAAGAATTAGTTAAAATTAAGGAGCAACTATTTGAAGAAGATCCTTCTCCAAACAACAGAATGGTGTTACAAAAGGCCCAAGCATAAATGAAGAAATATATCCATAATGAGGAAGAATATTAGAAACAAAAGGCTGGGGAAACATGATATGCAGAAGGGGACATAAATACTAGATTCTTTCATAATCTAGTAAATGGGAGAAGGGAAAAAGGTTAGGCCAAGAGAATACAAAATGGTGAGGGGCGCTGGATAAATGAGGAACCCGAAATAGCTGCTGAAGCAGTGAGATTTTTTCAACATCAATTCACTCAGGAAAATAAAGAAGCTAATTTCCAATTACTAGATGATATAGAGGAAAAGGTGACAGATAGAGAAAATCAGGATTTGTGCAGAAGTCCCATCATGGATGAGATTAAAAAAGCAATATTTGAACTAGATGGCTCCAGTCCTAGTGGCTCTGATGGATTAACAGGATATTTTTTCTAAACTTGTTGAGACATTATTGGAAATGATGTAACCAATATGATGGTGGCCAATTTTGCAGGTGATACTCTTCCTAATTCTTTTACTCATACAAACTTGGTCCTTCTACCTAAGAAAGATATTTGTCAATCTTTCTCAGAATTTAGGCCTATTAGTTTGAGTAATTTCATCAACAAGGTTATTTATAAGGTGGTACATGATAGACTAAATGGGTTGCTCCATCAGATTATTTCTTTCAATTAATCTGATTTTGTGAAAGGAAGGTGCATCATTGAGAATATTCTACTGACTCAAGAAATAGTGACTGATATCAGAAAAAGGGGTAAGCCTACAGATGTAGTCATCAAATTAGATATGCATAAGGCTTACGACAAGATATTATGGCTATATCTGTCTAAAGTCTTGAGAAGAATGGGATTTTCAGAGATTTTTGTTGATTTGGTTTGGAGACTTCTTGCAAACAATTGGTACTCTGTTCTGGTGAATGGACAAAGCTATGGTTTCTTCCACTCTACCGGGGGGGGTTAAACAGGGAGATCCATTATCCCCTGCTCTATTTATAATCTCTGCTGAGGTACTCTCTAAAGCTCTAAACTCTCTCTTTGAAAATTATTTATACAAAGGATACGGGATGCCAAAATGGAGTATAAATATCAATCATATAGCTTATGCAGATGACACCATTATTTTCACCTCCTTAGACAAATTATCTTTAGAGATGATCATGGAGACTCTCAAATCTTATGAAGAGGTGTCTGGTCAAAACATAAATAGAGATAAGAGTTCCTTTTATATTTTCAGAAATGTTGCCACTGCTCAGGTGGAGGAAGTGAGTAGAATTACAGGTTATGTGAAAGGAAAATTCTGCTTCAAGTATTTATGCTGCGCAATATTTCACTCTGGGAAGAGGAATAGTTATTATAATGAATTAATCAAGTAGGTAAAGCAGAGATTGAAAAATTGAAAAGGAAGATTATTGTCATTTGGGAAAAAAACAGTGCTAATTAATAATGTATTTCAGAGTATGCCTATATATCTATTGTCAGCACTAGTTCCCACCAAATACACTATCAATAAGTTACACAAAATCTTTGCAAGATTTTATTGGAGCAACAAGAAAGAAGGCAAAAGCAGACATTAGTTGGCCTGACAGAAGATGTGCTTACCAATAGCTAAAGGAGGCTTGGATTCACATCCTTGGTGGATATATCCAAAGCTTTATTTGTGAAGTTATGGTGGAAATTCAAAACCACAAGATCATTGTGGACTAATGTCACGACCCGAACGTAGACCCAGATCGCGACACGGAACAAGGAGCCTTGAGAGACTCCAAGTCGACCCATGGCGTGAACATACATCTAACTCAATCAATAAAGAGTAATACTTAATGTAATAACATAGCGGAAGCATAAAACATGACATAACGTAGGAAGCAAACTGTACTTCATACATAACAGCTGAATACTACACATAGTCTAAAAGCCTCTAACATATCAGATGGGTTGATGGGACAACACCCCCAACTAACCCCACAGGTCTAGAAAACAGAGCATGCATAGAGAAATCTAATAAGCATATTCCTCGGAAGATGAGGACTCACCACAAGGATAGGATGCTAACTCTGGAAAACTGGCTAAGAATGGGGGCTGAGTCTGAGAACCGGGGCCTGTATCATAAAATGATACAGCATAGAGTATGCGGTCAGTATGTGGAATGTACCAAGTATGCAAGGAAAGTAAAATGGACATTTAAAATACATCAAAGTGCTTAAGAGTAGAACAACATGCTCATAGCATAAATATCATAATGTAACATAAGGCCCAAGGTTTTCAAAGCATTCGTAAATTAACCATATGCATAATCATAAGAGAAAATCTTTATTAAACATAACTTGAGCCAAAATCATATGAACATAACCATGCATAAATCATGAGGAACAATGGGAGATTCTTATAATTGACATACCCCATATGAGCACACATGGAGCCCGACCTGTAAATCCCTAGTCAGGAGGGTGTTCGTACCTTGCCAAGGGTAGAACCGTGAAGGGCGTGATATCACACATGAAAGGCCCATTTGGGCAAAAGGGGACAGTCTCAAGGGAGGTCCTATCATGTCCTACAGTGGCATATAGCTCTGAGATTCGGGGCAAAACCTAGGCCTCGAACCTACTCGGTGTTAAATACTACTCCCAAAACATATATAGTGCTCATAGGATAATATACATGAGATTCATAGGCTAGTTAAATAATGATAATCATAAGCATGCTTGTAAATATGTGAACTAGCCATGAGGGGAAGGCCTGTGATCAGCCAAAATTATAAATCATAAATCATGAGGTTCATGCATACTTGTAAATCATGTATATGCCTTCTTAAATCATAAATTTATAATGGGAATTTGAATAAATCTATATCAAACTCATACATCATGATGGGTTTAAGAACATCAAAATAAAGGTAAGAATCATTACTCCATTCATCATAGAACATACATAATTAGGCAAAATTTAATAGAATTTAAAATCAATAAATTATAATTGAATTAGTGGTAAAATCTAATCATGATTCGTAAAATATGACGTAAAACATGAGAAGTAGTAACCCATAGATAGATCATTAGATTCCCGTAAGATTTAGGATAAAACCCCATAAGATTTTTAACAAAACTTCATGAATAAGGAGGGATTGGACATGGGTGTGAATGAAAACACCCACTCATAACCCTACATACCTGATTGAAGCTGATTCTTACACTTCCCTGATTGCCCAAGAAGAATTTGAGAAGAATTGGAAGGGCTAAGGCTTGATCTCCTCTCCAACTCTCTCTAACTTGCATGCATGGATTTTTGAATAGGTTAGAATGACTTAACTTATTTTAATACACTCTTAAAATAGCTTAAAACGACGTAGTATAGGACCTTAGAGCATAAAAATAACGAGAATCCCTTAATAATTTTGTAGAAAATAACTTTTCATCAGTCCCCATGAGGGACCTAATGACTTGTTACCCAAGGCCACGACTCGTGGAATCATCCATCACATGCACTGCCCCAAATTTCAAATAATTTCCATCTGTTGACCATGATCCATTCCATGAATCGTGGTGAGTAACCAAGAGTCATGGGGTCCTTCCGTGGTGTACACTGCCATCTCCCTTCTCCTTCTCAGTCACCACTTCCCACGACTGACCCAACGAGTCGTGGGGTCTGACCACAACTCATGGTCATATCCCTTGGGACCTTAACTCCCAAATTTCAAACTCACATCCTGAGCCTCACCACGAGTCATATCATGAATCGTGATCTATCACCACGGGTCACATCCCGACCCGTTCTGTGACCTGATGCCAGATTTCAAATTTTCTCTATTTCAACTCCCAGGTTTGATCTTTGAGCTTCTGGGGTATAACAACATCTCCCCCTTGGGAACATTCATCCTCGAATTTTGAAAATCATACAAAAAAGCAGAAAAATGTAATTATCATACTCAAATGCTGATCATTTAAGCCGAAAACTAACGGAATGACTATCTCCGATTCAAACTACATAGTTGAACTGAATTCACGAATCATACATACATCCATATACATAAAGGAAACTTGGGCACATGAACTGAACTTGAAAACTAAATAGAGTTTTAGGGAAAAACTGATACCTCAAGCTGGAACTAAGACGGTAGAGAACAAATGTGGGTATCTAGCCATCATGTCTGCTTCGGCTTCCCACGTAGCTCCTTCAACCTGCTGATTCCTCCATAAAACCTTGACTGAAGCTACTTCCTTGTTCCTTAGCCTCCAAACCTAACGATCCAGTATTTCCACCGGAACCTCTTCATAACTAAGACTGTCTTTCACACCGACACTGTCCACCGGGACAACTAGAGCTGGATCACCGAAACACTTCTTTAGGAGTGACACATGGAAAAAAGGATGCATAGAAGCTAATTCTGAAGGCAACTCCAATTCATATGCCACCTTGCCAACCCGTTTCACAATGCGATAAGGGCCAACATAGCGAGGGCTGAGTTTTCCTTTCTTTCTAAACCGCATCACTCCCTTCATGGGAGATATCATCAGAAACACCCAATCATATACCTCAAATTCCAATTCTCTCCTTCTCACATTGACATAGGACTTTTGGAAACTTTGAGCTATTTTCAACCTATCTCGTATGAATTGAACCTTTTCCATAGCCTCATGACTGAATCTGGTCCTATCATCGCAGCTTCACCAACTTTGAACCAACCAATAGGCGATCTACATCTCCGCCCATAGAGAGCCTTAAACGGAGCCAACTGAAGACTGGAATGGTTGCTGTTATTGTATGCAAACTTGATAAGAGGCACATGATCATCACGACTACCTTTGAATTCAATCACGCATTCCCTCAACATGTCCTCGAGAGTCTGAATTGTTCACGCCGCTTGACCATCTGTTTACGGGTGAAATGTTGTGCTGAGCTTAACCTGAGTGCCAAGTCCTTTTTAAAACGAACTCCAAAACTGAGAGGTAAATTGGGTACCTCTGTCTGATATGATGGACAAGGTCACTCCATGCAACTAAACTAGCTCTTGGATGTATAGCTTGGCATAATCCTCCGCCGAATCTGTAGTTTTGACTAGTAGAAAATGAGCGGCCTTAGTCAACCTGTCCACAACCATCCAAATGGAGTCATATTGCCGTCGAGTGCGAGGCAACACTATGATAAAGTCCATATTGATTTCTTCCCACTTCCAAGTAGGAATACTAATATCCTGAAGCACCTCTCCCGATCTCTAATGCTCGACCTTCACTTGCTGACAGTTTGGGCACCTAGCTATAAACTCCGCGATGTCCTTCTTCATGTCATTCCACCAATAGACTTCCCGTAAGTCACAGTACATCTTCGTGGCACTTGGGTAGATAGAATACCTGGATCCATGAGCCTTATGCAAAATTCGTCTCCTCAAATCAACAACATCCAAAATACATAAGCGACCCTGGTACTGAAGCTCACCATCTCCCCCTTTGGAGAAGACCTCTACCTTCTGATTTTGAATGAATTCCTTTATTATTTATCAAAATTGGGTCCTCATCTTGTCTAGCTTTTACATCAGTCACCAAAGACGTTTTTCATTCATTCTGAACAATAACACTACCATCAGTCGAGTCAACCAACCGAACTCCCAACCTTGCAATTCGATGCACGTCTTTTACCAGCTCCTTCTTTCCCTCATCTACATGGAACACATTTTCCATCGAGAGTCTACTAAATGCGTCTGCTACCACAGTAGCTTTTCCCGGATGATAAAGGACACTCATGTCATAATCCTTAAGTAGCTCTAACCACCTCCTTTGCCGAAGATTAAGATCCTTATGGGTAAACACATATTGTAGACTCTTTTGATCCGTAAACATATCCACATGGACCTTGTACAAATAACGCCTCCATATCTTCAAAGCGAATACCCCCGCGGTTAATTCAAGATCATGGGTCGGGTAATTCTTCTCATGGACTTTCAACTGTCTGGAGGCATATGCTATATCCTTTTCATGTTGCATCAATACACACCCAAGTACGATCTGTGAAGCATCATAATAAACCACGAACCCATTGGTACCCTCCGGTAGGTCAACACCGGTGCTGAGGTGAGTCGAGTCTTCAACTCCTGAAAACTCTTCTCACAAGACTCCAACCATTGGAATTTCACTTTCTTTTGAGTCAATTTGGTCAAGGGTGCTGCAATAGATGAGAAACCTTCCATAAACCTCCGATAGTCGCCGGCTAAACCTAAATAGCTCCGAATATCTGAAGGATTCACCGGTCTAGGCCAATTCTTCACCGCTTCTAATTTCTGAGAGTCCACCTTAATGCCCTCACTTGATAAAACATGGTCCAAAAACTCTAGAAATTTAACCAAAACTCACATTTGTTGAATTTTGCATACAATTGATGATCCTTCAAAGTCTACAACACCACCCTCAAATGAGCGGCATGCTCCTCCTCGCTTCGAGAGTATATCAGGATATCATCAATGAACAAATCACAAACATATCCAAATATGGATTGAACACCCTATTCATCAAATCCATAAAAGCTTCAATAGCATTCGTTAGTCCAAAAGACATAACTACGAACTCATAATGACCATACCACGTCCTCAAGGCTGTCTTCGGGATGTCGCTCTCCCGAACTCTAAGATGATGGTACCCGGATCTGAGATCTATCTTCAAAAAATACTTGGCACGCTGAAGCTGGTCAAATAAGTCATCAACCCTGGGTAGAGGATACCTGTTCTTGACGGTGACCTTGTTTAATTACCGATAGTCAATACACATACGAAAAGAACCATCTTTCTTTCGGACAAACATAACTGGTGCACCCCATTGGGACTTGGTCGGTCTAATGAAACCCTTATCCTACAGGTCCTTCAACTACTTCTTTAACTCTTTTAGCTCGGCTGGAGCCATTATGTAGGGAGGAACAGATATAGGCTGCGTATCGGGAAGAAGGTCAATACCAAAATTGACTTTCCTCTTGGAGGAACACCCCATAAATCATCAGGAGACACTTCTGGATACTCACATACTACTGGGACTGACTGAATAGTCGGGGTCTCGGACTCAACATCCTTAACCCTAACTAGATAATACACACAACCCTTGGAAATCATCTTCCTGGCCTTAAGATAGGAAATGAAATGACCTACACGCACGATCGAACTGCCCTTCCACTCCAAGACTGACTCACCTGGAAAGCGGAACTCCACCGCACGGGTTCTACAAGTAACAAAAGCATAACACGCATACAACCAATCCATGTCACGAATAATATCAAAGTCAGTCATGGCTAACTCTGCAAGGTCCACAGAGGCGACTTTATGTAATACTGTGATCGGAAAACTTCTATACACCCGCCTAGCTACAACCCAATTACCAACGGGAGTAGAGACTGAGAATGGTTCTGACAGAATTTCGGGACTGACTCCAAAGCTACTAGCAATATAAGGTGTCACAAAAACAAGGTAGCCTCTAGATATAACAAAACATAAGCATCAAGATGAAACACTCATAACATACCAGTAACCACATCTGGTGGAGTCTCCTGCTCCTAAAAACCTGTTCTGACGCTGACCGCCAGCTGAACTAGTCAAAGCGCCCTGTTGGAAGGGACGTGCTGCTGGAGCGGCTGAACTAGCAGCTGGTATACGGGCTCCGCCTCCCTTGATCTGGCCAAAGGGGAATCCTTGAGTCTGTGTCCGGGTTTTTCACACCCAAAACAAGCGCCTGAGCCGACTAAGCACCTTATTGGGTGGTTCTTGCCGCACCTTGCACAGGTTGGGAAGGTGCGCTCTATATGCATGCTACCTTGGCCCCTCGAATTTGTAGCCCTTCTTCTTTGATCACCTCGTGGTCTAGATGGTGCACTAGCTAACGATGGTGCTGGAGCAAAAGACCTGTGATGAGTCTGCTAGCGATGTCCACCCCTCGATCTAGGCTGAGAAGTCCCATAATTGTCTGTCCTAGCCCTTTTGGCCTCCCTCTGCCTCCGATACACCGCCTCCATCTGCTGGGCATGTAAAACTATGCAGGGAGAATCCATGTCATGATGCAGCATGGTGATCCTATAGTCCTTATCCAGGTACTCTGCCACTCCATGTACAAATCAGCTCACCCGAGCCCTCTGGTCTGCTACTAACTCTGGTGCATACTTGGATAAGTGGGTGAACTCCAGAGCGTACTCCTGAACCGATATGTCCCCCTGCTTCAGACTTATAAACTCGGCGACCTTCAGTTCCCTCATCTCACGAGGGAAGAACCGATCTAGAAAGGCACCATGAAACTCTTCCCAACTGATAGGGTCTGCTTCCACTGCCCTACTATCTTCCCATTATTTAAACCAAATATGCTCAACCCCTTTCAGCTGATAAGAGGCCAAGTCAACGCACTCGCCATTCGTCACCCCCGTGACCTAGGTGATCGTTAGAATCTGATCAATGAATTCATACGGGTCCTCATCTGCTTTTGACCCAAGGAACTCTAGTGGGTTCATTCTTAGAAAATCTCTGACCCGAGCCGTCGCTGCATTCTCGTTCTGAGGGAGATGTGCCACCGCCTATTGATTGACCTGGGTTGTTAAAGCCTGCGCTAGCATATATATGGCTACCCTAAATTCAGCGTGGGCAGCCGGCTTTGGTGCATGCTCCTCATGGGTTGGTGGGGCCTCATGGTGCCCCTCTCCATTTTCGTTCTCGTGTTCGTTCCCATTTCCATTCCTCCTATCATTTACTCTGCGGGGAGCCATGATTCTACAATCGCGAATACCACAAATTAGAAGGATAAGGGGACATTTCATCACACGACATAGATCATGAAAGAAGGGAACATTTCCTAAGCGTCTCGTAGCCTCTTCGTCATAAGTCTGGCGCGCTTCACAACCATGAAAAAGACTCTACTTAATGTGGCTTTCAGACACCCTGGGACACTTTAAAACCTATGGCTCTAGTACCAAATTTGTCATGACCTGAACGTTAGACACGGATCACGATACGGGACAAAGAGCCCTGAGAGACTCCAAGTCGACTCATGGCGTGAGCATACATCTAACTCAATCAATAACGAGTAATACTCAACGTAATAACATAGCGAAAGCATAAAACATGACATAACATAGGAAGCGAAATGTACTTCATACATAACAAATGAATACTACACATAGGCTGAAAGCCTCTAACATATTAGATGGGTTGATGGGAATACACCCATAACTAGCCGACAGGTCTAGAAAATTGGACATACATAGAGAAATCTGATAAGCATGTTCCTCGGGAGATGAGGACTCACCACAAGCATAGGATGCTAACTCTGAAAGGCTGGCCAAGAATGGGGCTGAGTTTGAGAGTCGAGGCCTGTATCATGAAACGATATAGCATAGAGTATGCGATCAGTATGTGGAATGTAACGAGTATGCAAGGCAAGTAAAAAGGACATATAAAATACATTGAAGTGCGTAAGAGTAGAATAACATACTCATAATATAAATATCATAATGTAACATAAGACCCAAGGTTTTGAAAGCATTCATAAATTAACCATATGCATAATCATAAGAGAAAATCTTTATTAAACATGACTTGAGCCAAAACCATATGAAAATAACCATGCTAAATTATGAGGAACAATGGGAGATTCTTATAACCGACATACCCCATATGAGCATATATGGAGCCCGACCTGTAAATCTCTAGTTGGGAGGGTGTTCGTACCTTGCCGAGGGTAGAACCATGAAGGGAATGATATCACACAAAAAAGGCCCATTTGGGAAAAAGGGGACAGTCTCAAGGGAGGTCCCATCATGTCCTATGGTGGCACGTAGTTTTGAGATTCAAGGCAAAATTTGGGACCAAAACCTACTCGGTGTTAAATACTACTCCAAAAACATATATAGTTCTCATAGGATAATATACATGAGATTCATGGGCTAGTTAAATCATGATAATCATAAGCATGCTTTTGAATAGGTGAACTAGCCATGAGAGTAAGGCCCGTAAGTCAGCCAAAATCATAAATCGTAAATCATGAGGTTCATGCATATTTGTAAATCATGTATATGCCTTTTTTAAATCATAAATTCATAATGGGAATTTGAATAAATCCATATCATAACTCATACATCATGATGGGTTTAAGAACATCAAAATAAAGGTAAGAATCATTACTCCATTCATCATAGAACATACATAATTAGGCATAATTTAATAGCATTTGAAATTAATAAATTTATAATTGAATTAATGGTAGAATCTAATCATGATTAGTAAAATATGATGTAAAACATGGGAGGTAGTAACCCATAGATAGATCATTAGATTTCCGTAAGATTTAGGATAAAATTCCGTAAGATTTAGGATAAAATCCCATAAGATTTTAAACAAAACTTCATGAATTAGGAGGGATTGGGTGTAGGTGTGAATGAAAACACCCACTCATAACCCTACTTACCTGATTAAAGCTGATTCTTACACTTCCCTGACTGTCCAAGAAGAATTTGAGAAGAATTGAAAGGGCTAAAGCTTGATCTCTTCTCCAACTCTCTCTAACTTGCATGCATGGATTTTTGAATAGGTTAGAATGACTTAACTGATCTTAATACCCTCTAAAAATAGCTTAAAATGGTGTAGTATAGGACCTTAGAGCATAGGAATGACAAAAATACCCTTAATAATTTCGCAGAAAATAACTGCTCATTAGTCCCCACGAGGGACCTATCGACTCATTACCCAAGGCCACAACTCGTGGCATCATCCGTCACCTGCACTACCCTAAATTTCAAATAATTTCCATCTGTTGACCACGACCCATCCCATAAATCGTGGTGACTAACCACGAGTTGTGGGGTCCTTCTGTGGTGTACACTCCCTTCTCCTTCTCAATCACCACTTCCCACGACTGTCCCAACGAGTTGTGGGGTCTGACCACGACTCATGGTCATGTTCGTGGGGACCTTAACGTCTAAATTTCAAACTCACATTCTGAGCCTCACCGCGAGTTATCTCACGACTCGTGGTCTATCCCCACGAGTCACATCACGACCCGTTCTGTGACCTGATGCTAGATTCAAAATTTTCTCCGTTTCAACTCCCGGGTCTGATCTTTGGGCTTTCGGGGTATAACAACTAATTTCATGTGGAACAAGTACTGTAAAAAAATACATTCCAACTTTGGTCTAGTGGAAAGGGGGCTCACAATTGTGGAAGAATATGATTGAAGAAAGAACAAATGTAGACATATTTATTTGGTGGGAATCAAAGACAAGATCATCTAATATGTGGCATGAAAATTGGTCCAAATTAGGTCCTCTAAAACAATGTCTGCCTCTTGAATTTAATTATGATGATAGTATTGATGACCTCAGTTATTTCATGGTAGATGGAGGTTGGAATGAAGTGTTGATTCAACAATATTTTCCTATGGAGGTTGGAATGAAGTGTTGATTCAACAATATTTTCCTCAGGAGATTGCCAATCATGTTATTAATAATGTGGATCTGGTGAACACAGAGGATCAATGGGATAAGCCTAGGTGGATGTGTTCAACCTCTGGCATCTTTACTATAAAGAGTGCTTGGAACACAATCATACATAAAGAACAAGAATAAGGATTTTATAAGAATGGTAGATTGCTAATCATGTGATTAATAATGTGGATCTGGTGAACACAGAGGATCAATGGGATAAGCTTAGGTGGATGTGTTCAACCTCTGGCATCTTTACTATAAAGAGTGCTTGGAACACAATCATACATAAAGAACAAGAATAAGGATTTTATAAGAACATGTGGACAAAAGGCCTTCACTTTTAAGGTGTCCTTTTTTTCTGTGGAGAGTATGGAGACAAATGATCCCCGTTGATAAAGTGGTGGATACATGTGAAATTGAAATGGTATCAAGGTGTAAATGTTGCAATATGCCCAGTCAAGAAACAGTAGCTCATCTATTCATAACAGGTCAATTTGCTCAAGAAATATGGAGAGGATTTGCAGCTGCAGCAGGTGTTTTAGGTCCATTTTACAAGTGATTCAGACCGTAGATAAATGGTGGAGTGCTAGTTGTGTTACTGAACTAAAGCCATTATATCAGCCAACCTCAACAATTATTATGTGGCAGATATGGAAATGGAGGAATACAAAAGTGCATGGAGGTAATATGTCTAGAAGTAAGGTGATTTATGATTGGAATCTCTAGATGCTTGTTCAACAGATATCTGTGGCTGAACAATAGCCCCTTCAAGTGAAGGCAGATAGTGCAATTTTTTGAACAGTACAGGCCAAGGACTAGATGTATTAAAGTTACATGATCCTTGCCACTGAAAGAGTGGTACAAATGCAATACAGATGCTACAAGGGGTAGTGATGGTCTGAGTTCTATAGCTTACTATATTAGAAATTCAGAACATGATTTTGTTTATGCTAATATGAAACAAATTGGGAATGCAACCAACATTCATGTTAAAGCTTTGGCAATCAAAGAAGGTGTGGAATATTACAGGGAGAAGGGTTTTCTTCCTTTTGTGTTAGAAACGAATTCTCTAGTTATAAAGAAGGTGTTAGAGGCAGAATGGGAGATTCTGTGGAGGATTGGGAGTATACTTGCAAAGATAAACAGAGCTCTGCATTTTGTGGTTCATACATTGAGAGAAGGGAACAAAGTGGCCAATTTTTTCGCTAACCTACCTTTTAGTTTTGCAGGTACAAAGGAATTTAACTATGCAGAAGATTTACCAGCTACAACAAGAACTCTAATATCTATGGACAAATGCCAAATACCCAATTTTCGATTCAACACCAATGCAGACAAAGAGCCTGACTAAAAATTTACAGATATCAGCAACAACATCACGGAATAAAATCTCCAAAATTCACAAGTAGTTGCGGAATAGATATTATGTTACACCTAGTAAGTTTCTATAGTTTAACCGATGCGTGTGTACATATGTTGAGAGTTATGGGTACGACACATATGGAAAAGGACTCAAGGGATGAGTATACGAGCACGGTATCGAGCGTGCAGAAGATTGGGGCCAGAGGCTGGGTGCCGCATCGCGCAGACCCTGCCAGTGCACTGGTTGGTGTGTCACGCCAGTGGCCTGGTGTTGTGACCGGCGTGCTGCACCCCCTTCCACCGCCTCAAAAACTATATAAACCTCTTTCATGTTTAATTAGATCATTCTCAACATTTCCCCACAACAGAAGAGTGAACTTGAGCGACTATTTCATCCTTTTTTGTTAAATTACGCTGTTAAACTCCATTCAAATGCAAATTTATTTGGATAACGAGTTCCAGGCCTATGAGGAATGTTCCTGCGGAGTTATTTCATGAAAACTCGCTCGGAGCACCTGAACCCCGCTGAGTAAAAGTTGTAGAAATCACTTCTAATTGAGTCCTAAGCGGCTACAAGTGATAGGTAAACATTTCTACCTTCTAAACTCTCTGAAATTTGTGAGCTTTTAGCCGAATTGAATGGAGTTGAGTTGTAGCTAATATTGTTGAAAGATAAGGTTATTTGTTGAGTCGTAGTATTAAAAATAACCTTATTCTCTCAGCGTAGGGTTGTAATTTGGTAGGATTATTGGCTAGAGGTTGGGACTATTTGGATGAATAAAAATCGTCATTCGAGGTATGTTAAGGATAACCTCTTCGGCAAGTTATTCCGGTCATATAGTGATACGACCTGTATTCGCGTAAGCAAGTCATAAGCATGTATATTGTGATTAGCTACTATAGATAGATTGAGACTAAAGCATAGTACTTCGTTGGGACTGACCCCACCTAATATAGCCTTCCATCGACCAACCTCAGGGTTGCTAGCTGTGTCATCACCTATGGGGCTATAGATCGCTCAGAGGAGCTATATGACATCTGAAAGGACTATATTCAGGACTATAAGGCCATATTACAGTCCATCCATGAATGAACTTCTTTTATGCCATAACGGCATCACTGACCCTCCGTCGAGCCTTATAAGCCCAAGGTGCAGTCACAGTGTCACTCCTCGAGTCTATACCCTGGACGGAACACGGTATTTGGAGTCACAAGTAACCCCAATTCAACCCTTGGTCTATCATACACTGGTATTCTGAGTAAAAGATGCATAGCGGAAGCTTTGAAATAATAATATAAAAATATTTATAAAGAAAAAAACTAGAACATAAATGTTTAGAACATCTGAAGTCTGAAATTAATTTTGTGTCTAAAAGTCATCTAGCTGATGAGTTGCTGGGACAAGCCCCCAACTAACTCTAAGTCTAATTAAACATAATAAACTAACTGAGAGAAAAATGAAATAATGCCCTCGAATAATGAGGACTCATACTTCAACTGCTGAGGAGGAGGATTTGAACCATGGTGACTAACGGTGCTGAGTCTGAGAACCTGTAGCTATATCATGAAATGATACAACATAAAAGTATGTGTCAGTACTTTGAATGTATTGAGTAAGTGAGAGAAAATATAATCGAATATAAATGACCGAACTAAAGTGACATACAATGACCAACTAATATACTGAACTTAAACTACTGAAGAAATCTGAGATGGTCAAGATGACCTTGTCTGGTGGTCATCGACATGCCCTAAGTCTGAAATACTGAGTCTGAGATACTACACTGAACTGATCTGAACTGAACTGAACTAAGAAATCTGAGAGTGAACTGAACTGACTAGTGGGAGAGGCTATAACGGACATATAACCACGTGAGATAGACGTGGAGTCCGATGTACACACCTCATCGATAGGACCCAATATACCTTGCCAAGGTATAAAGGCATGGACTGTGAGATCACGGTCTGGGGCCATGAGGCTAAATAAATATAACCTACGGTGGCAACGTAGTTCTGGAACCTGGGTGCGCTGGAACCCCGGCCCTCCCGGTGCTAAGTCCTACTCCCACTGGATAATCCTACCATGACTACTACTTCCAAGCAAATAGCTTGATACTAGGGCCCAAGACTATAACTGACTGAGGAATACTATTTGAGAGCACCCTAAGCATCTTATAGGGCCGGATTTGGAAACTGAGTTCTAAGACTGGTCAAAGCTGCTTATCTGGAAGTGTCGTAATCGTCTAAGAACAAACTGAGGCTGAAGCTGGTGGTTTTAAGACTAGTTAGAGCTGCTTATCTAAAAGTGTCATAATAGTCTAAAGAACCACTAAAATCTGATAATAATATCTAAGTCTAATAACTGATAACTGGGACACACCACTGACACCTCAAGAAATGACTATAGTCAAACTGATCAGCTGACATTTCTTTAAAACTCTAAGTGTTCTGAGTGTTAACGGAGACTCTAAAATTGAATATACCAAGATATTAACTTCTATTCATGTATCTATGCTAATCATTCATAAATTAAGTAGCATCTACCATATCAACATAACCTTTCTGTTTGAGTCAAAATCATGCAAGTTTTACCCGAATTTATGATCAAGATCAAGACTAAGGAAAGAAAATTGAATCAATAGAATTAGAGCATGAATTTCAGTTAGAAATACTCATGTAAACTAAAGAAAATAATAGAATTCAAGGAATTCTTTAATATATGAAAATACTATCATACGCATGTAAGGATTCTAGTCATGGTAGTTTAACACTATTGAGGAAGTAGAAAAATTTCACAGTCAAAGAAAATCCCTAAATCTTGATCTCTAGAAGTACTATAAAGCTAGGGTTTGCTGGAAACTTTGGGACACAAGGGTGAAAGGACACCCTTATTAAAAGTCCCACATACCTGATTGAAGGATCCCTCTAAAGATCTTAAAGCTGCTGCATCTTGGAGAGGAACCCTAGTTCTTGAGCCTTGAGAGAAGAAGGGAGAAGAAGAACTTTACAGTGGTTGTGAGAAGAGGGAGGGGTTAGAATAGGAAAATCCTTTTAATTCATCCCAAAATAAGCCTAAAACGACCTAGTTTAAGAGTTAGAAGCACATAAAATTACAAAATTAACCTTGGGAAAAAGTTCTCAAAAATCTGTCTGTCTAGTGTTATGGGTCGTGCCATGACTCGTGGTGACTTCCTACTGGTTGTGGTATGCCATTTGTGGATTTTGGAAGCCTTAAAAAGATTGTTGAAACCCCTGGTACGAGTGTCTGGTATGAGTGGTACCTTCATACCACGAGTCGTACCAAGACTCATGGTAACAGGGCTGGTCCTGTTCGCCAAACCTGACAGTGCTCTATTAACGTGGTCATAACTTTTTACTCTGAACTCCGATTAATTTAAGGTTGTATGCATTGGAAATAAGACTCAAAGGGATTTAATTTGATATGCTAGATCACCCAAAAACAATTCGTATAATAGGAGTTATGGTTGTTTAAAGTTGGCTCTTGTAAGAACTTTCATGAAAAACCCAATAGGTAGGAAGACTCTCAACTCAACTTCATGCTAGAGGTTCCTTATAACCTTAACTTGCATTTGGTGCACTTCTTACACCTAAGAATTGATTTTAACACCTTATTTACTTAAATTCATCGGGTTCGGGTCTATTCACCTACCTCGAACAGTTCCAAACTTAGCCGAAAGTCCAAGGTGTACAACATCTCAACTCATGACTGAAATGACAATTCGGATCATCATCTTACGACTCGTACTGAGTCTTTGTAGCTACTGATCCTTTCTTGAAAATTCTATGAACCTCCTATCTATGATACTTCACTACGACTCGTACCACCCTAATATGTATTGTAGGATCCAATCATGGTTTCCTTGACACTTCCTGCTAAACTATTTGAATCATACCATGAAACCTTGGTACGACTTGTATTGACTTGGTACGAGTCTCGTGAGCCTTCCATGACTTCTCAATCAGATTTTGCTGAGCTCTCTGGACCACACTACGAGTCCTTGGGTATGACTCGTACAATCCTCCTATGAGTCGTACTGAGGCTCGTTTTGAGGACATTTTCCAGTTTTCTCTACATGGTCAAACTTCAAATCTAGGGCCTAGTCATAGGGAATTTTGGGGTGTTACACACAGGAGCCTAGAGGGCTCAGACATAGATACAGGAGCCAAAATAGTTACTTGTTGCATCACATTGACCCGATTAGAGGTATATAGATTGAATTGCACTTGCTAGGACTTATGGGGGCCCAGGTAGGTTATTCTGTGCTAATTGTACCTTCTACGCTTATGGGGGCTAGATAAGGTTCTTGTTTGTATACTTACTTATTAGCTATACTTCAGGTTGTGAGGCTATTCAGGTTATAACTCTTATCCTTCTTATTGATTACCTTCAGTTCTTTTATCAGTACTATTCAGTCATTTTCATTACTGCCTTACATATTCGGTACATATTGTACTGACACCTATCTATGGGCAGTGCATACTTGCCTGGAGTTGCGGATAGACATGGTTCAGGACCTTCTAAGCCATCATCCAGGGTTAGCAAACCAGTCAGCTCCTTTTCTATGGAGTTGTCAGTTAGAAAGGTTTTCTCTTTTTTTGTACAGCTTTTGGGTAGGTCGGGGCCTTGTCCCAACCACACTCCACTTTGTTGGTTGTGTGGGGCCTAGTGTAGCTTTTAGTTAGCAGCCTTGTCAGCTATAGTATGACTGCCCGCTTTCCTTCTGTTATGATTAGACAGCATGGTGGTCTTGTCGGCCCGCATATGATCCCCTTTATTATTTTGCTTGATGGGTTAGCTGTTTTCTTTTACAGATTTGATGCATGGCCTTATTGGCCCAAGACTATTTTTACAACCGAGATATAGCTGTTTGTTTTCTTAATTTTGAGTTGCTGGCAGGCACCAGACGTGCATATGCCCAGCCAGGTCAGTCCAGGTCCCAGTGTGGCATTAGGTGCCAGTGATGCCTCCCAAGGTGGGGCATGACATATTAGCTTTAAATAAATACAAAATTAAGTTTATCGACCTTCTTCTTGATATGTGGTATCAGTTTCTTCGGAAGCTCATTCTATTGGAAGGAAGTTAAATAAATTTAATTTAGTATTTATTCAACGTTTTAGCTAGATTGAGGAAGATTGGACGCCTTACCTTATTGAGATGCGGTCAGGAGCTTCAAGAAGATATTATACTTCTTCTGGTATTGTTGACAGAGCACCTGTGTGAGAGCTTGATGTAGTCGATCTATCAACAACCAAGGTTTAAAGTTTTTTTGTTTGATCGATCTCCGGGGGAGGGGGAGGGGGGGTACTCCTTTCAGATTCCTGAAGTGTCAAAGACCCTTAGCTTCTGAGATGGTTCAGATCTTTAATCCCCTCAGCCAACTCTTCTGGTGGTTTTCGTCGCTGATGTATCGGCAGTGGGTTTTGGGTGGACTTTCTAGAGGCTTTCCATTTTCTCATTTAGCTACTTTCCTATTTTTGTTTTCTTTTCTTTTGTTTTTTGGACTTGTTGGACTAGATCTTGGACCGATTTGATTTTTTATTTTTTCTATTATGGGCCTTTGGCTCTTTCAATTGATTAAAAAAAAGACTGGTGGATTTTATTTAGTAGTCATTTGGACATGAGAATTTCTTTTGGAATATAATTTTTTATTTTATTTTAAAATTAATATTTAATTATAAAAAAAATATTAAAGAGTTGAATTTTAAATTTTAAAAAGTGCCCCAAATATGTTTTTCAACTCTATATTCATAAATTATAAATAAATATGTTCTTTTTCCATTCTTTACAAAAAATATTATTATAAGTTTCAAATATAAAATGAAAATTTTTAGAATTTATGACCAAATACATATATATACTTAGGTCTCATTTGTTTTCATTAATATTAAGATATTTGAATCTGATTGCACATCTGAATGATCAAGTTGTTATTTCTAGATCTAAAAACTGAATGATTAAGACCTTTTGTTTTTCAACATCTAAATGTGCATAATTTATTTATTTATAAATATAATAAATATACAATTCAAATAAAAAATAATTAAATATCACAAAATAATTATTATTTAAATAATTTTTTTTATGTTTGCTAGTGATGGTGAAGGTGATTTGTAGTGGTTGTGAAGATGATTTGTAGTGGTGGTGGTGGTGGTGTTAGTGGCTAGAAGTGGTTGGTATTGTAGTGACTGACATAATGGTGACAATTGGTAGTGATGATTGTGATGGTGAAGTTGGTTGATCTTAGTAGTTGGCCATGTTGATGGTGCTGACTGAAGAATGTGTAGTGGTAGTTGGTAATGGTGCTAGTTGTGATGGTGGAGATGATTGATAGTGATCGCAGTGGTGGTAGTGGTTGATAGTAGTGATGAAAATGGTGGAAACGGCAGTGACAGTGGAAACTGATATAATTATAATGATAGAGGTGGTAGGTGTGATAGAGATTGACAGTAGTAGTTGGCAAGAGGTTATGGTTATCATTAGTGGTTGTGTGACAGAGGTCGTTAGTAGTGGTGGCTAGTGGCCGACAACTGTAATGGTGGTTATGATGGCAAAGGTAGTTAGTGGTGGTGATTGGTGATCATGGATATTGTGGTGGTGAAAATTATACACATAAAAATACCTCTTAGTAATATTAATATTTTATTCAAGATTTTAACGATTAAGACCTTTTCTGACCAAATAAATATGATTTAAAGTCTGAATCATTCAGGTTCAAACCTCCCTTAAGTGCAAACAAATGAGGTCAAACTGTCGTTTTGATTCAAAAAATATTGTCCTAAAATAATATTACTTTAGAAATTCAAGATTAAAGTTGTCAATTATTTTCACGACACTCTTAATATTAATAATGTAGCTCTTCTAGTACTGCTCTATTTTAAAAAAAACATATAATAAATGAGGATAACTTATAAGTGAACTATACCTTGCATTTGTTATTTTTTTAAAGATTTAATAGTAAAAAATACGTCTATAACTATTTCGCGAGTTTCACACTCCAACTATCAATTGTTCCTTTTTCTATCTAGACTATCACAATGTATATCCCTTTTAGTAACTAAACTATCACACCATCTATGTGTTAAAACACACCTCGAAGTTGACTAGGCCAACTATCAGCTATTTTATTTTCTTAGCTGAATTATAATAATCTACTCAACTAGATGTGTTTTAATATATAGAAGGTGATAGTCATAACAGCTGATAGTTGAAGTGTGAATATTACGAAAAAAATAATAATTTAAATATATTTTTGACCATTAATATTTTTTTAGAGGCATTAATAAAGCTGAAACAATAATTAAAATAAAATGAAGGAAGTATAATACTAGTAGTTAAGCTTAGATTTTCAAAACATAAGTAATAAGAATAATTTAATTAAAAGAAATTCTCAAATCAGCGAAGGGATAAGTAAACAGGAAGAAAGGAAAGAAAGAAAGAAAGTAGTAATTATCATTGGTCGCCTTTTAAACCACACTTTTAAAAAAAAAACTGAATTAGTGCCGACAATCAAGGTGAGTGATTAATTTGGATATTGATGACAAGACCCATTGACGGCCATTTTTTTTTTTAAAAAAAAGAAAAACTGAATTTATCTATTCACATCGCTGAACTACTAAAATCTCTCTCTAAAATGAATTAGAAATAGTTATTCACACACTGCATTTAAAACAATAGTTATACATTTTATATTCTTAATTACTCCCTTCGATTTCAAAATAAATATTTTTTAAATAAATGATGCTTTTAGCTTAGACACATCTCTTAAGAAAATTACTTATTTTTAGAAAGAAATATTTATTTTTACCTATTTATCTCTAATAAATATCTTGAAAAAGATGTAATTCTTTAATATTTTCTTGATTATATAAAACTGTCTCTACTTAAATAAGTATAAAATTGAAAGAATATTATTAATGTTTTCTTGATTAGGTAAAACACCACTTATTTTGAAATAGAATCCTAAAATACCACTTATTTTGAAACGGAGGGAGTAGTGCTTTTAATTTAAATTCACTTCTTAAGAAATTATTTACTGCTAAAAAGTAAATATATTTTTACTAACTTACCCTTAATAAATACCTTGAAAATTTATTTTTTTCATTTTAATTTCTAAAATAAGGTTTGTACATTCACTAAGAAAAAAAATACAATAAGAATGGTAATTTGACTTATATAACCTATTAATATCTTGAAAATATATAATAATTATTTTTTTCACATTTTAAAATGACTTTAAGTACTAAGGGTAGAATTGAAGAAAACTTGATCAATTATCTCTTGATTTTGAAACTAGCAAGTATTTTCAAACAACTATTTTTAATATACCTAGCAATTAAAATGAAACCGAGGGAGCAACATTTTAGTAATTTATAAATTTTTTTAATTTAAATAAAAATAAAATTAAAAAATATATATTTTTTAAAAAAACTAACTATTTATTTTGACACGAAAATAATATTAGCCATTCAATAAAATCTGACGCAACCTTTACTATATTCTCTATCCATGAATATAAAGTAGCTGCAATTGGCAAATTCAAACAACTTTCTAAGTAACATCTATCTACAATTTAGCAAAAGAAATGTGTTACCATGTCAAAAATTAAACTCCATCATATAAAGCTTTAGTTAAAGGCATAAAACAAATAGAAACATACGACAAACAACCTTTTTATTTTCCTTTGGCTGAAACAACAAATAACATTGCTTCTTGTTAATTTTTATAAGTAGGTTCAAAATAATTGGCTTTTTACAAAATTTAAAATATATTTAATTTTTTCTTAATTTTCCCTTGATACATTTTCTAATTTAATTTATTAAATTTAATAAAAATTATATCAATTTTTAAAACTTTTTTAATTTTAAAAAGTAATTAAATTCTCTAATTTATATATCCAAACTTAAAACATTTATTATGTTTGACGAAAGAAAATACAAGGATGCAGTCAGTTATAACTTATAACCAACAACCTAACTGATCAAGATGTCATTTCCTTTTTCCCCATACCTCCCCAAAACAAAATAAATGACCTAACAAATAAGTCATCAAAACATAAAGTCAGTATCATATAGGACTTTCTTCATCCAATTTAAACGGTTGTTTTAACTTCTCTTTTTTTCTTTTCAAGTTTATTAAAAAAATTATATTTTATTAAATTATTTCTATTTATTATATACTTTTTGAAAATTGAGTAATATTAAATATAAAAAAAAGTTGCTCTTTTCGTTCTGTTTTAATTGCTGTTCTAGCTAAAATAAATTATCTCATAATAATTGTCATTTAAAAATGCTAGACTAAAGTTGATACTTATTTTTAAGTATATTTTTAATATTAAAGAATTTTTTCTTTTTAATACTTCTCAATTTTCAAAAAAATTCTTATAAATGAGGGTAATTTAATAAATTATATTTTATATTTATTATTTTTTAATAGGAATGAAAAGAGCTAAAGTGATAATTAAAATGAGATGACGTAATTTTTTAACATTAAAAGTATAATTAAAAATAATGATTAACTTTAGATTTGAATTTTTAAAATGATAATTATTTTGCTAAAAAATGACAGTTAAAATTAAGAGGGAGTATAAAAGAATTCATATGGTCTCTATTTACAGAGGAGCATAACCACTTAATAAAGGATTTAATTTGCATAAGGAACTCAAATTAGTATGATGGGAAACAAAATCATATTTGTTCCCTCTTTACTTGGCTCACTTCATTAATGTTGAATTGGGTTCCTTCGATTTTTAATTGAAATTTTCGATACAATTTTTGAATATAAAAATTTTTTTATTGCAAGAATTAACATTACAACGGGTTTTATAATGCACATTGAATCAGTCAGGATTTTAATGATTATACCGAATATTAAATGTTGGGTGGAAAACTAAAATTACATAATTTACAATATTAACTAAATTACATAATCTATAATATATACTCTATATACAAGATATATATAATTTTTATATCATAAATAAAAAAGTGTTGCTATAACTAAAACACTAAATATAAAGCATTTCTTATATTAGTGATAACAAAATTAAATACATATCTAACATTATAGTTGATATCTATTTATAGTTTTCTACCATAGTTCAATGTTAAGTTTTCAGTTACACTGGACTACCCAACATTATTCAATGTAATTTACAAAAGAATGAAAGTTAGTAAATGAAATTATAATCTATTTGTTACAGGGAGATACCCAATAACTTTTTCACCACAAAGTTTAGTCAAATACAGAGTCCAATATCGAGGAGTCGAGGAAAATGAGTTTTTGGCTGATTTTTTAGGGCGCCGAATGATTTTAGAGATCAATTCAGCCTAACTGTACTTAAAATGTATGTCAAGAAAATTTTTGGTCTCGTCATGAAGTCTCTCCTACCCAAACTAGTGCTTATTTTAACATGAATGTTTATGGAGGCATTTTTATAGGTCAATTATCGTCGTCGTCATTGTTGCCATCGTCGTCGTCGTCATAATCATCATCATCATTATTATTATTATTATTATTATTATTATTATTATTATTATTATTATTAATTTATTACGTGCAGAATAATGATGTTTGTATTTCTTCAAGGGTTATCAACATAATATAAATAATATCAGAAGTTGTAGACAAGAGCATAATATCGGGCGACCCTCTAAGTCTGAATGGATGGACCATGCTGGAACATTCTCAATGGAGCAAAATATTCCTTCTTGTTCAAGTTTTGGTGCACTCGTATGTATATTATTTAAATATTAAATTTATATACATATTTTGATGCATTATTTAAAATAGTTAACTTGTGTAGGAAAAATATTACACAAGACAAGCCTGTGGTATCAAATATTGCTCCTTTCTCGAGTTTCAGTGTTCTTGATATTATCAGTAGTTTCATCATTTGAATATTAATTAATGTATGTTTTTTGATGTTTGATACTGATAGATAAATATTTTACTTTTTCCTGCAGGAAAAATGTTACATAAAATGAGCTTATTGTACCAACAAATATCGATAAATTTGACCGTCCAAACCATATAGAACCTCATCAATTCATAGTGACAATCCGCTTAATGTGCAGGTATCAGAGGATGAAGTCCATTTCTCGGCCTCTGTAAATGAGGATGAATATAGAATGCTTCCTCCATAACAAAGCTCGTTTCACCAGTAAGAACCAATGCCACAAAGCCCATTTTATCGGTGAAAATTGATGCCGCAAGCAGATCTGATCTCAGAGCCATCACATACTCAATTTTATTCTCATGAGATTTTCCATCTTGATCATCTTCAAGGCCAGAATGATATTTTTGTCTATAACCCAGATAATGACGAAATTCATCAATCTATATGGACTAAATTACAAAATCTTCTAAATGAGCCAGTTTTGCTTTCCAAGGGTGGGCTTTTCAACTCCAAGAAAAAGTTGCAAAAGGCCATTAAACTTTGAAATATCAAAGAGCTTAGGGAGTTCACTGTTGATGAATACCACAAAAAAAATTGACAAGTAATCTGCAAGCGTTTTGAACACTGTTATCGATGAATATTTCATGGCATGGAGTGTGTTGATTGTATGTGGATTATTAAAAAACACTACGACAGATACAGTTGTAATATGAGTGTATACCCCTCAGATAATTTTAATTTAGATGTCAATAAGATTGCTTCTGTGCTAATTGGTGATATTGAAAAAACGCCCAGATACCTTAATCTGCAGAGGTAATTTCAATTTAGACGTTAATATATTTGTTGCTTTGCTAATTAATTTGATGAAAACTTCTCAGGTTCCCTATTAAAGATTATCAAACAAAAGTTCAAAAAACATATGGCAAAATTATAAGCAGGAGAACAACATATATTTGTAATGATCCGTCCGGTTGTTATGGGGTGGTTAGGGTCATAATAACCTTATTAGAATCCTCACAGTTAAATTAGTTAATACTGGTGTTGTAGAATAAAAATTGGTACAGTTTTACCGAGCTACTGGTTAATGGGGCACCATTGCAGAGGTGGCTTTTTCGCTGCAGCGAGACCACCGTAGAGGACGAAGTTTTGCTGTAGCGGGAAAGCGATGAGATTGACAGGTCTATCCAGGATGATGCCTTGATCACCATAATGGGTCCGCTGTAGTTAAGGTGGTGACCGTTGCAGTGGGTGACGCAAGGTAGAATATGTTTAAGTCAGTTATTTTGAGTTTCTCACATAATTACTCCAAAACATGAAATGTGAGAGCTGTGAGGCATTTTTCCCAAGGTTAGGGAATATATCTCCTTTAAGATAAGTTTACTCCGTCAATTCTTTCGTCTATCAATGATTTAACCTCCTAGAATTGTTGGTGTGCCTTAATGGTGGATTGTAAGCTAGAACGCTAGAACTCATGAAAGTTAGGAGGAATTGAATGGGTGCAGGTAACTATTGCTTCCTAGGCTTTTAAGTCGTTAATTAACACTTCCTAGGATGGAATTGAATGTTCATATTCAAAATTGTGGTAATTTAGGACCTAGAGTTCAATATAAGTGACACCTTTAGCATGACAACTGCTATAAGGGGAAGGGGCGAGGGGGGAGGGGAGGGGAGAGAGGGTAAAGGAGTAGAAACTCCATGAATTAGGGTGATGTGATCATTAGGAAACTAAATCATGGTAAATTAAACTATGGGTAAGGATTTAAACCTTGATAATGGGTAGAATTAGGTGGGTTTGAATTCTCAAAGCCACTATTTGAAGAGTAAATGATTAAATACTCTTATATTATTTATTTTTAGGCTTTGAGCATTCTGAGGCTTTGAGAAAAGGAGAGGCTCACGTGAATTAGCTTGCCCGTTCAAGTTCTAACTTTGAGGTAGGTTATGATCTATTTTGGAGTTAGAATTTGATTAGTTCCTTGTATGTATTATAAATTGATAAAGCATGTATGATTGGTCTTTGGACCTAGATATGACTAAGAATTGTTGACTTGATGATGTCATGTGAATAAGTTGTTAACTTGTTAGGTCTGTTGAATATAACTTGTGATTATGCTATGCGTTTGTGATAATCAATATGTACTTCTTATTGTTGTCTTTTATGATGATTGAATGGAGAATATACCGAGATATGTTGATGATAATTGAATAATACACTATTATTTTGATATGAGTGGCTCGTGTTCGATGTAAGCTTATGGATGAGCAGTTGTATGGGAGTGGGTACCACGCCAGTATGGTACATGAAACCTAGGATCCGCTGCAGATCATGACTAGTTGGGAAAGATTAAGTACTCATTAGCATGTGTATAGATGAGACTACAGAGATGTGTTCAATTATGGTACAAAGTGAGACTGATGAGATATAGAGACTATATACCTGTGATTTAGTATGGATATCATTTCATGGTTTTGATGTGATTCAGTATCATTGTAGCTTGTTAAAATGGCTCTTATTCCTGTTCGTTCATGTGTTGGTATTGATCGATACGATTACATTTTCATACAATTTAATTACTCGATTATTATTGATTGTCTTATTCTTAAATATGATTACTTATGGCTGAACTTATCTGTTGTTTTCATTGATTTGTGATGTGTACATGTTACTAATCTGAGTCGGCTTATGATACCTATCAGTACATTGTATTTGTACTGATTCTACTCCTGTACTTTTCTTGAGTGCAGAATATATTTCAGAGACTTCTTCGAGACCTCACATTTAGTGTTAGTGGTTGACTGATCTAAGGACGAGCTATTTTTATTTTTATCTAAGTTGCTGAAAATCTTTTTTTAGATGGATGTATATTCTACTTAGATATTAATTATATTTTTTTTACTTTACTATTCTAGACATTGTTAGTTAGAGACCATGTACATTGACTTTTGGATTTTGTGATTTGTAATAGTTAGACTTTCCCTGAATGTTGTATCATTTGGTCAATGAATCTTTAATTGTTGGGTTAGTTAATAAGTTATGGTTTACCCACCAGAGGGTTAGTGTGGGTGCCAATCACGGTAGTTGGATCATGATAAAAGTTGGTATCAGAGTGCTAGGTTCATCGATTTTATTGTACAAGGACATGTCTAGTAGATTCTTGCGGAATGGTACAAAGACGTCTATACTACTCTTCGAGTGGCTACTAGACACTAGAAAAACTCAGTTCTTTATGTCTTTCGTGCTATTACTTGATTTTAATTGATATGTGGTGATCCAAATTGGTGTCTAACTCCTTTCAATCTTCTCTCTCACAGATGGTGAGGACACATTCGGGAGTAGCTAGAGGATAGGCACTTGAGTCGGCCGTTGGGACCATAGCTCGTATTGGAGAATGAACCAAAGGAGATAGTCAAGGCAGAGGACGGAGAGAAGTGTCAACTAGAGGCAGGGATCAAGGTGTTTGTCAAGCTCCAGAGAGGTTCGAGTCCCCCGCACCTCCAGAGGTCCAGGACAAGATAACATAGGAGGTAGCAACACCAGTTTAGGAAGGTGTTGCACCTGTTCTGACTTTATTAGATATCTTAGCCTAGGTGTTGGATTTTCTGCGTGGATTGGTAGAAGTGGAGCGTAGTTTAACTATGACAGTGGTTGAATTGGTAGGGGTGGTATGCACCCCAGTAGGGGCGGAGCACAGGCAGGAGGACGAGCATACTTATATGCTTTTTCAGGCAAACCTGAGGCAGAGGCTGTCATGACCTGAGTCTATACCCTGGACGGGACACAATACTTGGTGCCACAAGTGACCCCAAGCTAACCCATGGTCTATCATTACACTAGTAAACTGAGTAAACATAAGCGGAAGCTTTATAACAATACAAATCATTCAAGAAAATATACTGGTCTAAGAAGAGTCAATATATCTGAAAATAATAATTAATAACTGTGTCTAAAAGCCACTACTAACTGATGAGTTGCTGGGACAAGCCCCCAGATAACTCTAAAATCTGACTGAAAGAAACTAGTTGAAATACAAATTTCGCCATCGAAAGATGAGAATTCACCAAACACTGCTGCTGATATCATCTGAGGGGACTACTAAAGATGCTGGGATTGAGAACTTGTGCTAGTATCATGATACGATACAACATGAAAAGTATGTGTCAGTACTTTGAATGTATTGAGTAAGTGAGAGATAAAATAAACATGAAGGAATAAATAACTGAACTGAAATACATGAAATTACCAACTGAATACTGTAAACTGATAAAAATTGAACTATAACTAATATGGGTAATAATGACCCTGGCTGACGGTCATAAACATGTCCTAGGACTGAGGTACTGAGCTGAGCTACATTGAACTGAACTGAGATGGTACTATTAAGTAGGATAGTCTAAAACAGACATATAACCATGTGAGCTAAACGTGGAGTTCGATGTATATGCCCCATTGATAGGACCCAATATACCTTGTTAGGATATAAAGGCATGAACTATGAAATCACTGTCTGGGCCCATTTGGGCTAAATAACCTACGGTAGTAACGTAGTTCTGGAAATCTGGGTACGCTAGAACACCGACCCTCTCTGTGCTAAGTCCTACTCCCACTAGCCCACTGGATAGTCCTAATATGACTACTAAGCTGATAGTTGGAAGCTGGGATCCAAGAATAAGTCAGGGATACTTATCTGGAACTATCCATAGAGTCTTATCGGACGGGATAACCATAACTGATGTTCTAATACTGGCCAAAGATGCTTATCTGAAAGCGTTGTAACCATCTAAAGAGCTAATTGAAAATGATAACTGGGAGGAATTGCTGACACCTCAAGGACTGACTATAGTCAAACTGATCAGCTGACACTACTGAATGATACTGAAGATACTAACATTTTGAAGAACTAGCATGCAACTGACTGAGAATTCATGTGATGGAAATAACATGGGAATTCCAATACTAATAGAGTCAAGCAACAGTACTATCTAATTAACTATGCCACACCCAAATTACTGCATTCAAGAACTAGGGCTAAAATCATTTTACAAGAAACACGTATCAATGTGTTCACTAAGTAGTGGAAATATAGAAACTAATAATATGAACAACATTTCACATGAATTAATCAGAATTTGACTAAAAATTTACTCTAATTCGAATTCTCAAGGCTAGAACTGATAGGAGATTATGGAAGGGTTTTGGGACACAATGGAAGAACAATTCCCTTGTTGAATTCCCACATACCTGGTAAAGGGTTCCCCAAGAAAACTCCTTGAGAATTTGAGAAGAAAACGTCGAAACCCTTGCCCTGCTCTGTGCTTCCTGATTGAGTCTTTCGTTCTGACTTTGAGGGAATGAGAGAAACGAAGAGGGAACGTCGATGACCTCTCTAAATCCCTTGAATATAACCCAAAACAACATCGTTTAGAGTCTAGAATCTTAGAAAATTACGGAAAAACCCTTAAGAATTTTGCAAGAAAATCACACTGCCAGTCCTAACGAGGGACTGGATGATTCGTCGTCACTGACCACGACTAGTGGTCTGAACTCATTGCCAGCACTGGAAATTCATTATCATGGGTCACCATGAGGGACACCATGACTCGTGGTATGCCCGATGACTCGTGGTGACTAATCGTTAGGGACACTGTCAAAACCTTCGACCTTTAAACCAACCACTGACCATGAGTGACTTAACGACTCGTGGTCCTGGACACAATTAGTGGTCTCTCCTGTGATCAACCCTTAGACCAAAAATCCAACCAAGTTTACCCTCCACTCCATGAGTCACCTAATGACTTATGGTGCACCTCACCGGTCACTGGACGACTCGTCATGTGACCTGGTGTAGAAAATTCTATTTTCTTCATTTCAACCTTCGGGTTTGATCTTAGGGCTTCGAGGTATTACAGAGGCATTTAACGCAGTTATCATAGGTACTATACTCGTCTATGTTTGAATATCTACAGCCTTGTTTGATCCAGGTTCTACTTTCTTATATGTGTCTACATATTTTGCTATAGGTCTCAGTATGGCATGTGATTTGCTAATATTCCTATTCATGTTTCTACTCTTGTTAGTGATTCAATGATTATAGATAAGAGTCTACGCATATTATAATGTTCATGGGGTATAAAACTTGGATAAACTTGGTGATTTTAGATATGGTCGACTTTGATGTTATTCTGGGGATGAGTTGGTTATCTTCGTATCATGTAATTCTAGACTATAATCCTAAGCCAATCACTATAGTTATGCAGGATATGTTTAGGCTTGAGTGGAAGGGTGATTGTAATCCTGTTCCTAAGAAGATAATAGCTTTCACTTGTACTAAGAAGTTAGTAGAGAGGAGGTATCTCACGTTTTTGGCACACATTCGGGATAATTGTGCAGATGTTTCACCCATTTAGTTAGTTCCTATAATATGTGAATTCTTGAAAGTATTTTCGCAAATTTGTCGGGCATGTCACCAAACCGCAATATCAATTTTTTTGTATTGATTTCGAACCAAAGACTCATCCTATTTCTATTCCACTATATCAGATGGCACCGGTTGAGTTGACGGAGTTAAAAGTGCAGTTTCAGGATCTGCTTAGTAAGGGATTTATCCGTCTGAGTACCACCCCATGGGGTGCTCCTATGTTATTTGTAAACAAAAAGGATAGAAGTATGCATATGAATGTGCAATTGACTACTTCCAGTTGAACAAGGTCGCTATCTAAAATAAGTATCCTCTTTGCCAGATAGATGACTTGTTTGATCAACTTAAAGGTATTTCAGTCTTCTCTAAGATTGACTTGAGTTCAAGGTATCATCAGCTAAAGATTCAGGCTAAGGATACTCTCAAGACAGCTTTTCAGACCAGGTATGGATACTATGAGTTTTAGTTATGTCGTTTGGGCTTATTAATGCTCCATCTGCCTTTGTGAGTTTGATAAATAGCGTATTTAACCCATACTTGAATTTGTTTGTGATTTTTTTTATTGATGATATACTGGTGTACTCGAGAAATAAGGAGGAGCATTATAACCACTTGACGATTGTTCGGGGGTTGTTGAGAGAAAAGCACTTGTATGCTAAATTCTCTAAATGTGAGTTTTGGTTGATATTTGTAACCTTCTTGGGACATGTGGTCTCGAAGGAAGGGATTATGGTTGATCCGTAGAAGGTGGAACCGGTTAAGAGTTAGGCTAGACCCACTTTAGTGACAGAGATCTGCAGTTTTCTAGGGCTGGCCAGCTACTATCATCGGTTTTTGAAGGGGTTTGCTTCTATTGCTTCTCAGTTGATCCGGTTGACTTAGAAGGATGTGCCGTTTTAGTGATCCAATGAGTGTGAGGAGAGCTTTCAAAATATCAAAACTTTGTTGACTACAACCCCCATTAGAGCATTGCTTGTGGAGGGTATGGATTTTGTAATTTATAGTGATGTTTTATATTCTAGTTTGGGTGCTATTTTGATGTAGGATAAGAAGGTCATTGCGTATGCTTCTTGAAAGCTGAAGATGCATGAAAGAACTATCTCAGACATGACTTGGAATTAGCAACAGTGGTGTTTGCTCTAAAGATTTGAAGGCACTATCTCATGGTTTCAGTTGTGAGGTGTTTACTTACTATCGCAGTTTGGAGCATGTGTTTACTCAGAAAGATATTAATTTGAGGCAAAGGAGATGGATGGAGCTGCTCAAGGATATGTTAATATTTTATACCATCTGGGTAAAACAAATGTGATGGCTGATGCTCTAAGTAGGAAGTTTGGGAGTATGGGTAGTTTGGCTTGTTTGGAGGCGACAAAGCATCCGCTGGCTAGAGAGGTTCAAACTCTAGCTAACATTCTTATGAGACTTGATGTGTCTGAATCTGGTGGAGTGTTGGCTTGACTGGAGGCAAGATCTTCATTTCTGGAGTAGATTAAGGCTAGATAGTTTGAGGATGCCAAGTTGAGTAAGATTCGTGATAAAGTTTTGCAGGAAAAGGCCAAAGAGGCTGTGGTTGATGGTAAGGGTGTCTTAAGGATCAAGGGTCGTCTAGTATTACCCGTGTTGATGATCTATTTAGGACTATCTTTTTAGAAGCTTACAGATTGAGATACTCTATACATCCTAGTGCCACTGAAATGTACTGTGATCTGAGGCAGCACTATTAGTGGGATAGGATGAAGCGTGATATCCTGAAATTTGTTTCTTAGTGTCTAAATCATCAGCAGGTGAAGTATGAGCGCTAGAGACCTAGAGGAACACTTCAGAGGATTCCCATTCCTGAACGGAAATGGGAAAGAATAATGATGAATTTTGTGATTGGTCTTTCAAAAACTTTGGGTAATTGACTCCATATGGGTTATTGTTGACAAGTTGACTAAGTTTGCACATTTTATACCAAATACAGGTGACTTATAATGTAGAGAAATAGCCAAGTTTTACATCCGAAAGATTGTTCGATTGAATAGAGTTTCAGTTTCTATTATCTCAAATAGAGGTATGCAGTTCACATCTAATTTTTGGAAGATCTTACAAGCTGAGTTGGATACTAGGTTGGATCTTGGTACAACATTTGATTCTCAGATCAATGGGTAGTTTGAGTGGATGATTCAGATCCTGAAGGGTATGTCCGACCTTGTATGATAGATTTTGGTGGTCATTGGGACCAGTTTATGCCATTGGCCGAGTTTTTCTATAATAATAGTTATCATTCGAGCATCGATATGGCTCCATTTGAAGCTTTGTATGGGAGAAGATGTAGATCTCCTATTGGTTGGTTTGATTTTGAGATAAGACAATGAGGTACTGAACATTTGAAGGTGTCATTGGAGAAGGTCAAAGTAATTCAAGATAAGATTTTGGCAGCCCAAGCTAGGAAGAAAGAGTATGCGGATTGAAAATTTTGGGATATAGAATTCATGGTACGAAAATAATTTTTCTCAAAGTATCACCTATGAAGGTGTGATGAGGTTTGGAAATCGAGGTAAGCATAGTCCCAGATACATTGGTTCATTTGAGATACTTAGACATATGAGGGAGGTGGCCTATGAATTGATTTTGCCTCCAGGGTTGTGCGGGGTGCACCCGGTATTTGTTTCATATTTCAATCCTGAAAAAGTATCACGATGATGGTATGTATGTCATTCATTAGGATTCAGTGAGAATTTATCTTATGAAGAGGAGCCCGTGGCTATCTTAGACAGGGAGGTCCGTAAGATGAAATCCAAGGAGATTGCATTTGTGAAGGTTCAATAGAAGAACCGTCTTGTAGAGGAGACCACTTGGGAGATCGAATCATACATGTGTAGAAACTATCCCCAACTTTTCGTTGAGTCAGGTATTTCTTCCCTTGTTTCCTGTCTTATTTGTTTAGGGGCAAACATGGGTTTAATTGTATCTAATGTAACAATCCTCCAGTTGTTATGGGGTGGTTAGCTCCTAGTACTTTTGCTAGAGTCCCCGTAATAAAATTTAGTTGATATTGGTATTGTGGAATGGAAATTGGTACAATTTTACTGAGCAAATTGTTAGCGGGATACCGCTGCAGCGAGACCACTGAAACAGGAAGTGGTGAGATTGTCAAGTCTCGCCACGACGATGCTTTGATCGCCATAGTGAGTCCACTACAGCGAAGATGGTAACCTCTACAACGGTTGATGCGAGGCAGAATATGTGTTTAAGTCATTTATTTCGAGTTTCTCACCTCATAACTCTGAAACATAAACTCTGAGAGTTGCAAGACATATTTTCAAGGCTAGCATATCTCTCCTTCAAGGTAAGTTTACTCCATTAGTTCTTTCATCTATCAATCCTCTAACCTCCTAGAATTTTTGTGTGTCATTAATAGTAGATTGTAGACTAGAAGCCTAGACCTTATGAAAGTTAGGGGGAATTGAATGGCTGTTGGTAACGATGGTTTCCTAGGCTTTTAAGTTGTTAATTAACACTTCCTAGGATGGAATTAAATGTTCTTGTTCATAACTGTGTAAATGGAGGTTAAAGGAGTAAAACTCTATAAATTAGGGTGATGTGATCGTTGAAAAACTAAATCATGGTAAATTTAACTGTGGATAAGTGTATAAACCTTGATAACGAGTAGAATTAGATGGGTTTGAATTCCCAAAGCCACTAGAGTAGATGATTAAATCCTTTTGTATTGTTTATTCTTAGACTTTGAGCATTCCAAGGGTTTGAGGAAAGAAAAGGCTCACGTGAATTAGGTTGCCCATTCAAATTCTTCGATTGAGGTAGGTTACAGTTTATTTTGAAGTTAGACTTTAATTATTCTCTTATATGTATTATGAATCGATAGAGCATGTATGATTGGTTTTCAGACTTAAATTGTGATTAAGAATTATTGACTTGACAATGTTATGTGAATAAGTTGTTAACTTGTTAAGTCTGCCGAATATAACTTGTGATAATCAATGTGTACTTCTTATTGTGTTCTTGTGTGATAACTGAAGGAGAATATACCGAGCTATGTTGATGATAATTAAATAATACATCATTATTTTGATATGAGTGGCTCATATCTAATGTGAGCTTATGGATGAGAAATTATGTGGGAGCGGGCACCATGCTAATATGGTACATAGACACCTAGGATCCCCTATAGTTCATGACTAGTTGGGAAAGATTAAAGACCCATTAACATACTTTACAAATGAGAATATAGAGGTGTGTTTAGTTATGGTACATAGTAAGATTGATGAGATACAGAGGCTATATAACTGTGATTCTGTATAGATAGAATTCCATGGTTTTGATGTGATTGAGTATCATTGTAGCTTGTTGAAATGACTTTTATGCACGTTCGGTGCTTCACGTGTTGGTATTGATCGACACGATTACATCTACATATGATTTAGTTACTTGTTAATTGCTTAATTCTTAAATTTGATTACTTGTGGTTGAACTCATCTATTATTTTTATTGATCTATGATGTATACTTGTTACTAATATGAGTGAGCCGGTGATGGCTACTAGTATATAGTGTTTGTACTAATTCAACTCCTGTACTTTTTTTGAGTGCAAATTGTGTTATAGAGACTTTTTCGAGACCTCACATTTAGTGTTGGTGGTTGACTAATCTGAGGGTGACTTGTTCTTATCCAGGCTGCCGCAGATCTTCTTTCAGATGGATATCTATTTTACTCAGACATTGATTATATATTTTTTTGCTTTACTATTCTAGACATTATTAGTTAGAGTCCATATACAATGACTTTAGGGTTTTGGAATTTGAAATAGTTATACTTCCACTAAATGTTGTGTATTCATTTAAAACCTTTATTAACTATCTTTCTAATGCTTATTTTGGTCAATAAATCTTTAATTGTTGGGTTAGTTGGTAAGTTATGGTTTGCCCACCTGAGGGTTAGTGTGGGTGCCAATCACGACAGTTGGATCGTGACAATCTCGAAAGTATGGAGCTTTCCAAAATGATCTATGGCAATTATGAGAGCTCATTACACACGTGGTTGAGGTACGTGGTTTCTCTACAACACTTCATTCCATGAAAGCTCAGCACACGTGATGATGTGGTAGAAAATATTTTCAATTATATTGTGGACTTTTAAATCATGAGTTTATGATTTTGCTTATTGTCTGTCGATAATATCAATAGATGAAATACATGTATACGGTGTATATGACATCAAATTATTGATTACTACCGACATGGATATGAATGGGTCAATGTTCTCCTTTGATATTTGTTGTTGTAGCTAATGAAAGCATCGAGACATGAGGCATGTTTTTGTGCCATTTGAAGCAACATGTAGTGATGTAGTATTCAAGTATATGCTTGATATTTGACAAACATTAAACATATTGGCTAATAAGTTTGATTTGCTTGATTGGCAGATGCCATTTTCCTACCATCATTATTTTTAAGTCGCTTGATGGCAAATTCCAGAGAACATTTAAAAGTGACCAATTGAATAAACTTCTATGGAAGGCTATGATAGATCAGTAGGAGAAGAAACTTAATAAAAAATGCAATTAATTAGAGAGACATTCGAGAAAGCCTATAACTGTTTAAAGGTGACGCTAGTAGAAAAATGAACCGTACACAAGAATGGTGGTGGCTTGCTGAAATCTGCACCAGAGTTGCCTATTATTGCAATGGTAAGAATGACATGCAAGTAGATTATGGAGTGGTTCCTGAGTAGATTGGCCTATCCGTTTTTGAACTATTGTAAGTACAAGATAAGAAAAATCTCATTGCAGATCTCATTTTCTAACAGTTGTCAATACTCTTCTTCATCTACTTCATGAAAGTTCAGATTGTTCAAAGGATGTAAGATGTCAATTGTTTTTTGCATTTTTGAGATTATTTTCATCAATTTTGGGATGAGTAGTGATTCATCTTTGAATATGAAAGTCTAAAAAGTCACCAACAATGCTTGTAATACAACTAAATTATGCCAACGACATAACACTCATAATCACACTTTTTTGAAATATAACTCAACCCACTAACAATTTTTGCCTCAAATTCAAACATCTTCGGGCTTTGAGGAATGTGCTTCGACCTCAATAATGTGTTCAACAACTTTTAAATTTCCATGGATACAAATAGGTTGATTTTCAAAGGAACGAATAACATTATATCATTTGTCAACCAATAAATCTGTGTGACATCATAATTTATTTTTCTCAAAATAGAGTTTCATTGTGTTTAACTTTCTACTCCTATCATGGGTGTTGGCACCCAATTTTGGCTCTCCACATCTTTGATTAATTATTTAAGCTTCTAAAATTTTAGATAAAATAAAATAAATATTTAAATGGTCAAAAATATTTTCATCACTATTTGGATAATATTTTTTCATATTTTCATTTGAAAAAAAAACTTTCATATATATTATATAATTTCTAGTAATTTTGAATATTAAAAATGTTCACAAAAGAAATTAATTTTTATATATTCTTCACATAAAAAATAAGTATCTTATTTAAGTACGTATTTTAGATTATTGATTTTAAGTCAAATATAACTTAAATACTAAATTGACCTCTTTCACGAATAAATATTTTATTTTATTTAAGTTTGGAAGATTAATTAAATTAATCGATTAATAATGCATCTTAATTTTTATTTATGTTTCAAGGATGAGATGATTTTCAGTTTAAATGATTGTCAAATTTTTAACAATTAATGTTATTTTATTCAAAAATATGGCTACAATTGAAAGAAATTTGATTTGTTTTTAAATTACAACTTTAGCCACAAATTTGAGCAAAATATGCATATATATCAGATTTTTTAAATATACTTATTAATTATTTACTATATATTTATTACTTTCCTTCTTTTAATCCCATCCGTCCGATCTTGATCAGACGATCAAGATTCGTTGACCCGCCCATCTACCTATCTACCAAAATACCTAACCCGCCTAAACTACCCAGAATTTCCCCTAATCCTCCATCCAGAATGATGTCCAAGCAGATCCCTCATCTCCACCGATGTTCTCTCTCTTTCCTCTCTGCAAAACCACCAGCAATCCACCGCCGACCTTCCTCTCACCTCCACCACCAGCAACCTATCGATCCCTTTCCCACTCGCCCCAGACCTACGATCCCCTTTTTCTCCCAGATCCCTGCGAAACCATCCCCTATCAGACCGTTGCTTCACCCCTAAATCTGCCAGGTTTTTCGCTCACGCCATTGTCACATCTCAAGAGCAGGTAAGTCCTCTCTTTGTCAAACTTGTTCAAATTTCCTCCTCCTTTGCACTCAATCTATCCCTTCAAATTTGAATTCTCAACTTTCATTAATAATTTTTCCCTCAATTTCGTCCATAAATATAGAGACTTCTTCACCCTTTGAGGGGATCGGGAGAGATGGAGAAAAAAATAGAGGGAATCGGATATTGAAGCAGATAGATAATTAGAGGTAGAGAGTAGCAGTTTGGAGAGATTAAAAAAAAAAGAAACGCACGAACATCTTTAAAAAAAATCAAGCAAGCACGCACACACAACGACACTACCGAGAAATAGAGAGTGATACACTTAGAAAGTTTAAAAAAATCACGGCTGCACACAGACAGATAGATATATATACACAAACAGATAAGGCAGAATTAGTTCATTTGCTTTCTCATCTCCCTTCATGCGTTAGTTTACTTCTTTCGTGTACTAACTCTACCTTTGCACTGCTTTTTCTTCGCTCGTATCGGAGTCGAAGTCACTAGTCTGACTCGACCTCGACAGCCTCATTCGCTGCACATCACAAGGTAATATTCACCCCATCTTATTGCATTATGTTTATCATTTATAATCTATTGATTGCTTTTGGGAGAAGTTTGCTATTTTGACCTATTGATTTGGAATACAAAAAATGTGAAAGATAATCGTTTCAAGCAGTTTGATTTATCTAAATGCTATTGTATGTTTGTAGAATATTTTTTACAACCTTGAATTAGCTCGAAATAACTTTATGAAGTGTGAAGATAAGCATTGGATTCTTACCCATTTTTGAGGTTATTGTGACTTCAATTTGATTGTTTGAATATAACGATAGGTGCATAGATATATTTTAGATTTATTGTGTGTTTACAAGTTATCTTCTAACCTCTGATTTAGCATTTAAAAGGCTCCAAAAGGATTGAACCTTGGACTATGATTATATTATTTGTTATGAGTGTTAATAGAATATTGATCTTGTAGCATGACCATTTGCTTTTATCCTTGAGAAGTTTGGATCTTGTTCAAGTTATTCCCATTCCTAAAATTATCTAAGGGCTGCACTTTTTTTTAGTTGGAAACTACTTGTGTTTTAAAGATTACATCATAGCCTAACTATAATAAATGATGAATTAGAACTAGAATTAATGAAAGTAGTTGCTATTTTCTTACCAAAATATCTTATTTATTTAGAAAATATGTTGCCTTTTTTTAAAGTGCTCGTATAATTCATGTTATTAGAATTCTCATGTATTAAGTGTTTGTATGCGTTGAAATGATTCTTTAGTTAAAATAATTATAAGGGTTATGAGTATTTTATTTTAAGAGCGTAGTCTCTCTATTCCATGTGTTTGTTGTAAGTTTTGGGGTTTCAATAATTACACCTTCAAATTAATTTAGTTTCTAATTGCAAGTCATTCCCTCTCTTGAAACAAATGTAACTAACTTAAAGTATTGAAAGGGCTGTTTTATTTGTTTGAGACTTGAGTTTTTAAACTTATCTTATAGTATGCCTGCTATTTTGACTAACTTTTAGAAAAAATAGAAGTAACTAGAAAAGTTATTTTGTTTGCCTAAGAATTAGTAACACCCTTCTTTGATATTTGAATTATTTCTTCAACTAGTAAATAAACTAGCTAGTTTGAAAACTATTTGTCGAGTTAGCTCTCTTCTTTATGTATTTTCTAGATTAGTTGAATGTTTCTAATTCTTTCACTCTTTTCTTTTTTACGGTATCAACCGGAGTTGAGAGTTCTCCTTTGAAACTCAACCTCCCCCGACATACATGGGCAAGCAGTTATTAGGATTTACGCTACTCTCAGAGTCAAATTTTAGAAATTGGTCTCTTAAGAGAGACCAATACTTCTTAGCTTCTTCCTTGCAACTTCCTTTTTATATTATTATTTAATTATTTGCTTACTTTATATGTATGAATGGTTTAGCGTTGACTTACGATCTTAGTGAATGACTTTCTCTTTGTCGTTGGAGTGGGTTTTCTTTTCATAAGCATGTTGTGCATACAATTATTTTTTTTATGTCTTATATTGTTGTCTAAAAATATTTCTAGGAATGGGATATAAAAATGGTGTTCTCTTTTTTCTTTTTAGAAGGTTTAATTTTATTTCATCTCTTTTCTACGTAATATTTTACAAGAAAAACAAGTTTCTCTTTTTAAGAATAAAAGAAGCAACAAATAATTTTTTTAAAAAAATTTAGTAATTATATTCAGCACCAGGCTCAAATAAATGAATGTGTCAACTATTACTAAAGTGGGATGTAGGTCCAATTTATTTTACCAAATTATTTTTCTGCAATTCAGGCCCAAAAATCTGGTCCATTTCAGAATTTTTTTTAAAAAGGCTCAAGTATGAAGTATATACATATATTATTATATATATACTTTGCGATTATTATATTATAATTTCTCTTTTCATATACTATTATTTATATATGCATATTTATTTTTACATACTATATATTTACTATTTTTCCCATCCCTATGTGTGTACTTTTAAATTATTTTCTACTCATATATTAGCGTCTATTTATGCATACTTATTTTTGCATGTCACATATCATATATAATTATTTTATTATCTACACATCAAGGACTAATTTTTCTCATATATAATTTATCTTTACATACCTATATAGTGTGTGTGTGTGTGTATATATATATATATATATATATTATTTTATACACTCTATGTATGCTACAATGTACATTATTTTATAACTACTTTATACATGTTATTTTCCACAATATATATTTTATATATTATAAATGTATTATTTTTGCATACATACGCATATTATTTATATTTTTCGAGCCTCATACATTTTAACCACAAATGCCTTTTAAATTAATTTATATGTTCCCCTCACATTGTTCAAACCACTATCTATTAATATATGCACCTTCTATATATTATCGCTCATGTATATTATATGTATATCACATATATGTTTACATACCTCATATATCTTGTAATTTTAAATTATGTTCAAATCATCTTTAGCCCATATTTTATCACTCTTTTCTAACACCTTTTTAACCGGTAATAATAGGAGTATTGATCCCCCAGCATATCTTAGACTAAATTTAAGGATTATCTTTGGATAGGTCCGAGGAGCGCCTAACACCTTCCCTTTGGAGTAAATAAAACTCTTACCTAGAATCTCATTGGTTTAGAAGACTAATAGAGTTAAGCATTTGCAAGACACATAGGTTTTCTAATAAATTCTTAAAATTAGGTGGTGACTCTAAATCCTTTTTTAACCTGGTAGAAGAGTCAGACGTTGCAGACATATTTTGACTAGTTCAAAATAAGGCGCGACAGGATGAAGACTCTACTGGGGAGTAGACTATAGATTTTGACCTTAGAAAATTTAGTTTAAGATTAATTTTTGGGTATGTTTGTTCAGTTTCTGCCAGCTGCTTGCTTTTTGTTGCAATATTCTCTGTCTGCTATTTTCTCCCTATTACTTGCTTGATATAAACTGCTTTGTTGAAAGAACGCAAGCCAAATCCAATCTTGTGTTCCTTATTTGTTTGAAAGACAGTACATGTTAATGCTTTCCTTAACTGTCATTCCGTTCATACTTCCTCTAATTTTGAAAAATTGACACTTTCATAATGCGAGTTGTGCTTTGCACTTCTTCGAAATTCTTTCAAACACCTTATTTAGAGGGTCGGTGCATACGTGGGGTGAATGGATAGTTTTACCACCATATGACCACGTGTCTTTCCATATAGGAAAACCTTGAGTCTGAGTATACCCAAATTTTAGAAAAACTTAAGATAGAGCAATGACTACCTTTCATCTAGATCATGCATGCATAAGCACTAGGTGATTTGACCTGTGGTGTCATTCCACAAATTTAGCAAACACCCTTATGTCGAAATAGGTTCACAACCCTAAAGGACGCTTATCATATTATGTGTGCATTATTTGGAGAATGATTGTGTCATAATATGGATCATTTGCTCTAAATTAATTAAACTTTAAGAGGGAAGGTAGGACTAACTCTTTTTGTAATGATATAATCATATTTTGGTCTTTGATTCGACATATAATATAGCTTTATGCTATTCTTGTACTTCATTTTAAAAATAAATTTATTTAATTAATTAAAGAGCAATGGGATGATATATAATGACATATTCATTTTTCAAAATATGCTAGCCCTGCCTCTGGCATAAAGAGGCCACATGCATGTTAGGGATTGATGTTATCACGCTATATTTTCTATGGCTTTATATGACGTGTTGTGTGATTTAGTTAATTTTATTAAATTTTTTATGTGATTTGCGTGCTTTATATGATTTTACATTTTTTTTCTAATGTTATTCTTTGTTCTTCTTAATTTTCATAGGAGTAAATTAGTCATACATGCTTATATCTTATACAATTGCATATTTTTTTTTAATTATTACTATTATTATTACTCTTGTTGTTGCGTTGCTGTTGCTGCTGCTGCTGCTGCTGCTGTTGTTGTTGTTGTTAATTTTGTCGATTCTTGAAATAATAATAATCTTTCCGGGCTAGTGCACTTAGCAACTTTAGAGCACAGGTTAGGCTTTGAATTATCCTAGACTCACTTAAATTCTCTTCCTCTATAATCTTTTGTAAGGTTCGCATTTCGCCCGTGAATTCTTAACGAGTCTTTATTCGTCATTGTCTTAATTTTTCAATATTCAACTACAAACTTTAAGAATTCCTTCTTACTCTCTTATCATAGGCATCATCTTTCATAATAAGGTGAAATGTTTCACCCGCATATCTAGTATATCTAGTCCTTTGGATTTAGATTTTCTACCAAAATTTATAAGTTGACCATGTGTCGAAATTCGAATACCTTCTCGAGCTCTTCCAAGTTCCTCTTTTATGAGTCGAATCTTCTGTCTCTAATGGTAGGATATTCGGTCCGTTAATTTCAAATCTCATAGAATGATCAACGTCATTGAGCTTTTATGTATACTCTCAAATTCTTTCAATTTATCACTGACCTTCGTGTCATTTGTTGATTCTCAAATTGGTTGATGGCCAAATTTATTTGCACAATCTATTAAATAGACTTGCCATTTGATTTTCACTATCAAGTTGTTCAAGAACGACTTTTTAGGTGAAATACTTCTTCATAGTTTTCACTCACTTACTTTAAAATTTGCATCATTTTTTATTATGGGTTGTCAAGATTTATCTTCGCGCACCAATTTCAAGTTTTGACATGTAAGTCGAGGATAATCTCATACGTCTTCAATTCGTTAACATTATTTAAGTCCTTGATTATTTTACAATCGCCAATGCTAAAAAGAATTCAAAGTCATTCGCAACCCTTAACAAAGTTCAACCCCTGTGTGCTCAATTAGGCACAATTTATTATCCATAATCTTAATCTCAAGCTTGTCTATCATATATCCAAGCAAGCACCAAAATGTATCCAACACCATATTTGTCATCGGCCTTTTTAAAGTGTAGTCATTCTAAGACTTGTCTATTGATTTCTTCTTAGGCTCACATTTCTAAATACTCTATTCTTAGCCTTTTACACTTTCTTGCCTCAAGCTAATCATACCTATTTTGGACTTACCAAGTATTTTATTTTTTACAAGGCTGGCTTAAGTTAAGAATCAAAAGCTGCAAAAATTCAAGGACGACATGGCTGACCAAATCACCATGATAGATTTAGTTGAGAATGAGTTTGACTGTAAAGAAGTAGAGTTATACAAGTACAAGATTGCTAAGATTGAGCCAAAAGTATCACAAATAGAACAAGAAATTGACGACACCAAGAAAATGATAGCCGACCTTAAGAATTCATCCAATAAAGACTTAAAGGGACACTCTCCCATTGGCACAACTACATATCCTAGCTTTGAAAGTAATGCTCATCATTTTTCAAATATTCATTCAGTTTCATTGAAAGAGGCATTCAATAGTTTGACGGAGGCAAGCAAGGACAGAAAAAAATGAGGGAAGACATTTCAATGTCAAAACTAACCAGGTTTCCTTCACAAATGAACATGCTTTATAACCCGAGGCAGATTTAGTTGAGATGGAAAATGAAAATGAGAACCTTCTAATCTCGTTGATTTTCCAATGTACAATGGGATGGGCAATACTCGAATCCACCTGAAGGCATATCTTGGTTGGTTGGCAGGCATGGGGCAAGGAAATAAGCTTAAGATGAGACTCCTTGTTAGGAAACTTACTGGACCAGCCTTGATGTGGTACAAAAAATAAGATCTACCAAAGTGATTTTTTTGGGATGATCTAGTCAAAGATTTTTTCGAGCAATATGGATCTTCTAATTGTACCTCTAGTGGGTGTGATTTGTTGAAGAGGAAATCTACAGAGTATACTGAAAGTCCGAAAGAAAAAGAACCTCGAAGGAAAGTGCCAGAGTCAACTTTGGGGCATGATAAGATAAATTATATTTTGGTTGAGGAACAGTCCAAGGAGAAAGGGAAAGAAATTATCATTGAAATACCGAACGCTCCTCCACCAATGCTCAAAACAAGAAAATCTCAAACTTTTTCCCCTTTGAGCGAACCAATTTCAATCATATTCAAATGACTGAGATCATCTGGAATCTTGCGACCAAAACCTAGCAAAGTCCTTTCTCATTCCTTTAACCCATCCAAACAATGTGTCTGTCATTCAGGCATGCTAGGTCACACTATCGATGAATGTCATTGTTTAAAAGAAGAGATCTAAAGACTATCAAATAATGGTAGGATCATGCAGAGACCAATGGCTCGCCCTCAGTTTATTTGGTATCAGTCTCCATCCATCATGTCGATGCCAAGTCATAATCAAACAGTTTATCCGCAGGTTCCAATCAAGTTCCTCCTCATGGAAAAGCGACTACTGGACCAAGGTTTATTGCACCGAATTTATTCTTCTCCGTATCTGCTACAAGCACTTATGATAAAGATGGACAAAGCACCAAGAATGATTTCATTAAGAAACGTTGTTAGGCATATGGTGGGACCTCATTTAAAAACTGACATATGGAGCAAAATAGTCAATTTTTATGTAGCATCTTTTTTGAAACAATTATGTACTTTTGTTAGCTAAATGATCAATCCTTTATATGTTTTTAAATTTCTTTTTATGTAAGGCGAACTATGATTGACCTGATTTCCATGACGGATACATAGGCAGCCCATATAGGGACTCGGTCATATTAGAGTAAATATTTTAATATTCCATTTGCATGTAACTGAAACTACGTTCGACCTAATTTTCTGTCTGACGTAGGATACGTAGGTAGCCTATATAAGGCTCGGTCTTATTTTTATAAATTTTAATATCCTCCCAAAGAAGGAGAATGAAATTGAAGCAAATTTTGGTACGCAAGACGAGCACCTCATTATCAAAATGTCCTCAATACTGGGGCAAACTTTTGAATATGCTAAAGTTAGCAAAGGATAAGGATCAATGCAGAATCAAGTTTTGGTGTTCGACTTAAGTCCGCTTTTCTCTGAACTGCACATTGTATTCCAAATCAGTTTGCTTTCCTTTTGTCAAATCTTGAGCATTAGGGCCTATTAGCTAATAAGTCATTCTCGTTCCCTCCTCCTATGACTTAAATCATCTCTTCTAGTTTAGAGCTCCTACTTGATAAAATCAAGAGCTAATCTATTTTATCAAACACTTTATTTTGTATGTATATTCTCATGCACTAACACTTATTTTTGTTGTTCATAAGTTTTATTTTTCTCTTTAGAGGTTGCCTAGCATTGAACATCATTTTGGCTACGAATCTACATTAAGGACGAAACAATTATGGCAGACAAATTTGAAGCATTCACCAGTATTGGTTTCACGCCCCACCTTGGGAGGCGTGACTAGCACCTAATGCCATACTGAATCCTGAGCTGACCTGGCTGGAGCATACACTTCTGATGTATGCTAGCAACGCATAGCAAGAAAACAAACAGTTATATCTCAGCTATAAGTATAGCCTCAAGCCGACAAGGCCGCAATATAATCCTGCACAAAAACAGCTAACCCAACAGGTGCAATAATAATATCATTCTATACGGGCCGACAAGACCACCATGCTGTCTAACAGGTATCATAACTAGGTCCCATACGACCAACACTCAAATCAAAACACATATAGGCCTCACACGACCAAAAATGCACCACTAACTATAAGTTGTAGTCTGCAAGCCTCTAGGAGTGAAATATTGGTCGGGACAGGGCTCGGCCTACCCAAAAAACTATATAACAAAAGACAGGGAAACCTCTACTAGCTGAAAACTCCGAAAGGAAAGGAGCTGACCGATCTGCTAACTTTGAATAGCTGCTAAGGAGGTCCCAAAACCCGTCCGTCTAAACTTGCAAGCAAGTATGCAGTGCCCCATGTGTGGGCGTCAGTATAATATGTACCGAATATGTAAGGCAATTATAATAACTGAATAGAAGCTGATAAAGAATTGAGAGTAATCAACGAAAAGGGGCAAAAGTTAACCTGTATGTTTTCATAACCATAGCCTACTAATAGACAATTATACAACCAGGAACTTAAGCTGTATGGTTATACATTTATAAGCTATATCTAGAAAGCAAGTATACAAACAAGAACCTAACTTGGTCCCTATAAGCCTGAAAGGTGCAAGCAACATAGAGATAACCTACTTAGACCCCCATAAGCCCGGAAAGTACACATAATTCATATATTCCTTCTATTTGCACTCATTGCGGACTCATAGACGACCTGTAACTAAGGTATAACCGACCTCCATGACTGTGACTGAGCCCTCTAGGCTCATGTAACTATATTTGAGCCCTCTGGGCTGCTGTAACTGCATCTTGGACACACAAGGCTCTATTGAGGGTCAGTGATGCCAACATAGGCATAGGGGAAGCTGTTAAGGGCACCAAGCTTCAAATGGCTCTGCAGGCCTCAATAGAGTTTCTCACGACTCCATACAGCTCCGTAAGAATAATATAGCCCCTTAGGCATTTTATTATTATAGCTCGCTTCTCAAGCAGCCTGAATAGCATTTGGTAGCCCTAACTTATATACTACACATCACTCAATAGGCGTACCTAGTCCCTTAGGCCTAACGCAACCGCTACTCGCCCCTAAACAGTCTATATAGCTGCCAACAGGCACCTCCCATGTGCCTACACTTGACCAGATAATCATGGTAACAATTACAACCTTTGTCTGCTTAGACAAAAATGGGTGAGGTCCAGGGTGACCTAAGCGACATTCTGAATGTCATACTAGGACAATGATAGTTCATAAGCAAACAACAAGGTCATAGGCGACCATCCATGTGGTTCCTTCGCCTAGAATTACTACAGGGCTGCCGCCAATTGGATATGTTCTTAAGCAATCAGCCCTAACTTCCCACAGATAGCTTACAACAACTCTTAGCCTAAAGGTAATGTTGTGATACTAAGGTTCTAGTCCCCTAGATGTCAACTTGGTCTATCTAGATAACATATAGCTCCTATGAGCAATTCATAACCCCCTAGGTAGGTATATCTAGATTTAGCCCTTCACGACAACATGTACGTGGGCATCTGCAAGATTAGCCCTGGGTGTTGGCCCCACGTCTAGCTACTAACAAGGTCCCCACTTAGGATATCACTTAGTATATCAGACTTCTAACAACTAGGGTGGTTTCCTGAGCGACCTATATGAGAAGCAGTAAGTCGGCTGAAGCTATACGGTCACTGACAGTAGGCCGATCACATAGTAGGCTATCGCTCAGTTCATTAGGCAATCTTGGTGCCATTGACTCAAAGGAAATACCACCCTATCAAGATTCTGGCCCTGGAGGCGTAAAGGTATGCCAATGACCTGTTCCGAGCTTTACTGTCTATATAGGCGTCAAATAGAAAGTTATATCGCCCAGTTGTGCCCTATACTATCCAATCTAACAAGGTACGCTCAACATCTAACTACAAACTTCTAAAGGCCTTGGTATGATAGCAGGACATCAGTAGCCTTCTAGACGGTACATAAGTAAATAGGGAAGTCCCTATAACGCTCCTAGCGATAGTCCAACGGAATGTACTCTTTCCCGATAAGGGATACTATATTATAACCTCAATTTGTCTCGTTGCATCTAACCATAACATATATAATCAAAAGATACTATAGAGGTACAATTCGTATCAACTAAATGACGAGAATACTTGCCGAAAGAGATTAGCCTTAACATACCTCAATTGCCGAATTAAGCTCAATCAATCCTGCTTCGATTTAAAATTCATAATTCCTTCATATCCCAGCCTACACGTCAAGGAAATAGGGCTTCCTGATTCAAGAGTTAGGCCCGTAGCCACAACCCACAAAGCATAACAACAATACGTAAAAATGAGTTTCACTTCAGTAGGAACTTATGAATTCCATGAATTTAAAAGGTAGAAGTACCTACTTATCACTTGTAGACGGTTAGGACTTGATTAGAAGTGATTTGTACGACTTCTACTCAGCAGAACTCCATCAAACTGGGCCAATTTCATAGATATAACTCCGTAGATATGTTCTTCATAGACCTAGGAATCACTACCTAAGAAGAATTGACGTTTGGAGTTGATTTAGCGGCGTAATTCGACTTCTAAAAGTAGAAATCTTTGTGAACTTGTCGCCTCAACCGAGCTTTAATTTTGGGAAATATTTAACTGATTTAACTTTTCACTTAACACATATATATATAGGGGAGGCGGTGGAGGGAGATCCGCAACGCGTCTCGCAATGTGCCAAAACACGGGCGCAGAACGTCTCCCAACGCGCTGAGGGAGAGGCGCGACGTGACGCTCCTTGTGCCGTGGGAGGGGCACGACACAATGCCTGGTGCGCCCTGCCCCCAGCCCTGACCTTCTATTCATTCAATAATTTGCTCACATAATCCACCTCCGAGCCTTCTCCCGCACGGTCGTACCCTAAACTCTCAGCATACGTCACACGCATCAGTTAAACAACAGAAACTTATGGGGTGTAACAATTGAACTAGAGCAAGCATGAAATGATGGTAGCAAGAAAAATGTGGTTCAAAGAAATATTTTGGTCAATATGGGAAACACCTTTAGCCTTCTCCCTAATACTACCACAACTTCTAGCTCAACCCAAAATATATGTTTAATCATATCTCCTAACATAGCTCCTGCCTATACGATCTCTCTGCAAATGTCATCAGTATACACTACCAATCCCAATTTCTTTTAGGTCACAATGATACCAAATATCCATTTTCCCACATTCATGTTTTCTTTCAAGAAAAATAAGCATGACCAACTAGTGGTTTGTCAATCTGCTGACGCGAAAAAGAGATCCAATCAACTAGCCATAAGGATTTGGATAAGGAGCTCCATAGTTTGAGGAAAGCTATTGATGAGGAGTTGCACTTAAAAAATATCAGAATTTATTGTATGAAGATTTGTGCACGCATCCAAATACTGAGCTTCCATCAGGGTACAAGCTACCGAAGTTTAACACTTTCAGCAGTGAAGGAGATCTCATTGCTCATTTAAAGGACTACTGCAGCAAGTTAATTAGAATAGGACATGATGAAGCCATATGAATGAGACTATTCATTCAAAGTTTATCAGGATTGACACTCACTTGGTACGCCAAACAAGACATTAGCAAATGGCATACGTGGGAAGATATGATTTATAACTTTGTAAAGCAGTACAAGTTCAACATTATAGTCGATCCTCACATGACCGATTTGTTTAAAATAAAGAAAGTGCCACATGAGTCTTTTCAAGAATATGCCACACGATGGAGGTTAGAAGCTTCAAAAATACATCCTCCACTGCTTGAACAAGAATTGATCTCTGCCTTTATTCAAATTCAAGAAGGCTTATATTATTATAAGTTTCTCGAAACATGTGCACACAACTTCTTTGATTTGATTCATATTGGTAAATATATGGAAAGTGGTATTCAAGGAGGAAGAATTGTAGGAAACTCAAAAATACGAGTTGATCACCAAATCTCCCAACCAAAAATATTAGGAAATCTATAAAGCAAGAACAATTCAGCTTTTATGGCTATGCACCCACTGCAATACCATCGAAGGCATCAACTTTTGAAATCTCATTCCACTTTCAATCCTTACGATGTGACTCTTTAGCCTCATCACAAGCAAAATTTTCAACATAGATGCTAACAACAGTTTTACCAGGCGCAATCTTGCTCTCGACGATAGAAGAAGATAAAATCTTTCTCCTTTACTATTCTAGATGAGCCATTGGAAAATATACTTGAGATATTGAGAACTACGAGGCTTCTACACATTCATCTCCAAAATTTGATCTATCCAAGAGTTGTGCGTATCACTCGAACATTCAAGGACATTACACTGAAAATTATTTTGCGCTGAGATTCAAGATTCTAAGCATGATCGAAAGTGGAAAGATAAAGCTATAGCAAGAGCCTTCAACAAGCAGTGGTGATGCCGCAAACATGAGCACAATCTTTATTAAAGGGGAGCCATCTAAATTGGCACCAAGGTGTTTGAAGAGAAAGTGTGTAACAAGTCAAGAGGAATGACAAGCATTATATCGTAACTTGAGGATATCATTCTCCATCCTCCCTCCTTTAAGTGTAGCTACTATTTTGCAAATCCTTTTATAGACTTTTGTAATGAACTACATCTGACCTAATTCCTGATGGTAGCAGGATACGTAGGCGCCCATCCTGGGTTCAGTCTTAATATAATAAAACTCTTTATTTCTCCCATAACCAAAATTGGGGCAGCTTTGTAGATGGCCTATCATTTATTCAACAAAAAACAGAAGTTGAAATCGCAAGTTATAGTCGCATCATCAAAATTTCCAAAATGTCATAAGCAATGAGAAATGCAGATTCAAAGTCAAAGCTCCAAGGTGAAATGCAAGGAAACCACTTCTCTTATACTAATGAATTTTCTTTTAGTAATGCAGAGACTAATTTCAGCCATTCTTGAATGATAATGCACGCTAGACCAAAGATCAGCACCCAGAAAGACACCATGAGATTCAAATGATGTAAGGGGTGATGCGAAGTCCATACGAATTAGATTTCAAAACTCACAATTTTCTTTGAGTGCAGGAATTCTATTCATAACAACATTTCAGCAAAGCAAAAAATCCTCTAGTTATTGGCATCGCACTATGAATGTTCTCTATTGCAAAGAAACCATGCTAGACTTCCTATATTGCATTATGAATATTCATTATTGTAACTGCACTGCACCAAACTCTTTGTATCACATCATGAATATTAGCTACTATAAATCAGGCATGATATCAATCTCTCTGCACCGCACGAATACTTGAATTTATATGTTTGCATCATACATTTCGGGTTTGTCCACCCTAAAATAGGACATTTTTGGTTCGTCCACCCTAAAATAGAATATTTTGGGTTCGTCCACCCTAAAATAGGATATATCAAGTTTGTCCATCCCAAAATAGGGCATATTGGGTCATCCACTATTTAATGGGACATATTACATTCATCCACCCTCTAATGGGACATATTGCATTCATAAATGCTCTAATGAAATATATTGCAATGGGTTGGTCCGACCTCATAATAGGATATTGCATTGGGCTCGTCCGGCCTCACAGTAGGACACTAAGGGTGTCATTGTCTAAAGGCATCATCTTCATGGCCTAAAGACACCATTTCATTACCCAAGGACTTTATTTTTTTATATCATAGTCCAAAGGCGTTATAGTATTAAGGCATCATCTTCATTGCCTAAAATACACCATTTCACGGCCTAAGGATATTACTTTCTGCGTATCATAGTCCTATAACATCATGGCCTAAAGAAATCATTTTTATCATCTAAAGGGCATCTTTCATGGTCTAAAGGGAATTGCATCATGTTTAAATCCATTTTCATCTCGTGCTACTTTGTGAATAAATCAAATAAAGTTATTATCTTATGGACCATTATCCAGCCGAAGCAAAGGCATTACTTTCTATATCAACATCACATTCCCGCCGAAGCAAAAGCGTCATTTTCATTCTAATTAAGTATTGCATGTTATCATTTAAATTTTTTAAAATAAGTCAAGCTACGTATTTTTGCTAACATTTCTACTTAGTATGTTAGAATTTGCGGGCATATAATTTGAACCAACTCTTTAAGGCTTAAGGAAATGCAACACATTAGACTAGTGGTATCTAGAGCACCAATTCAGAATGGATACATCGTTCTTATGATCTCTATCGTGAGACATTTATTTACATTTCACACTTTACTTTATTTGCTAACAATTTTATCAAAACTTGGCAGGAAGAACAATACATGCAGCACGAGAGGCATAGCACGACATGGAACTACCTTTAAGCATCGATTGAGCATTGCTTGGTGAGGAATTTCTAACTCACAAGCCAGAGCCAAAGGCCAGTGCTCTAACTCCAATTCTCATAATTAGTCATTCGTACTTTCAAATTTTGAAGTGCATCAATACTTTTTTCTTCTGCATCTTTTTATAAAGTTCTTTCCAAACTCGGCCAGAAGACTATTTTCAATCGTAAATCCGATACTGGGGCAAAATTTTGAGGACCTCCTCAAAATTCATCATAATCCCCCATTCCTAAACTACATCCGACCTCATTTCCACCTTCATTAGGGATCTGTAGGTAGTTCAAATTCGAGCACCATCGCACATACTCTATTCATGCCAAAACCTTCTATCTATCGTCACAAAAGAACCTAATGTCATCATAATTCCACACTGAGGCAAATTTTGAAAGTCGATTAAAATTTTCTGGCCTTCAAAATTTGCGATCACTTTCACTCTTTGAACTACATATGACCTGATTTTTCATGGAACCCGAGATATGTAGGCAGCTCAGAAACCAGAGTTCGGCCATAATTTCTCAAAATTTATGTCATTTTTTCTAAAAATATATGTGTTGGTGGTCGGCCAAAATTGAAACGTGTCAATTTTTTTTGACCACGCGTTCTTTCATCATTCGTAGGGGCAACTATTGACACCCTATTTTGGCTCTCCACATCTTTGATTAATTATTTAAGTTTTTGAAATTTTAGATAAAATAAAATAAATATTTAAATGTTCAAAAATATTTTTCTTACTATTTTGAATAATATTTTTTCATTTGAAAAAAATATATTATATAATTTCTAGTGATTTTGAATATTAAAAATGTTCACAAAAGAAATCAATTTTTATATACTCTTCATATCAAAAAGAAGTATTTTATTTAAGTACGTATTTTAGATTAATGATTTTAAGTCAAATATAAATACTAAAATGACCCCTTTCGCAAATAAATATTGTATTATATTTAAGTACGCTTATTAAATTAATTGATTAATAATGCATCTTGATTTTTATTTATGTTTCAAGGATGAGATGATTTTTAGTTTAAATAATTTCAAAGTTTTACCAATTAATGCTATTTTATAAATGTGGATACAATTAAAAGGAATTTGATTTGTTCTAATTTCAACTTTATCCACAAATTTGAGCAATATCTGCATATATGTTGGATTTTTTATATATTTATTAATTACTCACTATTTATTTAATGCTTTCCCTCTTTTAATTCCATCCATCCAATCTTGATCAGACAGTCAAAATTCGTTGATTCGCCCATCTACCCATCAACTCGAATACCCAACCTGCCTAAACTACACAGAATCCCCCCAATCCTCCACCCAGAACGACGCCCAAGTAGACCCTTCATCTCCACCACTGTTCTTTCTCTTTCCTCTTTGTCAGAACACCAGTGACCCACCGCTGTCCTCCCTTTCGCCTACGGCACCAACAACCCCACGACCCCTTTCCTCCTCACCTCAGACCGGCGACCCCCTTTTTCTCCCAGATCCCTGCATACCCATCCCCTGTCAGACCAGTTGCTTCACCCTAAAATTTGCCGGATTTTCTGCTCACGCTATTATCACATCTCAAAAGCAAGTAAGTCCCCTCTCTGCCAAACTTGTTTAGATTTTCTTATCGTTTGCACTCAATCTATTGATCTTGGGTAGATTTATATGCACAAGTGATACTCAAACGTATCATTTTCGCCTTGTTTATCTAGCAATATGTATACATTTTCATGTAATTGGTAATAAAATGTGAATTTATACTAACCAACATGATTAACATTGTTTTGTAGGTAAAATGTGATTTTGAGGAGCTAAAATGCATGTTGGAACAATATCGGAGTTGGACTTGGATTCGAGCACGAAAAAGACATTGGACTGCACCAATTAAAGGGGCTCCGCGATGGAGCCGTGTCACGTTACCATCGCGGAGGCACTCTGCCTGGAGGGTGAAATAATAGTCAAATTCCAGTGGAGCCTCGCGACAGCTCCGTGGCACGGAGGCAAGCCTCCGCGTTGCATGCCGTGCCACGTTGAAGCTTTGTTCCCGGACCCCAAATTTCCAGTGAGGGTCCGCGTCCACGCCGTGTCACGGAGGCAGTGCTCCGCGACGCACTCCGTGACTCGTTGCTTGTTATTCCGGGAAAAATTCCCATTAGTATAAATAGAACACTTAGGCTTATTTTTCATAATTCACACTTGGTGGAGCAAGGATGTGGGTTACAGGCAGTTGAGGGACGAAAAGTTCAGGGTTTTTTCTCTCTTTCTTTCTTCTTTAACTCAATTATTTGTATGATTAACAATTTTTTTAGGATGATTAATCCACAAATGAGTGGCTAATTCCCTTCCTTGCTGAGGTTATGAACATTTGTGATGAATTTTGATTATTAATTATATGGTTTTTCATCTTCTTCTTCCATGTTGTTCTATTAACTCTTGTTTCTACTGCATTGGTGTGTGGCCGACATTAATGTACATCTAAAAAGTCCGATTCACTCGAGAGAGCACGAAATTGGAAAGTTGTGAATTAATAGGGTATTGTTCTTAACTTGATTTGGGAAAATTGAGTTTTGATGTGCTTTCCTGATAGAAATATACTTGAAAGCCGTATTAGTCAATTTAGGAACCGGAATTGTATTGCTAGGTCATGAATTGCATTTGATCACAGAAATGTAGACGGATAGTTTATGATTCTTAAGTGAGATTAAATACGAGAGTTTTAATCTCTAGGCTAATGTTCTTGGCTAGCAACTGGAAAAGAAGATTAACCAATGTATGATGATAATCAGTTCATTACATGTTCTTAACCTTGGCATGCTCATATCCATAGTTTAAATTCAAAGTAAATAATTGTTAGTAGTTTTAGTACATAATTTATAAAACAAACTTTTCAATTGTTGGTTACGTTGTTGTTAGCATCTTTAGAAGTGAGATAGAATATAGTATACTTAAGCAATTTTACTTATCCAGAGTCTTCTTGGATCGATACTTGGCTTACTTAAGCCACTTACTACTTGTTTGACCACGTGCACTTGCGTGTCGGTTTTTAACCCCTACCAAAGCACCGAGCAAGTTTTTGAAAGTGATCTTGGGCAGATTTATATGCCCAAGTGATACTCAAACGTATCATTTTCGCCTTGCTTATCGGGCAATGTGTATACATTTTTATGTAATTGGTAATAAAATGTGAATTTATACTAACCAACATGATTAGCATTGTTTTGTAGGTAAAATGTGATTTTGAGGAGCTAAAATGCATGTTGGAACAATATCGGAGTTGGACTTGGATTCGAGAACGAAAAAGGCATTGGACTGCACCAATTAAAGGGGCTCCGCGATGGAGCCGTGTCACGCTACCATCGCGGAGGCACTCTGCCTGGAGGGTGAAATATTAGTCAAATTCCAGTGGAGCCTCGCGACAGCTCCGTGGCACGGAGGCAAGCATCCGCGTTGCATGCCGTGCCACGTTGAAGCTTTATTCCCGGACCCCAAATTTCCAGTGAGGGTCCGCGTCCACGCCGTGTCACGGAGGCAGTGCTCCGCGATGCACTCCGTGACACGTTGCTTGTTATTTCGGGAAAAATTCCCATTAGTATAAATAGAACACTTAGGCTTATTTTTCATAATTCAGACTTGGTGGAGCAAGGACGTGGGTTACAGGCAGTTGAGGGACGAAAAGTTCAGGGTTTTTTCTCTCTTTCTTTCTTCTTTAACTCAATTGTTTGTATGATTAACACTTGTTTTAGGATGATTAATCCACAAATGAGTGGCTAATTCACTTCCCTGCTGAGGTTATGAACATTTGTGATGAATTTTGATTATTAATTATATGGTTTTTCATTTTCTTCTTCCATGTTGTTCTATTAATTCTTGTTTCTACTGCATTGGTGTGTGACCGACATTAATGTACATCTAAAAAGTTCGATTTCACTCGAAAGAGCACGAAATTGGAAAGTTGTGAATTAATAAGGTATTGTTCTTAACTTGATTTGGGAAAATTGAGTTTTGATGTGCTTTCCTGATAGAAATATACTTGAAAGCCGTATTAGTCAATTTAGGAACCGAAATTGTATTGCTAGGTCATGAATTGCATTTGATCACAGAAATGTAGATGGATGGTTTATGATTCTTAAGTGAGATTAAATACGAGAGTTTTAATCTCTAGGCTAATGTTCTTGGCTAGCAACTGGAAAAGAAGATTAACCAATGTATGATGATAATCATTTCATTACATGTTCTTAACCTTGGCATGCTCATATCCATAGTTTAAATTCAAAGTAAATAATTGTTAGTAGTTTTAGTACATAATTTATAAAACAAACTTTTCAATTGTTGGTTACGTTGTTGTTAGCATCTTTAGAAGTGAGATAGAATATAGTATACTTAAGCAATTTTTACTTATCCAGAGTCTCCTTGGATCGATACTTGGCTTATTTAAGCCACTTACTACTTGTTTGACCACGTGCACTTGCGTGTCGGTTTTTAACCCCTACCAAAGCACCGAGCAAGTTTTTGGCGCCGTTGCCGGGGAGACTAGGCAATTGGTGAAATTGTATTAAGTGTAAATTTACTGTATTTTTATTTTATTTTCTTAAGTGTTGACAACTTGGTCTTAGCCTGTATTTTGCAGACTTGATTTCTGTGAACACAGGCAAGAGACAAAGAGCTGGTGGAATCTTATATAGAGCCTGAACGTATATTTCATAGTAAACGCAGAGAAGCTCTACAAAAGAAGCTGCAGTTGCTCAGACAGACTATTATGGAGCAACAAAATCCACCGGTTGTGAGGGCAGTGTTAGTGCCCGAAGAAGCAGCAGCAAGGCCGGTTCGCGAGGTGGCAATCCCACATGCCAACAATGTTACATCAAGTATCCGCAAACCAGAGCCTGGAGGGAGATTTGAACTCAAGCAAAATATGGTGCAACTATTGTACACAAGCGGGCAATTTACCAGTCTCCCTCATGAAGACCCACAACAGCATCTCCAAAACTTTTTGGAGATAAGTGACACTTATATACCCGCTGGAGTGTCACCTGATTTTGTTCGGCTCACATTATTTCCGTTCTCATTACTTGGTGAAGCCAAGAGGTGGTTAAAAGCTGAGCCACCAAATTCTATTTCAACGTGGGATGATCTAGCACGAAAGTTCTTGATAAGATTTTTTCCCTCTGGTAAAACAGCCAGACTTAGAAGTCAAATTCTAAGTTTCAAACAGAGGGAGGGGGAAAATTTGTATCAAGCCTGGGAAAGATTTAAATCCATGTTGCGGGACTGTCCTCATCATCATCCGTCCAATGAGGTGTTGGTACACACATTTATTGAGGGTTTGGAACCCCATACTAAAATTTTGCTAGACTCAGCAGCTGGAGGGGCAAGCGCTGGAAAAGACTTATGAGGAGCTGTACACTTTGCTAAACTGGATTTCACAGGGCAATCCAGAATGGAATGCTGATTCATCACGAGGTGGAGCAAGGAAAGCAGCAGGAGTGCTTGAAGTGGATGGATTTACAGCTATCGCTGCACAGATAGCTGCCTTGTAGAATCAATTGAACAACCACTTCAGCAACATGAATTTGAACCAGCCTTCAGCTTCAGTCAATGCGGTCCAGCAAATGTGGTGTGAAGTGTGTGGAAGCAGTGAGCACTCAGCTGAGTGCTGTGGAGCAAACCCAGATTCGGTTAACTTTGTGGGCAATGCACAAAGAAATCAGCAGCAGTTTGGTAGCGGCTACAACTCAAATTGGAGGAACCATCCAAATTTTTCATGGGGTAGCAACAACCAACAAGTCCAAAGTTTGGGTCAGGGTATGCAAAGAAATCAAGGAGGGCAACAGAACTACCAATCTCAATTCAGAAATCACAATGCCCCTCCTCCACCACCATCACCCAGTATTGAGGAGATGTTCAAGACCATGATCGCTAACCAGACGCAATTGCAGGCTGACTATGTTAAATTGGCAGCTGAAGTGAAAAATAATCAGTTAGCGACCAAGGCTCTTGAGTATCAATTTGGGCAATTTGCTAGTGCCCAAAATACAAGGCCCAGAGGAGGACTACCTAGCGACATGGATCCTAATCCGAAGCAGGTCAATGCAGTGACCACAAGGAGTGGGTTGCAGCTGAAGGAGGTGGAACCAGAAAGACCACCTCAAAAGTCAGGAGCAGCAGAAGTTGAGGGGGAGCAAAGTGCGGAAAGGGGGAAGACCAAAGAAGCTGAATCAGAAAGACCTCCACCCCCGTTCCCTTAATGACTCAAGAAACACAAGGAGGAGGCATGTTTCAAGAAATTCATGGAGGTGCTTAAACAGGTACATGTTAATTTACCTCTTGTTGATGTCTTGCAGGGAGTGCCTAAATATGCCAAATACATTAAAGACATTGTGGCCAACAAAAGTCGTTTGACCGAGTATGCCACGGTGGCTTTGACGGAGGAATGCACTTCCCGGATCCAAAATAGACTGCCCACGAAGCTAAAAGACCCTGGAAGTTTTACTATCCAGCTGACTATTGGGCAGAGTATCCGAGCTCGTGGATTGTGTGACTTGGGGGCGAGCAAAAATCTGATGCCATCTTCGGTATTCAGAAAGTTGGGTCTAGGGAGTCCTAGACCTACAACCGTAATCTTGCAGTTGGCAGACCGATCCTTAGCTAGGCCGGATGGCATTGTTGAGGATGTGCTTGTGCAAGTAGGCTCCCTAATTTTTCTGGTAGATTTTATTGTTCTGGATTTTGAACCAGACGCGAAAGTCCCATTTATTTTGGGACGACCCTTCTTGGCAACCGGGAAAGCATTAATCGATGTAGCTGCGGGTCAACTTACAATGCGAGCAAACGACAAGGTAGAGGTATTTGATGTGTTAAAAGCCATGAAGCTGCCAGCTATAAATGAGGAGCTTTCGGAAATTAATGTGGTTGAACATGAAGAAATTAGGCAGATTGTTGAATCTCAAGACCCATTGGAGAGAGCGTTGACACACTCTGAACATTTTGGGGATAGAGAGGCGTGTGGAATGGTTCAATTGTTGAATGGAGCACAGAATCATCCGAGGAGACAGGAATTTCAATCATTGATGAGATCTCTAGAGCCTTTGCCGAAACCATCCGTTGAGGAGGCACCGAAGCTGGAGCTGAAAAAATTGCCTCCCCATTTAATATATATCTTTTTGGGGGAGGGGGAGACGTTACCAGTTATCATTTCTGCAGACTTGACGGAGGCACAGGAAAAAGCAGCGTTAGGGGTCCTCAGAAAGAGGAAGAAGGCAATGGGTTGGCAGATGTTAGACATTCAGGGTATCAATCCAGCTTTCTGCACACACAGGATATTCATGGAGACAGGAGCCAAACCAACCGTTCAGCCGCAGCGGAGACTTAATCCAACAATGAAGGATGTGGTAAAGAAAGAAATAATCAAGTGGCTTGATGCAGGGGTGGTCTACCCAATTTCAGACAGTGAATGGGTTAGCCCCGTTCAATGTGTTCCAAAGAAAGGGGGGATGACTGTAGTTCCCAACGAGAAAAATGAGTTGATCCCTATTCGAACTGTCACAGGCTGGCGGATTTGTATGGACTACAGAAAGTTAAACGAAGCCACTAGGAAAGATCATTACCCCATCCCTTTTATTGATCAAATACTGGATCGGTTGGCAGGACAGGAATATTATTGCTTCCTGGATGGGTACTCTGGTTATAACCAAATAGCCATAGCTCCGGAGGATCAAGAGAAGACTACTTTCACCTGTCCGTATGGGACATATGCTTTCAGGCGAATGCCGTTTGGGTTATGCAATGCACCCGCCACATTCCAGAGATGCATTATGGCTATTTTCCATGACATGGTGGAGGATTTTGTTGAGGTATTTATGGATGATTTTTCTATTTTCGGTAATTCGTTTGCTACTTGTTTGCAGAATCTACAGGGTGCTGGCCCGCTGTGAGGAATCCAACCTTGTGTTGAACTGGGAGAAATGCCACTTCTTAGTGAAGGAGGGTATTTTCCTTGGCCACAAAGTATCTAAAAAGGGGTTGGAAGTCGATCGTGCTAAGATCGAGGTTATTGAAAAGTTGCCACCACCAGTGTCAGTGAAAGGTGTGCGCAGTTTTATTGGGCATGCAGGATTCTACAGGCGATTCATCAAAAACTTCTCCAACATTTCTAGACCGCTATGCAGATTGCTAGAAAAAGAGGTAAAGTTCGAGTTGAACGATGAGTGTGTTACAGCATTCAAAAAGTTGAAGCAGAAATTGATAGAAGCACCTATACTTACCTCTCCTGACTGAGAACAACCATTTGAGCTGATGTGTGATGCCAGTGATGTGGCTGTGGGAGTTGTATTGGGGCAAAGAAAAAATAGAATTTTCCATTCTATTTATTATGCAAGCAAAACACTGAATACGGCCCAAAGAAATCTTATTGTTGCAGGAGTTCGACCTTGAGATCAGAGACAGAAAGGGGAGCGAGAACCAAGTAGCAGATCACCTATCACGACTGGAAAGTCGGTCGCATGTGATGGAAAGTGATAACATAAATGAAGAGTTCCCCGATGAGCAACTCTTGGCAGTTGGAGAAGCTGAAGTTCCCTGGTATGCAGACATAGTCAACTTACTAGTGAGCGGAGTATATCCACCTGAGGCAACAGACCAGCAAAGAAGGAAATTGCGGCATGATAGCTGGCACTATGTTTGGGATGAACCATATTTATTCAAACAGGGACCAGATCAGGTAATGAGAAGGTGCATCCCAGAGAGTCAGATTGCAGAGGTATTGAGGGGCTGCCATTCTTCATTGTATGGAGGGCATCACGGGGGTGAGAGAACAGCACACAAGGTTCTACAGTCAGGTTTCTTTTGGCCAACACTGTTCAGAGACTCTATGGCGTATGTCAAAATGTGTGATAGATGTCAGCGTACAGGATCAATTGGCAGAAGACAAGAGATGCCGCTGCATAATATACTGGAAGTTGAGCCCTTTGATGTATGGGGCATTGACTTCATGGGTCCATTCCCACCGTCATTTGGTAATCGTTACATCTTGGTGGCTGTAGATTATGTATCAAAATGGGTGGAAGCAATAGCTTGCCCCAGGAATGACAACAAGGTAGTAACGAAGTTTGTGAAAAAACACATCCTCACAAGGTTCGGGACACCCCGAGCCATTATCAGTGATGGAGGGGCTCATTTTGTCAATGCAAGTTTCAAGAAATTACTAGCCAAGTATGGGGTGCGCCATAAAGTGGCAACAACATACCACCCCCAAACTAGTGGGCAAGTAGAGGTGTCAAATAGAGAAGTGAAGCAGATTCTTCAGAAAACGGTGAATACACAATGAAATGATTGGTCCAGCAAACTTGATGATGCGTTGTGGGCTTACAGAACTGCTTACAAGACACCAATTGGAACTTCACCATACCGATTGGTCTATGGCAAAGCATGTCATCTTCCGGTGGAGTTAGAGCACCGAGCCTTCTGGGCTGTCAGAAAGCTAAATATGGATTTAGAGCTGGCGGGCAAAAAGAGACTAATGCAGCTCAGTGAACTTGATGAGTTCCGCTGGCATGCCTATGAGAGTACCAAGTACTACAAGGAAAGAACCAAAAGATGGCATGATAAGCATGTGGTGCATCGCATATTCGAGCCGGGGCAGAAAGTTTTGCTCTTCAATTCGAGATTGAAGTTGTTTCCTGGAAAGCTGAGGTCTAAATGGTCGGGACCATTTGAAGTGGTAAGAATGACCCCTCACGGGGCTGTAGAATTGTGGCAAGAAGATCGGAGTGCCACGTTCTTAGTAAATGGGCAGAGGTGTAAGCACTACTGGGGGGAGGACAATGATCGTGAGAAATCGTTCATCACCCTAGCGGACAATTGAGCATAAAGGACGTCGAGCCGCGACGGTAAATCAGGCGCTGCATGGGAGGCAACCCGTGAAATTTTTTTTTCCCTTCATTTTGTAAAGTGTAAATAGATTTTATTTTATTTTTCTTTTTCTTGATTTAGTACAAAATTTTTGTGTTAGTTAGTATTTTTATTTTAGTTAGCTGAAACCTATTAATCTAACCAATTTTGTTTAGTGAGATGATTTTCAGGTGAAACGGAGAAAAATGTGCACGGAATCGTGAAGGAAAAGGTGAGGTATGAAAAAATTAATAAAATGCAGAGACAGTGAGCTGGGGCGATAGCTCCGTGTCACGGAGGAGGACCTCCGCGTTACCCTCCGTGACACGTTGAGGTTCAATCTGGAATTTTTAGAAAAATTCCAGTAAGCTATCGCGATGGCTCCGTGTCACGGAGGCAGTGCACCGCGATGCACTCCGTGACACATTGCCATATAAATTGTGACGGGTCACACCGGGTTGCCGGGTGACCCGCGTGTTTTCTTCATTTTAAACTCCCTATTTTGCCCCTTTTTCCATTATTCTTACATTCCTCCGCGACCAAACTCCCTAAATTCCTTTCCCCATCAACGTGCCACGGTATAAAGCAAAGAATTATCAAGTTTTCTTTGGTTCTTCAACTACGAGGTATGTTTTCCGATTATCTCTCAAGTTTTTGTCAATTTTATTCGAATTTAAGCATGGGAGGTGAACTAAATCACCCTAAGTCGAAATTTAGCATGAATTTGAGTTATTCCTTGATTGATAAATGTTCGGAATGTTGTAATGAGTGTTTGAACTTGTCGATTGCATGAATTATTCGAATTTGCTTGCGAAATTCAATTCTAGGGCTTGGTTGTTGGAATCGAAATCGGTAACTTGTTAAATTTGTGAATTATATGCCGGGTTGTATGTATTGAATGAGATATGTCATTGTAGAATATTGTTTGAATGTAATAGACGACGAATTCTCAGGTTTTTGGGAAAATGTTGAAAATTGTTAAAATTGGGTTGGTTGTATAGGTTCATGTATATAGAATTTTTGTTGTTGTTTTTGTTTCGTTGTTTTTAGTTGCTAAGTGCGATGGTTGAATTGCTAGCGATGGTAGTGATTGGGATTAGCTGTATGAAGTCTGAGTAGTACGCTAAAGTTATACCGTCGAATTTTTCTTTGCGAACGCACTAAGCATGAATTGTATAGTTGTTTGTTTGTGGTGTAAATAAAGTGATTCTTGCCGTAGTATCGTAAATGTAGCTAAGGACTAAGTGTGGGGTAAACTTAGCTGAACCCGACCTTAGCCGAAGTTAATATTCATTTAGCTTGACATTGTGCTTGTTAATTTGTGTTGACAGGTAAAATGGCAAGTAGGCAGGATAAGGGTAAAGGTGCATCAACTTCAGGAACCGGGAGAAATAGACTTAGACTGGGCACAGCAGTCCCAGCTGCACCAGCAGTTTCACGCGGCCAACGCCGCCAATACGGAACTAGATGGGTAACTGATGAGGGGAAGAAGTGGTACGCCAAACACAAGGAAAACAAATACTTCCCCGAGGAGCATATTGCACGGGAACCATTAGCACAGGAGTTCCCCCGCATAGTGCAAAGGATCGAGGCAGCTGGGCTCAGCTTCATATTTTAGGAGCCCAAGGAATGCAACCTACATCTAGTCCGGGAGTTCTATGCTAATTGGAACCCGGCAATCAGAAGCCACACAATCAAGATCAGAGGGCAGATAGTCACTCTGGAACCCCAGCAGCTAAATGCCATCATCGGAGCGCGGGACACAGACGCCCACGTTCTCCACCAGCTGAACATCACCCCACCATATGCCGATATCAGATGCACACTGTGTGGGGCTCGATCCACAGCCAGATGGAGAAGACATAAGGAAAGGGGTTACCACCAGACTCTGCCGTATTCTCAAATGAACAGGGAGGCTAGAATATGGCTGAAGATAGTCTGTTCGTGCCTAATACCGGGGGTGCACATGACTGATGTGACCCGGGATCCTGTTTGCCTGGTGTATGCCCTGATGAAAGGGCTGGAGATTAATGTTGGGGCGGTCATCATATCCGCCATGAAGAGAGCCCGACTACACCAGGGCCACAGGTATGGGTTCAGGGGACTAATCACCACCTTTCTCCGGGGCATCGACGTCGAGGAAGAGGGTTTGGACTACATCCCGCAGTTGGAGCGGAGGGCCCTTGACGTGAACAAAACTAAGGCCCCCGACACCACACACGGGCCAGTGTTGACACTTGGCGAGCGACATGCTCGTGACGACCAGTACATGGCACGGATGTTTGGAATGCAAATGCTCCAGCTTCGAATCGGTGGGAGACTAGCCACGGAGGAGGAGCTATGGCAGCTCGAGCTGGATTACCCATTTGGCAAAAACGCCAGGGCTCTATGCCGAGTGGGGCCAGCCTTTGTAGAGCCCACTGACGATGATGTCCCCATAGACGCGGAGACACGTCGGGAGGACTCCGATGTGGAGTCCGAGGACGACGATGGAGGTGACTCGGACATGGGCGATGAGGCAGCAGCACCTGATGAAGAAGTTGAATACTTTGACTGATCAGGGAGTTCCACCACCCAAAATTTTGTGATTTTTAATTTTTGTGAACACTGGGGACAGTGTTCGATTTAAGTGTGGGGTGGGGAGTAGTTAGGTGCTGGGGCTGGGCTGGTTTGCTTTTATGCTTTCCTCTGTTTTGTATGTATGTTTCCCTGTGTTTGTGAATTGCAAACTATTCTGTAGCTGTACATATTTGTGGTATTGATGTGTGTTGTGGAATGTTGTTGTTGCCAGCTAAGTCTGTAAAATTTTTTGTAAATATTCTCTTATTTTTTTTTCTATCGAAATGATCGATAAAAATTTTTGTAAATATTCTCTTATTTTTTTCTATCGAAATGATCGGTGTGTTGCAAAATTTTTCAATTTTTATTTTTTTGGGTTTCTCGGAGTTTGTTTTCGGTTCTTTTACCGAGAATAGTCCCATTGAACCGACGTCATAGTTAGTGACCGTTTCCTATGATGGATGGATGACGACCGTCTTAAAGGAAATGTAGTCGGTAGGAGTAGTGATTTTAATTTATTTTCAGTTTTTTTCTTTGGTGGATTGCATCACGGAACCTGTAGTTACTATATAGTTGTGAAATGTTGGTTGCGTGTTGTAACTGATATTCAAAATGTAAAAGTGATTCGTATGAAAGCATGCAATTTTGTAAATATGTTGAGATACCTATGCTGTAGAATTTGATTCGGTGTGATTGAGGCTTAATTTTTGAATTCATGTAATTGGCTAATTAAAGAGTCTGTGATTGCATCTTGAATCGAGCATGTGCATAAAGTGTGAAGTGAGGTATTGTTATTCCATGCTATTGTGAAGTGTCTAGAACTTGCCTGGTGTGTGTACAAAACGAAATGAAGGAGGTGTAGTGTTGGAAATGCTGTAGGCATTTCTTTGTTCTAACCGAGAGTTTCTAGTTTTTTTCTTGTCATACTCCCCTTTTTTATGTGATTGTATACCCTAGTCAGCCCGTTGAGCCTTTAGCCTATTATTTCTTTATTTTGTCCAAAAATGTATAAACTGAGCTTAATTCTTTCTTTTCATTAGCCGTAAAGTCTATACAAAACTCTTAAGCGCTTAAGAAGAACAAAAATTTTCCCAAAGTGTCAAAGAGTGAGAAGGGTGAAAAGAAAAAGAAAAGCAGTGTGAGGAGAGAAAATAAAAGGTTGAAGGTGCACTTGCTATAATTAAATGATAATGAAGGTGCATGAAAAACCTTTATTTTTGTGTCAAGTGTGCTTGATGAAATGGGCCAGACGAAAGTAAATCATCATGAATGGGATGATAAAAAAAAAAAAGAAAAGAGAGAAACAATGTCCATGAGTTGATGGGAATGTGTTGAAAAAGGCGCTTAATGATGCTAGTGGCTATTATTGGCTAATCCAATATGTACTAGTTCCATGGCTTCCATTACAACCCATTAAAGTCCTACGTGACCTTACATTGCATTTCTTTATATTAGTGGAGTAATACACTAAGGGCAAGCTTATGGGTCATGACATGATGCATGTGAATTCTTTTGGGAGAGAGAGTGAAATTAATTTTTACATGCCCCTACTTGAATGTTTGTGTGTCACATGAGCACAAAGGGGAAGATTCTCTTGAGTTGTGAGGGCACATGCTTGATGAAAGATTGATTTTCTTGTCGGATATCTTGATTAGCTGATTTGCATGAGTTTGCCGATATCGAGAGTCTATTCTTAAAGTCTAGGAAGTCTTGATGTATTAAAGGTCATTGCATTGTTAAGACCATGCATGTTTTCTTGATGATTTGCAATATTGAATGATCGGTATGACCGTAGCTCAAATTGTCGCACCATAGTGGCTATGGTTGGGATGTAATTTGCATGAATTGTGTGTTTGTTGTTCGAGGGCGAACAAGGATTTAAGTGTGGGGTAAGTGATCTTGGGCAGATTTATATGCCCAAGTGATACTCAAACGTATCATTTTCGCCTTGTTTATCTAGCAATATGTATACATTTTCATGTAATTGGTAATAAAATGTGAATTTATACTAACCAACATGATTAGCATTGTTTTGTAGGTAAAATGTGATTTTGAGGAGCTAAAATGCATGTTGGAACAATATCGGAGTTGGACTTGGATTCGAGCACGAAAAAGGCATTGGACTGCACCAATTAAAGGGGCTCCGCGATGGAGCCGTGTCACGCTACCATCGCGGAGGCACTCTGCCTGGAGGGTGAAATATTAGTCAAATTCTAGTGGAGCCTCGCGACAGCTCCGTGGCACGGAGGCAAGCCTCCGCGTTGCATGCCGTGCCACGTTGAAGCTTTATTCCCGGACCCCAAATTTCCAGTGAGGGTCCGCGTCCACGCCGTGTCACGGAGGCAGTGCTCCGCGATGCACTCCGTGACACGTTGCTTGTTTTTCCGGGAAAAATTCCCATTACTATAAATAGAACACTTAGGCTTATTTTTCATAATTCAGACTTGGTGGAGCAAGGACGTGGGTTACAGGCAGTTGAGGGACGAAAAGTTCAGGGTTTTTTCTCTCTTTCTTTCTTCTTTAACTCAATTGTTTGTATGATTAACACTTGTTTTAGGATGATTAATCCACAAATGAGTGGCTAATTCCCTTCTTTGCTGAGGTTATGAACATTTGTGATGAATTTTGATTATTAATTATATGGTTTTTCATCTTCTTCTTCCATGTTGTTCTATTAATTCTTGTTTCTACTGCATTGGCGTGTGGCCGACATTAATGTACATCTAAAAAGTCCGATTTCACTCGAGAGAGCACGAAATTGGAAAGTTGTGAATTAATAGGGTATTGTTCTTAACTTGATTTGGAAATATTGAGTTTTGATGTGCTTTCCTGATAGAAATATACTTGAAAGCCGTATTAGTCAATTTAGGAACCGGAATTGTATTGCTAGGTCATGAATTGCATTTGATCACAGAAATGTAGACGGATGGTTTATGATTCTTAAGTGAGATTAAATACGAGAGTTTTAATCTCTAGGCTAATGTTCTTGGCTAGCAACTGGAAAAGAAGATTAACCAATGTATGATGATAATCAGTTCATTACATGTTCTTAACCTTGGCATGCTCATATCCATAGTTTAAATTCAAAGTAAATAATTGTTAGTAGTTTTAGTACATAATTTATAAAACAAACTTTTCAATTGTTGGTTACGTTGTTGTTAGCATCTTTAGAAGTGAGATAGAATATAGTATACTTAAGCAATTTTTACTTATCCAGAGTCTCCTTGGATCGATACTTGGCTTATTTAAGCCACTTACTACTTGTTTGACCACGTGCACTTGCGTGTCGGTTTTTAACCCCTACCAAAGCACCGAGCATCTATCTCTTCAAATTTGAATTCTCAACTTTCATTGATAATTTTTCCCTCAATTTTGTCTATAAATATGGGGACTTCTTCAACTTTTGAGTGGATCAGGAGAGATAGAGAAGAAAATAGAGTGAGGGAATAGGATGTTGAAGCAGATAGATAATTAGAGGCAGAGAGTAGCGGTCTGGAGAGATTAAAAAAAAGAAATGCACAAACATCTTTAAGAAAATCAAGCAAGCACACACATGCAACAACAAAATTGAGAAACAGAGAGTGATACACTTAGAAACTTAAAAAAAGATCACGGCCGCACACAGAAAGATAGATACATATACACAAACGAATAAGGTAGAATTAGTTCATCTGCTTTCTCATATTTCTTCGTGCGTTAGTTTACTTTATTCGTGTACTAAATGTACCTTCGCACTGCTTTTTCTTTGCTTGTCTAGGAGTTGGAGTCACTAGCCTAAAACTTAACCTCGATAGCCTCACTCACTACACATCGCAAGGTAATATTCATTCCATCTTATTGCATTATATTTAGCATTTATAATCTATTGATTGCTTTTGGGAGGATTTTATTGTTTTGATCGATTGATTTGGAATTCAAAATATGTGAAAGCTAATCATTTCAAGCGGTTCGATTTATCTATTTTCTATTGTATGTTTGTAGTTTTTTTTACAACCTTGAGTTAGCTACCTTGAATTAGCTCAAAATAATTTTATGAAGTTTATTGTGACTTTGATTCGATTGTCTGAATATAATAATAGGTGCATAGATATATTTTTGATTTATTGTGTGTTTACAACTTATCTTCTAGCCTATTTAGTTAGCATGTAAAAGGCTCCAAAAGGGTTGAACCTTGGACTATGATTATATTATTTATTGTGAGTGTTAATAGAATATTGACCTTGGAGAGTGACCATTTGCTTTTATCCTTGAGAAGTTTGGATCTTGTTCAAGTTATTCCTATTCCTAAAATTGTCCAAGGGTTGCAATCCTTTTTTTAGTTGGAAAATACTTGTGTTTTAAAGAGTAAGTCATAGCCTAACTATAATAAATGATGAACTAGAACTAGAATTAATGAAAGTAGCTGCTATTTCTTGTCAAAATATTTTATTTGTTTGAAAAAATATGTTACCCTTCTTTAAAGTGCTTGTAAGATTCATGTTATCAGAATGCTCATGTATTAAATGTTTATATGCGTTGAAATGATTCTTTTAGTCAAAATGATAATAAAGGATATGAGTTATTTTATTTTAAGTGTGTAGTCTCTTTATTCCATTTGTTTGTTGTAAGTTTTGGGGTTTCAATGATTATGCCTTCACATTGATTTAGTTTCTAGTTGCAAGTCATTTCCTCCCTTGAAACAAATGTGACTTATGTAAAGTATTGAAAGGACTACTTTATTTGTTTGAGACTTGAGTTTTTGAATCTATCTTATAGTATGCCTGATATTTTGACTAACTTTTAGAAAAAATAAAAGTAACTAGAGAAGATATTGTCACGACCCAATTTAGGACCGTGACCGGCGCTAAGGGATAGAATCGAAAAGCAAGCCTTATCGGAATTCTATAGAAAATCGAGCAGAGTTTTCCCTATTTTTGGGCCTATCCAAAAGTTTACCTGTCTCAGAAATCACTAACACAACAACCCAAATCGCCTAACAGGCCATATTATTCATCAACAGTCTAATCAAAATGCAATAAATACTAAATTTATCTCCAAATACAGAAATAAATCTAATACTAGTCTCGAGTTTATAATAACGAAATAATACTCATGACTCTAATGAAATGACTATGGAGCCACTCTAAGAGTTCAAAAGGAGAGAGACCATAACAAATAAGTAAACTTCTTGCCCATGCGAAACAATGCAGGGCTCACCAGAAACTGTCAACTCGTATGCTCTAGTTAATAAAATCCTTACCAACATCACCTGCAGTCTCTGAAAAAAATAGCAGGGAGTGAGTCACTAGCTCAGTGAGTAGTAACACTTAACCACAATCATTTTTATTGGGGACAAGTAAAAAAACATGCTAGTAAGATAATAAGAAAATATCACGAAATAAAATGTCCTTTGAGAAACGGTAACAATAATCGCTTTTATCTGTTTCATGTAAGCATAAATTAATTAACCATTTAATAGTAAAATTCATAAATATTATCATATCAAATCTGATGTGTTGGGAGGTTTCCAAGGATGAATCATGTAATCGGTGTGGCTCCCTACTTGAGAGATAGTCAATAACTATATGCTAGTTCTATCTTCCCACTAGCGAGGGTTGTAACAGTAATCTGTAAATACATGGTGCACCAGGTCTAACAAACCCGCCATTAGCTACGAGATCCATCAAAGTCTACTCCCATTTATACTTTTCTTTGTAAAAAAAATAAATACTCGTATAAAATATTTTTAGCATAGTATAGGACATTTAAATTCTCATCAAATCATATGCTTTCATTTTGGTAATGGAAATCATATCTTAAATAATAATAAAATACATCTAGTAATAGTGAGAACTTCAAACGTATCTATAAATATCTCCAATATATGTTTCGATATCATATCAAGTAAAAGACTTGTACCATATGCAATTTTAAAGCATTATGTAAATCAATTTACTTTTAAAATCATATATAAATCATGCAAGTTATGAAAACACAATTTGTAGTAAGGTTGCTACTCACCTCTCGATGCCAACTAATCAAAGCTTGACTCTCTATCGATCCAAATTGCTCAATTCGTTCGTAAATCTATAAGTCAAACATAAGTTTCTTCATTACCATCCGCTAACTCCGTAATCCACTAAATTCAAATGATAAACGATCACGATTCTATTTGTCGAATATCTATTTTTCTTAAAGTATCAATATATATTAAAGCTACCGGTGTGTCTATTAAAATAATTCACCATAACTTTCTTTGTTCCCAATATCATAATTTAACTCTAATTTATTAACATCATGTGAAATAACCTACAAGTTTAATTAAAAAGATAGTACAATTGCAGTGCTATATGTCGCTTGTAAAACTTATTGACTATAATAGTCTCAATTAAATTATTTAGATATCTAATTTCTTGTACCCTATGTAATTCCAATGAAACATAGAGAGGAGATAAAGTCCTACTAGAATACTTAAGCTTGGATACAAACAATAGTTAGAATACTCCACAAGTATTTAAACATACCTCAATTTATTTTTGTTAGAATAAGTTTCAAAGCTTGCAGGAATATTTTTTTCCTCCTCTCTGTTCTTCTCCTGCGCCTACTTTCCCCTTTTTTTGGATTGTTTACGGCAGAAGCTCTGCTTCAGTGCCCTTATATTCTGTTTCTTTTCTTTTGTTTCCATCCAAAGAATTGAAATTGGATTTAGCCCATTTATATCTTCTTTATTTATTTTTTAACTAAATATTTTTTTAAAAGGGTATTACATTCTTCCCACCTTATGAAATTTGGTCCCCGAATTTAACACAAGTACATACTTATAGCCTCAAACAAGTGAGGGTACTTGACTCGCATATCATTTTCTGACTCCCAAGTAGCTTCTTCAATTGTATAGTTTCTCCATAAGACTTTCACAGATACATTTTCTTTTGCCCGCAACTTCCTTACTTGTCTGTCAATAATAGCCACTGGCTCCTCCTCATATGTCAAGTTCTCATCAAGTTGAGTACACAGGAGAAGTCAGATATACATTTTCTAGCATAGAAACATGGAACACTGGATGGATAAAAGACATCTCAGGAGGAAGTGCCAAATGATATGCTACTTCTCCTACTCGGTCAAGTATCTCATATGTTCCTATAAACCTCGAGCTTAATTTTCCCTTTTTCCCTAATATCATCACACATTTCTTAGGGGAGACTCGTAGAAAAACCTTGTCCCCAACTGTGAATACTAAACCTCTACTTCTCTTATCCATATAAGACTTTTGTCTGCTTTGAGCTATGAGCAACCTCTGTCTAATTAACTGGATCTCGTCAATAGCTTCTTGCACCAAGTACTGTCCCAATACATTTTCCTCTCCAACTTCAAACCATCCGATAGGAGAACGACATCGCCTACCATACAAGGCTTCATATGGGGCCATTTGAATACTTGATTGGAAGCTGTTGTTGTAGGCAAATTCAGCTAAGGGTAGATAATAATTCCAACTACCACCAAAATCAAGAATACAAGCTCTCAACATATCCTCCAAGATTTGTATAGTACATTCAGAGTGCCCGTCTATTTGTGGATGAAATGTGGTACTAAGATCTACTCGTGCACCCAATGCTTCTTAGAAGGATTTCCAAAAGCGTGAAGTGACTTGTGGTCCTCTATCAAAGATGATGGATACTGGAACTCCGTGAGTCGAATAACTTCATTCATAAATATTTGTGCATATCTCACTCCACCGTATGTAGTCTTTACCGGGAGGAAGTGTGCTGATTTTGTTAATTGGTCTACAATTACCCATACAGAGTCTTAATCTCTAAGGATTCATGGTATCCCAATCACAAAATCCATAGTAACTCTTTCCCATTTCCACTCTGAAATTTTGATCTGTTGTAGTAGTCTTGCGGGTTGCTGATGCTCAACTTTAACCTGTTGACAAGTCAAACAGCTAGAAACAAAGTTAGCAACATCTTTCTTTATACCTTCCCACCAGTAAAACTGCTTTAGGTCACGATACATTTTAGTGGAACCAGGGTGTATGGTGTATCTGGAGTTGTGAGCTTCCTCAAGAATAACTCGTCTCAGCCCATCTGCATCTGGTACACATAACCGATTACCTAGAATATCATCACATTCAACAGTCATCTTTTTTATTTTTACCAGTTAGGACCTCATCTCTGTATTTTCACAATTCCCATCCTCATATTGAGTGACCTTTATGCGCTCTACTAATGGAGATTTTGCTTGCATACAAGCCAACAATGTATCTGAAATTTTCATCCGAAATCTGACACCTATGCCTTCGAGTTTATGCATATCCTTCGCTAACAATCTCTTTTCAGGAGCTATGTGTGCCAAGCAGCCCGTAGATTTTCTACTCAATGCATCCGCCACCATATTAGCTTTTTCAGGATAATACAAAATAACACAATCATAATCCTTGAGTAGTTCCATCCACCGACGTTGCCGAAGATTTAGATCTCTCTGCTGGAAAATGTACTTTAAGCTCTTATGATCAGTATAACTCTCACAAGTTACGCCATATAAGTAATGCCTCCAAATCTTAAGAGAAAATACTACTGCAACCATCTCTAAATCATGTGTGGGATAGATTTGCTCATGCTTCTTCAACTGTCTCGAAGCATAGGCTATAATACAACCACCTTGAATAAGAACACATCCCAATCCCACTCTCGAAGCATCACAGAAAACCATGAATCCTTTAGAACCTGATGGTAAGGCTAATACTGGTGAAGTGGTCAAACATGTTTTGAGTTTTTGAAAACTCTGCTCACATTCCTCTGTCCACTGAAATTTCATATTTTTCTGCGTTAACTTGGTCAATGGGGCTTCTATTCTGGAGAAATCCTGCACAAAGCGCTTGTAATAACTTGCCAAGCCTAAAAAGGTAGGAATCTCTGTAGGTGAAGTAGGTCTTGGCCATTTCTATACAACTTCTGTCTTTTTAAGATCAACCATAATTCCATCCTTGGATACAACGTGCCCCAGAAATGCTACTGAGTCTAGCCAAAATTCGCACTTTGAGAACTTAGCATAAAGTTTATGTTCTCGCAATGTCTGCAACACAGTCCTCAAATGGTTCTCATGTTCTTCCTGGCTATGACAATATATGAGGATGTCATCAATAAACACTATCACAAACTTGTCTAGGAACGACTTGAACACCCTATTCATCAAGTCCATGAATGCAGCCGGAGCATTTGTCAATCCAAAAGGCATCACAAGAAACTCATAGTGCCCGTACCTAGTCTTGGAAATATCTTCTTCCCTTATCTTAAGTTAATGATAACCATACTGAAGATCAATCTTCAAAAAGTGGACAGCTCCCTGCAACTGATCAACTAGGTCATTTATACGAGGTAAAGGATACTTGTTACGTATTGTTACCTTATTTAGTTGCCTATAGTTGATGCACATTCTTAGAGGCTCATCTTCTTTATGAATAGTATCGGTGCACCCCATGGTGATACACTCGGTCTAATAAAGCTCTTATCTAGCAAGTCCTGCAACTATTGTTTTAGCTCCATCAGCTCCGTCGGTGCCATACAATATGGAGGTATAGATATTGGTAGTGTCTCAGGTGTTAAATCAATACTGAAATCTATCTCTCGCACCGGAGGTAACCTGGAAAATCCTTAGGAAATACATCAGAAAATTCTTTTACCATCGGTACCTTCTCCAAGCTAAGTATTTCCTCCCTAATATCCCTTACCATATCTAAGAGACCCATGCAACCTTTCTTCAGTAATCGTTGGGCCTCCATATGAGATATAACCTTACCAACCTTTGGAATTTGACCCCCTTTTAATACAAAAGTAGGCTCATTGGGTATCTCAAACTTGACTACTTTTGCATGGCAGTCGACTATATCATATCAAGGAGATAACCAATCCATTCCCATCAGCACATCAAAGTCAATCATATCAAGTACTATCAGGTCATCTAGAGTATTTCTGCCCTCTACTCGAATCTGACATTCTCAATACACATATTTAACTAACAGAGAATCTCCTGCGAGAGTAGCAACAAGAAAAGGATAATTTAACATCTCTAGTTGTCTATCAAACCTTAAAGAAAAGTACGAGGACACATAGGAGTGCGCAGATCCTAGATCAATCAAAGCAAGTGCGTCAAATGAACAAACTGAAAGAATACCTGTAACCACTACATTTGAGGCCCGAACATCTTGTTTAGTAAATGCAAAAGATCTCGCCTGGCCTCTACCAACATTTCACTGTCCTTGATTTCCAATTGCATGATCTCCAACACCTCGACATCTATTTCCTGTACCTGAAGTGTTACGAGTAGTCTGAGTAAGTGCAGCTAACTGGACAGAAGCTTGACTGGAATTCTTCGAGGTTAGGGGCAGTCCCTCAGGTGATGTCCAGTTGGCCACAACAAATACACCCTCCGATCAAGACACGACACTGGCCCAAATGTGCGCTACCGCATGTTTGCCAGGCTGGAGTAGTGGCATACATCTGTCCAAAACTACGATGTTCATATGATAATGACAGTCCCTTATTACCCTATCTGTGGTGTGGTCTATTTGTGGACTGTGATACCGAATCTCTCCCTGACTGGTGTACACTATTGATGTTATCCCTGATCTCCTGCTCTGTGATTTTCATTAAAACCGCAACTGAAAGATCCCCTTGTCTTGGCCTTCTTACGTACATCATTGGCTGCACGTTCCTCACATCCTTTATTTTCTATCTTTCTAGCAAGGTCAACTGCATCCGAGTAGGTTAAAGTCTTTATCTATGGAGCTACTGCACTGTATAGATGACCAACCAACCCATTAACAAACCTCTGAACCCCAGTAGCTTCATCAGCCACTAAGTAAGGAGCATATCTAGACAACTTACAAAATTGGTGTTATATGTTGACAAATCCATATCTGGAGTCTGGACCAATATCTCGAACTCCCTGGCATATTTCAGCCTCATACTGTCAGGAAGAAAGTGATCCATGAACAACTTGGTGAGTTCATCCCATGTCAATGGTTCTGCTCCTGCATGCCTTCCAGCAATATGATTTCATACCATGTATTAGCCATGTCCTCTAGTTTGTACGCTGCAAGTTCCATGGCTCTCTCACTAGCAAACCCTAGTGCTCGTAATGCCTTGAGTGTCCCATCCAAGAAACTCTGAGGATCAGCTGAACTACCAAAACCTGTGAATCGTGGTGACTTCAACTTCAGGAATTCTTGCAAAGATACCTCTTTATTCCCAAGAGTATAAGTCTGTGGGGTTTCCTGAGATGGTGCCTGTGTCTGAGCTGGTGTAGTGTTTTGCTATCCAATCCTTGATGTCTCGTGACTTTATGATACTTTCGATGCTTAAAACCAAGAAAATATGGAAATTAACACGTATAGGTAAAAATACTTAGTGATTCTTGAACAGGGGTTATGCATGTATTGTTTTTCCCTTCATTTTAATTATTTCTTAACGATTGCAAACATTGGAATTTGCCTTATTATTACTTACCGGATCAAGGGGGTGTTGAATGGAAAAAGGGATTAACAACGGAGATTTGAGGCTATCTGTCACGCCCCGCCTTGGGGGGTATGGCTGGTACCTGGTGCCCTACTGGGACCTGAACTACTAAACTGCTGAGCCTAAGCACTTTTGGTGCCTGGCTGGCTCTAACTCTGGATTCAACAAAACGACGGGCTATATAACGGCTGTAAATACAGCCTCCGGCCGACTAGGCCTATAGCCACCTGTACTATAACATCAGCTAACCAAAATCACATTCATATAGGGGAGCCTATGCGGACCGACAAGGCCACCATGTTGTCTAGTTATCTCTAAATCAAGAAAACAGGTGCTAAACCGCTACGTGACCGACAAGGTCACCACTACCAACTGAGTAAGGCCCCAAGATGACCATCATAACAAGCTAAAACATACACACGGCCTCACACGACCGGTATAACTAACCACAAGGTATACACAATCTGCAAGCCTCTAAGAATACTGATAATATGGTCGGGACAGGGCCCCGGCCTACCCATATTGTACAACAAAAGAAAAGGGATAAACCTCTAGCTATCTAGCTTTGGATGACTGGAGCTGATGACTCTGTGAGCTGGCTAGAATCACGAGGGATCGACTCCTCGTCTATGAGTACCTGCAGGCAAGTAATGCAGCGCCCCAAACGGGCGTCAGTACCGCTGGTACTGAGTATGTAAAACAACAACTGAAAAATATCTGAAAATAACAATACAACTGATGGAACTGAAATAGAAAGAAATAGACTGAAACTGACTAGAAATATGAATCTAAGATTGTTTTCAACTATGCTGGAAGGAGTAGGAGTCATACCTGGAAATGTATCGCTCTACTATCGATCTACTCGTATCTAGCGTAACATGGAATAACATAACATAACATAACATAGCATAGCACACACAAACCTTACCCGACCCCCATAAGCCGGGAGGTACAATCAACACGCAATTTGTACCCTTACCACGGTCGTCCCATCTCCTATAATAACTATAAGCATCCTGCCGATCCCCTAGGTATGCACTTGGGCTCGCTAAGCCCCTGACTATAACTGTACCTGAGTCTGGAGGACTCCTGAATCAACACCTCGGGCGTACCCGCTCGATGGGGGTGTATAAAAGCCGACCAAGGCAAAACATGGGGAAACCGACATCCCATCTTCGTCCCCTGGGGGACGGCATGCCACTCCGTAGAGCGACGTATCCTCGCCCTTCGACGGATGAGTCGATACAACTATTAACCCTGGGGCGTTCATGAATGCTAGGTAATTCAACCCCAAAACAATACAGTGGTCTCAACTAGTAATACCAACTGCATATACCACATGCTTAAACTAGTGACAATAATGTGTATGTATATACTGCATGCTAAAACTAATGATAGTGATATATATGAACTTAATACATGCTGAAACTGATAATGGTATATATACAATCTCCTGTCATACTGTGCTGAGTCTAATGTTGAACAAGATATAGTTTTTCTGCTGGGAATCATGTTGTATAACTAAGTTTCATAGTAACATGATTTCTAAACTTCATTTTAAGCTACCATTCTATTTCTAAAATGCCTTACAGGAGCTTATATTGCTTTACTAAGTTTCAACTGAACACAATAATATCCTAACATACTTTACTAAATCACATACTGGGCATGCTGTACTGTTTTAGTCACTTTCTACTAGAATTTATATCGTGCTAGTAAGTTTCACACTACACATGACATGGTGTTACTAATATCATATTAAAATGCATACTAAACATAATATGTGGTTTCTGAAACATTCTACTGGCTCTTAAACTATTTTACTATACCGGAACTACTAACTTGCCGAAGAAACTAGCTTTACATACCTCAATTGTCGGCTTCCGGCTAACTGGCGTAACTCGACCAATATTCAGCTATTTCTTCCAATTGTATTCATGTATATACCAATTAGAACTAAATACATGAATATTTTGGAAGAAGATAACACTTTTAATATATATATATATATAGCCAAAACTTTGACTTATCGAAATACGGCCAAAAACTCGCTATTTCTCGGAAGTCCAGAAGGGAGAAATACTCACTTTAGGGATAGGAGTATATTGACACTAATTTGGAGAAATTTCACTTACCTTAGATCGGCAGCAGGACGGTTCACCGACCGAATTTTGTGAAACTAAACCGTAGGAATGCTCCTTGCTGCTTAATGCCTCACTACCCACGTTTATTTCGAGTTTGGACCGCGTATAGTGGCGTAATTGGAAGGAAATTTCAAAGAAACCTTCGTGCCCTCTGTTCTTAGCTATGTTCTCTGTTATTTTCTGGAAATTTTAAGTTAAATGAAATAAAAACCGAAGTTTGGAGGCTTTTATACTTGGGGATGCACCTTACATCCATGGCACGTTGGCCATCGTGGAGGTGAGCCTCTGTGACATGCTGGGTGTCGCAGAGGTGAGCCTCCGTGACACTCTGGCCATCGCGGAGGAGGTCTGCCAGCCTCCTTTTGCGATGGTTCGACATGTCGCTTATCCGGTCTTTCCCCTGGCCTTTTCCTAGAATGTATGGCATTCTAAAACTCTTAACCAACATGCGAATAGGCCATCCACATGTCGAGGATTTACGGGGTGTAACATCCTCCCCCCCCCTTAAGAACATTCGTCCTCGAATGTAAACTTCTACCTGCAAGAAGTTCAACTTACTTGACTTATCTTAGAAAAATTTCGGCAGAGTCTCCCCTGTAATATGGACTATCTCAAAAACCTGAAATGCAGAAAAGTCCAATACAGGTACTCCACAGAATACTATAGCAATCATCATGTAAAAGACTAGAGTTGACTATCTTATTATACAAGTAATATAAGGCATCTCATATGATAACAATACTAACATACCTGTTGACTGACTATGTTTGAAACAAGTGAGGATATCTGACTTTCATATCTTCCTTTGCTTCCCAAGTTATTTCTTCTCGGTTCTTATTATGCCACAGTACCTTGACAGAAGCAACATCTTTGGTCCTCAACCTGCGAATCTGCCTGTCTAGTATGGCTACTGGAACCTCTTCATAAGCCAGCTCTTCCGTAACGTGGACATCCTGGACTGGGACAACTTTGGAGGGGTCCCCTATATACTTCTTCAACATAGACACGTGGAAAACTGGATGAACAAACTCTAATTCTGGAGGTAAGTTCAACTCATATGCTACTTGGCCTATTCTTCGACGAATCTGATAAGGCCCAACAAATCTCGGACTGAGTTTACCTTTCTTGCCGAATCTCATCACCCCTTTCATTGGAGATACCTTCAGAAATACCCAGTCATTCACATTAAATTTCAAGTCTCTGCGCCGCACATCAACATACGATTTCTGGCGGCTCTGTGCAGTCAGTAGGCGTTCTCTGATAAGCTTTACCTTCTCCTCTGACAGATGAATAATATCTGGCCCAATCAATGCTGACTCTCCTACCTCAAACTAGCCAACTAGCGATTTGCATTTTCGCGCATACAACGCCTCAAAGGGTGCCATCTAGATAGCTGAGTGATAACTATTGTTATAAGTAAACTCAATCAGTGGTAAATGCTCGTCCCAGCTACCTCCAAAGTCCAGCAGACACGCCCGTAGCATATCCTCGAGTGTCTGAATAGTGCGTTCCACCTGTCCATCCGTCTGAGGGTGGAATGTTGTGCTCAAATTAATCTGTGTTCCCAAACCTCTCTGAAACGACTGCCAAAATCTAGCTGTAAATTGTGCTCCTCTATCAGAGATAATAGATACTGGAACACCGTGTAATCTAACTATTTCTCTGATATACAATTCGTCGTAATCTTCGGCAAAGGAAGTAGCTTTTACTGGCAGGAAATGGGCTGATTTCGTCAGTCTATCAACAATTACCCAAATTGAATCATGTCTATGCTTGGTATGGGGCAATCCTGCTACAAAGTCCATGTTTACTGCTTCCCACTTCCAAAGAGGCACAGTTATGTCCTGAGTCAATCTGCCTGGTTTCTGGTGTTCCGCTTTTACATGCTGACAATTAGGACACTGGGCTACAAATTCTGCTATTACCCTCTTCATACCTGGCCACCAGTAAATCTCCTTGATATTGTGGTACATTTTGGTCGCACCTGGGTGGAGAGAATAGCAGGCGTAATGTACCTCACTCATAATCTGCTGGCGAAGCCCTGAAATATCTGGAACACAAAGGCGGCCTTTACATCGCAACACTTCATCCTCAGTTACCTGGAAATCTGGCGCTTTGCCTTACTGAACTCTGTCTTTAAGCTGAACCAGGTCAGGATCTTCATATTGTCGTTCCTTTACCTCCACAACTAATGACGACACAGCAGTGTTCTGAATTACCGCTCTGTTGTCCTCTATTTCTGCTACACGAATGGCTAAACTGGCTAATTGGCGTATTTCTCTGGCCAACTCCTGCTGCTCGGGCTGCAAGTACGCCAAGCTCCCCATAGATTTGTGGCTGAGAGCATCTGCTACTACGTTGGCCTTTCTCGGATGATACAGAATGTTCACATCATAATCTTTCAATAACTCCAACCAGCGACGCTGCCGCAAATTCAACTCCCTCTGAGTGAAGATATACTGTAGGCTCTTATGGTCAGTGAAAATATCCACATGAACGCCATACAGGTAATGTCTCCATATCTTTAGGGCGTGGGTCACTACGGCTAGTTCCAGGTCATGGGTAGTATAATTCTTTTCGTGTTTCCTCAGCTGTCTGGAAGCATAAGCAATCACTTTACCGTGCTGCATCAACACACATCCCAACCCAATACCTAAAGCATCACAATAAACTGCATAACCCTCTGTACCTTCTGGCAATGCTAATACTGGGGTGGAGGTCAACTTGTCCTTCAATTCTTGGAAACTCTGCTCACATGGCTCTGTCCACTGGAACTTTACTGCTTTCTACGTTAGCTTAGTCAGAGGTGCTATTATGGTGGATAATCCTTCAAAAAATCTCCTATAGTACCCTGCTAATCCTAGAAAACTGTGGACTTCAGTCGGAGTGGTAGGTCTGGGCCATGTTTTGGCTGCTTCTATTTTATGCGTGTCTACCTGTATACCAGCATCCGACACAATATGCCCCAAGAAAGCTACTGAGTTTAGCCAGAATTCACATTTAGAGAACTTGGCATACAACCGACGGTCCTTAAGAATCTGGAGCACTGTCCGTAAATGAGCTTGGTGGTCTGCCTCTGAGCGAGAATACACCAGAATATCGTCGATAAACACTATCACGAACAGGTCCAGGTATGGTCTGAAGATGCTGTTCATCAGGTCCATAAATACTGCTGGGGCATTCGTTAGTCCAAAGGACATGACTAGGAACTCAAAATGGCCGTATCTGGTCCTGAAGGCTGTCTTTAGAATGTCCCTTTCACAAACTCGAACCTGATGGTATCCGGACCGTAAATCAATCTTGGAGAAATATCTGGCACCCTGTAACTGGTCAAACAAATCATCTATTCTAGGAAGCGGATACTTATTCTTAACTGTAACCTTATTCAACTGCCGGTAATCTATACACATGCGGAGTGAGCCATCCTTCTTTCTCACAAATAGAACTGGCTCACCCCAAGGTGAAGTACTCGGCCTAATAAAACCCTTATCTAACAGATCTTTCAGCTTCTCCTTTAACTCTCTGAGTTCAGCAGGAGCCATACGATACAGAGGAATTGATATGGGCTGAGTGCCTGGTAGCAAATTAATTGCAAAATCTATTTCTCTCTGGGGGAATATCAGGTAGCTCATCTGGAAATATGTCAGGGAATTCATTAACCACTGGAACAGACTGGAGAGTTGGAGTCTCTACCCGAACATCCTGGACTCTGACTTGGTGGTAAATGCATGCCTTAGCTATCAACTTCCTCGCTTGAAGGTAGGAAATAAACCTACCTTTTGGCATAGCTGTGCTGCCCTTCCACTCTCGTACTGCCTTCCCTGGAAAGTGGAATCGGACTGTCTTGGTCAAGCATTCTACATTTTCATAGCACGGAGCCAACCAATCCATACCCATAATGGCGTCGAAATTGACCATTTCTAATTCTACTAGGTCTACTGTGGTCTGATGATCAGCAACCTCTACTATACACCCGCGATAGACCCTTCTAGCTATAATGGAGTCACCAACGGGGGTGGATATTGAAAAGGGTTGCTGAAGCAACTCTGGTACAACACTAAACTTTCGAGCCACAAATGGAGTAATGTAGGAAAAAGTAGATCCTGGATCAATCAATACATAAACAGGGTATGGGCAGATAGTCATCATACCTGTCACAACATCAGGTGATGCTTCTGAATCCTGCCTCCCTGGTAAGGCATATGTGCTGCTTGGACCCACACCTACACTGGAGGCCCCTGATCTGCCCCAGCCCCTACCTGCTAAAACTAAGGGCCTGCGCCCTGCCGAGGATGCTGAAGCTCGTGACCCTGCAGATGCCCTGTCCTATCCATCCCGGTCCTCCTGTCCTCTGGCTGGACAATCTCTCATCAGATGGCCCTTTTGGCCACAAATATAACATCCGGTGGAGCCATACCTGCATGCTCCATAATGGCGTCGACTGCATATAGGGCAAAGTGGTAGGGTATACCTACTCTGCTCCGTCCTCCTCTATAATGGTAAATTTGCAGTCTGCGAGCCTCTACCGGTCTCTAACTGCCCCCTGCGGCTAAATTTGCCCCTCTGCGGCTGTGGTGGAGGTGGGGGTCTGGGTGGCCTATCTAACAATCGTGGCCTAGGTCCTCCTCGAGCCTCCCTCTATAACTCAACTGGCCTATCCCTGCAGTGCTGTTCCTGACTGGTCCACCTGATCTCTCGATGCCGCTGCCTGATACCCTCAATATTCTGGGCAAATGCCTGAACTCGGGCAATATCCATGTCCTCTCACAGTAGCTGTAATACAAGTCTCCACGTATTCTGGATTCAACCCCATGATGAAACGGTGTACTCTGGATGCCATGGTATCAACAAAGGCCGGTGCATACCGGGCCAAAGAATCAAACCGCAAGGCGTATTCCCGAATACTCATGGCCCCCTGCTCTAAATGTAAAAACTGGTCCACCCGGGCCTGTCGAATCTCCCGTGGCAAATAGTGATCCAGAAAAGCTCCTGAGAAGCTGGACAGGTCGGAGGGGAAACATCTCTCTCTCGGGACCTTTCCCAGCTTTCATACCACAACATGGCGATGTCCCATAACCGGAATGCTGCCAACTCAACTGATTCTGTAGGCGTGGCATGCATAACCCTGAAAATTATCTGCATCTGATCTAGAAAATCCTGAGGGTCCTCTGTCCGGTCCGTACCTGTAAACTGCAGGGGATTTAGAGCCAAGAACTCTCGGACCCTCGAACTACCAGGCCCTCCTGACGACTGCAAGACTATAGACGGCATCGGCTGACGCTGAGCAGCCACCATCTGTGCCAACATGACTACAGCACTCCTGACCTCCTGGTCGGAAGGTATCGGTATAGGGACTGCTGGAGGTGGTGTCACCCCAAGTGGCTCCTGATGTGGTGGAGACTGTTGAGAAGGTTGGGACGATGCCTCTATATTGCCCTCTGATCGGGCTGTTTCTAAACGAGGGTGAGGCATCCTGCTGGTGCCTTCCCCTTCTGTAATATCCAAGCTCCGGCCTGTGATAGGATGTCGCTGGTCTGACATTATCTGTAACCAAAGAATATAGTAAGCTCTAGGGACTCAACTCTATACTGTACCGCTTATAGCACGACTGAATAAGAATAAAAAGGCAACCATCCTATTATGCTTTGCAGCCTCCTACCCATAGTATGTGGTGCACAACACATCCATAGGTAAGATTCTACTTAGCACGGCTTGCAGACTCCCCGGGATACGACCTGCTCTGATACCAAGTTTGTCACGCCCCGCCTTGGGGGGTATGACTGGCACCTGGTACTCTACTGGGACCTGAACTGCTAAATTGCTGAGCCTAAGCACTTCTGGTGCCTGGCTGGCTCTAACTCTAACTCTGGATTCTAGAAAACGACGGGCTATATAACAGCTGTAAATATAGCCTCCGACCGACTAGGCCTATAGCCACCTGTACTATAACATCAGCTAACCAGAATCACATTCATATAGGGGAACCTATGCGGGCCTACAAGGCCACCATGTTGTCTAGTTATATCTAAATCAAGAAAACAGGTGCTAAATCGCTGCGTGACCGACAAGGTCACCACTACCAACTGAGTAAGGCCCCACACAACCATCATAACAAGCCAAAACATAGACACGGCCTCACACGACCGGTATAACTAACCACAGGGTATACACAATCTGCAAGCCTCTAAGAATACTGATAATATGGTCGGGACAGGGCCCTGGCCTGCCCATACTGTACAACAAAAGAAAAGGGATTAACCTCTAGCTATCTAGCTCCGGATGATTGGAGCTGATGACTCTGTGAGCTGGCTGGAATCACGAGGGATCGGCTCCTTGTCTATGAGTACCTGCAGGAAAGTAATGCAGCGCCCCAAACGTGCGTCAGTACCGCTGGTACTGAGTATGTAAAGCAACAACTGAAAAATATCTGAAAACAACAATACAACTGATGGAACTGAAATAGAAAGAAATAGACTGAAACTGACTAGAAATATGAATCTAAGATTGTTTTCAACTATGCTGGAAGGAGTAGGAGTCATACCTGGAAATGTATCGCTCTACTGTCGATCTACTCGTATCTAGTGTAACACGGCATAACATAACATAACATAACATAGCATAGCACACACAAACCTTACCCGGCCCCCATAAGCCGGGAGGTACAATCAACACGCAATCCATACCCCTACCACAGTCATCCCATCTCCAATAATAAGTACAAGCATCCTGCCGATCCCTTGGGTATGCACTTGGGCTCGCTGAGCCCCTGACTATAACTGTACCTAAGTCTGGAGGACTCCTGAATCAACACCCCGGGCATACCCGCTCGACGGGGGTGTATAAAAGCCGACCAAGGAAAAATATGGGAAAACCGGCATCCCATCTTCGTCCCCTGGGGGACGGCATGCCACTCCGTAGAGCGACGTATCCTCGCCCTCTAGCGGATGAGTTGATACAGCTATTAACCCTGGGGCATTCATGAATGCTAGGTAATCCAACCCAAAACAATACTGTACAACAAAAGAAAAGGGATTAACCTCTAGCTATCTAGCTCCGGATGATTGGAGCTGATGACTCTGTGAGCTGGCTGGAATAACGAGGGATCGGCTCCTCGTCTATGAGTACCTGCAGGAAAGTAATGCAGCGCCCCAAACGTGCGTCAGTACCGCTGGTACTGAGTATGTAAAGCAACAACTGAAAAATATCTAAAAACAACAATACAACTGATGGAACTGAAATAGAAAGAAATAGACTGAAACTGACTAGAAATATGAATCTAAGATTGTTTTCAACTATGCTGGAAGGAGTAGGAGTCATACCTAGAAATATATCGCTCTACTGTCGATCTACTCGTATCTAGCATAACACGGCATAACATAACATAACATAACATAGCATAGCACACACAAACCTTACCCGGTCCCCAAAAGCCGGGAGGTACAATCAACACGCAATCTATACCCCTACCACGGTCATCCCATCTCCAATAATAAGTACAAGCATCCTGCCGATCCCCTGGGTATGCACTTGTGCTCACTGAGCCCCTGACTATAACTGTACCTAAGTCTGGAGGACTCCTGAATCAACACCCCGGGCATACCTGCTCGACGGGGGTGTATAAAAGCCGACCAAGGAAAAATATGGGAAAACCGGCATCCTATCTTCATCCCCTGGGGGACGGCATGCCACTCCGTAGAGCGACGTATCCTCGCCCTCTAGCGGATGAGTCGATACAGCTATTAACCCTGGGGCGTTCATGAATGCTAGGTAATCCAACCCAAAACAATACAGTGGTCTCAACTAGTAATACCAACTGCGTATACCACATGCTGAAACTAGTGACAATAATGTGTATGTATATCCTACATGCTAAAACTAATGATAGTGATATATATGTACTTAATACATGCTGAAACTGATAATGGTATATATACAATCTCCTATCATACTATGTTGAGTCTAATGCTGAACAAGATATAGTTTTTCTGCTGGGAATCATGCTGTATAACTGAGTTTCATAGTAACATGATTTACTATTTCTAACATGCTTTCTAAACTTTATTTTAGGCTACCATTCTATTTCTGAAATGCCTTACAGGAACTTATATTGCTTTACTAAGTTTCAACTGAACACGATAATATCCTAACATACTTTACTAAATCACATACTGGGCATGTTGTACTGTTTTAGTCACTTTCTACTAGAATTTATATCGTGCTAGTAAGTTTCACACTACACATGACATGGTGTTACTAATATCATACTAAAATGCATACTAAACATAATATGCAGTTTCTAAAACATTCTACTGGCACTTGAACTATTTTACTATACCGGAACTACTAACGTGCCGAAGAAACTAGCTTTACATACCTCAGTTGTCGGCTTTCGGCTAACTGGCCTAACTCGACCAATATTCAGCTATTTCTTCCAACTATATTCATGTATATACCAATTAGAACTAAATACATGAATATTCTGGAAGAAGATAACACTTTTAATATATATATAGACAAAACATTGACTTATCGAAAGACGGCCAAAAACTCGCTATTTCTCGGAAGTCCAGAAGGGAGAAATACTCACTTTAGGGCTAGGAGTATATTGACACTAATTTGGAGCAATTCCACTTACCTTAGATCGGTAGCACGACGGTTCACCGACCGAATTTTGTGAAACTAAACCCGTAGGAATGCTCCTTGCTGCTTAATACCTCGCTACCCACATTTATTTCGAGTTTGGACCGCGTATAATGGCGTAATTGGAAGGAAATTTCAAAGAAACCTTCGTGCCCTCTGTTCTTAGCTATGTTCTCTATTATTTTCTGGAAATTTTAAGTTAAATGAAATAAAAACCGAAGTTTGGAGGCTTTTATACTTGGGGCTGCACCTCACCTCCGTGGCATGTTGGCCATCGCGTAGGTGAGCCTCCGTGACACGCTGGGTATCGTGGAGGTGAGCCTCCGTGACACTCTGGCCATTATGGAGGAGGTCTGCCAGCCTCCTTTTGCGATGGTTCGACGTGTCGCTTATCCGGTCTTTCCCCCGGGCCTTTTCCTAGCATGTATGGCATTCTAAAACTCTTAACCAACATGCGAATAGGCCATCTACATGTCGAAGATTTATGGGGTGTAACACTATCAACCCTCATCTAATAGCTTGACCTTGTCTGGGAATAGCTAATACGATATTAAGGGTAAGGGTTAATTAAGCATACACACATACACGGACCAAGTTGCTTGGTGAAAATCATCCAGATACGGGACCAACCATTTAGGTAAATTTAACTTACCAATATTACATGCTAAATACCGAAATGGATTACTAGTGTAAAAGCCTTGTGGTTATGAAGTCATGGGAAACACAATCCTAGTCACTTTGGTTATTGAATTTAGTTGTTTTAAACAGTTACTAATCGTTACTCTTGTTTATTATTTTGTGTTTTGAATCTTTCCTCCTAGGGAATAAGTAAGACAATAGTATTGGCTGAACACATTAACTCAAGTTCTCATCATATTCCTCATGGGATTCGACCCCAACCCTGGTTGGGTTCTATATTTGACATCGACCGCTTTATATCTTATTCCCGAGGTATAATTTGGGCGACATAAAATTTTGGCATCGTTGCCGGGGAATACGACTTAGGCTTTTGTTAATTGTGTTTGTTTTACTATTGGTCCTTATTTCCTTTTTATTTTTCTTTTGTTGTTTTTGATCTTAACAGGTCTTGGGTGCGTGCATGCCCAGTATTAGGAGCCGAAGAAAATCTCTGGTTCCAATTGATCACGAACTTGAACAAACACTACAGAATTTGAGGAGAATGGCCAACGTACAAGAGCAAGAGACAGTGGACCAGGCTACAACTAGGATGTTGGCTGAGGAACAAGCTCGGGAAAGAGTTAGAGAGTTAGCAAGGGTTGATTAAGAGCAACGCCTAGCTTCCAAAGCCAAGCGAGCTAGAAGGAATAGAGGTCCAGACTAGCAGAGGCACCGTTACTTCGATGATGACGATGATGCTGATATTGACGAAGCTGGTGCCACTGGAGCTATTGTCCCTTCCCCTTTTCCTGTTGGGGAAAAGTTTGATATTACCAGTGCTATAATCCAACTGCTCAACATGAAGGGGATATTTATGGGTCATGCAACTGATGATGACATACTCATTTGACTAGTTTCATGGGTATCTGCAAAGAATACAAACAACTAGGAGTGAGTTAAGATGCAATACGACTGAGGTTATTTCCCTTTTCATTAGGGAGTGAGGTAATGCTCTGGTTGGCTGAACTGCCCAATGATTCTATCACTACATGGAGGGAGTTTAAAAGAGCTTTTCTTGAAAGGTTCTTCCCACCTTCCAAAGCTTTGGAGCTGAAAATGAGATATACAACTTCAGGCAATTGAATACTAAGGCACTTCATGAGACATGGTTGCAGTTCAACAAGAAGCTCAAAAAGGTGCCCAACCACAGGATCCCAGATGATACATTGTTGGAGATCTTCTATAGGTCTCTAAATGCTAAAACTAAGGCAGTGGCTGATACCGTTTCTAGTGGAACATTCATGAGTCACACTTATGCTGAAGCTGCTGAGGTACTTCACAGAATCACTAAAACCAACCATGCATGGCACACAAGAGAGCCGGAGACTCCGGCTGATACTTTTGCGGTAGGTATGTCTGTGGAACATAGAAGGAAGGATGAAGAGCGAAATTAGGATATTGTTGAGATAAACACCACAATGGAGCTGCTTGCTAAGAATTTGACCGGAGCCGGGGCTAAAAAGGTGAATGTTGTGGATTCTCAGCGCAAGGCCCTGAGAAATGATGGAGGTTAATCAGAACCTGAGGAGGAAGCAAATTATCTGAATGATCAAGGGGCAGGTTTCCAAACTAACACCCAAGGGTCTAACCAAGACTCTTGGCATCAAGGTCAGGGGAACTAAGGTCGGAACTACTATAGGGATGACAATTACTACCGAGGCCAATACAGATACAATGGAGACTGGAAAAAGTGTGAGGAGTACAAGAATGACAGAAGTGGTCTATATGTTCCTCCAAGGAACCGTGAGCCAGATTCTAGTGGTTCAAGTGTGGAAGACATGTTGTCTAAGGTACTTAAGCAGATGGAGACGACAGATGGCCATTTTAAGGAGCTCCGTGCTGATATTTCTGGTATGAACCAAAAGGTGGAAGCACATTTCATGGCCATTAAGTAGATTGAGCAGTAGTTGAGTCAGATGTCTATTGCTATGAACCAGAGGTAGAAGGACCCACTTCCCAGCAATACAATTCAAAATCCGAAAAATGACAGTCATTGCATGGCGGTCACTACTGGAGTGGGTAGGCGATGTTGATCCTCCGAGGCTGGATGTGATTGATAAGACAGTAGAGCCCTTGGTGCTTGATGATGATAGGATGGTAGATTCCTAGGATCAGACTTTGGTTGATGATTCAGTGGATAAGATAGCTCCTAGTAATGCAAAGGAGCATGGATCTAGCAAAGAGAAGGAGAAGGAAGTACTACAAAAGATCACACCTATTCCTAGACCTCCTCCCCTTTTTCCAAAGAGGTTGAAGAAAAAGGTCAAAGATAGGAAGTATCGCAATTTCATTTCCATGTTGAAACAATTATCTGTGAACATCCCATTAGTCAAGGCACTTGAGAAGATGCCCAACTATGCTAAATTCATGAAGGACCTTGTCATTAGAAAGAGGACCGTGAGCTTCGAACCTGCGGATAATTTGCACAATTGTAGTGCAATAGTATCTCATTCTCTTGATTAGAAAAAAAAGACCCTAGAGCTTTCACCATACCGTGCATTATTGGAGCCTTTAATTTTGCTAAGGCACTATGTGATCTGGGTGCTAATATTAACTTGATGCCGTTAGCAGTGTTTAGACAGTTGGTCTTGGGAGCCCCCAAACCAGCTACAATGCAGCTTTTGATGGAAGATCAAACGGTGAAAAATCCGATGGGAATTATCTATGATGTTCTAGTGAAGGTAGAGTCCTTTATATTTCCAGCCGATTTTGTCATTCTAGATTGCGAGGTTGATTTTGAGGTCCCAATTATCTTAGGGCGACCATTCCTTACCACCGGACGCACTCTTGTAGATATGGAAATCAGACGGATGAAATTCCGGTTGAACAATGAGGAGGAATGAAGCATCCAAATGACATGAGGGTGTTCTCAGTAATTGATGTTGTGGAACCTGAGTTTTCAATTATGCCCATTGAGGATTTAGTGATTATTGAGGACTTAGCTGCAGTGTTGATGAATGTTGGTGCTAAAGAGATCCATGGGGATGAGGAGATTGTGAATGCACTTGCTGGTATGTGGTCATACATCTATACTCTAAAGAAGATTGATCTTGACCTAAAGAATCGGGTGAACCCACTGGCCAATCCATCTATTGAGGAGCCTCCGATATTGGAGCTCAAGGCACTCCCTTCTCACTTGTGGTATGTACTTTTGGGAATCGATAATACTTTACCGGTCATTATTGCAGCTGAATTGGAGGAATGGAAAGTGGAAGCTTTGGTCTCCATTCTAAAGAGATACAAAAAAACCATCGGGTGGACCATTGCAGACATTACTGGATTATAGCCGGTAATTGAACTTGTGAGGTAGTTACTTCAAAATAGAGGGATTCTAAAAGAAATCAATAGTAAAAACAATTATCAAAATTTCGATGTTGAGTCAATATTAAAGAAATAACTAGGATTTGTGTTCCAATGAGTTTATAATTGCTTTGGGTATACAATTGTGATTATCACCAATACTTACTTATAGAACTGATAACATAGGTTCATTCAAACAACCGATCAGTCCTTATTGAATGACTATACTCAATCACTCGACCAAGTCTCATGAGCGGTTTCAAACTATCCGTTATCACTAAGTTCCAGATTTGACTATCCTGCGGCCACAACTTAAGTTAATACAATGATTATCAAAATCAAGGCTCTGTCACAATTCTCTTTTCCTAATTTCTACCTCTTCGACCAAAGCAAGTAAAGAATTTGGACACTTCCTAATGTTGCGCACCGTTAACGAATGTTTAAGCATGAAGAGACTAAAATATAAGTATTTGTATTTGTTTTAAGGCCACTTTGTGCAACTCTAGCTTGTTAATCCAGCATGGTTCCCACAATCCTAGATATGGAGGTTTTAGCCTCTCATAGTTGTAAGGTTGTTAATTGTATTTATGATTAAGGACATAAATCAATACTTACAAGATTGAATGAGAAAAACACTTCCTTTAATTACTGGACAAAATCTTGAAGAACAAGTAGCAAAAACAAGATAAATTCAAGAAAAGGTTGATCACAAGATGAAGCAACTCAATTCCCCTACAAATCTCTTCTCTCCTCGTCTTTTCGTGTATTTCTTACTTGTCTACGTCTCTCTCCCAAAAATAAAACCTAAAATATTTTTATACAGACACAAGAATCCTTTTCCTAGGCTAACTAAATGAATTTCCATATTTAGTGCCGCAGTCGTCACGGGCCATGTCATGATCCGTAGTAGCTTCCTATCGTACCTTGCATTGTTGACTAAATTTTTGCTAAGTGCTGGATCCTGGTATGATTCATACCACAAATCATACGACCTGTACTAAGCTCCCGTGATTTGATTCTGAAATTTTGGAATTCTTCTAAAGTTTATTACGACACTTCATGGTACGATTGGTACCTTCTTCCCACAGGTAGTACTATATTTCCGTAGCAGGAGTCAGCACCTTATGCAAATTTTCTGGATCTTGTCACGATTTTATCACCACGACTTGTACCAGCTTGATATGACCCGTATTGAGACTCATACATTGCATATTTTTAACTTAGCCTTCTATAGTTTTTCACGACCATCAGTACGACTAGTAGGTCCTTCCTATAGCTCGTACTGTGGTCTACAATCTGAGCATATTTTGCATCTTTCAAGCTTTCTTTTGCAATTTTCAGATTCAATACTAATTCGTCCTGCAACCAAAGGAAAAGTGCCTTGTATCCACATAAACACACCTAAGTCCATGTTATTTCTTAGTTTTGAGCATCGACTGTGCTGTAAATCCACAGCACATCAACACCCTCAACTTAAGACTTTTGCATGTCCTCAGGCAAAGAAAAGAAAAACTAAAACACGACGCTCAACTAGAAAATAAACTTAAGATACTACAGCAAATACTCAAACAAACTTGCACTTTGTATACAAACTCTATTGACCCTTTCTCATGGAACAACAATGGCTAATGTATTACAAGCAACCTCAAAACATCATAAACATGGAACAAAACATGCCATTCATCTATCAACAAGCAATCAAGTCATCACCAATATTTTACACACAGACCAATGGTAAAAGCAAACATAATTTGTGTACCCTTACACAAAAGAAGTCCCCACTTAGATATGAGATGTAAAATATAATATGGTACTAAATAAGTAAGGCATTCACTCTCACAAAGAAGTTACAAGTATTATGTGTCAGATACCATAGGCTTGCCCTTATTTTCTCTGCGTTGGTTTATCAGATGGTCTGGTTAGGATCACTATATGACTTGATATGACTTGTAATGTAGGCTCAGGGATGGACATGTTAAAGATGAAAGATTTTATAAGTGACTATTCCTTCCTTAGCACTACATACATTATCTACACCATTCACCTATTTCACCCTTTTATTCTTTCATTCCCTTTTCTTCCCTTTCTCTCCCTTTTATACACATTTTCATTAGTGTAGTGAGTTTTCACTTTTTCAGCATTTTCAAATTTTCTTTGACTTTCTTTTTCAAAAGTTTCAGCATTTTTCATCTCTTTTTTCATCATCTCACCACACTTCATTCTTCACCATTACTTTTTTCTTCTCTTTTTTTTTCCTTTCTTCCGTTCCCACCTTTTATGCACCCCTACTCTAGCCACCCTCAACTTTAATCATTTTTCTTATGTTGAGGTTCAAAATATCTAAGGAAAGACTAGGGCCAAAACAGGTTCATTACAAAAAATGGGTACGGTTAATCGGTAAATCAAAGAAATCATGGTCTATTAAGGCTCAAACTTGGGATCAAGGGATTCATTCAACTTTTGGTGGGGTAATATAGGCTAAAAGTGAGCTAAACAAAAAAAAATGGCCTATGATCATATCCTAATCAACCATCCTTAGCCTATGCAAAGACCAACCAGGCAAGTTCTAGATCTTCAACACAATACCGAACTGACTACTATACCTCACTCACACATGGTACATTAACTATTATCACCTCACCTGTCTGGTTTATACATGACTTAACAAAACTACTCATGTTTACAAAATAAATGACATCAAAAGATCCACAATAATCATGCATGTTGTCACAAATACATAGCTAATGCATCAATTGTTTTAAACAGGGTCACTTTTTTCAAAAACCAAAACTAGTGCATTTTTATTGGCTGAGTACTCCTAAGCTACTTTCCTACACGTGCTGGTTCTACTAGATAGCATGCCTGAGGGAAAAGAAGAACGACAAGAAAAATCATCAAACGGACCAAAAATCCCAAAAATCAAAAGTACATTCCCTCCCCTTTTTGAAAAGTTAGCTTCGTCCCCGAAGCATCATCTATAAGAACATGGGGAAGAGAACATACTTGTGGCTACTCAGACTTCACCTTTCATGGGCTTCCTCCCATGCAACACCTGATTTAACGTCGCGGCATGACGTGACTTTTGTGACTCATCAAGCATCATCAAGGTATACTTTCTCTATTCTTCTTAATTCTTCCTCATCTCCTAGATACACTTTTATGCTCTGCCTATTTACTTCAAATATTTTTCCTTCTTTGTTCTAAAGTTCCACTTCACCATACGGAGATACTTGCACTACTTTGTAAGGTCCTATCCATCTAGATTTTAACTTCCCAGGGTGCAACCGGAGTCTTGAGTTGAACAATAGGACCAAATCACTTGGGCTGAACTCCCTTTTTGCAATCTTTTTTTTTATGGTAGATCTTCATTCTTTCTTTATAGATGGCTGCACTCTCAAAAGCCTTAAGTTGGAATTCATCCAACTCATTAATATGGTTAAGTCTTAACTTGGCAGCTTTGTTCCAGTTCATGTTCAGCCTTTTCAGAGCCCATAGCGCCTTATGCTCTAGTTAAACTGGTAAGTGGCATGCTTTGCCATAAACTAGCTGGTATGGAGATGAACCAATGGGAGTCTTATAAGCTGTTCTATAAACCAATAGGGCATCATCGAGCTTCCTTGACCAATCTGTCTGGCTAGTGTTCATTGTCTTGGCCAGGATGGTCTTGATTTCCCTGTTCGAAACTTTCACTTTTCCACTTGACTGAGGGTGGTAGGGTGTGTCACCTTATGCTTGACACCATATTTTTCCAACAAGGTTTTGAAGAGGCGATTGCAAAAGTGAGATCCACCATCACAGATAATAGCTCTGGGAGTGTCAAACCTGGCAAAGATATGTTTCCAAAGGAATGTTGTCACTCTCTTACCTTCATTATTTGGTAGGGAAATTGCCTCCACCATTTGGAGACATAATCCACAGCTACCAGAATATACTTCATTCCATATGAACTAATGAATGGTCCCATGAAGTTAATCCCCCACACATCTAACAACTCTACCTCTAAGATGGGGGTTAGTGGTAACTCATGTCTATGGGTGATATTGCCTTGTCGTTGGCATTGATCACAAGATATGGAGAAGTCATATGCATCTTTATGAATAGATGACCAAAAATATCCACATTGTAAAATTTTATGTGTCATTCTGATACCACTGTGATGACCCCCAACTAGAGATGAGTGACATGCCTCCAGAATGATCAGCATCTCTACTTCAAGGACACACCAACGAATGATACCATCTACACAAATGCAAAATAAATAGGGTGATCTTGGGCAGATTTATATGCCCAAGTTATACTCAAAAGTATCATTTGCGCCATGTTTATCTAGCAATGTGTATACATTTTCATGTAATTGGTAATAAAATGTGAATTTATACTAACCAACATGATTAGCATTGTTTTGTAGGTAAAATGTGATTTCGAGAAGCTAAAATGCATGTTGGACGATATCGGAGTTGGACTTGGATGCGAGCAAGGGACAAGGCATTGGACAGCATGATTTAAAGGGGCTCCGCGATGGAGCCGTGTCACGCTGCCATCGCGGAGGCATTCTGCCTGGAGGGTGAAAATTCACCATATTTCCAGTGGAGGTCCGCGTTTGCTCCATGGCACGGAGCCAGTGCTCCGCGATGCACGCTGTGCCATGTTGAGCTTGAATTACCGGACCCCCAGTTCCAGTGAGGGTCCGCGTTCACGGCGTGTCACGGAGGCAGTGCTCCGCGATGCACTCCGTGACACGTTGCTCATTATTCCGGGAAAAATTCCCACTAGTATAAATAGAACACTTAAGTATATTTTTCATAATTCAGACTTGGTGGAGCAAGGACGTGGGTTACAGGCAGTTGAGGGACGAAAAGTTCAGGGTTTTTTCTCTCTTTATTTCTTCTCTAATTCAATTGTTTGTATGATTAACACTCGTTTTATGATGATTAATCCACAAATGAGTGGCTAATTCCCTTCCTTGCTGAGGTTATGAACACTTGTGATGAATTTTGATTATTAACTATGGTTTTTCATCTTTTTCTTCCATGTTGTTCTATTAATTCTTGTTTCTACTGCATTGGTGTGTGGCCTACATTAATGTACATCTAAAAAGTCCAATTTCACTCGAGAGAGCACGAAATTGGAAAGTTGTAAATTAATAGGATATTGTTCTTTACTTGATTTGGGAAAATTGAGTTTTGATGAACCTTCAGGATAGAAATATACCTGAAAGTCGTATTAGTCAATTTAGGAACCGGAATTGTATGGCTAGAACATGAATTGCATTTGATCACAGAAATGTAGACGGATGGTTCATGATTCTTAAGTGAGATTAAATATGAGAGTTTTAATCTCTTGGCAATTGTTCTTGGCTAGCAACTGGAAGAAAAGATTAACCAATTTATGATGATAATCAGTTTCATTACATATTCTTTAACCTCGGCATGCTCTTATTCATAGTCCAAATTCAAAGTAGATAATTGTTCATAGTTTTAGTATAAAATTTATAAAACAAATTATTCAATTTTTGGTTATTTAGTTGTCAGCATATTTAGAAGTAAAAATATAGTATACCTAAGAAAATTACACTTATCCCAAGTCTCTGTGGGATCGATACTTGGCTTACTAAAGCCACTTACTACTTGTTCGACCACGTGCACTTGCGTGTCGGTTTTATAACCCCAAAACCACCCGAACAAGTTTTTGGCGCCGTTGCCGGGGACTTGGCAATTGGTGAATTTGTTTTAAGTGTTAATTTACTGTATTTTCATTTTCTTAAGTGTTGACAACTTGGTCTTAGCCTGTATTTTGCAGACTTAATTGCTGTGAACATTGGCAAGAGACAAAGAGCTGGTGGAATCTTATATAGAGCCAAAACGTATATTTCACAGTAAACGGAGAGAAGCTCTACAAAGGAAGCTGCAGTTGCTCAGACAGACCATTTTGGAGCAACAGAATCCACCGGTTGTAAGGGCAGTGTTAGTGCCCGAAGAAGCAACAGCAAGGCCGGTTCGCGAGGTGGCAATCCCACATGCCAATAATGTTACATCCAGTATCCGCAAACCAGAGCCTGGAGGGAGATTTGAACTCAAGCAAAATATGGTGCAATTGTTGCACACAAGCGGGCAATTTACCGGTCTCCCTCATGAAGACCCACAACAGCATCTCCAAAACTTTTTGGAGATAAGTGACACTTACATACCTGCTGGAGTGTCACCTGACTATGTTCGGCTTACATTATTTCCGTTCTCATTACTCGGAGAAGCCAAGAGGTGGTTGAAAGCTGAGCCACCAAATTCTATTTCAACGTGGGATGATCTTTCACGGAAGTTCTTGATAAGGTTTTTACCTCTGGTAAAACAACAAGACTTAGAAGTCAAATTCTAAGTTTCAAACAGAGGGAGGGAGAAAATTTATATCAAGCTTGGGAGAGAGATTTAAATCCATGTTGCAGGACTGTCCTCATCATCATCAGTCCAATGAGGTGTTGGTGCACACATTTATTGAGGGTTTGGAACCCCACACCAAAATATTGCTAGATTCAGCAGCTGGAGGGCAAGCGCTGGAAAATACTTATGAGGAGCTGTATACCTTGCTAAACCGGATTTCACAGGGCAATCCAGAATGGAATGCTGATTCATCACGAGGTGGGGCAAGGAAAGCAGTAGGAGTGCTTGAAGTGGATGGGTTTACAGCTATCGCTGCACAGATAGCTGCCTTGCAAAATCAATTGAACAACCACTTTAGCAACATGACTTTGAACCAGCCGTCAGCTTCAGTTAATGCAGTCCAACAATTGTGGTGTGAAGTGTGTGGAAGCAGTGAGCACTCAGCTGAGTGCTGTGGAGCCAATCCTTACTCGGTAAACTTTGTGGGTAATGCACAAAGAAATCACCAGCAGTATGGTAGTAACTACAATTCAAATTGAAGGAATCATCCTAATTTTTCATGGGGTAGCAACAACCATCAAGGCCAAAGTTCGGGTCAGGGTGTGCAAAGGAATCAAGGAGGGCAACAGAACTACCAATCTCAATTCAGAAATAACAATGCACCTCCTCCACCACCATCACCCAGCATTGAGGAGATGTTCAAGGACATGATAGCTAACCAAGCTCAATTACAGGCTGACTATGCGAAATTGGCAGCCGAAGTGAAAAACAATCAGTTACCTACCAAGGCTCTTGAGTATCAATTTGGGCAATTTGCTAGTGCCCAAAATACAAGGCCTAGAGGAGGACTGCCAAGCGACACGGATCCGAATCCCAAGCAGGTAAATGCAGTGACCACAAGGAGTGGTTTGCAGCTAAAGGAGGTGGAACCAGAAAGACCACCTCAACACTCGAGAGCAGCAGAAGTTGAGGGGGAGCAAAGTTCGGAAAGAGGGAAGACCAAAGAAGCTGAATTAGAAAGACCTCCACCCCCATTCCCTCAACGACTCAAGAAACACAAAGAGGAGGCGTGTTTCAAGAAATTCATGGAGGTGCTTAAACAGGTACATGTTAATTTACCTCTTGTTGATGTCTTGCAGGGAGTGCCTAAATATGCCAAGTACATAAAGGACATCGTGGCCAACAAAAGTCGGTTGACTGAGTATGCTACGGTGGCTTTAACTGAGGAGTGCACTTCCCACATCCAAAATAGACTGCCCACAAAGTTAAAAGACCCTGGAAGTTTTACTATCCAGCTTACTATTGGGCAGAGCATCCGAGCTCGTGGATTGTGTGACCTGGGGGCGAGCATAAATTTGATGCCATCTTCGGTATTTAGAAAGTTGGATTTAGGGAGTCCTAGACCCACAACGGTGATATTGCAGTTGGCGGATCGATCCTTAGCTAGGACGGATGGCATTGTTGAGGATGTTCTAGTGCAAGTTGGCTCCCTAATTTTCCCGGTAGATTTTGTCGTGCTGGATTTTGAACCAGACGCGGAAGTCCCATTTATTTTGGGACGACCCTTCTTGGCAACCGGGAAAGCATTAATCGACGTAGCTGCGGGGCAACTGACAATGCGAGCACACGACAAGGTAGAGGTGTTCGATGTGTATAAAGCACCCAAGCTCCCGATGGTGCCTGAAGAACTCTCGGTGATCAATGTGATTGATCATGGTAATGCTAAGCAGATGGAGGATGCCCGAGAGTTAATGGGAAGACCACTGGATAGGTGTAAGCACTACTGGGGGGAGGACAGTGATCGAGAGAAATCGTCCATCACCCTAGCGGACAATTGAGCTTAAATGACGTCGAGCCGCGATGGTAAACCAGGCGCTGCACGGGAGGCAACCCGTGAAAATTTTTTCTTTCATTTTGCAAAGTGTAAATAGATTTTTCTTTTTCTTTCTTGATTGATTACAAAAATTTTCGTTTTAGTTAGTATTTTTTATTTTTAGTTAGGTGAAACCTATTATTCTAACCAATTTTATTTAGTGAGATGATTTTCAGGTCAAACGGAGAAAAATGTGCACGGAATCGTGAAGGAAAAGTCGAGGTATGAAAAATTAATAAAATGTAGAAGACAGTGAGCTGGGGCGATAGCTCCGTGTCACGAAGGAGGACCTCCGCGTTACCCTCCGTGACACGTTGAGGTATAACCCGGAAATTTTAAAAAATTTCCAGTATGCTGTCGCGATGGCTCCGTGTCACGGAGGCAGTGCACCGCGATGCACTCTGTGACACGTTGCCTTGTATATCGCGATGGGTCACACCGGGTTGCCGGGTGACCCGCGTGTTTTTCTACCTTTTAAACCCCGAATTCTTCCCTTTTCCCCTCATTTTCAATTTCCTCCGCGACCAAACATCCCAAAACCCCTCTCCCATCAACGTGCCACGGCTTAAGGCAACAAATTATCGAGTTTTCTTCGATTATTCAACTACAAGGCAAAATGGCAAGCCGGCAAGATAAAGGGAAGGGTGTATCAACTTCAGGCACCGAAAGAAAGCGACTCAGACTGGGCACAACAGTCCCAGCAGCACCGGCAGTTCCACGCGGCCAGCTCCGCCAATATGGAACAAGATGGGTGACGGACGAGGGGAAAAAGTGGTACGCGAAGCATAAAGAGAACAAATATTTCCCCGAGGAGCATATAGCACGGGAGCCATTGGCACAGGAGTTCCCCAGAATAGTTCAACGGATCGAGGCAGCGGGGCTAAAGTTCATATTTGAGGAGCCCAAAGAATGCAACCTGCATTTGGTTCGGGAGTTCTATGCCAACTGGAACCCGTCAATTCGAAGCCACACCATCAAAATCAGAGGGCAGATAGTCACTCTGGAGCCCCACCAGCTCAATGCCATCATAGGAGCGCGGGACACAGATGCCCACGTCCTCAGACAGATGAACATTACCCCACCATATGTTGACATCAGACGCACACTGTGTGGGGCCCGATCTACAGCTAGATGGAGCAGGCACAAGGAAAACGGCTACCATCAGACTCTGCCATATTCTCAAATGAACAGGGAAGCCCGTATTTGGCTGAAGATAGTCTGCTCTTGCCTCATTCCTGGGGTACATATGACTGATGTAACCCGGGATCGTGTTTGCCTGGTGTACGCCCTGATGAAAGGGCTGGAGATAAATGTTGGGGCGGTTATCATATCCACCATGAAGAGAGCCCGATTGCACCAGGGGCACAGGTATGGATTCGGTGGACTACTCACCACCTTTCTCAGGGGCCTCGATGTAGAGGAGGAGGCCCTCGATTATATCCCACAGTTGGAGCGGCGGGCCTTGGATGTGACCAAAACTAAGGCTCCCGACACCACCCATGGGCCAGTGCTGACACTTGGCGAGCGACACGCTCGTGATGACCAGTATATGGCGCGGATGTATGGGATGCAGATGCTCCAGCTCAGGATAGGTGGGAGGCCGGCGACGGAGGAGGAGCTATCGCAGCTCGAGCTAGATTACCCGTTTGGCGAAAACGCTAGGGCTCTATGCCGAGTAGGGCCAGCCTTTGTAGAGCCCAGTGATGATGACGTCCCCACGGACGAGGAGACACATCAGTAGGACTCCGATGTGGAGTCCGATGATGATGACGGAGGCGACTCGGACATGGGAGATGAGGCAGCAGCACCTGATGAAGAAGTGGAATACTTTGACTGATCAGGGAGTTCCACCACCCGATTATGTGCTATTTAATTTTTGTGAACACTGGGGATAGTGTTCAGATTAAGTGTGGGGTGGGAGTAGTTAGGTGCTGGGTTGGGCTGTTTTGTTTGTATGTTCTCCTCTGTTATTTTGTATGTTGTGTTTCCCTGTGTTTGTGAATTTTCAAATTGTTCTGTATGTGTAAATATTTGTGGAATTGATGTGTGTTGTTGAATGTTGCCAGCTGATTCTGTAAATATTTTAATTATCGAAATGATCGATATTTTTAAAAAAAATTTTGATGTTCATATTGAAAATATTTTGTAAATAATTTTTCTATCGAAATGATCAATATTTTGCAAATTTTTCAACTTTTTAATTTTGGGTTTCTCGGCGTTTGTTTTCGGTTCTTTTACCAAGAATGGTCCCATTGAACCGAAGTCATAGTTAGTGACCGTTCCCTATGATGGATGGATGACGACCGTCTTAAGGGAAATGTAGTCGGTAGGAGTAGTTTATTTTAATTAATTTTCAGTTTTTTTTCTTGGTGGATTGCATCCAGGAACCTGTAGTTACTATATGGTTGCGAGATTTTGGTTGCGTGTTGTACATAATATTCAAAATGCAAAGGTAATTCGTATGAAAGCATGCAATTTTGTAAATATGTTGAGATACCTAGGCTGTAGAGTTCGATTCGGTGTGATTGAGGCTTAATGTTTGAATTCATGTAATTAGCTGATTGAAGAGTCTGTGAATACATCTTGAATCGAGCATGTGCATAAAGTGTGAAGTGAGGTGTTGATATTCCATGCTATTGTGAAGTGTCTAGAACTTGCCTGGTGTGTGTACAAAACGAAATGAAGGAGGTGTATTGTAGGAAAGGATGTAGGCATTTCTTTGTTTTAACCGAGAGTTTCTATTTTTTTCTTGTCATACTCCCCTTTTCTGTGATTGTATACCCTAGTCATCCCTTTGAGCCTTTAGCCGATTATTTCTTTCTTTTGTCCAAAAAGTGTAAACCGAGCTTAATTCTTTCTTTTCATTAGCCGTAAAGTCTATACAAAACTCTTAAGCGCTTAAGAAGAGAAAATAATGTTCCCAAAGTGTCAAAGAGTGAGAATGGTGAAAAGAAGAAAAGCAGAGTGATGAAAGGAAAGAAAAGGGTGAAGGTGCACTTGCTATAAATAAACGATAATGAAGGTGCATGAATAACCTTTGTTATTGTGTCAAGTGTGCTTAATGAAATGGGTCATACTAAAGTAAATCATCAAGAATGGGATGATGAAAAAAAAGAAAAGAGAGAAACAATGTCCATGAGTTGATGGGAATATGTTGAAAAGGCGCTTAAGGATGCTAGTGGTTATTATTGGCTAATCCAATATTTACTAGTTCCATAGCTTCCATTACAACCCATTAAAGTCCTACGTGATCTTACATTGCATTTCTTTATATTAGTGGAGTAATACACTAAGGGCAAGCTTATGGGTCATGACATGATGCATGTGAAGTCTTTTGGGAGAGAGAGTGAAATTGTGTTTACATGCCCCTGCTTGAATGATTGTGAGTCATATGAGAAAAAAAGGGAAGATTCTCTTAAGTTGTGAGGGCACATGCTTGATGAAAGATTGATTTTCGTGTTGGATATCTTGATTAGCTGATTTGCATGAGTTTGCCGATATCAAGAGTCGATTCTTAAAGTCTGGGAAGTCTTAATGTATTGAAGGTCATTGCAGTGATAAGACCATGCATGTTTTCTTGATGATTTTCAATATTGAATGATCGGTATGACCGTAGCTTAAATTGTCGCACCATAGTAGCGAGGGTGGGATGTAAATTGCATGAATTGTATGTTTGTTGTTCGAGGACGAACAAGGATTTAAGTGTGGGGTAAGTGATCTTGGGCATATTTATATGCCCAAGTGATACTCAAAAGTATCATTTGCGCCTTGTTTATCTAGCAATGTGTATACATTTTCATGTAATTGGTAATAAAATGTGAATTTATACTAACTAACATGATTAGCATTGTTTTGTAGGTAAAATGTGATTTCGAGAAGCTAAAATGCATGTTGGACGATATCGGAGTTGGACTTGGATGCGAGCAAGGGACAAGGCATTGGACAGCATGATTTAAAGGGGCTCCGCGATGGAGCCGTGTCACGCTGCCATCGCGGAGGCATTCTGCCTGGAGGGTGAAAATTCACCATATTTCCAGTGGAGGTCCACGTTTGCTCCGTGGCACGGAGCCAGTGCTCCGCGATGCACGCCGTGCCATGTTGAGCTTGAATTACCGGACCCCCAGTTCCAGTGAGGGTCCGCGTTCACGGCGTGTCACGGAGGCAGTGCTCTGCGATGCACTCCATGACACATTGCTCATTATTCTGGGAAAAATTCACACTAGTATAAATAGAACACTTAAGTGTATTTTTTTATAATTCAGACTTGGTGGAGCAAGGACGTGGGTTACAGGCAGTTGAGGGACGAAAAGTTCAGGGTTTTTTCTCTCTTTCTTTCTTCTCTAATTCAATTGTTTGTATGATTAACACTCGTTTTATGATGATTAATCCACAAATGAGTGGCTAATTCCCTTCCTTGCTAAGGTTATGAACACTTGTGATGAATTTTGATTATTAATTATGGTTTTTCATCTTTTTCTTCCATGTTGTTCTATTAATTCTTGTTTCTACTGCATTGGTGTGTGGCCTACATTAATGTACATCTAAAAAGTCTGATTTCACTCGAGAGAGCACGAAATTGGAAAGTTGTGAATTAATAGGATATTGTTCTTTACTTGATTTGGGAAAATTGAGTTTTGATGAACCTTCAGGATAGAAATATACCTGAAAGTCGTATTAGTCAATTTAGGAACCGGAATTGTATGGCTAGAACATGAATTGCATTTGATCACAGAAATGTAGACGGATGGTTCATGATTCTTAAGTGAGATTAAATAAGAGAGTTTTAATCTCTTGGCAATTGTTCTTGGCTAGCAACTGGAAGAAAAGATTAACCAATTTATGATGATAATCAATTTCATTACATGTTCTTTAACCTCGGCATGCTCTTATTCATAGTCCAAATTCAAAGTAGATAATTGTTCGTAGTTTTAGGATAAAATTTATAAAACAAATTATTCAATTTTTGGTTATTTAGTTGTCAGCATATTTAGAAGTAAAAATATAGTATACCTTAGTATACCTGAGCAAATTGCACTTATCCCAAGTCTCTGTGGGATCGATACTTGGCTTACTAAAGCCACTTACTACTTGTTCGACCACGTGCACTTGCGTGTCGGTTTTATAACCCCAAAACCACCCGAACATAGGGCTCATCCTATTAATATCTGCGGGCATCAAATAAGAACTTCTTCTTTTGCTAAGGAGTTAGGTCTGCTGGCATAACATCACTAACCAAGTAATTTGCAAAGTCGGCAAACCAAGGAATCAAATCTTACGATGAAGCTAGTACCTGTTCTCTGGGAAGGCATCATTGATATCATATTCCATCCTCTCTTTTGCTTCAGACTCAAGCCTGGATATATGATCTGCCACCTAATTTTCTGTTCCTTTTCGATCCTTCACCTCGAACTCAAATTCTTGGAGCAAAAGCACCCACCAAATAAATCTGGGCTTGGAATCCTTCTTGGACATCAGGTACCTCAACACAACATGGTCTGTATGAATAATCACTCTGGTTCCAGGCAAATATGCTCGAAAATTTTCAAATGCAAAGACCATCGCCAGTAGTTCCTGTGTAATTTTTCTGGGCTGTTTTGAGTGTTATGCTTGCGTAATAGATTGGATGAAACATCTTTGCTCTCCTTTTACCTAAAATAGCACCAAGAGCAACACCGCTAGCATCACACATTACCTCGAAGGGAAGAGACCAATTTGGAGCTACTATGATAGAAATAGTGGTGAGCTTTTCCTTTAGATACTCAGAGGCCTTAAGACATGCCTCATCGAACACGAATTTTACCTCTTTCTCCAGTAATTTGCACAATGGTTGTGAAATTTTTGAAAAATCCTTGATAAAGCGTCGGTAGAATCCTGCATGCCCTAAAAAGTTTCTGACCCCTTTTATGGAAATAGGGAGTGGAAATCTGCTATAACCTCAATTTTTGCCTTGTCCACCTCGATCCTCTTTCCTGAGATTTTATGGCCCAACACTATCCCCTCTTTAACCATGACATGACATTTTTCCCAATTTAGAAACAGATTTATTTCTTTACACCTTTGCAGTACTCTGCCCAAATGATTAAGGCATGATTCAAATGAATCCCCTAGCACAGAAAAATCACCCATAAATACTTCAATAGTATCCTCCACCATGTATGAGAATATGAACATCATACAATGCAGGAAAGTGGCTGGTGCATTACACAATCCAAATGACATTCTTTTGAAGGAAAAGGTCCCGTATGGACAGGTGAAGGTTGTCTTCTCCTGATCTTCTGGAGAAATAGTGATCTGATTATACCCTGAATATCCATCAAGGAAATAGTACCATCCTATGTCTGCAAGTCTATCGAGCATCTGATCCAAAAATGGCATTGGAAAATGATCTTTCTGGGTGCATCGGTTGAGTTTCCTGTAGTCCATGCATACATGCCATCCTGTGACTAGTCATGTCGGTATCAGCTCATTCTTTTCATTAGGCACCACTATAATTCCACCCTTCTTTGGCACGCGCTGGACAGGACTTACCCATTGACTATCTGCTATAGGATATATCACCCCTGCATCCAACCACTTGATAATCTCCTTTTTGACGACTTCTTGCATTGGAAGGTTCAGGCGGCGGTGATGCTCTATACTCGGCTTGCAATCTGGTTCAAGATGGATCTTATGGGTGCATATTCCTAGTGGAATTCTGATGATATCAGCTATGTTCCAGCCAATTGCCTTTTTGTATCTTTTCAGAAAGTTAACCAAGGCTTCCACCTGCTTATCTAACAGGTTTGCTGCAATGATGACTGACAGGGTGTTGTCCTCTCTAAGGAACGCATACTTGAGATGAGGAGGTAATGCTTTCAATTCAAGGATTGGTGGTAACTCCATAGATGGCTTGGCCGGCGGTGTTGAACGGTTCTTTAAGTCTAGGTCTAACTTCTTTGGGATGAAGTTATACGACCTAGACCCATTTAAGGCATTAACTATACTCGTGTATTCTGGGTTTCTATCTTCTTCCTAATTCATCATCAGAGCTGCCAATGTATCATCAATCACAACTTCTTCCACGGGCGTTGGCAGCTTGTTATTGTCCATTTGACTGTTTGAGTGAAAGCTTGTTCCTTTGGTGTAGCCTGAGGGTCACTTACAGAAAAACAAAGAAAAAATGTAAAAAGTAATGTAACTACCAACAAGTTAATTACAAGCTAATAACCTAGTTTTTGTCGTATTCCCAGGCAACAGTGCCACTTTTTGATAACTCTCAAACCACACCTCTTACTAAAGTGAGAAACGAACATTGTCAATAAAGAACCCAACTAGAGGTTGGGATTGAACCCACAGGGAATAGGGAGAACTGGATTATAGCTGGTAATTGAACTTGTGAGGTAGTTACTTCAAAATAGGGGGATTCTACAAGAAATCAATAATAAAAACAATTATCAAAATTCTGATGTTGAGTCAATATTAAAGAATAACTAGGGTTTTTGTTCCCCATGGGTTCATAACTGTTTTGGGTATACACTCGTGATTATCACCAATACTTACTTACAGAACTGGTAACATAGGTTCATCCAAATGATCGACTAGTCCCTATTGAATGAGTATACTCAATCACTCGACCAGGTCTCATAAGCGGTTTCAAACTATCCGTTATCACTAAGTTCCAGATTTAACTATCCTACGACCACAGCTCAAGTTAATACAATGATTATCAAAATCAAGGCTCTGTTGTAATTCTCTTTTCCTAATCTCTACCTCTTCGACCAAAGCAAGTAAAGAATTCGGGCACTTCCTAACGTTGCGCACCATTAAGGAACGTTTAAGCATGAAGAGACTACAATATAAGTATTTGTATTAGTTTTAAGATCACTTTGTGCAACTCTAGCTTGTTAATCCACCATGATTCCCATAACCCTAGCTATGCAGGTTTTAGCCTCTCATAGTTGTAAGGTTTTTAATTGTATTTATGATTAAGGACATAAATCAATACTTACAAGATTGAATCAGAAAAAAACTTCCTTTAATTATTCGACAAAATCTTGAAGAACAAGTAGCAAGAACAAGATAAATTCAAGAAAAAGTTGATCACAAGATGAATCAACTCAATTCCCTTACAAATCTCTTCTCTCCTTGTCTTTTCGTGTATTTCTTACTTGTCTACGTCTCTCTCCCAAAAAATAAACCTAAAACGTATTTATATAGACATAAGAATCCTTTTCCTAGGCTAACTGGATAAATTTCCATATCTGGTGCCACAGTCATCACGGGCCATGTCACGATCCGTAGAGCCTTCCTACGACCTGTAGCTTCCTATCGTACCTTGAATTGTTGACTGAATTTTTGCTACGTGTTGGATCCTAGTACGATTCGTACCTCCATCATACAACCCGTACTAAGCTCCCGTGATTTGATTATGAAATTATGGAATTCTTCTGAAGTTTACTACGACCATCATGGTACGACTCGTATTGTCTTTCCATAGTAGGAGTCAGCACCTTATGCAAATTTTTTTGATCTTGCCACGATTTCATCACCATGACTCGTACCAGCTTGGTACAACCCGTACTGAGACTCGTACATTGCATATTTTTAACTTAACCTTCTGCAGCTTTTCACGACCATCAGTACGATTCGTAGGTCCTTCCTACAGCTCGTACTGTGGTCTGCAATCTGAGCATATTTTGCATCTTTCAGGCTTTCTTTTGCAATTTTCAAATTCAACACTAATTCACCTGCAACCAAAGGAAAAGTTTCTTATATCCACATAAACACACCTAAGTCCATGTTCTTTTCTTAGTTTTGAGCATCAACAGTGCTATAAATCACAACACATCATGCATGCCAAAGTCAAGGAGGCATATGAAGAAGGCATGAGCTCCCTATTACTCCCATCCTTATCATTGAGATGTTTGATGTGTAGGGAATTGATTTCATGGGCCCATTTGTGAGCTCAAATGGGATGAAGTACATACTGGTTGCTATGGACTATGTTTCGAAATCGGTGGAGGCAATTGCGCTTCCCAATAATGAAGGGAAGAGTGTCACAACATTTTGAAGTGGAATATTTTTTCTAGATTTGGGACTCTCAGAGCTATCATTAGTGATGGGGGTTCGCACTTCTGTAACTAATTATTTCTATCTTTATTGGAGAAATATAGGGTGAAACACAGGGTGGAAACACCCTATCATCCGCAATCTAGTGGGCAAGTTGAAGTTTTTGACCTGGAAATAAAGACCATCTTAGCTAAGACTGTGAATGTTAATCGGATAGATTGGTCTAGGAAGCTAGATGATTCTTTATGGGCTTATCAGACCACATTCAAGACTCCTATAGGTATGTCTTTGTATCAACTTGTATATGGGAAAGCATGTCATCTTTCGGTTGAACTTGAGCACAAAGCTATGGGGGCGCTCAAGAAGCTGAATTTGAACTGGAGCGAAGCTGCGAACTTGAGGCTTGATCAGTTGAATGAGCTAGATGAATTTTGTTTGAAAGACTATGAGAGTTCTAAAATTTATAAACTAAGGATGACAATTCAGCATGATCGGAAGATTGAGAAGCGAGAGTTCATCCCGGGTGATATGGTGTTACTATTCAATTCTAGGCTTCGCTTGTTTCCTGGCAAGTTCAAGTCCAAATTGTTGGGACCTTTTCGAGTGGTTCAAGTATTCTCCCATGGGGAAATTGAACTAGAAAACCATGAAGGAAAGTGATTTAAAGTCAATGGTCAATGAGTGAAAGCATATTTGGGGAAGAGCAAAGAAATAAAGCTGGTGGATCTCTAGGCTCTAGGAGAAATATGATAACCCGGGGACTTGAGTCCTGCCGCAACGTTAAATCAGGCGCTACCTGGGATGCAATCTATGGAGGTGTTTTGGTAAAGTCTGAGTACTCAAAATACCCGCGTCGTGCCATGACGTTAAATCAGGTATTTCTTGGGAGGCAACCCAAGTTCTAATTGTAAGATAAATATAAGGTTCACGTGTGTTGATGTGTGCAAGTGATTAAGATGGGAAATTTGAAGCTGAAACCAAAAATCTAAACTTGAGTTGCTAGTGCCAAAAAGCACAGAACAAGTCGTCGTCTGACCTAATGACTCGTTAAGGGGATCGTGGTCGTTGCCACAGAAAACAGTGTAGAAAACTACCAAATGAGTCATTGCTAGTGACAACGAATCGTGGGGTCTTCCGTTAAGTCTACTGGATTAAAGAGGGAATTAAGTTATAAACAGATGCAATGAGTGACTTAACAAATCGTTGGGACACCCAATAATTCGTCAAGTGACCAGTCATGAAGCCACTGCAGTGCCAACAGAGTTCAGCGCCTACGACTCATGACACGAATTATTGGGTGCTACCATGAGTCGTTTAGTGAGTCTTTAGGTCCCAGGTAAGATTTTAATTTGTTTAAATGAACGAAAGAACCAAAGGGGTCATGGCTTCGTCTAATAACCCGTTATGTGGGTCATGGTTAACTTTAATTAAAATATTCATCTGACCCGACCCACGTTTAAATAACGCAAGTAAGTTTAAAACGAATTAAATCACTCGAATTCCTCCCACTGAATTCCCTCACAGTTTGAAACTCTCAAATCTTTTAAGAAAACATTTCCCACTTCTTCTTCTCCTAAATAATCTCACATTTCTACATAATTCACAACCACACATCCAATTGCACTCAATCTCTAACGCAAAAGCACTCACACACGTGCGATCGAACTCAATTCTGCTCAGTTGCCATATTCAATCGCAATCTCAAGTTGAAATCACCTTCTGCTAAAATCCATCATCTGCTCTTATGCTTGTGAGTATTCAATTATTTCGAGCTTTACCCTAGTCAATTGCTTTTATGCAATTGTGAATTCAAACACTACCATGAGTTTTAGATGAAACCCTAGTGCCATGACTTTGTATGCGAATTTGAATACGGGACCTTTAATAAATATGATGATCTGTGCTTGTGAGATTATAAATTTAGTTGAGATGAACATAAGTGTTGTTATTTTGCATAAGACCAGTGATGAAGCCTCATAGAACAACTCGTGGGCAATCCCAACGAGTCGTTACATGACCTGTCACCACTAATATAAACCCAGTAAATGAACTCTTGGGCACGAGCCACACAACAAGTCGTGGTATCACCTCACGACTCATTGTGTAGCTCGTCCTGAGTGGGGAAATGGGATATGTAAACAGGGAAGCTCACGACTGGTCTAACGAGTCGTTGCCACGACTCATCATGACTAGTCATTAAGTATACTTGTTCAACAAAAGAAAAACCTAACCTGCAGATAACGAGTGACCTCACGATTCGTGGCCAGTGGCAACGACTCGTTGAGTCCCTCATCCAGTCTACAGGAACACTGTTAAAATTTTATTTTTGTTTCATCTCATCTTGCATACTAACCATTATTCCATAGGTACAATGGCACTGAAAGGTACACCAAAGAAGGGTCTAGCCAAGAAATAGGTGCGGGAGAAAAGTCAGCCTTAAGGACGAGCCCTCATCATCCGACAAGTTGAGTGGCTCAGTGGAGGAATACGAAGTTTTAGAAGAACAACTTAAAAAGAGATCCACTAGGTCTAGGAGAAAACACCCTACAAATCTGAAAGCCCTCGTTATTCTCCTATTCCACTTACAAGAGACCCACCTAGCCGAGCAGAAGAACATGTTGGGGCGACAATCCCGATTGCTCCCGAGGGCACCACAACTGCGGCAAATGCAGAGGGTGTTGATGAGCCATGTGCCCGATAGGGGAGCACAGATGATGAGTTGACAAAGACTTCAAATACATCAAATGATTAACCATGGAGGGTGAGGAGATGGTGTGCTCGCGGTATGTGGGCCATTTACAACAGGGACATAGCTCAAAATGACAATGGCCCACTGAAAAGGAGTAATTATGAGGAGCCCAGACTGGTCACCACAGGGCTCAAGGACCTCCCCAAGATGCAGGCATTATTTGATAGATACAGGTTCATTTGGTTAACCGAGCCATCAGGGAGCTACAGCCCTTGCCTAGTTAGAGAGTTTTATGCCGCCTACGTATCCATGTTACAGCGCCTGGCCTTGGGAGGCCAAGATTGGAAGAAAAGGCCCGCATTGATGCAGATGTTGGTTCGGGAGACACCTGTAGACATATCTAAGAGGACCATCTCTAGGTTGCTATATGGTCCAGACTATTAGGCCCCAATGAACACAGCCGAGTTTGATCACAGACTGTTCGAACTAAAGAAAGTCAAAATTAAGAAATTGAACAATGAGGAACATATAAGTTAGTACACTTGGCTATCACACGTCATTGCCACACAGGGTTTGCTAGTTGAGTGGTTGCATGGAACCGAGTCATAGATAATAAAGGCCACACTGAACTTCCAAGCTAAATACTAGTGGTCAGTAGTTCGACACAAGCTGGTATCGACCGGCAAAGAGAATGTGCTTTCAGCTTAGTGCTGCACTAGTATCGAACATCATGGAGGGGTATGCTATAAACTTCCCGCAATATATTGCTGAAGAGATTCAAGAGCGGGCGATAGTAGACAACACTACTATTCCCTTTTCAAAGGTGCCAGAATTTCCATCGGTTGATTAGCGAGTGGTGGTCCATAAGATCACTGATATCGGGTTGATAAGAGATGATACAAACCCGGTATCAAGAGAGAGGGTTCAGTCTGTCGCATCTGCTGGAGAAACATTATTGGCAGAGGCGTTGAGCAGCGGTATGTAGACTGAGGCGGCATTGTTTATCGAGTTTGTGACAAAACCCACAGAGGCTAGAGAGATTGGTAGCCAGCCTGAGGCTACTGATGCAGCCAACATTCTCGCACCTGCTAAGGTTCCAGAGTCCTCATCTACAGCAGCAGCGCTTCGACCACCTGTTGCACCCTCACGTGCTTCTCCAGTCGACTTAGTTACAATTTCTCAAGAATTTCTGACTGACATGGTTAGGCTGCTGGCAAAAGCTGAAAAATAGCAGACACGTACGACTCTTCAAGTTAAGGTATTAATGCAGCAAGTAAAGTTGTGGGTTTACAAAAGAGTTGGAGGCGCTCTCTAGTTCAGTGCATAGCCAATTGGATGCCTTTGATGCTATGGATGAGTGCCTTGCATACTTACAGGCTCCCGAGCTATCTAAATGGTATGCAGAGGTAGCAGCACTCCGAGTTGAGGTGTGGGAGTTGTTCGCATGACAGGTAGCTTCGATCCCTCCACCCGTGCTTCTAGTTATTGATGACGAGAGCCGGGAAGAGCTACCACCAATAGCTGACTTCATCACTGAGGAGCTGGTGGCACAGGATAAAGGCAAGCGGCCTCGTGAGGAGGCAAGTCTTGATGAGGATGATTCTATTCTCCGAAAATAGAAGCGAGAGTAGAGAGACATGGAGGTAGTGCTGTAGTTATCCATAGATAAGGCTCAGCAGAAGGCTGCAGTTGAGGCAGCGAGAGCTCGTGGAGAAGGTACGAGCTCAATATGTTCTAAAAACACACCGGTTCAGGCCGGTGGTACAAGAGATGACATCATAGGTGTATCTGCACCCTCCACTAACCAGGACGCAGAAGCCTAGGTCGCACAGGTATGTTCCCTATTTCTGTGTTTTATTTTTATAAATGTATCGAGGACAACACATGCTTTTCTAGATGGGGTGGGGAGGGATACCTGTGAATTTTTGCTGAACATAACTCGAGGGTTTTTCTTATTGGATATCTTTTCCCTCGGGTGTTCCTTATCTAGTAGAACCAGCACATTTAGGTTTTTATGTTTTTGTGTTTGTTGTGTCAGTCGAAAGAAAATTAGGTGAACCTAAGGCAGTTAATATCATGTATTTTTGAAATTGTTTGAACTGATAATGTGATACCCCTCCTAAAATTTTTATGTGTGTGTGTTAAAATTAACAAGAATGACCTTTGTGAATGTTTGCATGACATTAATACTGTGAACATGTTTACCATTGTATAACTATACCTGAACTAGCAATTAGTAAAAGTGATGATGTTGGCCTGTGCAATGTGTGAGTAAGGTGTAATAGTTAAATTCTTCTATGTGTGTCAATCTAGAACTTGTCTGGTCAGTCGTACCGAGGTAGAGGATGGGAAACTAGGAAAGGATCATAGACCATTTTTTATGAATGAGCCCACTTTAGCCTTAAAAGAACTGCCAAATTGAGATAAATATCCCTTGATCCAAATTTAGAGCTTAAATTGACCCTTCTTTTTGTTAACACCAATTCACCTTCTTGCTTTGATTAAAATAAACCTGTTTTGACCCTAGTCCCTACTTGGACACTGTGGACCTCAACACAGGCAAATTGCCTAAGTTGAGGGTTGTTATCATAGGAGTGATTAAGAAGAGTAGGGTGGAATGAAATTGAGTAATGAAAATGAAAGAGCGGGTGCAGTGTGCATAATAAAAGAAAAAAAATTTGTTAAAGAGAAAAAGATCAAAAAGGAAAAAAAATAAATGAGAGTAATGAATACTTGAAAGAATGAACACCTTACTCGTAGTTGCAAACGAAAGTAAAAGAAGAAAAAGGTAGAGGAAAAAGGGAAAAACTGTGAAAAGAAGGTTAGAGTGGAGCCAAAGTGTGTGTAGTGCATAGGAGGGTTTAGCTACTAGTCCCATATGTACCATACCCAAACCCGAGCCTACATTACAAGCTTAAAAAGTCCTATGGTGATCCCGGTTAACCCGTCTGAAAATCGAGGTATTGAAAGTAAAAGCAAGCTTATGGTATTGCATACGCACAGTTAGAATTTCTTTGTGAGCGAGTGTGCTTCTACCTAGTCCTAAGGGAAATATATTGATATGATTATATACACATGTGTGAGTGTGGAACTTCTTTGTGGTGAGAGCATTTGGTCAATAAAATCATCTGCAAACTGTCTGGGTCAGTGTTGTAGAATTATGTGCATGGTTTCAAGTGACAATATATTGCCATATTTCGATACCTCTATGTCATGGTTGAAAATTTTACATATGCATTATGATTTGATTTTGTATGATAAATGAGGGGTTAGAAAATTTTATTAGATGAAGATTTGTAACTATCGCAAGGTTCCTAAAGTTCTTTTGATTGAAGCGTCGTGTTAGTTTTATTTTATGTGTTTTTTCCTGAGGACATGCAAAAGTTCTAAGTTGAGGGTGTTGATGTTTGTTGTAACTTTACGACACCCTCGACGCTTAAAACTAAGAAAATATGCAAATTCTGAGTATGTTTATGTAGATATGATGTGTTTGTGTTAAGTGTTGTAGGAAAATAGGTCCAGAATGTGAAATGGGCAAAGTAAGGCGAAATTGGACAAAAATCTAGGCTTCTACCCTGGTCACGAGTCGTCATCCCAATGAACAACTCGTTCCTAGAGTCGTGGAAAAGGTCAGGTATTTCACGAAGAAGAACTAGTGCACCTAACGAGTTGAAGGAACAACTCGTTACATCTGGTAATGAGTTGTTATGAGGGTCGTGGAGACTGGGAGGAAAATTTCTGAAGAATGCCCAGGGAAGATAACGAATGACGTAATGATTCATGGGGCAACTTGGCGACTCGTCTAAGATACTGTGAGCATCCGTCAAGTGCACTGGAGGATTTGATGATCCATGGACACGAGGGACCTAATTACTCGTTCCCAGGACAAATGAGTCGTTAGGTGACCTGTTACTAGGACTGGACAAGTTACCGAGGATGACTCAACTTCACTAGCCACGACTCGTTATATGGACCATTACCACTACCGACCTGGAGTCCTTTTTTAGTTAGAAAAAGTTTTATTTGAAACTATAAATACATTGTTTATGTTTATTTTTCATGTACAGTTTATTTTACCATTTTTCACGTAAAATTTAGAGTTGTTAACGATCATTCTTGGTTTGAGAAACAAAGTTTGTAATTTTGTTCTTGATTTTGGGAATCAAATAACATTGAAGTTTTGTTCATCATATTTGGTGATTTATTCAATTCACGTGGTTTTCTTCTACGAATCTTTGTAAGTTACAATTATGATTTCTTCTTTATTTTTTGATTGAGATCATTCAATTATGAGTAATTAAACCCATAACTAGGGTTGTGGGAACCATGATGTATTAACACATATAGGTAAAAATACTTAGTGATTCTTGAATGGGGTTTATTCATGTATTATTTTTTCCTTCGTTTTAATTATTTCTTAACGGTTGCAAACCTTGGAATTTGCCTTATTATTACTTACAAGATCAAGGGGGTGATGAATGGGAAAAGGGATTAACAACGGAGATTTGAGGCTATAAACCCTCATCTAATAGCTTGACCTTGTCCGAAAATAGCTAATCTGATATTAATGGTAAGGGTTAATTAAGCATACACACGTACACAGACCAAGTTGTGTGGTAAAAATCATATATATAGGAGACCAACCATTTAGGTGAATTAAACTTACCAATATTATATGCTAAACACCGAAATAGATTACTAGTGTAAAATCCTTATGGTTATGAAGTCACGGGGGAACACAATCCTAGTCACTTTATTGATTGAATACAACCAAAATTGATTTAAACAGTTACTAGCCTTTACTCTTGTTTATTATTTTGTATTTCGAATCTTTCTCCCCTAGGGAATAAGTAAGCCAATAGTATTAGCTGAACACATTAACTCAAGTTCTCATCATATTCCTCGTGGGATTCAACCCCAACCCTGGTTGGATTCTATAATTAAATCGACCGCTTTATATCTCATTCACGAGATATAATTTGGGCAACATCAAATTCTGGCGTCGTTGCTGAGAAATACAGCTTAGGCTTTTGTTAATTGTTTTTGCTTTACTGTTGTCCTTATTTCCTTTTTATTTCTCTTTTGTTGTTTTTGTTCTTAACAGGTCTTAGGTTCGTGCATGCCCAGTACTAGGAGCCGAGGAGAATCTCTGGTTCCAATTGATCACGAACTTGAACAAATACTGCAAAATTTGAGGAGAATGGCCAACGTACAAGAGAAGTGCAGTGGCTGATACCGTGTCTAGTGAAGCATTCATTAGTCTCACTTATGCAGAAGTTGCTGAGGTACTTGACAAAATCACTAAAACCAATTTTGCATGGCACACAAGCGAGTCGGAGACTCCGGCTGGTACTTATGCGGTAGGTATGTCTACGGAACAAAGAAGGAAGGATGAAGAAAGAGATCAGGATATTGCTGAGATAAACACCACAATGGGGCTGCTTGCTAAGCATTTGATGGGAGTTGGGGCTGAAAAAGTGAATGTTGTGTGTTCTCAGGGCAAGGCCCCGAGAAATAATGGAGGCGAATCAGAATCTGAGGAGAAGCAAATTATCTGAATGATCAAGGGGCGGGTTTCCATACTAACACCCAAGGGTCTAACCAAGAGTCTTGGCGTCATGATCAGGGGAACCAAGGTTGAAACTACTACAGGGATAACAATTACAACCGAGGCCAATACAGAGACAATGGAGACTAGAAAAAGTGTGAGGAGTACAAGAATGAAAGAAGCGGTCTATATATTTCTCCAAGGAACCGTGAGCCTGAGTCTAGAGGTTCAAGGGTGGAATAAATGTTTCTAAGGTACGTAAAAAAATCGAGGCGACAGATGGCCATTTCAAGGAGCTCCGCGCTAATATTTCTAATAAGATAAAAGTGGAATCACATGTCGTGGCCATTAAGCAGATTGAGTAGTAGCTGAGTGAGATGTCTTTTGCTATGAACTAGAGGCAAAAGGGCACACTTCCAAGCAATACAGTTCAAAATCCAAAAAATGACAGTCATTGCATGGCGGTCACTACTAGGAGTAGGAAGGCGACAGTTGATCCTCCGAGGTCGATTGTGATTGATGAGACAGTAGATCCCTTATTGATTGATGATGATAGGATGGCAGATTCTGAGGATCAGACTTTGGTTGACGATTCAATGGAGAAGACTGCTCCTAGTAATGCAAAAGAGCATAGATCTGGCAAGGAGAAGGAGAAGCAGGTACCGCAAAATATTACATCTATTCCTAGACCTCCTCCCCATTTTCCATAGAGGTTGAAGAAAAAGTTCAAAGATGGGAAGTATCACAAATTCATTTCCATATTGAAACAATTATCTGTGAACATCCATTAGTCGAGGCACTTGAGAAAATGCCCGGCTATGCTAAATTCATGAAAGACCTTGTCATTAGAAAGAGGACCGTGAGTTTCGAACCTGCGGATAATTCGCACCATTATAGTGCAATAAGATCTCATTCTGTTGTTCAGAAAAAGGAAGACCCTGGAGATTTCACCATACCGTGCACTATTATATACTTTAATTTCACGAAGGCACTATGTGATCTGGGTGCTAGTATTAACTTGATGCCATTAACATTGTTCAGAAACTTGGGCTTGGAAGCCCCCAAACCAACTACAATGCATCTCTTGATGGAAGATCGTGCGGTGAAAAATCCGGTGGGAATTCTCTATGATGTTCTAGTGAAGGTACAGTCCTTCATATTTTCGGCCAATTTTGTCATTCTAGACTGCGAGGTTGATTTTGAGGTCCCCATTATCTTGGGGTAACCATTCCTCGTCACCGGACACGCTCTTGTAGATATGAAAATAGGACATTTGAAATTTTGGTTGAATAATGAGGAGGTGACATTCAATGTATGCCGGTCCATGAAGTAGCCAAATGACATGAGGGTAGTCTCAGTAATTGATGTTGTGGAACCTGAGTTTCCAATTATGCCCATTGAGGAGTTGGTGACTATTGAGGACTTAGAAGCAGTGTTGATGAATATTGGTGTTGAGGAGATGCATATAGGTGAGGAGATTGTAAATGCACTTACTGGTATGGGGTCATACACCTATGCTCCAAAGAAGATTGATCTTGACCTAAAGAATCGGGTGACCCCACCAGCCAAGCCATCTATTATGGAGCCTCCGGTATTGGAGCTCAAAGCACTCCCATCTCACTTGTGGTATGTATTTCTGAAGAACCGGTAACAACTTACCGGTTATTGTTGCATCTGACTTTGAGGAATGGCAAGTGGAGGCTTTTGTCTCCATTCTAAAGAGATACAAAAAAGTCATCGGGTGTACCGCTGCAGACATTATTGGAATCCCAGCAGGTATTTGTACTCATAAGATCCAACTAGAGCCAGATTGTATTTCGAGAATTGAGCATCAATGTAGGTTGAATCCACCTGTGCAATAGGTGGTCAAGAAGGAAATCATTGAGTGGTTGGATGCGGGTGTGGTTTACCCTATTGCTGACAGTAAATGGGTGAGCCCAATTTACTATGTACCGCAAAGCGAGGAATCACGGCGGTCCCAAATACTAACAATGAGCTCATTCCACTAAGTCCAGTCACCGATTGGAGAGTATGCATGGACTATAGGAAGTTGAACCATTGGATTCAGAAAGATCATTTTCCTATGTCATTCATGGATCAGATGCTAGACCGACTTGCAGGTAGAGGATGGTACTATTTTATTGATGGTTATTTGGGGTACAATCAGATATCTGTAGCCCCCGAAGACCAAGAGAAGACCACTTTCACCTGTCCATATGGTACTTTTTCTTTCAAGGGGATGTCATTTGGGTTATGTAATGCGCCCGCCACTTTTCAGCGTTGCATGATGTCCATATTTTTTGACATGTGGAGGACACCATTGAAGTCTTTATGGATGACTTTTCGATGGTGGGTGATTCATTCGAGCATTGTTTTGCTCATTTGAGCAAGGTTCTACAGAGATGTGAAGAGGCCAACTCGGTACTTAACTGGGAAAAGTGCCATTTCATGGTCAAAGAAGGTATAGTACTAGCACACAAGATTTCTGGTAAGGGTATTGAGGGGGACAAGGCCAAGATTAAAGTAATTGCTAGTCTACCACCTTCAATTTCTGTGAAAGGTGTTCGAAACTTTTTGGGTCATGCAGGGTTTTCTAGGAGATTCATCAAGGACTTCTCAAAGATTTCACATCCTTTGTGTAAACTGCTTGAGAAAGAGGTGAAGTTTATTTTTGATGAGGCATGTCTGAAGTCGTTTGAATGCCTAAAAGAGAGATTGACCGCTGCCTCGATTATAGTGGCATCTAACTAGTCTTTACCATTCGAGGTTATGTGTGATGCTAGCGGAGTGGACTTGGGAGCTGTGTTGGGTCAGAGGCATGAAAAGATTTTCCAACCTATTTATTATGCTACCAAGGCTCTTAATGCGGCTTAGAAAAATTATACCATGACAGAATAGGAGTTGTTGGCTGTCGTATTTGCATTCGAGAAGTTTCGAGCTTATTTGCTTGGAACTAAGGTGATAGTCCATACTAACCATGCAGCTTTGAGATATCTAATGGCAAAGAAAGATGCCAAGCCACGGTTGATTCGATGGGTTCTGTTGTTGCAAGAGTTATGAGTTCGAGGTAAAGGATTGGAAGGGGACCGAAAACCAGGTGGCGAATTACTTATCAAGATTGGAAGCAGATACAACACTTCGAGATGAGCTTGACATAGATGATGCATGCCCCGACGAGTAGGTTTTAGAAGCCTCTCAAGATCTCATCCCATGGTTTGCAGACTTCGCTAATTATTTGGTAAGTGATATTTTACCGAAAAACTTATCTTTTCACCAGCGAAAGAAGTTCATGTCTGATGCGCTAAAGTTTTTCTAGGATGAGCCTTACTTATTCCGCATATGTGCTGATGGGGTGATTCAGGTATGCGTGCCTGAGGTGGAGATGTTGAGAATATTGGAGGCCTTCTTCTCATCCCCTATTGGGGGTCACCACAGTGGGATTCTCATTCCCCAAAAAGTTCTACGTTGTGAGTACTATTGGCCAACCATTCACCAGGATGCACATGATTTCGCAAAGGCATGTGATGCATGCTAAAGGCAAGGAGGCATATCAAAAAGGCATGAGCTCCCTCTTACTCCCACCCTTTTCATTGAGTTGTTTGATGTGTGGGGCATTGATTTCATGGGCCCATTTGTGAGCTCAAATGGGATGAAGTACATACTGGTTGTTGTGGACTATGTTTCGAAATGGGTGAAGGCAATTGCTCTTCCAAATAATGAAGGGAAGAATGTCACAGCATTCTTGAAGTGGAATATTTTTGCCAGATTTGGGACTCCCAGAGTTATCATTAGTGATGGGGTTTCGCACTTCTATAACCAGCTTTTTGGACTTTATTGGAGAAATATGGGGTGAAACACAGGGTGGAAACACCCTATCATCCGCAATCTAGTGGGAAAGTTAAAGTTTCCGACCGGGAAATAAAGACCATCTTAGCTAAGACTATGAATGCTAACCGGAAAGAGTGGTCTAGGAAGCTAGATGATGTTTTATGGGCTTATCGGATCACATTCAAGACTCCTATAGGTATGTCTTTGTATCAGCTTGTATATTGAAAAGCATGTCATCTTCCGGTTGAACTTGAGCACAAAGCTATGCGGGCGCTCAAGAAGCTGAATTTGAACTGGAGAAAAGCTGCAAACTTGAGTCTTGATTAGTTGAATGAGATAGATGAATTTCGTTTAAAAGAATATGAGAGTTCTAAAATTTATAAACTAAGGATGAAAATTCAGCATCATCGGAAGATTGAGAAGCGAGAGTTCAGCCGGGGTGATATGGTGTTACTATTCAATTCTAGGCTTCGCTTGTTTCCTGGAAAGTTGAACTCCAAATGGTTGGGACCTTTTCGAGTGGTTCAAGTATACTCCCATGGGGCAATTGAAATGGAAAACCATAAAGGAAAGCGATTTAAAGTTAATGGTCAACGAGTGAAAGCATATTGGGGAAGAACGAAGAAATAAAGTTGGTGGATCTCTTGGCTCTCGAAGAAATCTGAGTAACCCGGGGACTTGCTTCGTGCCGCAATGTTAAATCAGGCGCTACATGGGAAGCAACCCATGAAGGTATTTTGGTGAAGTCTTAGTAGTCAAAATACACGCGTTGTGCCACAACGTTAACTCAGGCGCTTCTTGGGAGGCAACCCAAGTTGTAATTGTAAGATAAATATAGTGTTCACGTGAGTTCCCTTACGAAAATTTTGTTATTGGGTTAGCCATACACTTCACATGTTTCTAGCGATTCACATGGCATCATCAAATGATACAAGTCTTGGATAAGAGTTGATGTGTGCAGGTGATTAAGATGGGAAATATAAAGCTGAAACCAAAAATCTGAACTTGTGTTGCTGGTGCCAAAAAGCATAGAACGAGCCGTCGTCTGACCTAACGACTCGTTAAGTGGATCGTGGTCATTGACACAGAAAAAAGTGTAGACAATGGTTGAACAATGAGTAGTTTCCAGTGAAAACGAATCATGGGGTCTTCCATTAAGTCTATTGGATTAAAGAGGGAATTAAGCTGTAGAAAGATGCAACGAGTGACTTAACGAATCATTGGGTTCGTCAAGTGAACCGTCATGAAGCCACTACAGTGCCAATAGAGTTCATGGCCTACGCTCATGAAACGAATCATTGGGTGCCACCACGAGTCATTTATTGAGTCGTTAGGTCCCAGGTAAGATTTTGATCTATTTAAATAAACGAAAGAACCAAACGGGTCATGGCTTCGTCTAACGACCCATTACGTAGGTTGTGGTTTACTTTAATTAAAATATTCATCCTACCCAACCCACGTTTAAATAAGGCAATCAAGTTTAAAACGAATTAAATCACTCGAATTCCTCCCACTGAATTCCCTCACAGTTTGAAACTCTCAAATCTTTTAAGAAAAAATTTCCCACTTCTTGTTCTCCCAAAGCATCTCACATTTCTACATAATTCACAACCACACATCCAATTTCACTCAATCTCTCATGCAAAATCACTCACACACGCGCGATCGCACTCAATTCTACTCAGTTGCCACATTCAATCGCAATCTCAAGTTGAAATCACCCACCTGCTAAAATTCCTCATCTGCTCTTACACTTGTGAGTATTCAATTATTACTCGTGGGCAAGACCAACGAGTCATTACATGACCCATCACCACTACTGTAAACCCAGTAAATGAACTCTTGGGCACGAGCCACATAACGAGTCGTGGCATCACCTCACGACTCGTTGTGTAGCTCGTCCTGAGTGGGGAAATGGGATATGTAAACAGGAAAGCTCATGACTGGTCTAATGAGTCATTGCCACAAGTAACGACTCATCATGACCAGTCATTAAGTATACTGGTTCAACAAAAGAAAAAATTGACCTGCAGACAACGAGTGACCTCACGAGTCGTGGCCAGTGGCAAACGACTCATTGAGTGCCTCGTCCAGTCTGTAGGAACACAGTTAAAATTTTATTTTTGTTTCATCTTATCTTGCATACTAACCATTATTCCACAGGTGCAATGGCACCGAAAGGTACACCAAAGAAGGGTTAGGCCAAGAAACAGGTGCTGGAGAAAAGTCATCCTTCATATCGCAGACTTAGGGATGAGCCCTCATCCTCCGACAAATTGAGTGGCTCGGTGGAGGAACACAAAGTTTCAGAAGAACAGCTTGATAGGAGATCCACCAGGGCTAGGAGACAACGCCCTACAAATCCGATAGCCCTGGTTGATTCTCCTATTCCACTTGTAAGAGACCCACCTAGCCAAGCAGAAGAAAATGTTGGGGCCACAGTCCCGATTGCTCCTGAAGGCCCCACAGATGCAACAAATGCAGAGGGTGTTGATGAGTCATGTGCCCAACAGGGGAGCACAGATGATGAGTTGACAGAGACTTCAAATAAATCCACTGATGAACCACAGAGGGTGAGGCGATGGTGTGTTCCCGGTATGCGGGCCATTTACAACAAGGACATAGCTCTGAATGCCAAGGGACACCAAAAGAGGAGCATTTATGAGGAGCCCAGACTGGTCACCACTCAAGGACCTCCTCGAGCTGCAGGCATTATTTGATAGATATAGGTTCGGATGGTTAAATGAGCCATCGGGGAGCTACAGTCCTTGCTTTGTCAGAGGGTTTTATGCTGCCTACGTAGACACGTTACAACGCCTGGCCTTGGGAGGCCAATATTGGAAGAAGAGGCCCACATTAACGCAGGTGTTGGTTCGGGAGACACCTGTAGACATCTCTGAGAGGCCCATCTCTAGGTTGTTATATGGTCCAGACTATCATGCCCCAATGAACACAGTCGAGTTTGATCACAGACTGTTCGATCTTAAGAAAGTCAAAATCAAGCAATTGAATAGTGAATAACGTATAAGGCAGTACACTTGGCTGTCATGCATCATTGCCACATAGGGTCCGCTAGTTGAGTGGTTGCATGGCACCAAGTCACAGATAAAAAAGGCCACACTGGACTTCCAAGAGAAATTCTGGTGGTCATTGGTTCGACACAAGCTGGTACCGACCAGCAACGATAATGTGCTTTCACCTGATAGAGCTGCACTAGTAGCAAGCATCATGGAGGGGTACGCCATAAACTTCCCACGATATATTGCTGAAGAGATTCAAGAGTGAGTGAAAGTAGACAGCACTACCATTCCCTTTCAGTGCCTCATTGATCGACTCTATCAGGAGTCAAAGGTGCCAGAATTGCCGTCGGTTGATCAGAGAGTGGTGGTCCATAATATCACTGATATCGGGTTGATACGAGACGAGACAAACCTGGTATCGAGAGCGAGGGATCAATCTGCCGCATCCGCTGGAGCGACTTTATTGGCAGAGAAATTGAGCAGCGGTATGCAGACTAAGGCGACATTGTTTACTGAGTTTGCAGAAGAACCCACAGAGGCCAGAGAGATTGGTAGCTAGCTTGAGGCTACAGATGCAATCGACACTCCCGCACCTATTGAGGTTCTAGAGTCCTCATCCATAGAAGAAGAACTTCGACCATCTATTGCAACCTCACGTGCTTCTCCAGCCGGCCTAGTTACAATTTCTTGAGAATTTCTGACTGACATGGCTAGGTGGCTGGCAAAAGCCGAAAAACAACAGACATACACAGATCTTCAAGCTAAGGTATTAATGGAGCAAGTAAAGTCGTGGGTTAAAAGGAGTTGGAGGCGCTCTCTAGTTCAGTGCATGACCAGTTTGATGCCTTTGAGAGGAGTATAGATGAGCGACTTGCACAGTTACTGGTGCCCCAACTGTCTAGATGGTATGCGGAGGTAGCAGAACTCCGAGCTGAGGTGCGGGAGTTGTCCGCACGACGGGTAGCTGCGATCCCTCCACCCGTGATTCCAGTAATTGATGATGAGAGTGAGGAAGAGCTTCCACCAATAGTTGACTTCATCACTGAGGAGCCGTGGGGCAGGATAAGGGCAAGCAGCCTCATGAGGTGGCAAGTCTTGATGAGGATGATTCTCTGCTCTGAAAGCAGAAGAAAGATTAGAGAGAGATAGAGGAAGCGCTGCAGTTATCCATAGATGATGCTCGGCAGAAGGCCGCAGTTGAGGCAGCAAGAGCTCGTGGAGAAGGTACGAGCTCAATAGGTTTTGAAAACACACCGGTTCAGGCCGGTGGTACAGGAAATAACACTGGAGGTGTATCTACACCCTCCATTGACCAGGCTGCAGATGCCTAGGTCGCACAGGTATGCTCCCTATTTCCGTGTTTTATTTTTATAAATGCGTCAAGGATGACACATGCTTTTCTTGATGAGGCTGGGGAGGGATACCTGTGTATTTTTGCTGAACATAACCTGAGGGTTTTTCTTGCTGGATATCTTTTTCCTACTGTGTTCCTTATCTAGTAGAATCGACACGTTTAGATTTTTATGTTTTTGTGTTTGTTGTGTCAGTCGAAAGAAAATTAGGTGAACTTAAGGCATTCAATATAATAGATTTTTGAAATTGTTTGAACTGATAATGTGATACCCCTCCTAAAAATTTTATGTGTGTGTTAGAATCGAAAAGAATGACCTTTGTGCATATTTGCATGGAATTAACACTTTGAACATGTTTACCATTGTATAACTGTACCTGAACTAGCAATTAGTAAAAGTGATGATGTTGGCCTATGCAATGTGTGAGTAAGGTGTAATAGTTAAATTCTCCTGTGTGTGTCAATTTAGAACTTCCCTGGTCAGTAGTACCGAGGTAGAGGATGGGAAACTAGGAAAGGATCATAGGCCATTTTTTATGAATGAGCCCACTTTAGCCTTAAAAGACTTGCCAAATTGAAACAAATATCCCTTGATCCAAATTTTGAGCTTAAATTGACCCTTCTTTTTGTTAACACCAATTCACCTTCCTGCTTTGATTGTCCCTCCTTGGACACTGTGGACCTCAACTCAGGCAAATTGCCTAAGTTGAGGGTGGTTATCATAGGGGTGATTAAGAAGAGTAGGGTGGAATGAAATTGAGTAATGAAAATGAAAGAGCGGGTGCAGTGTGCATAATAAATGAAAAATCTTTTTGTTGAAGATAAAAAGATCAAAAAGGAAAAAAAATAAATGAAAGTAATGAATACTTGAAAGAATGAATACCGTACTCGTAGTTGCAAACGAAAGTAAAAGAAGAAAAAGGCAGAGGATAAAGGGAGAAACTATGAAAAGAAGGTTAAAAGTGGAGCCAAAGTGTGTGTAGTGCCAAGGAGGGTTTAGCTACTAGTCCCATATGTACCATACCAGAACCCGAGCCTACATTACAAGCTTAAAAAGTCCTATAGTGATCCTGGTTAACCAATCTAAAAATCGAGGTATTGAAAGTAAAAGCAAGCTTAAGGTATTGCATACGCACAGTTAGAATGTTTTTGCGAGCGAGTTTGCTTCTACCTAGTCCTAAGAGAAATATATTGATATGATCATATACACATGTGTGAGTGTGGTACTTCTTTGTGGTGAGAGAATTTGGTCAATAAAATCATCTGCAAACTGTCTGGGTCAGTGTTGTAGAATTATGTGCATGGTTTCAAGTGACAATATATTGCCATGTTTCGATACCTCTGTGTCATGATTGAAAATTTTACATATGCATTATGATTTGATTTTGTATGATAAATGAGGGGTTAGAAAATTTTATTAGATAAAGAGTTGTGACTGCCGTAAGGTTCCTAAATTTCTTTTGATTAAAGCGTCGTGTTAGTTTTATTTTATGTGTTTTTGCCTAAGGACATGGAAAATTTCTAAGTTGAGGGTGTTAATCTTTGTCGTGACTTTACGACACTTTCGATGCTTAAAACCAAGAAAATATGCAAATTCTGTGTATGTTTGTGTAGATATGATATGTTTGTGTTAAGTGTTGTAGCAAATAGGTCCGGAATGTGAAATGGGCAAAGTGTGGTGAAAATGGACCAAAATCCAGGCTGCTACCCAGGTCACGAGTCGTCATCCCAATGAACTACTCATTCCTAGAGTACTGGAGAAGGACAGGTCTTTCACGAAGAAGAACCAATGCATCTAACGAGTTGAAGGAACAACTCATTACATCTGGTAATGAGTCATTATAAGAGTCGTGGAGACTGGGAGGAATATTTCTGAAAAATGCCCAGGGAAGATAACGAATGACGTAATGATTCATGGGGAAACTTGGCGACTCGTCATGAGATAGTGTGAGCATCCGTCAAGTGCACTGGAGGATTTGATGATCCATGGACACGAGGGACCTAATGACTCGTGCCCATGCCTAACGAGTCGTTAGGTGACCCGTCACCAGGACTGGACAAGTTGCCGAGGATGACTCAACTTCACTGGCCACGACTAGTTGGGAGACCCAACGAGTCGTTACATGGCCCATTACCATTGCATACCTGGAGTCCGTTTTTAGTTAGAAAACGTTTTATTTGAAACTATAAATACATTGTTTAGGTTTATTTTTCATGTACAGTTTATTTTTACCATTTTTCACGTAAATTTTAGAGTTGTTAACGATCATTCTTGGTTCGAGAAACAAAGTTTGTAATTTTATTCTTGATTTTGGGAATCAAACAACATTGAAGTTTTGTTCATCAGTTTTAGTGATTTATTCAATTCACGTGGTTTTCTTATACGAATCTTTGTAAGTTACAATTATGATTTCTTCTTTATTTTGTGATTCTGATCATTCAATTATGAGTAGATAAACCCATAACTAGGGTTGTGGGAGCCATGATGAATTAACACACATAGGTAAAAATACTTAGTGATTCTTGAATGGGGTTTATGCACGTATTATTTTTTCATTCGTTTTAATTATTTCTTAACGGTTGCAAACATTGGGATTTGCCTTATTATTACTTACCAGATCAAGGTGGTGATGAATGAGAAAAGGGATTGACAACGGAGATTTGAGGCTATCAACTCTCATCTAATGGCTTGACCTTGTTCGGAAATAGCTAATCTGATATTAATGGTAAGGGTTAATTAAGCATACACACGTACACAGGCCAAGTTGTGTGGTGAAAATCATCTAGATAGAATACCAACCATTTAGGTGAATTAAACTTACCAATATTACATGCTAAACACCGGAATAGATTACTAGTGTAAAAGCCTTGTGGTTATGAAGTCATGAGGAACACTATCCTAGTCACTTTATTGATTGAATACAACCAAAATTGATTTAAACAGTTACTAGACTTTACTCTTGTTTATTATTTTGTGTTTCGAATCTTTCCCCCGTAGGGAATAAGTAAGCCAATAGTATTAGCTGAACACATTAACTCAAGTTCTCATCACACTCCTCGTGGGATTCGACCCCAACCCTAGGTGGATTCTATATTTTACATCGACCGTTTTATATCTCATTCACGAGGTATAATTTGGGCGACATAAAATTTTGGCATCGTTGTCGGGGAATACGGCTTAGGCTTTTGTTAATTGTGTTTGCTTTACTGTTGGTCCTTATTTCCTTTTTGTTTTGATTTTCTTTTTTGTTCTTAACAGGTCTTAGGTTCGTGCATGCCCAGTACTAGGAGCCGAGGAAAATCTCTGGTTCCAATTGATCACGTACTTGAACTAATACTGCGAAATTTGAGGAGAATGGCCAATGTACAAGAGAAAGAGACAGTGGACCTGGCTACAGCCAGGATGTTGGCTGACGAACAAGCTTGAGCAAGAGATAGAGAGTTAGCAAGGGTTACTGAAGAGCAACGCCTAGCTGCCGAAGCCGAGCGAGCTAGAAGGAATAGAGGTCCAGACCAGTAGAGACGTCGGTACTTCGATGATGACGATGATGCTGATATTGACGAAGTTGGTGCCACTAGAGCTATTGTCCTCGCCCTTTTCCTGCTGGGGAAAAGTTTGATATTACCAGTGCTATGATCCAACTGCTCAACATGAAGGGGATGTACATACTCACTTGATAATTTCGTGGGTATTTGCAAAGCATACAAATAACCGGGAGTCAGTCAAGATGCGATACGGCTGAGGTAATTTCCCTTTTCATTAGGGAGTGCGGCAACGCTCTAGTTGGCTGAACTACCCAACATTTCTATCACTACATGGAGGGAGTTGAAAAGAGCTTTTCTTGAAAGGTTCTTCCCACCTTCCAGAGCTTTGCAGCTAAAAGATGAGATGTAACTCTTCAGGAAATTGAATTCTGAGGAACTTCATGAGACATGGTTGTGGCTCAACAAGAAGCTCAAAAAGGTGCCCAACCACAGGATCCAAGATGATAGATTGTTGGAGATCTTCTATAGGTCTCTAAATGCTAACACCAAGGCAGTGGCTGATACCGTGTCTAGCGAAGCATTCATTAGTCACACTTATGCAGAAGCTGCTGAGGTACTTGAAAGAATCACTAAAACCAACCGCGCATGGCACACAAGAGAGTCGGAGACTCCGGCTGGTACTTATGCGGTAGGTATGTCTGCGGAACAGAGAAGGAAGGATGAAGAGAGAGATCAGGATATTGCTGAGATAAACACCACAATGGGGCTGCTTGCTAAGCATTTGATGGGAGATGGGGCTGAAAAAGTGAATGTTGCATGTTCTCAGAGCAAGGCCTCGAGAAATGATGGAAGCGATCAGAATCTGAGGAGAAGCAAATTATCTGAATGATCAAGGGGCGGGTTTCCATACTAACACCCAAGGGTCTAACCAAGACTCTTGGTGTCATGATTAGGGGAACCAAGGTTGAAACTACTACAGGGATAACAATTACAACCGAGGCCAATACAGAGACAATGGAAACTGGAAAAAGTGTGAGTACAAGAATGAAAGAAACGGTCTATAAGTTCCTCCAAGGAACCGTGAGCCTGAGTCTAGACGTTCAAGGGTGGAATACATGTTTCTAGGGTACTTAAACAAATGGAGGTGACAGATGGCCATGTCAAGGAGCTCCGCGCTGATATTTCTGATATGAACATAAAGGTGGAATCACATGTCGTGGCCATTAAGCAGATTGAGCAGTAGCTGAGTCAGATGTCTGTAGCTATGAACCAGAGGCAGAAGGGAACAATTCCCATAGATACAGTTCAAAATCCAAAAAAATGACAGTTATTGCATGGCGGTCACTACTAGGAGTAGGAAGGCGACAGTTGATCCTCCGAGGCCGATTGTGATTTATGAGACAGTAGAGCCCTTAGTGGTTGATGATGATAGGATAGCAGATTTTGAGGATCAGAATTTGGTAGATGATTCAGTGTAGAAGACCGCTCCTAGTAATGCAAAAGAGCATAGATCTGGTAAAGAGTAGGAGAAGGAGGTACCACAAAAGATCACACCTATTCCTAGACCTCCTCCCCCTTTTCCACAGAGGTTGAAGGAAAAGGTCAAATATGGGAAGTATCACAAATTCATTTCCGTGTTGAAACAATTATCTGTGAACATCACATTAGTCGAGGCACTTGAGCAAATGCCCGACTATGCTAAATTCATGAAATACCTTGTCACTAGAAAGAGGACTGTGAGCTTCGAACCTGCGGATAATTTGCACTATTGTAGTGTAATAGAATCTCGTTCTCTTGTTTAGAAGAAGGAAGACCCTGGAGATTTCACCATACCGTGCACTATTGTAGACTTTAATTTCACTAAGGCACTATGTGATCTGGGTGCTAGTATTAACTTGATGCCATTAACATTGTTCAGACACTTGGGCTTGGGAGCCCCCAAACCAACTACAATGCAGCTTTTGATGGAAGATCGTACAGTGAAAAATCCGGTGGGAATTCTATATGATGTTCTAGTGAAGGTACAGACCTTTATATTTTCAGTCGATTTTGTCATTCTAGACTACGAGGTTGATTTTGAGGTCCCCATTATCTTGGGGTAACCATTCCTCGTCACCGAACACGCTCTTGTAGATATGAAAATAGGACATTTGAAATTTTGGTTGAATAATGAGGAGGTGACATTCAATGTATGCCGGTCCATGAAGTAGCCAAATGACATGAGGGTGGTCTCAGCAATTGATGTTGTGGAACCTGAGTTTCCAATTATGCCTAGTGGGGAGTTAGTGACTATTGAAGACTTAGCAGCAATTTTGATGAATGTTGGTGTTGAGGAGATCCATAGAGGTGAGAAGATTGTAAATGCACTAGTTGGTATGGGGTCATACACGTATGCTCCAAAGAAGATTGTTCTTGACCTAAAGAATTGGGTGACCCCACCAGCCAAGCCATCTATTGAGGAGCCTTTGGTATTGGAGCTCAAAGCACTCCCATCTCACTTGCAGTATGTATTTCTGGGAACCGATAACACTTTATCGGTTATTATTGCAGCTGACTTGGAGGAATGGTAAGTGGAGGCTTTGGTCTCCATTCTGAAGAGATACAAAAAAGTTATCGGGTGGACCATTGCATACATTATTGGAATCCCAGCAGGTATTTTCACTCATAAGATCCATCTAGAGCCAGATTGTATTCCGAGCATTGAGCATCAATGTAGGTTGAATCCACCTGTGCAAGAGGTGGTCAAGAAGGAAAATATCAAGTGGTTGGATACGGGTGTGGTTTACCCTATTGCTGACAGTAAATGGGTGAGCCCAATTTATTATGTACCGCAAAAGCGAGGAATCACGGTGGTCCCAAATACTAACAATGAGCTCATTCCACTAAGTCCAGTCACCGATTGAAGAGTATGCATGGACTATAGGAAGTTGAACCATTGGATTCAGAAAGATCATTTTCCTATGCCATTCATGGATCAGATGCTAGACCGACTTGCAGGCAGAGGATGGTACTATTTTATTGATGGTTATTCGGGGTACAATCAGATATCTATAGCCCCCGAAGACCAAGAGAAGACCACTTTCACCTGTCCATATGGTACTTTTTCTTTCAAGGGGATGTCATTCGGGTTATGTAATGCGCCCGCCACTTTTCAACGTTACATGATGTCCATATTTTTTGACATGTGGAGGACACCATTGAAGTCTTTATGGATGACTTTTCAGGGGTGGGTGATTCATTTGAGGATTGTTTGGCTCATTTGAGCAAGGTGCTGCAGAGATGCGAAGAGGCCAACTTGGTACTTAACTGGGAAAAGTGCCATTTCATGGTCAAAGAATGTATATTGCTAGGGCAAAAGATTTCTGGTAAGGGTATTGAGGGTGAAAGGGCCAAGATCAAAGTAATTTCTAGTCTACCACCTCCAGTTTCTATGAAAGGTGTTCGAAACTTTCTGGGTCATGCAGGGTTTTATAGGAGATTCATCAAGGACTTCTCAAAGATTGCACATCCTTTGTGTAAACTGCTTGAGAAAGAGGTGAAGTTTAATTTTTATGAGGCATGTCTGAAGGCGTTTGAATGCCTAAAAGAGAGATTGACCACTACCTCAATTATAGTGGCACCTAACTGGCCTTTACCCTTTGAGGTTATGTGTGATGCTAGCGGAGTGGCCTTGGGAGCTGTGTTGGGTTAGAGGCATGAAAAGATTTTCCAACCTATTTATTATACTAGCAAGGCTCTTAATGCAGCTCTGAAAAATTATACCGTGGCAGAATAAGAGTTGTTGGCTGTCGTATTTGCATTCGAGAAGTTTCGAGCTTAGTTTCTTGGAACTAAGGTGATAGTCCATATAGACCATGCAGCTTTGAGATACCTGATGGCAAAGAAAGATTCCAAGCCACGGTTGATTCGATGGGTTCTGTTGTTGCAAGAGTTTGAGTTCGAGGTAAAGGATCGGAAGAGGACCGAAAACTAGGTGGTGGATTACTTATTAAGATTGGAATAAGATACAACACTTCGAGATCAGCTTGATATAGATGATGCATGCCCCGACGAGTAGGTTTTAGCAGCCTCTCAAGATCTCATCCCATGGTTTGCAGACTTCGCTAATTATCTGGTAAGTGATGTTGTACCGAAAAACTTATCTTTTCACCAACGGAAGAAGTTCATGTCTGATGTGTGAAAGTTTTTCTAGGATGAGCCTTACTTATTCCGCATATGTGCTGATGGGGTGATTCAGGTATGCGTGCCCAAGGTGGAGATGTTGAGCATATTGGAGGCCTTCTACTCATCCCCTGTTGGGGGTCACCATAGTGGGATTCGCATTCCCCAAAAAATTCTACGATGTTAGTACTATTGGCCAACCATTCACGAGAATGCACATGATTTCGCAAAGGCATGTGATGCATGCTAAGGGCAAGGAGGCATATCAAAAAGGCATGAGCTCCCTCTTACTCCCATCCTTTTCATTGAGTTGTTTGAAGTGTGGGGCATTGATTTCATGGGCCCATTTCTGAGCTCAAACAGGATGAAGTACATACTGGTTGTTGTGGACTATGTTTTGAAATGGGTGGAGGCAATTGTGCTTCCAAATAACGAAGGAGAAAAAGTGTCACAGCATACAACTAACTGACTGACGACTACTATACTAGGCCCCACACGGCCATCACACAAAGCATAACTGATTAGGGCCCAATATACAACTAACTGACTGACGACTGTAGTCTGCAAGCCTCTAAGAGTACAAAAGTTGATTGGGACAGGGCCCCGACCTACCCAAAATGCTATATAACTTAAATAAAAGAATTTCTACAACCTGGCAACTCTGAGTGAAAGGATCTGACCCAACTGCGGACTCTGAACAACTGCTACTGGAGATCCTGAACTATGTCTGTCTAAACCTGCAGGCAAGTAATGCAGCACTCCATAATTGGGCGTTAATACAATATGAACCTAATATGTAAGGCAGTATATAAGCTGAATGGAAGCTGTAAAAGACTGGAAGTAAGTAGCAAGGAGAGGTAGAGAGACTAACCAGTAAGCGAGCTTATTTGTAATATGCATCTAGAAAACACTACATATACATGAGCGGTTACCGCATAATCATATATTTACAAGCAATAGCTAGCAGACAAGAATGCAAACGAGAACTTAACCTGCCCCCATAAGCCTGGAAGGTACAACCAGTACAGAATAACCCACCCATGGCCCCCATAAGCCTTGGTGAGTGCACTTCAACCTACCCCTAACTAGGTTTCTATGGCTCTACTGGTGTTGTAGCTAACCTACCGGTCCCCTGGGTCTATAATTGAACCCGCTCGGCCCCTGTACTGTAGTTGTGTCTGAGTTCGGTGGACTCCTGATATCTGATATCTACACCCAGGGCACTAGGCTCGACAAGGAGTGTGGTATAGTGTCGATCGACATATAAATAGTCCATCCATGGAATAGACTGTATGAGGACCTGGGACACCATCTTCGTCGCTCGCAGATGGCATGCCGCCCTTCTAGAGCGTGTTATCTCGCCCCTGGCGGGCATCGACACAGCTAGTAACCTTGGGGTTGTCATGGATGGCTCCTAAGTGAGTGCAACCCCAACCAAGGTATTGTACTAATATCTCAATCTAGCCACTCAAAAAGGCGTCACTGGCCTTCTGGGCCTGACGCCACCACTGCTCGACCCCTAAGATAGTCTGTAAGGCTGCTAGCAGGCACACTGTCCGCCTATATCTAATCAGAGGATCCTGGTAGCGATCATGATATCTAATAGTCTGGACTGAATACGGCAAGATCTGGAGTGTTCCAGCATGACACTCTGTATGTCCTTCCAAGACATCTATAACTCATAATAACTGCGGGGTTGCGAATGACTGACTACTCAATTCCTCTATTTAGAACAACTGTAGGGCCGGTACTGGCCGAACATGCTCCTGAGTGATCGGCCCCTAACCCTCCACAGGAAGCTTACTAACATTCTTAATATGAGGGTAGTGATGTACTACATAGTACTGGTACTTTAGACCCTATCCTGGTCTGGTCCAATCTACCGCATATGGAATCATTACTTCTATTTGGAAACATGAGTCATAATGTTGTACGACGAGAATACTTGCCGAGGGTTAAGCCTTACATACCTCGATTATCGTTTCCTAAATAACCGCTGAGTTTTCCACTTGTATTCGCCAGCTCTCTTCAGCTGTAACCATTATACGGGGAGAAAGAGACGAATTTCAATACCAAATTTAATGTAAAATGATAACTTTTGATATGAATATTGACTATACTTCAACTTAACAAAACACGGCTGAAAACGCGTAATTTCTCGGAAGTCCGGAAGGGAGAAATACTTACTTGAAGCCTATGATTATATAGAAATTAGTTTGGAGCAATTCCGACAACTTTGACTCTATGGGATTACGATTTGCTGAGTGAATTTAGCGAAAATAACTCCTTAATACTGCTCCCTGTAGCCTTAGACTTCAATACCCAAAGTTAATTTGAATTTGGAAAACGTTTCGCAGTGTAAATGGAGGAAAATTAGTAGGATTCTTCGTGCTTCCCTCTCCTGGTTGTATATAAACTTGGAAAAAGAAATGAAATTGAGGGGATGGACTTATATATACTTGAGGCGGTGGACAGGGGTCTGTGGCATAGACCCTGTCGCATCAAAAGTCGGGCGTTCCACAAAGCCCAATGCGCCAAGGGAGGGTCCATGACACGTTGCCCCTTTGGGCAGCTGGTCCGGCCTTCTCCCATGTGGTTCTGATTCCACACTCGTTCGACCTTTTCTTGGGCCTTTTCTCGTACGTGTTGCACACTGAAACTCTTAACCAACGTATGAATAGGCCGACTAAATGTTAGAAACTTACGGGGTGTGACATCCTTCCAAATCCTTAATAACATTCGTCCTCGAATGTTAACTTCAGCTTACAGGGGTCTTAACTCTTTTAACTACTTATCCTGGAAAAAAATTCGATAGAGTCTCCCCTGTAATATGGACTATCTGAAAACCTTGAAATGCAGAAAAGTCCAACATAGGTACTTCACATAACACTATAGCAACTAGTTCACCATAAAATTATACCCATTGAGCAATATATGTAACACACATCCTGAAACAAAACCGAATCATAAATGTACCTTAACTGCATAGTCTGGACTAAGGCTGTAAGAAAAGAGGATATCTGAATCTCATGTCGTCCTCGAATTTCCAGGTCACCTCTTCTTCCTTATTCCTGTTTCTCTATAATACTTTAATAGAGATCACATCCGTAGTCCTTATCCTACGAACTTGCCGATCTAATACGGCAATTTGAACCTCTTTGTGGGTTACCTTTCCAGTAACTTGGATGCCCTCAACTGGGACACTTGGGACGGGTTATGTATACCCTTCTTTGCAACACTGACATGTGGAAGTTGAAGGGGCAAGTCCTAGCTCTGGAGGCAATTTTAGCTCACATGTCATCTCGCATGTCTTCGGAGAATATGATATGGGCCAATAAACCTAGGCCTAAGCTTGTCCTTCTTACCTAATCCCATAACGCCTTGCTTTGGAAAAGTTTCTAAAAATATCTAACTGTTTCTTCAACCCTTAGCAGCTTAAGTTGTACCTTAGGATAGGACTCCAGACGGCCCTGGGCTATCGGTACCAATTTCTTGGTAAATTTAATTTCTCAGTCTATCTGTTATAGTATTGCCTGGTTCAACTACCTTTATTGTACTTTAGGGGGCTTCCGCTTCCACTCATAATAGACCACTGGGCGTCTGACCTGAGTGCTCTGTTGAGTTATTTGCTTGGAAATAAGAAGTCACACTCATATTAGCATGCGCTCCAATCTGTTCTAACAGTTTCCCAGAACCTGGATGGAGTTGTGCCTCTCTATCAGGGTTTACTAGACACTGGGGCTCCACGTAACCTGACTACTTCTTAAATATTTAACTCGTCATACGCTTTAGTTGCAATATAATTCCATTTTGCGAAACACAAATTGTTCTCATTAGTCTGTCCGCACTAACTCAAATGAAGCCAAGCTACACCTGGTATGAGATAACCTTGTGACTGTATATTCATGTTAATTACTCTCTACTCCCTTGCAGGCACAACCATCCCCTATATTAGCCTGCTCAGTTCCTGCTATTTCGTCTTTTCTAGCCTGTCACTGGAGCTCTACCGCTATGGTTCAATGATATCTTCTATCTTTCCATACCATCTCATTGCGTTTTCATTAAATTCTGGGAGTAACAGACACGTGCACCTTAACTATGGTCTGCTATTCGAGGTTCTGCCACCCTTAGAACGTAGGATCAACCTCTGGATCCTATGACTCCGCCCCTTGTTATCTTGAGGGCCAATGACTTCCTACTGGACCTTGTTTCCAGGCTATTCTAGGTTACAGTCTCTATGTCGGTACTTCTTTACCTTCTCAACTGACGGGGATATTGCAATAGACTAGGTTACAACCTGACTATCTCTTAATTATCAGCCTAATGCTTAATTCTCAACGTTCGGCAATAGTCCCGTACTTTGTTAATTTACTTCAACCTGGAGATAATTCTGGTTTTCCCCCACTAGATACTTGCACCTTTCCTCCCGTCCCCTTGGGCTAAGCTCTGAGGCTCATGCTTCCTACCTCGTACTATCAAAGATATTACCAATTAGGTCCACGGACCTGTATTTGTTTTGACTCGCACTTGGGCCTATTTTGTTCACATAACCTCTTGTCCTTCGATATCACAGCTAGGGTCATAATCATTATCTTACAGGTGTGCCCCGCCGTCATTAGCATGCTATGGCAGACTCAATCTTATTTTGACTTGAGCTTTACTATTAATGGGGGTTTATCACTGTTGGACTCTCTCATACACACTCAAGTGGTATTAACAACCTTATAACCACTCTCTAATCATCCTCGGAGGCAACAATTCTAGCCGTCCTTTACTATTCACTCTGAGCACCATATCACTAATATTTACGCTTTCTATTATACTATAAGGACAAGGTAGGAGGTGGAAAATAACCCTATCTTACTATGGTAGGACTGAGGCATGGAATCTTGCAATATCCGAGGAGTCGGAGGTAAGAATCCTGCAATTTCCACCTTCTTCGCACTTCTCAGATAATCAACATCAACTGTTGTCCTGGCAAATTTCAGTAAGCCAACTCATATGCACATATATACTATACTCCTGACCTCCTATTCTAGGGTTGTAGGGAGAATTGGGGATGGCACTAGCATATTTATGACATTATGAGGTTCCTGGTACCTCGGGAGGATACTAGGGAGATCAAAGGCGTCTACTCCCGTCCTACTGGTACCTCCTCCTACTGCTTTAGTTATCGTGCGACTGGCTGGTGCCCGTCTTATATCAAACATTATTCTAGACAGACACAACAAGGGAAGCTTAGGGACTCAACCCTATATAACTTTGCTCTATAGCACGATCTGAGAAGAAGGAGGGGTAACCATACTATCATGCTCCGTAGCCTCTTTCTTATAAAATATGGTGCACAACACGTTTATAAGAAGGACTCTACTAGACACGGCTTGCAGATTCCTTGGGATACGAATTGCTCTGATACCAAGTTTGTCACGCCCCACCTAGGGAGGCATGACTGGCACCTGGTGCCACACTAGTGACTTGCTGACCTGGCTAGGCTTATGCACGTATGGTGCCAGCCTGCGACTCAGTTCAAGAAAACAACGGGCTATATCTCGACTGTAAGTGCAGCCTTCGGCCGATAAGGTTGTATAGCCACTTGTAAACGAAAATAGCTAACCAACAACAGGCAACAGAAGGGATCCTATGCGGGCTAACAAGGCCACCATGCTATCTAGTTATAATCAGAAGTGAAGACAAGCTACTATACTAGGCCCCACACGGCCAACACACGAAGCATAACTGATTAGGGCCCAACATACAACTAATTGACTGACGACTGTAGTCTGCAAGCCTCTAAGAGTACAAAAAATGGTCGGGACAAGGACCCGACCTACCCAAAATGCTACATAACTTAAATAAAAAATTTTTTACAACCTGGCAACTCCGAATGAAAGGAGTTGACCCAACTGACAGTAAATAAGCTGAATGGAAGTTGTAAAAGACTAGAAGTAAGTAGCGAGAGGTAGAGAGATTAACCTGTAAGCAAGCTTATTCGTAATTTGCATCTAGCAAACACTACATATACATGAGCGGTGATCGCATAATCATATATTCACAAGCTATAGCTAGCGGACAAGAATGCAAACAAGAACCTAAACTGACCTCCATAAGCTTGGAAAGTACAACCAGCACAGAATAAATCACCCGGGCCCCCCATAAGCCTTGGTGAGTGCACTTCAACCTACATACCCCTAACCAGGTTTCTATGGCTCTACTGGTACTGTACCCAACCTACCGGTACCCTGAATCTATAATTGAGCCTGCTCGACCCTTGTACTATAGTTGTGTCTTAGTCTGGTGGACTCCTGATATTTGATATCTGCACCTTGGGCACCAGGCTCGACAGGGGGTGTGGTATAGTGTCGATCGGCATATAAATAGTGCAACCATGGAATGGACTGTATGAGGACCTAGGACCCCATCTTCGTCCCTCGCGGATGGCATGACGCTCTTTTGGAGCGACATCATCTCGAGACAACTAGTAACCCTAGGGTGTTCATGGATGGCTCCTAAGTGAGGGCAACCCCAACCAAGGTGTTGTACTAATATCTCAATCTAGCCACTCAAAAAGACATCACTGGCCTTCTGGGCCTGACGCCACCACTGCTCGGCCCTCTAGGATAGTTTGTAAGGCTGCTAGTAAGCACGTCGTGCGCCTGTATCTGATTAGAGGATCCTGGTAGCGATCATGATCTCTAATAGTCTGGACTGAATAGGGCGAGATCTGGAGTGGTCCAACATAACTCTCTGTATGTCCTTCCCGGATATCTATAACTCATAATAACTGCGGGGTTGTGAATGACTGACTACTCAGTTCCTCTATTTAGGACAACTGTTGGGCTGGTACTGGCCAAACATGCTCCTGAGCGATCGGCCCCTAACCCTCCACAGGAAGCTTACTAACATTCTTAGTTTGAGGGTAATGTTGTACTACACAGTACTGGTACTTTAGACCCTATCCTGGTTTGGTCCAATCTTATATGACATTTCTGGGCGATTCCTAGCTTTAAGGACAAGTCTACCTAGACTTAGCCACTCACGGCAATCTGTACCTGAGTAACTTCTAAGGAAAGGCTGGGTAGCTGGCTCTGCCTTTGTCTGCGAATAAGGTTCTCTTCCTTAGGGTACCCACAGGTCTATTTAGCCTGAACGATTGGACTGCTTCCAGGGTGATCTGCCGGACAGATGCTAAGTCAACTGGAACTAACAAATACTACTCGTAGCTAACTAGATGACAGGCTGTCACTCAGCTCATTAGACAACCTTAGGCTACTAACTCTGAAGTATAGTCTTCCTATCTGAATTTCTGGTCCTGGGATGCAAAGGTATGCCAATGGCCTCTGGGCATGCTTTTCTTGCTACACAGGCACCAAACTGGTAGTTATATCGCCTAGTTGCGCCTATACTGGTCAACTTACTAACTCAGGCTCGATAACTCTCATGAGCTCCTAAGGTTTAGGCTTGAAAATAAAACATACAATTCTAATAATATGATGAACTAAAGAATAGAAGAGTTTCTATGCCTCTTCTAGCGCATATCGTACTTATCCTATCTTTCCCGACGAGGGATACTGCAGTATAATCTATATACGTATTTCTAGCAGCTAACCAGAGCTTATATAACCGTAATCTAATTGATAGCAGCTAATCACTGCATATCTAATCTTTATGTACCAGCAACAGCTAATTACAACATGCTCAATCACAATCTAATGGTAGCAACTATCTACCGCCTATGGAATCATTACTTCTATTTGAAAACATGAGTCGTAATGTTGTACGACAAGAATACTTGCCGAGGGTTAAGCCTTACATACCTCAATTGTCGTTTCCTTAATAATCGCTGAGTTTTCCACTTGTATTCGCCAGCTCTCTTCAGCTATAACCATTAAACGGGGAGAAAGAGATGAATTTCAATACCAAATTTAACATAAAATGATAACTTTTGATATTAATATTGACTATACTTCAACTTAACGAAACACGGCCGAAAATGCGTAATTTCTCGGAAGTCCAAAAGGAAGAAATACTTACTTGAAGCCCGTGATCATAAAGAAATTAGTTTGGAGCAATTCCGACAAATTTGGCTCAGCGGGATTACGATTCACCGAGCGAATTTCGCGAAACTAACTCCTTAGTACTGCTCCCTGCAGCCTTAAACTACGATACCCAAAGTTAATTTGAATTTGGACAACGTTTCGCAACATAAACGGAGGAAAATTAGTAGTATTATTTGTGTTTCCCTCTCCTGGCCGTATATAAACTTGGAAAAAGAAATGAAATCGAGGGGATGGACTTATATATACTTGAGGCAGTGGACCATGGACCCCGTCGCGCCAAAAGTCGAGCGTGCCACGGAGCCAAACGCGCCAAGGGAGGGTCCGTGACATGTTACCGCTTTGGGCAGCTGGTCCAGCCTTCTCCCGCGCGGTCCCGATTTCACGCTCGTTTGACATTTTTTCCAGGCCCTTTTCATACGTGTTGCACTCTAAAGCTCTTAACCAACGTACGAATAGGCCGACTAGTTGTTAGAAACTTACGTGGTGTAACAGTTTTGATTCCTCTGTGTCATGGTTGAAAATTTTACATATGCATTATGATTTGATTTTGTATGATAAAGGAGGGGTTAGAAAATTTGATTAGATGAAGAGTTGTGACTACCGGAAGGTTCCTAAAGTTCTTTTGATTTAAGCGGTGTGTTAGTTTTATTTTATGTGTTTTTGCCTGAGGACATGCAAAAGTTCTAAGTTGAGGGTGTTGATGTGTCGTGACTTTACGACACTTTCAACTCTTAAAACCAAGAAAATTATACAAACTTCGGGTATGTTTATGTAGATATGATGTGTTTGTGTTAAGTGTTGCAGGAAAATAGGACCGAAACGTGAATGGGCAAAGTAAGATAAAATGGACCAAAATACAGACTGCGACCCAGGTCATGAGTCGTCATCCCAATGAACGACTCATTCCTAGAGTCGTGCAGAAGGTCAGGCCTTTCATGAAGAAGAACCAGTGCACCTAACGAGTTGAAGGCACAACTTGTTACATCTGGTAACGAGTTGTTATGACAGTCGTAGAGACTGGGAGGAAAATTTCTGAAGAATGCCCAGGGAAGATAACGAATGACGTAATGAGTTGTGGGGCAATTGACGACGCGTCATGAGATACTGTGAGCATCCGTCAAGTGCACTGGAGGATTTGGTGATCCATGGCCACGGGGGACCTAATGACTCGTGCCTAGGCCTAACGAGTAATTAGGTGATTTGTCACAAGAACTGGACAAGTTGCCGAGGACAACTCAACTTCACTGCCCACGACTCATTGGGAGTTACTTGGCCTGTTGCCACTGCCGACTTGGAGTCCGTTTTTAGTTAGAAAAATTTTTGTTTGAAACTATAAATATATTTTTTAGGTTTATTTTTCGAGTACAGTTTATCACTTTTCACATAAATTTTAGTGTTTTTAACGATCATTCTTGGTTCGAGAAATAAAGTTTGTAATTTTGTTCTTGATTTTGGGAATCAAACAACATTGAAGTTTTGTTCATCAGTTTTAGTGATTTATTCAATTCACGTGATTTTCTTCTACGAATCTTTGTAAGTTACAATTATGATTTCTTCTTTATTTTGTGATTATGATCATTCAAATATGAGTAGCTAAACCCATAAATAGGGTTGTGGGAACCATGATGAATTAACACAAATAGGTAAAAATACTTAGTGATTCTTGAACGGGGTTTATGCATGTATTATTTTTTCCTTCGCTTTAATTATTTCTTAACGGTTGCAAATATTGGAATTTGCCTTATTCTTACTTACCAGATCAAGGGGGTGATGAATGGAAAAAGGGATTAACAAGATTTGAGGCTACCAATCCTCATCTAATAGCTTCGCCTTGTCTGGGAATAGCTAATCTGATATTAAGGATAAGGGTTGATTAGGCATACACACATACATGGATCGAGTTGCGGTGAAAATCATGTAGATAAGGGACCAATCATTTAGGTAATATTATATGTATATCACATGTATATTTTACATTCCTCATATATCTTGTAATTTTAAATTACTTTCAAATGATCTTTAGCCCATATTTTATCACTCTTTTCTAAGATCTTTTTAAACGATAATAATGAGAGTAATGATTCCCTAACACATCTTTGACTAAATTTAAGGACTATCTTCGGATAGGCTCTGAGGGGTGCCTAACACCTTTCCTTTGGAGTAAATAAAACCCTTACCTAGAATCTCACTGGTTTAGCAGACTAATAGAGTTAAGCATTTGCAAGACACATAAGTTTCCTAATAAATCTTTAAAATTAGGTGGCAACTCTAAACACTTTTTTAACCAAGCAGAAGAGCCAGACGTTGCAAAAATATTTTGACTAATTCAAAATACGACGAAACAATGGGGATTGCTTGAGATGCCCTCACTATAAGTGTTAGTGGGTCGGTCCAATTCATGAAAATTAAAACTCGATCGGTTTGGATAAGGGTTGGATACCGGACTAGGAGTACTGATTCCAACCGGTTCGGGTTTAACTGGTTAAATTTTGACCCACGCGGTTTTAGGCTCAACCGACCCGGATTAGGCCTCGTTCTTAATAAAAAAGTTTGGTTAATTTTTTTAAAAACATATTTATTTAAAAAATTATAAACCTAAACAGTTACATAACATATTTTTTTAAAATTCAATAATTAAAAAAGAAGTTGAGAATTTTTTTTAAAAATTTTAGTAAAAGAAAAGTCTTCTAGAAAATATATTTTATTAAATTAAAAAATTTATTAGAGTAGAAATTAATTTTAAATTTTTAATTATTATGAAAAGAAGTACAAACTCACGAACTATGAAGTATGAAGTATGTAAGTAAAAGACAATTTTTAATCGTTCATAAAATACAAGACTTTAATCTTTAAGTCTATTTAATATAAATTTCAAATTACAATTTATGCAAGATTACAGGTTATAACTTAAAAATGAATTATCTAATCTACACAACCACCTTCTAGGAAGGATTCTGTTTGATTAGGCCTCTAACTCTCTAAGTAGCTAATTTGTAAATCTAAATTAAAGTAAAAAAATAAAAACGTATAATTTTTATTTTTCACATATTTTTCAGTATTTTTGTAATTTCTTTAATATCAATATGAGGTGTTGGACCTATTCCAATATCACATGAACCTCCATTTGATAATATATCTCCAATCTCTTCGTCCTCTGGCTCATCTAAACCTTTATCATCACATCCTTGATTTCTTCGTTTTGATCTAATCCAATCTCTAAAACATACTAGAACTTTCAAAGCATTGTTATCCAATAAGTGTTGGGTGTCTCCTAGTTATTGCCTTAGTTGGTAGATGCATTCTCTAATACAACGATTGAAATTGGCAGATTCAACATGTCTTGAGCCATTGCTTCAAGAACTGAAAACTATTTTGCGTTGTCTCTCCACCATTGCAATGGCAAAAAATTTTCTTTGGATCGTTCGTTCTCTACAAGTAAAATAAAGTTCATCAATGTTCGTGCTACTGCGGGTTTGAGAAGTACAAAAAGTATTCCAAATAGAAAAACTAGCAATATCATCGTCATCATATGAAGAAGATGTAGAAGCAATAGTAGAAGGAATATTAGTATCAGGTGCAAACTGTGTAGTATATGTTTCAACTACATTTGCATAATAATTATATAATATTTGTACAGGTGTGTTTATGGTAGACATACAACTTATGACATAAGGCATTTCAGTTGGTCCAATTTTCATATATGTGTACAAACTTGTAACTAAATGTTGAGTATCAATTATTTTATTTGAAGAATTTAGAACAACATCAATTAGATAAATAGGGGGTATAGGGTAGAAATATTTTTAAAATGTTGTCATTATTTTTTCAACATCTTTATATATATCATTCATCTTCAAATTATAAAGTAAATAAAAATTTTCAGCTAATATAAATTAAAACATTAGCAATATAGGTAGTAAGCTCCAGAAAATTCAGCAGTAGACAAATAAAATTTACGTAAAAATTACACAACTTCATCAATGGTGTTTCAAATTTCAATAGTTAATATATGTCTAAGATCAGTACAATGAGCATTAGCAACTTCAGTTATAGGCAACCTATATTTGTGACAATATTCAAGAATATATATACATAATTCCATCTAGTAACAACTTTTCAGGCATGTATCTAGGGGCAAGATCATATATAGTATACTTATTTTTAAATTCTTGAAATCTAGAAGCTCTATTATTTTCTTGAATAATACCAACAACTCTTCTAAACTATAACAATCTCAGGTTTGTTCAAGGTCATTTTTAATAATTAAATTATAGACATGACATGCTACCTAACATGAAAGATGTCATTAAGTGGTGGATGCAGATGCAATTTTAGTAATGACTCAACAACAGTATTTTTAGAAGCATTATCAAAAGTCATACACAACACTTTTTGAAAAAGATTATATTTTGCCACAACTTCAATATTTGTAGTGCTTATAAATATAGGTATATGACTTTGATCTTCATCATATTTAAAAGCAATAAAGCGTTTTTGCATTATAAAATTTTCATATATCCAATGACATGTAATTGTCAAATAATCATTTACATTAACAGTATGACCGATATTAGAAGTAAGACTGACTCTACAAGGAAGTTTGTTAAACATATATTATAAGAAAATAAATATTGTCCATACAACCTAAAGATATCAGTTTTGCAATTGCTTCTAAGAACACCTTTAAATAAATAAAAATGAACTATTTGAATATAAGTAATAAGATATGAAGAATATGCAAAAGAAAATGGAAGACAACCCAAATCAATCATTTTTGCTAACTCCTCATTTTTAAAGCATGTTTATCCATCAAGTGTCTTCTAAGTGTGCATGTCCCTCCCTTGCTACCTTTGTTGGTATGTTTAAAAGGTTGAGCACAAAGATTACATGTAATTTTATCGATCCCCTCAGCGTTAGTAAAAAAACTTTCATACCCTATTTCTTCTTCTTAGATTTGTCGACTCTGAAAAAAGGTGGTGTTATACCCCGTAGAATTCCCGGCACCTAAATGACCTATTCGCACGTTGGTTAAGCATATTTGAAGGCCATACGTGCTAGGAAAAGGCCCGGGAAAAGATCGGACGAGAAACCTGTCGAACCATCGCGGAAGGAGCCGAGGCAGAGCCCCTCCGTGATGGCAGCGTGTCACGGAGGTGAGGCCTTCGTGTTGGCTCCGTGACACGTTGGCCTTGTCCAGGCCCAAGTATATAAAGCCCCACTTCAGTTTTAAATGATCAAAACATTTATAAATTTCCAGAAAACAGAGAGCAAACGCAGGAGAAGGAAAAGGAATGAAATAGTAATATAATTTTCGTCCGATTACGCTGCTAAACGTTGTCCAAACTCAAATTAACTCAGGATACTGAGGTATTTAGCAGCAGAGAGCATTTCTACGAATTCAGTTTCATGAAATATGGTCGACGAATAGTCAAGCCACCGAGCTAAGGTAAGTGGAATTGCTCTAAATTAGTGTCTATGTGTTCCTAGCTGTAAAGTGAATATTTCTCCCTTCTGGACCTCTGAAAAATAGCGAGTTTTCGGCCGTCTTTCGATAAGCCTAAGTTTAGGCTATACACTATATCGAAAGTGATGTTGCCTTTTAGAATAAAGCTGTATTTAGTATTAATTGGTATATTTATGAATGCAGTTGGGAGAAATAGTTGAAGTACCGGCCGAGTCTCGTCTGACAGATGAATAATTCAAGGATAAGGTATGTGAAGCTAGTTTCCTCGGCAAGTCAAGTAATATCGGTACAATACAGTAATTTAAAGGCCAGTAGAATGTTCAGAAGTCATGTGTTACGTTTATTACGAATGTTGGTACGATATTAGAAGCATCGAGTTATAACTTGTGTGAAACTTGCTAGCACGATATAGATTCTAATACAAGTGTTAGAAACTGCACAGCATGCTCAGTACGTGATGTGACACGGAATGTTAGGACATCATTGTATTCAGTTGGAACCCAGTAAAGCAATGTAATATCTGTAAGACATCTCCGAAACAGAATGATAAGTTAAAATGGAGTTAGAAAGCATGTTAGGAATAGTAAATCATGTTACTATAGACACTCAGTATACAACATAGTTTTCAGCAGAAACACTATATCTTGTTCAGCATTAGCCCCAGTACAGTCTGGCAGAAGACTATATTTATACATATATACTATTACCAGCCTCAACATGTATTAAGTACACACATGTTACCATCGCTAGCTCAGCATATAGTATATACAAAATACTTTACCACTATTAGCTTCAGTATGTAAGACATGCAGATAGTATTACTAGTTGAGACCGTTGTATTGTTTGGGGTCGGACTACCTAGCATCCATGACCGCCCCAGGGTTGATAGCTGTATCGACTCGTCCGCCAGAGGACGAGGATACGTCGCTCTATGGAGTGGCATGCCGTCCCACAGGGGACGAAGATGGGATGCCAGTTTTACCCATATTGTGCCTTGGTCGGCTTTTACACACCCCTGTCGAGCGGATACGCCCGGGTGTTGATTCAGGAGTCCTCCGAACTCAGATGCAGTTATAGTCAGGGGCTCAGCGAGCCCAAGTGCATACCCAGGGGACCGGCAGGATGCTTACAGGGTTATAGGAGATGGGATGACCGGGGTAGGGGTATAGATTCTGTGCTGGTTGTACCTCCCGGCTTATGGGGGCCGGGTAAGGTTTGTGTGTGCTATATATGTTATGATATGTTATACCGTGTTACAGTAGATACGAGTAGATCGACAGTAGAATGATAAATCCTCAGGTATGACTCCTACTCCTTCCAGTATAATTAAGAAAAGGTATGACTTACATTATCAGACAGTTAATCTATTTCTTTCTACTTCAGTTTCATCAGTTATATTATTGTTTTCAGATATTTCTTTCAGTTATTGCTTTACATACTCAGTACCAGCGGTACTGACGCCCGGTGGGGCGCTGCATTACTCGCCTGCAGGTACACATAGACGAGCAGGCGATACCACATGATTTCTGTCAGCGATCGAGTATTCAGCTCCTGTCATCCGGAGACTGAATTCCAGAGGTGTATTTCCTTTTCTTTTGTTGTATAATACGGGTAGGTCAGGGCCCTGTCCCGATCATTGCTACTGCTATACCTAGAGGCTTGCAGTCTGTATATGTTTCCCTGTGGTCAGATGAGCCGGTCGTGTGAGGCCGTGCAGTTGTTTAGCTGTTAGTACTTCTGTTTCTTTCATGTTGGCCGTGTGGGGCCATAGCTTGACAGTAGTGGTGACCTTGCCGGTCACGTAGCTTTCTAATATTCTATGATTAAGTTACAGATAACTAGACAGCATGGTGGCCTTGTCGGCTCGCATAGGTTTCCCTATATCGGCATGTTTCTGGTCAGCTGTTAGGGCAGGTACAGGAGGCTATAGGCCAATGGGCCGAGGGCTGTGTTTACAGCCGTTATATAGCCCTTTTTTCCAGAAATGTGAGTTAGAGCCAGCCAGGCACCAGATGTGCCTAGGCTTAGCAGTCTAGCAGTTCAAGTCCTAGTAGGGCACCAGGCGCCAGTCATACCCCCCAAGGCGGGGTGTGACAAACTTGGTATCAGAGTAGGTCGTATCCCAGGGAGTCTGCAAGCCGTGCCAAGTAGAGTCCTGTCCATGGATGTGTTGTGCACCACATACTATGGGTAGGGGGCTGCAAGGCATGATAGGATGGTTGTCTTTCATTCTTATTCAGTCGTGCTGTAGAGCGGTACAATATAGGGTTGAGTCCCTAAAGACTTACTATATTCTTTGGTTACAGATAATGTCAGACCAGCGACATCCTATCACAGGCCGGAGTTTAGATATTGCTGCAGGGGAAGGCACCAGCAGGATGCCTCCCCCTCGTTTAGAAACAGCCCGATCAGAGGGCACTACAGAGGCATCGTCCCAGCCTTTTCAGCAGTCCCCACCACATCAGGAGCCGCTCGGGGCGACACTACCTTCAGCAGTTCCTATACCGACACCTTCCGACCAGGAGGTTAGGAGTGTTGTAGTTATGTTAGCACAGATGATGGCTTCTCAGCGTCAGCCAATGCCGTCTACAGTTGCGGAGTCATCAGGAGGGCCCAGTAGTTCGAGGGTCCGAGAGTTCTTAGCCCTGAATCCCCCATAGTTTACAGGTACGGACCGGACAGAGGACCCTCAGGATTTTCTGGATCAAATGTAGAGGATCTTCAGGGTTATGCATGCCACGCCTACAAAATCAGTTGAGTTGGCAGCATTCCGGTTACGGGACATCGCCGTGTTATGGTATGAAAGCTGGGAAAGGTCCCGGGGGAGAGATGTTTCCCCTCCTACCTGGTCCAGCTTCTCAGGAGCTTTTCTGGATCTCTATTTGCCGCGGGAGATCCGACAGGCTCGGGTAGATCAGTTCCTACATCTGGAGCAGGGGGCCATGAGTGTTCGGGAATATTCCTTGCGGTTTGATTCTTTGGCTCGATATACACCGGCCTTTGTTGATACCATGGCATCCAGAGTGCACCGCTTTATCATGGATTTGAATCCAGAATATGTTGAGACTTGTATTACGGCCACACTGCGAGAGGACATGGACATTGCTCGAGTTCAGGCATTTGCCCAGAATATTTAGGGCATCAGACAGCGACAACGGGAGATCAGAAGGGTTAATCAGGAACAGCGTCGCCGGGATAGGCCAGTTGAGTTACAGAGGGAGGCCTGGGGATGACCCAGGCCACGATTGTTAGACAGGCCACCCAGGCCCCCGCCTTCGCCACAGTCGCAGGGGGGTAGATTCAGCCGCAGGGGGCAGTCAGAGACTGGTAGAGGCTCGCAGATGGCAGATTCACCAGTACAGAGGAAGGCGGAGCAGAGTAGGTATACCCTACCACTTTGCCCTATATGCAGTCGACGCCATCCTGGAGCATGCAGATATGGCTCCACTGCGTGTTATATTTGTGGCCAAGAAGGCCATTTGATGAAAGATTGCCCAGCCAGAGGTCGAGAGGACCGGGATAGACAGGATAGGGCATCTGCAGGGTCACGAGCCACAGCATCCTCGGCAGGGCGCAGGCCCTTACTTTCAGCAGGCAGGGGTCGGGGCAGATCAGAGACCTCCAGTACAGGTGCAGGTCCAAGCCGCACATATGCCTTACCAGGAAGGCAAGATTCAGAAGCGTCGCCTGATGTTGTGACAGGTATGCTAACTATCTGCTCACACCCTGCTTATGTGTTGATTGATCCAGGGTCTACTTTGTCCTACATTACTCCATTTGTGGCACGAAAGTTTAGTATTGCACCAGAATTATTGCAGCAGCCCTTCTTAGTATCCACGCCCGTCGGTGATTCTATCACAGCTAGCCGAATCTACCGCAGGTGTACAGTAGAGGTTGCTGACCGTCAGACCACAGTAGATCTGGTCGAGTTAGAAATGATAGATTTCGAAGCCATAATGGGTATGGATTGGTTAGTACCGTGTTTTGCCAATGTTGAATGTTGGACCAAGACGGTCCGATTCCACTTCCCAGGAGAAGCAGTGCGGGAGTGGAAGGGCAGCACCGCTACGCCAAAAGGTGGGTTTATTTCCTACCTTCAGGCGAGAAAGTTGATATCTAAGGGATGTATTTACCATCTGGTCAGAGTTCAGGATGTCCAAGCAGAATCTCCGACACTCCAGTCTGTTCCAGTGGTGAATGAATTCCTTGATGTGTTTCCTGATGAGTTACCTGGTATTCCCCCAGAAAGGGAGATAGATTTTGCTATTGATCTATTACCAGGCACCCAGCCGATATTGATTCCTCCTTATCGCATGGCTCCTACAGAACTCAGAGAATTAAAAGAGCAGTTGAAAGATTTATTGGATAAAGGTTTTATCAAGCCGAGTACTTCACCGTGGGGTGCGCCAGTTTTATTTGTGAGGAAGAAAGATGGCTCGCTCCGAATGTGCATAGATTATCGACAGTTAAACAAAGTTACAGTAAAGAACAAGTACCCGCTCACCAGAATTGATGACTTATTTGATTAGTTGCAGGGAGCCAGATACTTTTCTAAGATTGACTTGCGGTCCGGATATCACCAGATCCGAGTACGTGAGAGAGATATTCCTAAGACAGCGTTCAGAACCCGATATGGACATTTTGAATTTCTAGTTATGTCCTTCGAGTTAACGGATGCCCCAGCAATCTTCATTGACCTGATGAACAGTATTTTCAGACCTTTCTTGGACTTGTTCGTGATTGTATTCATTAATGACATTCCGGTGTATTCTCGCTCTGAAGCAGATCACCGGACTCATTTGCGGACAATGCTCCAGATTCTCAGGGACCGTCAGCTGTATGCTAAATTTTCTAAGTGTGAATTCTGGCTTAACTCAGTGGCCTTTTTAGGGCATATCGTGTCGAATGCTGGTATACAGGTAGACAAGCAGAAAATAGAAGCAGTTAAGACATGGCCTAGGCCTACCACTCCGACTGAAGTTCGTAGCTTTCTGGGGTTGACAGGATATTACAGGAGATTCGTTGAAGGGTTTTCGACCATTGCAGCACCTCTAACTAAATTGACACAGAAAGCAACAAAATTTCAGTGGACAGAGGCATGCGAGTAGAGCTTCCAGGAACTGAAAGACAGATTAACCTCCGCCCCAGTACTAGCATTGCCGGAAGGCACAGAAGGTTATTCAGTCTATTGCGACGCGTCAGGTGTCGGGTTAGGTTGTGTGTTGATGCAGCATGGTAAAGTAATTGCTTATGCTTCCAGACAGCTGAGGAAACACGAAAAGAATTACCCTACCCACGACCTGGAATTGGCCGCAGTAATTCACGCCTTGAAGATGTGGAGGCATTACCTGTACGGCGTTCATGTTGATATTTATACAGATCATAAGAGCCTACAGTACATATTCACTCAGAGGGAGTTGAATCTACGGCAACGCCGCTGGTTGGAGCTGTTAAAAGATTATGATGTGAATATTCTATATCACCCCGGAAAAGCTAATGTTGTAGCAGACGCCCTGAGCCGTAAGTCAATGGGGAGTTTGGCGTATTTGCGACCTGAGAAGCGGGAGTTAGCCAAAGAGATTCATCAGTTAGCTGGTTTAGCCGTCCGAGTAACGGAAACAGAAAATAATAGCGCAGTAATTCAGAATTCTGCTGTGTCATCATTAGTTACAGAGGTAAAAGAACGACAATACGAGGACCCTGATTTAGTCCAGCTCAGAGATAGAATTCAGAGAGATAAGGAGTCAGATTTTCAGATAACTGAGGATGATGTGTTACACTGTAAGGGCCGCCTCTGCGTCCCGAATGTTCCAGGGCTTCGCGGGCGGATCATGCATGAGGTACATTACGCTCGCTATTCCCTCCATCCAGGAGCGACGAAAATGTACCATGACATCAGAGACATCTACTGGTGGCCAGGTATGAAAGCTGAGATAGCTGAATTTGTATCTAGATGTTCTAATTGTCAACAAGTGAAAGCAGAGCACCAGAAATCGGGCGGTTTGACACAAGGTATAACGATGCCTATGTGGAAATGGGAAGCGATAAACATGGATTTTGTAACAGGGTTACCCCGTACCAGACGCAGAAATGATTCCATTTGGGTAATAGTTGACAGGCTGACAAAATCAGCTCATTTCCTGCCAGTGAAGGCTACCTTCTCGGCTGAGGATTATGCCGAATTATACATCAGAGAAATAGTTAGATTACATGGAGTGCCGGTATCCATCATTTCAGATAGGGGAGCACAGTTTACAGCTAGATTCTGGCAATCATTCTAGAGGGGTTTAGGAACGCAGATTAATTTGAGCACAGCATTCCACCCTCAGACAGATGGGCAGGCTGAACGGACTATCCAAACGCTCGAAGATATGTTGCGAGCATGTGTATTAGGTTTTGGGGGTAGCTGGGATGAGCATCTTTCGTTGATTGAATTTTCTTATAATAATAGCTACCATTCAGCCATCCAGATGGCGCCTTTCGAGGCATTATATGGGCGAAAATGTAGATCGCCGATTGGTTGGTTTGAAATAGGAGAATCAGCATTGGTCGTCCCAGACATTGTTCGGCAGTCAGAGGAAAAGATAAAGCTTATTCGAGAATGATTACTGACTGCTCAGAGCCGCCAGAAGTCTTATGCAGATACGCGGCGCAGAAATCTAGAATTTGCGGTAAATGACTGGGTATATCTGAAAGTATCGCCGATGAAAGGGGTAATGAGATTCGGAAAGAAAGGCAAGCTTAGCCCGAGATTCATTGGGCCATATCAGATTCGGCGAAGAATAGGCCGAGTTGCATACGAATTGAACTTGCCTCCGGAGTTAGCGTTTGTTCACCCGGTATTCCATGTCTCTATGTTAAGAAAGTTCGTAGGGGACCCTTCTACAGTAGTTCCAGTTCAGGATGTCCAGATCACAGAAGAGTTAGCATATGAAGAGGTTCCCGTAGCTATCTTAGACAGACAGATTCGCAGGTTGAGGACTAAAGATGTTGCGTCTGTCAAAGTATTGTGGCGTAACAGGAATCGTGAGGAAATGACGTGGGAAGCTGAAGAAGATATGAAAGCCAGATACCCTCACCTATTTCAGGCCTAGTCAGGCGACAGGTATGTCCGTATTATTACTTATACAGTACCTTATAATTGTATGAGTGTGAAGAGGAAAGATTGATACTCAGTTATTCAGTGGATCTTAAAATATTGCGTGCAGTACCTGTGTTGGACTTTTCTGCATTTCAGGTTTTTGCTATAGTCCATATTACAGGGGAAACTCTGCCGAAATTTTTCTAGAAAGTAAGTTAAGTAGTCTTCTAGATGACAGTGTACATTCGAGGACGAATGTTCTTAAGGGGGGGAGAATGTTATACCCCGTAGAATTTTCGGCACCTAAATGACCTATTCGCACGTTGGTTAAGCATATTTGAAGGCCATACGTGCTAGGGAAAGGCCCGGGAAAAGATCGAACGAGAAACCTGTAGAACCATCGCGGAAGGAGCCGAGGCAGAGCCCCTCCGCGATGGCAGCGTGTCACGGAGGTGAGGCCTCCGCGTTGGCTCCGTGACACGTTGGCCTTGTCCAGGCCCAAGTATATAAAGCCCCACTTCGGTTTTAAATGATCAAAACATTTATAAATTTCCAGAAAATAGAGAGCAAACGCAGGAGAAGGAAAAGGAACGAAGTAGTAATATAATTTTCGTCCGATTAAGCTGCTAAACGTTGTCCAAACTCAAATTAACTCCAGATACTGAGGTATTTAGCAGCAGAGAGCATTCCTACGGATTCAGTTTCATGAAATACGGCCGACGAATCGTCGAGCCACCAAGCTAAGGTAAGTGGAATTGCTCTAAATTAGTGTCTATGTGTTCCTAGCTGTGAAGTGAATATTTCTCCCTTCTGGACCTCTGAAAAATAGCGAGTTTTCGGTCGTCTTTCGATAAGCCTAAGTTTAGGCTATACACTATATCGAAAGTGACGTTGCCTTTTAGAATAAAGCTGTATTTAGTATTAATTGGCATATTTATGAATGCAGTTGGGAGAAAATAGTTGAAGTACCGGCCGAGTCTCGTCCGACAGATGAATAATTCAAGGATAAGGTATGTGAAGCTAGTTTCCTCGGCAAGTCAAGTAATATCGGTACAGTACAGTAATTTAAAGGCCAGTAGAATGTTCAGAAGTCATGTGTTACATTTATTACGAATGTTGGTACGATATTAGAAGCATCGAGTTATAACTTGTGTGAAACTTGCTAGCACGATATAGATTCTAATACAAGTGTTAGAAACTGCACAGCATGCTCAGTACGTGATGTGACACAGAATGTTAGGATATCATTGTATTCAGTTGGAACCCAGTAAAGCAATGTAATATTTGTAAGACATCTCCGAAACAGAATGATAAGTTAAAATGGAGTTAGAAAACATGTTAGGAATAGTAAATCATGTTACTATAGACACTCAGTATACAACATAGTTTTCAGCAGAAACACTATATCTTGTTCAGCATTAGCCCCAGTACAGTCTGGCAGAAGACTATATTTATACATATAGACTATTACCAGCCTCAACATGTATTAAGTACGCACATATTACCATCGCTAGCTCAGCATATAGTATATACAAAATACTTTACCACTATTAGCTTCAGTATGTGAGACATGCAGATAGTATTACTAGTTGAGACCGTTGTATTGTTTGGGGTCGGACTACCTAGCATCCATGACCGCCCCAGGGTTGATAGCTGTATCGACTCGTCCGCCAGAGGACGAGGATACGTCGCTCTACGGAGTGGCATGCCGTCCCACAGGGGACGAAGATGGGATGCCAGTTTTCCCCATATTGTGCCTTGGTCGGCTTTTACACACCCCTGTCGAGCGGATACGCCCGGGTGTTGATTCAGGAGTCCTCCGGACTCAGATGCAGTTATAGTCAGGGGCTCAGCGAGCCCAAGTGCATACCCAGGGGACCGGTAGGATGCTTACAGGGTTATAGGAGATGGGATGACCGGGGTAGGGGTATAGATTCTGTGCTGGTTGTACCTCCCGGCTTATGGGGGCCGGGTAAGGTTTGTGTGTGCTATATATGTTATGATATGTTATACCGTGTTACAGTAGATACGAGTAGATCGACAGTAGAATGATAAATCCTCAGGTATGACTCCTACTCCTTCCAGTATAATTAAGAAAAGGTATGACTTACATTATCAGACAGTTAATCTATTTCTTTCTACTTCAGTTTCATCAGTTATATTATTGTTTTCAGATATTTCTTTCAGTTATTGTTTTACATACTCAGTACCAGCGGTACTGACGCCCGGTGGGGCGCTGCATTACTCGCCTGCAGGTACACATAGACGAGCAGGCGATACCACGTGATTCCTGTCAGCGATCGAGTATTCAGCTCCTGTCATCCGGAGACTGAATTCCAGAGGTGTATTTCCTTTTCTTTTGTTGTATAGTACAGGTAGGTCGGGGCCCTGTCCCGATCATTGCTACTGCTATTCCTAGAGGCTTGCAGTCTGTATATGTTTTCCTGTGGTCAGATGAGCCGGTCGTGTGAGGCCGTGCAGTTGTTTAGCTGTTAGTACTTCTGTTTCTTTCATGTTGGCCGTGTGGGGCCATAGCTTGACAGTAGTGGTGATCTTGCCGGTCACGTAGCTTTCTAATATTCTATGATTAAGTTACAGATAACTAGACAGCATGGTGGCCTTGTCGGCCCGCATAGGTTTCCCTATATCGGCATGTTTCTAGTCAGCTGTTAGTGCAGGTACAGGAGGCTATAGGCCAATGGGCCGGGGGCTGTGTTTACAGCCGTTATATAGCCCTTTGTTTCCAGAAATGTGAGTTAAAGCCAGCCAGGCACCAGATGTGCCCAGGCTTAGCAGTCCTGCAGTTCAAGTCCTAGTAGGGCACCAGGTGCGAGTCATACCCCCCAAGGCGGGGTGTGACAGGTGGCCTACCACCTCTGTCGCTACCCTCTTTTTGGGTAAATTTAGTCTAACTAACTCCACTAGTAGGTGTAGTGTATCATTATTATTTAATTCAATTTCTTCATCATCATTATCCTCTAAACCATAATCTTCTTGCATTTCTACATTATCCATAAGATTATCTGGCGACATTTTAGAAACATGTGTAAAAAATTAATTTACAGAACATAGTAGTGTTAGAAGAAGATTCTTTTCAATTTCTACCTCTAGGTCCTCTATTCCTATTAGTATTAATATTAGTATTAGTATTACTAGTACTGCTACTACCCTGAATAAATTTGCCAGTTTTATTAATCAAATTTCATTGTGCAAGTTTAATATTAAAATAAAAAATACAAAAAGAATATGAATTAAATGTGCAATAATAAAAATTAGCTATATAAGATAAAGAAATGAAACGAGTGTACCAATTTTTTGCAATTAATGAAATACTTGACTAAGATAGTAACACAATTGCACATTTGCACCTGCTTGTTGCTACTTTTGAGTTTTCACTTACTAAATAAATCGAAATAATAACAAACTAATAATTAAGATAACTAATAAACCCTTCTAGTACTTTAAGAATTGTGAGAGATATAAGAGAATTGAGAAATATTAGAGAATAGAGATTAGAGAAGAGTTGTTTTATGAAAAAAATACGAAGAGAGGGGGGGGGGGTTATAAAGTTTGAAGAGGGCTGGGTATTTCGGAGGTAGGGGGAGAGAGGGGGAGTTAATTAAAGATAAAATAAAAATATAGGCAAAAAACACTGTTTATACCATTTTAGTCCAACTAGTTGTTGGCCCAACGATAAAAAACAGTCCAATTTTAGAAAAAAAATAATTTTACCGTCAAACAGGCTGGTCCGATACGGTCAACCAATTTAATATTGATGTGACATTACTAGATTGAATCGATCACGAAATGGACCCTCTGGGTTTTGTGTTTCATATGTGACCAACCCAGCCCAGCCCACTACACAAGGGTTGATATGGTCCGGGTTCTAGAGAAAATTGCTCCCACTACATCATTTGATAAATTCCCAAGTTCTTCTTCTTCTTCTTCTTCTTCTTCTTCTTCTGTCTCCGTGGCAACCAACATGGCCAATCCTCCCTTTCTTCTCTGTAATCTCTCTATTTTTTTCACATTCTTCCATGGCAGACCAAACACCATCTTTTTTTTCTCTTTCTTTTCCTAATTTTCTGTGTTTTTTTTGGTTTGTAATTTTTTGTATCATGAATACGAATGATACAATTGATACAAGAGTGAATGAATATGCGTGATACAACAACGAATAAATACAAGCTAAATTAGAGGGAATAGATACAACCTAAATGCATGTTTATACATATAGAAATACATATATATGTATATATAAATATCATCGATACAATCAAAATAACATGTCATAAAGTAACTGATACAAATACCATTAATGTGTATCAGTGTATAGATTGACTCAATGCATAAGATGTATCAAATTTTAATTTTGGTTAAAAATATTCATAAAATATTTTTAAAAATATATATATTTATACATACTAGTATGAAAATACAAATATAAATATGAATCACAACTATTAATCAGAGTCCAATTATATATGAATATTGATAATTAATGACAACTTGATTTAAGGATAAATACAAATATAAATATTAATTCCAGCTATTTTAAAAATCCAAATCAGTATTGAAGATTGTGTTTTAATAATAGTATGAATCAAGGAAACCGCCTTTTTAAACAAACAAAATCATTTAAATCTCTCATTAAAATTAATATTGTATTCGTATTTGATAACTTGAAAAACTAAAAATACAATAAATGACATATTAAATATTTCCATAAATTATAAATAATAATGATATTACTATATAAGCCTATTTTTGGGCACAAACTAGCCTATCTATAGCATGAATTGTGTTTGGGTAGCCCAAGTGATCCATCAATGATTTAGAAATACTAACACCTATATACAATCCTAAGCTTCCAAGACATATTTTTAGAGAAAATAACATAAAACTGCGCGCAAAAAATAATAGTTCGCAAATGTATATTTGTTTTGTATATTAATGCATGATATACATAAAATATATAGTTTTGATACAAAATAGTGTTTATTTTTTATATATTTAATTAGAAAATATAATTATTTTTAATCGACCATTCAAATATGTAACTTATCCCTTTTTTTTCACCAAAGATTAAGTTTAGCAATTAAAGCCCAAAAAATTTAACAATGTATAATCAATAATCTCAAATTATAATCGACAATTTAATGGAAAACTCAATTTCTCTGTCTATTTTTGGCATTCTGCCCCTAGTTTCATGATAGGAGTATGTATCCCTTTCAAAAATTGACATAGCTATTTTCATTTCAAATCAACAAAGACCAAAATTAGAACTCAAGAGAAAAAAGAAAAAGCAAATTTCAATTCCCCCCCCCCCCCCCCCCCTCCTCTTCTTATCTTCTCTTGATGTTTGAATTGGTTGAAAATACCTGGATAAAATTTGCTATAAAATTGAGGAGGATGAGAAGTATTTGGACTTATTTTAACTAAAACTCAGGCCTAGGAAGTACAATGAAACATGTGTTTATCACATTATATATCATGTATTTCAGTGTATATCACTCGCATATTTTCATGGAATGTGATATACAGGAGATACAATGTAGATATACAGATGAAGTCATTTTCAACCTCAAGTTTGTAATTTGAAATTAAGCTCAAATCTATTACAAATTGCTCCAAAAACCTTCAAAATTGATATTCAAAATTCAATATCACCAATTCCAGATAAATCACAGATTTTCATATCAAAAAAATTTTGAATCAAACTTCAATGGTCTTTAATAGTGCTCAACTCTTAGATCCTTATCTTCAATAAGTCAATGAAGAACCCGAAATTAAATGAAAGAATATTTTAACCCAATAAAATCAGTGAAGAACCCAAAAAATAAAAGAATAGTAGTACTATGACACCAACACGAAATCAAAATAAGAGCAAATTCAGAAAGGGTCTAACAATAACAACAGTAACAACCAGTGCAAAAAGATTTATGAGCATTACTTTGGAGATGTTAAAACATATCATGGAAGATAATAAAAATCAAGCAAAGGCCATTAAAAATATAGAAATACAGATGGGGAAGATTACTGAAACCCAAAAAATAAGACAAAATAAAAATTGTCTAGCTATGTTGATCCAAACCTCAAGGAAGTGACTCTAAGAAATGGAAGAAAAGTGGAAGAGAACCCACCTAAAGAAAAGAAAGAAATGTTACACCCGAGGAGGTGGTCGGACCAAAGTCAATAGTCGAGACTAAAGTAGACAAAAGAGGTTGAAAAAATCAAACAAGAAATAGATGCAAAACCGCCACCTCAATTTTCCCAAATGTCGAAATACAATTTTAAAAATTATGGACATTCTGAAGTAGGTACATGTTGCAAGAAATTCCAAAGTATCCCAATTACACGAGTTGAAGACAATTGCGCTCACCGAAGAGCACGTGTACTTCACGAGTTTAAGTTAGGAATACTTACGGATGAAGACCTAGGTCAAAATTGAGCTCTCCAAATCTTAAAATGATAAAGAAGAAATAGAAAATAGAAAATCGCTATTAACATAAAATCCACCCTTTTCCAGCTACCATTAGCCAATTGTGGACCACAGGTTAGGTGATGGCCGCACTTCCTAATTAAGTTTGGTCTGTACTATCAAAACTCTCAGTTCTTGGTTCGATGATGTTAGAAACTCTCTCGAGCTATTGCTAGGTTTTTTTCTTTACAGGAACTTGCACTGTTTACACATGTCATAAGCATTTGAGTATCACTACAAAAAATTGCTCAAAAAACAACTGACGGACATGTCGATTTTTTGAGCAAAACCGATGTCAAATTAACGCATTTACTGCCGTTAGAATTTGACTCGTCGGAATTGTGAAACCGGTGGACAGAGTCAGTTAAAACCGAGGGACAACCGACCTAGTCTGTAGGTTTTAATAAATTAAAACGGTTTATATATATATTTATATGTATTAGATTCGAACCCAGGTATTTACTATGACATTAGATAATTTTACCACTCGACTGTACATGTTCTTTGATTAAATCTTTCCTTTATTTTTATTTATTCTCTTAAACATCAATTTTGCACTTCAAAAACCGACGCTGTCTCTTAATTTTTATTAAAAAATAATAAAAAATCGAGGGACAACGTCGCTATTCTTTTAATTTTTTTTAATAAATAATTTTTGCAGATTTTTGCGAAAAAAAAAGTCGACGGACAATCGACCATATTCGTCGATTTCTTTTAAAAAATAAAAATAAAAATAAAAATCGACAGAATGGATCGGTTTTTCCTCGATTTTTTACACCGACTCTGTCCATTGATTTTTATTCCCTTGATTTTGATGATATTTTTAGTAGTGTATCTTGTAAATGACCATCTCGTTTGGAATAATTGTAATTATCCTATTTTTAGTCTTCAATGGGAATGACTCTCTTTCAAATCATTTTAAACAGTGCCTCCAGCTAGTATGCTACATCACCAAGTGGTTGAAATGCCACTAGATATATCTCGAAATATTTTATCATGTCGCAATAATCACTAACCAAATTATAACAATTTTGATTTGAATCTTAATTCAAAATCATATGAAGTTTTGATGATTTATAAAGAACGTACAAATGACAACTAATGTACAAGAAGAACGGACAAAGATGCATAAGAACTAGATCCTTAACAGATCTCCAAAAGAAATTGGTAAAGCTGGTAACAGTAATGAAGAATTGCTGAGAGAACCAGGTCATTTAGACAAGAATTAGAGATTGTTTGGTCTACACGAAGAAGGTGTTCCATGTGCACAAAAAAACACTTGAGAACCAGGATTAAGGCTTAATCCAATTATATAAGGAATACAAGTTCAAGGCATGAAAATGTTATTATAATTAAACACATGAATTAACTTCGAATAAGGAAAACTTTGACTGTGTCACAATCAGAAATTCCATTAGATCGTGAGGGTACCCACCATCCCTGTGGGTGAACCTTATTCCTTTATTAACCTTTTAACAATATAATGCAAAGTATTCAAGACTGGTGACACTAGTACAAGAGAATCTACGAATAACAAGTAAGTTTGAAAAAGCTATTGCAACTATATGAAAGGAAAATAAGGCAGAAAATAAAATAAAGAGTCTTTAGAATCCAGTGATGCTGAAGAGAGAGCAACTTTTCCTGAACTCTAAAGAACAACAAGTCTCAAAACGCCTAGCAAATCAAGTGCCATTAGTACCTGGATCAATTTACAAGGGTAGAGTGAATAGAAAGATGCATATGTCGCCCTCGATTTCAAAACTGATCAAAATATGTTTGAACATCTGATTCTTCTACTTGATTTTAAAAAGGTATGTTGTCACTACCTAATTTTTAGGAAAAACATTAGAAAAATCTTTTGTAAAAAAAAATGTAAACTTTATTTTAGTAGGAGAAATACTTGTGAAATTCTAGGTAAGAGTCTTATATACTCCGAAAGGAAGGTGTCAGGCATCTTCAGAGTCTATCTTAAGATAATTCTTAAACTTAGCTAATTAACATAAAAGATAATCTATTTCATTATTATCTATTAATAAATATAATCAAGAAGCGATAATTGAATAAAGTTAGAAAAATGTGGTGAAATAATTTAAAACTAATTGTAATTAAAATGTGTATGAGATATATGGAAAATATAAGTGATATGCATATTTATACATGAGTGATATATATATACACACACACACATAATGTATAATAGTGTATATATGAGATAGGACATATATGTGAAGATAATATACGGGTTGAAAATAATTTATAAGTATATATATGTGCGTGAAATAGTATATGTGGTGCATGTATACAAAATAGATATATTTGTATAATATTAGTGTATGTATATGAAAAAAAAAGATATAGTATAATAGTTTCTTGAATAAATTTTGTAAAGTAATAATATACCTCACGTTTGGGTTTTAAAGAGAAAATTCTGACGTGGGCTAAATTATTGGGCCAACTCTGCAAACAAATTGATTTTAAAAAATTAATAGGTTGCGCCTTCAGTCTTTTCAGCAAAATCCAGTTGTAATATTTGAAGAGAATCTCTTTTGAGGCTAAAATTAGTAAATAATTTGAAGAAATTTGGCCTGCTCTGAAAATGACTACTTTATTTCAATTCTACAGGTTCGTGAAAAAATTGAGTTAAATCAAAATGCATAATAGCTTATTAAGTGGTAGAAAAAAAGGTTGATCAGCTTTATTCTTCAACTCCTAAAAACGTTAGAGATAAAACATGTGTGTACAAAATAATTTCTATAAAACAAATTTAGATAGTTTGAACTAAATAAAAATTGTAAACTACTTTCGGAAGGGGAGAATGAGGACGACCCATTGTGCTACTAAGATTTGACTATAAACTTATACATATCTACACAAAATACATAGCTAATACGAATAGTTAGTCAAGCAAGTAATAATACTAAAGGTGTTACAAATATAAATAGGGCAGAAAAATGTTAGGCTCTTCTTCAAGAGCCTCACTCTGAATGTTGTGAAGATCCTAATAGTTGCTAGTCTTTTAGGACATGAATGAGTTTAAAATGATAACTCCAACTCTCCGATTGTACCATGAAACAAAAGAGAAAGAAGATTAGAAACTAAACAAGTGTTTAAAATGATGGAATGAAACAGGTTATAAAGATTCATTATCATAAATATATATTCAAATGAGCAATGTTATAATTTAAATTGCTCATCAACGCAAAAGTTCTTTTCAAGTTTACTTAATTAGTAAAAGGAATCAGTTTTTTACTATGACGAAGCATTTCGGCTACTCAGACCTTAAGATACTGATTAATACTTGACCATTACACAACTAAATACTTAGGCTGTCACGACCCAAATGGAGGCCCATATCATAGACACGGGACCCCGAGTCGACCCATGGCATAAGCATATATTTAACCCATTCGATAAACTGAAGAAATCATTAATATAATCTCAGCGAAAGTCTAATTCAACATCACGTCAGAATAACATCCGAAGCTAACACATACATAAGTCTGAAACGCCTCTAGTTCGGACAAGTTGATGGGATAAGACCCCAACTAACTCAACAATACTGAAACTGAAAATACATAAAGGAAAATAATAGTCTAGTCCTCCAAAGATGAGGACTCACTAATTCGAGCAGATACTAACTCCGAAAAGCTGTCTAAGAGCGGGGCTGAAGCTGCGAGCCGGGTCCTGTATCATGAAAGGATACAACATAGAAAGTATGCGGTCAGTATGTGGAATGTACCGAGTATGCAAGGTAAGCAGAACCACTTAAGTAAAGTAAATCATTTAAAATATTTCATAACATATCACAAGCTTTCAAATCTGAGAGGAAGGACTACATGCATTGATTCTGAAATCATAATCTTTTCATAATATGACCATACACAACTTCATAACATCATAACTGACTCGAATGACTTAAAGCTGAAATGCGACATTTATAGAAAAGCTGAACAATGAGTCAAACCTTGCTTTTATAACATGCATGCTTAAGGTAATAATCATGAATAATGAATATGCAAATTCTGAATCATATAGACAATGGGAGACTCGTCACTTAACTGACATACCACGATAGAGCTTACATGGTCCTGATTGTCACACTCAAGTGGGCAGAATCGTTCAAAATCTTGTCAGGGCTAAGGACGCTACCATGATATCGATATCAAGCTCATGGTCCATTTGGGCCAGGGATAGCTCACAAGGGAGGTCCCAATAATATAATAGTATCAACCTACATTGGCGCGTAATTCTGGGGCATAGGGTGATCAATCCTTAGCCCTCTCGGTGCTAGACTCTTCTCCCAAAACATGCAATGCTCTACCTTGTATTTAACGAAGCTCAAGATCATCTATTGACGAAGATCAATAATGACATACATCTCAATTATGAACTTATGCATATGAGAAACTTTAATTTGGAACATACCACGAGCTAATAATATGAAATTTGAGAGACTTCATTCCAAATAATATGGTAAGCTTATTTCGAAAAATCATCATTTTAGATCAACATGTGGGCATTTTCCAAATCTTCACCATACTTGGATCTACTCAATTCATTTTGAAACAATATCATAATAATGGGTAGCTTTAGAAACATGCTTTTCATCATCAAATCTCATCATCATTATACATCTATCAACATTCTCTTCTTTCATGAACTTCTTATCCATGGGCATTCAATTTCATAATTAAGAAAACATAATTTTTTATTAAAATAATTTAAAAATTTGCCCAAGCTTCACAATTCATCAATATGAACATAATCTAATCGTACCCATGTATAGAGATTGAAGAATTATGCAATTGGGTAAAAAACCCATACTTGATCATAGGTAATTTTTATGAATTGATAGAAATTATGGGTGTGGAAGGAGACACCCACTCATAACCCTACATACCTGCAAGGGATGATTTTACCACTTCTCTCATTGCCCAAGATGAAATTCCAATGGAGACCTTCAAAACTTGCTCTAAATCCTCTCTTCAAACTCTCAAGTTTGCATGCATGGAATGAACTAGTTTAGAATAAGTTTTCCCCTCTTAAAACACTGTAAAACCAGCCTTAAACGACATAGTATAGGTCTTAGGAATTTAGGATTTACGAAAAGACCCTTCTTGAATTTGCAGAAAATAACTGTCAGGTGGTCCTAACGGATGACCTAACGACTCGTCACTGGCCCAAATAACCCGTCATATTGCTCGTCAGGTACACTGCTTGTCGAAACTCCTGGGCTCATAACGGATCATGTAACAGCTCGTCAGGGGTGACCATGAATCGTGGTCACCAATCGTCAAGTACACTGATTCTATCATATCACTTTACTTACAAGTCACCCACGACTCACACCATGACTCGTTGCCTGACCTAACGAGTCGGTCTGCTCTCGTCAAGTACACTGGTTGACCTCTTTAATTTTTCACACACCCTTACCCCACGGCTGACCTAACGAATTGTGGTGACTGACCACGAGTCGTTCCCTTGCCCGTGAGGAACCCTTATCCTCTAACTTCCTACTCTTCACTGGCCTTCCCCACGAGTCTCCTGACGACTCGTGGGCTGGTCTCACGAGTCGTCCAACGACTCGTTCTGCACCCACAACACAAATATTCAGTTTTTTTTCCATTTCAACTCTCCGGTCCGATCTTTGAGTTTCCGGGGCATAACATAGGCACAATGTTATAATAGGCTATTGTTATTTAAAAAGTATTGTAAATGATTTCAATTTGCCAAATTACACTTGTAGTGAACAAGCAATGAGAATAGAAGCAGAGAAATACTCCCGGGAGCCTTAAAGCATTCTTAGAAATCTCAAGGGAACATGATCATAACTAGATGAAACTAAACTCATTAAATTATGAATGATCAAACAACCAAAACCAATGAGCAAGAAGCAATTAAGAAAAAGTATGGTTCCAAATAAGTACAACCTTTCAAATGATTAAAACAAACCTTAGAGTGTCAACACAATCATTTTTATATAGTAAGAATAACACTGATCCAAATAAACACTTGACGGCATACTTATCGAAAGAAAAGAAAACTTACACTTGCATTCTGAAGTGACAAAGATGAACAAAGAGGTTTATTAGCATATGCAGGTGATGTCATACAATTCAACACTTTTTAAATGCTTAGTTAAATTACTACTTAGTACCTGATATATGACCACTTAGACATTTTTGAGAAAGTTATACTTAAGCAAGTTCAGAAATACATAATCATGTTTACTCACATTGATTTTAGAAATTCAGACTAACATTACTACAATTTTGCTAAGTTACTTAAACACATATGCAACATTGAAATTAGGCATAGTCCTCAAGAAAATGAACTTGATGAAAAATAAAACAGTTTATTGGAAGAATCATTATCCTCCTTAGCTACTTCTCTTCTATTTTCACCATTATTTAGTCATGAGTCATGTATGAACATACTTAAGGCAACCAAAAGAAAAGACATACTTTCAACAACATCAAACCTTTAAATAGGAAAAGATACCAAGATCTTATTTCAAACCTTCATTTTGTTTTACTTGGGTGTTTAACATCTCAAAAGCACCAATCCTTCACAGACATAGTTATGTGGAAAGAAAATAAAATAACCTTAGCAAATTGAATCCCTTAACCACCTTACTTATCTTTCTACTCATTCCTATATTAAGACAAGGCCATATGAAAATAAACTTAAAGGGGGGTAAGCATGAAGATAACAATCCTATAGGTAGCTCTAAATTTTCAACAACCATATTCATAAGTTAGTTTCAAATTACTATCCTCTTATCACTACGTGATTAAAAGAAACACTTGTAACAGTTAAACTAAACTTTTTAAAAATATACATGCTTAATTGAACAAAATAACAGCCACGACTCCTTATCAGGGGCGGATTTGGCATAGTAGGGACGGGTTCAACTGAACCCAGAACTTTTGAGTTAAACCGTAAATATACTTTGAAAAATCATCAAAATATACATATATATTAAACGTTGAACCTATAACTAAAAACGGCTGTGGGTTCAGTGGTAGGGTAACTCAATATAAAAACTCTATACACCACGAGGGCGTGAGTTTGAGTCCCCAAATTTATATTTTTAAAGATTACATTTGGTTTTGCTTATACTTGAGATTCATCTTTGATAAAGGGACCTCTATGGAAAACACACGTTTTTATCATTAAAACAAGAGGATCCACTAATATTTTTATTCTTTTCTTTTTGGTACTTCTTTAACTTAGTTGATTTTTCTTCTCTTTTTTAAATATACACTTATAAAAGTACTGAACCTTCTTTTTTGTCTTCTCTAAGACTTTTTGTATTCTCTAAACAACAAAAGTTAGGTTTTCAAAAAGTTAAAGCTCTTCTTTGGTTCTTTTTGGATTTTACACATTCTTTGTTAATAAAAAAATAAATTAAAACAAGGTTTTCTCGTTCATCTCGATTTCAAGTAAACTTCAAGTAAACTTCTTCGGTGGTATGCCCATATGGATCCATATATTTTCATTCTTTATTTTGATGCAATATTGTTCATTTATCCATCTTTTTTTATTTTTTTTAATTTCTGATATGCAATATTGCAATTAGAAGAAAGAAACTATTTTCTTCTCTCAATTATAAAAGCTTAAGAAATATTGGAAGAACATTACAAAATTTAGATCTTAGTTGCTCAAAATTCTGTAAACATTATGTGACCCTATAAGCTTTTAGGCATTTTTTTTAGAATTTTATTTTTCTTGAGACAACACTCTTTTTTGGGATAATTTATTCAAACTTATATTGATTATAAATCTTATTCACCTAAAGCTAATTTAGTTGGATATTTTGATGTGGGAAGAATATTATTGAAATATCCAGTAAAGTAAACTGTATGTTGATATTATCTAATTAAAAATTAATTTTATAGAGAAATTTTTTCATAGAAGAAGAATATGATAAAATTATTGAAACTCATGTGTAGTACTTAAATTGTTGAATTATAAGTTTAAATAAATGATATTTAAAATATACAATTTGAAGTATAATTTGTGTTTTGTGTTTTTTAGGACTCTTCTACTAAGAGTAGCTATAATGAAGAAATTTTACGAGGTTATTCATACTCCTTCAAGTTCTTTTTCTAGCTCTCCTTTGTAAAATTCTTTAGGTCCAATTATTCATGAAAAAGATAAGGTGTTGGCTCTGGATCTTTCTAAATCTGATCCCGGTAAAAAAAAAAGCAAATTTCAAAATATTCTTCTGATGAACGTGATCAAGTAAAGAGATATTATATTCAAAAAGGACCATGCCAACCTCATAAGCACATATTCCTGAAAAGAGATTTTGGTGGACTAACACGTCAATTTAATCGTGACTGATTTGATACTTCATATTCTGGATGGTTAGAGTATAGTGTTAAAGTTGATGCAGCCTTTTACTTATGTTGCTACTTATTTAAAAATGAACATGGAGGACATGAAAAAATTTGGGTATTTTTTTACCATAAATGATTTTAGTTCTTGGAATAAAGCCGTAAAAAAATTTAATAAACATATTGGTGATGTGAATAGTCTTCACAATCTGTGTTTCAAGATGATGAAAGACTTAAGGAATCAAGAACAATCAATTCTAACTTCTTTTAACAAACAAACCGAGAAAGCTAAAAGTGAGTATCGTGTTTGGTTGAATGCTTCGATTGATATGAAAATATTTTTTTTGAATCAAAGAATGTCTTTTCGGGGCCATGATGAAGGTGGAACTTCTAAAAAAAGAGGAAATTTTCTGCAACTTTTAAAATGATATGCAAATAGGAATGATGAAGTAAAAAAAGTAGTACTAGAAAATGCTTCACAAAATAACATGATGATTGCTCCAAAATATCCAAAAGGAGATTGTGAATGCTTGTGCAAAAGAAACAATGAAAAAAATTATTGAAGATTTGAATGAAGATTATTTTGCATATTGGTTGATGAATCTGAGGATGTTTCTCATAAGGAACAAATGACTCTTGTTCTTCGGCATGTTAACAAAGAAGACAAACTTATTAAGCGATTTCTTAGTATTGTTCATTTCAAAGATACAACTTCATTGTCACTGAAAGATGCAATCTATTCTTTACCTCTAGAGCATTCTTTGAGTCCTTCTCAAATACGGGGACAAGGTTATGATGGAGCTAGTAACATGCAAGGAGAAATCAATGGTCTGAAAACTCTAATCTTGAAAGATACCCCTTTAGTGTATTGCATACATTGCTTTGCTTATTAATTACAATTGACTCTTGTAGCTGTTGCAAAGAAACATTATTATGTAAATCAATTTTTTGATATTGTTGCTAATGTATTGAATATTCTTGGAGGTTCTTTTAAGTGCAGAGAGATGCTTCGAGAAGACCAAGACGAAAAATTAAAAAAATTATTAGTATTTGGTGAAGTTCATACAAGAAGTGGGCTAAATCAAGAACTCGAGCTTCAAAGGCCAGACGATACTCGATGGGGATCTCATTTTAAAATAGTAGGTAGCTTTATTGCATTAATCTCGTCAATTGTTCATGTACTTGAGGTTCTTGCAAGTGAGGGTGCAAATTATCTTGAGAGATCAATGGCAAAAAGTCTCAAGAATGACATAAGTTATTTTGAGTTTGTGTATATATTGTATTTGATTTTGAAAGTATTGACTATTACAAATGATTTGAATATAGTTTTGCAAAGAAAAGATCAAGATGTTGTCAATGCTATGAAGCTTGTTGGTTTCTCCAAGAGACAATTGCAATTGATGAGAGATTCTAAATAAGAGTCTTTGATGAAGATGTTTCTTCATTTTGTGTGAAGCATGATGTGATGATTCCCGAAATGGATAAGAACTATCATATTGAAAAGTCAAAGCGCAAGAGTTCAAGTGTCACATATTCTCATTATTTGCATGTAGAAGTTTTTAATGCTGTTATTGATTTGCAACTTTCAGAGCTTAACAGTCATTTTGATGCGGTGAATAGTGATTTACTTTTGGGTATGGCTAGTTTGAGTTCGGATAATTCTTTTGCAAATTATGATAAAGACAAAATTATAAAACTTGGTACACTTTATTGTGGTGAATTTGGTGTTTCTAAGCTTGAAGATCTCAATTACGAGCTTGACAATTATATTCTCTATGTTTGAGAAGACAATGATTTCTCTAACTTGAAAGAACTTGGATATCTTTCAGAAACATTAGTTGAAAAAATTCTGCACAAGACTTGGGGACTTGTGTATTTGTTGGTGAAGTTAAGTTTGATATTTCCTATGGCTACTGCAACGATAGAAAGAGCTTTTTCTTCTATGAAGTACATCAAGAATGACTTGCAAAGTAGAATTGGGATGAATTTCTTAATGACTGTTTAGTTTGCTACGTAGAAGATGAAGTATTTGAAAGTGTATCAAATGATGCGATCATTGATCATTTTTATAATATGACAAGTCGTCGTGTACAATTGTAATGGTGATATCTACTGAATATATATTATGTAAGGTGGTTCATTACTTTTCAAATATTTTTTGAACATCATTGTTCAATATTTGGTTTGACTATTATTATATAGTACCTTAAGGCTTGTTCTAAAATTTTAAATCTTGAACCCATAAACTTAAAATCCTGGATCTGCCTCTGCTCCTTATCTCAACTTTTCAAACTATCTTAATACTATTTTATCAACTAACCAACTCACGTTGAATCATTTAAGCCAGCAAAAAAAATTAAAGCGCACATGAAATACTTGATTGAGAGCAATTTAATATTCTTGATTTGAGCCAAACTCAAACTTCATATTAACTCACTGGGTGTCTACTTACAGTCATATTCATTGACTCTCAAATAATGTCTTAATAATCCTTAAAGCAAATAATATAGTCTTTCTTAAATGTTTGAACCTTTTAGAGCTTTTTTCATTGCTAAATTAGAGGCTGTAAGCATCTTGTATACACTTGACAATACATAAAAATAACTAAACAAAAATTGCAATATTCAAATAGTCTTATAATGGATAACTAACCAACAATTTAAACCTTATATAATTTATTTCAAGCTAATTTATAGGATGTAAATGTCTTGTATACTCACAACCAAACATAATTTATACAACTATTGTCATATTCAAACATTCAAATAAACCTTTTTAATGGTCTTAACATAGACAATTGGACATACTTAAGAATTAAAAATTTATTACAGTTATTTCAAGCTAAATCACAGGTCCTAAGTGCCTTACAAACATACAATTAAGATAAAACTGTTTTGCTTTATATTTTCCTGACTACTAGTTGATCAAAACAATTAGTACCCTTTCCAAAGACATAATTAATAAATTACAAGGCTGAATATAATGAATAAGAAAAAAAAGAGGTATTTTACCTTGTGTCGTGTAGTAGTTGAGGCTCAAAGTCTTAGACAGTTAGTTTCAACTCCAGATTCGAGTGCAATGCGCAAACAAAAAACTGTATGATGGAAGGGGGGGGGGAGGGTTAGAACAACAATAGTAGAAAGCACAAAAATAATGGAGAAGGATCAGTGCAAATTTGAGATACGGGATCAGTGTATGTTTACATGTATGTGTGTGCATGTATCTCTATCGCAGCCCGAACATAAGCCCGGATAGAGATACGGGACAAGGAACCCCGAGAGACTCCAAGTCAACCCATGACATGAACGTAGTAGCTAAGAACATACAACAAGCGAAAACTAAAATAAAAAAACATGCTTAAGTGAAAGTCTGCATACATATCAAACTAAAATAGAGTCAATAGTGACAACTAATTTTTGTCATGAACCGAACATAGGTCCGGATCGAGACACGGGACAAAGAACCCCGAGAGGTTCCAAGTCGATCCATGACATGAACATAACATCTAACTCAAATATAGATAAGCAGAAAATCAATATAATTAATATAGCAGGAATCTAACAATCTCATAATATCGGAATACATAACTCCAAAACCGAAGTTGATTACATGCTATATCTGAAAAGCCTCTGCTATTGACGAGTTAATGGGACAAGACCCTAACTAACTCACTCAAGTTTGAAACTAAAAGTAAGAGATACATATGAAATGAAGGGCCCTCAAAAGATCAGCATTTACCAACTCTGGCTGATAATGGAAAATGTTGCAGGTCTGGCTAATGACGAGACTGAGCCAGAATGTTCGAGCCTGAATCATGAAATGATACATCATAGAGTATATGGTCACAACGTGGAATGTACCGAGTATACAAGGTAAGTAAAACTGCTAAGTAAGTAAAATCATAAATCATGCATAGTATAAAACATAATCAACATAGGAATCTGTGAGTAGGGTTGCATGCTATTTTCTGAAATCATGATTTGAACATAACTGAACATCATAACTGAATTGAATGATCCAAAGATGATAATTATAAGTAAAACTGAACATTAGGTCAAACCTGCTAAAAACATAATATCATGACTGATGAACATGCATAACTGAAATCATGAGGAATAATGGGAGAATCGTCATATAACCGACATTACCATGATAGAGCTTACGTTGTCCTGACTATCACACTCAAGTGGGCAGAGCCGTCCAAAGATTTTCTAGGGCTAAGGATGCTACCATGATATCGATATCAAGCTGAAGGCCCCTTGGGCAAGGGAAGCTCACAAGGGAGGTCCTAAATAATATGAACATACCTATGTTGGTGCGTAGTTTTGAGGCATAGGGTTGACTGATCCTTAGCCTACTCGGTGCTAGACAATATCCCAAAAACATGCATATGCTCTCCATCATTTTTCAACAAAGCTGAACCATCATCTAATGACGAAGCTGATTCATAATATACATACATAAATCTGAAATCATAACATGAGGAGCCTTGGCTCAAACCATACCGCAAGCTTAAAATAGGGGGAGTCTAGACTCCAAAATCCATGTGGTAAGCTGATAACATGAAATTTAAATAAATCATGAAACATACTTGATCATATGGGCTTGCCCAATACTTAAACATGCTTGGCATAGACTTGATCATTTGAAAACATAAACATAGACATGGGTAAATCGAAATCATACTTTCTTCATAAACATCTCATCATGCTTGAATACATATTTCATAGATCTCAAATTTCATGAACTTTTATGGATGGAAATCATAATTTATAAAACTTGAAAACATAATTTATAATTGAAAATATTATAAGATATGCCCATTAATCATAATTAGACATTGGAAACATGCTTAGATCATACCATGATTGATATTTAGAGAATTCATTATTGGGTAAAAACCCTATAGATTCATCAATTAGAATTTCATGAATTGAAAGGGAATTGGGCATGGGTTGGACAATTACACCTATTCATAACCCTACATACCTGATGAGATCTAATTTTACAACTTCCTTGATTGCCCAAAGAGAATTTGGGAAGAACTTGAGAGATTTAAGTTTGATCACTCTTAGGTACTTTTAGACTTACATGCATGGAAGTGAATAAACCTATAGTGAACTTACCCCTCTTAAAACACTCTATTCTGAGCTTAAAACGACGTAGTTTAAGCCTTAGGAACTTAGAAATTATGGAAAAGCCCTTAATAAATTCACAGGGAAGAATATACTGCTAGTCCTCATGAGGGACTGGACGACCCGTCGTTCTTGACCACGACTCGTGGTCACATTCTGTCACCTACACTTGAATATGCATTATGAGGGCACCATGAGGGACACCACGACTCGTGGTGTGCCCAACGATTCATACTGATGACTCGTTAGGAACACTGCTAATTTTCATTCGCCCTTCAAACCACTCTTGACCACGCTTGACCTAACGAATTGTGGTGCTGACCATGAATCATGGTCACACTCGTGGTCACCCCAAAATTGAAAAATTCCAACCATGGCCAAACCCCTCCCCACTAGTCACTCCACGACTCATGGTGTACCCCATGGGTCACTGGACGACTCGTCCTATGACCTGGTGCAGAAAATTATGTTTTCTTTGTTTCAGCTCCTGGATCTGATCTTAGGGTTTTTAGGGTATTACAATATCTCCCCCTTGGGAACATTCATCCTTGAATGTGAGAAAACATACTGAAAAGCAGAGAAATGCAATCATCATACTCAAATACTGAACATACATTCTGAAAACTGGCGGAATGATTGACTCCGAATTGAACTATACGACTGAACTGAATTCAAGAACCACACATACATTCATTATCATGAAAGAAACTGGGGCACATGAACTGAACATGAAATTGAATAGGGTACTAAGAAAGAAATTGATACCTCAAGCTGAAATTGAGCTAAAAGGGAATAGATGTGGGTATTTAGCCATCATCTCTGCTTTAGCTTCCCTCATAGCTCTCTCAACATACTGGTTCCTCCACAAAACCTTGACTGAGGCTACTTCTTTGTTTCTTAGCTTACAACCTGATGATCAAGTATTTCTACCGGAACCTCCTCATAACTAAGGGTATCTTTCACACCGATACTGTCCATCGGAACAAGCAGAGCTGGATTCCCCAAGCACTTCTTTAAGAGCAATACATGGAAAACTGAATGAACTGAAGCTAATTCTGAGGGCAATTCCAACTCATATGCTACCTTTCCAATCCGTTTCACAGTTTAATATGGACCAACATAATGGGGAGTGAGTTTCCCTTTCTTTCCAAATCTCATCACTCCCTTCATGGGAGAATCCTTTAGAAACATCCAATCATCGACTTCAAACTCAAGTTCTCTCCTCCTCACATCCGCATAGGGCTTTTGGTGACTCTAAGCTGTTTTCAACATATCCCTTATAAGCTGAACTTTCTCCATAGCCTCATGAATCGAATCTGGACCTATCAATGTAGCTTCACTGACCTCAAACCAACCAATAGGAGATCTACATCTTCGCCCATAAAGAGCCTCAAACGGAGCTATCTGAATGCTGGATTAATAGTTGTTGTTATATGCAAACTCAATGAGAGGAAAATGGTCATCTCAACTACCATTGAAACCACTCAGACACGCTCCTAACATATCCTCAAGAGGCTGAATAATCCGCTCCGTGACCATCTATTTGCGGGTGAAACGCTGTGCTAAGCTTGACCTGAATATCAAGTCCCTTTTGAAACGATCTCCAAAACTGGAAGGTAAACTGAGTACCTCTATCTAATATGATGGACAATGGCACCCCATGCAACCGAACTAACTCCCGAATGTACAACTTAGCATAATACTCTGCTGAATCGGTAGTATTGATCGATAGAAAATGAGCTGCCTTAGTCAACCTGTCCACAACCACTCAAATAGAGTCATACTGTTGATGAGTACGAGGCAACCCTATAATGAAGTCCATCTTGATATCCTCCCACTTCCAAGTAGGAATACTAATGTCTTGGAGCACACCTCTAGGTCTTTGATGCTCAATCTTCACCTTGACAATTCGGACACTTAGCCACAGACTCTTCTATGTCTTTCTTCATGCCACTCCACCAATATACTTCCTGTAGGTCACGGTATATCTTAGTTGCACCTGGATGTATAGAGTATCTGGAACCATGAGCCTCGTACAACATCCAATCTCTCAAATCATCAACACCTAGAACACACAAGCAACCCTGATATTGAGGCACATCATATCCTCCTTTGGAGAAGACTTCTACCATATGATTTCGAACAGCTTCCTTCAACTTTATCAAAGTAGGATCCTCGTCTTGTCTAGCTTTAACTTCGGTCACTAAGGATGATTCTGACCCATTTTGAAAAATGACACCACTATCGATCGAGTCAACAAGACGAACTCCTAGCCGTGCAAGCCGATGTACATCCTTCACTAACTCCTTCCTTTCCTTGTCTATATGGGACACTCTCCATGGAAATCCTGCTAAGAGCAGCAACCACCACATTAATCTTGCTCGGATGGTAGAGGACACTCATATCATAATCCTTTAAGAGCTCCAACCATCTTCTCTGACGTAGATTCAAATCCCTTTGGGTAAACACATATTTTAGGCTTTTGTGGTCTGTAAACACATCTATACGGACTCTGTACAAATAGTGTCTCCAAATCTTCAAGACAAATACTACCGTCGCCAATTCAAGATCATGAGTCGGATAATTCTTTTCATGGATCTTTAGCTGCTTGGAAGCATATGCTATAATCTTACTTTGATGCATGAGTACACAACCAAGGCTGATCCTCGAGGCATCACAATATACCACAAACCCATTGGGTACCCTTATGTAGGGTTAACACTGGTGCTGAGGTGAGTCGAGTCTTCAACACTTGGAAGCTCCTCTCATAAGCCTCCGACCATTGAAACTTCACTTTTTTCTGGGTCAGTTTGGTCAATGGTGCTGCAATAGATGAAAATAGATGAAAACCCCTAAATAAATCTTCGATAATAACCAGCTAAACCCAAGAAACTCCTGATGTCCGAAGGATTCACTGGTCTAGTCAATTCTTCACCGCCTCTATCTTTTGAGAGTCCACCTATACACCCTCATTTGACACCACATGACCCAAAAATTCCACCAAGCTCAACCAAAACCTGCATTTACTAAATTTATCATATAACTGATGATCCTTCAAGGTTTGTAACACCACCCTCAAATGAGCGGCATGCTCCTCCTCGCTTCGAGAGTATATGAGAATATCATCTATGAACACAATCACGAACATATACAAATATGACTTGAACACCCTGTTCATCGAATCCATAAAAGCTGTAGGAGCATTCGTTAGTACAAAAGACATACTTACAAACTCATAATGACCATACCGGGTCCTGAAGGCTGTCTTCAAAATATCACTCTCCTGAACCTTGAGATGATCATATCCGGATCTAAGGTCTATCTTTGAAAAGAACTTAGCACCCTGAAGCTGGTAAAAAAATCATCAATCTTGGGGAGAGGATACCTGTTCTTGATGGTAAGTTTGTTTAATTGTCGATAATCAATACTCATAAGAAGAGAACTATCCTTCTTGCGGATAAAGAGAACTGGTGCACCAAATGGGGATTTGCTAGGTCTGATGAAACCCTTGTCTTCCTTCAACTGCTCCTTCAGCTCCTTTAACTCGGATGGATCCATTCTGTAGGGAGGAATAGATATAGGTTGTGTATCGGGAAGAAGGTGAATACCAAAATCGATCTCCCACTCGGGAGGGATTCCCGGTAAATCATTTGGAAACATTTCTGGGTACTCACACACTACAGGGACTGATTGGATAGTCGGGGTTTCCGACATTGCATCCTTAACCCTAACTAGATGGTACACGCAACCCTTAGAAATCATCTTTCTAGACTTAACGTAGGAAATGAAGCAACCTACAGGCACAGATGAACTACCCTTCCACTCTAAGACTGGTTCACCCGGAAATCTTAACTCTACTGCACGGGTTCTACAATTGACTGAGGCATAACATGCATATAACCAATCTATGCCGAGGATAACATCAAAACTAGTCATGGTTAACTCTACTAAATCTGTTGAGGTGATTTTCTAAAGTACAGAGATAGGGCAATTTCTATATACCCATTTAGATATAACTGAATCACCGACTAGAGTACAGACTGAAAAGGGTTTTGATAAGATTTCAGGACTGACTTCGAAACTACTAGAAACATAGTGTGTCACAAGAGATAAAGTAGCCCCTGGATCTAACAATAGATATACATCAAGGTAGAATACACATAACATACTATTGACTACATCTGGGGAGACCTCCTGCTCCGGATGAGATGCTAGGGCATAGAATCTGTTTTGACGCTGACCACCACTCGCACTAGTAGATGCCCCCTACTGGGCTGGGCATGTTGGTGGAGCTGCTAAATTGGAGGCTGAGCCTCAGCCCCTATCATGACCTTATCTAGTTGCTGTGCAATCTCTAAGACTATGTCCGGGCTTCCTGCACTCGAAACAAGCACCTAAACCTGCTAAGCACTGACCCATGTGTCTCCGGCCACATCTACTACACTCTGGAAGGTTGGTCTCTGTGGGTCTGCTACTCTGTCCTCTAGAGCCTGATGCTCGTCCTCTCTGATCGCGCTTGGGTATGGATGGCACACTCATAGATGAAGGCACTGAGGCTGAAGATCTCTGGTGGGACTACTAATGGTGCCCGCTAGGTCTTTGTTGGGAGAATAAAAAACTATCAGTCCTGGCCCTCTTGGCCTCTCTCTCCCGCTCACTCATCTATACCGCCTCCATCTGCTGGGTGTACAGGAGTATCCAAGAAAAGTAAATATCTTGATGAAGTATCGTGGTTCAGGAATCCCTGACCAAGTAGTATGCTATGCTATGCACGAACCGACTGACTTGGGCTCTTTGATCTGACACCATCTCCAATGCATACTTGGACAAGCGAGTAAATTCCAAGGCATACTCCTGAACTATCATCTTTCCTTGCTTTAAGTTCAGAAACTTAGCTACTTTGATCTCCCTCATCTCACGAAGGAAGAACCAATCCAAAAAAGCAACATGAAACTCATCCCAACCAATAGGGCCTGCTCCCACTGCTCAGCTATCCTTCCATTGCTTGAACCATATGTGAGCAACTTTCAACTGATACGAGGCTAGATCGGTGCACTCCTCTCCGGTCACCCCCATGATCTAGGTGATCTTTAGAATCTCATCAATAAACTCATGTGGATCCTCGTCCACCTTTGACCCAAGAAACTCCGGAGGGTTCATCCTTAGAAAATCTCTGACTCTTGCCGCCACTGCATTCCCATTCTGAGGAACATGCGCTACCGCCTGCTGATTGACCTGGGTGGCCAAGGCCTGAGCTAACATCTAAATGGCTTCCCTGAACTCAGCGTGGGCAATGGACTCGGTTACATGATCCTCATGGGCAGGTGGGGACTACTGATGCCCATCTCCATTGCCATTCTCGTGGCCGTTTGCATTCCCATTTCTTCTTCCATTATCTCGGCGAGGAGGTATGATTCTTCAAATGCGTATAGTATGATTTAGAAGGATAGAGAGACATTTCATTGCACGACATAAATCATTAAAGAAGGAAACATTTCTTAAACATCTCGTAGCCTCTTCATCACAAGTGTTGCGCGCTTTACACCTATGAAAAAGACTTTACTTAACATGACTTTCAGACACCCTAGGACACTTCAAAACCCAATGCTATGATACCAAGTTTTTTATGACTCGAACATAGCCCTGGATCGAGACACGGGACAAAGAACCCCGAGAGGCTCCAAGTCGACCCATGGCATGAACATAACATCTAACTCAAACATAGATAAGCGAAATATCCATATAATTAATAGAGCGGGAATCTAACAATCTCATAACATCAGAATACATAACTCCAAAATTGAAGCTGATGACATGCTACGTCTAAAAAGCCTCTACTACTGACGAGTTGATGGGACAAGACCCTAACTAACTCACTAAAGTCTGAAACTAAAAGTAAGATATACATATGAAATGAAGGGCCCTTGAAAGATGAGAACTCATCAACTCTGGCTGATAATGGCAAATGGTGCAGGTTTGGCTAATGACGGGACTGAGCCTGAATGTATGAGCCTATATCATGAAATGATACAACATAGAGTATGTGGTCAGTTCATGGAATGTACCGAGTATGCTAGGTAAGTAAAATCGCTAAGTAAGTAAAATCATAAATCATGCATAGTATTAAACATAATCAAGATAGGAATCTGAGAGTAGGGCTTGCATGCTATTTTCTGAAATCATGATTTGAACATAACTGAATTGAATGAACCAAAGCTGAAAACTAATAATTATAAGCAAAACAGAACATTGGGTCAAACCTGCTGAAAATATAATATCATGACTGATGAACATGCATAACTGAAATCATGAGGAACAATGGGAGACTCGTCATATAACCGACATTACCATGATAGAGCTTACGTGGTCCCGACTATCACACTCAAGTGGGCAGAGCCGTCAAAGCTTTTCCAGGGCTAAGGACGCTACCATAATATCGATATCAAGCTGAAGGCCCCTTGGGGGCAGGGGAAGCTCACAAGGGAGGTCCTAAATAATCTAAACGTACCTATGTTGGCGCGTAGTTTTGAGGCATAGGGTTGGTGACCCTTAGCCTACTCGATGCTATACACTACTCCCAAAAACATATATATGCTCTCCATCATTTTTCAATGAAGCTAAACCATCATCTAATGGTGAAGCTAACTCATAACTTACATACATAAATCTGAAATTATAACGTGAGGAGCCTTGGCTCAAACCATGCTACAAGCTAAAAATAGGGGGAGTCTAGACTCCAAAATCCATGTGGTAAGCTGATAACATGAAATTTAGATAAATCATGAAACATACTTGATCATATGGGCTTGCACAATACTTAAACATGCTTGACATAGACTTGATCATTTGAAATTATGAACATAGACATGGGTAAATCGAAATCATACTTTCTTCATAAACATCTCATCATGCTTGAATACATATTTCATAGATCTCAACTTTCATGAACTTTTATGGATGACATCATAATTTATAAAACTTGAAAACATAAGTTATAATTGAAAACATTGTAAAATATGCCCATTAACATAATTCAACATTGGAAAAATGCTTAGATCATACCCATGATTGATATTTAAAGAATTCACATATTGGATAAAAACCCCATATATTCATCAATTAGAATTTCATGAATTGAGAGGGGATTGGGAATGGGTGTGGACAATTACACCCATTCATAACCCTACATACCTGAAGAGATTTGATTTCACAACTTCCTTGATTGCCCAAACAGAATTTGGGGAAGAACTTGAGAGATTTAGGCTTGATCACCCTTAGGAACTTCTAGACTTACATGCATAGAAGTGAATAAGCCTATAATGAACTTATCCTTCTTAAAAAACTCTATTCTGAGCTTAAAAAGACATAGTTTAGACCTTAAGAACTTAGAAATTATGAAAAAGCCCTTAATAACTTCGCAGGGAAAAACATACTGCTAGTCCCCACAAGGGACTGAATGATCCGTCGTCCTTAACCATGACTCATGGTCATATTTCATCACTTTTATTGGAATCCGCCTTCTGAAGGTCACCACGAGGGACACCAGCACTTGTGGTGTACCCAGCAATTCGTGGTGATGACTCGTTAGGAACATTGCCAATTTTCCTTCGACCTTCAAACCACTCTTGACCACGGTTGACCTAACTAATCGTGGTGTTGACAATAACTCGTTGTCACACCTGTGGTCACCCAAAATTGAAAATTCCAACCATGGACAAACCCCTCCCCATGAGTCACTCCTCGACTCGTGATGCACCCCACGGGTCACTAGACGACTCGTCCTATGACCTTGTGTAGAAAATCCTATTTCGTCCATTTCAACTCCCGTGTCTGATCTTAGGATTTTCGGGGTAATACAATTTTCTACATATTATCTGGAAAGCCTCTAACATAGCAGATGAGCTGATGGGACAGCACCCCCAACTAGCTCGACAAAAATCTATAACTGAAATAGCATATCAATGAATATCTGAATGTCCTCAAAGGACGAGAACTCACCAATGTTGGTTAAAATAGGTTTGAGAGGAAAGCAGGACTAATGATACGGCTGAGACTGATCCCTTGGACCTGTATCATGAAATGATACAACATAGAGTATGCGGTTACTTGGAATATACTGAGTATCCAAGGTAAGTAAAAATGGATAGTTAAAAATACATAAGAGTTCATATGAGTAGGACAACATGATCATGAAGTAAATATCATAATATAAACATAAGGGTTTGAGGTTTTCGAACCATTCATAATCTAATCGTAATCATTGTCATAAGAGAAACCTTAGAAAACATAGCTTAAGCAAAATAAAATAAATATATCCATGCATAAATCATGAGGAACAATGGGAGGACTCGTCTTTCCGACACCATCATGGTAGAGCTTACATGAAGCCCAACTTTTCGCTCAAGTGGGCAGAGCCGTCCCAAGCTTTCCAGGAAAGGGACGTGCATGATATGATATCACAAGGGATCCATAAATATATGTATATACCTAAAGTGGCACGTAGTTTTAAGATCATGGGGTTTGTCTAAATGTCGGGTCTACTCGGTGCTAGACACTGTTCCCAAAAACATACGCATGAGGCTCATATCATAATCGTGTAATCATTCATGAAAATCATGGCTAAATAAATCATAACATACTTGATAATACTTGAAATACATGATTAGCCATGAATAAGGGCCCGTGAGTCGGCCAAAAGTCATACATTCATAAACCAGGAAGAACATGCATACTTATGAAAATTCATATACTTGATATTTATAAATCCATGAAGAGTACTTTAAGAGAAGTCATAACATGAGTCATAAATCATAATTTAGGCTTAGTGAGATAAAAAGAAAACCATAATAGAATCATAACTTGAATTTTCATGAAACCTTGCATAATTGGGCAATGTTTGATTGAGATTTGAAACCATAAAATAAATAATCAATTTAAATATAAAAAAACTGCCCATAGATTTTAAAACAACATTTAGAACATGAAGGGAATTGACCCATAATCAAATCAAAGAGAATTCCATAAATTTGGGCTTAAAACCCCATAAGATCATCAAATTTAACTTAATACTTGAATTCATGAACATAGAGAGGAATTGGGTCATGAGAGTGAAGAGGAACTCTCATTCACAATCGTACATACCTGGGTAATCAGATCTTACAATCTCTCTTGAAAGCCCAAAGGAATTGGAGAAGGAATTGGGGAATTTCTCAAGCTTGATCTCCAATGAAATACTCTAGACTTGCATGCATGTAATAGAATGGCTTAGGATAGGTTTAACACTCTTAAAACCCTTCTAACAGAGCTTAAAATGACGTGGTTTAGGATCTTAGAGCTTAGGAATTATGAAAATTCCCTTAATGAATAATCTGGAAAATAAGCTCTGCCAGTGACCATGACTCATACCACGACTCGTCCTTCGATACCACGACTCGTGGTATCGCTCGTACTAACACCCATGCTCACCTCAATTTCTTCTCTTTAGATGACGGTTAGATAGGATGACTCGTCACTCCCCAAAATGACCCATTACTTCCTCCCGTTGCCGCCACTACCCTCGTGAACTAAGCCTATAGAATTCTCACCATGGGTCCCAACCAAAAATCGTACCTCCAAACCATGGGTCGTTGGACCCACCCGTTGCCTCTGCACGAACTTTCACTGCACCTCCTCACGAGCACTTACCACGACTTGTTGTTTCTTATAATGAGTCGTACCATGACTCATACCATCCAACTCTGCTACCATAGACACTAACAACGACTTCAACCCACGACCCGTTATATCACCCAATGGGTCATCCCTAGACTCGTTATCACTGAGCCTCCTATGAATGAATTTAACCACGGGTGGTTCTTACGGGTCGTTACACCTTCCCACAACTCATACCACGAGTCGTTCTGAGTCAAATCTCAGATTTTTCTTCTTTTCTCATTTCAAATCCCAAGTCTAGTCTTAGAAACTTTCGGGGTATTACAATATGTCCCCCTTGGGAACATTTGTGCTCAAATGTGGGGTAACATACTGAATCACTGAGGGAAACCTGTCATCCCAAATACTGAACGTCTAGAGCTGAAAATTGATAGAGTGACTGAGTCTGGATTAAGACACATGAATGAACTAAATTCATGAATCACACATACATACATTGACATGAAAGAGATTGGGACACATGAACTGAACATGGAACTGAATAGATTACTAAGGAGGAAACTGGTACCTCAAGCTGGGACTGAACTGGTAGGGAATAGATATGGGTATTTAGCCATCATATTTGTTTCAGCTTCCCATAAAGCTCCCTTGACGTGTTGATTTCTCTACAAAACATTTATTGAAGCTACCTCCTTATTTCTTAGCTTCCGAACTTGATGATCAAGGATCTCAACTGGCACATCCTCATAACTAAGACTGTCCTTCACACTCACACTCTCCACTAGAATAATCAAAGTTGTGTCACCCATACACTTCCTTTAATGCGATACATGGAAAACTAGATGTACTGAACCCAATTCTGAGGGCAATTCCAACTCATAATCCACCTTGCAAACACGTCTCACAATCCTGTACGGGCCAACATAATGGGGACTATGTTTCTCCTTATTTCCGAACCTCATTACTCCCTCCATGGGAGACACCTTCAAAAACACCCAATCATCAACTTTGAACTCAAGTTCTCTCCTCATCACATCCGCATAGGACTTCTGGTGACTTTGAGCTGTTCTCAACCTTTGCCTGATAAGTTGAAATTTCTCCATAGCCTCATGAACTAAATCTGGTCCTATCAACATAGCTTCACCGACTTCAAACCAACCAATAGGCGATCTACATCTCCGCCCATAAAGAGCCTCAAATGGAGCCATCTGAATGCTGGAACGGTAACTCTTGTTATATACAAATTCAATAAGAGGTAAATAATCAATCCCAACTACCCTTGAAATCAATGACACATGCTCTCAACATATCCTCAAGAGTCTGAATGGTCCATTCAGCCAGACTATCTATTTGCGGGTGAAAAGTTGTGCTAAGCTTAACCTGAGTACTAATTTCCTCTTGAAACGATCTCCAAAACTGGGAGGTAACTGAGTACCTCTATCTGATATGATGGACAAGGGCACTCCATGCAACTGAACTAGCTCCCGAATATACAACTTAGAGTAATTCAACGCTGAATCGGTAGTTTTGACGCGTAGGAAATGGGATGCTTTAGTCAACTGTCTACAAGCACCCAAATAGAATCATTTTGTCAATGAGTATGAGGCAACCCTATAATTAAGTCGATGTTGATTTCCTCCCACTTCCAAGTAGGGATACTAATGTCTTGAAGTACACCTCCAGGTCTTTGATGCTCAACTTTTACCTGTTGACAATTCGGACACCTTGCGACAAACTCTGCTATGTCCTTCTACATGCTATTCCACCACTAAACTTCCCATAGGTCATGGTACATCTTGGTGGAACCTAGATGTATAGAATATCTGGAACCATGAGACTTATGCAACATCCGCTCCCTCAATTCATCAACACCCGATACACACAAACGACCCTGAAATCATAGTACACCATCTCTCCCTTGGGAGAAGACCTCCACCTTCTGATCCTGAACAACTTCCTTCAACTTTACCAAAATAGAGTCTTCGTCTTTCCTAGACTTAACTTCGGTCACCAAAGAGGATTTTGATCCATTCTGAACAGTGACACCATCATCTGTCAAGTCAACAAGATGAACTCCTAGTCATGGAAGCCGATGCACATCTTTTACTAACTCTTTCCTCTCCTCATCCACATGAGACACACTATCCATAGAAAGCATGCTAAGAGCGTCTTATACTACATTAGCCTTGCCCGGATCATAAGGGACACTTATATCGTAATCCTTAAGAAGCTCCAACCACCTCCTTTGATGTAGATTTAGATCCTTCTAGGTAAACATGTACTGTAGGATTTTGTGGTTCGTAAACACATCCACATTGACCCCGTACAGATAGTGTCTCCAAATCATCAAGGCAAATACTACCGCTACCAACTCGAGGTCGTGAGTTGGATAGTTCTTCTCATGGACTTTTAGATGCCTTGAAGCATAGGCTATAACCTTTCCATGTTGCATTAATACACAACCAATGCCAATCCTTGAGGCGTCACAATATACCACAAACCCATTGGTGCCCTCTGGTAGAGTCAACACTGGTGTTGAGTTGAGTCGAGTCTTCAACTCTTGGAAGCTTTTCTCATAGGCCTCCGACCATTGATACTTCACTTACTTCTGGGTCAACTTAGTCAATGATGATGCAATGGGTGAAAATCCTTCCATAAACCTCCTGTAGTATCCAACTAAGCCCAAGAAATTCCTGATATCTGAAGGACTCACTGGTCTAGGCTAATTCTTCACAACTTCTATATTTTGAGAGTCCACCTGTACACCCTAACTTGACACCACATGACCCAAAAATGCTACCGAGTTTAACCAAAACTCACACTTGCTGAATTTAGCATACAACTGGCGATCCTTAATAGTCTGTAGCACCACCCTCAAATAAGCGACATGCTCTTCTTTGCTCCGAGAGTATATGAGAATGTCATCTATTGTAATACCCTGGAAGTGCCTAAGATTATACTCGGGAGTTAAAAATTTCAAACAACTAAAAACTGTGAAAATTATTGCAGAATAAGAGGTCAAATGAATCGTTGGTTCAACAAATGACCCATTGGAGTGAGCCGTGGAGGGTGTTTGGTTTTGGGGTAGTGGAGGCAACGACCGGCATAATGACTCATTGTGGGAAACAATGAGCCGTTATTGGTAGCTGTGGTAAGATGTGGACTTGAGATTCAGGGGAGTAACGGGCCACCCAGAAACTCATCATGAGGTACCACAGATCGTGGAGAGAAGTCGTTGTTAGGATGGTGAGATGGCCATTGTATGTGACGGAACGAGACCACGACTTGTGGGTTCTAGTAACGAGTCATGGTAAGGCTCGTGGTTTGAGAAAGTATAAAGTTGGCAGAAGGAAACCACGATCGAATGAATGACCCATTGAAGGTAAGAACGAATCGTGATTTCAGTTGTTGTTTGAGCTAAGGCCTAAGCCTGGATAGTGCATAGCATGGACAGATGTCACGGGTCGTAGTATCCTCCAATGACCTGTTTGGTCATTCATTGGTTGGTCTAGTGAGCAGTTTTTCTGCATGATCAGTAAGGGTATTTCTGTCATTCTTACATCCTAAGGCCCTATACTACGTTGTTTAAGGCTCGTTTTAATGCATTTAAGGAGGGGAAACCTACTCTAAGTTATTTCATTCCTTGCATGCAAGCTTGAGAGGTTGAAGAGGTGATCTAGAGCAATTCTTCAAGGTTTTCATTCAAATTCTTCTTAGGAAATCAGAGAAGTGATAGAATCAAACCCTTCTAGGTATGTGGGGTTATGAGTGGGTGTCTTCTACCACACCCATGCCCAATTTCTATCTAAACATGAAAAATTCCTATGATCAAGTTATGGAATTTTTACCTAAATGTATGAATCTTCAATTTCATTACATGGGTATGAATTGATTATAATTTTAATATCGAATATTGAAGCATGGGCTAACTTTCTAATGATTTCAACTAAATTATGTTTCTATGCGTTATTAATGTTGAAGCCCATTGATGATATGGTCATGAAAAGTGAGATTTGTGAAGCATATGTGATAATGATGAGATATTATAACGAAAAGCATGATTTGAAGATACCCATGTTTACAATTATGTTTCCAATGAGAATTGAGTATTTCTAAGTATGATAAAGCTTTGCGCGATGCCTACATGTTAAGTTTAAACTATGACTTTTCTGATCTAAGCTTACCACATTATTTTGGAGAGAAGACTCCCAAATTTTATATTTAAGCTTGTGGTATGTTATGAGTGAAGTCTTCATATGCATAGCTTACGACATGGAATTAGAGAAAAGGCTCCCAAGTATGTTTTTAGCTTGTGGTATATTTTGAACTAAAACTTCTCATATTGATGATTTCGTATTTGAGATGTATTGATCACTGAGCTTCATCAATAGATGATGTTGATATTCATTTTATATGATGTAGAGCATTGCATGTTGTGGGAGAAGAGTCTAGCACCGAGCGGGCTAAGGGTCGATCACGCTATGCCCCAGAACTACACGCCAACGTAGGTTGATACTATTATATTATTGGGACCTCCCTTGTGAGCTATCCCAAGCCCTAATGTCCCATGAGATTGATATCGATATCATGCTAGTGTCCTTAGCCTGGCAAGGTTTTGGATGGCTCTGCCCACTTGAGTGTAATAGTCAATACCACATAAGCTCTATCGTGATATGTCGGTTAAGTGACGAGTCTCCCATTGTCTATATGATTCAGATTTGCATATTCATTAATCATGGTTATTATTTTATATATGCATGTTCTAAAAGCAAGGTTTGACTCAATGTTCAGCTTTTCTATAAATGTCATATTTCAACTTTGAGTCATTTGAGTCAGTTTGATGTTATAAAGCTATGTATCATATGTTATGAAAAGATCATGATTTCAGAAAGAATGCATGCGAGCCCTACTCTCAGTTTACTGATGTTTTTGTGTTAAATATCTCATTTTTAAGAGATTTTTACTTACTTTAGCATTTTTACTTACCTTGCACACTCGGTACATTCCACGTACTGACTGCATACTTTCTATACTGTATCGTTTTATGATACATGACTCGACTCTCAGGTTCAACCCCGCTCTTAGATAGTTCATCGGAGTTAGCATCTTGCTAATTGGTGAGTCCTCATCTTTCGAGGACTAGACTATCTATCTCTTTTTATGTATTTAAGTTTTCAGCTTGTTGAGTTAGTTGGGGTCTCGTCCCATCAACTCGTCATGTTTAGAGGCTATTCAGACATATGTATGTATTCAGCTTCGGATTTCATATTCGGATGTTATATTTAAGTCAAACTTCTACTATGATTGTACTGATGGTTGTTTAGTTCTTGATTGAGTTAGATGTATGCTTATGCCATGGGTTGACTTGGGGTCTCTCGGGGCTCCTTGTCTCGTGTTACGATCCGGTCCTTCGTTCGGGTCGTGAAAAACTTGGTATCAGAGCAATAGGTTTGAAGTGTCCTGGGGTGTTTGAAAGCCACGTTAAGTAGAGTCTATTTCATGGGTGTGAAGCACGCCACACTTATGACGAAGGGGCTATGATAAATTTAGTTAATTTTCCCTTCTTCAATGATCTATGTCATGCGATGAAAATTATTTCTATCCTTCTAATTTGTGCTATTTGCGATTGCAGAATCATGGCTCCTCGAAGAATGAACGAAAGGAGGAATGGAGATGGTGAATGCCACAAGGATGGTAATAGTTATGGGCATCAGCAAGCCCCACCAGTTCAAGAGCCCCAGACACCGGAGCCAGCAGCCCATGCTGAGTTCTTGGCCGCTATTCAGATGCTTGCGAAGGATTTGGCCGCTCAGGTCAATCAACAGGCCGTTGCACATGTTCTACAAAATGGCAATGCAGCGACGACTCGAGTCAGAGACTTCTTAAGGATGAACCCGCTAGATTTCCTTGGGTCCAAGGTAGATGAGGACCCACATGAGTTTGTTGATGAGATTGTCAAAATCACCCATGTTATGGGGGTGAATAGAGTGGAGTGCACCGAGTTAGCCTTTTATCAACTGAAAGGGGTCGCGCATATTTGGTTTCATCAATAGAAGAATAGCAGAGTCGCAGGAGTAGGTCCGGTCACTTGGGAAGAGTTCCAGGTTACATTTCTAATCCAGTTCTTCCCTTGGGAGATAAGGGAGTTGAAAACAGCCGAGTTCATGAATTTGAAGCAGGGGAGAATGACTGTACCATAATATGCCCTTGAGTTCACTTGCCTATCTAAATATTCCCAGAGTTGGTAGCCGACTAGAGGATGTGAGTGAGTAGATTCGTCCATGGGATAACAGGTTATTTGGAAAAAGATCACAGGAGTGCCATGCTTCACCAGGATACGGGCTTCCCTCACATAGTGTTGTACGCCTAGCAGATGGAGGCGGCACATTCGAGAGAAAGGGGGGCCAAGAGGGCCAGGATTGAGGACCACAGATTCTCTCAGCAGAGGTCCATTGGTGGGCACCGACAGTAGACTCACCAGAGATCATCAGCCCCAGCATCTTTAGCATTGAGTATGCCATCCAGCCTAGACATGATCAGAGAGGTAGAGCATCAGGCTCGAGGGGTCAGAGTAGCAGACCCGCAGATTCTAGAATCCCAACTTGTCATAGATATGGTCGGGGGAACATAGGCTAGTGCTTGGCAGGTTCAGGTGCTTGTTTCGAGTGGGGAAAGCCCCAGACACATGCTTAGAGATTTTCCAGTTGTGAGGTAGGATCAGGTTGGGGGCCGAGGCCCAGCTTCTAGTTCAGAAGCCCCTCCCGCACGCTCAACACATCAGGGGGCATCTGCTAGCACAGCTGGCGGTTAGCACCAGAACAGATTCTATGCTTTAGCATCCCATCAGGAGCAGGAGATCTCCCCCGATGTGGTCACTCGTATGTTGCAAGTTTTTCATATCGATGTATATGCTTTTCTAGATCCGGGGGCTACCTTGTCTTTTGTGACGCCTTATGTGGCCAGTAGTTTTAGATTCAGTCCCGATGTCTTGTCAGAACCCTTCTCAATTTCTACTCCAGTAGGTGACTCAATTATAGCGAGACGGGTATATAGAGGTTGCCCAGTCAAAGTCCTTCATAAGGTCCTCTTAAAATATTTAATAGAGTTAGCCATGACCGAATTCGATCTTATTCTCAACATGGATTATCTATTTGCATGCTATGGTTCACTTAATTGTAGAAACCAAGCAGTAGAGTTTAGATTTCCGGGTGAGCCAGTCTTAGAATGGAAGGGTAGTTCAACTATGCCTGTAGGTCGATTCATTTCTTACCTTAAGGCCAGGAAGATGACTTTTAAGGGTTGCATGTACCATCTAGTTAGGGTTAAGGATGTGGAGTCCGAAACCCCGACCATCCAGTCACTTCCAGTAGTACATGAGTATCCAGAGGTCTTTCGAGATGATTTTCCAGGTGTTCCTCCCGAGCGGGAGATTGATTTCGGTATTGACCTTCTTCCTGACACGCATCCTATATCTATTCTGCACTACAAGATGGCTCCAGCTGAGCTAAAAGAGTTGAAGGACCTGTTAGATAAGGGATTTATTAGGCCCAATAAGTTACCATGGGGTGCACTAGTGTTATTTGTACGGAAGAAGGATGTTTCGCTTCAGATGTGCATTGACTATCGGTAGTTAAATAAGGTCACCGTTAAGAACAGGCATCCTTTACCCAGGATCGATGACTTGTTTGATCAGCTTCAAGGTGCCAAGTGTTTCTCCTAGATTTATCTCTAGTCCGATTATTATCAACTCAGAGTTCGAGAGAGTGACATCCCGAAAATCGCTTTCAGGACTTGGTATGGTCACTACGAATTTGTTGTAATGTCTTTTGGACTAACCAATGCTCATGTAGCTTTTATGGATCTAATGAACAGGGTGTTCAAGGAATATTTGGACATGTTCATGGTTGTGTTCATTGATGACATCCTTATATACTCTCGGAGTGAGAAGGAGCATGCCGCTCACTTGAGAGTAGTGCTTCAGACCCTCAAGAATCGTTAGTTGTATGCAAAGTTCAGCAAGGGCGAGTTTTAGTTGGACTCTGTGGTATTTTTGGGCCATGTGGTATCGAGTGAGGCCATAAAGATAGATTCTCAGAAAATCTAGGTGGTGAAAATTTGGCCTAGACCGGTGAATCCTTCGAATATTCGGAGTTTCTTGGGTTTAGCTGGCTATTACCGGAGGTTTGCTGAGGGCTTCTCATCTATTGCAGCACCTTTGACCAAGTTGAGTCAGAAGAAGGTAAAGTCCCAATGGTTGAAGTCTTGTCATAAAAGCTTTTAAGAGTTGAAGACTCGACTCACTTCAGCACCAGTATTGACCCTACCCGAGGGTACCGATGGTTTTGTGATGTATTGTGATGCTTAGAGAATCGGACTCGGGTGCGTATTGATGCAGCGTGGGAAGGTGATAGCATATGCCTCAAGAAAGTTGAAAGTCCATGAGAAGAATTACCCGACCCATGATCTTGAGTTGGTCGCGGTGTTGTTTGCATTGAAGATATGGCGGCATTACTTGTATGGGGTCCATGTGGATGTGTTTACGGACCACAAGAGCTTGCAATATGTTGTCACGCAGATAGATCTCAATCTTCGACAAAGGAGGTGGTTGGAGCTACTCAAGGACTACGATATGAGTGTCCTTTACCACCCAGGGAAGGCTAATGTGGTAGCGGATGCACTTAGTAGGCTCTCTATGGAGAGTGAATCCCATGTGGATGAGGGAAAGAAGGAGCTGGTGAAAGATGTTCATCGACTTGCAAGGTTAGGAGTTAGATTGGTCGACTCGACCGACGGAGGTATTGTTCTGCAAAACGGATCATAATCGTCCTTGGTGGCAGATGTGAAACTAGACAAGACGAGGATCTGATGTTGGCATAGCTGAAGGAAGTCGTTCGAAATCAGAAGGTGGAGGTCTTCTCCCAAGGGGGAGATGGTGTGCTGGGTACCAGGGTCGTCTATGTGTTCTAGATGTTGATAATTTGAGGGGTCAGATATTTCATGAGGCTCATGGATCTCGATACTCTATTCATCCAGGTGCAACCAAGATGTATCATGGCTTGTGAGAAATATACTGGTGGAATGGCATGAAGAGGGATATTGCAGAATTTGTAGCCAAGTGCTCGAACTGTCAGCAAGTAAAGGTTGAGCATCAAAGGCCGGGAGGAGTACTTCAGATTGACCAAGGCGGCACCTTTCCTACTAGTGAAAACCACAGACTCAGCGGATGATTATGCCAAACTATATATTTGAGAGCTAGTTCGGTTACATGGAGTGTCCTTGTCCATTATTTCGGATTGAGTTACTTAGTTTACCTCCCAGTTTTGGCGGTCTTTTCAGAAGAGGCTTGGGACTCAGGTTGAGCTCAGTATAGCCTTCTATCCGCAGATGGATGGCTAAGTGGAACGAACAATACAGACTCTTGAGGAAATGTTGAGAGCATTTGTGATGGACTTCAAAGGTAGTTGGGATGATCATTTACCTCTGATCAAGTTTTCTCATAATAACAGCTATCACTCCAGTATCTAGATGGCACCATTCGAGGCTCTTTATGGGCGGAGGTGTAGATCGCCCGTCAGTTGGTTTGAGGTTGGTGAGCAGCAATGATAGGGCCAGATTCGATTCATGAAGCTATAGTGAAGGTTCAGTTGATAAGGGATAGGCTGAAAATTACTCAGAGTCGTCAAAAGTCATATGCTGATGTGAGGAGGAGAGAGTTGGAGTTCGAGCTGGACAATTGGGTATTTCTGAAGGTATGTCCCATGAAGGGGGTCATGCGGTTTGGGAAGAAAGGGAAACTCAGTCCCCACTATGTTGGTCCCTGTAGGGTTATGAGAAGAGTTGGTAAGGTCGCGTATGAGTTAGACCTGCCCTCAGAGTTATCTTCCGTGCATCCCGTGTTTCATGTGTCGCTTTTGAAGAAATGTTTGGGAGACCCAGCCTTAGTAGTCTCAATGGACAAAGTTGGAGTAAAGGATGGCCTTAGTTATGACGAAGTTCTAGTTGAAATATTGGATCGTCAGGTTCGAAGGTTAAGGAATAAAAAAGTAGCTTCAGTTAAAGTATTATGGAGGAATCAGCATGTTGAAGGAGCTTCGTGGGAAGCTGAAGCGGATATGATGGCTAAATATCCACACTTATTCTGTACCGGCTCAGTTCTGACTTTAGGTATCAGTTTTGCTCTATGACTCTATTTAGTTCCATGTTCAGCTCATGCACGCAAGTTTCTTTTATGTATATGAGTGTGTATGTAATTTTGCGAATTCAGTTCAGCTGTATATTTTGAATCAAAGGTAGTCATTCCATTAGTTTTTGGGTTAAATGATCGGTATTGGAATATGATAATTGCGTGTTTCTGTTTTCTGCTTGTTTCCTATATTTGAGGATTAATGTTCCCAAGGGGGAGATATTGTAATACCCTGGAAGTGTCTAAGATTAGACCCAGGAGTTAAAAATTCAAAACTGCTGAAAACTGGGGAAATTGTTGCAGAATGAGAGGTCCTACGAATCATTGGTTCAACCAATGACCCGTTGGAGTGAGCCGTGGAGGGTGTCAGGTTTTGGGTCAGTGGAGGCAACGAACGGCATAATGACTCATTGTGGGAAACAATGAGCCGTTGTTGGTAGCCGTGGTAAGATGTAAACTTGAGATTCAGGGGAGTGACGGGACACCCAACAACCCGTCATGAGGTACCACGGATCATGGTGAGCAGTCGTTGTTAGGGTGGTGAGATGGCCAATGTATAGGAAGGAATGAGACCACAACTCGTGGGTTCTAGTAACAAGTCGTGGTATCCTCCAACGACCCATTGTTTGAGCCAACGCCTAAGCTTGGACAGTGCATAGCACGGACAGATACCACAGGTGATGGTTTCCTCCAACAAACCATTGGGTCATATGTTGGTTGGTCCAGTGAGCAGTTTTTCTACGTGATCAGTAAGGGTATTTCTGTCATTGTTACATCCTAAGGCCCTATACTACTAAGGCTCGTTTTAATGGGTTTAAGGAAGGAAAAACCTACTCTAAGTATTTCATTCCATGCATGCAAGCTTGAGAGGTTGAAGAGATGATCTAGAGCAATTCTTCAAGGTTTTCATTAAAATTCTTCTTGGGAAATCAGAGAAGTGGTAGAATCAATCCTTTCCAGGTATGTAGGGTTATGAGTGGGTGTCTTCTTCCACACCCATGCCTAATTTCTATCTAAACATGAGAAATTCCTATGATCAAATTATGGGGTTTTTACCCAAATGCATGAATCTTCAATTTCTTTACATGGGTATGAATTGATTATGATTTTATTATAATATATTGAAGAATGGGCTAACTTTCTAATGATTTCAACAAAATTATGTTTTTATGCCTTATGAATGTCGAAGCCCATTGATGATATGATCATGAAAAGTGAGATTTGTGAAGCATATGTGATAATGATGAGATATTATAATGAAAAGCATGATTTGAAGCTACCCATAGTTTATTGTTTCTGATGAGAATTGAGTATTTCTAAGTATGATAAAGCTTTGGGCAATGCCTACATGTTAAGTTTAAATGATGATTTTCCTGATCTAAGCTTGCCACATTATTTTTAGTGAATAATAGCAAATTTTATATTCTAGCTTGTGGTATGTTTTGAGTTAAGTCTTCCTATGCATAGCTTACCACATGGATTTGGAGCAAAGGCTCCCCAATATGTTTTCAGGTTGTGGTATGTTTTGAACTAAAGCTTCTCATATGCATGATTTTGTATTTGAGATGTATTGATCATTGAGCTTCGTCAATAGACGATGTTAAGCTTCATTTTTGACGATCTAGAGCATTACATGTTTTAGGAGAAGAGTCTAACACCGAGCAGGCTAAGGGTCGATCACCCTATGCCCCAGAACTACACCCCAACGTAGGTTGATACTATTATATTATTGGGACCTCCCTTGTGAGATATCCCCGGCCCTAATGTCCCATGAGCTTGATATCGATATCATGGTAGCGTCCTTAGCCCTGACAAGGTTTTGGATGGCTCTGCTCACTTGAGTGTAATAGTCGGGACCATGTAAGCTTTATTGTGTTATGTAGGTTAAGTGACGAGTCGCCCATTGTCTATATGATTCAGATTTGCATATTCATTACTCATGGTTATTATTTTATACATTTATGTTCTAAAAGCAAGGTTTGACTCAATGTTCATCTTTTCTATAAATGTCATATTTCAGTTTTGAGTCATTCGAGTCAGCTTGATGTTATAAAGCTATGTATCGTATGTTATGAAAAGATCACGATTTCAGAAAGAATGCATGCAATCCATACTCTCAATTTACTGATGTTTTTGTGTTAATTATCACATTGTGTTTAAAGGATTTTTACTTACTTTAGCGGTTTTACTTACCTTGCATACTCGGTACATTCCATGTACTGACTGCATACTTTCTATGCTGTATCGTTTCATGATACAGGACCCGGCTCTCAAGTTTAGCCCCACTCTTAGACAGTTCATCGGAGTTAGTGACATGCCCGATTCGCACGTTCGCAAGTGTACGGGTCGTGCAAGTAATATAGTGGCTCTTTTAGAGAACCGGAATGTCGAACCCACAGGGACTGGACCCATTCCTCTAACTATCCATTTCAAGTGTGATCTTAAATTTTGCCAGTGTTGGTTATAGAAGTTTTCGAGGGAGATTTAATTAAGTCTAGTTTTGGTCAACGAAATATCCTGAATTTACTCTAGGAGCAACATAGAGTTAAAACCAGATAATCATGTGATACTACGATTTGCAATGGGTTAAGCATGCAACTATCGATTGTTGTTTCACATAATTAGAATTGCATGTTCATGGTCTTTCGAGCCTCTAAACACGGCAAACTAGCCTCACTGCATCATTGTGAGTGAGGATGCTAATTTCTAGTTCGCGGGCAATTAATTATGTTGTGGTTTACAGGGAAACGATTAGGGACTTTCGTGCATCTAACCATTTAACTCAACTTACCCTCACAACTACTTCTTCAAGCGGTGATGTGATAATCCTAAGTTGGTCTCTTAATAACCCCCATTGATCAACCAAGCAAGGTGTTAGGTATATTTCTATCCTAACACGAAATTATATCGTGAGATACAAACATGCTCCATACATTCTCTTGTCCTGACCTAGGTAATTCTTTCTCAAGCAATTGCCCAAGCTAACGTATATGTTTTCATGGTGATCAATCATAAAAACAACCAACAATCCAGAATGCAAGACGAAAACAACAATCAATAACTTAATTCCAAAACAATTTCATAAAATCACAATCATAATTCATGGCTTCAACCCTAGAGGAAGGGTTCTTGCCATTCATGTTCGTAAAACTACAATTAACTACTACTAAACTAACATACTTACATGAATTTGGTAGATGAGAAGGGAGTTTACCAAACCCTAGATGAGTTCTCCCATTTCTCCCTTCACTCCTAGGTAGTTTTCCAGAATAAAATCGTGACAAAGTGGTTTTAGGAGCTAAGGGACCTATTTATAATAAATGAGAAACGTGCACAATTTTGCCTGTCGTGGAATGGCTCCGTGTCACGGAGTGTATCGCGGAGCACTACCTCCGTGACACGGAGGTAACGCGAAAGCTCTCTGAAAATTGCCTCCGGAAGCCTAAACTGCCGAGTGCCACCGCGTTGGCAGCGTGTCATGCTGCTTGGGCAGTGCGTCTAAATTAAGTTATCAAGCGTCACTCGGGCATGCTATTTTGCCCGAGATCACAACCCCACACTTAAAGTCTTGTTCGTCCTCGAACAACCTTTTACATCTCATGCATATGGAGACTCACCCATAACTCATTTAGCAAGATTATTCACGCTACGACTATAATGATTACGTAAGATAACAAGATAAAAATAGAGCATGCACGACTTGATCATCGAAATGAAGTACAACTATGTTAAGACTTCTTAACCTCAAGAATCGACTCTCAATCTTAGCAAACTCATGCAAATCAACTGATTAAGAAATCCCACATGAATTATATCCTTCATTCAATATGTGCCCTCACAGAAAGAAAGTTACCCAATTTCACACGCAAAAACAATTTTTAAATCACAACATGTGTGGGTACACGAATAGAATTATGCTCACTCTCACAAAGAATTCACATGAATCATGTAATGACCCATAAGCTTGCCCTTAGTGTTTTATTCCACTAATTTAAGGATGTATGAATGTAAGATCAAGTAGGACTTTTTAGGTTGTAATGTAGCTCAGGTGCGGGTAGGTACTATTATGGCCAGTAATAGCGACTATCTTTCCTAAGCGCTTTTAATACATCACGCCTTCATTACGAACTTCCCTTTTTTCACTTCACCTTTTTCTCTTTTCATCTTTCTTTTTCCTCTTTTGTTCCCCCATTTCTTTAGGCACTTTTAGCTTATTAGTAAGGAGTTCTATAAGTAACTTTTCATTTATTTATTTTCTTACTCCCTACTAATACTCACCCGTATTCAAACAAGTGCACCCTCGACCTTTCTCAACTTTTACAATTGCTACTTTCCCTTCTTTTTCATTCTTCTCACTCCTTTACTCTTTCGTATTTTTCCTTTAAGCGCTTAGGAGTTTTGGTTCAAATTCAAGGCTAATGAAAGAAAAAGGATTAAGCTTATGTTGCATCTGTCAAAGAATAGGCTCAAGGCTCAATGGGGTTAACTAGGATTAATTTTTCAAGGTAGGTAAAATGAGGGATAAAAATTTGGTTCATTCAAAGAAATGCCTAAATCATCTCCTACAATTCACATCCTTCATTTCGTTTTATAAACACACCAGGCAAGTTCTAGACAATCCACAATAGCACAGAATACTCAAAAACCTTACTCTCATGGCACATGCTCAAATCAAGACACATTCAGCAGACTCTTACTCAGCTAATCACAAGAATTCAGAATTAAGCTTCAATCATATTGAGTCAAATTCAAGAGCCTAAGTGTCTCAAACAAAGTTATACACTTGCATGCTTCACACTGAACATACTTGCATCTTACAATCACATATAGCACATAACAAGAACATCAAGCACCAATTAGTTATGGTTTCAAAAACCCAAAACCTATCGACTAATTTTCCTCAAGACGGTCGTCATCCATCCATCGTCGGAAACAGTCCCTAACTATGACTAAAAACACTATATACAGACAAAGGAAAGTAAAAGAAAATTTTTATTCTTCAGTTCAAAGACCCGCCCCCCCCTGTCGGAAAAGAACCGAAAAGAAAAACCAACGGGTGATGAAGTCATGCTTAATTCACAAATTTTTTTTCAAATTTCTCACAAATTCCTCAGATGCATTACATTCACCACAAACTTGTTAAGCAAAACAATTTTGAAATTTTTCTCACCCCACACTTAAATCATGCTATGTCCTCATAGCATCAAATTAACATTTAAAGGATGAGAAATACTCCCTAAGCCTCTATGCCAAGTTAAAAGCATGCTTTCCTTTCAAGTTTTCAGCGGTGGGTGTTTAACCCCACACTTCTTCTATTCCATGCTCTTTAGCTTCCACCTTCTCGGTACTCAGACTTCCCTCCATCTGTGCTTAACTTTCCATCAAAAACACAAACAAAATGAAAATAACAAAATCAACACAAAATGAAAATTAAACAATTTGTACCTGAGGTACCCTTGGGTTGCCTCCCAAGCAGTGCCTGATTTTATGTCGTGGCCCGACGTGGACTGTCCTTTTTAGGACATCCTCATACCTGGGTTCTCTTTTGAGAACCATCTCCTTTTCTTTTGCTGTTTATAGGAAACAACCTCCACTCTGTTCCTCTCTTCCTCCAACTTCTTCTCAATTTGAAGCCCTTTATCAGACTCGGGCTGAACACTTGTCATTGCCTTTGGCCCTGCACCTGTGGAATCCTCCACCCCACACTCATCCTCTGCCAACACACTAACCTGACAAAGGTTTCTGTAGTGTGCAGATGGGTTCATTTCTTGGTAAACACGGAAGATTTCTTCTTCATCCTCAACCCTCATTTTCAGGGTCCCTGCTTTCAAGTCAATCACCGCTCCTCCAGTGGCCAAGAATGGCCGTCCCAAGATCAGGGGTACCTGGTCATCAACCTGAAAATCTAAGACAATAAAATCAGCAGGTATAATGAACTTACCTACTTTGATGAGAAGGTCCTCTATTATTCCGTCAGGTGTCACTCGCGACTTGTCAGCCAGCTGCAGCATCAACCTTGTCGGTCTCGGTTTTCCCAACCCCAGGGTGTTGAATAAGGATAGGGGCATTAGATTAACTGCTGCCCCTAAGTCACACAAAGCTCGTAGCACCTCAACTTTACCAATTTGTATGGGGAGGGTAAAACTCCCTAGGTCTTTGAGCTTCTTTAGCATTTTGCTCAGTACCCTGTGACTGCACTCCTCAGTTAGTGCTACAGTCTGGACGTCCACCCATCTAACTTTGTTCGCCATCACATCCTTCAAGTATTTAGCATACTTGGGCATTCCCTGCAACATCAATAAGAGGCAAATTTATGTGAAATTCTTTGAAACTCTCAAAGAACTTTTTGAAGCATTCCTCCTCCTTGCTCTTTCTGAATTTCTGAGGGAATGGTGGTGGTGGTTTTTGTGCTGGCTGCAATGAAAGTTGCACATTTTGTTGCCTAGCACTATGATTATCTCCCATGTTGATGGATGGTCCTGGTCTAACCAACTCCGGCTGCACCCCCTTTCTCAGCTCTTTTTGCACTACATTAGCTAATTGTTTACTGCCTCTCAGACTGATGGCATTGATCTGCCGGGGGTTAGGATCTGTGTCGCTTGGTAATCCCCCTTGTGATCTCATGTTTTGAGCAGCTGCTATCTGACCCACTTGTTTTTCAAGATTGCGGGTGGCTACTTGCTGATTCATTAAGTCTGTTGCCATCCTTGCCTGATTTTTCGCTAACTGATTCTGGGTCTCCATAATTTTCTGCAGTGTTTCCTCAATGATGCTACTCAATTGCCCATCATTCTGCCTATTCTGCTGATACTGCTGTTGTTGAGGTTGCATATAATTCTGCTTTTGGTTTCCGCCCCAAGAAAAATTCGGGTGGCCCTGCCAATTTCTATTGAAGTTGTTCCCAATATTTTGATTCCTATGCACATTACCAACAAAATTTATTGATTCCGGATTGGCTCCATAAGATTCTGCATTGTGACCATTATTACCACAAATTTCACACCAACTCGAAGCTTGCTGAACTGCATTAACCTGGCCCTAGTGTTGGTTCATACTCATTTTATTGAACTGAGTCATCATTTGATGTTGGAACGAAGCTAACTGTGCTGCCAAGTCATTCAAACCATCTACTTCTATCAACCCCGATCTCTTTCCTGCCCCCCTCGATGACTCGCTGTGCCACTCTGGATTTCCTTGTGCAATTTTGTTCAACAAAGTGTACAACTCATCATATGTCTTCTCCAAGGCTTGCCCACCCGATGCAGAGTCTAGTAATATTTTTGTGTGTGGGTCTAGACTTTCTACAAAGGAATGAGCCAGCACTTCATTTGATTGCTAGTGATGGGGGCAGTCTCTCAACAATGACTTGAATCTTTCCCAAGCCATATATAAGTTCTCATCAGGCCTCTGCTTGAAACTGAGTATTTCACTTCTCAACTTTGCAGTTTTGCCTGAAGGGAAGAATCTGATAAGGAACTTCTTAGCCAAGTCATTCCATGAAGTTATGGAGTTCGGTGGCTCAGCCTTCAGCCATTTTTTCGCCTCTCCCAACAGTGAAAATGGGAAGAGGGTTAGTCGGACATAATCTGTGGACACGCCGGCGGGGACAAACGTGTCACTAATCTCTAAAAAGCTCTGTAGGTGCTGCTGCGGGTCCTCATGTGCCATCCCAGTGAATTGACCACTAGAATGTAACAACTGCACCATGTTCTGTTTAAGCTCAAAGTGCCCTCCAGGCTCCAGTTTACGGATGCTAGAGGTCACATTCGTCGCTAGTGGGATTGCCACTTCGCGAACTGGTCTTGCTGCCATTGCTTCTGATGACAATTGTGCTTGTCCCGCGGGTGGTTGTTGTTGTACCTTTTCTTGAAGTCTTTTCATCTTTTGCTCAAGAGCTACTCTCCTTCGCAAATGGATTTGACGTTCAGGTTCCAGCAACGGTTCCACAAGCTCTCTACTTCTAGCCAGCTCAACAGGACAACCTGTCACCTGTAAATAAACAGACTAAGACCAAGTTTCTCAACACTTAAGGAAATTTCAAAAATCACACAAAAACAGATAAATTATCAAAACATCGCCGAGTCCCCGGCAACGGCGCCAAATACTTGACGTACCCGATTCGCGCATCCGCAAGTGTACGGGTCGTGCAAGTAATATAGTGGCTCTTTTAGAGAACCGGAATGTCGAATCCACAGGGACTGGACCCATTCCTCTAACTATCCATTTCAAATGTGATCTTAACTTTCGCCAGTGTTGGTTATAGAAGTTTTTGAGGGAGATTTAATTAAGTCTAGTTTTGGTTGACAAAATATCCTGAATTTACTCTAGGAGCAACATAGAGTTAAAACTAGATAATCATGCGATACTACGATTTGCAATGGGTTAAGCATGAAACTATCGATTGTTGTTTCACATAATTAGAATTTCATGTTCATGGTCTTTCGAGCCTCTAAACACGGCAAACTAGCCTCACTACATCATTGTGAGTGAGGATGCTAATTTCTAGTTCGCGGGCAATTAATTATGTTGTGGTTTACAGGGAAATGATTAGGGACTTTCATGCATCTAACCATTTAACTCAACTTACCCTCACAACTACTTCTTCGAGTGGTGATGTGATAATCCTAAGTTGGTCTCTTAATAACCCCCGTTGATCAACCAAGCAAGGTGTTAGGTATATTTCTATCCTAACACGAAATTATATCGTGAGATACAAACATGCTCCTTACATTTTCATGTCCTGACCTAGGTAATTCTTTCTCAAGCAATTGCCCAAGCTAACGTATATGTTTTCATGGTGATCAATCATAAAAACAACCAACAATCCAGAATGCAAGATGAAAACAACAATCAATAACTTAATTCCAAAACAATTTCATAAAATCACAATCATAATTCATGGCTTCAACCCTAGAGGAAGGGTTCTTGCCATTCATGTTCATAAAACTACAATTAACTACTACTAAACTAACATACTTACATGAATTTGGTAGATGAGAAGGGAATTTGCCAAACCCTAGATGAGTTCTCCCACTTCTCCCTTCACTCCTAGGTAGTTTTCCAGAATAAAATCATGACAAAGTGGTTTTAGGAGCTAAGGGACCTATTTATAATAAATGAGAAACGTGCACAATTTAGCCTGTCGTGGAATGGCTCCGTGTCACGGAGTGTATCGCGGAGCACTGCCTCCGTGACACGGAGGTAACGCGAAAGCTCTCTGGAAATTGCCTCCGGAAGCCTAAACTGCTGAGTTCCATCGCGTTGGCAGCGTGTCACGCTGCTTGGGCAGCGCGTCGGCCTTGCTCTGTCGCGCAGCTGGCACGGTGTGGCACGTTGCTGGCGTGCTGGTGCTGCCTGCCTGCCACATCCGCTCCCGAATCCATTCTGCTACTTCACCAACTTATAAATTAGTTCCTCAAAATCATTGAAACCTACAAAACAAGTACTAATCATGTTGGTTAGCACATATATTCACATTTATATAAAATCACATGAGAATGTATACAATTATTTTGCTAATAAATTAAGTTATCAAGCGTCACTCGGGCATGCTATTTTGCCCGAGATCAGTTAGCGTCTTGCTAATTGGTGAGTCCTCATCTTCCGAGGAACAGACTATCTATCTCTTTTTATGTATTTCAGTTTTCAGGTTGTTGAGTTAGTTGAGGTCTTGTCCCATCAACTCGTCATGTTTAGAGGCTATTGAGACATATGTATGTATTCAGCTTTAGATTTCATATTTGGATGTTATATTTAAGTCAGATTTCCACTATGATTGTACTGATGGTTGTTTAGTTCTTGATTGAGTTAGATGTATGCTTATGCCATGGGTCGACTTGGGGTCTCTTGGGGCTCCTTGTCCCGTGTTATAATCCGGGTCTCCGTTCGAGTCGTGAAAAACTGAACACAATCACGAACATGTACAAATAGGGCTTGAACACCTTGTTCATCAAATCCATAAAAGCTGCAAGAGCATTTGTTAGTCCAAAAGACATAACTACAAACTCATAATGACCATACCGAGTCCTGAAGGCTGTCTTTGGGATGTCACTCTCTCTAACCCTAAGCTGATGATATCCGAATATGAGGTCTATCTTTGAAAAACACTTGGCACCCTGAAGCTGGTCAAACAAGTCATCAATTCTGGGGAGAGGATACCTATTCTTGACTGTGACCTTGTTCAACTGCCGATAATCAGTGCACATTCGGAGGGAACCATCCTTCTTTCGAACAAAGAGTACCGGTGCATGGGGATTTGCTAGGTCTGATGAAACCCTTGTCTAAGAGATGTTTCAACAGCTTCTTCAACTCCTTTAGCTCAGCTGGTGTCATTCTGTAAGGATGAATAGATATAGGCTGCATATCGAAAAGAAGGTCAATACCAAAATCGATCTCCCGCTTGGGAGGAATTCCCGGTAAATCATCTAGAAACACTTCTGGATATTCACACACTACTGAGCTGACTGAATAGTTGGGGTTTCAGATGTAGAATCCTTAACCTTGACTAGATGGTACATGCAACCCTTAGAGATCATCTTTCTAGCCTTAAGGTAGGAAATGAAGCAACCTACAGGCATACCAGAACTACCATTCCATTCTAAGACTGGCTCACCCGGAAACTGGAACTCTACCGATGGGTCCTATTATTTATTGAGGCATAACATGCATGTAGCGAATCCATGCCAAAGATAACATAATATGCCATGGCTAGACCTACTAAATCTACTGAGATGACTTTTTAAAGGACTATGACAGGGAAATTTCTATATACACGTCAAGCTATAACTGAATCACCGACTAGAGTAGAGACTGAGAAGGGTTTTGATAGGATTTTGGGACTGACTCCCAAACTACTAGCAACATAGGGTGTCACAAAAGATAAGGTAGCCCCTAGATCTAACAATGTGTATATATCAAAGTGGAATACTTGAAACATACCAGTGACCACGTCCGGTAAAGGCTCTTGCTCCTCGCCAGAGGCAAGGGCATAAAACATGTTCTGGCGCTGACCAACACCTGCACTGGTGGACGCACCCTGCTGAGCTGGGCATGCTGGTGCTACTGCTGAACTGGTAGCCTGAGCACGGCCTCTGCCATCATCCTGCCAAGACAAAGGACACTTCCGATGCCTCTGTTCGGATCTACCACACCCAAAGAAGATATCCGATCCAATCAAGCACTCCCCCATGTGATTCTTGTCACACTTCCTGCAGAATGGAAAGGTACGCTCTACCTGCATGCTCCTCTATCCCCTCGAGCCTGATACTCTGATCCTCTGGTCACCCCGCGATCTAGACGGAGTACTGGCTGGTGCTGGGACTGGAGCTAATGATTGCTGATGGGACTACTGACGATGCCCGCCTCCCGATCTTTCTTGGGAGAACCCATAACTATCTGTCCTGGCCCTCTTGGCCTCTCTCTCTCTCTCTCTCTGTCAAATGCACCGCCTCCATCTACTGGGCATACAAAATCAATTGAGAAAAATTGATGTCCTAGTGAAACATAGCGGTCCTACAATCCTTGACCAGGTAGTCTGCTATTCCATGCACAAACCTGCCCACCCGAGTTCTCTAATCAGCCACCAGCTCTAGTGCATATTTGAACAAACGGGTGAACTCTAAAGAATACTCCTAGACTGCCATATTATTCTTCCTTAGGTTCACAAACTCAACTGCCTTGATCTCCCTCATCTCACGGGTAAAGAACTAATCTAAGAACGTGGTAAGAAACCCATTCCAACCAAAAGGACCCGCTCAAACAACTCTACTATCCTTCCACTATCTAAACCAGATATGTGCAACCCCTTTCAACTGATAAGAGGCTAGGTCTGCGCACTCCTCCTTTGTCACCCGCAGAATCTAGGTGATCTCATCAATAAACTCATGGGAATCCTCACCCACCTTCGATCTGAGAAACTTTGGAGGGTTCATCCTAAGAAAATCCCTAACTCTTGCCGCTACCGCATTCCCATTTTGGGGAACATGCACTACAGCCTACTGGTTGACCTGGGTGGTCAATGCCTGTGCCAACATATGGATTCCTGCCCTAAACTCTGCATAGGCAACCTGCTTGGGCACATGATCCTCGAGGGATGGTGGGGTCTGATGGTGCTCATCTCCATTGCCATTCTCATGGCCATATCCATTCCTGTTCCTTCTTCCGTTAACTCGTCGGGGAGGCATGATTCTGCAAATGTGTATAGCACGAGTTAGGAGAATAGAGAGACATTTCATCACATGACATAGATCTTGAAAGAAGAAAAGTTTCCTAAAATATTTCGTAGCCTCTTCATCATAAGTATGGCGCGTTTCACACCCATGAAAAAAGACTCTACTTAACGAGGCTTTCAGACAACCTAAGACACTTCAAAACCTAATACCGTGGTACCAAGTTTGTCACTATCTGAACATAAGCTCAGATAGAGAAACGGGACAAGGAACCCCGAGAGGCTCCAAGTTGATCCATAGAATGAACATAGTAGCTAAGTACATACAACAAGCGAAAACTGAAATAACAAAACATGCTTAAGCAAAAGTCTGCATACATATCAAACTAAAACAGAGTCAACAATGACAAGCTGATTTTTTATATATTGTCTGGAAAGCCTCTAACATAATTGATAAGCTGATGGGATAACATTCCCAACTAGCTCGACAAAGATCTATAACTGGAATAGCATATCAATGAATATTTGAATGTCCTCGAAGGATGAGGACTCACCAACACTGGCTAAAACAAGTCTAAGAGGAAAACATGACTAATTATGTGGCTGAGACTGATCCCTCGGACCTGTATCATGAAATTATACAACACAGAGTATGTGGTCAGTACTTGAAATATATTGAGTATGCAAGGTAAATAAAAACCGATAGTTAAAATACATAAGAGTTCATAAGAGTAGGATAACATGATCATGAAGTAAATATCATAATATAAACATAAGGGCTAGAGGTTTTCAAACCATTCATAATCTTGAAATAATCGTTGTCATAAGAGAAATCTTATAAAACATAGCTTGAGCCAAATAAAATAAACATATCTATGCATAAATAATGAGGAAAAATAGGAGGACTTGTCTTAACTGACACTATCATGATGGCTTACATGATCCCCTAACTTTTTGATCAAGTGGGTAGAGCCGTCATAGGCTTGATAGGCAAGGGACGTGCATGATGTGATATCACAGGGGATCTATAAATATATGTATAAACCTATGGTGGCACGTAGTTCTGAGATCATAGGGTTTACCTGAAAGTCGGGTCTACTTGGTGCTAGACACTGCTCCCAAAAACATGCATATGAGGCTCATATCGTTATTCTGTAATCATTCATTAAGTTTGATGTGTTGTGAATCTACAACACTTTCGACGCTCAAAACTAAAGAAAATAGCATGGACTTAGGTATGTTTATATGGATATGAGATACTTTTCTTGTGTTTTCAGATAAACTTAGGTGTTGGAGCAAGATTGTGCAAACGAAGCTGAAAAGAGCAGAAACTGAACCAAAAATGGAAGTCTCAGTACGGGTCGTACATTGATGGTACAAATCATACTAAGACTAGTGAAAGTATTCAGAAGGATGAGCTGGGAAAGATGCAATTCACGATTCACAGTATGATCCTTATGATCATAGTACAAGCCATAACTTCAAGTCATGGAAATGATTAGAGAAATTGCACAAAGGCTGGCTCTAGGTACGGATGACTACAATACGAGTCATGAAGGCAAGGTATGAGTCGTATCAACACACTCGTGACAAACTTTAGAAAAATTCAGAGTCTTCAGATTCAAACTATAGAAGCTTAGTATGACTCGTAGGAAGTTGGTATGAGTCGTACCAAGGCCTAACACTTAGCCGGATTTTAGAAAAATAAAGACCTACGTATAGCAGGTACGACCCGTACAAGCCTGCTATGGGTCATAGGTTTGGTCGTGGCTCGAGCGACAACAAATATGGAAGCTTACCCTGTTATCTTAGGAAAAAGATTTTTATGTCTGTATAAATACATTTTATGTTTTATTTTCAATAGAGAAGATCAAATTACACCAGACATTATTAGTTTTTCACGAGACAACAGAGAACTGAGTTGATTAACTTGTGATCAACCTTTTCTTGATTTTCTTCTTGATCTTGTGAATTGCTCTTGATAAATTCCAGATTTAATCAACGAAGTTTTTCTCTCATCTACAATTGTAAGTAATGATTTATGTATTTAATTATGCAAACAAATCACAATCTTGCAACTATGAGAGGCTAAAACCTCCATAGCTAGGGTTGTGGGAACCATGGTGGATTAACAAGCTAAGGTTACATAAAAGTGATTCAAAACCAATGGAAAACACTTGTATTGTATTCTCTTCATGCTTAAACGTTTCTTAATGGTGTACAACGTTAGGACATGCCTGAATTCTTTACTAGCTTTGGTCTAAGAGGTCGAGATTAGGAAAAGAGAACTACAACAAAGCCTTGATCTTGATGATCATTGTATTAACTTGAGCTGTGGTCGCAGGATAGTTAAAATTTGGGACATATTGATAACTGTTAATTTGCAATCGCTCATGAAACCTGGTCAGGTGATTGAGTATAGTCATTCAATAGGGACTGGTCCGTCGTTTGGATGAACCTAAGTTATCATTTCTACAAGTAAGCATTGGTGATGATCATGTATGTATACCCGAAGCAGTTATGAACCCATGGGGAATACAAAACCCTAGTCATCTTTCATTCTTGATTTCAACTAAAGCCTTAATTGTGTTTTTAATTATTGTTTTCTTTAGAACCCCCCCTCCTTTTGGAGTAACTACCTAATAAGTTCACTTATCGGCTGTAGTCTAACTCTTCGATATTCCTTGTGGGTTTGAACCCAACCTCTTTGTTGGGTTCTTTATTGACAAGGTCCGCTTCATACTTCGGTAGGAGATATGGTTTGAGTGTTATCAAAAAGTGGTTCCATTGCGGGGGAATACGGTTAAGAATAGATTAGTTGCTCGTATTTGACTTTTTGGTAGTTATTTCCTTAATTATATTTACTTTTGTTTTTTGATACCCACAGGCTGCTTTCCGGTGAATGCCAAGCACCCAGAGTAGTGGAGATCCCCTTATTCCATTGAATCCAGAAATTGAACGAACACTGCACAGGATGGAAAACTAGGATCAAAGAGATGCCCGCATAGCTGAAGAAGCTAGGGAAGCCGAGATAGCTCGGCAAGCTGCACTTCAGGATGCGAAAGACGTTAGAGAAGAAGTAGTGAATGTTGGTCGACACGGGTGGGGCAATAGGGGTTATAGACTTTCCCCTCAGTTCTTCGATGATGAGGACCCAGACATTGATGAAGTTGGGTCTACTGGAGCAATTATGCCACTACCACTGCTAGCTGGGGACAAATTTGATATCACGAGCACCATGATCTAATTGCTAAACATGAAAGGGGTGTTCAGTGGTCATGCATCGGATGACGCCAACCTGCACTTGATAAACCTCGTAGGAATATGCAAAGCGTACAGGTTGCCCGAAGTAAGCCAGGATGCCATACGGCTCAGACTTTTCCCCTTCTCTCTTTCAGGGGAAGCCACTTTATGGTTATCAGAGCTGCCCAATGACTCCATAACCAACTGGAGGGAATTCAAACAGGCCTTCTTGGAGAGATTCTTCCCCCTCTACAGAATGTTGCAGTTGAAAGATGAGATCTACAACTTCCGACAAATAAAGATAGAGGCACTTCATAAAATTTGGTTGAGGTTTAAAAAGAAGTTGACAAAGTGCCCGAATCATAAGATCCCAGATGACAGTTTGTTGGAAATTTTTTACAGGTCTTTGAATAATAGCACCAAAGCTGTAGTGAACACGGTGGAAGGAGGAAAATTGATGAGTGACACCTGGGAGCAAGCTGCTACTATCCTTGACAGGGTGACCAAGATGAACAGGGCATGGCATATGAGGATGGCTGATGTAGCGGTTGGTACATATGCTGTTGGTTTGACTGCAGACCATCAAAGGAAGGAAGAAGAACGTGACTAGGAGTTGGCTTATATGCACACATCATTGGACTTGCTGACAAAGAATATTATGGGAGCTGGAGCCAAAAAGGTAAATGTAGTGGGAACCAAGGAATGGAGCCGGGAGCTAATCACTCTAATTCTTAGGAAGAGGCAAACTTCTTGGATAGCCAAGTGGTGGGTTTCCGAGACAACGCCCAAGCATCTGGACAAGACAATTAGCGCCAAGGTTCTAGAAACCAAGGTTAGAATCAATATAGGGACAACTACAACCAAAATGGGTTCAGAGATAGGAGCCGTGGTAGTGAGTGCGAAGGAGAATGGAGAAGAAACAATGGATATTGCAATGACTGGCTAGAGTTTATGTGCCTCCCAATGCACGAGAAGGGGAGGCTGGGCAGTCTAAGTTAGAGAGCATGATGGCCGAAATGCTCAAAAAGGTGAGGTCCACTGATGATCAATTAAAGAAGATCTGAAGTGATATATCAAGTATGGGTTAGAAAGTGGAATCTCATGCTACAGCCATCAAGCAGATCAAGCATCAACTTAGGCAACTGTCAGCATTAATGAACCCTAGACAAAAGGGTACACTACCTAGCAACACCGTCCAAAACCCAAAGAACAATGACCATTGCATGGCGGTGATGACTAGGAGTGGTAAGACCATAGTTGACCCCCTTTTTCCGGTTGTAGTTGAACGGAAGAAAGAGGCATTATTGAGGAAAGTGATAAGGGTGATGAGATGGAAAGTGTTGAGTTGCCAGAGGCCCCGATAGAGGAGAAGGAACCTGACATTGATCAAGGAGAAACTCAAGTGCACAGAGCTATCCCATGACCACTGCCAGCATTCCCTCAAAGAATGAATAAAAAGGCGAAAAATAGTAAGTTCCAAAAATTCCTTTCAATGCTTAAACCACTATTTGTGAACATACTATTGGTAGAGGCATTGGAACAAATGCTGGGATATGCAAAGTTTATGAAGGACTTGGTGACTAAGAAGAGATCCATAAGCTATGAGCCGGTAGACAATGTACATCACTGTAGTGCTATAGATACACGGGTCTTGGCTCAAAAGAAGGAAGACCCAGGCGCTTTCACTATACCATGCACACTTGGTAGTGCCGAGTTCGCAAGGGTACTTTGTGATCTGGGAGCAAGCATCAATTTGATGCCCTTGGAAGTGTTCAAGAAATTAGGCTTGGGAGCCCCCATAACGACCACTATGCGGCTACTGATTGCTGACAGAACTGTTAAAAAGCCAGTGGGGATCCTATTCGATGTGCTTGTCAAGGTAGAAAAATTTATATTCCCAGCATACTTCATGATTTTGGATTGTGAGCTTGATTATGAGGTCTCCATCATTTTGGGGCGACCATTCATTGCAACCGAGAGGGCCCTAGTAGATGTGGAGGCTAGCCTGCTGAAGTTCAGACTAAAATAAAGAAGAGGTCACTTTCAACATCTTCTGGACAATGCAGCAACCTAGGGAGTACAGTGTAATCTCAGCACTGGAGGATGAATATGAGTTATTTGACGATTTCTTAGTAGTCAAGAGACTTGCGACGTGCCGCGACATTAAATCATACACTTCTTGGGAGGCAACCCAAGTGGTGGCGTGGTGAAGTCTAAGTAACTGGGCCACCTGCGTCGTGTCGCGACATTAAATCAAGCATTTCTTGGGAGGTAACCCAAGTTATTAAACTAATGTGTGCTCAGTGTACAGGGAAAATAATAACAGGAGACAGAAAAACTACTGTAAAGGCAGCTGCTATGGCTCTCAATATGACTTGTAACAGCATCCTACGAGCTGTAGCAGCAGTCGTGGTGAGGTTCAGAGAAGTAATTCAAAACAATGACCTTCCAGTCATCATACGAACCGTACCCATATGGTACGAGTCGTAAGATGCACTCGCAGGTCCCCAGGTAAGTTTTTGAATTTTCTGAAGCACGGGTCCAGGGGTCGAGTCGTAGTGTCTTCCTATGACTCGTGGTACGAGTCGTGATGGGTCAAAAACTTAATTATTACCCGATTTAGACTAGATTTTTAAATCTTCCCCCTTACCTATTTGAATTTTATATCTAAACCGACCCTTCTCTCACGCAAAAGAACCCACTACTCACGACCTACACTCACTCTCCCAACACACCCATAACTCAAAAGCTAAGAAGAATCGAGCAATTTCTTGCTCAACCGAAGTTCCTCTCAACCCACATTTGTGATTGTCGGTCGAAGAAAGAAGCAACAAGTAGTGCATTGAATATTGAAAAATTTTAACTTGCTTGAAGCTTTCACTGTCAAAACCCCTGGGAGTATTGAATTTGATCAAAAAATTTCAGTAATACAATGATTAGGGGTGAAAACAAACCATGAACAACCGGAAAACATCATATTTTTTTTCGTTGTTGGGTTGAACTTGTGAATTTAAATTTTTTCAATATTTGAGTTACGGGTGGTGATTAAAAAGGGGAGGGATGAGTAGTGTTTAATTGATGAATCACATGCCTAGACGCGGGGGAAATCTGAGCACCCAAATTGTGAAAAAGAGCCTTGCAAACTGAACAAAATTGACTAAGTCGTGAAAATGGTATGAAACATAGTATGGGTCATAGTTTGTCACTATGAGTCGTACTGAGCATTCGTACCAATGAACTGAACAAAGTTAATCAAAAAAGTCCTTCCTACGACTCATGGAATCGACCTACGGGTCGTACCACAAGTAGTGGAAATATACAGAAGAAATCATAGTTGAGGCTTCATCAGACGACTCAGGGTACGAGTCGTACCTTCATGGTACGAATCGTACCTGTGAGCCATAACATATATACAGGAGTGTTGGGTCTTCATATGAGTCGTACCTTAAGGGTACGACCCGTGATAAGAATCTGACACTATTCTTTTCTTGACTTTTTTCTCAAATTTGGAATACTAATCCTCCCCTTTATAGGTATAATGAAATACAAATCCAGAGTAGACAAATCAACCACTCAGAGAACATTAATTGATGAAATGACTAAGTCAGTGTCTAAGAAAGGAGAGAATTCACTTAGTGATTCAGTTGAAGAGTATCAAGTTGATACATCCGATACAGATGGAACCTGGACCACTAGGGCAAAGGCAAAAGCTCAAGCTGCTGCCACTACCACCACATCAGCCCAAGATCCCCAGTCTAAGGAGGGAGCTAGAGAGGGTAATTAAGAGTTAGGAAGGGGCTCAAATGCAGATGAAGGGTCTGAGGAAACCCAATCAGGAGAAGCAAGTGGCAGCAGTGAGTCAGACCAAGAGGCTCCAAATGCTGTACAAGCAGAGACCCCACCGATAGAAAATCGCACAGTTCGGTGGAGAGTGCCGGGAGCTAGCGAGATTTATAAGCAAGGCTCTCTCTTACCTCTAAGAACAATCCAAGGCGAAGCATCTAGGAAGAACCGTGGATCCTCACAAACACACTGAATGAAGTTGAGGAGATGAAGCGGATCTTTAGCTTCTATGGTTTCGAGTGGATAACCAAGACTCTAGCTCATTATACAGCAGAAATAGTCCAGGAGTTCTACGCCAACTACTTAGCTACCATGGAGCAAAAGGCAAAGGACGGGCAGAAAATAAAAGACTAGCCCTAACTCGAGAGTGTGTTGGTCTGAGGACAAGAGCTCGACATCTCTGAGTTCACCATCTCCCTAGTTTTGTATGGGCCACAGTTCACACCTCCACGAGCTATGCCAGAGTATGAGTACCGACTGGAGGCGCTTAAGCAAATCTGGCAGATAAGCTTTGAGGAATGCCAAAGGTAGTTACAGTGGTTGGTGGGTATTTTGGCTAAGGAAAAAGAGGCAGCAGAATGGGTCACTGGTGGAAAACAAGTTACAAAGAGCTCGCTTAACTTCATAGCAAAAGATTGCTGGACACTAGTTCACCATAGATTAGCACCGACATTCAATGACAACACCTTAAGTGCAGACAGAGTAGCTCTAGTGGCATGCATCATGTCTAGATACCTAATCAACATCTTGCAGATCATTGCAAAGGAAATACGAGATTGGGCAGTGGGGTTGAGCACCTCCATCCGATTTTAGAGTCTTGTATTCAATTTATGTATGGAGGCAGGAGTTCCACATGGTGATGAGCATTTGATTGGAGGACAGAGGATAGCAGACATTGGTCTTATCCGCGATGAAATAAACCCAGTAAGTCATGCACATCTTCCCACAGCTGTTCCATAGAGCCATCCAGTAGGGGGGGCACAAGTGAATGCCCCCACTATACAGGAGCAGAGTGATACACTGGCTCCAGATGTTGGTCACTTAGAGTCAGCTCCCAGCACCTCAGCTGCACCACAGCCTAGCCTGCAGACTCACACACCAGCAGGGCATATTTTGGTGCCACAGGACTTCCTCCAGAAGTTGGCCAAACGGCTGACCATGGCAGAGAAAAAGATTCAGGACATGATGAAAAATGTAAAGCCATGGGTCAAGGCGGAGATAGATACATCAGCTCAGGCTCTACATGCTCGCCTAGATGGATTTGAGAGCCACTTTAATGCATGGATGGTGGAGCAGATGGACACCAGCAGTCTCCATGTGGGTCTCTTCGGAGTCAAGTAGTCGAGTTGTCATCACAACAATAGACAGTTATCGCAGCCCCCACTCTTCCAAATCTAGATGCAGAATTTGACGAGGAGATTAACTTAGTGGCTTATTGGGAGCCGACGGTAGCTACTGGAGATAAGGGAAAGAAAAGAGCTACTGAGGATGATGGAGAGGATAGTTGAAGGAAGAAGAGGAAGAAAAAAAGGATGGAACGCAAGCGGGCCAGAGCGTAGAGCCTGCGGACTCATGAAGAACATATGTTAGAGCTGTAGGAGCGAGCTAGAGGAGTGGGCAACTCCATCATGCCTCAGCCTGACATTGCTAGTGGTCGTGACCCTTCGCGTGAGCCACATTCAGCACCTATTCACACTGAGGTCGTTGAAGTGGCCAAAACTACTGAGGGGGTAACTACTCCCCTTGTTGATACTTCAAGGAGTGCGCCGGCCACCACTAGCGCCACGATTACAGTGGAGGTACCTCCTCTGCAGGGTGGCAAGAGCGCCTAGAGTGCCACTTGTTCACTTCCCTTTGTTCTTCTATTTCATACTTCGGGGACGAAGCTAAATTTTCAAAAAAAAGGAGGGGGTGTACTTGTTATTTTTGGGATTTTTGATACGTTCGAGGGTTTTTCTTGACATGTTTCTTTTTCCTCGAACATGCTATCTAGTAGAACCGATACTTATAGGAGTTTTATGTTTAATTGGTGATTTTTGTTTAATTAGGAAATAATTTTGGAGTACTCAGCCAATGAAAATGCATAAGTTTTGATTTTTTGACCCCGTTTAAAATATTTTTTTGATGCATTAGCTATGTATTTGTGATTGCATGCATGATTTCTGTGGATCTTTTGATGTCATTTAGTCTATTAGCATGAGGAGTCTTGTTAAACCATGTGTAAACTAGATAGGTGAGATCAATATAAGTCATGTACCATGAGTGAGTGAGGTGAAGTACTTAGTTCGGTATTGTGTAGAAGATCTAGAACTTGCCTGGTTGGTCTTTACATAGGCTAAGGATGGTTTGTTAAGATATGATCATAGGCCATTTTTGTTAAGCTCACTTTTAGCCTAAATAACCCTACCAAAATCATATGAATCCCTTGATCCCAATTTTGAGCCTTAATTGACCCATTTTTTTCTTTGATTAACCAATGAACCGTACCCAATTATTTATAATGAACCTATTTTGGCCTTGGTCCTTCCTTGAATGTTGTACCTCAACATAGGCAAAATGCCTAAGTTGAGGGTGGCTTGAGTAGGGGTACGTAAATGGCGGGAACGAGGATAAGGGAAAGAAACGAGAAAAAGGTGGAAAATGAGGTGTGGTATGGTAAAAAGAAAAGAGATGAAAAAGTTGAGAATCTTGAAAAAGAAATTTCAAAAAAAAATGTTCTTGAAAAAGTTGAAAATACACCAAACCCATGCAAATGTATATAAAAAAAAGTGAAAAGGGAAGAAAAGAAATGTAAAGAATAAAGGGTGAAATAGGTGAAAGGTGAAGCCGATGTATGTAGTGCCAAGGAAGGGATATTCACTTAAAAAGCTTTCATCCTTATCATGTCCAACCCTAATCCTACATTACAAGCCATATCAAGTCCTATAATGATCCTAATTTGACCATCCGACAAACCGAAGCATCTAAAATAAGGGCAAGCCTATGGCATCTGATACATAGTACTTGGAACTTCTTTGTGAGGGTGAGTTCATTTTGTTTAGTCCCATACATATTTGATACTATATCTGTGACTGGAGATTTCATTTGTTGTAAGGGTAAATGGATTATATTTATTTTTGCCATGGGTCGGTGTGAAAAACATTAGTGATGACTTGATTGCCTGTTGATAGCTAGATGACATGTTTTGATCCTTGTTTAGCATGTTTTGTGGTTGCTTGTAGTACATTAGATAATGCTAGTTCATGGAGAAGGGGTCAGAAGTTGTTGTATATAAAGTGCAAATTTTGTTTAAATGTTGGCTGTAGTATCCTAGTTTATTTTGTAGTTGAGCGTTGTGTTTTAGTTTTTCTTTTCTTTGCCTGAGGAGATGCAAAAGTCTTAAGTTGAGGGTATTGATGTGCTGTGAATTTACAGTACTTTCGATGCTCAAAACTAAAAAAAATATCATGGAATTAGGTATGTTTATATGGATATGAGGTACTTTTCTTGTGTTTTCAGATAAACTTAGGTGTTAGAGCAAGATTTTGCAAAAGAAGCTTAAAAGACTAGAAACTAAGCAAAAATGACAGTCTCAGTACGAGTCATACATTGATGGTATAAATCGTACTAAGGCTCGTGAAAATATTCACAAGGATGAGCTGAGAAAGATGCAATTCACGATTCACAGTACGAGCTGTATGAACATGGTACGAGCTGTAACTTCAAGTCGTGGAAATGATCAAAGAAATTGCACAAAGGCTGACTCTGGGTACAAATGACTACAGTACGAGTTGTGAAGGCAAGGTACGAGTCGTACAAATACACTCGTGACAAACTTCAGAAAAATTCAGAGTCTTCAGATTCAAATGATGGAAGCTCAGTACAACTCATAGGAAGTTGGTTCGAGTCATATCAAAGCCCAACATTTAGCCGGATTTCAACAAGCTAAAGACCTATGTATAGCAGGTATGACCCGTACAAGCCTACTACGGGTCGTAGGTTTGGTCGTGGCTCGAGCGGCAGCAGATATGGAAGTTAACCCTGTTAGCTTAGGAAAAGGATTGTTATGTATGTATAATACATTTTATGTTTTATTTTCAATAGAGAAGATCAGATTACATCAGACATTGTTAGTTTTTCATAAGAGAACATAGAATTGAGTTGATTAACTTGTGATCAACCTTTTCTTGATTTTCTTCTTGATCTTGTGAATTGTTCTTGATAAATTCCAGATTTAATCAACGAAGATTTTCTCTTATCTATAATTGTAAGTACCGATTTATGTATTTAATTATGTAAACAAATCACAATCTTGCAACTATGAGAGGATAAAACCTCCATAGCTAGGGTTGTGGGAACCATGGTGGATTAACAAGCTAGGGTCACATAAAAGTGATTCAAAATCAATGCACAACACTTGTATTGTATTCTCTTCATGCTTAAATGTTTCTTAATGGTGTACAACATTAGGACATGCTCGAATTCTTTACTAGCTTAGGTTTAAGAGGTAGAGATTAGGAAAAGAGAACTACAACAAAGCCTTGATCTTGATGATCATTGTATTAACTTGAGCTGTGGTCACAGGATAGTTAAAATTTGGGACATATTGATAACAGTTAATTTGCAATCGCTCATGAGACCTGGTCGGGTGATTGAGTATAGTCATTCAATAAGGACTGGTCGGTCATTTGAATGAACCTAAGTTATCAGTTCTACAAGTAAGCATTAGTGATGATCACGTATGTATACCCGAAGCAGTTATGAACCCATGGGGAACACAATCCCTAGTTATCATTCATTCTTGATTTCAACTAAAGCTTTAACTGTGTTTTTAATTATTGTTTTCTTTAGAACCCCCTCCCACTTTTTGGAGTAACTACCTAACAGGTTCACTTACCAGCTGTAGTCTAGCTCTTCCATATTCCCTGTGGGTTTGACCCCAACCTCTTTGTTAGGCTCTTTATTAACAACGTCCGCTTCATACTTCGGTAGGAGGTATGATTTGAGTGTTATCAAAGTTCATGGCCAAATAAATCATAACATACTTGATCATACTTGAAATACATGATTAGCCATGAATAAGGGCCCGTGAGTCAGCCAAAAGTCATACAGTCATAAAACATGAAGAACATGCATACATGTGAAAATTCATATACTTGATATCCATAAATCCATGAAGAGTACTTGAAGAAAAGTCATAACATGAGTCATAAATCATAATTTAGGCTTAGTGAGATACAAATATCATGATAGAATCAAAACTTAATTTTTCATGAAACCTTGCATAATTGGGCATAGTTTGATTGAGATTTGAAACCATAAAATAAATAATCAATGTAAATATAAAAAAAACTGCCCGTAGATTTTAAAACAACATTTAGAATATGAAGGAAATTGACCCATAATCAAATCAAGGAAAATTCCATAGATTTGGACTTAAAACCCCATAAGATCATCAAATTTAACTTACTACTTGTATTCATGAACATAAAGAGGAATTGGGGCATGAGAGTGAAAAGTAACTCTCATTCACAATTGTACATACCTGAGTAATCGAATCTTACACTCTCCCTTGAAAGCCCAAAGGAATTGGAGAAGGAATTGGGAAATTTCTCAAGTTTATTCTCCAAGGAAATACTCCAAACTTTCCTGCATGGAATAGAATGGCTTAGGATAGGTTTAGCACTCTTAAAACCCTTTTTAATGAGCTTAAAATGATGTAGTTTAGGACCTTAGAGCTTAAGAATTAAAAAAATGACCTTAATTTAAAATCTGAAAAATAAGCTCTGCCAGTGACCACGACACATACCACGTGTCGTCCTTTGATACCATGACTCGTGGTATCGTTCATACTAACACCCATGCTCACCTCAGTTTCTTCTCTTCAGATGGCGGCTAGACAGGAGAGTCGTCACTCGCCACAAGGATCTGTTACTTTCTCCCGTCGCAGCCACTACCCTCGTGAACTAAGCCTCTGGAATTCTCACCATGGGTCCCAACCACGAATTGTACCTCCAAACCATGGGTCGTTGGACCCACCCATTGCCTCTGCGCCAACTTTCACTACACCTCCTCATAGGCACTTACCATGACTCGTTGTTTCTTAAAATGAGTCGTACCATGACTCATGCCATCCAACTCTGGTACCACAGACACAAACAACGACTTCAACCCACGACCCGTTACATCACCCAATGGGTCATCCCTGGACTCATTACCACTGAGCCTCTTACGACAGAATCTGACCACGGGTGGTTCCTACAGGTCATTACACCTTCCCATGACTCGTACCGCGAGTTGTTCTGAGTCTAATCTTAGATTTTTCTTCTTTTCTCATTTCAAATCCCGAGTCTAGTCTTAGGCACTTTCAGAGTATTACAATATCTCCCCCTTAAGAACATTCATCCTCAAATGTAGGGTAACACACTGAATCACTGAGGGAATCCTGTCATCCCAAATACTGAACATCTAGAGCTGAAAACTGATAGAGTGACTGACTCCGGACTAAGACACATGGCTAAACTGAATTCATGAATCACACATACATACATTGACATGAAAGAAACTGGGACACATGAACTAAACATGGAGATGAATAGAGTACTAAGGAGGAAACAGGTACCTCAAGCCGGAGCTAAACCGGTAGGGAATAGATGCGGGTATTTAGCCAACATATCTGTATCGGCTTCCCACTAGCTCCCCCGACTTGCTGATTTCTCCACAAAACCTTCACTGAAGCTACCTCTTTATTTCTTAGCTTCTGAACTTGATGATCAAGGATATCAATTGGCACCTCCTTACAACTAAGACTGTCCTTCACACTCACTCTCTCCACCGGAATAACCAAAGCAAATCACCCATGCACTTCTTCAAAAGCGATATATAGAAAACTAGATGTAGTGAAGCCAATTCTGAGAGCAATTCCAACTCATAAGCCATCTTGCCAACACGTCTCACGATCTGGTACGGGCCAACAAAATAGGGACTAAGTTTCCCCTTCTTTCCGAACCTCATCACTCCCTTCATGGGAGACACCTTCAAAACCACCCAATCATCAACTTCGAACTCAAGTTCTCTCCTCTTCACATCCGCGTAGGACTTCTAGCGACTCTGAGCTGTTCTCAACCTTTCACTGATAAGCTGAACTTTCTAGCCTCATAAACTGAATCTGGTCCTGTCAATGTAGCTTCACCGACTTCGAACCAACCAATAAGCGATCTACATCTCCGCCTATAAAGAGCCTCAAATGGAGCCATCAAAATACTGGAATAGTAATTATTGTTATATGCAAATTCAATGAGAGGTAAATGATCATCCCAACTACCTTTGAGATCAATCACACATGCTCTCAGCATATCCTAAAGAGTTTGAATGGTCCGTTTAGCCTGACCTTCTATTTGCGGGTGAAAAGTTGTGCTAATCTTGATCAAGTATCAAGTCCCTTTTGAAACAATCTCTAAAACTGGGAGGAAACTTGGTACCTCTATTTGATATGATGGACAAGGGCACTCCATGCAACCAAACTAGCTCCCGGATATACAAGTTAGCGTAATCCTCCGCTGAATTGATAGTTTTGACTGGTAGAAAATGGGCTGCTTTAGTCAACCTGTCTACAACCACCCAAATAGAGTTATACTGTTGACGAGTACGAGGCAACCCCATGGTGAAGTCCATATTTATTTCCTCCCACTTTCATATGGGGATACTAATGTATTGAAGCACACCTCCAGATCTTTGATGCTCAACTTTCACCTATTGACAATTTGGACAACTTGCCACAAACTATGCTATGTCCTTCTTCATGCCATTCCACCAATAAACTTCATGTAGGCCATGGTACATATTGGTGGCACCTGGATGTATAAAATATCTGGAACCATGAGCCTCATGCAACATCCTCTCCCTCAAGTCACCAACACCTGGTATACACAAACGACCCTGATATCGTAATACACCATCTCTCCCTTGGAAGAAGACCTCCATCTTCTGATTCTGAACAGCTTTCTTTAACTTTACCAAAATAAGGTCCTCGTCTTGCCTAGCCTTGAGTTCAGTTACCAAAGAGGATTCTGATCCATTCTGGACAATGATACCACCATATATCGTGTCAGCAAGATGAACCCCTACTCGTGCAAGCCGATGCACATCTTTTACTAACTCTTTCCTCGCCTCATCCACATGAGACACACTCTCCATGGAAAGCCTGCTAAGAGCCTCGACCACTACATTAGCCTTGCCCAGATGATAAAGGACACTCATATCATAATCCTTAAGAAGATCCAATCACCTTCTTTGACGTTGATTTAGATCCTTCTGGGTAAACACGTACTGTAGGCTTTTGTGGTCTGTTAACACATTCATATGGACCCCGTACAGATAGTGTCTCCAAATCTTCAAGGCAAATACTACTGCTGCCAACTCGAGGTAGTGAGTTGGATAATTCTTCTAATGGACTTTCAGCTGCCTGGAAGCATAGGCTATAACCTTACCGTGCTGCATTAATACACAACCAAGGCTGATCCTTGATGTATCACAATATACCACAAACCCATCAGTGCCCTCAGGTAGAGTCAACAGTAGTGCTGAGGTGAGTCGAGTCTTCAACTCTTGGAAGCTCTTCTCATAGGCCTCCGACAATTGAAACATCACTTTCTTCTAGATCAACTTAGTCAATGGTGCTGCAATGCTGCAATGGATGAAAATCCTTCCACAAACCTCCTATGTATCTAAGTAAGCCCAAGAATCTCCTGATATCTGAACGACTCACTGGTCTAGGCTAATTCTTCACTGCTTCTATCTTTTGAGAGTCCACCTATACACCCTCACTTGACACTACATGACCAAAAATGCTACCGAGTTTAAGCAAAACTCACACTTGCTGAATTTAGCATACAGTTGGTTATCCTTAAGAGTCTATAGCACCACCCTCAAATTAGCAGCATGCTCTTCATCGCTCGGAGAGTATATGAGAGTGTCATCTATGCACACAACCACAAACATGTCCAAATATGTCTTGAACACCCTGTTCATCAAATCCATAAAAACTGCAGGAGTATTTGTTAGTCCAAAAGACAAAACTACAAACTCATAGTGACCATACCGAGTCCCGATGGCTATCTTCGGGATGTCACTCTCTAATCCTGAGCTGATGATATTCGAATTTGAGGTCTATCTTTGAAAAACACTTGGCACCCTGCAGCTAATCAAACAAGTCATCAATTCTGGGGAGGGGATACCTGTTCTTCACTGTGACCCTATTCAAGTACCGATAATCGATGCATCATTCGAAGGGAACCATCCTTCTTTCGGACAAAGAGTACCGATGCGCCCCACGGGGATTTGCTAAATCTGATGAAACCCTTGTCTAAGAGATGTTTCAACTGCTCCTTCAACTCCTTTAGCTCAGCTGGAGTCATTCTGTAAGGAGGAATAGATATAGGCTATGTATCAGGAAGAAGGTCAATACCAAAATCGATCTCCCGCTCGGGAGAAATTCCCAGTTAATCATCTGGAAACACTTCCAGATATTCACACACTACTGGACCTAACTGAATAGTCAGGTTTTCAGATGTTGCATCCTTAACCCTAACTAGATGGTACATGCAACCCTTAGAGATCATATTTCTGGCCTTAAGGTAGGAAATGAAGCGACCTATAGGCGCACCTAAACTGCTGTTTCATTTTAGGACTGGCTCTCCCAAAAATGGAACTCTACTGCATGGGTACTACAATTTATTGAGGCATAACATGCATGTAGCCAATCCATGCCAAAACATCAAAATCTATCATGGCTAGCTCTACTAAATCTACTGAGGTGTCTTTCTGAAGGATTGTGATAGGGAAATTTCTATATACCCGTCGAGCTATAACTGCATCACCGACTGGAGAAGAGACTAACAATTGTTCTGATAGAATTTCAGGACTAACTCTGAAACTACTAGTAACATACGACATCACAATAGATAAGGTAGCCCTTGGATCTAACAATGCATATACATCAAAGTGGAATATTGTAACATACCAGTGACTACATCCAGTGAAGCTTCTTGCTCCTGGCGAGATGCAAGGGAATAAGACCTGTTCTGGCTCTGACCACCACCTGCACTGGTGGACGCACCCTGCCGAACTGGTTGTGCTGGTTCTACTACTGAATTGGTAGCCTAAGCACAACCTCTACCATCATCCTGCCTAGCCAAAAGGCACTCTCAACACCTGTGCCTGGATCTACCACACCCAAAGAAGATATATGATCCAATCAAGCACTCCCTTATGTGATTCTTGCCACACTTCCTGCAGACCGGAAAGGTATGCTCTACCTGCATACTCCTCTATCCCTTCAAGCCTGATACTTTGATCCTCTGGTCACCCCGTGATCTAGACGGAGCACTGGATGATGATGGCGCTGGAGCTAACGACTTCTGATGGGACTGCTGACAATGCCCGCCTCTCGATATCTACTAGGAGAACCCATAACTATTTGTCCTAGCCGTCTTGGCCTCTCTCTCTCTCAAATGCAGTCCCTCCATCTACTGGGCATACAAAACCAATTGAGGAAAATCGATGTCCTAGTGAAGCATAGAGGTCCTACAATCCTTGACCAGGTACTTCGCTACTCCTGCACAAACCTGCTTACCCGAGCTATCTGATCATCCACCAGCTCTGGTGCATATTTGGACAAATGGGTGAACTCTAAAGCATACTCCTGGACAGTCATATTATTCTGCCTCAGGTTCACAAACTCAACAACCTTGATCTTCCTCATCTCATGGGGAAAGAACCGATCCAAGAACGCAGTAACAAACTCATCCCAACAAATGGGACCCACTCCAACAGCTCTACTATCCTTCCACTACCTAAACCAGATATGTGCAATCCCTTTCAACTGATAAGAGGCTAGGCCTGTGCACTCCTCCCTTGTCACACACATCTAATTGATATTTTGGATCTCATCAATAAACTCATATGGATCCTCACCCACCTTCAATTCGAGAAACTCCAGAGTGTTCATCCTAAGAAAATCCCTAACTCTTGCCGCTGCCGCATTCCCATTTTGGGGAACATGTGCTATCTCTTGCTGGTTGACCTAGGCAGTCAATTCCTATGCCAACATATGGATGGTTGCCTAAACTCTGCATGGGAAACCTACTCGGGAAAATGATCCTTGGGGGATGGTGGGGCCTGCTGATGCCCATCTCCGTTACCATTCTTATGGCCATTTCTGTTCCCATTCCTTCTTCTGTTAACTCGGTGAGGAGGCATGATTCTGCAAATGTATATAGCACGGGTAGGAGAATACAGAGATATTTCATTGCACGACATAGATCATGAAAGAAGGGAAGTTTCCTAAAATGTTTCGTAGCCTCTTCATCATAAGTGTGGCGCGCTTCACAAACATGAAAAAGACTCTACTTAACGCATCTTTCAGACACCCTAGGATACTTTAAAACCTAATTATTTAATATCAAGTTTGTCATAACACAAACATAAGCTCGGATAGAGACACGGGACAAGGAACCCGTAGAGGCTTCAAGTCGGCCCATGGCATGAAAATAGTAGCTAAGAACATACAACAATCGGAAACTAAAATAACAAAACATGCTTAAGAAGAAGTCTGCATACATATTAAACTAAAACACAGTCAACAATGACTAGCGATTTTCTACATATTGTATGAAAAGCCTCTAACATATGATGAGCTGATGGGACAGCATCCCCAACTAGCTCGACAAAAATCTGTAACTGAAATAGCATATCAATGAATATCTGAATGTCCTCGAAGGATGAGGACTCACCAACGTTGTCTAAAATAGGTCTGAGAGGAAAGCAGGACTAATGATCTGGCTGAGACTGATACGTCAGACTTGTATCATGAAATCATGCAATATAGAGTATGCGTCCAGTACTTGAAATATACTGTGTATGTAAGGTAAGTAAAATGGACAGTTAAAAATACATTAAAATTCACAAGAGTAGGACAACATGATCATGAAGTAAATATCATAATATAAACATAAGGGCTGAAGGTTTTCAAGCTACTCATAATCTAATCATAATCATTATCATAAGAGAAACCTTATAAAACATATGATGTGCTATGATTTTACGGCACTTTCGACGCTTAAAACCAAGAAACTATGCATATTCCGGATGTGTTTATGTAGGTATAATGCGTTTTGTGTTTAATGTTGTAGGAAAACAGGTTCGAAAGTGCAATGGGGAAATTAATGCTTACAACAACTGAATAGGTACTGCCATACACTTAGCACGACTCGTTGGCACTTAACACAACTCGTTGCTAAAGTCATGGGCAAAGGTTGAGTTTAGAAGATGCAAGACCAGTGTACCTGACGGGTTGAGGGAACGACTCGTTACATTTGGTAACGATTCGTGAAGTCAGTCGTGAAGACTAGGAGAGGAATTATTGAAGAAGTAACCAGTGGAGATGACGAAAGACATAATGAATCATTGCCTGACCAAACGACTCATTGGGAGACCATTGGATCCACTCGTAGGGTGCATTAGAAATTTGAGAAGGTTGTACCACGAGAGGACTAACGACTCGTGTCGAGGCACAACGATTCATTAGGTGACCCATTGCCACAACTAGGTTCGATGCTGAGTACGACTGATTTTAGCAAGGCACGACTCGTCAAAGGTCCTAACGAATCTTTATGGAGCCCGTGACCACTGACGACCTGGTTTCCAGTTTTAATTAGGAAAAGGTTTTCTTGGAACTATAAATACACTACTTAGCTTTATTTTAATAGGACGCAATTAGACAGATTATTATTACTATTTTTCACATAAATTTCAGTGTTGTACGATTATTCTTGGTTCAAGAAACAAGTTTTACGTTTTTTTCTTGAATTTGAGGATCAAAAGCAATATTGGAATTTATTCATCAAATTTGGAGTTTTATTTAATTTACTTGATTTTTTTCTACGATAATTTGTAAGTTGCAATTATGATTTATTCAATATTTTGTGATTGTGATCATTCAAACATGAGTAGCTAAACCCATAACTAGGATTGTGAGAACCGAGATGAATTAGCACATATAGGTGAAACGCTTAGTGATTCTTGAATGGGGTTTAATGCATGTATTATTTTTCCCTCCGTTTTAATTGATTTTTGACGGTTGCAAACGTTAGGGCTTGCCTTATTCTTACTTACCGGACCAAGGAGGTAGTGAATGGGAAAAGGGATTTGTTATACCCCGTAGAATTTCCGACACCTAAATGACCTATTCACACGTTGGTTAAGCATATTTGAAGGCCATACGTGCTGGAGAAAGGCCCGGGAAAAGATCGGACGAGAAACCTGTCGAACCATCGCAGAAGGAGCCGAGGTAGAGCCCCTCCGCGATGGCAGCGTGTCACGGAGGAGGGGCCTCCGTGTTGGCTCCGTGAAACATTAGCCTTGTCCAGGCCCAAGTATATAAAGCCCCACTTCGGTTTTAAGTGATAAAATCATTTAAAATTTCCAGAGAATAGAGGGCAAACGCAGAGGGAGAAAAAGGAACGAAGAAATTATATAATTTTCGTCCGATTACGCTGCTAAACGTTGCCCAAACTCAAATTAACTCTAGATACTGAGGTATTTAGCAGCAGAGAGCATTCCTACGGATTCAGTTTCGTATAATACGGCCGACGAATCGTCGAGCCACCGAGCTAAGGTAAGTGGAATTGCTCTAAATTAGTGTCTATGTGTTCCTAGCTATGAAGTGAATATTTCTCCCTTCTGGACCGCTGAAAAATAGCAAGTTTTCGACCGTCTTTTGATAAGCCTAAGTTTAGGCTATAAACTATATCGAAAGTAACGTTGCTCTTTACAATAAAGCTGTATTTAGTATTAATTGATGTATTTATGAATGCAGTTGGGAGAAAATAGTTGAAGTACCGGCCGAGCCTCGTCCGACGGATGAATAGTTCAAGAATAAGGTATGTAAATCTAGTTCCCTCGGCAAGTTAAGTAATATCGGTACAGTATAGTAATTTACAGGCCAGTAGAATGTTCAGAAGTCGAGTGTTACGTTTATTGTGAATGTTGATACGGTACTAGAAGCATCAAGTTGTAACTTGCGTGAAACTTACTAGTATGACATAGATCCTAACACAAGTGTTAGAAACTATCCAGCATGTTCAGTATGTGATGTAATACAAAATGTTAAGATATTATTTCATTCAGATGAACCCCGTAAAGCGATGCAATATCCGTAAGGCACCTCAGAAATAGAATGGCAGGCTAAACTAAAGTTTAGAAAGCATGTTAGGAATAGGAAATCATGTTAATACAGAAACTCAGTATACAACATGGTTTTCAGCACAAACACTATATCCTGTTCAGTATTAGCCCAGAACAGTCTGGCAGAAGATTATATTATATATATATATATATATATATATATATATATATATATATATATATATATATATTTACCAGCCTCAGCATGTGTTAAATACGTATAGATTACTATCACTAGTTCAGCAAGTAATATATACAATACTTTACCCCTATTAGCCTCGGCATGTGAGATACGCAGACAGTATTGCTAGTTGAGACCGTTGTATTGTTTGGGGTTGGACTACCTAGCATCCATGACCGCCCCAGGGTTAATAGCTGTATCGACTCGTCCGCCAGAGGACGAGGATACGTCGCTCTATGGAGTGGCATGCCGTCCCTCAGGGGACGAAGATGGGATGCCAGTTTTCCCCATATTGTGCCTTGGTCGGCCCTTATACACCCCCGTCGAGCGGATACGCCCGGGGTGTTGATTCAGGAGTCCTCCGGACTCAGATGCAGTTATAGTCAGGGGCTCAGCGAGCCCAAGTGCATACCCAGGGGACCGACAGGATGCTTACTGGGTTATAGGAGATGGGATGACCGGGGTAGGGTTATAGACTCTGTGCTGGTTGTACCTCCCGGCTTATGGGGGCCGGGTAAGGTTTGTGTGTGCTATATATGTTATGATATGTTATACTGTGTTACAGTAGATACGAGTAGATCAACAGTAGAACGATAAATCCTCAGGTATGACTCCTACTCCTACCAGTATGATTAAGAGAAGGTATGACTTACCTTATCAAATAGTTAAGCTATTCCTTCTACTTCAGTTTCATCAGTTATATTATTGTTTTCAGACATTTCTTTCAGTTGTTGCTTTACATACTCAGTACCAGTGGTACTGACACCCGGTAGGGCGCTGCATTACTTGCCTGCAGGTACTCATAGACGAGTAGGCGATACTGCGTGATTCCTATCAGCGATCGAGTATTCAGCTCCTGTCATCCGGAGACTCAATTCCAGAGGTGTATTTCATTGTCTTTTGGTTGTATAGTACGGGTAGGTTGGGGCCCTATCCCGATCATTTCTATTACTATTCCTAGAGGCTTGCAGTCTGTTCATATTTCCCTGTGGTCAGATGAGCCGGTCGTGTGAGGCTGTGCAGTTGTATAGCTGTTAGTACTCTTTCTTTCTTTTATGTTGGCCGTGTGGGGCCATAGTTTTCCAGTAGTTGTGACCTTGCCGGTCACGTAGCTTTCTAGCACTTCATGATTGAGTTATAGATAACTAGATAGCATGGTGGCCTTGTCGGCCCGCATAGGTTTCCCTGAATTGATATGTTTCTGGTCAGCTGTTAGTACAGGTACAGGAGGCTATAGGCCAATGGGCCGGGGGCTGTGTTTACAGCCGTTATATAGCCCTTTGTTTCCAGAAATATGAATTAGAGCCAGCCAGGCACCAGATGTGTCCAGGCTTAGCAGTCCAGCAGTTCAGGTCCCAGTAGGGCACCAGGTGCCAGTCATACCCCCCAAGGCGGGGTGTGACAAACTTGGTATCAGAGCAGGTCGTGTCCCAGGGAGTCTGCAAGCCGTGCTAAGTAGAGTCTTGTCTATGGATGTGTTGTGCACCACATACTATAGGCAGGAGGCTGCGAGGCATGATAGGATGGTTACACTTCCTTCTCAGTCAGTCGTGCTTTAGAGCGGTACAGTATAGGGTTGAGTCCCTAAAAACTTACCATATTCTCTGATTACAGATACAAAGGTAGATCAGCATTACCCTACTACAGGCAGAAGATCAGATATAACAACAGAAGAGGGCATCAGCCAGTTACGTGATAACTACAGCAGTAAGAGGAGGTACCCGAGACCTCCCAGCATGATACCTTTGTCGGTACTATTCCCAGTATACGTTGATAACGTCAGAATAGGAAGTCAGAAGTATAATGTATATATGAGTTGATTCATTTATTAGCTATATGAGATCTGATTATGATTACAGATAAGGTCAGACCACCAGGTAAGTATAAGAAAGAGAGGGAAATGCAGGAATCCCAAATACATCTTTTTGGGTTTGATACAGTTAAATGCTTTTATCTTTTGCAATAAGAAAAGGGCTATTTGTCACACCCCGCCTTGGGGGGGGGGGGGGGTACGACTGGCACCTGGTGCCCTACTAAGATCTGACCTGCTAGACTGTTAAGCCTGGGCGCGTCTGGCGCCTGGCTGGCTCTAACTCAGATTTCTGGAAACAAAGGGCTATATGACGGCTGTAAATATAGCCCCCGGCCCATTGGCCTATCGCCTGCTGTACCTGTCTTGGCAGCTAACCAGAAATATAGTAACTCAGGGAAACCTATACGGGCCGACAAGGCCACCATGCTGTCTAGTTATCTGCTGCTTAATCAAAAAGCACAAAAAGAAGCTACGTGACCGGCAAGGTCACCACTACTGACAACTATGGCCTCACACGACCATCACAAAAGTAAGAAAGAGTAAAGGCAACTATACAACTGCACGACCCCACACGACCGGCTCATCTGATTACAGGGACTACATACAGACTGCAAGCCTCTAGGAATAGTAATAGAATTGATCGGGACAGGGCCCCGACCTACCCGTTCTATATACAACAAAAGGAACTGAACTACACCTCTGAAATTCAACCTTCGGATGACTGGAGCTGAATACTCAACCGCTGACAGGGAGTCACGTAGAATCACCTGCTCGTCTAGGAGTACCTGCAGGCAAGTAATGCAGCGCCCCACTAGGCATCAGTACCACTAGTACTGAGTATGTAAAGCAACTGAAACACTATAACTGAAAATAACATCTGAAAGCAATAATATGACTGATGAAGCTGAAGTAGGAGGAATAACTTACTGTCTGATGATGTAGATCGCACCTGTTCTTACTGATACCGAAGGAAGTAGGAATCATACCTGGAAGCGTATCATTCTACTACCAACCCACTCGCGTCTAATATAACATGGCATAGTATACATAACATAACACAACACATACAAACCTTACCCGGCCCCCATAAGCCGGGAGGTACAATCAACACAGAATCTATGCCCCTACCCCGGTCATCCCATCTCCTATAGTGGCTGTAAGCATCCTGCCGGTCCCTGGGTATGCACTTGGGCTCGCTGAGCCCCTGACTATAACTGTACCTGAGTCCGAAGGACTCTAAATCAACACCCCGGGCGTACCCGCTCGACGGGGGTGTATAAGGGCCGACCAAGGCACAATATGGGGAAACTGGCATCCCATCTTCGTCCCCTGGCGGGACGGCATATCACTCTGTAGAGTGACGTATCCTCGTCCTCTGGCGGACGAGTCGATACAGCTATTAACCCTGGGCGGTCAGGGATTCTAGGTAATCCAACCCCAATCAATACAATGGTCTCGACTAATCATGCTGTCTGTGTATCTCATAAGCCAAAACTAATAGGCGTAAGGTATTATATAAATCATGTACAGGGCTAAAAATAGCAATCTGTAGATGTCTGATACATGCTGTGACAGGGAAGTATAAATATGAATATAGTTCCCTGTCTAACTGTACTGGGGCAAAGGCTATACAAGCGGGTGTTTCTGCTGAAAGCTATGCTGTTCACTAGGTTTCTGTATTAACATGATTTCCTATTTCTAACATGCTCTCTAAACCATATACAATTACTATTCTATATCTGGAATGCTTTACTGATGCTGTACTATCTTGCGAGGTTTCAGCTAAACACAACAATATCTTGGCAGGGCATATTATATCACATACTGAATATACTGAGCAATCTTACCCATTTATATTCGAATCTATATCATACGGATAGGTATCGTACACGTTACGGCCCAAAATTGCTCATATTGCACCAATATTCAAAATAACACGATAATCGATTTCTAAACATGCAACTGGTCTGTAAATTACTATACTGCTTCGAGGTTACTCAACTTGCCAAGGAAACTTAACTTTACATACCTTATCTTTGAATATTCGTCCGTCGGACGAGGCTCGGCCGGTACTTCTACTGCTTTCTCCCAACTGCATTCATAAATACGTCAATCAATACTAAATACAACGTTATTGCAAAAGGCAACGTCACTTTCGATATAGTTTATAGCCTAAACTTAGGCTTATCGAAAGACGGTCGGAAACTCGCTATTTTTCAGCGGCCCAGAAGGGAGAAATATTTACTGCTCAGCTAGGAACACATAGACATAAATTTGGAGCAATTCTACTTACTTTAGTTCGGCGGCTCGCCGATTCGTCGGCCGTATTTCGCGAAACTAATTCCGTAGAAATGCTCTCTGCTGCTAAATACCTTGGTATCTAGGATTAATTTGGGTTTGGGCAGCGTAATCGGATGAAAATATTTAACCTCCTTTCGTTTTCCCTCTGTTCAGTACGCTTCTGGAAATTATTAACTGATAACAATGAGTTTAACCCGAAGTGAGGGCTTTATATACCTGGGCCTGGACAAGGGCAACGTGGCACGGAGCCATCGCGGAGGCCTCCCCTCCGTGACACGCTGCCATCGCGGAGGGGCTCTGCCTCGGCTCCTCCTGCGATGGTTCGACAGGTTTCTCGTCCGATCTTTTCCCGGGCCTTTCCCTAGCACGTATGGCTTTCAAACATGCTTAACCAACGTGCGAGTAGGTCGTCTAAGTGTCGGGAATTCTATGGGGTATAACATTCTCCCCCCCTTAGGAACATTCGTCCTCGAATGTATACTGCTATCTAGAGGACTGTTTACTTTACTTTCTGGAAAAATTTTGGCAGAGTTTCCCCTGTAACATGGACTATTGCAAAAACCTGAAATGCAGAAAAGTCCAACACAGGCACTGCACACAATGTTCTACAATCCACTAGACAACTAAGTATTACTTCCCTCTTTATCATTTACAACATACATATCATAAAGTACTGTATAAGCAATGATACGGACATACCTGTCGTCTGACTAGGCCTGAAATAAGTGAGGGTATCTGATTTTCATGTCTTCTTCAGCCTCCCACGTCATTTCTTCCCGATTTCTGTTACGCCACAAAACTTTGACAGATGCAACATCTTTAGTTCTCAACCTGCGAATCTGTCTGTCTAAGATAGCTACGGGAACCTCTTCGTAGGCTAACTCCTCTGTGACCTGAACATCCTGGACTGGAACTACTGTAGAAGGGTCCCCTATGAACTTTCTTAACATGGAAACGTGGAATACTGGATGAACAGATGCTAATTCTGGAGGCAAGTTTAACTCATATGCCACGCGGCCTATTCTTCGCCGAATTTGGTACGGCCCAATGAATCTTGGGCTAAGCTTGCCTTTCTTGCCAAACCTCATTACCCCTTTCATCGGGGACACTTTCAGATATACCCAGTCATTTACCGAAAATTCTAGATTTCTGCGCCGTCTATCTGCGTATGACTTCTGACGACTCTGAGCGGTCAGTAAATGTTCCCGGATAAGCTTTATCTTTTCTTCGGACTGCCGAACGATATCTGGGCCAACTAATGCTGATTCTCCTACTTCAAACCAGCCCACCGGCGATCTACACTTTCGCCCGTATAATGCCTCGAAAGGCGCCATCTGGATAGCTGAATGGTAGCTGTTATTATAAGAAAATTCGATTAACGAAAGATGTTCATCCCAGCTACCCCCAAAATCTAATACACACGCTCGTAGCATATCTTCGAGCGTCTGAATTGTACGTTCAGCTTGCTCGTCTGTCTGAGGATGGAATGCTGTACTCAGATTAATCTGCGTCCCCAGACCTTTCTGAAATGACTGCCAGAACCTAGCTGTAAACTGTGCCCCTCTGTCTGAAATGATAGATGCCAGCACTCCATGTAACCTAACTATTTCTCTGATATATAATTCGGCATAATCCTCAGCTGAGAAGGTAGCCCTCACTGGCAGGAAATGAGCTGATTTTGTCAGCCTATCAACTATTACCCAAATGGAATCATTTCTGCGTCTAGTACGGGGTAACCCTGTTACAAAATCCATGTTTATTGCTTCCCATTTCCACATAGGTACCGTTATCTCTTGCGTCAAACCGCCCGGTTTCTGGTGCTCGGCTTTTACCTGCTGACAATTAGAACATCTAGACACAAATTCAGCTATCTCAGCTTTCATACCTGGCCACCAATAGATGTCTCTGATATCGTGGTACATTTTCGTCGCCCCTGGATGAAGGGAATAGCGAGCGTAGTGTACCTCGTGCATGATCTGCCCACGAAGTCCTGAGACATTCGGGACACAGAGGCGGCCCTTACAACGTAGCACATCATCCCCGGCTATCTGAAAATCTGGCTCCTTACCTTTCTGAATTCTATCTCTGAGCTGAACTAATCGGGATCCTCGTACTGTCGTTCTTTTACCTCTGCAACCAATGATGACACTGCCGAATTCTGAATTACGGCCCCATTATTTTCTGTTTCCATTACTCGAACGGCTAGCCCAGCTAGCTGATGAATTTCTTTAACTAACTTCTGCTTCTCAGGTCGCAAATACGCTAAACTCCCCATTGACTTACGGCTCAGGGCATCTGCTACAACATTAGCTTTTCCGGGGTGGTATAGAATATTCACATCATAGTCTTTTAACAACTCCAACCAGCGGCGTTGCCGCAGATTCAACTCCCTCTGGGTGAAAATGTACTATAGGCTCTTATGATTTGTGTAAATATCAACATGGACTCCGTACAGATAATGCCTCCACATCTTCAAGGCATGAATTACTGCGGCCAATTCTAGGTCATGGGTAGGGTAATTCTTTTCGTGTTTCCTCAGCTGTCTGGAAGCATATGCAATTACTCTACCATGCTGCATCAACACACATCCCAGCCCGACACCTAACGCGTCGCAATAAACTGAATACCCTTCTGTGCCTTCCGGCAGTGCTAGTACTGGGGCGGAGGTTAACCTATCTTTCAGTTCCTGGAAACTCTGCTCACATGCCTCCGTCCACTGAAACTTGGCTGCTTTCTGTGTCAATTTAGTTAAAGGTGTTGCAATGGTTGAGAATCCCTCAACGAATCTCCGATAATATCCTGCCAACCCCAGAAAGCTACGAACTTCAGTCGGGGTGGTAGGCCTAGGCCATGACTTAACTGCTTCTATCTTCTGTTTGTCTACCTGTATACCAGTATCTGAGACAATATGCCCTAAAAAGGCTACTGAGTTAAGCCAGAATTCACACTTAGAAAATTTTGCGTACAACTGGCGGTCCCTGAGAATCTGGAGCACTGTCCGCAAATGAGTTCGGTGATCTGCTTCGGAGCGAGAATACACCAGAATATCATCAATGAATACTATCACGAACAAGTCCAGGAAGGGTCTGAAAATACTGTTCATCAGGTCCATAAAAACTGCTGGGGCATTTGTTAGTCCGAAGGACATAACCAGAAATTCAAAATGTCCATATCGGGTCCTGAATGCTGTCTTAGGGATATCTCTCTCACGTACTCGGACCTGGTGATATCCGGACCGCAAGTCAATCTTAGAAAAGTATCTGGCTCCCTGTAACTGATCAAATAAGTCATCAATCCTGGGAAGCGGATACTTGTTCTTTACTGTAACTTTGTTTAACTGCCGATAATCTATGAACATTCGGAGCGAGCCATCTTTCTTTCTCACGACCAAGACTGGCGCACCTCACGGGGAAGTACTCAGCCTGATAAAACCTTTATCTAACAAATCTTTCAACTTCTCCTTTAATTCTCTGAGTTCTGCAGGAGCCATACGATAAGGAGGTATTGATATTGGCTGAGTGCCTGGTAGCAAGTCAATAGCAAAGTCTATTTCCCTTTCTGGGGGAATACCAAGTAACTCATCAGGAAATACATCTGGGAATTCATTTACCACTGGGACAGACTGGAGTGTCGGAGATTCTGCTTGGACATCCTGAACTCTGACAAGATGGTAAATACATCCCTTAGATATCAACTTTCTCGCCCGAAGGTAGGAAATAAACCTACCTTTTGGCGTCGCAGTGCTGCCCTTCCACTCCCGTACTGCCTCCCCCGGGAAGTGGAATCGGACCGTTTTGGTCCAACATTCAACATTAGCAAAACATGGTACTAACCAGTCCATACCCATTATGGCATTGAAATCTATCATCTCTAACTCGACCAGATCTACTGTGGTATGACGATCAGCAACCTCTACTGTACACCCGCGGTAAATTCAGCTAGCTGTGATAGAGTCACCGACGGGCGTAGATACTAAGAAGGGCTGCTGTAATGATTCTGGTACAATACTAAACTTCCGTGCCACAAATGGAGTAATATAGGACAAAGTAGACCCTAGATCAATTAGCACATAAGCAGGGTGTGAGCAGATAGTTAGCATACCTGTCACAACATCAGGCGATGCCTCTGAATCTTGCCTCCCTGGTAAGGCATATGTGCGGCTTGGACCCGCACCTGTACTAGAGGTCCCTGATCTGCCCCGACCCCTGCCTGCTGAAACTGGGGGCCTGCGCCCAGTCGAGGATGCTGTAGCTCGTGATCTTGTTGATGCCCTATCCTGTCTGTCCCGGTCCTCACGACCTCTGGCTGGGCAATCTCTCATCAAATGGCCTTCTTGGCCACAAATATAACATGCGGTGGAACCATACCTGCATGCTCCAGAATGGCGTCGACTGCATATAGGGCAAAGTGGTAGGGTATACCTACTCTGCTCCGCCCTCCTCTGTGACGGTGAGTCTGCCGTCTACGAACCTCTACCAGCCTCTGACTGCCCCCTGCGGCTGAATCTACCTCCCTGTGACTATGGTGGAGGCGGTGGCCTGGGCGGCCTGTCTGACAATCGTGGCCTGGGTCCTCCCCGGGCCTCTCTTTGTAACTCAGCTGGCCTATCCCGGCGACGCTGCTCCTGATTAACCCTTCTGATTTCCCGATGTCGCTGTCTGATGCCCTCAATATTCTGGGCAAATGCCTGGATTCGGGAAATATCCATATCTTCTCGCAGTGTGGCCGTGATACAAGTCTCGACATACTCTGGGTTCAACCCCATAATAAAACGGTGCACTCTGGATGCCATGGTATCCACGAAAGCCGGTGCATATCGAGCCAAGGAGTCAAACCGCAAGGAATATTCCCGAACACTCATGGCCCCCTGTTCCAGATGTAGGAACTGGTCTACCCGGGCCTGTCGAATCTCCAGCGGCAAATAATGATCCAGAAAGGCTCCTGAAAAGCTGGACCAGGTAGGAGGGGGAACATCTCTCCCTCGGGACCTCTCCCAGCTTTCATACCATAACACCGCAATATCTCGCAACTGAAATGCGGCCAATTCAACTGACTCAGTAGGTGTAGCATGAATAACCCTGAAGATTCTCTGCATCTGATCCAGAAAATCCTGGGGGTCCTCGATGCAGTCCGTGCCTGTAAACTGTGGGGGATTCAAGGCTAAGAACTCTCGGACCCTTGAACTACCGGGCCCTCCTGATGCTTCTGCAACTGTGGATGGCATTTGCTGCCGCTGAGCAGCCATCACCTGTGCTATCATAACTACAGCACTCCTAACTTCCTGATCGGAAGGCATCAGTATAGGGACTGCTGAAGATACTGTCGCTCCAAACGGCTCCTGACGTGGTGGAGACTGCTGAGGAGGCTGAGATGAAGCCTCTGTAGGGCCCTCTGGTCGGGCTGTCTCCAAATGAGGGGGAGGCATCCTGCTGGTGCCTTCCCCTGCTGCAATATCTAAGCTCCGACCTGTGACGGGATGGCGCTGGTCTGACATTGTCTGTAGCCAAAGAATATGATAAGATTTTTAGGAATTCAACCCTATACTGTACCGCTCTATAGCACGACTGAATCAGAATAAAAGACAACCATCCTATCATGCCTTGCAGCCTCCTACCCATAGTATGTGGTGCACAACACATCCATGGACAGGACTCTACTTAGCACGGCTTGCAGACTCCCTGGGATACGACCTGCTCTGATACCAAGTTTGTCACACCCCGCCTTGGGGCGGGTATGACTGGCACCTGGTGCCCTACTAAGATCTGACCTGCTAGACTGTTAAGCCTGGGCGCGTCTGGCGCCTGGCTGGCTCTAACTCAGATTTCTAGAAACAAAGGGCTATATGACGGCTGTAAATATAGCCCCCGGCCCATTGGCCTATCGCCTGCTGTACCTGTCTTGGCAGCTAACCAGAAATATAGTAACTCAGGGAAACCTATACGGGCCGACAAGGCCACCATGCTGTCTAGTTATCTGCTGCTTAATCAAAAAGCACAAAAAGAAGCTACGTGACCGGCAAGGTCACCACTACTGACAACTATGGCCTCACACGACCATCACAGAAGTAAGAAAGAGTAAAGGCAACTATACAACTGCACGGCCCCACACGACCGGCTCATCTGACCACAGGGACTACATACAGACTGCAAGCCTCTAGGAATAGTAATAGAACTGATCGGGACAGGGCCCCGACCTACCCATTCTATATACAACAAAAGGAACTGAACTACACCTCTGAAATTCAGCCTCCGGATGACTGGAGCTGAATACTCAACCGCTGACAGGGAGTCACGTAGAATCACCTGCTCGTCTAGGAGTACCTGCAGGCAAGTAATGCAGCGCCCCACTGGGCGTCAGTACCACTGGTACTGAGTATGTAAAGCAACTGAAACACTATAACTGAAAATAACATCTGAAAGCAATAATATGACTGATGAAGCTGAAGTAGGAGGAATAACTTACTGTCTGATGATGTAGATCGCACCTGTTCTTACTGATACCGAAGGAAGTAGGAATCATACCTGGAAGCGTATCATTCTACTACCAACCCACTCGCGTCTAATATAACATGGCATAGTATACATAACATAACACAGCACATACAAACCTTTCCCGGCCCCCATAAGCCGGGAGGTACAATCAACACAGAATCTATGCCCCTACCCCGGTCATCCCATCTCCTATAGTGGCTGTAAGCATCCTGCCGGTCCCTGGGTATGCACTTGGGCTCGCTGAGCCCCTGACTATAACTGTACCTGAGTCCGAAGGACTCTAAATCAACACCCCGGGCGTACCCGCTCGACGGGGGTGTATAAGGGCCGACCAAGGCACAATATGGGGAAACTGGCATCCCATCTTCGTCCCCTGGCGGGACGGCATATCACTCCGTAGAGTGACGTATCCTCGTCCTCTGGCGGACGAGTCGATACAGCTATTAACCCTGGGCGGTTAGGGATGCTAGGTAATCCAACCCCAATCAATACAATGGTCTCGACTAATCATGCTGTCTGTGTATCTCATAAGCCAAAACTAATAGGCGTAAGGTATTATATAAATCATGTACAGGGCTAAAAATAGCAATCTGTAGATGTCTGATACATGCTGTGACAGGGAAGTATAAATATGAATATAGTTCCCTGTCTAACTGTACTGGGGCAAAGGCTATACAAGCGGGTGTTTCTGCTGAAAGCTATGCTGTTCACTAGGTTTCTGTATTAACATGACTTCCTATTTCTAACATGCTCTCTAAACCATATACAATTACTATTCTATATCTGGAATGCTTTACTGATGCTGTACTATCTTGCGAGGTTTCAGCTAAACACAACAATATCTTGGCAGGGCATATTATATCACATACTGAATATACTGAGCAATCTTACCCATTTATATTCGAATCTATATCATACGGATAGGTATCGTACACGTTACGGCCCAAAATTGCTCATATTGCACCAATATTCAAAATAACACGATAATCGATTTCTAAACATGCAACTGGTCTGTAAATTACTATACTGCTTCGAGGTTACTCAACTTGCCGAGGAAACTTAACTTTACATACCTTATCTTTGAATATTCGTCCGTCGGACGAGGCTCGGCCGGTACTTCTACTGCTTTCTCCCAACTGCATTCATAAATACGTCAATCAATACTAAATACAACGTTATTTCAAAAGGCAACGTCACTTTCGATATAGTTTATAGCCTAAACTTAGGCTTATCGAAAGACGGTCGGAAACTCGCTATTTTTCAGCGGCCCAGAAGGGAGAAATATTTACTTCTCAGCTAGGAACACATAGACATAAATTTGGAGCAATTCTACTTACTTTAGTTCGGCGGCTCGCCGATTCGTCGGCCGTATTTCGCGAAACTAATTCCGTAGAAATGCTCTCTGCTGCTAAATACCTTGGTATCTAGGATTAATTTGGGTTTGGGCAGCGTAATCGGATGAAAATATTTAACCTCCTTTCGTTTTCCCTCTGTTCAGTACGCTTCTGGAAATTATTAACTGATAACAATGAGTTTAACCCGAAGTGAGGGCTTTATATACCTGGGCCTGGACAAGGGCAACGTGGCACGGAGCCATCGCGGAGGCCTCCCCTCCGTGACACGCTGCCATCGCGGAGGGGCTCTGCCTCGGCTCCTCCTGCGATGGTTCGAAAGGTTTCTCGTCCGATCTTTTCCCGGGCCTTTCCCTAGCACGTATGGCTTTCAAACATGCTTAACCAACGTGCGAGTAGGTCGTCTAAGTGCCGGGAATTCTACGGGGTATAACACTATTCCTACCTCTTGATTTCGATACCAGTATAGTAAAGGAGCATAAGACTTGAGATGGGGTTGCCAAATCATGCAGTAAGTAAAAATGGGCTGATTGATCCTAGTAAGTATTAGAAAGTATAAAGAGCTACTATGATTACGTAAGCTGTGCAGACCCTTATGATAACAAGCCAGTAAAGAATGTAAGACTATTTAGCTTACCCGAAGCAGGGGTAAAAGATCTGTTAGTAATGAATTCTTAGTAATAGTCAATTTCGAGTCAGAAAAAGGCTAAGTCCGTCACATATGCTAACAGATAGTAAGACATACTTGTAAGATTGTGGTTATGATCCAGTTGTGATATCAAAAGGGTGAGGGATCATGTGAATCAGATAGGTCTTACTGCAAATCAGGGGAAGAATGAACTGATGCAGGACCAACAATCTTGTTAACAGTGAAGAGCAGGTACTTTGAACCCCAGAGTTCAGCTTAGGTAAAATAAAGGAAAGAAGCAGGAATGTCAGATCTTGTGGGGAAATTAGAACTACCCCGGATTGATAAAATATCGTATTAAGGATTAAGCCTCGGGCTGACAGTAGGATTGCGGTTCAGAATACCGCGGTATGTCTGCTATGGAAAAGTTAAGAAGTTACCGATACAACAATTCTAATCTAGTGTAGCCTAGAGATAAGGCCCAGCAGACAGTCATGGGCTCTCAATATATGCCTAGTAAGGCTACAAGATTCGAACGTCGACCCCACATCGTAAGAGTGGTGGAATTTCAAACAACAGACAATAACCAGAGTGTTTATGTTTCTTACTTTCAGAATGGGGTGACAATGCAATAAAATGATAAGTCAGGGCAGGAGATATTATTAGGCCGTAGAAGCGGTGTATCATGTATGGTATGAGACTCAGCAGAGCATGTCAGAGATTATGTATTACCGCAGAATTTAGTATATATTGTACGTAGCTATTGATATATATATATATACAGATAGTAGATATGCTGTGAGTGGCTGCCTATAAGGTCTACAATCACAGATGCCGATTAGTAATAGAAAGCATGTACAAATTGCATAGCAGGACACCCCCCCTTGCCAAAAAAAAAAAGAAAGAAAGAGGGAGAAGAAAGAAAGGAAAGGAGAAGGGAAAGGGCAGATTAAGTGTGAATTATGTATAGAGTCATAGAAACTATCTCAGTTTTCAGTTATTAGGTTAACAGACTTATATGTTGTTGCCAGATCTAGGCTCTAGAAGCTTACTAGAGTTAATGGCCTAAATCAGATGGCTAGATGATAAAGAGCACAATTAGATGGTCTAATGACTAGCTGGTGCCTGCATTAGCAGGGAGGCATCCCTGAAGATCGGTAACAGTAGTGCATGTGCTAGAACCAGGATTAGAGGCCGAATAGGCAAATTTTAGAAATTAGCAATACCGGAATTGTTCCAGTATGTTAAGTGGTCGTACGTCATTCTTTCCAGTCCTGTAGGTGAGAGTCAGCCTTAACCAACCTAGCAGTTAGTATGTGGAACACCCCATAAGACAGCCGGTCGTCCCAGTCAGAATACCCGTGGGTACCCCAAAGAAGGGTCCACATCAGTAGTCAGCGACAGACTAGTACTTCAGTTGGTTCTCGTAAGATATTTAGATACAGAGCCCTAGCAAAAGGCCAGTATTTACAGAATAGCTCATAAGACCGAGAATTCCCCAGAATAGCAGTATAAATCCAAGTGGATATACACAAGGCGTAAGAAATTGATAGTACCCTGCTAACACAGTGTTTATTAAGACCAGGGGATCAGTAGATTCCCCGTGAAGATCCAGAGATCAATCACCTGGGAGCAAGTTTGATTAAGCCCAGCCTTACAGTGGTTTAAGTAAAATAACAGAGCAATTAGATGCCCACAAGTCTGCGGTTATGCACGAACTATAAGCACTCAAGTAGAACGATTAGAGCATTGTTAGACTACTGCCACATTCGGGTCATTCAACCCGACTATTTAGTTATTTAAGGTTAAGCAGCCAGATCATTAGGGGTCATGGTCAATATCAGGACCCCCTGATCAGATACGGGCGCATGGTGTGCAGATAGTCGTTCAAGGTTACTTTAGCAACAAGTAGCCTTAGCAGGCGGCCAGAAGGCCAGATAAGCTCTAGTTATACCGGTAGCCTATTTGTCAGATTCTCCGGTATAATAAACCAGTATGACTGTCAGTTATATGTCAATTTTTGTAAATGTGAATTTTAGTTGAGTTTAGTAGCCTTTTTGGCCACATTGTGTCGGAGGCTGGTGTACAGATAGATACACAGAAAAATCGAAACAGTGAAGACATGGCCTAGATCTACCACTCCGATCGAAGTATGCAATCCCTGCGGTTAGCCGGGTATTATAGAGGGTTTGTGGAAGGATTTTCCACCTTAGCAGCACCTCTGACTAAATTGACACAGAAGGCCGTAAAGTTCCAGTAGGCTGAGGCGTGTGAGCAGAACTTCCAAGAGTTAAAAGCTAGGTTAACATTAGCTCCAGTGTTAGTATCGCCAGAAGGTACAGAGGGTTGATGCAGCATGGTAAAGTAATAGCTTATGCTTTCAGGCAGTTGAAGAAACGTGAAAAGAATTATCTTACCCATGACCTGGAGTTAGCTGCAGTAGTTTATTCCTTAAGGAGCGATAATACAAAATGTCGCAGTGTTGTCGTTAGTGGTGGAAGTAAAGGAATGGCGGTATAGAGACCCTAGCCAGGTCCAACTTGAACACAAGGTTCAGTAAGGAAAGGTGACATATTTTCAGATAACCAGGGATGAAGTGTGACGATATAAAGGCCGCATTTGTGTTCCAGATATTTTGGGGCATCGCCAACAACTTATGAGCGAGGCGCATTACGCCCGCTATTCTCTTTACCCAGGCGCGACGAAAATGTGCCATGATATCAAAGAAAACTACTGGTGGCCAAGTATGAAAAGGGAAATTGCTGAGTTTGTAGCCCAACATCCTAACTGCCAGTGGGTGAAAGAAGAATATCAGAAACCAGGCGGTAATTCAGGACATAACTGTACCTCTCTGAAAATGGGAAGCAGTAAATATGGATTTTGTGGCAGGATCACCCCGTACTAAACATGGATATGATTCCATTTGGCTAATAGTTGATAGGCTGACAAAATCAGCTCATTTCCTGCCAGTGAGGGCTACCTTCTCGGTTGAGGATTATGCCGAATCATATATCAGAGAAATAGTTAGATTGCATGGAACGCCGGTATCCATTATTTCAGATAGGGGAGCACAATTTACAGCTAGATTTTGGCAGAGGTCTGGAAACGTAGATTAATCTAAGCACAGCTTCCCACCCTTAGACAGATGAGCAGGTTGAGCGCATAATTCAGACGCTCGAAGACATGTTGCGAGCGTGTGTGCTAGATTTCGGTAGTAGCCAAAGTGAGCATTTACCGTTAATTGAATTTGCCTACAATAATAGCTATCATTCAGCCATCCAGATGGCGCCTTTTGAGGCATTATACGAGCAGAATCAGTGTTGGTTGCCCCATACATTGTTCAGCAGTCAAAGGAAAAGGTAAAGCTTATCCGAAGAATGCTTACTAGCTGCACAGAGCCGCCAAAAGTCTTATGCAGATAAGCGGCGCAGAAATTTAGAATTTGCGGTAAATGACTGGGTATATCTGAAAGTGTCCCCGATGAAAGGGGTAATGAGGTTTGGCAAGAAAGGCAAGCTTAGCCCGAGGTTCATTGGGCCATATCAGATTCGGCGAAGAATAGGCCTAGTTGCATACGAATTGAACTTGCCTCCGGAGTTAGCATCTGTTCACCCAGTATTTCATGTCTCTACGTTAAGGAAGTTCGTAGGGGACCCCTCTACAGTAGTTCTAGTTCAGGATGTCCAGGTTGTCCGGCTGATTCGGTATGTGTTAAAAACCGACACGCAAGTGTACGTGGTCAAACAAGTAATAAAGTGGCTAAGTAGCCAAGTATCGATCCAAGGAGGCTGCTCTGGATATGCAAAATTTCCTAGTTCACTATATTTCTATTCTATTTCTAACTATGCTAACAACTATCCAATCAAGAATTTAGGGAGTTTTGTTTCTAAACTAATTATATACTAAACTTAACAACTATTATTTACGTTGAATTCAGACAATGGATATGCTCATGCCAAGGTTAAGAACGAGTAATGGAGTTGATAATTATGATAATTTGGTCATCCTCTTCTTCATATTGCTAGTCAAGAACGTTTGCCTAGAAATTAAAACTTCCGTATTTAATTTCACTTTAGAATCATAAACCATTCGTCTACATTTCTGTGATCAAATGAAATTTATGACCTAACACTACAATTCCGGTTCCTAAATTGACTAATACGGCTTTCAAGTATATTTCTATCAAGAAAGCACATCAAAACCCAATTTTCCCAAATCAAGTTAAGAACAATACCCTATTAATTCACAACTTTCCAATTTCATGCTCTCTCGAGTGAAATTGGACTTTTTAGATATACATTAATGGTGGCCAATCAAGAATGTACTAAGCACAAGAATTAATAGAACAATATGAAAGAAGAAGAAGAAACCATATCAATTATTACCAATAATCATTACACAAGTTCAAAACCTCAGCAAGAAAGGAATTAGCCACTCATTCTTGGATTAATCGTCCTAGAATGAGTGTAAATCATGCATACCATTGAAGGAAAAGAAGAAGGGAAGAGAAGAAAGCTCTTATCTTTTCTATTCTTCAACTGCCACAAAACCACGTTCCTCTCTCCACTCCTGAACTCTGCTAAAAAACTAGAACTAAAAGAAGACCCCTTTAAAAATAACCTAAGTGTGCTATTTATACTAGTGGGAAATTTTTCCCGGAATAACAAGCAACGTGTCACGGAGGCCAACGCGGAGCACGGCCTCCGTGACACGGCGTGGACGCGGACCTTCTCTGGAAATTTTAGGGTCCGGATAATTGGCTTCAACGTGGCACGGAGGCCATCGCCGAGGCCTGTCTCCGTGCCACGGAGCTGTCGCGATGCCTCACTGGAATCTGCCACTTAATTTCCTCTCCAGGCAGAGTACTACCGCGATGGCAGCGTGGCACGGCGCGATCGCGGAGCCAGTGTAAAATGTGCCATCCGAGGTCTTTTCCACGCTCGCATCCAAGTCCAACTCCGACATAGTTCCAACACGCATTTTTGCTCCTAAAAATCACATTATCCTGCAAAACAAATGCTAATCATGTTGGTTAGTATAAATTCGCATTTTATTACCAAATACATGATATTATATACACATTGCACAACAAACAAGGTAAAAATGGTACGTTTGAGTATCACTTGGGCATATAAATCTGCCCAAGATCACTTACCCCACACTTAAATCCTTGTTCGTCCTCGAACAACACATACACAAATCATGCACATCACATCTCAACCTTTGTCACTATGGTGCAACCATTTACGTTACGGTCATACCGATTATTCGATTTTTGCAAATCATCAAGAAAACATGCTTGGTCGTACAAGACAATGACCTTAATACATTGAGGCTTCCTAGACTTTTAAGAATTGATTCTTGATATCAGCAAACTCATGCAAATCAACTTAATAAAGAAATCCGACACGAAAAGCAATCTTTCATCAAGCATGTACCCTCACAACTCGAGAGAACTTTCCCTTTTCTGTTCGTGCAGCACACAAACATGCAAGTAGGGGCATATAACAATTAATTTCACTCTCTCTCCCAAAAGAATTCACATGCATCATGTCATGACCCATAGGCTTGCCCTTAGTGTATTACTCCACTAATATAAAGAAATGCAATGTAGGATCAAATAGGTCTTTTAAATGGGTTGTAACTGGGCTATGGATCTAGTATATATATTGGTTTAGCCAATAACAGTCGCTAGCATCCTTAAACGCCTTTTCAACTCATCCCCATCGACTCATGGACATTGTTCCTCTCTTTTCTCTTTTTCTCCCATTCATGCTGGTTTACTTTCATACAGCCGATTTCATCAGGCACACTTGACACAAAACAAAGAGTTTTTCATGTACCCTCACTATCATTTAATTACAACAAGTGCCTTATCCACATCATCTTTTCTTTCTTCACTCTGCTTTTTTTTCACTCCCTTCACTCTTTAACACTTTGGGAAACAATTTTCTGTTCTTTATAAGTGCTTAAGAGTTTCTTATAGACTTTAAGGCTAATGAAAAGAAGGAATAAAGCTTAGTCCATACAATTCTGGACAAAAGAAAGAAATCGGCTAAAGGCTCAACAGGCTGACTAGAATATACAACATATAAAAAGGTAGAATTTGACAAGAAAAAAATGGAAACTAACGGTTAAAACAAAGAAATGCCTACATCCTTTCCAACACTACACCTCCTTCATTTCGTTTTGTATACACACCAGGCAAGTTCTAGACAATTCACAATGACATGGAATAGCAAAACCTCACTCACACTTTATGCACATGCTCGAATCAAGACGCATTCACAGACTCTTTAATTAGTCAACTACATGAATTCAAGATTAAGCCTCAATCATAATGAACCAAATTCTCTAGCCTAGGTAACTCAACATATTTACACAATTGCATGCTTTCCAACGAATCATTTTCACATTTCGAACATCAATTACAACACGCAACGAAATTTTAGCAACCATAAGCACTACAGTTTATTGATGCAATCCACCAAAGAAACTAAAAAAAATCTACTCCTATCGACTACATTTCCCTTAAAACGGTCGTCATCCATCCATCATAGGGAATGGTCACTAACTATGACATCGGTTCAATGGGACTATTCTCGGTAAAAGAACCGAAAACAAACTCCGAGAAACCCAAAAATAAAACTTCAAAATTTTTGCAACACATCGATCATTTCGATAGAAAATATTTGCAAACTATGTTGATAAATGCAAAATCTTTTCGCAAAAATTTTGGAAAATATCGATCATATCGATAGAGAGAAAAAAGAAAAAAAAATATTTATAAAATTTACAAAATATTTACAAGTGCAACCATAACTTTCAAAACACACATCATTAGCCACAACACAAATATATACACATACATCACAAATCAGTTCACAACAACAGGGAAAACATAGGCATACATAACGTCAACGAAGAATTATACAGCAAGTTTAGAGCCTATGACCCAGCACCTAACTACTCCCCACCCCACACTTAAATCGAACACTGTCCCCAGTGTTCACAAAAATACAAAGCACAAAATTTTGGGTGGTGGAACTCCCTGCTTAGTCGAAATATTTGACTTCCTCATCCGGTGTTGCGGCCTCGTCGCCCATATCTGAATCAGCTCCATCGCCGTCATCGGACTCTACATCAGAGTCCTCACGACGTGTCTCCTCATCAGTAGGGACGTCGTCGTCAGTCGGCTCCACAAAGGCTGGCCCCACCTTGCATAAAGCTCTGGCGTTCTCGCCGAAGGGGTAGTCCAGCTCCAGCTGCCATAATTCATCCTCGGTGGCTGGTCTCCCACCTATCCGTAGCTGCAGCATCTGCATGCCGAACATACGGGACATATACTGGTCGTCACGAGCATGTCGCTCGCCCAGAGTCAGCACAGGTCCGTGTGTAGTGTCGGGGGCCTTGGTTTTTGTCACATCAAGGGCCCTCCGCTCCAACTGCGGAATGTAATCCAAAGCTTCTTCCTCGATGTCAAGGCCTCGGAGGAAGGTGGTGATGAGTCCGCCAAACCCATATTTGTGGCCCTGGTGTAGTCTGGCTCTCTTCATGGCGGATATTATAACCGCCCCCACATTAATCTCAAGCCCTTTCATAAGGGCATACACCAGGCAGACACGGTCCCGGGTCACGTCTGTCATATGCACTCCCGGGATCAAACACGAACATACCATTTTTAGCCAGATTCTGGCCTCCCTGTTCATCTGCGAATAAGGCAGAGTCTGGTGGTAACCCCTCTCTTTGTGTCTCCTCCATCGGGCTGTGGATCGAGCCCCACACAACGTACGTCTGATGTTGGCGTACGGTGGGATGATATTGAGCTGGCGGAGAACGTGGGCGTCTGTGTCCCGCGCTCCAACGATGGCATTCAACTGCTGGGGTTCCAGAGTGACAATCTGCCCTCTGATTTTAATAGTATGGCTCCTGATGGCCGGGTTCCAGTTGGCGTAGAATTCCCGGACCAAGTGAAGGTTGCACTCCTTGGGCTCCTGAAAAATAAAACTGAGCCCAGCTGCCTCAATCCTCTGCACCATGCGAGGGAACTCCTGTGCAAGTGGTTCCCTTGCAATATATTCCTCCGGGAAGTATTTGCTTTCCTTGTGCTTATTATACCATTTCTTCCCTTCGTCGGTGACCCATCGTGTTCCGTATCGGCGGTGTTGACCGCGTGGAACAGCAGGTGCAGCTGGGACAGCAGTGCCCAGTCTCATTCTCTTTCTGCCGGTGCCTGAGGTTGAGGCATCCTTGCCTTTATCTTGTCGGCTAGCCATCGTACCTGTCAATTTACACAGACAAGCACAATATTAAGCTAAAAACTTGTTAGCTTCGGCTAAGGTCAGGTTAAACAAAATTTACCCCACACTTAGTCTTTAACAATATCTACAACATTTTAGCAAGGATAACTCTATTTACACCCCCAAACACAATCTACTATAAACATGTTGCTTAGTGCGTTCACAAAATTTCGACAGCATAACGGCTAGCGAACTACTCAGACTTCATACAGCTAACCCAATCCTCCTATCGACAGCTATTCACCCATAGCACTTAGCAACAATAACCACAACAGAAATAAGAACAACAATACAAACCTATTATATACAACTAATCTAAGCAATTCAACCAATTCACATATTATGCACTTCCCCACAAAAATTTGAGAATTAGTCGTCTTTCCACAATTAAACAATAGTTACCACGACTTATCTCAACTACTAAACACACCTAGGCACCAATTTCATCAAACTATCAAGTTACCCACGTTAAAATCCAACAACCCAAGCCCTACTCAATTCGACAATCAATATTGAATTATTCAATCAATCGATAAGTTCAAACGTCAACTACAATAATCCGAACATAATCAATCACAAAATAATTCACATCATGTTTAATTTTTTTTACCTAGGGTGATATATCTCACCTCTCATGCTCAAAAGTGACAAAACTCGCCAGAAATTTGAGATAGAAGATGAAAACATACCTTAGATTTGAAGAACCGAAAAAAACTTGACGTTTTCCTTGCCTATCAACGTGGCACGGAGCTTGGGGGTAGGGGAATGGGTGTTTGGTCGCGGAGGGTAGAAGGAATGGGGAAATTTGGGCGAAAATCGGGGGTTTATTTAAAAGAAACACGCGGGTCACCCGAAAACCCGGTGTGACCCGGCACTGGAATAAGGGCAACGTGTCACGGAGGGTAACGTGGAGCCCCTCCTCCGTGACACGGAGCCAACGCGTTGGCTTACTGGAATTTTAAAAAATTCTAGATTCGCCTTCAATGTGTCACGGAGGTCAACGCGGAGTATTGCCTCCGTGACACGGCGCCAACGCGCCAGTGCTCTGTTTCACCATCAAATTTTATTTTTCATACCTCGCCTCGTTTCCTCGATTCCAAGTATTTTTCCTCAGGTATACCTGAAAATCACCTCACTGAACAAAAATTGGTTAAATTCATAGATTCCCTACTAAAAAAAAAATAAATAAAATAAAAATTACTAATTAAAATGCAAATCTAAGCCTAGTCAAGAAAAAGGAAAGAAAATAGAATAAAAGAAAAACTTTACACCAAGGAAAAAGAAAAAAATATTTTTCACGGGTTGCCTCCCGTGCAGCGCCTGGTTTAACGTCGCGGCTCGACAGCCTTTATGCTCACGTGTCTACTAGGGAGATGGACGATTTGTCCCGATCATGGTCATCTCCCCAGTAGTGCTTGCATCTTTGCCCATTTACCAAGAACGTAGCACTCCTGTCTTCTTGCCACAGTTCTACCGCCCCATGAGGGGTCATTCTCACTACTTCAAACGGTCCAGACCATTTAGACCTCAGCTTACCAGGAAACAATTTCAATCTTGAATTAAAAAAGCAAAACTTTCTGTCCTGGTTCGAAAAAGCGATGCACCACATGCTTGTCGTGCCATCTTTTGGTTCTTTCCTTGTAGTACTTCGCACTTTCATAGGCATGCCAGCGGAATTCGTCAAGCTCGCTGAGCTGCATCAATCTCTTTTTACCCGCCAGCTCTAAGTCCATATTTAGCTTTCTGACAGCCCAGAAAGCTCGATGCTCAAGTTCAACCGGGAGATGACATGCTTTGCCATAGACCAATCGGTATGGTGACGTCCGATCGGTGTCTTATAAGCTGTTCGGAAGGCCCACAACGCATCATCAAGTTTACCAGACCAATCATTCCGTTGTGTGTTCACTGTTTTCTGAAGAATCTGTTTTACCTCCCTATTTGACACCTCCACTTGCCCACTAGTTTGAGGGTGGTATGCCGTGGCCACCTTATGGCGCACCCCATATTTAGCCAATAATTTTTTGAAGCTTGCATTGACAAAATGAGCTCCTCCGTCACTGATAATTGCTCGGGGTGTCCCAAACCTTGTGAGAATGTGTTTCTTCACAAACTTCGTTACTACCTTGTTATCATTCCTGGGGCAAGCTATTGCTTCCACCCATTTTGATACATAATCTACAGCTACCAAGATGTAACGATTTCCAAATGACGGTGGGAATGGACCCATGAAATCAATACCCCATACATCAAAGGGCTCAACTTCTAGTATGTTCTGCAAAGGCATCTCTTGTCTTCTGCCAATTGTTCCTGTCCGCTGACATCTATCACACATTTTGACATACTCCATAGAATCTCTGAACAGAGTCGGCCAAAAGAAACCTGACTGAAGAACCTTATGGGCTGTTCTCTCACCTCCATGATGCCCTCCATACAATGAAGAATGGCAGCCCCTTAGCACCTCTGCTATCTGACTCTCTGGGATGCATCTTCTCATCACCTGGTCTGGTCCCTGCTTGAACAAATATGGCTCGTCCCATACATAATATCGGCTGTCATGCCTCAATTTTCTTCTTTGCTGGTCTGTTGCTTCAGGGGGGTAAACTCCGCTCACTAGCAAGTTGACTATGTCAGCATACCAGGGAACTTCTGCTTCTCCCACTGCCAATAGTTGCTCATCTGGGAAGTCCTCATTAATGTCATCACTTTCCATCACATGCGACCGACTCTCCAGTCGTGATAGGTGATCTGCTACCTGATTTTCACTCCCCTTTCTGTCTCTAATCTCAAGGTCAAACTCTTGTAGCAATAAGATCCATCTGATCAATCTGGGCTTAGCATCTTTCTTGTTGAATAGGTATCGAATAGCTTCATGATCAGTGTACACCACCACTTTTGTACCCACCAAATACGACCGGAACTTGTCAAATGCAAACACCAGAGCTAGCATTTCTTTTTCTGTGACTGTGTAATTGCTCTGAGCCGCATTCAGCGTCTTGCTTGCATAATAAATAGAATGAAAAACTCTATTCTTCCTTTGTCCCAAAACAGCTCCCACAGCCACATCACTGGCATCACACATCAACTCAAATGGTTGTTCCCAGTCAGGAGAAGTAAGTATGGGTGCTTCTATCAACTTCTGCTTCAACTTTTCGAATGCTACAACACACTCATCATTTAATTCAAACTTGACCTCCTTTTCTAGCAGCCTGCATAGCGGTCTAGAAATGTTGGAAAAGTTTTTTATGAAACGTCTGTAGAATCCTGCATGTCCCAGAAAACTTCGTACACCTTTCACGGATACTGGTGGTGGCAATTTCTCAATCACCTCTATTTTAGCACGATCGACTTCCAACCCCTTTTTAGATACCTTGTGGCCTAGGACAATCCCCTCCTTTACTAAGAAGTGGCATTTCTCCCAGTTTAACACCAGGTTGGATTCTTCACATCGAGCCAGTACCCTGTCAAGATTCTGCAAGCAAGTAGCAAACGAATTACCAAAAATAGAAAAATCATCCATAAATACCTCAACAAAATCTTCAACCATGTCATGGAATATAGCCATCATGCATCTCTGAAATGTGGCGGGTGCATTGCATAACCCAAACGGCATTCGCCTGAAAGCATATGTCCCATAAGGACAGGTGAACGTCGTCTTCTCTTGATCCTCAGGAGCGATGGCTATTTGGTTATAGCCGGAGTACCCATCAAGAAAGCAGTAATATTCCTGCCCTGCCAACCTGTCAAGTATTTGGTCAATAAAAGGAATGGGGTAATGGTCTTTCCTCGTGGCTTCATTCAGCTTTCGGTAGTCCATACAAATTCGCCATCCTGTGATGGTTCGTGTGGGGATTAACTCATTTTTCTCATTGGTGATTACAGTCATCCCCCCTTTCTTAGGAACACATTGAACGGGACTGACCCACTCACTGTCTGAAATTGGGTAGACTACACCTGCATCAAGCCACTTAATTATTTCCTTTCTTACCACATCTTTCATTGCTGGATTAAGTCTCCTCTGTGGCTGAACTGTCGGCTTGGCTCCTGTCTCCATAAATATCCTGTGCGTGCAGAAAGCTGGATTTATACCCTGAATGTCGGACATTTGCCAACCCATTGCTTTCTTTCTCTTCCTTAAGACCCCCAAAGCTGCCTGTTCCTGTTCCTCTGTCAAGTCTGCAGAGATAATAACTGGTAAAGTCTCTCCCTCCCCCAAAAAGATATATTTTAAATGGGGAGGCAATTCTTTCAGCTCCAATTTCGGTGCCTTCTCAACAGACGGTTTCGGCAACGGCTCTAGTGATCTCATCAAGGACTGAAATTCCTGTCTTCTCGGGTATTGAGGTGCTCCATCTAATAATTGAACCATTCCACAAGCTTCTCCATCCCCAAAATGATCAGAGTGCGTAAGCGCTCTCTCCAAGGGGTCTTGAGCTTCAACAGCCTGCTTACTTCCTACATGTTCAACCACGTTGATTTCCGAAAGCTCCTCATGTATAGCCGGCAGCTTCATGGATTTTAACACATCAAATACCTCTACCTTGTCATGTGCTTGCATTGTAAGTTTACCCGCAGCTACATCGATCAATGCCTTTCCGGTTGCCAAAAATGGTCGTCCCAAAATAAATGGGACTTCTGCATCTGGTTCAAAATCCAGAACAATGAAATCTACCGGAAAAATGAGGGAGCCTACCTGCACTAGCACATCCTCAACAATGCCATCCGGCTTAGCTAAGGACCTGTCTGCTAGCTGTAAGATCACTGTTGTGGGTCTAGGACTCCCTAGCCCTAACTTTCTGAATACCGAAGATGGCATCAGATTTATACTTGCCCCCAAGTCGCATAACCCACGAGCTCGGATACTTTGCCCAATCGTCAGCTGGATGGTAAAACTTCCAGGATCCTTTAGTTTAGTGGGCAACCTGTTCTGAATACGGGATGTGCATTCCTCTGTTAAAGCCACCGTGGCATACTCAGTCAAGCGACTTTTGTTGGCCACGATGTCTTTGATATACTTTGCATATTTCGGCACACCCTGCAATACATCAACAAGAGGTAAGTTAACATGTACCTGTTTAAGTACCTCCATGAATTTCTGGAAACACGCCTCCTCCTTGTGTTTCTTAAGTCGTTGAGGGAACGGGGGTGGAGGCCTTGCTGGTTCAGCTTCTTTGGTCTTCCCCGTATCTGAGGTTTGCTCTCCCTCAACATCTACTGCTCCTGACTTCTGAGGCGGTCTTTCAGGTTCCACCTCCTTTAATTGTAAACCACTCCTCGTGGTCACTGCATTTACCTGCTTAGGATTTGGATTCGTGTCGCTAGGTAGTCCTCCCCTGGGTCTAGTATTTTGGGCACTATAAAATTGCCCAAACTGATATTCAAGAGCCTTGGTTGCCAATTGATTGTTCTTTACTTCGGCTGCCAGTTTGACGTAGTCAGCCTGCAATTGTGCCTGGTTGGCAATCATGGTCTTGAACATTTCCTCAATAGTCGGTGATGGTGGTGGAGGAGGGGCATTGTGATTTCTGAACTGATTCTGATAGCCTTGTTGCCCTCCTTGGTTTCTGTGCATACCCTGCCCTGAACCTTGGCCTTGTTGATTGTTGCTACCCCACGAAAAATTCGGATGATTCCTCCAATTCGAGTTGTAGCTACCACCAAACTGCTGTTGATTCCTCTGTGCATTGCCCACAAAGTTGACAAAATCAGGATTTGCACCACAGCACTCAGCTGAATGCTCACTACTACCACACACTTCACACCACATCTGTTGGACTGCATTAACTGAGGCTGAAGACTGGTTCAAATTCATAGTGCTAAAGTGAGTGTTTAACTGATTTTGCAAAGCAGCTATCTGTGCAGCGATAGCTGTGAATCCATCCACTTCGAACACTCCCGCTGCTTTCCTTGCTCCACCCCTTGAAGAATCTGCATTCCATTCCGGATTGCCTTGTGAGATTCGGTTGAGCAAAGTGTACAACTCTTCATAAGTCTTTTCCAGCGCTTGCCCTCCAGCTGCTGAGTCTAACAAAATTTTAGTGTGGGGTTCCAAACCCTCAATAAAAGTGTGTACCAATACCTCATTTGACTGATGATGATGAGGACAGTCCCGCAACATGGACTTGAATCTTTCCCAGGCTTGATAAAGATTTTCTCCTTCCCTCTGTTTAAAACTTAGAATCTGACTTCTAAGTTTAGCTGTTTTACCTGAAGGGAAAAATCTGATCAAGAACTTCTTTGCAAGATCATCCCACGTTGATATAGAGTTGGGTGGTTCAGCTTTTAACCACCTCTTGGCTTCACCCAATAAGGAAAATGGAAATAAGGTGAGCCGAACATAATCAGGTGACACTCCAGCGGGTATGTACGTGTCACTTATCTCCAAAAAGTTCTGGAGATGTTGTTGCGGATCTTCGTGAGGGAGACCGGTGAACTGCCCACTCGTGTGCAAAAGTTGCACCATATTTTGCTTTAACTCAAATCTCCCCCCAGGCTCTGGTTTGCGGATGCTGGAATGTACATTATTAGCGTGTGGGATTGCCACCTCGCGAACCGGCTTGGCTGCTACTTCCTCGGGCACTAACACTGCCCGTACAACTGGTGGATTGGGTTGCTCCATCGTAGACTGTTTGAGCAACTGCAGCTTCTTCCGAAGAGCTTCTCTACGTTGACTATGCAATTCACGTTCTGGCTCTAAGTAAGATTCCACCAACTCCTTGTCCCTTGCCAGTGTTCACAGAAATAAAAATCTGCAAAATACAGGCTAAGACCAAGTTGTTAACACTTAAGAAAATAAAATACAAATACAGTGAATTTACACTAAACAAAATTTTACAAATCGCCTAGCCTCCCCGGCAACGGCGCCAAAAACTTGTCCGGCTGATTCGGTATGTGTTAAAAACCGACACGCAAGTGTACGTGGTCAAACAAGTAATAAAGTGGCTAAGTAGCCAAGTATCGATCCAAGGAGGCTGCTCTGGATATGCAAAATTTCCTAGTTCACTATATTTCTATTCTATTTCTAACTATGCTAACAACTATCCAATCAAGAATTTAGGGAGTTTTGTTTCTAAACTAATTATATACTAAACTTAACAACTATTATTTACGTTGAATTCAGACAATGGATATGCTCATGCCAAGGTTAAGAACGAGTAATGGAGTTGATAATTATGATAATTTGGTCATCCTCTTCTTCATATTGCTAGTCAAGAACGTTTGCCTAGAAATTAAAACTTCCGTATTTAATTTCACTTTAGAATCATAAACCATTCGTCTACATTTCTGTGATCAAATGAAATTTATGACCTAACACTACAATTCCGGTTCCTAAATTGACTAATACGGCTTTCAAGTATATTTCTATCAAGAAAGCACATCAAAACCCAATTTTCCCAAATCAAGTTAAGAACAATACCCTATTAATTCACAACTTTCCAATTTCATGCTCTCTCGAGTGAAATTGGACTTTTTAGATATACATTAATGGTGGCCAATCAAGAATGTACTAAGCACAAGAATTAATAGAACAATATGCAAGAAGAAGAAGAAACCATATCAATTATTACCAATAATCATTACACAAGTTCAAAACCTCAGCAAGAAAGGAATTAGCCACTCATTCTTGGATTAATCGTCCTAGAATGAGTGTAAATCATGCATACCATTGAAGGAAAAGAAGAAGGGAAGAGAAGAAAGCTCTTATCTTTTCTATTCTTCAACTGCCACAAAACCACGTTCCTCTCTCCACTCCTGAACTCTGCTAAAAAACTAGAACTAAAAGAAGACCCCTTTAAAAATAACCTAAGTGTGCTATTTATACTAGTGGGAAATTTTTCCCGGAATAACAAGCAACGTGTCACGGAGGCCAACGTGGAGCACGGCCTCCGTGACACGGCGTGGACACGGACCTTCTCTGGAAATTTCAGGGTCCGGATAATTGGCTTCAACGTGGCACGGAGGCCATCGCTGAGGCCTGTCTCCGTGCCACGGAGCTGTCGCGATGCCTCACTGGAATCTGCCACTTAATTTTCTCTCCAGGCAGTGTACTACCGCGATGGCAGCGTGGCACGGCGCCATCGCGGAGCCAGTGTAAAATGTGCCATCCGAGGTCTTTTCCACGCTCGCATCCAAGTCCAACTCCGACATAGTTCCAACACGCATTTTTGCTCCTAAAAATCACATTATCCTGCAAAACAAATGCTAATCATGTTGGTTAGTATAAATTCGCATTTTATTACCAAATACATGATATTATATACACATTGCACAACAAACAAGGTAAAAATGGTACGTTTGAGTATCACTTGGGCATATAAATCTGCCCAAGATCACAGGTCACAGAAGAGTTAGCATATGAAGAGGTTCCCGTGGCTATCTTAGACAGACAGATTCGCAGGTTGAGGACTAAAGATGTTACATCTGTCAAAAGTATTGTGGCGTAACAGGAAGCGTGAGGAAATGACGTGGGAAGCTGAAGAAGATATAAAAGCCAGATACCCTCACTTATTTTAGGCCTAGTCAGGCGACAGGTATGTCCGTATTGTTACTTATGTAGTACCTTATAATTGTATGTGTGTGAATAAGAAAGATTGATACTTAGTTATCCAGTGGATCCTAGACTATTATGTGCAGCACCTGTGTTGGACTTTTCTGCATTTCAGGTTTTTGCTATAGTCCATATTACAGGCGAAACTCTGCCGAAATGTTTCTAGAAAATAAGTAAGTAGTCCTCTAGATCACAGTGTACATTCGAGGACGAATGTTCTTAAGGGGGGGAGAATGTTATACCCCGTAGAATTCCCGGCACCTAAATGACCTATTCGCATGTTGGTTAAGCATATTTGAAGGCCATACGTGCTGGAGAAAGGCCCGGGAAAAGATCGGACGAGAAACCTGTCGAACCATCGCGGAAGGAGCCGAGGCAGAGCCCCTCCGCGATGGTAGCGTGTCACGGAGGAGGGGCCTCCGCGTTGGCTCCGTGACACGTTGGCCTTGTCCAGGCCCAAGTATATAAAGCCCCACTTCGGTTTTAAGTGATAAAATCATTTAAAATTTCCAGAGAATAGAGGGCAAACGCAGAGGGAGAAAAAGGAACGAAGAAATTATATAATTTTCGTCCGATTACGCTGCTAAACGTTGCCCAAACTCAAATTAACTCTAGATACTGAGGTATTTAGCAGCAGAGAGCATTCCTACGGATTCAGTTTCGTAAAATACGGCCGACGAATCGTCGAGCCACCGAGCTAAGGTAAGTGGAATTGCTCTAAATTAGTGTCTATGTGTTCCTAGCTGTGAAGTGAATATTTCTCCCTTTTGGACCGCTGAAAAATAGCGAGTTTTCGACCGTCTTTCGATAAGCCTAAGTTTAGGCTATAAACTATATCGAAAGTAACGTTGCTCTTTACAATAAAGCTGTATTTAGTATTAATTGACGTATTTATGAATGCAGTTGGGAGAAAATAGTTGAAGTACCGGCCGAGCCTCGTCCGACGGACGAATAGTTCAAGAATAAGGTATGTAAAGCTAGTTCCCTCGGCAAGTTAAGTAATATCGGTACAGTATAGTAATTTACAGGCCAGTAGAATGTTCAGAAGTCGAGTGTTACGTTTATTGTGAATGTTGATACGGTACTAGAAGCATCAAGTTGTAACTTGCGTGAAACTTACTAGTATGACATAGATCCTAACACAAGTGTTAGAAACTATCCAGCATGTTCAGTATGTGATGTAATACAAAATGTTAAGATATTATTTCATTCAGATAAACCCCGTAAAGCGATGCAATATCCGTAAGGCACCTCAGAAATAGAATGGCAGGCTAAACTAAAGTTTAGAAAGCATGTTAGGAATAGGAAATCATGTTAATACAGAAACTCAGTATACAACATGGTTTTCAGCAGAAACACTATATCCTGTTCAGTATTAGCCCAGAACAGTCTGGCAGAAGATTATATTTATATATATATATATATATATATATATTTACCAGCCTCAGCATGTGTTAAATACGTACAGATTACTATCACTAGTTCAACAAGTAATATATACAATACTTTACCCCTATTAGCCTCGGCATGTGAGATACGCAGACAATATTGCTAGTTGAGACCGTTGTATTGTTTGGGGTTGGACTACCTAGCATCCATGACCGCCCCAGGGTTAATAGCTGTATCGACTCGTCCGCCAGAGGATGAGGATACGTCGCTCTACGGAGTGGCATGCCGTCCCCCAGGGGACGAAGATGGGATGCCAGTTTTCCCCATATTGTGCCTTGGTCGGCCCTTATACATCCCCGTCGAGCGGATACGCCCGGGGTGTTGATTCAGGAGTCCTCCGGACTCAGATGCAGTTATAGTCAGGGGCTCAGCGAGCCCAAGTGCATACCCAGGGGACCGGTAGGATGCTTACTGGGTTATAGGAGATGGGATGACCGGGGTAGGGTTATAGACTCTGTGCTGGTTGTACCTCCCGGCTTATGGGGGCCGGGTAAGGTTTGTGTGTTCTATATATGTTATGATATGTTATACTGTGTTACAGTAGATACGAGTAGATCGACAGTAGAACGATAAATCCTCAGGTATGACTCCTACTCCTACCAGTATGATTAAGAGAAGGTATGACTTACATTATCAAACAATTAAGCTATTCCTTCTACTTCAGTTTCATCAGTTATATTATTGTTTTCAGACATTTCTTTCAGTTGTTGCTTTACATACTCAGTACCAGTGGTACTGACACCCGGTAGGGCGCTGCATTACTTGCCTGCAGGTACTCATAGACGAGCAGGCGATACTGCATGATTCCTATCAGCGATCGAGTATTCAGCTCCTGTCATCCGGAGACTGAATTCCAGAGGTGTATTTCATTGTCTTTTGGTTGTATAGTATGGGTACGTCGGGGCCCTGTCCCGATCATTTCTATTACTATTCCTAGAGGCTTGCAGTCTGTTTATATTTCCCTGTGGTCAGATGAGCCGGTCGTGTGAGGCCGTGCAGTTGTATAGCTGTTAGTACTCTTTCTTTCTTTTATGTTGGCCGTGTGGGGCCATAGTTTGCCAGTAGTGGTGACCTTGCCGGTCACGTAGCTTTCTAGCACTTCATGATTGAGTTATAGATAACTAGACAGCATGGTGGCCTTGTCGGCCCGCATAGGTTTCCCCGAATTGATATGTTTCTGGTCAGCTATTAGTACAGGTACATGAGGCTATAGGCCAATGGGTCGAGGCTGTGTTTACAGCCATTATATAGCCCTTTGTTTCCAGAAATATGAATTAGAGCCAGCCAGGCACCAGATGTGTCCAGGCTTAGCAGTCCAGCAGTTCAGGTCCCAGTAGGGCACCAGGTGCCAGTCATACCCCCCAAGGCGGGGTGTGACAAATGTAACAATGGAGATTTGAGGCTATCAACCCTCATATAATAGCTTGAAATTCTCCGTGGATAGCTAATCCGATATTAAGGGTAAGGGTTAATTAAGTAATCCGATAGTAACAACTATTTGCATTAACTCAAGAACTTTCCATATTCCCTGTGGGATCGACCCCAATCTCTAGTTGGTTCTATATTTGACATCGACCACTTTATATCTCAATTTCGAGGTGTAATTTGGGCGACATCAAATTTTGGCGCCGTTGCCGGGGAATACGGCTAAGGCTTTTGTTAATTGTGTCTTCTTTACTGTTGGTTCTTATTTCCTTTTTATTTTTTCTTTTGTTGTTTTTGTTTTTAATAGGTCTTAGGTGCGTGCATGCCCGATACTAGAAGCCAAGGAAATCCCCTGCTTCCAATTGATCACGAACTTGAGCAGACGTTAAGAAACTTGATAAGAATGGCCAACATCCATGAGAAGGAAACCGTAGACCAAACCACAATGAGAATGTTGGCTGAGGAGCAAGCTCAGGCTAGAGATCGTGAGTTAGGTAGGGTTTCTAAAGAGCAACATCTAGATACTGAAGCAAAACAATCCAGACGACACAGAGGTCCAGAATAACGAAGACACTAGTATTTCGATGAGGAGGATGATGCTGATATTGACGAAGCCGGTGCCACTAGAGCTATAGTCCCTCTCCCTTTGCCTGCTGAGGTAAAGTTTGATATTACCAGTGCTATGATCCAACTGCTCAACATAAAGGGAATATTTGTGGGTCATACAACTGATGATGTCCATACTCACTTGACAAATTTTATTGGTATATGTAAGGCATACAAACAACCGGGAGTGATCCAGGATGCAATCAGACTGAGGTTATTTCCCTTCTCACTAGGGAGTGAGGCAACGATGTGGTTGGCTGAGCTGCTGAATGATTCTATCACTACTTGGGGGAACTTAAGAGAGCTTTTATTGAAAGATTCTTCCCACCTTCCAAAGCATTGTAGTTGAAAGATGAAATATATAACTTCAGACAATTGAATTCAGAGGCACTTCATGAGACTTGGCTGCATTTCAACAAGAAGCTCAAAAGGGTGCCAAATCACATGATTCTAGATGATACATTATTGGAGATCTTTTATAGGTCTCTAAATGCCAACACCAAGGTGGTGGTTGACACCATCTCTGGCGGAACCTGTATGAGTCACACTTATGCAGAGGTTGCTTAGCTACTTGATAGGATCATCAAAATCAACCGTTCTTGGTACACTAGAGAGTCGTAGATTCCGGCTGGTTCTTATGCAGTTGGTATGTCTATAGAATAGAGAAGAAAAGGTAAAGAGTGTGATCGAGATATTGCTGAGTTTAAAACAACTACAGGGTTGCTTGATAAGCATCTAATGGGAGCTGGAGCTGAGAAAGTTAATGTTGTGGGTTCTCAGGGCAAGGCCCCGAGAAATGATGGATGTGAATCTGAGTCTGAGGAGGAAGCCAACTATTTAAATGATCAGAGGGCAAGTTTCCGGACCAACACCCAAGGGTCTGACCAGGACTCTTGGCGTCAAGGTCAAGGGAACCAAGGTCGGAACTTTTACAAGGATAATAATTACAATTGAGGCCAATACAAAGATAATGGAGACTGGAAGAAGCACGAGGAGTACAAGAATGATAGAAGCAGTCTGTATGTTCCTCCAAGAAATCGTGAGCCAGATTCCAGTGGTTCAAGGGTTGAAGACATGTTGTCCAAAGTACTTAAACAGATGGTGACAACAGATAGCCACTTTAAGGAGCTCCGTGCAGATATTTCTGGTTTGAATCAAAAGGTGGAGTCACATGCCGTGGCTATTAAGCAGATTGAGCAGCAGATGAGTCAAATGTCTGTTGCAATGAATCAGAGGCAGAAGGCACACTTCCCAGTAACACCATGCAAAATCTGAAAAATGATAGTCATTACATGGCGGTCACTACTAGCAGTGGGAAGGCGATAGTTGATTCTCCTAAGCCGGTTGTATTTAAGGAGTCAGAAAAGCCCATCTCGATGAATGATGATAGTGTAGCAGATTTCAAAAAACCAACTTTAGTTGGAGATTCATATGTGATGACTGCTCCCAGCAATGCAAAAGAGCAAGGAGCTGCCCACGAGAAGGAGAAGGAGCACAACAAAAGTTTACATTGATCCCTAGGCCTCCTCCTCCTTGTCCACAGCGGTTGAAAAAGAAGTCCGAAGATGGGAAGTATCACAAATTTATTTCTATGCTTAAGCAATTGTCGGTGAACATCCCATTAATCAAGGCACTTGAGTAGATGTCCGGTTATGCTAAATTTATGAAGGACCTCGTCACCAGGAAAAGGACTGTAAGTTTTAAACCTGCCAATAATTTGCATTGGGGATGTCGAGTTTCTAAGGGCGCTTTTTGACCTGGGAGCTAACATAAATTTGATGCCGCTACCAGTGTTTAAACAATTGGGCTTGGGAGCCCCCACACCGAACACTGTGTGACTACTGATGGCCGACATAACCATTAAAAAGCCGGTAAGGATCCTTTTTGATGTGCTCGTCAAGGTTGAAAAATTTATATTCCCAGCAAACTTTGTGATTCTGGACTGCGAAGTCAATTCTGAGGTCCCCATCATTTTGGGGAGACCATTCCTTGTAACCAGTAAGGCCCTAGTAGATGTGGAGGCGGGCCAGTTAAAATTCAGGTTAAATAAAGAAGAGGTTACCTTTAACATTTGTCGGACCATGAAGCAACCAAGGGAATTCAGTAGGGTCTCAGCACTAGAGGACTGATACGAATTACTTGATAAATTCTGAGTAGTTAAGAGACTTGCATCGTGCCACGATGTTAAATCAGGCGCTGCATGGGAGGCAACCTATGGAGGTGTTTTGGTGATGTCTGAGTAGCATAAACACCTACGATGTGTTGTGATGTTAAATCAAGCGCTTCTTCGGAGGCAACCTAAGTTGTAATTGTAAGAAAAATATAGTGTTTATGGTTGTTAATGGGTGAAGGTGATTAAAATGGAAAATTTGAAGTTGGAACCAAAATATGGAATTTTAGTTCTGGTGCAAAATATCACAGAACGAGTCGTCGTTTGACTTGACGACTCATTCAGTCCAATCGTGAAGATAATCACAGAAAACAGGGGAGCAATGGTTGACTAACGACTCGTCTCTTCTGGAAATGAATCGTGAGGTCCTCCATCATGTACACTAGATCTAAGGCAGAATTAAATGGAGAAGTGTAATAACGACTCACTCAACGAATCGTTGGGAGACCAAACGAGTCGTTAAGTGACCTGTCATGTAGCTACAATAGTAAGGACCATGACTTAGGCCGCGACTTGTTAGGTGACACCAAGAGTCGTTGCTTAACTCGTTAGGTCCCATGTAAGTTTGTTGAACTCCAGTTGCAGCACGAAGGGAAAAATGATTCGTTTAATCACTTAACAAATTGCTACTCCATCAGGTGTTTTAAGTAACTGTAATTCGACCCGACCCATGCCAGAATTAGGGTGAAATTTTAACTTAAATTATGTTAAACCCGTTTCTTTTATTCTTCAAATTCCCACTTGAATTTAAACCAAGAAATATTACAACTTGAAAATTCCCTCTTCTTCATCTCTCAACCACATTGAAAATCCTCTACATTGCACTTGTGACAGTAACCATGCACACACGATCGCACTTCCATCTCTGCTCAAGCATCTCGTGAGAAATTTTTCCCACTTAATTGTAAGTGTCTTTGCATTTAAATAAGAATTTTGTTGACCCGTGTTTTGAATGAATTCGAAATTATTTCAAGTAATGTTGTACTTATTTCAATCTTTGCTTCATGATGATAATTGAACCCTAGGAAGATTAAATAAATAAATCCCGATTGAACTTACATGTGTTGATTTGAGAATTTGATGTTCTGTGTTTGTGGAGTTAAACATTAGCAAGTAGATGAAGATGAATGTAGGATGGGTAAACTGAAACTCTTGAGCATGAGATACATCATGAGTCATTAGATCACCAAACGACTTGTTGTGTAGCTCGTCCCGAGTGGAAAATTACATCAAGAGAACAATGTACATAATAACTGACCTAATGACTCGCTGTCTTTGGTAACGATTCGTTGGGACCAATCATTAAGTTCACTGGCCCAACCTGAATAAACAATGATTTGAGACAACGAGGGACGTTGATCTTGCGCAGATTTATATGCCCAAGTGATACTCAAACGTATCATTTTCGCCTTGTTTATTGTGCAATGTGTATACATTTTCATGTAATTGGCAATAAAATGTGAATTTATACTAACCAACATGATTAGCATCATTTTGTAGGTAAAATATGATATTGAGGAGCTAAAATGCATGTTGGAACAATATCGGAGTTGGACTTGGATGCGAGCACGAAAAAGACATTGGACTGCACAATATAAAGGGGCTCCGCGATGGAGTCGTGCCACGCTACCATCGCGGAGGCACACTGCCTGGAGGGTGATTAATTTGTCAATTTCCAGTGAAGCCTCGCGACAGCTCCGTGGCACGGAGGCAAGCCACCGCGTTGCATGCCGTGCCACATTGAGGCTTTATTCCCGGACCCCAGATTTCCAGTGAGGGTCCGCGTCCACGCCGTGTCACGGAGGCAGTGCTCCGCGTTGGCCTCCGTGACACGTTGCTTGTTATTCCGGGAATAATTCCCAATAGTATAAATAGAACACTTAGGCTTATTTTTAATAAATTCAGACTTGGTGGAGCAAGGACGTGGGTTACAGGCAGTTGAGGGACGAAAAAGCTAAGGGTTTTTCTCTCTTTCTTTCTTCTTTCAATCAATTGTTTGTATGATTAACACTTGTTTTAGGATGATTAATCCACAAATGAGTGGCTAATTCTCTTCCTTGCTGAGGTTATGAACAATGGTGATGAATTTTGATTATTGAATTGTATGGTTTTTCATCTTCTTCTTCTATGTTGTTCTATTAATTCTTGTTTCTACTGCATTAGTGTGTGGCCGACATTAATGTACATCTAAAAAGTCCGATTTCACTCAAGAGAGCACGAAATTGGAAAGTTGTGAATTAATAGGGTATTGTTCTTAACTTGATTTGGGAAAAATGGGTTTTGATGTGCTTTCCTGATAGAAATATACTTGAAAGTCGTATTAGTCAATTTAGGAACCGGAATTGTATTGCCAGGTCATAAATTGCATTTGATCACAGAAATGTAGACGGATGGTTTATGATTCTTAAGTGAGATTACATACGAGAGTTTTAATCTCTAGGCTAATGTTCTTGGCTAGCAACTAGGAAGAGAAGATTAACCGAATTATGATTATAATCAAGTTCATTACTTGTTCTTAACCTTGGCATGCTCATATCCATAGTTTCAATTCAAAGTAGATATTTGTTAATAGTTTTAGTATATAATTTATAAACAAAAATTATTTAACTTTTGGTTACGTTGTTGTCAGCATATATAGAAGTAAGATAGAATATAGTATACTTGAGCAATTTTTACTTATCCAGAGTCTCCTTGGTTCGATACTTGGCTTACTTAGCCACTTTATTACTTGTTTGACCACGTGCACTTGCGTGTCAGTTTTTAACCCATATAGAAAACCACCAAACAAGTTTTTTTGGCGCCGTTGCCGGGGAGACTAGGCAATTGGTGAAAATTGTGTTAAGTGTAAATTTACTGTATTTTTATTTTATTTTCTTAAGTGTTGACAACTTGGACTTAGCCTGTATTTTGCAGACTTGATTTATGTGAACACTGGCAAAGGACAAAGAGCTGGTGGAATCTTATATAGAGCCTGAACGTGAATTTCATAGTAAACGCAGAGAAGCTCTACAAAAGAAGCTGCAGTTGCTCAGACAGACTATGATGGAGCAATAAAATCCACCGGTTGTGAGGGCAGTGTTAGTGCCCGACGAAGCAGCAGCAAGGCCGGTTCGCGAGGTGGCAATCCCACATGCCAATAATGTACATTCAAGTATCCGCAAACCAGAGCCTGGAGGGAGATTTGAACTAAAGCAGAACATGGTGCAACTATTGCACACAAGCGGGCAATTTACCGGTCTCCCTCATGAAGACCCACAACAACATCTCCAAAACTTTTTGGAGATAAGTGACACTTATATACCCGCTGGAGTGTCACCTGATTATGTTCGGCTCACACTATTTCTGTTTTCCTTACTTGGTGAAGCCAAGAGGTGGTTAAAAGCTTAACCACCAAATTCTATATCAACGTGGGATGATCTTGCACGAAAGTTCTTGATAAGATTTTTTCCCTCTGGTAAAACAGCCATACTTAGAAGTCAAATTCTAAGTTTCAAACAGAGGGAGGGAGAAAATTTGTATCAAGCCTGGGAAAGATTTAAATCCATGTTGCGGGACTGTCCTCATCATCATCAGTCCAATGAGGTGTTGGTACACACATTTATTGAGGGTCTGGAACCCCATACTAAAATTTTGCTAGACTCAGCAGCTGTAGGGCAAGCGCTGGAAAAGACTTATGAGGAGCTGTACACTTTGCTCAACCGGATCTCACAGGGCAATCCAGAATGGAATGCTTATTCATCACGAGGTGGAGCAAGGAAAGCAGCAGGAGTGCTTGAAGTGGATGGATTTACAGCTATCACTGCACAGATAGCTGCCTTGCAGAATCAGTTGAACAACCACTTCAGCAACATGAACTTGAACCAGCCTTCAGCTTCAGTCGATGCGGTCCAGCAAATGTGGTGTGAAGTGTGTGGAATCAGTGAGCACTCAGCTGAGTGCTGTGGAGCAAACCCAGATTCGGTTGACTTTGTGGGCAATGCACAAAGAAATCAGCAGCAGTTTGGTAGTGGCTACAACTCAAATTGGAGGAACCATCCAAATTTTTCATGGGGTAGCAACAACCAACAAGGCCAAAGTTTGGGTCAGGGTATGCACAGGAATCAAGGAGGGCAACAGAACTACCAATCTCAATTCAGAAATCACAATGCCCCTCCTCCACCACCATCACCTACCATTGAGGAAATGTTCAAGACCATGATCGCTAATCAGGCGCAATTGGCAGCCGAAGTGAAGAACAATCAATTAGCGACCAAGGCTCTTGAGTATCAATTTGGGCAATTTGCTAGTGCCCAAAACACAAGGCCTAGAGGAGGACTGCCTAGCGACACGGATCCTAATCCGAAGCAGGTAAATGCAGTGACCACAAGGAGTGGTTTGCAGCTGAAGGAGGTGGAACTGGAAAGACCACCTCAAAAGTCTGGAGCAGCAGATGTTGAGGAAGAACAAACTTCGGATAGGGGGAAGACCAAAGAAGCTGAATCAGAAAGGCCTCCACCCCCGTTCCCTGAACGACTCAAGAAACACAAGGAGGAGGCGTGTTTCAAGAAATTTATGGAGGTGCTTAAACAGGTACACGTTAATTTACCTCTGGTTGATGTTTTGCAGGGAGTGCCAAAATATGCCAAATATATTAAAGACATCGTGGCCAACAAAAGTCATTTGACTGAGTATGCCACGGTAGCTTTGACAGAGGAATGCACTTCCCGGATCCAAAATAGACTGCCTACGAAGTTAAAAGACCCTGGAAGTTTTACTATCCAGCTTACTATTGGGCAGAGTATCCGAGCTCGTGGATTGTGTGACTTGGGGGCGAGCATAAATCTGATGCCATCTTCGGTATTCAGAAAGTTGGGTCTAGGGAGTCCTAGACCTACAACTGTAATCTTGCAGTTAGCAAACAGATCCTTAGCTAGGCCGGATGGCATTGTTGAGGATGTGCTTGTGCAAGTGGGATCCCTCATTTTTCCGGTTGATTTTATTGTTCTGGATTTTGAACCAGACGCTGAAGTCCCATTTATTTTGGGACGACCCTTCTTGGCAACCGGGAAAGCATTAATCGACGTGGCTGCGGGTCAACTTACAATGCGAGCACATGACAAGGTAGAGGTGTTCGATGTATACAAAGCACCCAAGCTCCCGATGGTGAATGAAGAGCTCTCGGTGATCAATGTAATTGATCATGGGAATGCTAAACAAATGAATGATTCCCGTGAGTTGATGGGAAGACCACCAGATAAGGGTGAGCACTACTGGGGGGAGGACAAGGATCTTGAGAAATCGTCCATCACCCTAGTGGACAATTGAGCATAAGGGACGTCGAGCCGCGACGGTAAACCAGGCGCTGCACGGGAGGAAACCCGTGAAAAATATTTTTTTTTTCTTTTGTTTTGTAAAGTGTAAATAGATTTCATTTTATTTTTCTTTTTCTTGATTTAGTACAAATTTTTTCGTTTTAGTTAGTATTTTTCATTTTAATTAGGGAAATCTATTAATCTAACCAATTTTGTTTAGTGAGGTGATTTTTAGGTCTACCGGAGAAAGATGTGCGCGGAATCGTGAAGGAAAAGGCAAGGTATGAAAAAAATGAATAAAATGAAGAGACAGTGAGCTGGGGCGATGGCTCCGTGTCACGGAGGAGGGGCTCCGCGTTACCCTCCGTGACACGTTGAGGTTAAATCTGAAATTTTTAAAAATTCCAGTAAGCCATCGCGATAGCTCCGTGTCACAGAGGAGGGGCTCCGCGTTACCCTCCGTGACACATTGCCCTATATTTTGTGACGGGTCACACCGGGTTGCCGGGTGACCCGCGTATTTTTCTTCATTTTAAACCCCGAAAAAACCCTTTTTCACTCATTTTCTTACTTCTCCGCGACCAAACACCCGAATTTCCCTCCCCCATCAACGTGCCACGGTATTAAGCAAATAAATTACCGAGTTTCTTCGATTATTCAACTTAAAGGTATGTTTTCCTATTCTCTCTCAAGTTTTTGTCGATTTTAGTCGAATTTGAGCATGGGAGGTGAGATAAATCACCCTGAGTAGAAAATTAGCATGAAATTGAGTTATTCTTTGATTGATAAATGTTCGGAATGTTTTAATACGCGTTTGAACTTGTCGATTGCATGAATGATTCGAAATTGATTGTGAAATTCAATTCTAGGGCTTTGGTTGTTGAAGTCGAAATGGGTAACTTGGTAAATTTGTGAATTATATGCCGGGGTGTGCTTGTGAATTGAGATAAGTCGTTGTAAATATTGTTTGAATGTAATAGATGATGAATTCTCGGGATTTTGGGAAAAAGTTGAAAATTGTTCGAATTGGTTGGTTACATAGGTTCATATGTATATAGAAATTCTGTTGTTGTTTTTGTGTATTGTTTTTGTTGCTAAGTGCGATGGTTGAATTGCTAGCGATGGTAGGATTGGGATTAGCTGTATGAAGTCTGAGTAGTACGCTAAAGTTATACTGTCGAAATTTTCTTTGCGAACGCACTAAGCATAAATTGTATAGTTGTTTGTTTTTGGTATAAATAAAGTGATCCTTGCCGTAGTATCGTAACCGTAGCTAAGGACTAAGTGTGGGGTAAACTTAGCTTAACCCGACCTTAGCCGAAGCTAACATGCATTTAGCTTGATATTGTGCTTGTTTATTTGTATTGACAGGTACAATGGCAAGTAGGCAGGATAAGGGTAAAGGTGCATCTACTTCAGGCACCGGGAGAAAACGACTTAGACTGGGCACAGCAGTCCCAGCTGCACCAACAGTTCTGCGCGGCCAACGCCGCCAATACGGAACGAGGTGGGTAACCGAAGAAGGGAAGAAGTGGTATGCTAAACACAAGGAAAATAAATACTTCCCTGAGGAGCATATTGCACGGGAACCACTAGCACAGGAGTTCCCCCGCATAGTGCAGAGGATCGAGGCAGCTGGGCTCAGCTTCATATTTCAGGAGCCCAAGGAGTGCAACCTACATCTAGTCCGGGAGTTCTATGCAAATTGGAACCCGGCAATCAGAAGCCACACAATAAAGATCAGAGGGCAGATTGTCACTCTGAAACCCCAGCAATTAAATGCCATCATTGGAGCGCGGGACACAGACGCCCACGTTCTCCGCCAGCTGAACATCACCCCACCATATGCCGATATCAGACGCACATTGTGTGGGGCTAGATCCACAGCCAGATGGAGCAGACATAAGGAGAGGGGTTACCACCAGACTCTGCCGTATTCTCAAATGAACAGGGAGGCCAGAATATGGCTGAAGATAGTCTGTTCGTGCTTAATCCCGGGGGTGCACATGACTGATGTGACCCGGGACCGTGTCTGCCTGGTGTATGCCCTGATGAAAGGGCTAGAGATTAATGTTGGGGCGGTCATCATATCCGCCATGAAGAGAGCCCGATTACACCAGGGCCACAGGTATGGGTTCGGAGGACTTATCACCACCTTCCTCCGGGGCCTCGACGTCGAGGAAGAGGCTTTGGACTACATCCTGCTGTTGGAGCGAAGGGCCCTTGATGTGACCAAAACTAAGGCCCCCGACACCACACACGATCCAGTGCTGACACTTGGCGAGCGACATACTCGCGACGACCAGTACATGGCACGGATGTTTGGTATGTAAATGCTTCAGCTTCGGATTGGAGGGAGACCAGCCACGAAGGAGGAGCTATGGCAGCTGGAGCTGGATTACCCATTTGGCAAAAATGCCAGGGCTTTATGCCGAGTGGGGCCAGCCTTTGTAGAGCCCACTGACGATGATGTCCCCACGGATGAGGAGACACGTCGGGAGGACTCCGATGTGGAGTCCGATGACGACGACGGAGGTGACTCGGACATGGGCGATGAGGCAGCAGCACCGGATGAAGAAGTCGAATATTTCGACTGATCAGGGAGTGCCACCACCCAATTTTGTGATTTTTAAGTTTTGTGAACACTGGGGACAGTGTTCGATTTAAGTGTGGGGTGGGGAGTAATTAGGTGCTGGGGCTAGGCTGGTTTGCTTGTATGTTCTTTCCTCTGTTTGTTTTGTATGTTTATGTTGCCCTGTGTTTGTGAAGTGCAAACTGGTTTGTATCTGTATATATTTGTGGTAATTGATGATGTGTATTGTGAAATGTTGTGGTTTGCCAGCTAAGTCTGTAGAAAAAAAAATTTAAATATTTTCTTATGTTTTTCTCTATCGAAATGAGCGATATTTTTAAAAAAAAAATTTGCGAAAATATTTTGTACATATTAAAATATTTTGTAAATATTTTTCCATCGAAATGATCGATGTGTTGCAAAATTTTTCAATTTTTATTTTTGGGTTTCTCAGAGTTTGTTTTCGGTTCTTTTACCGAGAATAGTCCCATTGAACCGACGTCATAGTTAGTGACCGTTCCCTATGATGGATGGATGACGACCGTCTTAAGGGAAATGTAGTCGGTAGGAGTAGTGATTTTAATTTGTTTTCAGTTTTTTTCTTTGGTGGATTACATCACGGAACCTGTAGTTACTATATGGTTGTGAAATTATGGTTGCGTGTTGTAACTGATATTCAAAATGTAAAAGTGATTCGGTTGAAAGCATGCAATTTTGTAAATATGTTGAGTTACCTTGGCTGTAGAATTCGATTCGGTGTGATTGAGGATTAATTTTGAATTCATGTAATTGGCTAATTAAAGAGTCTGTGAATGCATCTTGAATTGAGCATGTGCATGAAGTGTGAAGTGAGGTGTTGTTATTCCATGCTATTGTGAAGTGTCTAGAACTTGCCTGGTGTGTGTACAAAACGAAATGAAGGAGTTGTAGTGTTGGAAAGGATGTAGGCATTTCTTTGTTTTAACCGAGAGTTTCTATTTTTTTTTCTTGTCATACACTACCTTTTTTATGTGATTGTATACCCTAGTTAGCCCGTTGAGCCTTTAGCCGATTCTTTCTTTCTTTTGTCCAAAATTGTATAAACTAAGCTTAATTCTTTCTTTTCATTAGCCGTAAAGTCTATACAAAACTCTTAAGCGCTTAATAAGAACAGAAAAAAATTTCCCAAAGTGTCAAAGAGTGAGAATAGTGGAAAGAAAAAGAAAAGCAGAGTGAGGAAGGAAAAGAAAAAGGTGGAAGAGGCACTTGTTATAATGAAATGATAATGAAGGTGCATGAAAAACCTTTGTGTCATGTCAAGTGTGTTTGATGAAATGGGCCATACGAAAGTAAACCAGCATGAATGGGATGATGAAAAAAGAAAAGAGAGAAACAATGTCATGAGTTGAGGGGAATGTGTTGAAAAGGCGCTTAATGATGCTAGTGGCTATTATTGGCTAATCCAATATGTACTAGTTCCATAGCTTCCATTACAACCCATTAAAGTCCTACGTGATCTTACATTGCATTTCTTTATATTAGTGGAGTAATACACTAAGGGCAAGCCTATGGGTCATGACATGATGCATGTGAATTCTTTTGGGAGAGAGAGCGAAATTAATTTTTACATGCCCCTACTTGAATGTTTGTGTGTCACATGAACAAAAAGGGGAAGATTCTCTTGAGTTGTGAGGGCACATGCTTGATGAAAGATTGATTTTCGTGTCGGATATCTTGATTAGCTGATTTGCATGAGTTTGCCGATATCGAGGGTCGATTCTTAAAAGTCTAGGAAGTCTTGATGTATTAAAGGTCATTGCATTGTTAAGACCATGCATGTTTTCTTGATGATTTACAATATTGAATGATCGGTATGACCGTAGCGTAAATTCCCGCACTATAGTGGCGAAGGTTGGGATGTAATTTGCATGAGTTGTGTATGTGTTGTTCGAGGACGAACAAGGATTTAAGTGTGGGGTAAGTGATCTTGGGCAGATTTATATGACCAAGTGATACTCAAACGTATCATTTTTGCCTTGTTTATTGTGCAATGTGTATACATTTTCATGTAATTGGCAATAAAATGTGAATTTATACTAACCAACATGATTAGCATCGTTTTGTAGGTAAAATATGATTTTGAGGAGCTAAAATGCATGTTGGAACAATATCGGAGTTGGACTTGGATGCGAGCACGAAAAAGACATTGGACTGCACAATGTAAAGGGGCTCCGCGATGGAGCCGTGCCACGCTACCATCGCGGAGGCGCACTGCCTGGAGGGTGATTAATTTGTCAATTTCCAGTGAAGCCTCACGACAGCTCCGTGGCACGGAGGCAAGCCACCGCGTTGCATGTCGTGCCACGTTGAGGCTTTATTCCCGGACTCCAGATTTCCAGTGAGGGTCCGCGTCCACGCCGTGTCACGGAGGCAGTGCTCCGCGTTGGCCTCCGTGACACGTTGCTTGTTATTCCGGGAATAATTCCCAATAGTATAAATAGAACACTTAGGCTTATTTTTAATAAATTCAGACTTGGTGGAGCAAGGACGTGGGTTACAGGCAGTTGAGGGACGAAAAAGCTAAGGGTTTTTCTCTCTTTCTTTCTTCTTTCAATCAATTGTTTGTATGATTAACACTTGTTTTAGGATGATTAATCCACAAATGAGTGGCTAATTCTCTTCCTTGCTGAGGTTATGAACAATGGTGATGAATTTTGATTATTGAATTGTATGGTTTTTCATCTTCTTCTTCTATGTTGTTCTATTAATTCTTGTTTCTACTGCATTAGTGTGTGGCCGACATTAATGTACATCTAAAAAATCCGATTTCACTCGAGAGAGCACGAAATTGGAAAGTTGTGAATTAATAGGGTATTGTTCTTAACTTGATTAGGGAAAATTGGGTTTTGATGTGCTTTCCTGATAGAAATATACTTGAAAGCCGTATTAGTCAATTTAGGAACCGGAATTGTATTGCGAGGTCATAAATTGCATTTGATCACAGAAATGTAGACGGATGGTTTATGATTCTTAAGTGAGATTACATAAGAGAGTTTTAATCTCTAGGCTAATGTTCTTGGCTAGCAACTAGGAAGAGAAGATTAACCGAATTATGATTATAATCAAGTTCATTACTTGTTCTTAACCTTGGCATGCTCATATCCATAGTTTCAATTCAAAGTAGATATTTGTTAATAGTTTTAGTATATAATTTATAAACAAAAATTATTTAACTTTTGGTTACGTTGTTGTCAGCATATATAGAAGTAAGATAGAATATAGTATACTTGAGCAATTTTTACTTATCCAGAGTCTCCTTGGTTCGATACTTGGCTTACTTAGCCACTTTATTACTTGTTTGACCACGTGCACTTGCGTGTCGGTTTTTAACCCATATAGCAAACTACCAAACAGACGTCACAAGTCATTGTCAGTGGCAACGAATCGTTTAGTCACTCATCATGTCCACTGAGCAGTAGTTTAAAAGTGTTTTTGTTTCTTCTCATCTGGTATACTAACAATGTTTCCACAGGCACTATGGCTCCGAGGGGTACACCAAGGAAAGGTCAGGCAAAGAAACAAAAACCTGAGCACAGTCAACCGTCATACCATAGACTTTGTGATGAGCCATCCTCCTCCGAAGAATCAAGTAGCTCGGAGGAAGAATATGACGTATCATAGGAGCAGTTAGTGAGGAGATCAACCAGGGATAGGGCTCAAAAGACTTCAAATCTGATAGCCTTGGTCGATGCTCCTACTCCACTGGCGAGGGATCTTCCCAGCAGCACTGATGATAATGCCAGGGCTATAGCCACACTTGCTCTTGAGGGCCCCACACTAGGCAAAACCTAGAGATAGCTAATGAGTCACATGCTCAGTGAGGGAACTCTGATAATGAATAAACTGAGACCTCGAACACATCAAACGATAAACCAAGGAATGTGTGGAGATGGTGTGTTCATGGTATGAGGGCCATATATAACAGAGAAATCCAAAGAGGAGCATATACGTGGAGCCGAGGCTGGTCACTACGGGGCTGAAAGACCTTCCAGAGCTGTAAGCTGTGTTTGAGAAGTACAGGTTTGGGTGGTTGACCGAGCCATCAGGAAGCTACAGCCCATGCTTAGTCAGAGAATTCTATGTGGCCTACACAGCCACACTACAACGTTTGACATTAGGGGGCCAAGACTAGAAAAAAGGCCTGCCTTGATGCAAGTGTTGGTTCGAGAGACTCCCATAGATATATCTGAGGAGACCATCTCCAGGCTTCTATATGGGCCAGATTATCATGCTCCTACTAACACGGCTGAGTTCGACCACAGGGTATTAGTGTTAAATAAAGTCAAGACTAAAAAGCTGAATAGTTAGGATCGCATCAGACAACATACTTGGCTGTCTCAGATAATTGCTACAAGAGGTCCGTTGGTTGAATGGTTGCACGACATAGAGTCTCTGATAAAGAAGGCCACACTCAACTTTCAGGCTAAATTTTGGTGGTCACTGGTGCGGCATAGGATGGTGCCAATTAGTAATGATAATATCCTCTCACCTAACAGAGTGACATTGGTAGCAAGTATTATGGAGGGATAAGCCATCAATTTCCCGCAGTACATTGCTGAGGAGATTGGAGAGTGGGCAATCAATGACGGTACTACAATTCCCTTGCCCTATCTGATTGATAGACTCTGTCAGGAGTCAAAGGTGCCTAAGTTGCCATCAGTTGACCAGAGAATAGTGGTACAGAAGATAACAGATATTGGGTTGATCAGAGATGAGACAAACCCAGTATCGAAGGCAAGGAATCAGGCAGTTGCATCCGCTGGAGCGACCATACTAGAAAAGGCATTTGGTAGTGGTATGCAGATCGATGCAGCACAGTTCACTGATTGGCGGCTGATCCTATTAAGGGTAGAGATACGAGTAGCCAGCCTGAGGCTATAGATGCAGCGGACACCTCCGCACCTGCTAATGTTCTGGAGTCATCATCCAGCGCAGCAACACCTAGACCACTAGTTGCTCCTCCACGAGCCATTACAGCTGGCCTAGTTACGATTTCTCAGGAGTTTTTGGTTGATATGGCTAGACGGCTAACTAAGGCCGAAAAGCAGCAGACACACACGGCTCTATAGGTTAAAGTTTTGATGGAGCAGGTAAAACCTTGGGTGTCGAAGGAGTTGAAGGCACTATCTAGTTCTGTGCATGGCTGATTGGACACTTTCGACAGATGAATGGATGAGTGCCTTGCATAGTTACAGGTGCCTGAATTGGAAAAATGGTGTGCAGAGCTAGGAGCGCTCAGAGCCGAGGTACGGGATTTGGCCTCACGATAGGTAGCTGCAGTACCTCCAATGATGCTTCCTGTGATAGATGATGAATTTGAAGAAGAGATACCACCAGTTTTTGATTTTTTTACTAAGGAGCCGGTAGCACATGATAAAGGAAAAAGGCCTCATGAGGAGGAAAGCTTTGAAGATGATGCTTCTCTGCTCCATCTGCAAAAACAAGAGAGGAGTGAGATGGAGAGAGCGCTACATGTTTCAAGAAAGGAGGCTCGATACAGAGCCGAAACTGAGGCAGCGAGAGCTTGTGGAAAAGGCACGAGATCCTTTGGATCTGAAAATGCACCGGGTCAAGTCGATAATGTTGGAGATAACATTGAAGGAGTATCTATACCCTCCACCAACCAGAGAGCTAACACCTAGGTCGCACAGGTATGTTCCCTATTTCCCTAGTTTTGTTTGATATATATGCGTCGAGGATGACACATGCTTTTCTTGATGGGGGTAGGGAGGGATACCTATGCATTTCTTCTGCTGAACATAACCCGAAGGTTTTTCTTGCCGGATATATTTTCCCTCGTGTGTTCCATATCTAGTAGAACCGACACGTTTAGGGTTTTATGTTTTTTAGTGTTTGTTTGTGTTAGTCGGAAGAAAGTTAGGTTAACTGAAGGCAGTCAAAAGATTAAATTGTTGATTTTTGTTGAACTACCAATTTGATACCCCTCCTAAATTTTTAATGTGTATGTTAAAGTTGACAAGTATGACCTTTGTGAATCTTTGCATGGCATTGAAACAGTGAACGTGTTTACCATTGTATGACTGTACCTGAACTAGCAGTTAGTACAAGTGATGATGTTGACCTGTGGTATGTGTGAGTGAGGTTTAATAGCTAAATTTGGCTATATGTGTCAATCTAGAACTTGCCTGGTCAGTCGTACCTAGATAGAGGATAGGAAACTAGGAAAGGATCATAGGTCGTTTTTGATTTATGAGCCCACTTAGCCTTAAAAGACCTACCAAAATAGAATAAAAATCCCTTGATCCAAATGTTTGAGCTAAAATCGACCTTTCTTTTTGTTTACACCAATTCACTTTCCTGCTTTTATTAAGAATGAACCTATTTTGGATCTGGTCCCTCCTTGGACATTGTGAACCTCAACTTTAGGCAAATCGCCTAAGTTGAGGGTGGATATTATAGGGGTGATTAAGAAGAGTAGGGTGGAATGAAAATCAGGTAATGAAAAAGGAAAGAGCGGATGTGGTATGCATAATGAAAAGAAAAGAAAGAAATAAAAATTGTTGTCAAAGAGAAAGAAAAGAAAAGAAAGATGTGACATCAATGAATGCTTGAATGAACAGAAACCGCACCTGTAATTGCAAATGCAAATAAAAGAAGCAAGTAAAGGAAAAAGGGGAGAAAATAGAAAAAAAGGGTTAAAAGTGGAGTCAAGAAGTGTGTAGTGCCAAGGAGGGTTAAGCTACTACTTTCATATGTACCATACCCGAACCTGAGCATACATTACAAGCCTAGAAATTCCTATAGTGATTCTGGTTACTTGTATGAAAATAGAAGTATTGAAAGTAAAGGCAAGCCTATGGTATTGCATGCACACAGTTAGAATTTCTTTGTGAGAGTGAGTGAATATTACCTAGTCCCAAGAGAAATATATAGAAATAATCATATACACATGTTTGAGTATGGAACTTCTTTGAGCTGAGAGCATTTGGTCAACAAAATCATCTGCAAATTGTCTGGGTCAGTGTTATAGATTTATGTGCGTGGTTGCAAGTGACATTGTTTTTCAATGTTTTGATTCCTCTATATCATGGTTGGAAATTTTACATATGCATTGTGATTTGAGTTGATATGATGAAGGAGGGGTTAGAAAATTTCGATTTGATGAATAAATGTGACTGTCGTAAGTTTCCTAGAGTTCTTTCGATTGAAGCGTTGAAGTAGTTTATTTTATTTTACTTTATTTTAGTTTTGCCTTAGGACATGCAAAAGTTTTAAGTTGAGGGTGTTGATGTATCATGATTTTAAGGCACTTTTGACGCTTAAAACCAAGAAACTATGGACATTCAGGGTATGTTTATGTAGGTATGATGCATTTTGTGTTTAATGTTGTAGGAAAACATGTTCAAAAGTGAAATGGGCAAATTAATGCTTAAAATAATTGAATAGGTGACTGCCAGGCACTTCACGAGTCATTGGCACTTAGCACGACTCATTTCTGAAGTCGTGGGAAAAGGTTGAGTTTAGAAGATGCAAGACCAGTGTACCTGACGGGTTGAGGGAATGACTCGTTACATCTGGTAATGAGTCGTGAAGTCAGTCGTAAAGACTGGAGAGGAATTATTGAAGAAGTAACCAGTGGCGATGATGGAAGACTAATGAGTCATTGCCTGACCAAGTGACTCGTTGGGAGACCACTGAATCCACTCGTAGGGTGCACTGGAAATTTGAGAAGATTGGACCACGAGAGGCCTAATGACTCATGCCCAGGCACAATGAGTCATTAGGTAACTCATTGCCATAACTGGGTTCGATGCTGAGGATGACTGATTTTAGCAAGGCACGACTCGTCAAAGGTACTAATGAATCATTATGGAGCCTGTGACCACTAACGACCTGGTTTCCAGTTTTTATTAGGAAAAGGTTTTTTTAGAACTATAAATACACTGTTTAGGTTTATTTTAATGGGACATAATTAGATAGATTATTATACTACTTTTCACATAGATTTTAGTGTTGTATGATTATTCTTATTTCAAGAAATAAGGTTTACAATTTAGTTCTTGAATTTGAGGATCAAAAGCAACATTGGAATTTATTCATTAAGTTTGGAGTTTTATTCAATTTAGTTGGTCTTCTTCTACGATAATTTGTAAGTTTCGATTATGATTTATTTAATATTTTGTGATTGTGATCATTCAAACATGAGTAATTAAACCCACAACTAGGGTTGTGGGAACCAAGATGAATTAAAACACATAGGTGAAACACTTACTGATTCTTGAACGGGTGTTTAATACATGTATTTTTTCCTTCGTTTTAATTGATTCTTGACGGTTGCAAACGTTATGGCTTGCCTTATTCTTACTTACTGGACCAAGGAGGTAGTGAATAGGAAAAGGGATTAACAACAGAGATTTGAGGCTATCAACCCTCATCTAATAGCTTGAACTTCTCCGGGGATAGCTAATCCGATATTAAGGGTAAGGGTTAATTAAGTATACACCCGTATACGAACCAATTTGCGTGGTGATAATCATCTAGGTAGGGGACCAACCATTTGGTGAACATAACTTACCGATATTGCATGTTAAACACCGGAATAGATCACTAGTGTAAAAGCCTTGTGGTTATGAAGTCTTGGGGAACACAATCCTAGTCAACTAGTTAATTGAATATAAATCAATATTGTTCTAAACATAAAGTAGTTTTTACTTTTGTTTATTATTTTATTTCTTTCCCCCTTACAAAATAAGTAATCCGATAGTAACAGCTATTCACATTAACTCAAGTACTTTTCATATTCCATGTGGGATCGACCCCAACCTCTATTTGGGTTCTATATTTGACATTGACTGCTTTATATCTCAATTGTGAGGTGTAATTTGGGAGACATCAACGTAGCTTGAGCCAAATAACATAAACATATCCATGCATAAATCTTGAGGAACAATGGGAGGACACCATCATGATAGAGCTTACATGAAGCCCAACTTTTCACTCAAGTGGGTAGAGCCATCCCAGGCTTGCCAGGCAAGGGACGTGCATGATGTGATATCACAGGGGCTCCATAAATATATTTATATACCTGCAATGGCACGTAGTTTTGAGACCATGGGGTTTGCCTGAATGTCAGGTCTACTCGGTGCTAGACACCGCTCCCAAAAACATACACATGAGGCCCATATTGTAATTGTGTAATCATTCATGAAATTCATATCCAAATAAATCATAACATACTTGATCATACTTGAAATACATGATTAGCCATGAATAAGGGCCCATGAGTAGGTCAAAAGTCATACATTCATAAATTATGAAGAACATGCATACTTGTGAAAATTCATATACTTGATATTCATAAATCCATGAAGATTACTTGAAGAGAAGTCATAACATGAGTCATAAATCATAATTTAGGCATCAAAAGAATCATAATAGAATCATAACCTTACTTTTCATGAAACCTTGCATAATCGGGCGTAGTTTGATTGGGATTTGAAGCCATAAAATAAATAATCAATTTAAATATAAAAAATACTTCCCAAAGATTTTAAAACAATATTTAGAACATGAAGGGAATTGACCCATAATCAAATCAAAGAAAATTCCATAAATTTGTGCTTAAAACCCCATAAGATCATCAAATTTAACTTAATACTTGAATTCATGAACATAGAGAGGAATTGGGGCATGAGAGTGAAGAGGAACTCTCATTCACAACCCTACATATAGGGTAATCTGATCTTACACTCTCCCTTGAAATCTCAAAGGAATTGGAGAAGGAATTGGGGAATTTCTCAAGCTTGATCTCCAAGGAAATACTCTAAACTTGCATGCATGGAATAGAACGGATTAGGATTAGTTTACCACTCTAAAAACCCTTCTAACTAAGCTTAAACCGACACAGTTTAGGATCTTAGAGCTTAGAAATTATGAAAATTCCCTTAACAAAAAATTTGGAAAATTAGCTCTGCCAATGACCACGACTCATACCATGAGTCGTCCTTTGATCGTGGTATCACTCGTACTAACACCCATGCTCACCTTAGTTTCTTCTCTTCAAATGACGGTTATAAAGGATGAGCCGTCACTCGCCACAACGACCCATTACTTCCTCCCATTTGCCGCCACTACCCTCATGAACTAAGCCTCTGGAATTCTCACTACGGATCCCAACCACTTCGTACATCTAAATCACGGTACATTGGACCAACCCATTAGCTCTGCGTCAACTTTCATTGCACATCCTCACGGGCACTTACCATGACTAATTGTTCCTTACAATGAGTCATACCACGACTCGTACCATTCAACTCTGGTACCACAGAGACAAACAATGAGTTCAACCCATGACCCGTTACATCACCCAATAGGTCGTCCCTAGACTCGTTACCATCTGAGCCTCCTACTACAGAATCTGACACGAGTGGTTCCTATGGGTCGTTACACCTTCCTACTACTCGTACCATGAGTTTTTCTGATTCAAATCTTAGATTTTTCTGTTGTTCTCATTTCAAATCCCGAATCTAGTCTTAGGCACTATCGGGGTATTACAATCTCCCTCTCTATCAAAGGGTGAACAAGTGCCCTTTTTATTGAGGTAAAACCGAGGGTATGAAATCTTTTAATGAAACTTGAGGATTTAAATTTGAATCCTCAAGCTTTTATGAGACAAATTGAGTAGAGTAGGAGGAAAAATAATGAAAATCATTATCACGGTAGATGAGGTTACTTACTTAGGATTGATTTGAGGAATATGGAGACACTTCTCCTTTTTCACAAGCTAACAGTGAAGAGGATGGTGGTCTGCGGCTCTGCAGCAACTAGAAAAAGGGGGGGGAAGGGTGTGGGGTGATGAGACGTGAGAGGTGGTTGTGTGAGCACAATTATCGGTGGGTTCTCGTGGTGAGGGATAGGGGTGATAGAGGATGGTGTGAGGGAGAGGGTTGTTTGGGTTTGAAGTGCTTGTTGGTCTGTTTGGTTCAATTTTATGTATTATCGATTCGGTTTATTGGTTTTTGAATTTTAAATACCCTAAATCGATAATCAAATCAATAAGATATTTTTTTTATTGATTTTCGATTAATTGATTTTTGGTCCATTACCTTCATGCATTAAAGTCTACATGAATTACAGGTAGAAGAAAATTCAAATTAGTTATATTACTAAAACAAATTAATTTATTTTCATTCTAGTTAAGTAGCAAACTCAGATGCAATAACACTGTAAAAATCTTTTAAAAGGAAAAATAAGGTTAGTTCACAATTCACATTAATGGATAGAACCGCACCAAGCCAACAACATCAGAAAGAAAACAACAACACCAAATCAACAACTATAAAATGCAAATGAAAATAGGGTTGTATTTAAAATCTAAAGGCACTGTCATATAATTATAAATAAAAAGATATTTGTAATATTGTATTATCTTATTGAGTTATTGATTTAACTAATAACTAAAAGTTTAAAGCCAAAATTGAACTGATAACCAATTAAAAAATATATAAAATTAGTTAAAAATCGTTAACTCGATAACCCAATACTGATAAATCAATAACATTTTTTTCAATTTGATCTAATGATTAAATCAATTTTTTCGCACCCCTAGTTTGGGTGGTGTTTAGATGAGAGGGAGAGAGGATGAAGATTGCTCATTCATGATGACTAGGAGGAGGTTGCTCATTCATGGTGATTTTTGCATACCCCTGGTTCTCACACATATTTGAGTTGCAGATTACTCATTCATGGAGACTAGGAGAAGGTTGATTTATCACCCAGAGGAGAAGGAGAAGGCGACAGAGCTCCAGATGGCGACATGTCGGAGAAGAGCAATTAGGAAAACCTTATTTTCAGGAGAGAAGTTGATTTTATCAAGTAGACAGGTTTCCTAATTTCAATTACTGGGCATTAGCAACAAATAACATTTGTATTTATATTTTTTTTATTATCAACAAACGAGTCTTGTGCTCAAATTTGATTTTTTCAAAAAAAGAGAGAGGGTGAAGTATTTAGGGGTGTTAGGTGGGTCGATGGATTTGGAATAGTATGGATCGAGTTTTACCCAAGTTTGTTTAGGATGGGAGGGCATTTAATGTTTGGGCTGAAATTTGGCTAAAAGAGGAGAGTATTTTGGCTTAGATGTGATTTTCTAATTTATTTTTTCACTTAATTAATTAAATAATATTTCTTTTGTCTTATTATTTTTCCCAAATATGTACACACACATATAAAATTTAGTACGCATAGTTACAGTTCATAATGAAAGAAAGTAGAACGTAACTGATATAGTTAAATAATATAGCAAAATTATTTATACTAAATTTGTTGTCAGAAAAAGTAACAATAAATTGTACAATATTCTAGGTAATTTTATATGAAAGATACGATATTTATAGTTACTGTATTTTTAAGGCAAAAGTGATTATCAAATAAAAAATAGAAAGTAGAGAAAATAATATTTTTAAAATTATTATTGATGCCAAATTTACTAAGATTAATATAAAAATTAAGAAAAGATTATTTTGGTAAAGTACTAGTGTAATACTCTGGAAGTGCCTAAGACTAGACTCGGAAATTTGAAATGACAAGCAGCAGAAAAATCTAAGATTTGACTCAGAACGGCTCGTGGGAAGGTGTAATGACCTGTAGGAACCACCCGCGGTCGGATTCTACATTAGGAGGCTCAGATGGTAACGAGTCCAGGAAGGACCTATTGGGTGATGTAATGGGTCATGGGTTGAAGTCGTTGTTTGTATCTGTGGTACCAGAGTTGGATGGTACGAGCTGTGGTATGACTCATTGTAAGGAACAACGAGTCGTGGTAAGTGCCCATGAGGAGGTGCAATGATAGTTGGCACAGAGGCAACGGGTGGGTCCAACAACCCATGGTTTGGAGGTACGATTTGTGGTTGGGACCCATAGTGAGAATTCCAGAGTCTTAGTTCACGAGGGCAGTGGCTGTGGCGGGAGGAAGTAACGAGTCATTGTGGCGAATGACGACTCGTCCTTTCTAACCGTCATCTGAAAAGAAAAAACTGAGGTTATGTTATTTCAGTTATTCGTGGTTATGTTATTTTAGTTTCAGACTTTTGCCGAGCTAGTTGGGGATGCTGTCCCATCATCTCATCAGTTTATGTTAGAGGCTTTTCAGACAGTATGTAGAAAATCAGCTTGACTCTATTTTATCTTGATATGTATGCAATCTTCCACATAAGCATGTTTTATTATTTTAGTTTCTGCTTGTTGTAAGCTCATAGCTATTATGTTCATGCCATGGGTCAACTTGGAGCCTCTCGGGGTTCCTTGTCTCGTGCCTTTATCCGGGTCTATGTTCGGGTCATGACAAACTTAGTATCAGAGCATTAGGTTTTGAAGTGTCCTAGGATGTCTGAAAGCCGCGTTAAGTAGATTCTTTTGCATGGGTACGAAACGCGCCAGACTTATGATGAAGAGGCGAAAAAATATTTTAGGAAACTCCCCTTCTTTCATGATCTATGTTGTGCGATGAAATGTCACTCTATATAACTCATGCTATACGCATTTGTAGAATCATGCCTCCTCGCCGAGTTAATGCAAGAAGAAACAGAAATGGAAATGGCCATGAGAATGGTAATGGGGATGGACACTAGCAGGCCCCACCAGCCCCTGAGGATCATGTGCCCGAGAAGGTGGCCCATGTAGAGTTTAGGGCAGCCATCCATATGTTGGCACAGGCATTGACCGCCCAGGTCAATCAGCAGGCGGTAGCCCATATGCCCCAGAATTGGAATGCTGCAGCGACAAGAGTCAGGGATTTTCTTAGGATGAACCCTCCGGAGTTTCTCAAATCAAAGGTGGGCAGGAACTGCATGAGTTTAATAATGAGATTCAGAAGATCACCCAGGTCATTGGGGTGACTGGGGAGGAGTGCATAGTCCTAGCCTCATAGCAGTTGAAAGGAGTTAAACATATCTGGTTTAGACAGTGGAAGGATAGCAGAGCTGTTGGAGTGGGTCCATTGGTTGGGATGAGTTTCTTACCGCGTTCTTGGATTGGTTCTTTCCTCGTGAGATAAGGGAGATCAAGGCATCTGAGTTCATGAACTTGAGGCAGAATAATATGATAGTCCAGGAGTATGCTTTGGAGTTCACTCATTTGTCCAAATATGCACCAGAGCTGGTGGTTGATCAAAGAGCTCGGGTGAACAGGTTTGTGCATGGAGTAGCGGACTACCTGGTCAAGGATTGTAGGACTTCTATGCTTTATCTGAACATCAACTTTCACTTGATTGGTTTTCTACGCCATGCAGATAGAGGCGGTGCATTTGAAAGAGAGAGAGAGAGAGAGAGAGAGGCCAAGAGGGCTAGGACATATAGTTATGGGTTATCCCATTAGGAACCGGGAGGTGGACATCGTCAGCCGTCCCATCAGAGGTCATTAGCTCCAGTGCCATCATAAGCCAATGCCCCATCTAGACCGCAAGATGACCAAAGGAGTAGAATATCAGGCTCGAGGGGACAGAGGAGCATGCAGGCAGAGTGTACCTTTCCGGTCTGCAGGAAGTGTGGAAGAATCACATAGGTGAGTGTTTGATTAGGTCAGATATCTATTTTGGGTGTGGTAGACCCAGGCACAAGCACCGGGAGTGTCCTTTAGTTAGGTAGGATGATGGTGGAGGTCGTGATCAGGCTACCAGTTCAGCAGCATCACCAGCATGCCTATCTCAACAAGGTGCATCCACTAGTGCAGAAGGTGGTCAGTGCCACAACCAATTTTATGCCCTTGCATCTCGTCAGGAGTAGGAGACTTCACCAGATGTGGTCACTGGTATATTACCAGTATTCCACTTTGATGTATATGCATTGTTAGATCCAGGGTCTATCTTATCTTTTATGACGCCCTATGTTTCTAGTAGTTTTAGAGTCAACCCTAAAATCCTATCAGAACCCTTCTCAGTATTTACTCCAGTCAGTGTTTGAGTTATAGCTCGATGAGTATATAGAAATTGTCCAGTCACAGTCCTTTAGAAAGTCACTTCAGTAGATTTAATAGAGCTAGCCATGACAGATTTTGATGTTATCTTTGGCATGGATTGGCTATATGCATGTTATGCCTCAGTGAATTGTAGAACCCGTGCAGTAGAGTTCTGATTTTTTTGTGAGCCATTACTAGAGTTGAAGGGTAGTTTAGCGGTTCTTGTAGATCATTTTATTTCCTACCTTAAGGCCAGAAAAATGATCTCTAAGGGATGCGTGTACCATCTAATTAGGGTTAAGGATGCTACATTTGAAACTCCGACTATCCAGTTAGTTCTTGTAGTATGTGAATATCCAAAAGTGTTTCCAGATGATCTACCAGGAATTCCTCCCAAGCGGGAGATCGATTTTGGTATTGACCTTCTTCCTGATACTAAGCCTATATCTATTCCTCCTTACAGAATGGCTCTAGCTAAGCTAAAGGAGTTGAAGGAGTAGTTGAAGGATCTCTTAGACAAGGGTTTCATCAGACCTAGCAAATCCCCATGGGGTGCACCAATACTTTTTGTCTAAAAGAAGGATGGTTCCCTTCGGATGTGCATTGATTATCGGCAATTGAACAAGGTTACAATCAAGAACAGGTATCCCCTCCCCTGAATTGATGACTTTTTTGACCAACTTCAGGGTGCCAAGTGTTTTTCCAACATAGACCTTAGATCCAGATATCATCATCTCAGGGTTAGAGAGAGTGACACCTCGAAAACAGCCTTCAGGACTCCATATGGTCACTATGGGTCTGTAGTTATGTCTTTTAGACTAACGAATGCTCCTCCAACTTTTATGGACTTGAAGAACAGGGTGTTCAAGAAGTATTTCGACATGTTCATGATTATGTTCATAGACGACATCCTCATATAGTCTCGGAGCAGGGAGGAGCATGCCACTCATTTTGAGGGTGGTGCTACAGACTTTGAAGGATCACCAGCTGTATGCTAAATTTAGCAAGTGTGAGTTTTGTTTAGACTTAGTAGAATTTTTGAGTCATGTGGTGTCAAGTGAGGGTGTACAGGTGGACTCTCAAAAGATAGAAGCGGTGAAATATTGGCCTAGACCAGTGAGTCCTTCAGATATCAGGAGTTTCTTAGGCTTATCTGGGTACTACAAGAGGTTTATTGAGGGATTTTCATCCATTGGAGTACCGTTGACTAAGTTGACCTAGAAGAAAGTGAAGTTTCAATGGTCGGAGGCCTGTGAGAAGAGCTTTCAAGAGTTGTAGACTCGACTCACCTCAGCACCAGTGTTGACTCTACCTGAGGGTACCGATGGGTATGTAGTATATTTTAACGCCTCAAGGATTGGCCTTGGTTGTGTATTAATGTAGCATGATAAGGTTATAGCCTATGCTTCCAGACAATTGAAAGTCCATGAGAACAATTATCCTACTCACGACCTCAAGTTGGTGGCGGCCGTATTTGCCTTGAAGATTTGGAGACACTATCTGTACGGGATCCATGTGGATGTGTTTATGGACCGCGAAAGCCTATAGTACGTGTTCACCCAGAAAGATCTAAATCTACGTCAAAGGGGGTGGTTGGAGCTTTTGAAGGATTACGATATGAATGTCCTTTATCATCTGGGCATGGCCAATGTTTGTGGCAGATGCTCTTAGTAGGCTTTCTATGGAGAGTGTGTCCCATGTAAATGAAGAGAGGAAAGATTTAATGAAGGATGTGCATCAGCTTGCATGACTAGGAGTTCATCTTGTTGACTTGACGGATGGTGGTGTCATTGTTCAGAATAGATCAGAATCTTCCTTGGTGACCGAAGTCAACGCTAGGCAAGATGAGGATCCTATTTTGGTAAAGCAAAAGGAGGCGGTTCAGAATCATAAGGTGGAGGTTTTCTCCCAAGGGGAAGATAGTTTACTACGATATCAGGGTCGTCTGTGTGTTTCGAGTATTGATGACTTGAGGGAGCGGATGTTGCATGAGGCTCATGGTTCCAGATATTCTATACATCTAGGTGCCACCAAGATGTACCATGACCTACAGGAAGTCTATTGGTGGAATGGCATGAAAAGCGACATAGCAGAATTTGTGGCATGGTTTCCGAATTGTCAATAGGTGAAAGTGGAGTCAAATACCTAGAGGTGTGCTTCAGGATATGAGTATCTCTACTTGGAAGTGGGAGGAAATCAATATTGACTTCATTACAGGGTTTCCTCGTACTCGTTGACAATATGACTCTATTTGGGTGGTTGTAGATAGGTTGACTAAAGAAGCCCATTTTCTACCAGTCAAAACTACCGATCCAGCGGAGGATTATTCTATGTTTATATTCGGGAGCTAGTTCGGTTTCATGGAGTTCCATTTTGCATCATATCAGATAAAGGTACTCAGTTTATCTCCCAGTTTTGGAGATCATTTTAGAAGGGACTTGGTACTCAGATTAAGGTTAGTATAACTTTTCACCCGCAAATAGATGGTCAGGCTGAATGGACCATTCAGACACTTGAGGATATGTTGAGAGCGTGTGTGATTGATTTCAAAGGTAGTTAGGATGACCATTTACCTCTTATCGAGTTTGCATATAACAACTACCATTCCAGCATTCAGATGGCTCCATTTGAGGCTCTTTATGGGTGGAGGTGTAGATCCCCGATTGGTTGGTTTGAAGTCAGTGAATATACATTGATAGGACAAAATCCAGTCCATGAGGCTACGGAGAAGATTAAGCTTATAAGGGAGAGGCCGAGAACAGCTCAGAGTGGCCAAAAGTCCTATACAGATATGAGGAGAAGAGAACTTGCGTTCGAGATATTCATAATATGCTGGTTATTATCCATTGAGAGTGATGATGCCTTTTGACTATGCTTCTTATATTCTTAAGACTTAAGGGAAATAATTCTGCGAAGGAATTGCATAATTATAAAGTATGAATTCTTTTAACTTTTATGGGGTTATTATATTGATGATTGGGTGTTTCTGAAGGTATCTCCTATGAAGGAGGTGATAATATTAAAGAAGAAATGAAAACTCAGTCCGTGTTATATTGGCCATACCGGATTGTGAGATATGTTGGCAAGGTGGCTTATGAGTTGGAGTTGCCCTCAGAATTGGCTTAAGTGCATCTAGTTTTCCATGTATCCCTTTTGAAGTAGTGTATAGGTGATCCGGCTTTGGTTATTCTGGTGGAGAGCATAGGAGTGAAGGATATCCTTAACTATAAGGAGGTTTCGGTTGAAATACTTGATCGTCAGGTTCGAAAATTGAGAAATAAGGAAGTAGCTTCAGTAAAGGTTTTGTGGAGGAATCAACATGTTTAGAGAGCTACATGGGAAGCCGAAGCAGATATGATGGCTAAATACCCGCATCTATTCACTTTCAATCCAGTTCCAGCTTGAGGTATCAGTGTCATCCTTAGTACACTACTCAGTTTCATGTTTAGTTCATGTGCCCCAGTTTCTTTCATGTTAATGTATGTATGTATGATTCATGAATTCAGTTCAGTCATGTATTCCAATTCAAAGTTAGTCACTCTGTCAGTTTTCATCTTTAGATGTTAAGTACTTGAGATGTTAGTTATATTCCCCAGCTTTCAGTATGTTCATTCACATTTGAGGACGAATGTTCCTAAGGGGGAGATATCGTAATACCCCAAAAGTTTTTAAGACTAGACTAGGGAATTTGAAATGAGAAGCAGCAAGAAAATATGAGATTGTACACAGAATGACTCATGGTATTAGTCATTGGAAGGTGTAAAGATCCGTGGGAACCACCCGTGTTCAGATTCTACAGTAGTAGAATTAGTGGTAACGGGTCCAAGGATGACCTGTTGGGTGATGTAACGGGTTTTAGGTTAAGGTCGTTGTTTGTCTCTGTAATACCAGGGTTGGATGGTACGAGTCATGGTACGACTCATTATGAGGAGTCACGAGTCGTGGTAAGTGCTTGTGGGGAGGTGTAGTGAAAATTTCACAGAGATAATGATGGGACCAATGACCCATGGATTGGACGTACGAGTCGTTGGTTGACTCATGGTGGAAGTTTCATAAATTTTACATGTGGAGTCAGTGGTGATGACAAGAGGACATAATGGGTCATTGTATTGAGTAACGACTCGTTCTGTCGAGTCATTGTCGCGGGACCTGAGAACTGAAGAAATGTTGGGAGGAAGTAACGGATGGATACCACGAGTCGTGGTATCAAAGGACGACTTGTGCTATTGCTCGTGGTCACTGGCAGTGTTAAATTTCCAGACTTTTCATTAAGGGTATTTTCATAATTCCTAAGCTCTAAGGTCCTAAACTACGTTGTTTAAGCTTAGTTAGAAGGATTTTAAGAGTGCTAAACCTATCCTAAGCCTTACCATTCCATGCGTGCAAGTTTGGAGTTCTTCCTTGGAGATCAAGCTTGAGATTTTCTCCAATTTTCTCCAATTCCCTTTAGGCTTTCAAAGAGGAGTGTAAATCAGATTTACCCAGGTATGTAGGGCTATGAATGAGAGTTCCTTTCACTCTCATGCTCAAAATTCTTCTCAATTCTCTGAATTTAAATTCTAGATTCAAGTTCATGACCTTATGGGGTTTATTTCTAATTTTGTGAAATTCTCTATGATCTATCTATGGGTCAATTTCCTTCATGTATCAAACCATGTTTTAAGATCTATGGGAAGATTTTATACCTATTTTTATTATTAATTCATAGTTTCATTTTTTAATTAAATTATGCCCAATTATGCAAGCTCCATCAAAAGTCAAGTTATGATTCTATTATGATCTTGATCCTACTAAGTCTAAATTATGATTTATGATTTCTGTTATGATTTCTCTTCAAGTATTCTTCATGGGTTTATGAATATCAAGTTTATGTATTTTCACAAGTATGCATGTTATTCATGATTTATGTATTTATGATTCTTGGCCGACTCACAGGCCCTTATTCATGGTTAATCATGTATTTCAAGTATGATCAAGTATGTTATGATTTATTCGGCCATGAACTTCACGGATGATTGACGATTATGATATGAGCCTCATGTGTATATTTTTGGGAGCAGTTTCTAGCAACGAGTAGATCTGGCATTCAGGTAAACCCCGTAGTCTCAAAACTACATGCCACCGTAGGTATATACATATATTTATGGATCCCTTGTGATATCAAATCATGCACGTCCCTTGCCTGGAAAGCCTGGGATGACTCTACCTACTTGAGCGAACAGTTGGGGCATCATGTAAGCTCTATCATGATGGTGTTGGTTAAGACGAGTCCTCCCATTATTTCTCATGGTTTATGCATTGTTATGTTATGATATCTTGGCTCAATTTATGTTTTTATAAGATTTCTCATATGATTATGATTATGACTTGATTATGAATGCTTTGAAAACCTTGAGCCCTCATGTTGAAATTATGATATTTACTTCATGTTCATGTTTTCCTACTCTTATGAAGTTTTAAGTATTTTAACTTTTCATTTTACTTACCCTGCATACTCAGTACATTTCAAGTACTGATCGCATACTCTATGTTGTATCATTTCATGATACAGTTCCGAAGGATCAGTCTCAGTTGCATCATTAGTCCTGCTTTCCCCTCGGGCCTGTTTAGCCAGCATTGGTGAGTACTCATCCTTCGAGGACATTCGGTTTTTCGTTGTTACATTATTTCAAATTCAGACTATTGTCGAGCTAGTTGGGGATGCTGTCCCATCAGCTCATCAGTTTATGTTAAAGGCTTTTTAGAAAGTATGTAGAAAATCAGCTTGTCATTGTTGACTTTGTTTTAGCTTGATATGTATGCAGACTTCTGCATAAGCATGTTTTATTATTTCAGTTTCTGCTCGTTGTATGCTCATAGCTATTAAGTCTATGCCATGGGTCAACTTGGAGTCTCTCAGAGTTCCTTGTTCCGTATCTCTATCCGGGCCTATGTTCGGGTCGTGATAACTAGGGACTAAGAAGCGTAGAGAAATTTATTATTAAGAAAAAAAGAAGAGCCAAAATTAGTTGTGAACAATTGCCCCTCTTTGATCATGGATGATGTAAGAGTCTTTGAGTGAAGATATTGATGAAGTGGCCAAATTTGTCTCAACTGGATAGCTAGATTGATTTAGGAATGGACACACTTAGAAGAAGTAGTCCTACTAAGGACTGCGAAGATTGGGCTACCATGATTGTGAGGATGAATTTGACCGAACCCTGGCCTCTGAGTTGTATACATATCTCAAATTTTGTGAGAATCAGGCTATTGTAGTTTGAAAGTGGATTTGTCAATTATGTTATAGATGGAGTCCTACTCATGGCGACCTGATTGAATTGGGTAGAGTTATGATAAAATTTTGGGAAGTCCTCAAAATTTTACTATTGTTGAGTTTATGATGGTATCAGTCTTACTTGTGATGAAAAGAAGAATGATTTTAACACGGATGGAGTAGGTATGGTCGTACCCAAAACTGAACTACCTACATATTCCTGAAGAAAATGGGAACCAAACCGATTGTAGTTTTGAAATGAACGATTATGAAAAATTTTGAGGAAGTTCACAAAATTTTGCTCATGTCTAATTATGATTGACACTAGTCTTCTAGTAGAGTTTGGGAAGAACTTCGTGAAAATAAGAGTAGATGAATTTTCAAATGACAACAATCTTTTAGGGTGAGACATACTTTTGCAAACTCTTGATTATAAATGTGTTACACAACACACCCATAAGCGGGACTCTACTAGAAGTATCCTATGTCTTTTCAAGATCATGTCAGATTGTTGGATGCAGGTAGGCCTTCAAAATTTTTTTAGTGTCGGGTTATGAGGACTCTAGGAGATGCAAAAGAAAAGATTATTGAGGATGTAAGAAATGCACTCTAATTTTGGAAGTACAGACAAATGATTGCGGAAATTGGAGTCATAGCACTAGTCTTTGACTCTGTCTTGTGAGTTTCGTATTCCTCATCAAGTCATTTATGGTTCACATGTCCAAATTATACTCTAACATAGATACATTGTTTCACATGCTTAGGTTTATGGAAGCCCATGCACTTAACTTCTACCTTGAGCATTTACAACGAATTCATGGAGAAACATAGATTTTCATTCATAAGACTCATTTCATAATTCACTTCAATTCATGGGAAAGATGCAATAATTAGGCCACTCGTAGATTTACCTCATACCCAATCAGTTCCATTGAAATCATAAGGAGTATACATATTTTACTTTGAATTGATCAAGCCCATGCACTATAATCTCATCTCAACATTTTTAGCAAATAGTATATTCTAATCGTTAGGGAATTCTTACAATCTTCACATATTTCATACATGGATACGAGTCATGGATTCAATTGAAAGTACAATAATAAAACCTCAATCATTGTTCAAGCCCTTTCATTAAGAACATTCTAAAATCATACATTTTCACCATCTAACACATAATTCAAGACATTCAAATAGTTTTGTAATCACAATTAGCTCATAATCCTAGTGGGTTTAGAATTCAAGAAGACATAGAAGAAATCACTCATCAATCAACAACTTGTGGTTGGGCATCAAATATCTCACTCTTTTTATTCAATTGAGCCTGCAGGTTATAGATATCTGAGTCAAATTTTCCAAACTCTTTTTTGAGCCCAGTTCTTTATTCTATCAATAGTTTAGCCATATTCGTAAGACTAGCATGGAGAAACTCATAAAATTTTATTTGTTGAGATTGTTTCGAACCAAGATTGCCTTATTATCTCCATTTCTTCACAATTATCTTTTTGTAGGAACTTACTCTCTTCTTCTATTTTGAGTTTTTCTAGAGTATTAGCTAAGACAGTAACTTGCAGATCACTACAAGTTTTAGCATCAGCCTGCATCTCTATGAGTTCGACACTCATCCTCTCAATGGCTTTCCATTGTTCAGCGTATTTATCCTCCATTACTTCCATATGCTCCACTATTATTTTCATTTTTTGAAGCACCTATTTTACCATATCACTTATTCGACCATGATGTTCTGCATTATAACACCCCAAAATATTCCTATACCAAACTCAAAATCAGCGATTAAACTAGAGATTTTTTTGCCTCAGAACGACCAAGACAACGAGTCGTTGTCTGGGTCGTGGTCAGCCCTGCCATGATCCTTCAGGAACCAATGGGACATGAAACGACCCGTAGTGAGGAGCAAGGAGTCATCCTTTCAATCGTAATTCCCATCTCAAAACCCAGTTGATCCCTTTCCAGGAACCCACGAGTCGAATGATGAGTCATCATTTTATATAATGACTCGTGGTGTAACTCATTAGTTGGGGATCCCAGGTATTTTTTTCAACCAACTCCTTCAGTGAAAACGAGTGGAAACAACAACCCGTTGTATCTCACAATGAGTCATTGTGTCCACCAGTGGTGAAAAGTCTATGGATCCTCAGAATTTTTCAGTGGAGATGACGAGTCAATACAATGAGTCGTTGTGTTGCTCGTTGTTGGGTTTCCTAATTTTTGTGCAAGTGACAACGGGAAGAATCAACCACCCGTTGGTTTATCCAACGAGTCATGGTCCCCCTTGTTGACAATTTCAGTAAGCCAAAAATCCAGGCTCAGGACGAATGACTGGTCCCAACCAATGACTCGTTGAGTGACCCGTTGGTCCCTGTCGGGCAGTTTTTTCAAACTTTCTCCCAGGGTTATTTTTATAACTTTCCACCTTTTTAATCCCTAAACTACATCATTTTGGGGTTATATTCAAGGGTTTAGAGGGGTAGTCGATGTATTCCACTCATTCCTCTCTCAACACCCGGACTCTATACGAAGAAGTAGACAGGCAGACTTCTCAAGTCAAAGATAGGGCTTTCGATTCCTCCTTAGATTATCCGGATCCTTCCCAAGAAATTAATCACTAGGTATGTGAAAATTTAGCAAGGGAATTGTCCTTCCCTTGTTCCCCAAAATCCGTCTAAATTTTCTTATCTGTTCTAGAGCTTGAGTTGTCGAATGTGAATAAATTTTCTGTCAGATTCAGTCTATATAATGTGGAATATTATTCATGTTAATTGTTGTTATATTTTCACTATCTTGTGACTATGTTGATACTTGATCCTATAAATGGATTCTAGCCCTAGCTTTTGAATGCAGTAAATTAAAGTCTTGCATAATTGAGTAGTTATTCATATTGCTTGATTCTTTTAGTACTGGGATTACCATATTGTTAATATCAGTTGAAATCTCAGTCAGTTGCATGCTAGCCTATTTGCAATCAAAACATTAGCATTCTCAGTATTTTTTGAAATATCAGCTGATCAGTTTGATTATAGTCTTTTCTCGAGGTGTTAATAGTGCCTTGGCAGATATCAGTTATCAAACTCAGTTAGCATTTATCAGATATTAGTTTGTTCTTTAGAAGATTATGACGCCTCCAGATAAGAAGATCTGACCAATCTTAGAAACACCAGTTTCAACTTCAGTTTGTTCTTTAGACGGTTATGATGTTTCTAGATAAGCAGCTCTATCCAGTCATAGAATACCAGTTACATAATCTAGTCCGAAAAGATTCTCAGGGTACTTCCAGATAAGTATCTCTGACTTAGTCTTGGACGCCAGTTTCGAGCTATCAGCTTAGTAGTCAGTTTAGGACTATCCAGCAGGAGTAGGACTTAGTACCGAGCAGACAAGGGTTTCAACACACCTAGGTTCCCAGAACTACATTGCCACTGTAGGTTCTTTTATTGGACCTATGGCCCTAGATTTGTGATCACCTAGTTCATGCCTTTATACCCTGGTAAGGTATATTGGGTTCTATTGATGGGGCGTATACATCGAACTCCACATCTAGCTCACGTGGTTATATGTCGGTTATAGACTCTTCCACTAGTCAGTACAGTTTCATTTTAGCTCAGTTTAGCTCAGATCAGTACCTAAATTTAGGACATGTCTATGACCATCAGCCAGGGTCATTATTGACCATATCAGTTATATTTCAGTTGTTCAATTTTCAGTATTCCAGTTGGTCATTTCATGTCATTTCAGTTTGGTTATTTGTTCTTTCATGCTATTATATCTTTTACTTACTTAGTACATTCAATGTATTGACGCATACCTTCTATGTTGTATCATATCATAATACATGCGTAGGTTCTCAACCTCAACATCGTTAGTAGATTCCTTCAGGGGATATTAGCAGCAACAGTTGGTGAGTCCTCATCTTTCAAGGACGATATTTATTTTTAGTTAACTTCTTTCAATTGGACTTTAGAGTTGGCTGGGAGCTTGTGCCAACAACTCATCATTAGTAGATAGCTTTTAGACATAGACTCAAACGTTCAATATTGTTTTCAGATGTATGAACTTTTATCAAATTAGCTTACTTAAATGATTTTATTATTTAAGCTTCTTCTCATGTTTAATCATATTACAAGTGTTATGATAGACCATGGGTTGGCTTGGGGTTACTTGTGACTCTAAATACCATGTCTCATCCAGGGTATAGACTTGGTCGTGACAAACTTGATATCAGAGCACTAGGTTTGGAGTACCCTAGGATGTTTGAATGGCGCATCTAGTAGAGTCTTTTTCATGGGTGTGAAGCGCGCCTCACTTATGATGGGGAAGCTATGAGACGTTATTAGAAAAACTCCCTTTTGTTCATACTCTTTATCGTGTGTTGAAGTTTAATTCCAGAAATGTTCTCCTAACTCGTGCTCTATTTCATCTCAGTGAAATTATGCCTCCAAGACACGAGAATAGAAGAAGGGTTGGCAACACTAACTGACCTGCCCCACTAGCTCCAGCAGCCCCTCAGGATGACCAACTATCCTCAACGGAATTCAGAGTGGCAATCCAGCTGCTGGCTCAGAAAGTAACAAACCAAGTGAACCAGCAGGTGGTTCCGATAAACACAAATGAGTCTGCAGGAGCTGCCAAAGATTGGGACTTCACCCGATTGAACCCTCCAGCCTTTCATGGATCCAAGGTGGGAGAGGACCCACAAGAGTTTGTAGATGAGGTGCGGAAGATCACTCGAATTATGTGTGTTAGTTCCGCAGATAGTTTCGATCTAGACGCCTACCAGTTGAAAAGAGTGGCACAAATTTGGTACGATCAGTGGAAGGAAGGGAGACCAACAAGAGCAGAACCAGTGGAGTGGGAATAGTTCACCACAACATTCTTAGACAAATTATTCCCCTTGGAGTTAAGAGAGGCTAAGGTTGCAGAGTTCATGAATTTGAAGCAGGGCAACAGGACAATGGGGGAATATGCATTGGAGTTCACGCGGTTGTCAAGACATGCTCTGGAGATGGTAGCCGAGCCAAGGTCTCGCATGCTTAAGTTTGTCAACAGAGTATCAAACCTGGTACTTAAGGAGTGCAGGACCGCGATACTCATAAAAGATATTGACCTCTCCAACCTCATCGTCCATGCCTAATAGATTGAGGCAGAAAAGTTGAAAGACATGGAACGGGAGAATAAGCAGGCTAGAACTAGTCAATCAGATTATGGCCACCAAAGCTCTGGTGGTAGTAGCCACCCACAACAATAGTAGAGGACTCCAACACCCACTTCAGCCAGCGGCCCTACTTTCTGATCCTGCAAGGATCAAAAGGGTGGAGCATCTGGCTCTCAGTCCTAGAGTCACAGCGCCAACAACCATTACCCAATTGCCCTAAGTGTGGAAAAAATCATCTAGGTCAATGCCTCCAGGGAAAAGAGGGTTGCTTTGGGTGTTGATAGCTAGGTCACCAGCTAAAGGAATGTCCGTCAGCAGGACGGGGGAGATCACAGTCTACCACTTCAGCAGCTCCAACAGGCCGACCATCTTAGCAGGCTAACACTTCAGGTATGGATGGCGGTCAGTGCCAAAACAGCTTTTATGCTTTGTCCTTTCGTCAAGATTAGGAGAGCTCACCTGATGTAGTCACGAGTATGTTACGTCTCTTCCACCTAGATGTGTATGCCTTACTAGATTTAGGAGCCACACTATTGTTTGTGACTCCCTACATAGCTTTCTAGTTTGAACTCAGTCCAAAAGTCCTCTTAGAACCATTCTCAGTCTCTACCCTAGTTGGTGAGTCAGTTAGAGCCAGCCGGGTGTATAGAAACTGCCCAGTCTAAGTATTGAATAAGGTCATTCCAACTGATCTAGTAGAATTAGACATGGTCGATTTTGATGTCATTCTTTGTATGGATTGGTTACACTCTGGTTATGCCTCAGTTGACTGCAGAACTAGAGTCATCAGATTTCAGTTCCCTAATGAGCCAATTTTAGAGTGGATGGGCAATAGTTCAACGCCTAAGGGTCAGTTTATTTCGTACCTTAAGGCAAGGAAGCTCATTTCTAAAGAGTGCATTTATCATCTAGTTTGGGTCAAAAGATTCCACCTCTGAGACCCCAACTATCAAGTCAGTTCCAATTGTCAGCGAGTTTCCTAACGTGTTTCCTGAAGATCTTCTCGGAGACCCTCCCGAGCGGGAGATAAACTTCGGCATAGACCTTCTTCCATACATCAACCCATCTCTATCCCTCCTTACAGAATGTCTCCAGCTGAGCTTAAGGAGTTGAAAGAGTAGCTAAAAGAACTTCTAGATAAGGGTTTCATCAGGCCCAACATCTTTCCATTGGGTGCTCCAGTATTATTCGTGTGAAAGAAAGATGGTACACTCAGAATGTGTATCGATTACCGTCAATTAAACAAAGTTACAGTTAAGAACAAGTATCCCCTACCCAGGATTGACGACTTATTCGATCAACTTCAAGGAGCTAGTTGTTTTTCCAATGTAATTCTCAGGTCGGGGTATCATCATCTTAGAGTCAAAGAATGTGACATACAAGCCTTCAGAACTCGGTATGGTCACTATGAATTCGTGGTTATGTCCTTTGGACTAACTAATTGCCTACAGCTTTCATGGACCTAATGAAAAGGGTTTTCAAGAAGTATCTAGACATGTTCGTCATTGTATTCATTGATGAAATTCTATTATATTCCATAAACAAGGAGGAATACACTAACCATCTGAGGATAGTCCTACAGACACTCAGAGACTGCCAGTTGTTCGCTAAAATTAGCAAATGTGAATTCTGGTTGAAGTCTGTCACCTTCTTGGGTCACGTGGTCTCAAGTAAAGCTATTCAAGTAGATCCTCAAAAGATAGCAGCGGTGAAAGACTGTCCAAGACCTACTTCCCCAACTGATATTAGAAGTTTTCTGGGTTTACCCAGTTATTACCGATGATTTGTAGAAGGATTTTCCTCTATTGTGTCTCCACTAACTAAGCTAACTCAGGAAAAGGTGAAGTTTCAGTGGTCAGGTGCGTGTGAGAAGAGTTTTCAGAAGCTGAAGACTTGACTCACTACCGCTCCAGTTTTAACCTTATCAGAAGGGATAGATGGGTTCGTGGTTTGTTGCGATGGTTCCAGAGTTGGACTTGATTGCGTTTTGATGCAGCGAGGTAAGGTGATAGCTTACGCCTCCAGACAGTTCAAGGTTCATGAAAAGAACTATCCGACTCATGATCTCAAGTTGGCAGCGGTGGTGTTGCTTTGAAGATATGGAGGCATTATTTTTATGGAGCTCACGTGGATGTTTTCACCGATCACAGAGCCTTCAGTATGTGTTCAGTCAGAAAGACTTGAATCTTCACCAGAGAAGGTGGTTGGAGCTATTGAAGGATTAGGACATGAGTGTGCTATACCACCCGGGAAAGGCCAATGTGGTGGATGATGCCCTAAGCAGGATGTCAATGGGGAGCGTGGCTCATATTGAAGAGGGCAGGAAAGAATTGGCAAACGATATTCACAAGTTAGCTTAGTTGGGAGTGCAGTTGGTTGATTCAGCTGAGGGCTGAGTAGTAACGCAAAGTGAGTCAGCTTCCTCATTTGTCGTTGAAGTTAAGTCAAGACAGGATGAAGATCCCATACTGTTTAAGCTGAAAGAAGAAGTTCTCAGAAAAGAAGTGGAGGCTTTCTCCAACGGGGGAGATAGTGTGCTCCGTTACCAGGGCATACTATGTGTCCCGAATGTAGGTGACTTGAGACAATAGATACTGGTGGAAGCACACAGTTCTAGATATTCTATCCACCCAGGTGCCACTAAGATGTACCATGATCTACGAGATATCTACTAGTAGAACGGCATGAAAAGAGACATTGCAGAATTTGTTGCTAAGTGCCCCAATTGCTAGAAGGAGGTGGAACATCATAGACCCGGAGGTATGACTTAGGATATTGTGAATATGGATTTTATTATAGGTCTACCTCATACTCTCTAGTAGCATGACTCAATTTGGGTGATAGTGGATCGGATGACCAAGTGAACATATTTCCTCCTAGTTAAATCTACAAACTCTACTGAGGATTATGCTAGGCTGTATATCCGGGAGTTAGTCAGACTGCATGGAGTGCCCTTGTTTATTATTTCAGATAGAGGTACCCAGTTCATCTCGCACTTCTGAAAGTCATTTCAGAAAGGACTCAGTACTCAGGTTAAGCTCAACACAGCTTTTCACCCTTAGAGAGATGGACAAGTTGAGCAGACTATTCCGACCTTAGAAGATATGCTGAGAGCTTGTGTGATCGATTTCAAGGGCAGTTGGGATGATCACTTGCCTCTCATTGAGTTTTCCTACAACAACATCTATCACTCCAGTATTCAGATGGCTCCATTTGAGGCATTATATAGTAGGAGGTGTAGGTCTCCTATAGGGTAGTTTGAGGTTGGTGACGCTACCTCGATAGGGCTAGACTCAATTCATGAAGCTATGCAGAAGGTGCAACTTATTAAGGAGAGGTTGAAAATATCACAAAGCTGACAGAAATCTTATGCAGATATGAGGAGGAGAGAGTTAGAATTTACTGTATATGATTGGGTTTACCTGAAAATGTCACCCATAAAGGGGGTGATGAGGTTTGGAAAGAAAGGAAAACTCAGTCCGACATATGTAGGACCTTAAAGGATTCTGAGCCGAATTGGTAGTGTGGCATATGAGTTAGATTTTCCTCTAGAGTTAGCATCTGTGCACCCAGACTTTCATGTGTCACTATTGAAGAAGTGCATTGGTGATCTGACTTTGATTGTGCCACTAAATAGTGTGCAAGTGAAAGATAGTCTCTAACGAAGCGGTTCTAGTTAAGATCCTAGACCATCAGGTTTATAAGTTGAGAAACAAGGAAGTCTCTTCAGTGAAATTCTTGTGGAGGAACTAGCTAGTTGAGGGAGCCATATGGGAGGAAGAAGCAGACATGATGGCTAAATACCCTCATTTATTCCCTTTCAGTTCAGTTCCAACATCAAATATTAAATTCCTCCTCGATACTCTATTTAGTTCCATACTCATCATCTCTATCTAGATTTTCAATGTGCATCCTAGTTGCATCAACTATGTTAGCATGGTTAAATCAGTTTGGAGTCATTCATTCCTCCAGAAATTAGTTCATAGTCTCAGTCTGGGAATTGCAGCTCTTTTCCTGGTTTTCCAACAGTTTTAGCCTTCATTCGAGGACAAATAATCCTAAAAGGGAGATATTGTAACACCTCGAAACTTTCCTAGACAAAACTCAGACTCAGCAGATTAAACTAGAGATTTTTTGCCTCAGAACAACCGAGACAACGAGTTGTTGTCAGCTCTAATGACCCGTTGTCTGGGTCATGGTCAGCCCTGCCATGATCCTTCAGGAACCAACGGGACATGGAACAAACCATTGTGAGGAACAATGAGTCGTCTTGTCAGTTGTTGCATTCCTAGCTCAAAACCCAGTTGATCCCTTTCCAAGAACCCATGAGTCAAACGACGAGTCATCATTTAATATAATGACTTGTGGTGTGACTCGTTAGTTGGGGCTCCCAGGTATTTTTTTTCGACCAACTCCTTCAGTGACATTGAGTGGCAACAATGACCCATTGTATCTCAAAATGAGTCATTGTGTCCACCCGTGGTGACAAGTCCACGGATCCTCAGAATTTTCCAGTGGAGATGATGAGTCGATACAACGAACTATTGGTTCTACCAACGAGTCGTTATGTTGCTCGTTGTTGGGTTTCCCAGGTTTTTCTGCTGGTGACAATGAGAAGAACCAACGACCCACTGGTTCATCCAACGAGAACCAAAATTCCAGGCCCAAGACCAAGGACTGGTCCCAACGAGTTGTGGTCTCAACAAACGACTCATTGAGTGACCCGTTGGTCCCTATTGGGCAGTTTTTCCAGACTTTCACCCAGGATTTTTTTGTAACTTCCCACATTTTTAATCCCGAAACTACGTCATTTTGGGTTATATTCAGGGGTTTGGAGGGGTAGTCGACGTATTCCACTCATTTCTCTCTCAACACCCAGACTCTGTACGAAGAAGCGAACAGACAGACTTCTCAGGTCAAAGCTAGGGCTTTCAATTCCTCCTCAGATTCTCCGGATCCTTCCCAAGAAATTCATCACCAAGTATGTGAGAATTTAGCAAGGGAATTTTCCTTCCCTTGTGCCCCAAAATCCATCTAAATTTTCTTATCAATTCTAGGCCCTGAGTTTTCGAATGTGAATAAATTTTCAGCCAGATTTAGTCTATATCATGTGAAATATTATTCATGTTAATTTTGTTATATTTCCACTATCTTGTGACTATGTTGATATTTGTTCCTGTAAATGGATTCTAGACTTAGCTTTTGAATGCAATAAATTAGAGTCTTGCATAATTGATTAGTTATTCATATTGCTTGATTCTATTAGTATTGGGATTCCCATATTATTAATATCAGTTGAAATCTCAGTCAGTTGCATGCTAGTCCAGTTTCAGTCAAAATATTTGCATTCTCAGTATTTTTAGAAATATCAGCTGATCAGTTTGACTAGAGTCTTTTGTTGAGGTGCTAGTAGTGCCTCCCATATCTCAGTTATCAAACTCAATTAGCAGTTATCAGATATTAGTTTGTTCTTTAGATGGTTACGATGCTTCTAGATAAGCAGCTCTAACCAGTCTTAGAACCACCAGCTTCAGCTTCAGTTTGTTCTTCAGATGGTTACGATGCTTCTAGATAAGCAACTCTAGCTAGTCTTAGAACACCAATTACAGAATCTAGTCCAATAAGACTCTTAGGGTAATTAAAGATAAGTATCCCTGACTTAGTCTTGGACCCCAATTTTGAGCTATCAGCTTAGTAGTAAGATTAGGACTATCCAGTGGGAGTAGGACTTAGAGCGGACTAGGATTCTAGTGCACCCAGATTCCCAGAACTACGTTGCCACCGTAGGTTATTTTATTGGCTATGGCCCCAGATTTATGACCATCCAGTTCATGCCTTTATACCCTGGTAAGGTATATTGGGTCCTATCGATAGGGTATATACTTCGAACCCACGTCTAGCTCACGCGGTTATATTTCGGTTATAGACTCTCCCACTAGTCAGTACAGTTACAGTTTAGCTCAGATAAATATCTCACATTCATGACATGTCTATGACCACCAGGAAGGGTCATTATTGACCATATCAGTTATATTTCAGTTGTTCAGTTTTCAATATTCCAGTTGGTCATTTCATGTCATTTAAGTTCAGTTATTGTTCTTTCATGTTATTATATCTCTCACTTGCTCAGTATATTCAAAGTACTGATGCATACCTTCTATGTTGTATCGTATCATGATACAAGCGCGGGTTCTCAACCTCAGTATCGTTAGTAGATTCCTTCAGGTGATATTAGTAGCAGTTGCTGAGTCCTCATCTTTCGAGGAAGATATTTATTTTTAGTTAATTTCTTTCAGTTAGAATTTAGAGTTAGTAACTCATCATTAGTAGATGGCTTTCATACATAGACTCAAATATTCAGTATTGTTTTTCATATGTATGAACTTTTATCAAATTATCTTACTTAAATGATTTTATTATTTTATCTTCTGCTTATGTTTACTCAGATTACTAGTGTTATGATAGACCATGGGTTGGCTTGGGGTTACTTATGACTCCAAGTACCGTGTCTCTCATCCATCATATAGACTCGGGTCATGACATGCATCCTCCTCTTCATTATTCATGTCAATATTACAAACAACAAGAGAATCATAATAGAGGCTCGGAAAAGGGGAATAAGAGTTAGAACACTCATTCCAATGGTTGTCCTGACCACATATACTATGAACATTACACTCAAAGGATTGGAGAGGTACACACAAACTCGCTCTTAGTAAAATTATGACAGTATTGCCACAAGGTGGGTCCTCTACAAATCAGACAAGGATTATCAAAATATAAATATTCATCATTCGACCAATATATATTTCATGATGTCATGTCAATAAGGGTAGTGGTATCGCTCAAATTCACCTCTATTTAAGAGGTGTGTACATGGTCGATTGTAATATAATTTACCTAGTAAAGAGTCAGGATCATATCCACAAGGACTTAGTATTAGTCAATTCAACTAAGAGAGAAAATATATGATTGGATGCTTTAAGATGCTATCAAGACTAATGGGGGGAGAGAGAGAGAGAGAGAGAGAGAGAGAGAGAGAGAGAGAGAGAGAGAGAGAGAGAGAGAGAATTAAACTAAGAATCTAAATCTAAAGGTAAAAAGGGTTAAATCAATGAGAAGTAAAACTAGGGATGTGTCCCCGCATAGGGTTGATCCACCTAGATCACTCAATTAGATTCATCAACAACAGACTCCTTATAAGTATGCAAATAATCACTAAGCAATTATTTGGTGCCTTTCAACAACCAATTAATGTTTATCTCAATCAATTCTTTCAAATTAACAAGAATTCAAAACAAATCGATTGTAAATTGACAATTAGTTTCTACAAATTTTTTTAAGAGAATTTATTAAGCAATGGTTATGCCTTGAGTTATTATTTGATAGATGCTACCCAAACTCTAATTGATTCTTTCAAGTAAAATTAGAGCAATTTAGCATAAAACTATGTTTGCAACCACTAATTTCAACTCACAAATCAAAGATAAATTAAATATCTAAAAGCCCATTATCAATTCATCCTAATTGATATCAATAGGGTTCACAACCCTAGATGAGAATTTAGCTTCTCATGAGTACAGGAGAAGAAGAAAGCGTAGAATTAAGCATCGATCGGCTTACATTAAATTGAAGAAAGAGAAATTCAAAGTATAAAATTAGTTCTTCAAAATAGCTTCAAAATACAATGGGTGTTCTCTTGATACTCTATTCCCTCTACTATAATATTCATTCCCATAGAAAAAATACTAAAAAGACTACTTATACTAACGCAAAAACTCCAAGCCCGTTTTGGCCTGCCCAGTTCACAGTTATTGACCGTATATTGCTTTTACGGTCCATATATTGCACCTCATATTGGATCTTTAATTGGCTTTATCGGCTGTCGTACTTCAATTCATGAATTGTACTTTGGATCTGTTGTCCTTATTTGTCCTTCGTGGATTGCATTTTCAGGATGTCAACTCTTTGAATCTTTAAAATATGACTTTATTTATGATTTGTATTTTAAATTTATGAATCGTATCTGCTTCCATAATTTGGAGTTTCAAGTTGCAAACTCCCTAAATCTTATTATGTGGTGCCATTTACAGTCCATACTTTGAATCTACGGATTGTACCTGGCTTCATATTTCTCTTATAGACATGCAACTCTCTGGATTATTTCCACAGTTGAATCTATAAGTCACATTTTATTTTTACAGCTCATCTGTTCTACATTTTGGCAGAATTCCTGTGAATGGTGACTCTTTGCTCAAATTCATTTGGGACTCCTGAAATTTAGCAAAATAGCATTAGTATTTACTTAAATTAGTACTTAAAGGCATGCAAAGCTCTGTGAAAAGAATAACAAATATTGTAAAACCCCTACACATCAACACCCATAACTTAAAGCATTTTCTTGTCCTTAAGCAACTAAGATAAGAAATCCCACCTAGATATATGTTCCGATTTCATAAAGTGCAATGTCTATGGTGGTTTTGGAAATTACCTAAAAATATTTATTTTTTCACACAAGCCACCACTTTACCATATAAAAACAAGCTTTCTCATAACAATTAATAGTAAGCATACAATCTCTACTTATGACATCAAATCAAAATGCAAGATACCCAGATTGAGAAGCAACTTACGCTAGCCATTATCATCCACATATCCTCATAGTAGATCAAGGAAGTCGTCCATTTTTAGAAGGATCACATTAAAAATAAGGACAAAATATCAAAGGAGAAGATAAAGACACTCAACTCTCATAAAAAAATGTTCATAAGTCAAGTCACAACTACCAAATGCTTGCCTTTATTCTCAAATGCCTCTACTTTTAAAATTTTGGGTTAAAATCACATTAGGACTTTTCGACACTTGTAATGATGATCCAAATGGTTGGAAGGATAAATATATGAACTCTTAGTGACTCGGTACCATTCTTGAGCACTACATCACCCTTTCATTTTCCTACTTTCTTTTATTCCCCACTTTTTCTTCCCTTTCTTTCCTTCTACAACCCAAAGTACCTTTTATAATCTTATTCTATTTTTTCCTCTTTCTTTCTTTTTTTTATTTTCTTTTCTTGCTCAATATACCTTGAAATTGGTCTAACTACTCATTTTTATCCTCTTCTATCTTTTCACTTTGTCACCCCTAACTTATACATTTTTCCTTCATCTTCAACTATAAAGGTTTAATGAGTGTCTTTTGCACCTTACTTCTTCTTTTCAGTATTACTTTTTCTTTTTAAAATACTGAAATTAGATCTTGAAAATAATTTGGTCTATTTCAAAAAAAATGAAGGAAGGAGTCGACGTATTTTTTAAAAATTTAATGCTTTTAATTTTGCCTTGACTATATTCAATGGCACCTGATATACCAACAGATCTTGCATATTTTATAAGGTGATTCTTATATCTTTCCATCATTACTTAATTTTATAGTGTCAAGAAGGAATAGTTCAAAAGAGGATCAACTAAGAATTGATTTTGGTTTCATTGCGGTTGATCAAGAAAAAGGGTCATAGGCTCAAAAAGGGAGATTAGGGATACATATCAATTTGATAGACTCATATAAAAAATGAGGCTTTTAAAAGACAAAGAAAACCTAAGTTCATCTTTACAATCCAATCAATCCTAAGCTAAGACATGAGTAATTAGGCAAGTTCTAGAGTGTGATAAAAACAAGTGAACACAACAAAAATCCTCACCACATATTGACACATGAATATCAAATGGACCAATCATTTTTGCTTTGCCACAATTATCACAAGCAAATTTCACAAATAGAGGTTAACATATCAATACACAACAGTTGTTGTAAAAATTTTGAGGGGGGAAATTTTTTACAAGTAATCAATATGCATGCGTTAAACTCCTTTGTCACCACTACCCGAGTTAAAACACTTTATTCAGCTCAAAACAACACAGACTTAGACTAATATTCTTAAGAAAGTCACCTAGAAATCTATCATCGGGATCAATCACTATGACAATTGAACTATATTGTTGCTAGATTCAACAGAAATTAAGCCTCCTAGGAAAGAACCATGGCTAAGAAAATTAGGGAGAATTCTAACATCCTACAATAAGAAAAATAACAACTACATCTAAACTAACTACAAAAGTAAGAAATAACTGCACACAATATATTATCATTGTCAAGAAACAATGGTAAATACAAGGAACAACTTCATCAAGCAACAATCCCACCACCAACTAGAAAATGTCCAATGTCCCCAATGCACACAAAATGACAAAAATAGGGGATAAGGACTCCTTGAGGTGCTCAAGGAACATTAGTATGACCCATGTGGAACAACAGCAGGGATATCTGCCATGGTGGTAGTAACAGCAAAAACTGAGGTGTCAGCAAGGTTAAAACCTTTGGAACAACAGTGTCTCCATCTTTGCAGCCCGAATTTGGGCTGCCTTGTCCAAATTCATTTATGGGCCATCCTTCTCCTGAAGGTCCTCCTCATCTATCTCTCCCTCCTCCTCCATTTAATGCATCTTTCCTAGGCTACAAGGAGGAGTGTGACCTCTCGGTAGTGAAGCGCTGGGAGGTGAAACTCTAGCAGGTGTAGATCTAAGAGGTGAAGCTTTGAGAGATGAGTCCAATACTCTCGCAAGTGTCTGTTCTAAATTTTTTTCCCAAAATTCTACACCAATGTCCTCAACTAAAGGATCCCTTGCCTGCAATGTTGTCACTACTGCTCTAGTCTCATCAAGATTTGCTCTGAGGTGCATCACCTTAGAATTCCTTGATCTCCTCTCCAATTGTATCATCCTAGACTGTAGAGCATCAAGCCTAGCAAGTATTGTCTACTGGGTGACTAACAAAGAGTCCTTCAGTGGCTACAAATCCTTCTCATAGCTCTGGATACAAACGTCAGCAGCTCATCAATCAATTTAGCCAGCTGCTTCTCCTCTCTCAATACTCTGGCTGCCATGCTAGTAAAATTCTCATGGATGAGGTATACTATTCAACCTGGTACCCTGGAAGTGGAGGTGATCCTACTGGGACCAGCAAGTGTAGGGCCTGGAGCTGTAGTGGAGGAATTGGCTCCTTAAGGAGCAGCCTCAGCTAGTTGTGCCTCTAAAGTAGTTGGTGGTGGAGGCATAACAGTGCTCTGCTCAGCAGTACTAAGTGGGATCTCGAGATGGACCCCCTCAATATTCGGCTTCCACCCACTATCATAGGGAAGCTCAGGTGATGGTGGACTAGAACAAGTACTTTGCCTCTCATTTTGGTGATTTTCACCACCTGCTTGGCCTCAGTGTATATGTGTTCCCTCTGCTATGCTGGTACTCCTGCCCTTCGGCACAAAACCATGATGAAACATGGGAAAGGCAATGAAGTAATCGTTTGTAATTCCCTCTCCTTCATCTCAATGTCCAACAAATGGACAATATCCACCCTCTTCCTATCTATGATGGTCGCTATCACCAAAGTTCGGCCGGGTGTAAGAGTTTTATCGCTCTCCATGGGGCAGATGCGACTAATCATGATGTTCTACCAAAATGTTACATGCAGCTTCAGATTCTCTTGAAGATTGGGGTCATACTAATGGTAGCCCACAATGGTGGGGCGCTGGAAATGAGAGGGGTTATCCATGGACTGACACTATCTCTAGCATTGGCCTTCTCATCATAGGTCATAGTATTAATGGTGGCAAAGTCATCTCCTAAATACTATCGATTGATTACCTTGGGGCTAATGTCAATTGGCACTTCTATAACAAGAAAGGAGTCCAAAGGCTCCACTTGCGATCTCAATCCAGTATTGGTGGCTTGAAGGGTGACACTATAGGAAGCATAAACTCCAAGATAAGAGTCTAGCAATATGATGTTGGGCATATTTCCATGCCCATTTGCCTTTTTTTCACATATTTTACCTTATTTTGAGTTTATAATCCTTATAAAATGTATGAATTCATGTGTTTGTGTGTTTAGTATACTAACAAATGATTTGAGATGTTTTAAGAAGGAAACCAAGGAAAAAGGATCAAATTAGCTTAAGGTGTGAAGATTTGAGAAGCTGACAAGAAGGATCTGGGGCTATGACTGGCGCCCAGTGCCTGGTCCTCAACTTTAGAGAAATGTGCATCAATTCTAGGACTATGGCTGGCACCCAGCCCCAGGTCCCAAACTTCATAGATGTTTCATTCAACACCTTGGTGAGATGAGAGATGCGGAGCTCCAGAGCATTCCAAACTTAGAGAAATTTCTCAAAATTCTGGTGAGATGGATGGGGCTGGGCGCCAGAGAAGTCTTAGAGCCAAGAAGTTTGACTAACACTCGGGGACTATGAGTGGTGTGGGGCGCCTGGATGATCCAGAGATGTTGAAATTTGACTAAATCCTTGGTGCTATGGATGGGGTTGGCACTTGAAGACAAACTTCAGAGGAAGCTTAAACCAAACTTGGGGTTATAGGTGGGATGGTGCGCCAGGCTTATTCTGAAGCAGAAATTACTGATTTTAAAGCTAAGTATTGGAGGGCAGAAGAATCATTTGAAGGAACAACTCTATATATAGCCTCTAGGTCATTTGTAATCATCTTTGATCACTTTTACATTTTGTAAGGGTTGTAAGCCATTTGGAAGAGGAGATAAGTTCTACACTAGGTTTTTCTTCTTTATTTTACTTTGAATGATGATGATTAAGTCTTTGTTTTTTCACTTTTCTATGAGTGGCTAAACTCGTATTCTAGGATTTTGGCCATGGTGGATGGTTGATGTTTGATAGCCTGATTTTATACTAGTTTCAATTCTTCATTTATGGTTGTTTATATTTACTTGTTTTAATTGCTTATTCACTAGCCTGATCAACTTGTGAGTAAATCTGTTGGCTTTTTATTGAACATGGGAAAGGGAACCCAAAGGGTTAAACGTAAATATAGAACAGGAATTCAAAGACCCTTGAATTCATTGGTGAGAGGATAGAATCTGTTGTTGAGGATAGGGATATACCCTTCAACCCTGTTTAGTTGAAATACAAGTAGGCACAACCGTTGTTTCATATTCTCCTGCGACTATAGGGATATAGGCGCTAGGATTCATGAGATAGTACTTGGATACTCAGGAGAGTGGAAAGGAATGGGATAGTAACTTATGACTAGAAATCATAGAAAGAATCGTTCTAATGCAATCATGTCTTGAAAACTCAACCTGAAATTGAAAAGTGTCATTTCCCTAGATTTTCATCATCATCTGAAGTAAAACCAAATTTCCAACAGTCTTTAGTTATTTTTATATTTAAGGTTTTATTAGCTTAACTTTCCCAAACCATTCCCCATTTCAACTATTTAATAGAATAGCAAAATAAGAAACAATATTAAATGATTAAACTGAAAAGTCTCTGAGAGATCGATAATCAAGACTTCCATTCCTATATTACTTGACGACCACGTGCGATTGCATGCGCTTGGGTTGACATCAAGTTTTTGGCGCTGTTTCCGGGGACTTGGATATTTTTTGATCATTTGTAGGTTAGGATTTTGTCCCACTATTTTGTATTTTATGTTTGTTTATTATTTTTGTGAATTTTACAGGGTTGTGTTCTTAGTGTATGCCAAGTACAAGAAATCAAGAATCACTTTTGGCCTCTCTTGATCTTGAAATTGAGAGAACCTTCTGAAGGTTAATCATTGAGAATAATGAGCAGGCATCGGGCAACAATCAGGAGAGAGTTCCAGTGTTGAACTTTACTAGCCGAACTTGGAGAACACTTCTAAAGTGATCGTCAAGTTGGCCATCACTGGGAACTTTGAGTTGAAGGACGGGATCATATGGTTTGTCCAAAACAGTTTCCAATGTTAGAGCAAGCCATACGAGGATCCCCACAGGTATCCGATGACGTTTGTTCTGAGTGAGAATTTCCACTACAAGAACGTGTCAGATGAATATATTAAATTGACACTGTTTCCGTTCTTACTGATTGGTGAAGCCAAGGAGTGGCTTCAAAATGAGCCAACAGGTTTCATCACCACGTGGGAGGCTTTTTCCAACAAATTCATCAATAGGTTTTTCTCTTCAAGGAGAACCAAGGAGTTTAGAGGGAAGATCTCTGGGTTTGTGCAGAAAGATGGTGAAACCTTAGCTCAGGCATGGGAATGTTACAAGGGCTATTTGAGAGATTTTCCACACCATATGCAGCCTAAGGAGATAATTTGACACAACATTATAGAGGGTCTGAAGTCTGAGTCAAAGATCTTGCTTGACGCTACTGCATAGGGACAGATCTTGTCCAAGAGCTATGATGAAATTGAGGCACTTTTGAACCTTATGTCAGTGGGGAGTCAGGATTATCAAGACTCAGGTAGAAAATTCACAATAGAGGTGCCAGGGAAGCTTGCGATAGATGGTGCTACGACAATCAGAGCAGACATTAGCAGCTGGTGAATGTGATTAGCAAGCTTGCCACCACACCAGCAGGAAGCCAAGTACAGTAGGTACATCAGGTTCAAACTCCACCACCATTATGCGAGGCATGTGAGAAGGACACGCATATTCAGGTTGTCCACTTAACCTTGAATTTGTATTCTTTGTGGGACAACAAGGTCGTGGTGGAGGTTTTGCAGGTAATGACTATAATCAGGGGTACCAAAATGCAGCCAATCCCTCATAGGGAGGGAATTAGAACTTCCAAAGGCCCCAGAATAATTATCCAAGTCCTCAAGGCAAGAAACTGAGCAGTTCTCTTAAGGGGACAATGAAGGAGTGGATGGTGCAACAGACTCAGGTGGTTAATGAGATGCAAAAGTCCATCCATAATCTTAAGAGGCAGATGGGGCAATTGGCCCTACAGCAGACAAATAGATCGAAAGGGGCACATTTGAGTAACACCGAGAAGAGCCCCAAGGAAAATATGAGCGCAATCTCTTTACGCAGTGGTATAGGTGATCCCAAGAGAAAAGAAGGTGATGATGAGCAGGTTGTAAAGTCCAAGAGTGAGGTCGGTGATCCATGTAATTCACAACCAAAAGTTGTAGTAGTCAGACCACTGCCCCCATTCCCACAAAGTTTTAAGAAGCAAAAGGAGGACTTAACCGGCCAGAAGTTTCTTGGCTTATTAAAACAGGTACATGTTAACATTCTGTTGGTGGAGCTTTTGCAGGAAGTTCCAAAATATACTAAGTATCTAAAAAACATTGTGGCCAACAAGAGGAGGTTAACAGAGTTTGAAACTGTGGCTTTCATGAAAGAGTGCAGTTTTCAGGTTCAAAATAAAATTCCTAAAAAGTTGAAAAATCCTGGAGATTTACCCTTCCAGTGGTGATTGGACATAAGGAAGTTAGTTCAGCCATATGTGACTTGGGTGCAAGCATTAATCTGATGTCTGCATCCCTGTTCAAAAATTTGGGTCTAGGTGAACCACGTCCTACCATAGTGACTCTGCAGCTTGCAGACCGATCTCTCGCCTACCATGATGAAATAATAGAGAATCTCTTAATAAATGTGATACCTTTCATCCTTTCGGTGGACTTCATAATCCTATATTACTCAAAAGATGCAGCAGTTTCCCTCGTTTTTGGGAGAGAATTTTAGCCACCACCGATGTTGTCATACAGGTAAAGACGGACAAGATGTCTATGAGGGTGGATGGTCAGGAGGCAGTCTTTGAGGTATTTAGAGAAGCAAGGATGCTCCTCACTATGAGGACTTCATAGTTAAGCCAGCATAGAACTTGGAGGGTGTAATCAGTTAGTTGAGCAGCGTGGCTACATGAGAGTTTAGTATATTGTCAGTTTGGTCACTATTTCACTTGGATGAAGGGACAATGACCATAGTCGTGCCGCGACGTTAAATTAGGCACTGCATAGGAGGCAACCCATGAATGTCATGCCCCGACTATAACTAATATAGTTGGTAGTCCGATTTTTCATGCGATTTCCCAGGGGTAGTTTTATAAATTTCCAAGCTTCTAATTCTTTAATGACGTCATTTTGAGCGGTGTAAGGAGTTCTTAAAGGGGATTTAGTCTAAGTCATTAGGCTCTCATGCATGCATTAAATTAAAATTCCTTCCAAGATCAAACTAGAATTCTCCTTAATTTCTTCGTCAATTCTTTTAGGCTTTAAAGACTAGTTTGAAAATTAGTTTACCTAGGTATGTATGGCAATTAATGGGGGAGGCAATCCATCTTTCTAATATTTTTTACATTTCTCTTTATTTTGTAGAGATGAACAGAGCTTTGAAGGCAAAAAGAGTTGGGAAAACGAGCTAAAAATAGTTTAAGTCTAGGGTGAGATACCTGGCATGGGGTGCCAGCTGTTAAACTTTAGAAGCAAAAAATTATCAGCTTGGTGCTATGGATGGCGCGCTGCCCCAGCCCTAGTCCCTGAAGAAAAATTTTTCTAAGTCTGTGGAGCTATGGAGGGGGCAGCGCGCCAAGGCATTCTGGTCGAAAATATTTTTGGCCAATTAGATCAATGTTGACCCAAAGACCTTAAAATTACCTAAATACCATGCCCCACACCTTTATTTAAAATCTCATTCATCCTTTTTCATTAAAAAGTAGAAAAACAAAAAGCGAAAAATCTTCTTTTCTCTCCCTATTACACCGTAACTCCCTCTCCCTCTCCCTCTCCCTCCATTGTTGTCTTGTCCGAGATTTAGTAAAGCTCCCATCTCCAACTCAAGTAAATATTTCTCATCTCTCTTGTTTAGGTATTATTGAAAGCATGCTCCCACTCCCTTCTTTTCCAAGATTAAAGACCCAAATCACCATTGTTTGGTGAAAAGCTTAAGTTTCATATTATGAGTTTCATATTATGGGTTTCATAAGCTTTAAATTCTTAAATTCTTCCATGATAATGTGTATCCTTATTGGGTAACTTACTTTTTATTGAATATAATGATTTAAATTTGTAGGCATGAATGGGGATAGTGAATTGAATTCTTGAATTTGGTGGGTAGGTGCATTAATTGTAGAGAGAGAAAGTACATGGATAGTAAATTCTTGCATGTAAATGATTCTTGAGTTGTTGAAATTCATGATTAATTCATTATGGATGGTAGTAAATTGTTGTTGGTTGTTGAATGAACTGAATGTAGCTACTTTCATGTATGAATTACTTGAATTATGAATTGAAGAAGGGGAAGTGAGAGGGATGGCCAAAGTGAGGCATTCTTGAAGAGCTAAAAGTGAGGGCAGAGTTGAAAAAATTTCATGAACTTAGGTGTAGTTAGAGTTGGTGAATAAATTAGTATTGTTGAGATTGGATGATTATGGGGGAAGTCTTGAGTACCCCATTGAACAAGTCTCACAAATATGCTATCAAATTAAGTGTGGGGTCAATTTTGCACCTTGGACACTTAATACGTTAGCTTTGTCGTCCACGAACTAATTTTGTAAAGTTCTTAATTTTTGATTGGCAGGTTGTTCGGTCTGTTCGGTTGGTATTATATATTATAAACCGACACGCAAGTGCACGTGGTCAAACAAGTAATAAAGTGGCTAAGTAAGCCAAGTAACGATCCAAGGAGGCTCAGGGTATGTAAAATTTGCCTAAGTATACTATATTCTTATCTTACTTCTAACTATGCTAACAACAACGTAACCAACAGTTAATTGAGTTTTTGTTTATAAAATATATACTAAAACTATTAATAATTATTTACCGTGAATTTAAACTATGGATAAGAGCATGCCAAGGTTAAGAACAAGTAATGAATTCGATTGTAATAATAATTCGGTTAATCTCTTCTTCATGTTGCTAGCCAAGAACTTTAGCCTAGAAATTAAAACTCTCGTATTTAATTTCACTTAAGAATCATAAACCATTCGTCTACATTTCTGTGATCAAATGCAATTTACGACCTAGCAATACAATTCCGGTTCCTTAACTGACTAATACAGCTTTCAAGTATATTTCTATCAGGAAAGCACATCAAAACCCAATTTTCCCAAATCAAGTTAAGAACAATACCCTATTAATTCACAACTTTCTAATTTCTTGCTCTCTCGAGTGAAATTGGACTTTTTAGATGTACATTAATGTCGGCCAAGCACTAATGCAGTAAGAACAAGAATTAATAGAACAACATGAAAGAAGAAGAAGAAAACCATATCATTTACAATCAAAATTCACTACACATGTTCAAAACCTTAGCAAGGAAGAGAATTAGCCACTCATTTGTGGATTGATCATCCTAAAACAAGTGTAAATCATACATACAATTGATTGAAAGAAGAAAGGAAGAGAAGAAATCTCTTAGCTTTTTCGTCCCTCGACTGCTGCTAACCCACGTCCTAGCTCCACCAAGTCTGAACTAATTAAAATAAACCTAAGTGTGCTATTTATACTAGTGGAAAATTTTTCCCGGAATAACAAGCAACGTGTCACGGAGGTCAACGCGGAGAACTGCCTCCGTGACACGGCGTGGACGCGGACCTTCACTGGAAATCCAGGGTCCGGTAAATTAGCCTCAACGTGGCACGGAGGCCAATGCGGAGGCCTATCTCCGTGCCACGGAGCTGTCGCGAGGCCTCACTGGAATTTGACATTTAATTTCCTCTCCAGACAGTGTGCCTCCGCGATGGTAGCATGGCACGGCTCCATCGCGGAGCCCCTATAATTTATGCATTCCAATGTCTTTTCCACGCTCGTATCCAAGTCCAACTCCGATATAGTTCCAACATGCATTTTAGCTCCTAAAAATCTTATTTTCCTGCAAAACAAATGCTAATCATGTTGGTTAGTATAAATTCACATTTTATTACCAATTACATGAGAATATACATACATATTGCACACAAACAAGGCGAAAATAATACGTTTGAGTATCACTTGGGCATATAAATCTGCCCAAGATCACTTAACCCACACTTAAATCCTTGTTCGTCCTCGAACAACACATACACAACTCATGCAAATTACATCCCAACCTTCGTCACTATGGTGCGACCATTTACGCTACGGTCATACCGATTATTCAATTTTTTGCAAATCATCACGAAACACATGCTTGGTCTTACAATACAATGACCTTTAATACATCAAGACTTCCTAGACTTTAAGAATTGATTCTTGATATCGGCAAACTCATGCAAATCAGCTAATCAAGAAATCCGACACGAAAATCAATCTTTCATCAAGCATGTGCCCTCACACTCAAGAGAATCTTCCCCTTTTTGTTCATGCAACACACAAACATTCAAGTAGGGCATATAAAAATTAATTTCACTCACTCTCCCAAAAGAATTCACATGCATCATGTCGTGACCCATAGGCTTGCCCTTAGTGTATTACTCCACTAATATAAAGAAATGCAATGTAGGATCAAGTAGGACTTTAATGGGTTGTAACGGGGCTATGGATCTAGTATATATATTGGATTAGCCAATAATAGTCGCTAGCATCCTTAAGCGCCTTTTCAACACATTCCCATCGACTCATGGACATTGTTCCTCTCTTTTCTCTTTTTCTCCCATTCATGCTGGTTTACTTTCGTACTGCCCATTTCATCAAACACACTTGACACAAAACAAAGGGTTTTCATGTACCCTCAATATCATTTAATTATAACAAGTGCCTCTTCAAAATCATCTTTTCTTTCCTCACTCTGCTTTTCTTTTTCTTTTCACTCCTTTCACTCTTTAACACTTTGGGAAACATTTTCTTTTCTTTGTAAGCGATTAAGAGTTTTGTATAGACTTTAAGGCTAATGAAAAGAAGGAATAAAGCTTAGTTTATACAATTTTTGACAAAAGAAAGAAAGAAATCGGCTAAAGGCTCAACGGGCTGACTAGGGTATACAACATATAAAAAGGTAGAATTTGACAAGAAAAAAATGGAAACTATCGGTTAAAAACAAAGAAATGCCTACATCCTTTCCAACACTACACCTCCTTCATTTCGTTTTGTAAACACACCAGGCAAGTTCTAGACAATTCACAATGGCATGGAATAACAATACCTCACTTCACACTTCATGCACATGCTCGAATCAAGATGCATTCACAGACTCTCTAATTAGCCAATCACATGAATTCAAAATTAAGCCTCAATCATGCTGAATCAAATTCTATAGCCTAGGTAACTCAACATATTTACCAAAATTGCATGCTTTCAAACGAATCATTTTCACATTTTGAACATCGGTTACACACGCAACGAAATTTTTGCAACCATAAAGCAACTACAGTTCATTGATGCAATCCACCAAAGAAAAATTAAAAACAAATTAAAATTCTACTCCTACCGACTACATTTCCCTTAAGACGGTAGTCATCCATCCATCATAGGGAACAGTCACTAACTATGACATCGGTTCAATGGGACTATTCTCGGTAAAAGAACAGAAAACAAACTCCGAGAAACCCAAACAGAATAAAAACCAAAAATTTTTGCAACACATCGATCATTTCGAAAGAAAGAAAATATTTACAAGTGCAAAATATTTTCGCGAAAAATTTTGAAAAATATCGATCATCTCGATAGAAAAAAAAATATTTACAAAATATTTACACTGGCAACCATAACTTTTCATAACACACATCATTAACCACACAAACAAATATATACGGATACAACACAAATCAGTTCATAACAGGGAAAGCACAAACATACATACAAACCAAGGAAAAACATACAGCAAATTAGAGCCCAAGTCCCAGCACCTAGCTACTTCCCACCCCACACTTAAATCGAACACAGTCCCCAGTGTTCACAAAAATTACAAAACAAAATTTTCGGGTGGTGGAACTCCCTGATCAGTCGAAATATTCGACTTCTTCATCCGGTGCTGCTGCCTCGTCGCCCATATCTGAGTCAGCTCCATCGTCGTCATCGAACTCCACATCGGAGTCCTCACGACGTGTCTCTTCGTCAGTAGGGACATCGTCATCCGTCGGCTCCACGAAGGCTGGTCCCACTCGGCATAAGGCTCTGGCATTCTCGCCAAATGGGTAATCCAGCTCCAGCTGCCATAATTCTTCCTCGGTGGCTGGTCTCCCACCAATCCGTAGCTGAAGCATCTGCATGCCGAACATACGTGCCATGTACTGATCGTCACGAGCATGTCACTCGCCCAAAGTCAGCACTGGCCCGTGTGTGGTGTCGGGGGCCTTAGTTTTTGTCACATCGAGGGCCCTCCGCTCCAACTGCGGAATATAGTCCAAAGCCTCTTCCTCAATGTCGAGGCCTCGGAGGAAGGTGGTGATGAGTCCGCCAAACCCGTATCTGTGGCCCTGGTGCAGTCTGGCTCTATTCATGACGGATATAATGACCGCCCCAACATTAATCTCAAGCCCTTTCATAAGGGCATACACCAAGCAGACACAGTCCCGGGTCACATCCGTCATGTGAACTCCCGGGATCAAGCACGAACATACAATTTTCAGCCATATTCTGGCCTCCCTGTTCATCTGCGAATAAGGCAGAGTCTGGTGGTAACCCCTCTCCTTATGTCTACTCCATCGGGCCATGGATTGAGCCCCACACAACGTACGTCTGATGTCGGCGTATGGTGGGGTGATGTTTAGCTGGCGGAGAACGTGGGAGTCTGTGTCCCGCGCTCCAACGATGGCATTAAATTGCTGGGGTTCCAGAGTGACAATCTGCCCTCTGATTTTTATTGTGTGGCTTCTGATGGCCGGGTTCCAATTTGCATAGAACTCTCGGACCAAATGAAGGTTGCACTCCTTGGGCTCCTGAAAGATAAAGCTGAGCCCAGCTGCTTCAATTCTCTGCACAATACGTGGGAACTCCTGTGCAAGTGGTTCCCGTGCAATATGTTCCTCGGGGAAGTACTTGTTTTCTATATGTTTCGCGTACCACTTCTTCCCTTCATCGGTTACCCATCTTGTTCCGTATTGGCGGCGTTGGCCGCGCGGAACAGCTGGTGCAGCTGGGACTGCAGTGCCCAACCTCAATCTTTTCCGTCCGGTGCCTGAAGTAGAAGCACCCTTGCCCTTGTCCTGTCGACTTGCCATTGTACCTGTCAATATACATAAACAAGCACAAAGTTAAGCTAAATACAAGTTAACTTAGGCTAAGGTTGGGTTAAACTAAGTTTACCCCACACTTAGTCCTTAACTATATTTACAATACTTCGGCAAGGATTACTCTATTTACAACCCCAAACACAAGCAACTATAAGGTATATTGCTTAGTGCGTTCACGAAAAATTTCGACAGCATAACGGTTAGTGTACTACTCAGACTTCATACAGCTACTCCCAATCCTACTATCGATAGAAATCCAATCATCGCACTTAACAACAAAACAAAAAACAACAACAACAACGAAAATTCTATTTACATACAAATCTAAACAATCAAACCAATTTACAAAATTTTCGCATTTTCCCCAACAATTCGAGAATTCGTCTTCTCTTAACATTCATACAATATTTACATCGACTTATCTCAATTTACAACCACACCCCGGCATCTAATTCATCAAACTATCAAGTTCCCCAATTCAATTTCAATAACTCAAGCCCTAGAATGTAATATTTCAATCAAATTCGAATTATTCACATAATCGACAAGTTCAAACACTAATTACAACAATCCAAACATAATCAATCATAAAATAATTCAACATCATGTTTAATTGCTACTTGGGGTGATATATTTCACCTCACATGCTCAAATTCGACTAAAATCGCCAAAAACTTGAGAGAAACGATGAAAACATACCTTTTAGTTGAAGAACCGAAGAAATTTGACATTTTCCTTGCCTATTAGCGTGGCACGTTGGTTGGGGAGGGGGAATTGGGTGTTTTGGTCGCGGAGGAGGAGAGAAATGGGGAGAAAAGGGGCAAAACTTAGGTTAATTTAAAGAAAAACACGCGGGTCACCCGGCAACCCGGTGTGACCCGGCACTGAATAAAGGGCAACGTGTCACGGAGGGTAACGTGGAGCCCCTCCTCCGTGACACGGAGCCAACGCGTTGGCTCTCTGGAAATTTTAAAAAATCTGATTTGCCTTCAACGTGTCACGGAGGGTAACGCGGAGCCACTCCTCCGTGACACGGAGCCAACGCCCCAGTGCACTGTTTCTTCAATAAAAATTATTTTCATACCTTGCCTTATTTTTCCCGCTTCCATGCATATTTTTCTCCGTTAGACTTGAAAATCACCTCACTAAACGAAATTGGTTAGATTACTAGATTTTCCTAACTACCATGAAAGAATACTAACTAAAACGAAAAATTTGTACGAAATCAAGAAAAAGAAAAATAAAATAAAAATACAAATTAATTACACTCTACTAAAAGATGAAAAATAGAATATTTTTCTTTTCACGGGTTGCCTCCCGTGCAGCGCCTGGTTTACCGTCGCGGCTCGACGTCCATTATGCTCAATTATCTACTAGGGTGAGGGACAATTTTTCACGATCCTTGTCCTCCCCCCAGTAGTGCTTAACCTCATCTGGTGGCCTTCCTGTTAACTCTCGGGAATCATTCATTATATTAGCATTCCCATGATCAATCACATTGATCACCGAGAGTTCCTCATTTACAATCGGGAGCTTGGGTTCTTTGTACACGTCAAACACTTCTATCTTGTCATGTGCCCGCATTGTAAGTTGACCCGCAGCTACATCAATTAATGCTTTTCCGGTTGCCAAAAAGGGTCGTCCCAAAATAAATGGGACTTCAGTATCTGGTTCAAAGTCCAGAACAATAAAATCGACCGGAAAAATGAGGGAGCCCACTTGCACTAACACATCCTCAACAATGCCATCTGGCTTAGCTAAGGACCTGTCTGCCAATTGCAAGATTACCGTTGTAGGTCTAGGACTCCCTAGACCTAACTTTCTGAATACCGAAGATGGCATCAGATTTATACTTGCCCCCAAGTCGCATAATCCACGAGCTCGGATACTTTGCCCAATAGTCAGCTGGATAGTAAAACTTCCAGGGTCTTTCAGTTTCGTGGGCAGTCTATTCTGAATCTGGGATATGCATTCCTCCGTTAAAGCCACCGTGGCATACTCAGTCAAATGACTTTTGTTAGCCACGATGTCTTTAATATATTTTGCATACTTTGGCACTCCCTGCAAGACATCAACAAGAGGTAAGTTAACATGTACCTGTTTAAGCACCTCCATAAATTTCTTGAAACACGCCTCCTCCTTGTGTTTCTTAAGTCGTTGAGGGAACGGGGGTGGAGGTCTTTCTGCTTCTGCTTCTTTGGTCTTCCCCCTATCAGAACTTTGTTCCTCCTCAACTTCTGCTGCTCCTAACTTTTGAGGTGGTCTTTCCGGTTCCACCTCCTTCAACTGTAAGCCACTCCTCGTGGTCACCGCATTTACCTGCTTCAAATTAGGATCCGTGTCGCTAGGTAGTCCTCCTCTGGGTCTTGTATTTTGGGCACTAGCAAATTGCCCAAACTGATATTCAAGAGCCTTGGTCGCCAACTGATTGTTCTTCACTTCGGCTGCCAATTTAACATAGTCAGCCTGCAATTGTGCCTGATTAGCGATCATGGTTTTGAACATCTCCTCAATGGTCGGTGATGGTGGTGGAGGAGGGGCATTGTGATTTCTGAATTGAGCTTGAAAGTTTTGTTGCCCTCCTTGATTTCTCTGCATACCCTGACCAGAACCTTGTCCTTGTTGGTTGTTGCTACCCCACAAAAAATTTGGATGGTTCCTCCAATTTGAGTTGTAGCCACTACCAAACTGCTGCTGATTTCTCTGTGCATTGCCCACAAAGTTAACAGAATCAGGATTTGCACCACAGCATTCAGCTGAATGCTCACTACTACCACACACTTCACACCACATCTGCTGGACTGCATTGACTGAAGCTGAAGGCTGGTTCAAGTTCATATTGCTGAAGTGGTTATTTAACTGATTTTGCAAAGCGGCTATCTGTGCAGCGATAGCTGTAAATCCATCCACTTCAAGCACTCCCGTTGCTTTCCTTGCTCCACCTCGAGACGAATCTGCATTCCATTCTAGATTGCCTTGTGAAATTCGGTTGAGCAAAGTGTACAGCTCCTCGTAAGTCTTTTCCAGCGCTTGCCCTCCAGCTGTTGAATCTAACAGAATTTTAGTATGGGGTTCCAAACCCTCAATAAATGTGTGTACCAACACCTCATTGGACTGATGATGATGAGGACAGTCCCGCAACATCGATTTAAGTCTTTCCCAGGCTTGATATAGATTTTCTCCCTCCCTCTGTTTAAAACTTAGAATTTGACTTCTAAGTCTGGCTGTTTTACCAGAAGGGAAAAATCTGATCAAAAACTTCCGTGCAAGATCATCCCACGTTGATATAGAATTGGGTGGTTCAGCTTTTAACCACCTCTTGGCTTCACCAAGTAAGGAAAACGGAAATAAGGTGAGCCGAACATAATCAGGTGACACTCCAGTGGGTATATAAGTGTCACTTATCTCCAAAAAATTTTGGAGATGTTGTTGTGGATCTTCATGAGGGAGACCGGTAAATTGCCCGCTTGTGTGCAAGAGTTGCACCATATTCTGCTTTAATTCAAACCTCCCTCCAGGCTCTGGTTTGCGGATGCTAGAATGTACATTGTTAGCGTGTGCGATTGCCACCTCGCGAACCGGCCTTGCTGCTGCTTCATCGGGCACTAACACTGCCCTCACAACTGGTGGATTTTGTTGCTCCATAATAGATTGTCGGAACAACTGTAGCTTCTTTTGTAGAGCTTCTCTACGTTGACTATGAAATTCACGTTCAGGCTCTAAGTAAGATTCCACCAGCTCCTTGTCCCTTGCCAGTGTTCGCAGAAACAAAATATGCAAAATACAGGCTAAGACCAAGTTGTTAACGCTTAAGAAAATAAAAATAAAAATACAGTAAATTTACACTAAACACAATTTCACAAATCTGCCTAGCCTCCCCGGCAACGGCACCAAAAACTTGTTCGGTCTGTTCGGTTGGTATTATATACTATAAACCGACACGCAAGTGCACGTGGTCAAACAAGTAATAAAATGGCTAAGTAAGCCAAGTATCGATCCAAGGAGGCTCAGGGTATGTAAAATTTGCCTAAGTATACTATATTCTTATCTTACTTCTAACTATGCTAACAACAACGTAACCAACAGTTAATTGAGTTTTTGTTTATAAAATATATACTAAAACTATTAACAATTATTTACCGTGAATTTAAACTATGGATAAGAGCATGCCAAGGTTAAGAACAAGTAATGAATTCGATTGTAATAATAATTCGGTTAATCTCTTCTTCATGTTGCTAGCCAAGAACTTTAGCCTAGAAATTAAAACTCTCGTATTTAATTTCACTTAAGAATCATAAACCATTCGTCTACATTTCTGTGATCAAATGCAATTTACGACCTAGCAATACAATTCCGGTTCCTTAACTGACTAATACAGCTTTCAAGTATATTTCTATCAGGAAAGCACATCAAAACCCAATTTTCCCAAATCAAGTTAAGAACAATACCCTATTAATTCACAACTTTCCAATTTCTTGCTCTCTCGAGTGAAATTGGACTTTTTAGATGTACATTAATGTCGGCCAAGCACTAATGCAGTAAGAACAAGAATTAATAGAACAACATGAAAGAAGAAGAAGAAAACCTTATCATTTATAATCAAAATTCACTACACATGTTCAAAACCTTAGCAAGGAAGAGAATTAGCCACTCATTTGTGGATTGATCATCCTAAAACAAGTGTAAATCATACATACAATTGATTGAAAGAAGAAAGGAAGAGAAGAAATCTCTTAGCTTTTTCGTCCCTCGACTGCTGCTAACCCACGTCCTAGCTCCACCAAGTCTGAACTAATTAAAATAAACCTAAGTGTGCTATTTATGCTAGTGGAAAATTTTTCCCGGAATAACAAGCAACGTGTCACGGAGGTCAACGCGGAGAACTGCCTCCGTGACACGGCGTGGACGCGGACCTTCACTGGAAATCCAGGGTCCGGTAAATTAGCCTCAACGTGGCACAGAGGCCAACGCGGAGGCCTATCTCCGTGCCACGGAGCTGTCGCGAGGCCTCACTGGAATTTGACATTTAATTTCTTCTCCAGGAAGTGTGCCTCCGTGATGGTAGCGTGGCACGGCTCCATCGCGGAGCCCCTATAATTTGTGCATTCCAATGTCTTTTCCACGCTCGTATCCAAGTCCAACTCCGATATAGTTCCAACATGCATTTTAGCTCCTAAAAATCATATTTTCCTGCAAAACAAATGCTAATCATATTGGTTAGTATAAATTCACATTTTATTACCAATTACATGAGAATATACATACATATTGCACACAAACAAGGCGAAAATAATATGTTTGAGTATCACTTGGGCATATAAATCTGCCCAAGATCACAGGTATCATGGCTTCAAAGGGAAAGGAAGTGGTGATCGCTAAACCAAGTCTCCAGAGGCTCCGAAAAGGCCCGAAGGGAGCTAGTTCCTCAGCAACTTTGGCTGGCCCTACTAGAAGATTTAAAGAAAAGGTGATAGATCCTCATGGACTTACCTAGTTTAACTCACAGAAGGAGGCTAAGTATGCTCCTAAAAATTGAATTACTGAGGGCCGCCTTGCGCTTGAGTTCCTGACCATCTGGGACAAGCTCCGTGAGTTGGGAGTTGGATACATCTTTGCTGAGCCGGAGGAGTGCAACCTCAAATTGGTGAGGGAGTTCTTTGAAAATTGGGACACATCATTTGGAGAGAGTACCCAAGTGAAGATAAGGGGTTAGGTGGTGTGTTTCACTTGCAAGAGGTTTAATGCTTTCTTTGGCACCCCTGAGGTAGACCCTTCAAAGTACTTTATCTTGCTTGAGAAGCCTCCTTACTGCGACATCCATCACACTCTATGTGGTGAGAACTCATTTGCTTGTTGGGCAAGGGATCATAAGGGCACTCACTCCACACTTGCATTCTCCTACCTGAACAAGGAGGCCAAAGTTTGGGTGAAGATAGTTTGTGCCGTATTTCTCCCTGGGACACACATAATAGACATCACTAGAGAGCGGGTTGAGTTGATGTACATACTTATGAAAGGGATACCCATCAACATTGGTGTGGTGCTTTGGGATAATATGAGGAGATCGAGGGACAACTGCAAGTGGAAATATTGTTGTGACAGTCTCTTGACCCAGTTTTTGCAAGGAGCAGGCATTGAGGAAGAGGAGGCAAACCTTCATCTATCTCTAGCAAGGCACCTGGTAGGTAAGATGATTGATGTTATAAAGGTTAAGGAGACCTAGATTTACAACTGAGGCTAGGAGGTCGACCTACAACTAATGAGGAGATAGTAGCCTTCAAGACGAGGTACCCGCTCAAGGAGAGTGCCATACAGATGTGTAGAGTGGGACCTGCCTTTAAGGATCCTTTGGATGATGATGAGGCCACAGTGCTCACTGATGGAGTAGATGCTTTTGACATGGATGAGGATGATGATGCTACTACGGGCACGATGCAGGTTGATGGCAATGATGATGAGGATGAGGATCGGGATTACAATCCTGAAGATGATGCTTAGCGGCCTAGGAAGTTCCTTTTCTCTAACTATTTGATATAATTGTGTGTGCATTGGGGACAGTGCACCATCTAACTGTGAGGTAGAGGAAAGATTCCTGTTTGTTCTTTGATTGCTATATTTCTAATAGTCTGTAGCATAATGTCACTCCCCATAGTAGTATCTCTATGATTTGTTAGGTCTTGTTGTGTAATAGGTAGTATTGATACTGTTATTGACTTGGATGTCTTGTGATGTTGGATATTTTATTTGTCTCTAGTAGTTGAGATTGTTAGTTTTTGTTAGTTAAATTTTAGTCTAAATATTGTTAGTTAAGCGAGAGTATGTCATCAATTTTTGTTTGAAAACTTTTGAAAATTGGCATATCTCACCCACCCTTCAATTTTTCTTATGGCCTCGATTCTTTTTCAAAGAAGAGTCCTTTGAATAGGGTAATCTTTTTATATTTTAGGAGTCATTTTCGTCTTAGAGTAGTGACCCTTCCCTATGATAGACGGATGATGACCGTTTTAAGAAATATTTATCATATTTTTTTATTTCTTAGGATTGAGTCATAGATCACTCAATTGTGTGCTCTTTGACATTCTACTTAGTTGCTATGAGTTAATAAAGCATTCATCTTAAATGCATAAGTAAGGAATTCATGAGAGACACACATATCTCTTTAATTTGACTCAAATGATTTTAAGGGCTTAATGATGAAAAATGTCATTCAATATGATTGCGTGATTGTGTAGCTATAGAAAACCGACTAGATTCTTGATTGCCATGAGAGGTGAGCTAAGTTACCTTGTTTGTACATAATACAGCATCTAGAGCTTTCATTAGTGTACATAGGATAGCTAGTTGTTAGGAAGTTGAGATATGATCAAGGCGTTTCTTTGAAAAGCCATGTTTTCCCATATTTGCTTTACCTTCTTGAACATTATCCCTAGTCAACCCTTTGAGCCATAAGCCTTATTCTTTCTTAGCCACAAAAGTAGCTTAATCCCTCTCTTTGTGAGACCTCAGACTTATTGATCCAAAGAAGTCTTAGGCACTTTGAGACTTGAAAGTAAAGGTCCACCGAAGTATAATGTTAATGGAAAAAGAAAAAATTTTGGTAAGAGGAAAAATATAGGAAGAAGGGGTGCCCATAGAATTGTGTTGTTTACTTGCTGCTAGGACAATGAAAGATAGAGCTTTAACTGCAAATGATTATTGATGTTATAAGCAAAGACTAGCATTCAAGTAGTAAAAAAAGGAGCATGAAAAAAAAAAGAAAAAGGGTGAGTTAAGTGAAGGGTGAATATCAATGAAAAATGTGGTGGAACAAAAAAATAAAAAATATCTTTAAAGTGCTTATGGTGGTAGTCACTATAAAAGAAATATCATTCTTACCTGTCCCTTAGCCGACATTACAAACAAGGAAAGTCCTCGTGAGCCGAATCTCTTAAAACCACCAAGTAGTCTAAATGTACATGAAGGGAAAGCTTATAGTATGTGACATATGTGCATTACATCATTTGTGAGCTTGAGGGTTCCTTGCTTTCTATGTTCCATGTGTTTGCATTGATAATCTAAAAGAGGAACATCACTAAAAATGAGGGGCACAAGATGTCTAAGTCGGTGTACTATTTGTTGCATATTTAAGACTTAATCATGTTGGCCCTATGTTTTGAAAAGATGAGTCAATTATAGAGGTTGTGTGATCTTGATTGTGAAACCTTTATATGTGCTAGATGAGAATTGTTGTATGTTGATGAACTAGTTGATCTATGCTCTATGCTAGTTGGTTGAGTATGAATTGATAGAGGTACCAAGTATGGTGGTAAAAGATGAGTTTATCTTTGTACTAAGGATTATTCGGGGACGAATAATGGTTTAAGTGTGGGGTGGTGATGTTATTTCTATGCCCATTTGCATTATTTTTGCCTATCTTTTACCTTGTTTTGAGTTAATAATTCTTTTAAAATGCATAAATTCATGTGTTTGTGTGTTTTGTATGCTAACAAATGATTTGAGATGTTTTCAGCAGGAAATCAAGAATAAAGGACCCAAATTAGCTCAAGGAGTGAAGATTTGAGAAGTTGAGAAGAAGGATTTGGGGCTATGGCTGGCGCCCAGCGCCCCATCCTCAACTTCAGAGAAATGTGCATCAATTCTGGGGCTATGGCTGGTGCCCAGTGCCAGGTCCCGAACTTCAAAGATATTTTATTCAACAACTTGAGGAGATGAGAGCCACGGAGGCCCAGAGAGAAATTTTCCAAAATTTTGGTGAATGGATGGGGCTGGGCGCTAGAGAGGTCTTAGAGCCAAGAAATTTGACTAACACTCGGGGGTTATGAGTGGCGCGGGGAACTCCGAAGATCCAGAGGTTTTGAAATTTGTCTAACTCCTTGGTGCTATAGATGGGGCTAGGCGCCTGGAGCCAAACTTCAAAGGAAACTTGAGCCCAACTTGGGGCTATAGGTGGGGAGACACGCTAGGCTTATTCCAGAGCATAAATTGCTAATTTTAAAGCTAAGTACTGGAGGGTAGAAGCGTCATTTAAAGTCTCAACTATATATATACCCTCTAGGTGATTTGTCATTCATCTTTTGATTACTTTTACATTCCATATATCATTTTGTAAGGGTTGTAAGCCTTTTGGAAGAGGAGACAAGTTCTATCCTAGCTTTCTTCTTTTCTTCTTTATTTTACTTTGAATGGTGATGATTAAGTATTTATCTTTCCCCTTGTCTATGGGTGGCTAAACTCATACTCTAGAGTTTTGGCCATGGAGGGTGGTTTATATTTGGTAGACTGATTTTATACTAGTTTCGATTCTTTATTTATGATTTCTTATATTTACTTGTTTTACTTGCTTATTCACTATCTTCATCAACATGTGAGTAATTTGTTGGCTTTCAGTTGAACTTGGGAAAGGGAACTGAAAGGGTTAAAGGTAAATATAAAATAGGAATTCAAAGACCCTTGAACCCATTGGTTAGAGGATATAAGTTGTTATTGAGGATAGGGATATACCCTTCAATCATGTTTAGTTAAAATACAAGTAGGCATAACCATTGTTTCATGTTTCTCCTGCGACCATAGGGATGTAGGCGTTAGATTTCATGAGATAGTTCTTGGATGCTCGGGAGAATGGCAAGGAATGGGATAGTAACTTGCAGCTAGCAACCATAGGAAGAATCGTTCTAGTGTAACCACATCTTAAAAACTCAACCTGAAACTGAAAAGTGCCATTTCCTTAGATTTTTATCATCATCTGAAGTAAAACTAAATTTGCAACAGTCTTTAGTTATTTTTCTATTTAAAGTTTTATTAGTTTAACTTTCTGAAACCATTCCCCATTTTAACTGTTTGATAGAATAGTGAAATAAGAAATAACCTTAAATGATTAAACATAGAAGTCTGAGGGATCGATTATCGGGGCTTCCAGTCCTATATTACTTGATGACACATGCACTTGTGTGTGCTCGGGCAACATCATAATACTTGTAGGGAGACTGAGTAAAAATCCCATTGCTAGAAGCGAAGCTGCTCTATAATCTCTTGATATTACTCCAACCCAATAGTGCTCATAGCCCTCTCCTTTGTAATACTCTGCTGGAGCTTGCCTTTATTGTATGCCCGATCCTCTTGGTATCTCTCCAGGGACCATTTCAAAACCCATCTAGCCTGGGCTATGTCCTCCCCCAACTTTCTCTCTGTTCAGCTTGATCTACCGAAGGAGTACTATGGGTGTTTTGTGGGTCATCCCCACTAGCATTGATAGCCTTGGCTGCTAGAGTTCTTGGAGGTGGACTCTACTGAAGATGATGATACTCATTGCCCTTTAACCCCGAGTATGGGTCTCAAGAAGACTAGGAAGCTGAAGGGTTATCTCTGTCTGAGCATTGGGAGTGGGAGGCCTAAGATGGAGTGGTTGTAGATTCCACTCTAGCTGAAGTGGCAAGTAACAAGGCTGGCCTGACTCTTGTAGCACCTACCCAAGTCCGTCAGAGTTGATACTCCTCTCTTGAATTAGTGTTCTCATCCCTTAGCAGGGATCTCTTGTTAGCCGGAGCCTTTCCACCCCTTTGTACTACTCATTTTGGTGCCATTTTGAAATACCCTAAAGGTTCCTAAGACTAGACTCAAGATTTGTATTGTGATCAATAGAAAGAGTTCAAAAAATACCTCAAAATGACTCGTTGTACGAGTCATGGAAAGAAGTAACGGATCGTGGGTTCCAGTCGTGGTGAAATTTTTGGTCGACAGGTGCAGAACCAACGAGCCATGAAACGACTCATGGGTCCTCGTAATGGGTCATTGGTTGTAGTCATTGTTTGGTTATGTATTGTCAGGGTGGATGGTACGAGTCGTGGTACTACTCGTTGTAGGAAACAACAAGTCGTGGTTAGTACCCGTGAGAAGGTGCAGTGAAAATTGGTGCAGTGATAACGGATGGATCCAATGACCGGTGGTTTGATGGTATGATTCATTATTTGGCCCGCGTTAGAGATTACAAAAGTTATACTTATTGATTCAGTGGTTACTACGAGAGGATACAATGAGTCATTGTGTCGAGTAATGACCTGTCCTATCGAGTAGTCGCTCGAAGGCCTGAGAACTCAGAAAATCTGGAAGGAAGTAACAGGTGACTTTTCCTATAAAATCAGTAAGGGTATTTTCGTAATTCCTAAGCTCCTAAGCCTTGAACTACGTCATTTTAAGCTCTGAAAGAAGTGTATTAAGGGGGTTTAACCTATTCTAATTCATTCAACTCACCTGCATGCAAGTTTAGAAGTTCCCCTTTGAAGTTTAAGCTTGAAATTCCTCAATTCTTCCCCCAAAATCTCTTGGGCCTTCAAAGTCTAGTTTAAATTCAGCTTACCCAGGTATGTAGGGCTATGAATGAGAGTTTCCTTTCACTCTCATGCCTATATCTCTCCTCAATCTCATGAATTCAAGTTTGATGATCCTATAGGGTTTAGCCCAATTTCATGAAATTCTCTATGATTTATTTATGGGTTAATTTTTTGCATGTTCTAAAGTATGTATTAAGATTCATGGGTAAATTCTATACCTATTTTGATTATAAATTCATGGTTTCAAGTTTTAGAAAATTATGTCCAATTATGCATGTTTCATGAAAAGTCAATTTTATGATTCATAATTTCAAGTATGATGCGATATCTAGCATGAATGAATGTTTACAAATTACCCATGTATGAATGTTTGATATTGACTTACGAAGTCTATTTAAAGTATGCATGATTTTAAGATTTTGGGCAAGCTCACACAAGTTAAGTATATTTTCATGATTTAGCCTAGCCTAACAAGATCAATTATGATATATATGAGCATTATACATGTTTTGGGAGTAGTGTCTAGCACCGAGTAGGCTTGGGATTCCAAGGTTCTCCAGTCTCATAAACTACGCGTCAACGTAGGGATATATGTTGGGACCTCTCAAGAGAGTGTTTCCCTTGCCCAAGGGCACATCGTGATATCATACCTTACTTATCCTTTGCCCTGACCAGGCATAGGATGGCTCTCCTCCACATGGGCAAGACGTGGAATCATCATGCACTCATACATGGTGGTTGTTGGTTATGAAGGGTCTCCTATTGGTCCTCATGACTTCAGTTATGCATGTTCATGACTTATGATATTATGTTTTACAATAGGTTTTACCCAACTATCAGTTTATAAGCTTTTACTTATGATTTTAGTTATGGAAAGTCATATGATTCCTATTTAAACTTTTGGTCATTCTGTTCAGATATGATATTTATCTTATGACTATACATGATTTAGACGTAGATTTCAGCATGCAATCCTTACTCTCATGATCTTATGATTTATGTTTATATGCATGATTTCAGTTTATACTTACTCAACATGTTTTTCTTACCTTGCATACTCAGTACATTCCAAGTACTAACCACATACTCTATGATGTATTGTTTCATGATACAGGTTCAGACAATTAGACTCAATTCCGCCACTAACCAGTTTTCGGTAGTTTAGTTCAGTTTTGCATCATTGGTGAGACCTCATCCTTCGAGGACCTTTAGTTAGTGTCGAGTTATGTTGTTTTCAGTTTCAGACTTTAGTGAGCTAGTTGGGGATGTTTTCTATTAGCTCTTTAAACATGTTAGAGGCTTATTAAATAATTTGTAGAATTTCAGCTTTGTTAGTATTGACTCTATTATGAGTGATATATATATGCAGACTTCCGCTTGTTCATGATTAGTTTATCAGTTTTCACTTGATGTATGCTCTTTATCCATATTTTTCATGTCATGGGTCGACCTGGAGCCATTCGTGGTTCTAGGTTCTGTGTCTCAATCCAGGGTCTCAGCTCGGGTCATGACAAACTTGATATCAGAGCAAAGGTATAGAGTGTCCTAGGGTGTCTGAAAGCCGCATTGAGTAGAGTCTTTTCTATAGGTGTGAAGCACGCCACACTTATAGGGGAGAGGCTACAAGACAATTTTGAAAATTTTCCTTCTTTCATGATCTATGTCGTGCGATGAAGTATCTCTCTATCCTTATAACTTGTGTTATATGCATTTGCAGAATCATGCCTCCATGTTGAGTAAATGATAGAAGGAATGAAAATGAAAATGGCCATAATGATGGCAATCGAGACGAGCATCAGCAAGCCCTGCCATCTCCAGCAGAACCTACGCCTGAGCAAGTCACTCATGACGAGTTTAGAGTGGAATTTCTGATGTTGGCATAGGCGATGACCACTTAGGTCAATCCGCAGGTGGTGGCTCATGTTCCTCAGAATGGGAAATGCAGCGGCAGCAAAAGTTTGAGACTTTCTCCGGATGAATCCGCTGGAGTTTCTGGGGTAGAAGGTGGATGAGGACCCTCATGAGTTCATTAAATAGGTGTAGAAGATCACCCAAATTATGGGGGTGACTGGAGAGGAGAGTGTGAATTTAGCCTCTTATCAACTGAAGGGGGTTTCTTACATATGGTATCGTCAGTGGAAGGATGATAAAGTAGTGGGAGCAGTTCCCATGGGTTGGGATGAGTTTGTGACTGCCTTCTTTGATAGGTTCTTCCCTAGTTAGCTGAGGGAAGCAGTGGAGTTCGCAACTTGAAGCAGTATCATGGGACTGTCCAAGTGTATGCCTTGGAGTTTACCCAGCTGCCAAGTATGCACCGGAGATGGTTGCAGATCAAAGAGCTCTTATGAGCAGGTTTGTAAATGGAATATCAGACTCGTTGGTCAAGTGTAGGACCTTTATATTGAACAGTGATATAGACTTCTCAGATTGGTCATATACGCCCAGAAAATAGAGGTGGATCAGATGAAGGAGAAAGAGAGAGAGGCCAAAATGGCCAGGACAAAGAGTTATGGGAAAATTCAGTAGAGGTCTGGTGGGGGACATGGCCACCAATTCCACCAGAGATCGTCAATTCCAGTTCCATCATCATCCAGTATGTCGTCCAGATCTAAGTGTGATTAGCGGGGTAGAGCATCAGGCTCCAAAGGTAAAGGGAGCATGTCAGTAGAGCCCAGCCTTCTAGTTTGCAGCAAGTGTGGCAGGAAGCACCCCAGAAAGTGCCTAGCAGGTTCAGGTGTGGGAATCCCGGACATCTGCTCATGGACTACTGAGAATGCTCAAACTCACACTCCTGACAAAGTATGAAGCGGACATTGTCAATAAAGAACCTAACAAAGGTTAGGGTCGATCCCACAGGAAATATGGTAAGAACTAGACTAATGTAGGTACTTAAGCTTTACGTATGTTATCTCCAAATTAGGGGGTTTATAGAAAACAATTGTAAAACATGATTGAAAATCTGTTTTAATTTATCAAGATTTAAAATTAACTAGGGTAAGTGTTCCCTATGGGTTCAAAACTACTTCGGGTTTACACTCATAATCTATCCCAATGCTTACTTGTAGAACTAATAACTAGGGTTCATCCAAACAACTGGTTTATCCCTATTGGAGAACTATACTCAATTACCGAGTTAGGTCTCATGAGCAATTTCAATTTAACCGTTATAAATTTATTACAAATGAACTATCCTACAACTGCAGCTTAAGTTATATAATAACCCTAAGGATCAAGGCTTTGCTGTAATTCTCTTTTTCTAATCTCTATTTCTCTAGATTCAAGCAAGTAAAGAATTCGGGAAAGTCCTAACGTTGCGCTTCGTTAAGAAATGTTAAATATAAAGAGAAAACAATACAAGCATTTAGTATTGGTTTCGAATCACTTTTTGTAACCCTAGTTTGTTAATCCACCATGGTTCCCACAACCCTAGTTGTGGAGGTTTTAGTCTCTCATGTTTGTAAGATTATTATTAGCATTCATATACAAACACATAATTAAATACTTACAATGATGATTGAAAGAAAACCTGCTTTGGATATTGCAAGAATTGATGTTGAATAATCCAAGAACAAAAAAGAAATTCAACAAAGAAATCTCCAAGACTTGAATCAAAATTCACAACAACTTGTCCCTAATTCCATCTAATTACTTCTCTAAGCTTCTATCGCCTCTTCATACTCAAAATAACCTAAAAATTATTTATACAAATATTTGAAAACTTCTCCTAAGCAAACAGGGAAAACTACCAAAACTGACGCCGCCTTCATCTACGACCCGTAACAGCATTGTACGGGTCGTACCTTGACTCATACATTGGATGGCTTCTGCTGAATCTGGCTAAGTTCTAAGACATGGTACGACTCGTACCAAGAACCTACAAGTGGTAAAATCTTCCTGTGGCTTGATCTTGCCATTTCTGGCATCTTTTATTAACTTTCACGAATGCCATGGTACGACTGGTACCTTCGTTCCATGATCCATAACTCTTTCTTGTACCTTGAGTTCTGTCAGTCATCTATTCTTCTGGTCTTTTCCATATTTCCTTGGTACGAGTCTTAGGTAGGTCTCACGACTCATGTGTGTCACCCGTACCAAGATACTTGGCCTGTGCAATTTCTTCTGGAACTTCTCACAACTGCCATGGTACGGCTCATGGACTTTACTTCACAATTTTTCTCCTTGGACCTATCCACGATTCTCAGTATGACTCGTACTAAGATCTGTACTAAGCCTTTTTTCTACATTTTTCTTCATCTTTTGCACAATTCAGCTCCAACATCTATTTTCCCTAAAAACAAAGTAAAAGCACCTCATATGCATATAAACACAACCAAGTGCATGCTGTTTTTTCAGTTTTAAGCGTCGAAAGTGTTGTAACTTCACAGCACATCAACACCCTCAACTTAGGACTTTTGCACGTCCTCAGGAAAAGAAACAAAAAACTAAAAATGATGCTTAACTAGAAAGTAAACCTAGAATACCTACAGCCAATACAGTAAAATTTGCACTATGCACCAGACTCAATTATTGACCCTTTTTGGGTTCAAACTAAGTCAGCTATGTACATATGTAACCACAATCAATGAAATACAGGGATCAAGATATAGCATCCAACTATTAGCAGCGAATTGAGCTATCACCAATGCTATTCACACAGATAATTGGTAAAATGCAACACAAACCAGGTACCCTCACAGCAAAAGAAGTCCCCAATACTCACAGATATATAATATAATGAACTTGGGACTAAACAAATGGGACTCTCACTCTCCCAAAGAAGTCCCAAATACTGCACATCGGATACGATAGGTTTGCCTTTATTCTCTCTACTTTGGCTCTTCAAACAGCTAACCTAGGATCACTATAGGACTTTGTTCGGCTTAAAATGTAGGTCTCGGGCTGGGTATGATAAATATGGAATTTTGGTGACCAAACCCTCCTTGGAACTACATACTTGTGGCTCCACTTTACACTTTTCACCCTACTTTTAACTTTTTAAATTTTTTCCTCCCTTTTCTCCATTTTTATGCAATGTATGGTGTGTGTGTTTTCAACTTTTTCATTCCTTCTCTCTCTTGTGTTTTCTTTTCAATTTTTCTTTTCTTGTCAAACCACACCTCATTTTTAATCCTTTTTTCTTTCCTTTCCATTTTCACCTCCCCACAATCTTGAACCCCTATTATAGCCACCCTCAACTTAGGCATATTATCCGAATTGAGGTTCACAATATCCAAGGAGAGACCAGGGTCAAAATAGGGTCATTATAAAAATGGGTAAGGTTGAAGGTTAATCAAAGAAAAATTGTCAATTTAAGGCTCAAAATCGGGATCAAAGGATTGATCATTATTTGGTAGGGTAATTTAGGCTAAAGTGACTCATCTATCAATAACAACCTATGATCATCTCCTAGACAACTATCCTAAATTCTATGCAAAAACCAACCGGGCAAGTTCTAGATCCTAAATGCAGTATTAAACTAGGTATACAACATCACTCACTCATGGTACCGGTTTGCATTGAATCAACCTATCCAGTTTATGCACAGCTAACTACAGCTACTCATTCTCATAATTTAAATGCCATATAAAGATCCATAAAAGTCATGCAATTATAATTAAGCTACACAGCTAACATCAAAAAAAATTTCAACTGTGTCAATCTTTTTCAAAAATATCAAACTAGTGCATTTATTGGATGCAAAGTAATTCTAAGCTACTTCCAATTAAATAAAAACAACCTAACATGTTGGTTCTACTAGATAGCATGCCTGAGGGAAAAAACATGACAAGAAAATCCCTCAGTCAAATCAAAAATCTAAAAAATACTAGTACAAAAACATTCTTCGTTCCTGAAGCATAAAATATATAAGCACAAGGGAAAGGGACATACCTATGGCGTACTAAGCCCTCCTGTCATCCCGCAGAGGTGGTGCCTCTGCTGCATCCGTGGCGCTAGGGGTGGCCGCCGCACTCAACGGTAAATCTATTGGGGGATTGGTTACACCTACATCATGCTCGGTTGCTTTCACGACCTCAAGATCAACTATCCAGGTAGTAGTGGAGCTCCTTGCTCCTATTGCTCGCTCTTGCACCTCCGACATGTGTGGCGTCGTGAGCTTGCAGGCTCTCTACTCTTGCCCATTTTCTTTCTTTCTTCTCTTTCTTTTTCTTCTTCGAGGGCTCATTTTCATCTTCCTCCAAGGCCCTCTTCTTTACTTTTCCTCCACTTGTACCCGATGGGACCCAGTATGCCTCCAAGTCGAGCTCCTCATGGAGCTCAACGTCCAAGTTCGGGAGAGTAGGGGCTGCTATGATAGCCGGTTGTCTAGACGATAACTCGGTCACTTGGTTTCGAAGAACCCCCAACTCCTCTCGGAGACTACTAGTGTCTGGATGCTGTGCCAAGTGATTATTGAACTAGCACTCTAATCTGTCTATCCGCCCATGCAATCCTCTCACGGCCCCCTCAATTTTTGCTTTCACCTAGGGCGTGAAATTTTCCATCATTGATTGCATTTTTCTTTTAGCTACCGTTAGCCTTTTTGCCAGCTTCTGGAGAAAGTCATGAAGGACCAAAACATACCTAGCTGGTGTCTAGCTCAGGAGACCCACCAGAGGTACAACAGAAGTGTTGGGAGCTGCCTCTGAATGACCGGCCTTTGTAGCCAGTGTCTTGTCCTGTTCCAATGAGGTAGGGGCATTAACCTGCTCGCCCCCACTACTCGTGGTACCGAGATTGTGGTTGGAAGTCTAGCCCGACTTACCAAGTTCATTTCTTCCCAAATCAGCCATATATCTTCTATCCTCTAGCCTCCGATCTCAATATCAACATCCTTCAATAATCAGACACCAGCATCTCTACACAACCAGTAGATAAGTCTAGGAAACGAAATGGTGGTGCTCAATCCAAGAGCATGATCCTGGATCTCTGGCTATCACCCTCAGGATATTAATCTCATGCCAGGACATGAAGCATGCCACTAGGGATTCCCTATCGCATTCAGCGTGTTATCATTCACAGTCAACATTAATCTGTGGCGGACTAGTATCCAGCAGCCCTTCGCTATAAAGTTCAGCGAAGATTTGGTGACCTGCTTTCCAACAACCACCCACTCAACTTCCTCTTTGTCCTCTGCTATAACTCTGGCTAACCACTTGAGTTGGCTTTGTCTCTCCTCAATACCCAACTACTTTATCCATTTCATGGCATCTATGCGTTGGTTGAACTCCGATATGGATAATGGAGCAACAAACTGCGGCTTATAAAGCATCCGGGCAACTATTTTTAAAAAAATGTTTACTTCTTGCCCCCAGAGCAATACTTTGTCGAGTTTTGGCTACTCCTTCCGCTTCTTGCAAGACTGCATTCTGCTCTAATGTCCCATAATAATTGGCATAGAACTCCCTGACCATCTCTAGACTGTATCGGTTAGGGGTCCTAGGCATCCACTTGAACCGAAAGAAGTTGAATATCCACTTCATCTCCTCAACCCCGTTCAACAAACTTGTGAGGATCCATGGTTCTTCTTGGATACTACACCTAGGGTGTTTCTTGGATGTGAGTGCCAGGCAAGCCCTGCTCATAAATTTCTTATGCCCTGAGCACCTGCCACCTCATAGTACGCCTTCCTAAAGGCAAGGTCTACTCAATTTCCTCTGCCTCATCTCCTTCTTCAAACCCTGCCTCATTGTTCCACCTTTGGATTGGGCCTTCTCAGACCCTTCATCATCATTGGAGTCACTCCAAAACTCTAGAACTTGTTCCTCTGCTCCCTCTTCAGTCTGGGGAGCAATGACTGGAGCAGCAGAAGTGGCTTCAGCCTGTGCTTTTTCTTGAGCCGTAGTGGTATGTGGCTCATTGGTGTTTGATGTATCAACTCTGTACTCCTCCACAAAACCACTAGGAGAGTTTCTTTCTTGATCAGAGTCAGAGGGCTCATCTCTCAATGTCCTCCGAGCAGCTATCTCCGCTTTGGATTTCTTTTCTTGGGCAGATTTGGTTGCTCTTTTCTTCATCGTCATTATACCTGCGGAGAAACATAGTTAGTATGTATGATATGAAGAAAAAAATCAAGAAAATACCCTTTGAAGTTTTCCACGAGTCAACAGTATGGGTCGTACAATGGGGGTACACTTGTACTAAGACTTATGATTTATAACAGTCCTATACGACTCATACCATGATGGTAGATTCGTACTAAGAGTCGTATTGAGAGATCCCTTGAATTTTATTGTTCTGTATTTTTCTACGACTTGTGTTACGGATCGTACTTTGTTTTCACGAGTTGTAGGTAGGGTTGTAGAATCTCCTTTGGATTTTTACTCTTACTACCTAATGGCACGACCACCAGGTACGACTCGTAGGAGGATCCTACGAATCATACCAGGCCTCGTACCACCACTTTAAATTTTAATTCACCTGGGACAATCCCAACGATTCATGCTACTAGTCGTAGTGTGAAACCACGAGTCATAGGAAGAATCATGAAGCCTGCCCTCATCTTTATTTTGTTCAGTTGTCCAGGAAAACACTTAATTCATTTTTGGGTACTCAAACTTCCCCATTTTATGCAATCATTGGCCATTTTAGGTTTGCCCAGTCCACTCCCAACATTCATCACACCCTGTAACTCATTCGATAACAGTTTTAGTTTAGTTATTTGAGCATGCAAATTCCTAGCCATTAAATCAAAATGACCCTAGCTACTGACCATCTTCCTCGGCCTATTGACATTGAGTTTAAGGAATCACAGTGCTAGAATGGCATCTTAAACAAGTCAAGCCTTTCTGAAATATATAACAGTGTTATTTACTTGAATTTCAAGTGTAATATGGTCTTTCTTGCTTGATTCTGTGATTAGGGTAGAGCTTACGATCGTGTAGATGCAATTTTACACAACTTCAAGCTCGAACCAATTAAGATTGTGAGTTACGGGTGTGTGGATTGTTGGGTAAGAGTCATGGGTTCACTTTTTATGTTTGTGTGGGAGTGGAAAATGAACAATTTTGATTTAAATACATTTAGGGCAGAATTTTAGATATTCGGGTCAATTCGGGTCAAAGTGAATTATTTAGCCTGTCACGACTTGTACCACGAGTCGTAGGTTGGACCTACGGCTCGTCCCTTCAACTTGTAGCATAAGATTGAGAGATCTTACCTGGGAACCTATGAGTACAAGGTACGGCCCGTACCAATATTGTACAGTTCATACAATGACTCACAAGTCACTTTCTCTGAAATCTTAGCACAATTCATGGTTACAGTGAGTACTAAGACTTGTACAAACTTCGTGCGAGTCGTAGTGAACAATCGTAGCATGAATTTTTGCCTCTGCTTTTTACCATGACTGGTACTACAGTACAATAATCCTATGAGTCATACTGAGGCTCATAGTACTGAACTGGTATGAAATTTCTCCCACCTATTTTTGGTTTACCTGCACACTCAAAAGTTAAGTTACTTGGGTTTCTCAGGCCAAGCGCTTGATTTAACATTGCGGCATAACGCATGTGGTCTGGTTACTCAGACTTCACCAAACCACCACATAGGTTGCCTCCAAAGAAGTGCTTGATTTAACATCGTGGCACGATGCAAGTCTCTTGACTACTCAAAATTCGTCAAGAAACTCGGAATCATCATCAATTATTGATACAACCCTGAACTCATTAGGCTGCTTCATTGACCAGCAGACATTGAAAGTGACCTCCTCTTTGTTCAGCCTGGACTTCAATTGGCCAGCTTCCACATCTACCAAGGCTCTTTTGATAGCTAGGAATCGTCTCCCCAACCTTGCAATCAAGAATTACGAAGTCTGCTAGGAAGATAAAGCGATCCACCTTGACAAGTACATCAACTAGAATCACCACTGGTTTTTTAACTGTGCGGTCTGCCATCAATAGCCGCAGTGAGGTCGGTGTGGGGGCTCCCAAGCCTAGCTGTTTGAACACAGCCAATGGCATCAAGTTGATGCTTGTCCCAAGTCACAGAATGTCTTCGCAAACTCAAACTCACTAATTATATAGGGGATGGTGAATGCACCTAGATCCTCCTTCTGGGCAACGATCCATGATGCTATGGCACTGTAATGATGCAAGTTACCCACCGGCTCATAAATGAATCTTTTCTTGGTAACAAGGTCCTTCATAAATTTAGCATATCTAGGCATCTGCTCCAATGCCTCTACTAATGGTATGTTCATAGAAAGCTATTTAAGCATGGATAGAAATTTTTGAACCTTACCATCATCCGCCTTTTTCTTCATTTCTTGAGGGAATGGTGGCGGTGATCGTGGGATAGCCTTATAGATTTGCATGGCCCCTTGATTCTTACCCTGTTCAACTTCAGGTTCCTTTTCACCAGCTAGAGCCTCAGTCAACTCACCTCTTTCTAAAGCTCTTGCTCATCAACTTCATCATCATCATCAATCACAATCTCTTTTTTCCTTTGCATTTCAACTACAACCGGCAGAGGGAGATCAACTGTAGTCTTTCCATTCCTAGTCATCATAGCCATGACTATCATTCTTTGGATTTTGCCCTGTGTTTCTAGGAAGTTTTCCCTTTTGTCTAGGGTTCAGGGATGCGATAGTTGACCCAGCTGCTGCTCTATTTGCTTAATAGTTGTGGCATGCGACTCAACTTTCTGGTTCATGCCAGATAAATCTCCCCGGATGTCTTTCAGCCTCCTCAGTGGGTCTCACCTTCTTGAGCATCTCAACCATCATTCTCTCTAAAAATCAAAAGGTGGAGGTCTTCTCCCAAGGGGGAGATGATGGTGTACTTCGTTATCAGGGTCGTTGTGTGTTCCAGGTGTTGATGACTTGAGAGAGCGAATGTTGGGTGAAGATCCTGGATCTCGGTATTGTATCCATCCAGGTGCCACCAAGATATATTTTGATCTATTAAAGGTCTATTATTGGAATGGCATGACAAAGGACATAACGAAGTTTGTGGGCTAAGTGTCCGAATTGTCAGCAAGTGAAAGTAGAGTATCACAGGCCTGGAGGTATGCTACAAGATATTAGTATTCCTACTTGAAAGTGGAAAAATATCAATGTGGACTTTATCACAGGGTTGCCTCGTACGCGCCAACAGTATAACTTTATTTGGGTGGTTGTAGACAGGTTGACCAAAGCAACTCATTTCTTACCAGTCAAAACTACCGATTCAGCTGAAGATTATGCTAGATTATATATTCGAGAGTTAGTTCAGTTGCATGGAGTTCCCTTTTCCATCATTTCATATAGAGGTATTCAGTTTACCTTGCAGTTTTGGAGATCGTTTCAGAAGGTACTTGGTACTCAGGTCAAACATAGTACAGTTTTTCACCCACAAACAGAAGATCAGGCTGAACGGACCATCAGACTCTTGAGGATATGTTGAGAGCGTGTGTGATTGACTTCAAAGGTAGTTGGGATGATCACTTGCCTCTCTTTTAGTTTGCTTATAACAACAGTTACCACTCTAGTATTTAGATGGCTCTATTTGAGGCTCTTTATGGGCGGAGATTTAGGTCACCTTTGGATAGTTCAAGGTAGGTGAGGCTCGTTGATAGGGCCATATTTAGTTCATGAGGTCATGGATAAAGTTCAGCTTATTAGGGAAAGGCTGAAAACAGCTCAGAGTCATCAGAAATCTTATGCAGATGTTAGGCGGAGAGAGTTTAAGTTTTAGGTTGATGATTGGGAGTTTTTGAAGGTGTTTCCCATAAAGAGAGTGATGAAGTTCGGGAAGAAAAGAAAGCTTAGTCCTTGATATGTTAGTCCTTATAGAATTTTGAGGCAAGTTGGAAAGGTGGCATATGAGTTGGAGTTACCAGCAGAATTAGCTTCGATACATCCATTTTTTCATGTATCTCTATTGAAGAAGTGCATTGGTGACCCGACCTTGGTTGTTCCCGTGGAGAGCGTAGGTGTGAAAGATAGTCTTAGGTATGAGGAGGTTCCAATTGAGATCCTTGATTGTCAGGTTTGGAATTTGAGAAACAAAGAAGTAGCTTCAGTGAAAGTCTTATGGAGGAATCAGCTTGTTAAGGGAGCTACGTGGGAGGCCAAAGCAGATATAATGACTAAATACCCACATCTTTTGTCTACCAGCTCAGTTCAGCATGAGGTATCAGATTCCTCCTTAGTACTCTATTCAGTTTCCTGTCAAGTTCATGTATCTCAGTTTGTTTCATGTTTTAGCATATATGTATGGATCATGAATTCATCTCACTCATGTATTAAAGTTTAGAATCAGTCACTTTGTCAATTTTCAGCCTTAGTTGTTTAGTATTTGGGGTTTTAGTTCTTTCTCCTAGCTTTTCAGTATGTTTAACCCACATTCAAGGACGAATGTTTCCAAGGCGGAGATATTATAATACCCTAAAGGTCCCTAAGACTAGACTCAGGATTTGTATTGTGATCAGCAGAAAGAGTTTGATAAATGCCTTAGAACGACTCGTTACACAAGTCGTGGAAGCAGTAACGTCTCGTAGATTCCAATCATGGTTAAATTTTTGGTCGACAGGTCTAGGACCAATGAGCCATGGAATGACTCGTGGGTCCCCGTAACAGGTTATTGGCTGTAGCCGTTATTTCGTTCCGTATTGTCAAGGTGGATGGTACGAGCCGTGTACGACTCGTTATAGGCAAAAATGAGTCATAGTTAGTACTCATGAGAAGATGTAATGAAAGTTGGTGCAATGATAACAGATGGGTCCAACGACCCGTGGTTTGATGGTATGATTCGTTGTTTTGCCCGTGCTAGAGATTCTAGAAGCTATACTTATGGAGTCAGCGGTTACAACAAGAAGATACAACGGTTTGTTGTGTCGAGTATAAACGCGTCCTGTTGAGTCATTGTTCGAAGGCTTGAGAAATGAGAAAATTTGGAAGAAGTAACGGGCGATACCACGAGTCATGGTATCGGAGGACGACCCGTGGTGTGAGTCGTGGTACCTAGCAGTATGACTTTTCCCGTGAAATTAGTAAGGCTATTTCCGTAATTTATAAGCTCCTAAGCCCTAAACTACATGGTTTTAAGCTTTGAAAGAAGTGTAATAAGGGAGTTTAATCTAGCGCTAGCCAACGGGATGAGACATCCCGGCTCGACCAGGTACCGACCCGGATCCGAGTCCCGGTAGTCCCAGTTTCGGCTGGCCCGGTTGAGGAGATGGGATAGAGGGGATGGGATATGGGGCGGGATAGGACGGGTTTTTTTACCGGGTGTTCCGGCCCGGTTCATCCCGGTATCGACCTGATTCTGTCCCGGTTCGGACTGGTGAAATTTCAAAAAAAAAATTAAATTTTAGCCATTTTCAGCTATTAGGGTGGGGCCCCCCAATGGCTATATTCCCTATTTTCATCCTCCAAAAGACCCCCACCCCTTTTAATTATTTTTACACTCTCAAGTTTTAAAAATTACACTTTGGTCCTTTTTAAAGAACTATAAATATCCCCCCCACAATTTATTCACAAATTCACAATTCATATCTTCTCTAATCTACACTCTCTACTACACACTCACTCTCTCAATTCTCAAATCTCTTAACAATCTACAGTCTCTAATTCTCCAAATTTCAAAATTTATAATTTTCAAATGCAAATTGTCTTAGTTATTTTAATTTCAAGTTTCAAGTTGCTACTTGCTAGTTGCTACATCAATTTATGAATTCCGACTATTGGTTATAATCTTCTGTTTTTATGCAAATGTTTGGTACATTCGTTCCATACTTACTTCTGTTATTTATTTATTTTTCGAATTTAATTTTTCTATCTTATTTATTTAAATATACTTGTGTTATATTTATTTATTCATAAATTTAGTTGTGTTGTATTTATGTATTCATAAATTGTAATATGGATTCTGAAAAAGAAAGGGTGTTCTACATACAGTTGCAGTGCCCTTGATATTAGTACTGGTAAAAAAATTACAGATTCTAGTTCTACTGCTAAAAAATTGGTGGTTCATCTTTAGTGCCTAGAGTTAGAATTAATAACGAAGATTTTACACAATTTGGTAGCACTCTTATTAATATTACTTCACATACTCCATTGGATAATGAAATTATGGATAGGCGTTATGGTAATTTATTAGATGAAGAAATAGATGAAGAAGTAGAAGTAGAAGTAGAAGAAGAAGAATTAGATGATACACTCTAGTCCCGCTATCAAAGCTCCAACTTAGGATACTCCTTCGTCTAAAGCTCAACTTCCCCTGTGCCTCTTACTAGGGGTAAGACGAAGGTTCAACGGGCTAAAACTTTCATTATTTGGCAATTTATGCATCAGAATGAGGAATAAACGAAAGCTATTTATAATAAGTGTAAAAAGGTATTTAAGAATGAATGCGGTGGAAGAAAAGGTGGAACAGGGGGTTAAATAGACATTTATTACAATGTTGTAAACTTGAATATATGGCGTCTAAAGAAGCCTCCAAAGTCGTCGGTTGTGATTCTATCCCTGTTGGATCGGAAGGGGGTTCCAATATGGTTTAGGGTCAGTTAAACCCTTCAAACCCAATTGGCCCTGTTACACAACAGAAATATGATAGGAATAGAGACCGTGAAAATATCGCTAAAATGGTTGCGGTCTATGGTTTGCCTTTTAGTTTTCCCTCTCATCCCGGGTTTATTATGTATATTCAACAAACTTATAATCCTTCTTTTCAAGATTTTTCGCGAAGCATGATTAAACGTGACATTTTTGAATTTCAAGCAAAACATTGTCATTATCTTCGTTGTTTATTTAGTTATTTTGATGGTAGATGTTCTATCATTTGATATGAGTTGTAGTGTCAATGTCATTGATTATTTAACTGTTATTGTATATTGGATTGATCATAACTGAAAGTTACAAAAAAGAATAATAGGTTATAAAATCTGTAAGTAGAGAAAAACTGCTACATATATAGCTACTACTATACTTGAAGTTTTACAATCTTTTGGCATTTGTGATAAAATATTGAGTGTTATATTAGATAATGCTTCTTCTAATACCAGTGTTGTTAGTATTCTAAGAGCTCGATTATGTTCAATTAATAATAATATTTTCATGTTAGATGTGTTGCACATATATTTAATTTGGTTGTACATGATGGCATTAAATTATTTGATACTGGGTGTTCTAAAGTTGAATTAGCATGTTTTTTAATTTTTTGATTGAATAAAAGTTCTAGAATTCGTAAATTCAAAGAATTTTGTAGAATATGTGAACTTCCATCTAGAAAAATTCCAAAACATGTAAAACCTAGGTGGAATTCATTATATGAAATGGTAGAAGTTACATATATTTATAGAATGTCTATCACTATGTTGCATAATTCTGAACCTGATTTGAAACTTGATGATAATGACTAGGAGGAAATAAATGAACGTAACCAATTTTTAAAATTATTTTATCAAGCAACAAAAGCATTTTCTGGCGTGTATCTTTCAACTATTTGTGAAATTTTAAAAAATGTATGTGTTGTTACAACTAAATTTGCTGAATATAAAAACAATGAAAAGTTTGCACCAGCTATTGAGGCCATGATTCAAAAGTTTAAAAAATATTTTTTTTGTATCCCTCAAATTTATTTAACTACTATGCTTTTTAACCCAGAATATAAAGAACGAGGTACAAGAGGAGTCGTTCAAAAAATTTATGAAAATTTAGAAATAGAAGTCAAGTCTGAAAACTTGTAAAGATAGTATTAGAGTGCAGCCTAAATTAATATATGAGACTTATTGTCAGTTGCATAGTAGTAATTTAGTTAATTTTCCTGAAACTTCTAGGGTTCAAGTAGATACTACCCATGGGTATGTGCAAAATTCTATTGGTCTTGATTTTTCTAATAGTTGTGATTTTAATGACTATCTTACTTCAGCTAGGGTAAATGTTACAAATGCCAGTGATGGCACGCCGGACATTCTGAGTTGGTGGATGGCTCGTGGCAACGTATTTCCAATGCTTAGCTAGATGGTTCAGGACATGCTAATTATTTAAGCATCACCTGTTGCTTCAGAGACCGCTTTCAGTGCAGCAAGATTTCAACTTGAAGATCAACGATATTCACTAGCAGAAGACAGCTTGGAGGTATCGATAACTTTCAGAGATTGGATCAACGAGGAGCGGAGAAATCACGGGCTACTGAAGCTAACTTCCCAGCAAGAAGCTTTTTTGGAGTAAGAAATGAATAGTGATGATGACATGGAAGCACAAGATCGCCAACAATCTATGCCAATTCCAGAAAATATTCCGGCTCAACAAATAGAAGATTTAGAAAGAAGTTTCATTGAAATGTACAGATATTAGTATTATATTTGATGCTTAATTCAAACAGAACCCTTCCGAGAATGTGGTTGCGTAGATTAGGCACTCTACTAATATTTGTAAATTGTAATAAAAATATGTATGATATTATTTTAATTTGTACCTAAATAAATTTAAAGGCTTTGAGCCTTAATTTTCAATTTCTTTATCTGTTGTATTATATCTTAATTATTTACAAAAATTTAAATACACTTATAGATCCAAATAAATATTCAATAATTACTTCATATTTCAAATTTTAAAAATTAAAATTTCAAACTTTAAGTCTTTAACAAACTTTAGAAATTATTTGTTACATCCCGTAAAAATATCAATGATTAGTAGGCGTACGCGTGGATTGGTGACGAGTAAGAAGAGCTTGACGCGTGTGGAAAAGCCTCGGAAGCAGGGTTAGGTGAGACATGGCCGTGAGGAGCCAGCGCGACGCACCAGCCGGCAGTGCACTGGCAAGCGCGGCACACCAGGCACAGGGGCGCTTTGGGAGGCGCGGGGCGGGGGGCATTGTGGTGCCTTGGCCAGCGCGGTGCGCCAAGCCTTTGGCGCGTTAGGCAGCGGGGCGCCACCCTTGCCACCGCCCTTAGTAATATATATTAGCCCTCTTCTTTAAGTTTAAATCATTTCATGTACCCTCGGCCAGAGAAAGAGAACCACACAAATTTCATCTGATTATGTTGCCAAAAGCCGTCCAAACTCAAATTAACTTCAGGTATCGAGTTCTAAGCCTGTGGGAAGCATTTGTATGGAGTTATTTTCTCGAAATACGCTCGGAAAATCAGAATTCTGCCAAGTAGAAGTTGTCAGAATTGCTCCAAATTGATTGCTAAACAGCCACAAGCATTAGGTAACCATTTCTCCCTTCTGAACTCTCGGGAAATTATAGGTTTTCGGTCGTATTTTGCGATGTTGAATTATAGTCATTATTAGTAATGGAAGTTATCATTTTTGCCGAGTTTGGTATTGAAATTAGTCTCATTCTCTCCGCATAAAGGTTACAGTTGGAGAGAGTAGCTGATTGCAAGTTGAGACTCGCCAGCTGAATGAAAGTCGGCATTTGAGGTATGTAAGGCTTATCCCTCGGCAAGTTATTCTCATCATATAGTGATATGACTTATGTTCTTGAATGGACATAAAGGTCCCATATGTTGCAAATAATTTCTATCAGTAGATTGTGGTTAGATATGTTGCGGTCAGCTGTTGTCTGTAGACTATGAATATATATGTTGTGGTTAGCTTCTAGAAAATGTATATAGATTATACCACAGTATACCTTGTCGGGAAAGAACATGTTAAGTGTGACACACGCTAGAAGCATCATAGAAACTCTTCTATTCTTCAGTTTATTGTGTTAGTAGAATTGTATGTTTTATTGACAGGCCTAGACCTTAGAAGCTCATGGCTAGTTATTGGGCCTGAGTTGGTAAGTTGAACAACATAGGCACATCTAGGTAATATAACTACCAGTTCGGCACCTGTATTGTCAGGGAAGCACACCAAGAGGCCATTGGCGTACGCTCACGCCCCAGAGCCAGAAATTTAGATGACATGGCCATACTCTAGAATCAACGGCACTAGGGTTGTCTAGTGAACTGAGTGACAGCCTTCCATCTAGTTAGCTACTACCAGTGATTGTCCATTCTAGTTGACTTAGAATTCATCATACAAGTCGCCTAGGGAGCCATCCCAAAGGTTCAGGTCAGATCGACCCGTGAGTACCTTAAGGAAAGGGACCTTATTAGCAGTTAGAGGCAGGGCCAACACCCCAGCCTGCTCCTATGAGGTGCTTAGGTAAAGATTGTCGTGAGTGGCTAAGTTCACATATACTTACCTATAAGGTTAGAAATTGCCCAGAAAAGTCATATAAGATCTTAGCAGACCAAGTTAAGGTCTAAAGGACCAGAACCATGTTAGTATGGTACTATCCTCAGGCTAGGAATGTCAGTAAACTGCTAGTGGAGGATTAGGGGTCAACCGCTCGAAAGTATGTTTGGTCAGTACCAGCCCTACAGTCGTTCTAAGTAAAAGAACTAGGTGGTTGGTCATCTGTGACCCTACAGTTGCTTATGAGTTATAGTTGCCCGAGCGAGACATTCAGAGTATTGTTAGGCCACTCTAGATCTCGCCCTATCCGGTCTAGATCATTAGAGAGTATGATCACTACCAGGATCCTCTGATCAGATACAGGTGAACAGGGTATGCCTTCTAGCAGCTATACAGATTATTCTAGGGGCGAGCAGCGGTCACATTAGGCCCAGAAGGCCAAATACGCCTTTCAAGTGGCTAGATTGATATGTCAATATAGCACATCGGGTGGGATTGCCCTCATCTAGGAGCCCTTCGTGACCACCCCAGGGTTATTAGCTGTGTCTTTGCCCGCAGGGGCTATATGACATTGCTCCAAGGAGCGATATGTCATCCCAAGGGACGATGCAGAGGCCTAATGGCCATATTTCAATCCATTCCATGAATGGACTGTTATCTTTATGTCGTATCGGCATCACACCCTCGTCGAGCTTGGTGCCTAGTGTGCAGTTATCAGGAGTCCCTCAGACTCAGACACAGTTATAGATTAGGAGTCCATCGGACTCAAACACAACTACAGATCAGGAGCCAAGCGGTTTTGTTGCAGACCCAGGGGACAAGTATGTTGGCTATAGCACCAGTAGAGTCATAGGAACCTGGATAGGGGTATATAGATTGATGTGTACTTGCTAGGGCTTGTGGGGGTCCCGGTAGGTTGTTTCTATGTTGCTTGTACCTTCCAAACTTATGGGGGACCAGGTTAGGTTCTTGTTTGTATTCTTGCCTGCTAGTTATAGTTTATTGATGTGTAATTATAAAGTCTTAGCCCATGTACGTGTAGTGTTTTGCCAGATGCAGGTTATGAATAAGCAAGATTACAGGTTAATTTTTCTACCCCTTCTTTCTACTTACTTTCAGTATTTAATAGCTTATCTACTTCCTTACATATTCGGTATATATTTTACTGACGCCCATCCCTGCGTGCTGCATTACTTTCCTACAGGTTCAGACAGATAGATTTCAAAACCTTTGTTAGCAGCAGTCCAAAATCAGCGGTTGGCCAGCTCCTTTCATTCGGAGTTCCCAAGTTATAGAGATTACAGTCTTTCATTTATATAGCATTTGGGTAGGTCAAGGCCCTATCCCGACCACTATTTGTACTTTTAGAGGCCTGCAGACTACAGTCATCAGTCAGTTGGTTGTTGTTGGTCGTGTGAGGCCTAAATTAGTTATGTTTCATATGTTAGCCATGTGGGGCCTAGTATAGTAACTGGTTCCCATTTCTTTTATAACTAGATAGCATGGCGGTCTTGTCGACCTGCATAAGATCCCTTTTGTTGCCTGCTTTTGGTTAGCTATTTTCGTTTACAGATGGCTTTACAGCCGGAGGCTGTGTATACAGTCGAGGTATAGCTCGTTATTTCTTGAATTGAGTTGCAGGCACGCACTAGATGTGTAGAAATCCATCCAGGTCAGTCAGATTCTAGTGTGGCACTAGGTGCCAGTCATGCCTCCCCAAGGTGGGGCGTGACAAACTTGGTATCAGAGCAATTCGTATCCTAGGGAGTCTTACAACCCGTGTCTAGTAGAGTCTTGCTTATAAATGTGTTGTGCACCACATTCTATAAGAAAGAGGCTATGAGGCGTGATGTTATGGTTACTCTTTTTTTCTTCTCAGATCGTGCTATAGAGCCGAGTTGTACAGGGTTGAGTCCCTAAGCTTTCATTGCTATATCTTTCTAGAGTAATATGCGGTATGAGACAGGCTCCAGCCATCCGCAAGATAACTACAGCAGGAGAAGGAAGTACCAGTGTAATGCCATAGTTGGGGGACAGCCAGCTTGAGGACGAAGGCGGATGCCTTTTAATCTTCCCAGTATCTTCCTGAGGCATCAGGAACTTCATAAGGTAGTAGATATGCCAGCACCGTCCCCAGTTCTTTCTATAGCCTCAGAGTAGGAGGTCAGGAGTATATAATATATATGAGTTGACTTACCTACTAGATATATAGAATTAGATAGGGGCGACAACTAACATTAGATTACCTTAAGGGTACGAAAAAAGAGGGAATTAGGGGATTCTTACCTCCAACCCTTCGGATGTTGTACAGTTCCATGCCTCAGTTCTATTGTAATGAGAAATAGCTATCTTCTGCTTCCCAGTTTTGTTTCCAGTATAACAAAGAGTGTAAGAATTGAGGGGATGTTTCCCAGAGTAAATAGTAAGGGAGGGTTAGATCCATTGACTCCTGGAAAGTGTTAGAAAGTTGTTGAGACCCCTAGTGCTTAAGTAAGTTATCTAGACCTTTATGGTAGTAAATTAGGAGAGCAGATAATACTGCCACTAGCACTTAAGTATGTGTGAGAGTCCATAAGTGACAAACACCCCAACAATAGTAAAGTTCAAGTTAGAAATAGGCCGATTTCGACACAGTGTGCTAATAACAGTAGGGCATACCTGCAAGATAATGGTTATGGCCCCAGTTTATTATATCGAAGAACAGAGAGATCATATGAACAAAATGGGCCCGAGTGTAGGTCAGAAGGATACAGGTCGGTAGACTTGGTTAATAATATCTTTGATAGAATAAGGTAGAAGGAACGAACCCCAGAGCTTAGTCTAAGAGAGCAAGGGGAAAGGCACGAGTACTTAACTCTAGAGGGAACAAAATCACCCCTGGCTAAAAGTAAATTGACAGAGCATAGGACCACCGCTGAATATTGAGAAATAAGCATTGGGCTGACAGTTAAGAGATAGTAAGGTTGTAACCTGGAATGCTACAATATCACCACTAGTTGTGGAGGTAAAGGAATGACGACACAGAGATTCTAACCTAGTATAACCTAGAGACAAGGCCCAGTCGTTAATGGCCTTTGAGATAATAAGGGGAGAAGTCATGAGACCCAGAGGTCGACTCTGAGTTCCAAAGGTGGAAGAACTTCATTAGCAGACTATAGCCAAGGCACACTATGTCCATTACCCCCTCCACCCAGAATTTAATGAAAACGCATCAGGTTGTAAGAGAGACATGTTGATGGCATGGGAAGAGAGAAGATATCATTGAGTCTTAGCACAGAACTCTAGTGACCAACCATGGGAGGCTGGATAGAAAGAATAGAGTAAGCCAATTCAAGAGATGATCGTGCTTGCAAGGAAGTGGAAAGTAATAGATATGAATATAGTTATAGGATTATCTCGTACTAGGTGTAAATTGATCTCATTTGAGTAACAAGATTGACTCGTGTCTTGCTTGATGGAATTATATTTAAGCTAAAGGTTATGCTGAGTTAAATATTTAAGAAGTAGTTTGATTGCGTGGAGCCCAAGTATCCAATAAACTCTGATAGAGAGGCACAACGTACAGCTAGGTTTTAGAAAGGCTTACAGAATAGATTAGGATGCATGTTAAGTTGAGTACAACTCCTCGTCTCCAAACAAATGGCTAAGCAGAGGACACAACTCAGACGCTGGAGGTCCATTATGAGTGGAAGTGGAAGCCCCCGAAATGATGACTTAAAGCAGGTAAATTAGAGGTAGTTGAACAAGGGCATATTATAACAGGCAGACTGAAAAAGTTAAACTTACCAAGAAATGGGTACCGATAGCCCAGGGTCGTCGAAAGTCCTACCCTAACATACAGAATAGGCAGCTAAGGATTGAAGCAGCAATTGGGTATTTCTAGGAACTTTTCCAAAGAAGGGCGTGATGGGATTTGGTGAAAAGGGCAAGCTTAGCCCTAGATTCATTGGCCCGTATCATATCCTCTGGAGGACAGGCACGGTGACATATGAGCAAAAACTATCTCCAAAGCTAGAATCTATCCATCCAGTCTTTCACATGTCAATGTTGCGGATGTGCGTAGGTGACCCATCCCGAGTGGTGCCAGTTGAGGACGCTCAAGTTACTGAGGAGTTAACCTACGAAAAGGTTTCAGTTGCCACACTAGATCATCAAGTTTGTAAGTTAAGAACTAAACATATAGCCTCCGTTAGAGTATTATGGAGGAACAAGAATAAAGAATAAATGACCTGGGAAGCTGAGGATGATATGAGATCTAGATATCCTCACATGTTCCAAGATTGATCCAGATTATGCAGTTAAGGTGAGGTTGTTGTTCAGTTGTTATTTTACTACTTATGCTATCAGTACTGTTGCTTATCTACCCCATTTTATTGTGTAATGTTTGTGATAGCATCCTGCGAGGCACCTATATTGGACTTTTCTGCGTTTCAGGTTTCCTAGTATTCTCGATTACAAAGGAGACTCTGCCAAAATTTTTTCTAAATCTTGGTTAAGGAAGTTAACTCCTTTAAGCTTGAGGATGACATTCGAGGACGAATGTTCCTAAGGGGGGGAGGATGTTGCACCCCGTAAATATGTCAACGATTAGTAGGCGTACGCATGGATTGATGACGAGTAAGAAGAGTTTGACGCATGTGAAAAAGCTCGGAAGCAGGGTTGGGCGAGGCCAGGTCGTGAGGGGCCAACGCGACGTGCTAGCCGGCAGTGCACTGGCTGTCGCGACGCGCCAGGAACAGGGGCACTTTGAGAGGCACAAAGCGGGGGGCATTGTGGCTCCTTGGCCAGTGCGGGGCGCCAGGCCCTTGGCGTGTTGGACAGCGTGAGACGCCACCCCTGCCACCACCCTTAGTTATATATATAAGGCCTTTTCTTTAAGTTTAACTCATTTCACTAAATGAACCCTCGGCCAGAGAAAGAGAACCACGCAACTTCCACATAAATTTCATCTGATTACGTTGCCAAACACTGTCCAAACTCAAATTAACTTCAGGTATTGAGTTCTAAGCCTGCAGGAAGAATTTTTATGGAGTTAGTTTCTCGAAATGCACTCAAAAATCGAAACTTCACCGAGTAAAAATAGTTAGAATTGCTCTAAATTGATTCCTAAATGGCCACAGGCATTCGGTAAGAATTTCTCCCTGCTGAACTCTCGGAAAATTATAGGTTTTCGGTCGTATTTTGTGATGTTGAATTATAGTCACTATTAGTATTGAAAATTATCATTTTTGCCGAGTTTGGTATTAAAATTAGTCTCATTCTCTCATAATAAAGGTTACAATTGGAGAGAGCCACCGATTAAAAGTTGAGACTCGCCAATTGAACGAAAGTCGGCATTTGAGGTATGTAAGGCTTATCCCTCGGCAAGTTATTCTCATCATATAGTGATACAACTTGTGTTCTTGAATGGAAATAACGGTCCCATATGTTGCAAATAATTTCTATCAGTAGATTGTGGTTAGATATGTTGTGGTCAGCTGTTGTCTGTAGACTATGAATATCTATGTTGTGGTTAGCTGCTAGAAATAGTATATAGATTATACCGCAGTATCCCTTGTCGGGAAAAAATATGCTAAGTATGACACACACGAGAAGCATCATAGAAACTCTTCTATTCTCCGGTTCATTATGTTAGTAGAATTGTATGTTTTATTGTCAGGCCTGGATCTTAGAAGCTTGTGGCTAGTTCTTGGGCCTGAGTTGGTAAGTTGAACAACATAGGCACATCTAGGCGATATAACTACCAGTTTGGCGCCTGTATTGTCAGGGAAGCACACCCAGAGGCCATTTGCGTACCCTCATTCCCCAGAGCAAGAAATTTAGATAAGATGGCCATACTTTAGAGTCAGCGGCATTAGGGTTGTCTAGTGAACTGAGTAACTGTCTGCCATCTAGTTAGCTACTACCAGTGATTGTCCATTCCAATTGACTTAGTATTCATCATACAGGTCGCCTAGGGAGCCATCCTAGTCGTTCAGGTCAAAATGACCCATGGGTACCCTAAGAAAGGGGACCTTATTAGCAGTTAGAGGCAGGGCTAACGCCCCAGCCTGCTCCTATGAGGTGCTTAGGTAAAGATTGTCGTGAGTGGCTAAGTTCACATATACTTACCTATAAGGTTAGAAATTGCCCAGAAAAGTCATATAAGATCTTAGCAGACCAAGTTAAGGTCTAAAGGACTAGAACCATGTTAGTATGGTACTATCCTCAGGCTAGAAATGTCAGTAAACTGCCAGTGGAGGATTAGGGGTTAACCGCTCGAAAGTATGTTCGGTCAGTACCAGCCCTACAGTCGTTCTAAGTAAAAGAACTAGGTGGTTGGTCATCTGCGACCCTACAGTTTCTTATGAGTTATAGTTTCTCGAGTGGGACATTCAGAGTATTGTTAGGCCACTCTATATCTCGCCCTATTCGGTCTAGATCATTAGAGAGTATGATCACTACCAGGATCCTCTGTTCAGATACAGGTGCACAGGGTGTGCCTGCTAGTAGCTGTATAGATTATTCTAGGGGTGAGCAGTGGTCGTGTTAGGACCAGAAGGCTAGACATGCCTTTCGAGTGGCTCGATTGAGACATCAGTATAGCACATCGGGTGGAATTTCCCTCATCTAGGAGCCTTATGTGACCACCCTAGGATTACTAGTTGTGTCGTCACCCACAGGGGCTATATGATATTGCTCCAAGTTGAGATATGCCATCCCAAGGGACGATGCAGAGGCCCAAGGGCCATATTACAGTCTATTCCATGGATGGACTATTATCTTTATGCCGTATCAGCATCACACCCTCGTCGAGCCTGGTGCCCAGGGTGTAGTTATCAGGAGTCCCTCGGAGTAAGACATAACTATAGATCAGGAGTTCATCGGTCTCAGACACAGCTACAAATCAGGAGCCAAGCGGGTTCAGTTGTAGACCCAGGGGACAGGTAGGTTGGCTATAGCACCAGTAGAGTCATAGGAACCTGGATAGCGGTATATAGATTGAAGTGTACTTTCCAAGACTTATGGGGGTCCTGACAGGTTATTTATGTGTTGCTTGTATCTTCCATGTTTATAAGGGCTAGGTTAGGTTCTTGTTTGTATTCTTGCCTACTAGTTATAGCTTATGGATGTGTAATTATAAAGTCTTAGCCCATGTACATGTAGTATTTTTCCAAATGTAGGTTATGAATAAGCAAGTTGATAGGTTAATTTTTCTGTCCCTTCTTTCTACTTACTTTCAGTCTTTAACAGTTTATCTACTGCCTTACATATTCGGTACATATTGCACTGATGCCTAGCCCTGGGCGCTGCATTACTTGCCTGCAGGTTTAGACAGACAAAGTTCAGAGCCTCCATTAGCGGCGGTCCAGAATCAGCGGTTGGCCAGCTCCTTTCATTCAGAGTTGCCAGGTTGTAAAGATTACAGTCTTTCATTTATATAGGATTTAGATAGGCCAGGGCCTGTCCCAACCACTATTTGTATTCTTAGAGGCTTGCAAACTACAATTGTTAGTCAGTTGGTTGTTGTTGGCCGTGTGGGGCCTAAATTAGTTATGTTTCATATGTTGGCCATGTGGGGCATAGTATAGTAGCTTATTCCCATTTCTGTTATAATTAGACAGCATGGTGGTCTTGTCGGGCCGCATAGGATCCCTTTAGTTGTTTGTTTTTGGTTAGCTATTTTCGTTTACAGGTGGCTATAAGGCCTTGTCGGTTGGAGGTTGTGTTTACATCTGACATATAGCTCTTTGTTTCTTGAATTGAGTTGTAGGCATGCACCAGACATGCAGAAACCCAGCCAGGTTAGTCGGATTCCAGTGTAGCACTAGGTGTCAGTCGAAGGGTAGGGTGTGACATTATTTTAGCCTTAAATTCTTGATTTCAATTTTCAAATTTTAAATAAATAATTACTTCATATTTCAAATTTCAAATTTCAAACTTTAAGTCTTTAGACTTTAAGACTTTAACAAACTTTAGAGTTTAGACTTTATTTAAATTTTTAGCCTTAAATTTATATTTCAAATTTAACTTTCAAGTTCTTATTTATAAATTCTAACTATAAGACTTTAAATTTAAATTTTTATTTCTAACTATAAGACTTTAAAGTATAAGACTATAAATATTTAAAAGATATTTAAAATATAATATTTTAAAAAATTATTTTTCGTTTTGTTTGTCCCTTTATCCCATCCCGCCCCGACCTGTTGATATAGTGGGATGGGATGGGACTATCGGTCTGTCCCGGTTTGTCCCGGCCTAACTGGCCATCCAGGTCCCCTCCTCCCTCCCCCCATCCTGTCCCAGCCCAATGCCCTGCCCTAGTTTAACCTATTCTAATTCATTCAACTCCCATGCATGCAAGTTTACAAGTTCCCTTTTGAAGATTAAGCTTGAAATTCCTCAATCTTCCCCCAAAGCTCTTGGGCTTTCAAAGTGAAGTTTAGATTCAGCTTACCCAGGTATGTAGGGCTATGAATGAGAGTTTTCTTTCACTCTCATACCCATATATCTCCTCAATCTCTTGAATTCAAGTCTTAATTCAAGTTGATGATCCTATGGGGTTTTAGCTCAATTTCATGAAATTTTCTATGATTTGTTTATGGGTTAATTTTCTGCATGCTTCAAAGTATGTTTTAAGATTTATAGGTAGATTTTATACCTATTTTGATTTAAAATTCATGACTTTGAGTTTTAGAAAATTATGCCCAATTATGCATGTTTCATGAAAAGTCAAGTTTATGATTCATGATTTTAAGTATGATGAGATATCTAGCATGAATGAATGTTTACAAATTACCCATGTATGAGTGTATGATCTTGACTTATGAAGTCTATTTCAAGTATGCATGATTTTAAGATTTTGGGCAAGCCCACACAAGTTAAGTATGTTTTCATGATTTAGCCAAGGCTAACAAGATTAGTTATGATATATATTTTGGAGTTAAGACTCCTCAATGTTCAGATTCAAGCTATGTTTTAAGAATATAATTATATGAGCATTATACATATTTTGGGAGTAGTATCTAGAACCGAGTAGGCTAGGGGTTTCAAGGTTTCACGGTCTCATAAACTACGCGCCAACATAGAGATATATTTTACGATCTCTCAAGAGAGTGTTTCCCCCACCCAAGGGCACATCGTGATATCACATCTTACTTATCCTTAACCCTGGCAAGGCTTAGGATGGCTCTCCTCCACGTGGGCAAGACGTGAGATCATTATGTGCTCAACACGGTGGTTGTCGGTTATGACAGGTCTCCTATTATTCCTCATGATTTCAGTTATGCATGTTCATGACTTATGATATTATGTTTTACAGTAGGTTTGACCCAATGATCAGTTTATAAGCTTTTACTTATGATTTCTGTTATGGAAAGTCATATGATTTCTATTTTAGCTTTGGCTCATTCTATTCAGATATGATATTCAGCTTATGACTATGCATGACGCGGACTCAGATTTCAGCATGCAATCCTTACTCTCATGATCTTATGTGTTATACCCCATAAGATTTCCGACACCTAGATGGCCTATTCGCGCGTTGGTTAAGCATATTTGAAAGCCATACGTGCTAGGAAAAGGCCCGGGAAAAGACCGGATGAGGAAACCTGTCGAACCATCGCGGAAGGAGCCGGGGCAGAGCCCCTCCGCGATGGCAACGTGTCACGGAGGTGGAGCCTCTGCGTTGGCTCCGTGACACGTTAGGCCTGTCGAGGCCCAAGTATAGAAAGCCCCACTTCGGTTTTAAATGAAATAATTCTTATATTTTCCAGTGAAAACAGAGCGAAAAACCAGAGAGGAGAAAGGGACGAAGGTTCCTTGATAATTTCCTTCCGATTACGCTGCCAAACGTTGTCCAAACTTAAATTAACCTCAGGTACCGAAGTATTTAGCAGCAGGGAGCATTCCTACGGATTTAGTTTCGCGAAATTCGGCCGACAAATCGTCGAGCTACCGGACTAAGGTAAGTGAAATTGCTCCAAACTAGTGTCTATGTGTTCCTAGCTGTGAAGTGAATACTTCTCCCTTCTGGACTTCTGAAAAATAGCAAGTTTTCGATCGTCGTTCAATAAGCCTAAGTTTAGGCTATAATTATATCGGAAGTGACGCCGTGCTTCAGAATACTGTTGTATTTAGTACTAATTGACGTGTTTATGAATGCAGTTGGGAGATTTAGCTGGAATACTGACCGAGCCTCGTCCGACAGTCGGATAACTCGAGGTTAAGGTATGTGAAGTTGTTCTTCGACAAGTTAGTAAGACTTAGCTTGGTAAATCATAGTAAACTCTGTATTTGAAACTCTCGGAGTTGAATGTTGAGAATTAAGCGAGTCTAATAGATTCTGAGTTGTGTTGTCGTATCGTATTCAGTCCGAAAGTTAGTAAAGCATGCGCCAAAGGGCGATTTAACATTCCAGATCCAGTATAGCTCATTGTATGATTAGCAAGTATGTTGTAGAATAAAAAGATACAGATTTTCAGAATAAAGGCTAATAAAGTAAAATCAGATAGACAGACAGTTGTATGGCTACCGATTATCCATTCAGACAGATAGTATCCCGGCTACGAATTAGCCAAGCAGTTAAATAAAGATTTTAGAATCAGTATAATCAGTAAAGAATCAGTTCAGTATAGAAACAGATCAGAATAAGAAATCAGATTTCAGATAGTCTTTTTCAGTTATACATGCTTGCTATTTATATGTGCTATTTGTTTGTTGAGACTTGATGTGGCGTGAGGGCACCTTATTGAGCGTCCTCGCCGCCCCTGGGTTGGTAATCGTGTCGCCCACTGAACGGGTGGGTTTTTACGTCACTCCAAGGAGTGGCATGCCGTCCCCAGCTTGGACGAAGATGGGATGAAGCTTTCCCCATAGCAGTATGATCAGCATTACAGGTGCAGCTCCGGTTTCAGATAGCCCTGTTGAGTTTTGTGTCTAGGGAACCAGACCCTATCTGTTACTGTCTGTACATTCAGTTATTATAGGTGTAGCTCCGGTTTCAGATAGCCCCGTTGAGTTTGTGTCCGGGGATCCAGACCCTATCTATTACTGTCTACACAGGAGTCCTCCAGACCCAGACACGATTGCTTATATTGGAGGCTATGGCCCGAGCCGGAGACCCAGGGGGCCGGTAGAGGAGCTCCGAAGTGAGCAGATGAGTGGAGTGACTTATTTTTGGCTGGTTTTGACCCGGTTAGGGGTATATAGATTGTTTGCTTGTTTGGCGCCATCCGGCTTATGGGGGTTGGTATTGGCTCTTGCTTGCTAAAATGTATATGTATTTATATGCTTGATATATATATTAGTTAATAGACAGCAGGTCGCCGTGACTTCAGACACGCTCCTGCTTATCAGTGCAGAAAGGTTTGATCTAGTTCCTATCAGCTCCTCAAATTCAGTTATCTTCTGCTCACAGACTTGTTAGTTATGTTATCTGTATTCAATTGTATTATTTCAGTTGTTTTGCATACTCGGTACCAGTGGTACTGACGCCCAGTGGGGCGCAGCATTACTTGCCTGCAGGTACTCATAGACGAGGAGACGATCCCTCGTGATCCTAGCCAGCGTAGAGTCATCAGCTCCTGTCATCCGAAGCTTGATATTTTAGAGGTTTATATCATTTCCCTTTTGTTGTACTGTATGGGTAGGTCGGGGCCCTGTCCCGACCATCTTACCAGTATTCTTAGAGGCTTGCAGTCTGTATATATTTCCCTGTGGTCAGCTGAGCCGGTCGTGTGAGGCCGTGCAGTTTGTTGTAGCTATTTAGCATTTCTGTTTATGTTGGCCGTGTGAGGCCTCTGTTGACAGTAGTGGTGACCTTGCCGGTCACGTAGCTTTCCGGTATTTCCTTGTTGAGTTACAGATAACTAGACAGCATGGTGGCCTTGTCGGCCCGCATAGGCTCCCTTATATTAATATGTTTCTGGTTAGCTGTTAGTACAGGTACAGGTGGCTATAGGCCCAATTGGGTGGAGGCTGTGTTTACAGTCGTTATATAGCCCTTTGTTTTCAGAAATCTGAGTTAGAGCCAGCCAGGCACCAGATGTGCTCAGGCTCAGTAGTCTAGCAGTCCAGGTCCTAGTAGGGCACCAGGTGCCAGTCATACCCCCTAAGATGGGGCGTGACATTATGATTTATGTTTATATGCATGATTTCATTTTATACTTACTCAACATGTTTTACTTACCTTGCATACTCAATACATTTCAAGTACTGATCGCATACTCTATGATGTATTGTTTCATGATACAGGTTCAGATAATCAGACTCAGTTCTGCTGCTAGCCAATTTCGCGTAGCTTAGTTCGGTTTTCCATCATTGGTGAGTCCTCATCCTTCGAGGATCTTTAGTTAGTGTCAAGTTATGTTATTTTCAGTTTCAGACTTTACTGAGCTAGTTGGGTATATTTTCTCATTAGCTCTTTAGACATGTTAGTGGCTTATCAGAAAATTTGTAGAATTTCAGCTTTGTCAGTGTTGACTCTGTTATGATTTATATATATTTAGACTTCCGCTTATTCATGATTAGTTTATCAGTTTCTGCTTGATGTATGCTCTTTAGCTGCTATGTTCATGCCATGGGTCTACTTGGAGTCATTTGTAGTTCTAGGTTCCATGTCTCAATCCGGGTCTCAACTTGGGTCATGACACATTTCCTGTAATTAGTTATCAAACATTAGTTAATCGTGTGATGGAATAGATACATTAAAAGCATTGCTAACAGCAAATATATTTGCCACTGAAGGCTAGTTACAAATCGTATATGGAAGATACGATCCGTGAATCGATTAATGGTTCACAGTTAAGTAGTTACGGTGGGGGGAAAGTGCAATTACGGTTCGTAGATTCAATCTATGGAACGTAAAATACACCGCAGATTAAAATTCAGAGAACAAATAGCTCTAAGTTTAATTTACAACCCAACATATGATTTGTAGATTGCATCTGCGGACCATATATTTGTTCGTAAGTTAAACTTCAAAAACACAATATCCTCAGGTTCAACCTATGATACAGTTTACGATTCGTATATTCAAATTACGAGTCGCACTTCAATTTATGGGGGTCCTTTAAACTTAACAGAAATTTAATCAATTTTAGTTTATTATTAAGGTTTGTGAGGTCTTTTAAGATCGTATCTCACACTTACGAATTGTATCATAATGAATACAACAGCTCAATACCACAAACCCAAACAAAGTACACAAAATCTCCAGTTCCACCACACCCCCACCCCTCCCCCTGCGCACATTTGAAAAAAAGGGGGGAGAAATGTAACATTACTATTAACATCTTAAATACATTAAAAAAATGATCCACAATGTACCACGTTATTATTGACATTTCAAATGTCTTAACAATTAATCAAGAGAAATAAACATCTGGATATAAATAATTTGATAGGTACAAAGATTAAGTGGGTAAGAGAGGATAATTACTTTAAATTTAAGGGACATTCCTATTATTGTTTTTTTTGCCCAATAAAATCTTCTCATTTTCCGATAGAAAAAAAAACTAATAATGAACAAATATTGATGCAAGAAGTGAGGTCATATAGATGGTGACATTGATGTCTCTCTATGTGAATGTGAATTATGAGGTATTTTCCGAGTAATAGATTAGAGGATACTTGTCGATTTTGCCTACTCAACTTTGTTTGAATAATATAAGTATTGATTGTTTAAAATATATTACAAACAAACAAATAAAAAAGGAAATCTTAAACCATACCACTAGAAAGATTTGTTCTCTTGTCGTAATTACTTTATTTGATCGTTGACTCATGACCTGAGTCAACTCGGCCCTTTAACATTTGTATCCACCCTTTATTATCTTACATCACTATTGTATTCATAATAAATTGATGTGTTAAGGGACAATATTAGGAAAAACTCTTCCAATTGATATTTGAATTTTAATCACGTGAATAATAAGTTATAAGTTATAAATTAAGCCTGACGGCAGTAAATTCAAATTTAAAATATAATTTTATTGAACTTCTACATCCTAAATATATAAAGTAACAATAAGATGAGAGGTTTAAATAAGAACTTCATTAATATGATTATTTGAAGTCAGAAATTGAAATTTTTAATTAAATTCTGTATCGCCATCAAGTAGATTAAATTACAATAAGATAAAATATTTAAATATGTCTCATAAAGTAATACAAAATCCAAATTTATTATAGTAACTATAAGTTTTAAGTTAATTACCGATTTACTTAACACTTGAAGGTTAAAGGTTAATTTTAATCTTTATGAAATGATAATTACACGACTCAACAGCCAATAAAGCCGAGTTGATCAAGCCCTTAATTTTGACTTAGCTAGTCGAGCTATAATTGAATTTTAATTGCGTACATAAATAGTTAAATTGAGCTAAACTTAAATTAAAGGAGTAAAGGTGAATCAAAAGTGAAAACTCTTCTTAAAACAAGCTCATCTAAGCCCGTCTCTTTTTGAATTTAATCGAGTGGAGTCGCGAGCTAAAATATAAATAAGCCAAGTCAATCCCGAGTCGGCAGGCAAGTGACTTGGCCTAGTAACTACACACCCGACCATCCCATACAAACTTATTCTAATTAAGGTCTCTTTTTTTTAAATCAAGATTAAGATATCTTAATTGAAATGATTAAAATAATCTATAGATGTTGAATAATTAGGGCTATTTTTTTTTCATTATCTTCGTTTATGGCTAGTAATGGTGGTGGTGATAGTTGTGATGGTGGAGGCGGTTGAAGTGGTAGTGACTAATGTGATGGTGGCGGTTGATAGTAGTGAAGGTGGTGGTTGTAATGTTGAAGTTGGTTGATGTTAGTAGTTGGAGGTGGTGTGGTGAAGGTTGAAGAATATATGGTGGTTGATGGTGGTGGTGGTGGTAGACGGTGATGGTGCAATAATGGTGAAGATAGAGATGGTTAGTAGTGAGGATTGTCCGCAATGGTGATCGTATGATTGATTGTGACGGAGGAAGTAATAATAAATATGATTATGATGATTTTACGTAATGGTATCAAGTCTGAGTTCCGACCTCGCAAACAAATGAGTCCTACACCTTCTTGACTTTCACCATTTTACTAGAAGAGACGCCCGCCACATAAATATACTTAAGAAGAAATAATAAATGAAACGAAAAGGAACACGTTATATAAATCTCTTAGCTAGGAATCTTCTTGGTTGCTGCAGCTGTGGAAAAAAAATGACATAAGTTTGCATAAATAGTGACCACCCATGATATAATTATAAACACTAACTATCTGCAACCATTTAATTTTCCCTCAAACACTTTGAATTAATTTAAACATGGACCGGCGGCTGAATGAAGCAGTTTATAGGGGAGATTTTCCAGCCATTCAAAAACTCATTGAAGAAGATGAAAACATAGTAAAACAAACAGTTGAAGGATCATTACACACCATACTTCACCTAGCAGCTAGACTTGGCCATGTTGAATTGGTGAGAGAGGTGGTGAAGTTGTTCCCGGATATGGTGTCGGCCGAGAACCGGGATCAGGAGACGCCCCTGCATGAAGCATGCAGAGAAGGGAGACTGGAAATTGTGAGAATCCTGCTTGAGCATGACCCATGGGTTGCTTACAAGACAAATTTGTGGGAGAAGAGTGTGCTTTATGTGGCATGTGAGAGAGGGAGGATTGAAGTGGTTAAGTATTTGTTAAATAATGTCCAGATGCTGTTGATGCTTGAAGTTGATATGTCCACTACTTCACTTCATGCTGCAGCTTCATCCGGCCACACAGGTACGCCATTAATTTGTTGTTCAATTGAATTCACAGTTATGCCGAACCCGTAAGAATATCTCTAGCTTCGTCCTGCCTCCTACCAACACAACTAGTATGTCACTTTGCTTAACAAAAAAGCCAAAAGTTGAACCTTAGTTTCTCATGACCATTTCCTAACTTGACGGATCATTATGCCGGGTACAACTTTGGAGATTGGACTCTCTCTGCACTGTTTAATAATATTGATATTCACACAACTAATAATTAATATTGAGATATAATTGGTCTAAAATGTGTCTCCTAGCTAAGTAGATATCATAAAAATATTTGCTATATATAAAGTAAAAACATAAGATGCCTTTGGAGTGATATATATATATATATTCATGTAGAAATTCCATATGTGAACTTATCAAAGGAACGAATTTTGTTATTCAGCACTAAATAAAACAGATAATAACTGATACTATCTATACAAGGCAAAAAAATAAATGGATATTTTAATTACTTCGATTTAGGAACGTACAGTCTTGAAACAGAAGTAACCGGAACTTGTTTTGGTTTATAAGCAAGTCTATAGAGCACAAAAAGTAGTAAACTTTGCAAAGTTATGCCTCTTTCCTATCAAATTAAACTGTAGTACAGAGTTCATGATCTCAAAAATGTGGGCCTTAGCTCTTAAACTTAATAATTTAGGTATATAAATATTGTACCATCTTTTATTCTAGAAAAATAAAATTATATATAATCCTTATCGAATTAATAAGCATAGATAAAAGCTGTTCTTAAATTGAAATCAGTTCTTTATGATCGACCAATGGCATGGTGGAATTAAGAAGGAATGAACTCTTAATAAAGAATGATAATGATGTACATACTGTGTCGGTAGGAGCGGAGTTAGTTTCATAGAAAGAGACAAATGTAGTTGACATTAAAGTTGATATATTATTTTCACAAAAAAAATTCAAAATGAGACAATAACTAATAGAACATGTAAAAAATGACTTTTTCCAGACATCTTACTTCTTATTATTTCGTAATACCTAACTTTACATATGAGTATGACGTTGAATGTTGTGGACAATCTTTTTGCCATTTAGGTATTGATGACATGATAATATATACACACATCATGTCTTGAAGTTTATACAAATATCTAATTTAATTTAAGAGTAAAGAAATGTATTTTCACCTCTTTTTTTTTAACTTTTAAATGTGTCACCATAAACAGTAGAAAAAATAGTAATATGTGTGCCTAACTCGGATCTTCCCTACTTAATTTAACTATTCTCATAACTCACAGTTGGTCTATATCGGAGTTAAACATAATTTCGGTAAAATTCCAATTAAAACGACACACTAAGAATCATCGTAAAGCTAAAGGGACAATTATAGTCAATGCCTTTGGGTCATACAGTATAATATTTTTTTTAATATACCTATATTAATATAATATATTTACAATCAAAACTTAAATGGGTCCTTTCAAATAAAAGGTTATGTGAGGGCTAACTAGGTCTTCTCTATTTTCATTTTTCAAATGTTCACACAGCCAAAGTCTATGTCTGGGCCAAGCTGAATTCATTAAGGACGACTGACCTTTCGTTATCCTCTTTCTCCTTTTTAATTCGGGAAATTTCTGCTTTTAATCCCTGATATATCTATAAATTATAATTAGATCCTTGTAATATCCATTTATGCACATTATAACCTTCCATTTAATAGATTTAATTGTGCACTTTTGATCATTCTGCATGTGAATCTTTAGAATTTAAGGAATTATTAATTAAATCATTTAATCATCCATGTGTATGTTGTGTTAACTTTTTATTCTTACTCCTTATTTAAGGGTAATAAAAATTTCAATTATTTAAATACTCACTATGTTTCTTTCCAGCTGTCATGAATCATGATTATTAAGAATATTTAGCCCAAAATACTTTATATTGTAGCAAAATTAAGATATAATTAATAAAAAATAAAAAAATATAAAAGAAAAATTTTCCTATATAGTTTTCTTTATTTACAAAATATAACAAGCATATTATAATATATAACATATCTTAAAAATAAAAAAATAAAAAAGAAACTATAAATTTCTACTTTATCAGGCCCAGTCCACTTCTCCTTCACCGCCTTCTTCTTCGTTTCTCCAATTTATCAAATCTTTCTTCATCCTAATTGATAAGCATGCATATGACAAAATTTAAGTTTATTAAAGTGTCTTTGTAATATCTCCAACAATTTTACCATATATTGATGAAGTTTTGAAGCTTCAAAGTTGAAAATTGAGTTTGAACAATTAAAATAATATCAGATTGGGTATGATTTCAAAAGTTTTAGAACATCTTGGGGAGTTTATATTTCAAATTTAGGATGATAAGATGTGGTTTTGAATAAAATCTTAGATTCAATCTCCAATTCCACCATAGATGAAACTTGAAAATTTAAAGTTGAAACTTGAATTTAAGAAATTAAAATAATTTCGAAATGGGTGTGGTTCCAAAAGGTAGAGAATATGTATCTTGGTGAGTTTATATCTCAAAGTTAGAATGATTTGTGTACATTTGATGTGGTTTAAAATAGAACTTCATATTCAATCTCAAATTTCACCATGAATGTAGTTTGAAGTTTCAAAGTTGAAAGTTGAATTTGAAAAATTAAAATAATTTCGAAATTGGTGCGATTCCAAAAGTTAGAGAACACCTTGGAGAGCCTACATCTCAAATTTATGATAATTTTAATGTAGATTTGATGTGGTTTTTGAATCAAATTATATTAAAGTCGTATGAATTTAAGTTTATGTTATTATAGTCGTATTAAATTTGTATGAAGGTTGTATACAAGGTTGTTGTAGTTGTATTAAATTTTTAAGAACATAACATAAGCTTTATACAAATTTTATATACTTATATACACATTTGATACAAATTTCATACAGTTTTCATACACAAATTCATTGAGCAAAATTTTTAAGTCTTGAGCAATATTTTATACTGATTTCATACACAAAATTTTGTGCAAAATATTAATCCTTGAACAAGATATACACATTTCATGCCGATTTCATACAATATTCATATACGAAATTTGAGCGAATTTTTAAAGTCTAGAGTAAAAATTTGAGAGAATTGATTGTGAAAAAACTGATGTTATGTTTTGTAAATTGAAAGCTCTTACTACATTTTATAATATTGAACGCTATTATGTATATATACAAAATTTGCCAAAAAGGAAAAAAAGAAAAGAATCATCTAATATTTATTGTTCTTGAAACTTGAAAGTAAACAATTTTAATTACATAGCATAATAATGTCATAAATAAAGTGCATATTTTTTAAATAGAGACAAGGATAAATTAGTCAAAGACCACTTCATATTTATAATTTCTTAAGAGACTTGCAAAAGAAAAAATATGACAACTAAAAAGCGATATATAGATCTCTCAGTAACAGTCATCCTAGCTATATAATGATATTTCACTATAACAATTAAGTTTTTGTTGAAATCGATTTTCTTGTTATGTTATATTATATGTTCTCTATCACATCATCTCGTTATAACAATCAAATAGTATCTGCTCAAACGATATTGTTATAGAGATGTTTAACCGTGTAACATATTTCCTATATAAATGTACCAGAAACACACATTTAATTAATTTAAGATTAAATATACCTCATAAAAAATCACAAAACCAAAAATACAATTGTATTTCTTTTTTGTACAACTTCAGTCATTATCTTCTCATATATATATATATATATATATACACGTGTGAGCACGCAGAAGTAGTGAAGGAATTGGTTAAAGTGCGACCGGATTTTGGTTGGAAAAAGGAGTTGATGAACGGGTGTTGTCCGTTACACATAGCATGCAGCAAAGGGCACTTAGATATAACAAGAGAGCTGCTAAAGCTGGACATGGACCTTTCTGCCGTACAAGATAATGAAGGCAGAACTCCACTTCATTGGGCAGTGATTAAAGGACGAGTGAACATTATTGCTGAGATACTCTCTGTGAGTCTTGAATCTGCTGAAATGATTACCAAACATGGTGAGACCATTCTCCATTTGGCTGTCAAGAATAATCACTTTGAAGTCCTCAAGTTCTTGATGGAGTCTCTTAACGTTTCAAATCTCATGAACCTTCAAGATACTCATGGAAACACCATTCTCCATTTGGCTACTGTTAGGAAACTTACCACCGTAAGTTCTCTTTCCCAAGTTTATATATGTGTGTTTTATTTCTAGATTTATATGACGATAGAGAGTGAAAACAGTTGAGAGAAATTATGGATGAAGGAGAGCAAATAAATGTGGGCTAAGGAGTTTCTACTAGCGGGAAATATAAAAGTCAAGTATTAAGATGTGGAAAGGGGGCATTTTAATGTGAAAATCATGTGCCTGAGTCCTAGCCGTGTGCTCCAGTGATTTAATGCTCGACAAATCTGTCCTTCAATTTTTTGACGATTTTAACCCGGCCGGTCCAAAAATTAAAAGGCCAATTCGTTCACTATTAAATGAGTAGGCAAAAAATATTTATACTATTGAACCTCTTTGAAACTGATTGAGCAGCTATTTTCTATGAATAACGATAAAATAGATAAAAAGATAATTAATTTTGTCATGAAATAACAAATAATGTTAAATAATTGTGTCATATAAACTGGGATACCATGAAGTAATAGCTATTCACAATTAGGGAATCTGAAAAATAAGGCAAGTAACCTTTCCTTTGCTAAACAGAGTTGCACAAAAAAAATAGAAAAGATGAAAACTAATAATTCTCTTGTATACAATTCTTGTCTCTTCAGATGGTTATTTATCTACTTAAGCTTGGGGTTGAAGTGAATGTTTTGAATCAGAAAGGATATACAGCATTAGATGTAGTTGAAGCAGATGCAAGCAACTCTGGTGCTCTTGCAATCATCCCAGCATTACAAGAAGCTGGTGCTAAAAGATGTGACCAATTACCCCCAAATTTTCAAGACATCCAGCAGGTAGTATCACCAAACTTGGGAGCATGGCCAAGAAAAAGTGGTAGTAATAGTACTAGTTTTCAATCACCATCCTCATCTCAACATTCATATGATAATCATCAAAGGAAGCACAACAATAATTATCGCGCTACCAGGAGAAAGAAAATTGAGCTCCAGAGTGAAGGTCTAAGAAATGCAAGAAAAACGATAACAGTTGTTGCAGTGCTAATAGCAACTGTCACATTTGCTGCTGGCATCAATCCTCCTGGTGGATTTAATCAAGCAAGTGGGAAAGCTCTATTAGGTAAAAAATCAGCATTTAAGGTGTTCTTGGTATGTAACATTGTGGCTCTTTTTCTTTCCCTTGGGATTGTTAATGTCCTTGTCAGTGTTATCCCATTCAAGAGAAGGTCCATGATGAAACTAATGGTGGCAACACATAAAGTCATGTGGATTTCTACATTTTTTATGGCATCGGCTTATATAGCTGCAATATGGTCGATATTGCCACAAGGAAAGGGGGCTTATTGGGTGCTAGGTGAGGTTGTGATCATAGGGGGAGGGTGCACTATGGCTGTGTTTCTCAGTTTGGGAATTTTGCTAGTGAGGCAATGGAAAAGGAAGAGTGATTGGAGAAAAAGAAGAGAGGATCATAATAAGAAGATGAAAGGGGAGAGTCCAAAGAGTAATATAAGTAGAGTTGAAGAAATGAAAGTGGTGAAGAAAGATAGTCATGAGGGTAGTAGCAACTCAGATGTTGATAGCTCAGATCATGGTTATCATTTGTATTAGTAATTTATTTGTTGAAATATTTCTCATTGTTAAAGATTTTTTGGAATCTTTGTTTATATATATAGATCCCTTGTGACGTTAGTCGTTTGTTTTCTCCTCCATTAGTCCTTTGTGTTTTTCTTCGGCATTTGCCAATTGCCACCGAGACGATACCTCTTCTAACTGATTGCTTGGATACGTTCACCTATTCCTAAGTCCTTGTTACTGTCAATTGTCATGTGCCAAGTTCGAGGATTACTCTGTAAACAGAATCAAGGGATGAGAGGACAAAAGGACTATTTGCCTTGTTTGTCCATACTCCATGAAACAAATCAAGCCTATTTTTCGTAAGATATGCAAAAATGAGGACAAAAATTAAATAGCAGTTCCATTTTTAAAATAGCCTATTTCTTAAAAACAAAGTTACATTTTCGTTTACTTATGGTATAGGTACATTTTTCGTTTACTTATGGTATGTCCATTTCATTCACTCATGGTACCTTTTCCATTTCATCTGTGGTACTTTAATTTAAATGTATTCTTTTTCACTCCAAAATTAGTTCATTGTATTTTTCAGTCCAAATTATGTTATGTGATTTGGTGAATTCTTATGTAGAAATTTGAAGAAAAAAAGAAAGAAAGATTTACTGAAATTTTATCATAATCAAGGATTTTCATGCATTGTTCATAGTTGATTTATGCAATTCTTAAGTTCTACTCCCGTGAAAAGCAACAAGGTAATTTTTGGGACGAAAAACAAACAGCTGAACAGAAAAATACAATAATAGTTCTCATGTCCAATTAACAACTTTGTTAATTGTTGGGATAACTTTAGAAGATGTCCTACAAATACAGTAGCTATTCTTCTTTTTTTTTTTTTTTTTGGTATTATTTATTAATTTTTAATTATTTTTTTTGTGCAGATAAGATAAAATGGGCCGACGTAAGAGGAAGAGAAGCAGGACACCTTCATTTTCACTTGATGCTAGCAAAAAACGTTAGGAGCTTAGTTGCTGCTAGAAAAAAAGATACTGCATATAATAAAAAAGCTACCACATAAGCAGAGAGACCAAACAAGCAAGTAAGGCTTTTGATCATGAATCTTTGGAGATTTTGATGTCTTTAAACAATGGGCAATCGATTGGTGAAAAAAAAAAACTATACTTGAGAGCAGCGGTGAGCGGTCAAGTGAAGAAGAATAAAGTGGTAAGATCTAGTAGCAGTAAGCAGTCAGGTGAAGAAGAATAAAATGGTGAGAGTAGCAATGAGCAGTCAGGTAAAGAAGAAAAAAAGTTGTAGAGAGTAGAGATAAGCAGTCAAGTGAAGAAGAAACTAACAAAGGGTGCGACTGAAAACGAAGAAGAAGATGCCACTGATGACATGAGTGGTAATCAGGATCAAGAGGATGCTCAATTAGTAAATGTTTCTGGATCAAATAATGATACTGATGATGATGATGTTAATTTCAAAGATACTTGATTCATTAGATAATAATAGTGATCCCAAGGCTCTTTTGGTCTCAGAATACATCAAGACCGTTGTCATAAAAAAGTATGAATTTAAGATCCACTTTGGATCTTATGGTTCAAGTATCGACTTTAGAAATATTTTGATCAATCAGCGTATTGAGAAGATTTCAGAAAAACTTGTTTTTGATCACTTTTTAAACTTGAACAAAGATGTAGCAGTACAACTTTCAATTAAGTTAGTGCATGACCTTCATTTTTGTCGAATCTTGTGAGAAAAGAAAAAGTAGATTTCGTTGCTTACAATAATTTGCCTATTTGATTTGGCATCAATAAATTTGCTATCATGACTGGACTTTAGTGTCATTCACTCTCCCTCTTAGTCAACAGTTACTAAAGGTTGGGAAAGAGAGTGAAAATTCAGTTCATATAGTGGAGAAGTTTGTTGATGTTGTTGTTGTGCTCATTAAGAAGATAAAGGATCTAAAACTGACGAAAAAGAAAAAGGTGGCTATGAGCGTGGTTTGATTCTTGCATTGCATATTACGTGCAAAAGATGCAGTCACTAATTGGTTAAAAATACATTATAAGATTCATAAGCCATGGGGTCGAATAAGCTTCAATTTTATTAATATTGAATAATTCTTAAAAGATCTTGGTCTAATGAAAAGCCAATATAACCTTTATGATTTTTCGTGGGTGTTCGCGGTAAGTAATTAAAATGTGTTCCCCATTTTACAGTTTCTAGTTAAATTATAATTTTGATTTTATGACGCACACTAAAAATCATTTTGCTTATTACATTATAGGCTTGCTATTTCAGTAGTTCAACGACTGGCTAAGGATTCTTCACCCAAGAATGATTAGATGGTTGGTCGCAAATTTTGCTTACTCAACAAATGTTTATCCTCTTCACCAGACAATAAAAGAGGTAAGACTGTATATAAATAATTTTAAAATGTGTTCAGCAATAGTTGGATAAACAACTACAGTTGTTGGGCAACTGAACTTGTTGTTCCCGCAATTACTTCAATTGTCCAGGAACAACTGGACAACTGAAGTAGTTGTTCCAAAACTATATATAATTTTTAACTTTTTTAACTGCATATGCAAAATCAGATTGTTCACCCTTTCCTTTTACCAACAAACATAGAGAAGCAGGAGGCTTTTATTCAAGATATTGAGCCCTTTGGAGATAGTTCGGATCCAAAAATTAACGTTTTGAAAGTTGAGTTGGCACTTGTAACAACTATAAAAATAAATATAATTGGTGGTGAGGAAAGTGTTGTGGTGTTGGTCAGATTTGGGTAGATATATATAGATCTTTTGGTGTGGTAGGAGGAGACTCATATGCAGCTGATCTTGGTAGGGGAGGAGATGCTCCTAGAGTAACAAAAACGCCAGCTCTGAGTACTTCCAATGCCTGTTTTTGTTGCAAATGCCAAAATTGTTAATGCCCTTTTGGATTCAATAAATTTCTTATCAATAAAGTTAGAAGGACAGAAGCCAAAGAGGAATATATTTTTGAGCTATGCAGGACCATCTTTTTTTGCTCCTGGATTGCCAAGAAGGTTGGCCAAGAATGCAAGGACAAAAAATAAATTGAAGGTGAATTTGTACAAATCTCTTGTCGTGGAGAAGACAAATCCTTTAAATCTTTCCTTGATAAGGAGGAGGAGGAAAGAAAAATGTATTTGAGTGGTGAATTCAAATACCAAGACTTGGAGAACATAATTGATCCAGATTTCTGGTTTGAGTGCAAGGTAAATATCATTAATTTTTTAATTATTTTTTAACATAACTGGGCACTTTTAACCAGTTGGACCAAACCAACTTCATTGCCCAACTACTGGAGTTGTACGATAACTTCTGCAGTTGTCCAACAACTGCTGGTGGAGTTGTAGGATAGCCCCATCAGTTGTCCAACAACTACAACAGTTATTAGTTATTGATAATGAAGCATGTTAACAAGATCTTATCCCTGATGCGCAAGAGACAGGTTTCGTCCGATTGACAAACAATTTAATGTTCTGAAAATTAGATTCAAATATCTTTAATTTGATAGCTATTAGAACTTCTAACGCATTATATATCTGGAGATATGCTCATTCCAAGTAAGACCACATGTGATATTTATTTGAAATATTTTTTCATAATAAAATCGTCAACTAGAACTTTGTTACTAGCCTTCCTTTGGCCTAAAAATTTGTTTCAATTCTTTAACCACCTTTACAATTTCAATTTTTTTTAATATGAACAACCATTTATAATCGTATTCTCCAGACTCTAAATCATCAGACGACATAAAATGAATGGAAAAAAAAATTCAACTCATATATCTCCAACTTAGCGGATTAGTCGTTTAAAAACATGTGGGGTATTAAAGCATTAATAGGTCACCCTTCACTAAACTCTTATCACTCAAATCCTTATAGCGATCATGCAAGTTATTGTAGAAATTTAGATTCAAAATTAGATCTGTTTGGTTGTAGTGCCTGTGGAAAAGTTATTATCATCTTAGCGCAGACTGTCTGTAAAGAAAACGGATCACAGGCCCCAACCAGGTTGGACCAGCTTTGGGCAGCCTATTTAAAGCAATTCTTGCCCAAATTTCGTTTTTATGTTCACTATAATTTAGAGAACTGTACAGCTCGTCCCTTCTCTCCTTAAGCTAGGTTTCTTGAGTTATTAGAAGAGAGATAAAGGTCAAAACATCATCTAAATCCAAATCAAAGTTAGGAACAAGTTCTGGAGGGTATAGAGATCGCTATAGTGAAATTGTTCCGTCGATTTTTGCATTGATTGAGACATGGGAATAAAGTGAGAATTCTGAAATATACTTCCTCCATTGATATATGTTTATAAGAAATCAAGATAAGTGTTCTATCTTCTTCTTTGTAAATAATTCGTGGTTTTACGCCCTTCTCGAAAATTGAACTGTTAAGACTCATTGCTCTCGATTTGGTTAAACTTAGGGACAGTTTTAGAAGTCCATAGGTTTGAGCTAGCTGGAAATCAAGGGAGCTATCAAGCCGTAAGTATGGGTCATCGTTGACTTTATCGAATTGACGGCCAGGTATGTAAGGCATCTTTTTTCTTGAATCGTACAAATCGCATATCCTATAAAATCCTCGAATTGAATTTATTTCAGTTGTATATTGAATATACTTTTAGACCATGCTTAAGTTTGGAATGCTTGTTGAAAAAATTGTTATTGATATCCGAATTGTACTTGTCTATACTTGGATTAACGTTATATGTTGAATCATGTATTAGACAATGAATTGTTAAGTTGAAATAAACTGATCAGATGATTGTGGACTTAGAAAGATCCTTGAAACGATACTATTGGTTGGCTGGTTACATTTACATATAAGCATGTACGACACGATTTTGATTACGTTATATATATATATATCTCTTAATCTTGACATTTTCTGTCGATTCCTTCTTATGTCACTCCCGTACTTGTTAAGTTATGTGTGCTGCGAGATACGAATTGTAAAGCTTGAGATGTTATATTGTTGAATTTTTAGGGAGACTCTATTGTGAGAGCATTGGTTATTAGCTTCCAAATAATAAGTATTAAACGACTAGTAAACGTGAGAATCCCTAAGTTAATGAAAAAACTTCATACCTATAGTATCATTCTATTCCATTCAAAGGCATTTCATATAAATCACTCTAGCGATGGATCCTAAAGCTCATATGATCCTTACATTATAGAATTCTCAGAGATAAGCTTATGTTACATACTTAAAGATCACTTTACGACTTACAATTGAATCTTATTCACGTGTACATGTTTAAGTTGACTCTTGAGTCGTACCGTATATTTAGTGAGTTAAGGTGTCACATCACGTTATGCCACATGTATTTACAACATGGGCCCCATTAACTACATTTATGCATTATGATTGATGTATTTTCAATCAGCAGGCCTATGGGCAATGACGTTATATGATATTATTACCACCAATCGGTAGTATCGGTTGGTCAAATACTATATCATTACCATTGATCGGTATTATCGATTGGACAGAGGCGCCTAACACTAGAACACGTGTCAGTTGGGCAGTCATAGCATTCACATGCATATACAAGATTGCATTGACATACAGAGGTGAGTTACAGCTGGTTGTAGGTTTCATAGTTTCAGGTTATCTTTGTCCCCATATATTTATCATCTCTTGACTCAGTTATCCTCATGATTATTCTTTCACAATTATTGCTTTTCAGTCTTATATACCGGTACATATTATTCGTATTGACGTTCCTTTGCCAGGGAACACTGTATTCGTATTGCAGGTAAAGATAGAAGTCCTGATCATCCTTTATAGTAGGAGCTTGTCGAGTTCATCTATCTAGTTGGTATGCTCCTTTCCTTCTGGAGTAGTTGTAGACTCTAGTTTTGCATATTCATGAGTTTGAGTATAGATTGACGGACAGGTTGGGTCCTATCTTGACCATTAGTATTACTACTCTTTGGAGGCTTTGTGGACTAGTTGTGGATTGTACAGTTAAAGTTTATGGACTTGCCAATATTTTGCTCATATAGTTGTGTTGCAGCCTCATCGGCTTACCATTATTTAGTTTTATTGAGTTGTGGTGTTGTCAGCTTTGTTTTGCGTTCATTCTATAATTTTTACCTTGTCTTCCATGTGTTCTGCATTGTCCAGCAGGTTATGATTGTAGTCTTAATGGATCGAATGTCGCGATTGCAACTGAGTTATATGAGTTGCTCGGTCAAGTAGGCACCAGGTGCCTGTTGCGCCTATCTAGACTTAGGGCATGACAAAATGCGTGACGCACTCACATTGTTTAAGATCGTCAGTGACATACTCAAATCTTTAATAATTCATAGAATGGCTTGATCGAGCTCAATTATTATTGATATTACTTAGTTTATCCTTAATAATTCAAAGAATGGCTCAATAGATCTTCAATTGTTATTAAATCACTATTTTATCCTTAATAATTCATAGAATGGCTAGATCGAGCTTCAATTGTCGTTGAATCACTTTGTTTATCCTTAATAATAATTGTATTACTAGATCGATATTTGATTCTCGTTGAATCACTTAGTTTATCCTTAATAATAATAGTATTACTCGATCAATACTTTTTTCTCGTTGAATCACTATGTTTATCTTTAATAATTCACAAAATTGCTGTATTGATCTTCAATTGTTATTAAATCACTAAGATTATCTTCAATAATTCATAAAATGGCTCAATCAAGATTTAATTGTCATTGAATTACGTGTTTATCCTTAATGATTTATGGAAGTTATTCTAACAACTATAGAAGTTGTTCCAACAACTCAATCAATTGTTCCAGCAATTTCTATGGTTGTCCAAAGAACTTTATAATTGTTCTACAACTGCATGATTTTTGGTTTACATCTAAAAGAATATTTCCAATAATATCTGTAGTTGTGTAACAACTATATAAGTTGTTTAACAATTATTATAGTAGTTGTGGGATAACTAATGAAGTAGTTGAGAAAACTCAACAATCAATGGTGATGACTGTTGTAATAAAATGAATCTGTTAACACTAACATAATTTATCAAATGCTTGATTACCACAAGCTCAAAAATATATTTCAACATTGTTCGTTAAACCAAGATCACTAATAATAGCAATATCAAGTACGCATTATAAATGCATTACAAACTCGTGTAACTACACCATTAATTATTTTCTATGACTACACCTGACCTTGTAGGGAATGTAGTTCTTTTGTAGACAAACCTTTTGTCACGATCCGAACATAGGCCCGGATTGAGACACGGGACAAGGAGCCCCGAGAGACTCCAAGTCGATCCATGACATGAACATACATCTAACTTAATCAATAAAAGCGGAAGAATTGACATAATAATTATAGTAGAAGTCTAAACATAATATAACATCAGAACTGGAAATTCACATCATACATGACAAGCTGATTACTACGTACAGTCTAAAAGCCTCTAACATATCTGGTGGGTTGATGGGATAATACCCCCAACTAACCCCACAAGTCTGAAATTGAAGAAAGACATAACAATCATGAATATTGAATATCCTCGGAAGATGAGGACTCACCGATGCTAGCTGACAGGTCGAATGGGAAAGCAATGACTAAGGATGTTGTTGAGAAAGATCCCTCGGACCTGTATCATGAGATGATACAATATAGAGTATGCGGTCAGTATGTGAAATGTACCGAGTATGCAATGTAAGTAAAATGGACATTTAAAATACATAAAAGTTTATAAGAGTAGGACAACATGATCATAACATAAATATCATAATGCAACATAAGGCTCAAGGTTTTTCAAAATATTTTGTAAATCATTTATAATCATACTCACGAGAGAAAAGCTTTGTTAAACATGACTTGAGCCAAAGTATATAATCATAATAATACATAAATCATGAGGAACAGTGTCACGCCCTGAGTTTACACCCTAGATGAAACACGGTACTTGAAGTACAAAGTGACCCCAAGTCAACCCCTGATCTATCATACACTAGCATTTTAAGTAATATAAAAATACATACAGCGTAAGTTTAAAGTGAAAAGATAAATACTTGAAAGAAAAAAAGTTGGTCCCTAGTATTTGAAAATATTATAACAACACTACAAGTCCAAAATACCAATCTGAGTATGAAAGCCACTATGACCGATGAGTTGCTGGGACAAGTCCCCAGCTAACTCCAAATCAAAATAGGAGGAATGAAAATATAGCTGAAATAAATAAGTCTTCGTCCTCGAAGGATGAGGACTCACCAACTAGTAAAGCTGAGGTCTTCGATGAGCGGTCGGCTAACGAAGTTGAGACTGAGATCCTGCTGCTGTATCATAAGACGATACAACATAAAAATATGCGTCAGTACTTTGAATGTACTGAGTAAGTGAGAGGAACATAACACAATGGAATAAATAACAAAAGAAATGCTGAACTGAAAGACATGTAATGACCAACTAAAGCTACTGAACTGAATAACTGAAATATTGAGGTGGTCTAGAAGACCCTGATCTAGTGGTAAAGCATGTTCTAAGTCTAGAATACTTATCTGAACTGACTAGTGGGAGAGTCTATAACCAACATGTTACCACGTGAACTAGACGTGGAGTCCGATGTATACACCCCATCGGTAGGACCCAATATACCTTGCCAGGGTATAAAGGAATGAACTGGGTGATCACAAAATTCTGGGGCCAATCAGGCCAATAAATCTGTAACCTACACTAGCAACATAGTTCTGGGAACCTAGGTGCGCTGAAACCCCGGTCTTCTCGGTGGTAAGTCCTACTCCCACTGGATAGTCCTAGACTGAATACTAGGATGATAGCTCGAAATTGGGGCCCAAGACTAGTCAGGTATACATATCTGAAAGCACCCTGAGAGTCTTATCAGATTAGATTCTAAAACTGGGTTCTAGACTGGTCAGAGCTGCTTATCTAGAAGCATTGTAACCGTCTAACAACAAACTATAATCTGAAACTGAGGTCTTTAGGTTATTCAGAGCTATATATCTAATGTTTCATGACCATCTACTGGACCAATGAACTGAATTCTGAATCTGATTCTAATAACTGAAAGGTAATACAGACACCTCAGGAAATTCTATAGTCAAACTGATCAACTGACATTTCTGAATGACGCTGAGTATTCTCACATTTTGACTAAAACTAGGAAACCATATATCTGACTGAGAGTTTAGCATATAAAAATAATATGGGAATCCACAACACTGATAGAATCAGGAAATTTTAAGGTTTAATCACTATAGCAAGATTCTAGTCTTTTCTACGGTCAAGGAGTACGACTAAACTTAATGTACAGGGATAAGCATCAATACTGTCACAAACTGGTGGAAACATATCTGTAATTATTATAAAATAATATTCTACATAAATTAAATGAAGCATTACTAAGAATTTCTTAACATTCAAAAAGCTGCACGGCTAGAACTGATAAAGAAAATACCAGAGAAATTTGGAAACACAAGGGAAGAACTATTCCCTTGTTGAATTCCCACATACCTGATAAAGAAATCCGATAAAATTCCTTGAGAATCTGAGGAGAAGTAGTCTGCCCTAGTTCTTGCTCTGAGATTTCCTAAGAGAATTCTACGATCTGTTTTTTGAAGGTCTGAGAGGGAATGAGGAAAGAAACCACTTAACACCACTAATAAATCTGAAAATATGTTTAAAATGGTGCAATTTAAAGTTTAAGAGGATAGAAATTTACTGAAAGGCCCTTGAAAACTCGCAGGGAAAAACTGACTGTCAGTCCCCACGGGTGACTTAGGTCGTGGTCAGTGACCACGACTCGTGGTCACACCCGTGAGGTGCACTGCCTGGAAACTACGGTTGGTTACTATGAGGGACCTAACGATTCGTCCTCTCTGACCACGACTCGTGGTCACCACTCGTTGGGTACACTGCCTCTGATTCTTAATTTGCTTCATTCTGCTGCTCACGACCCTCTCCAAAAATCGTGATGACTGACCACGACTCGTGGGGTCCTTTTGTTAGGTACAATACCCTTTTCCTACTCTTTTCTTACTCACCCCACCCCATGACTAACCTAACGAGTCGTGGGGCATGACCACGACTCATGGTCATGTCCGTTGGGATCCTATTTCTCAAGTTTTCAGACTCATCACTTATCCTCCCTATGAGTCACATCACGACCCGTGGGCTTCTCTCACGGGTTACCTCACGACCCATCCTGATGCCTGATGCCAAATTATAACTTTTCATCGTTTCAACTTCTGGGTCTGGTCTTTGGGTTTTCGGGATATAACAATATCTTCCCCTTGGGAAAATTCATCCTCAAATGTTGGAAAACATACAGAAAAGAAGAGAAATGCTATTATCATGTTCAAATACTAATCATTTAAATCGAAAACTGACGGAATGACTACCTCCGATTCAAACTACATAGCTGAACTGAATTCACAAATCATACAAACATCCACATACATAAAATAAACTTGAACACATGAACTGAACATGAAAACTAAATAGAGTTCTAGGGAAAAACTTATATCTCAAGCTGTAATTGAGCCGGTAGAAAATAAGTGTGGGTATATGGCCATCATATCTGCTTCGGCTTCCCATGTAGCTCCCTCAAAGTGTTGATTCCTCCATAACACCTTGACTGAAGCTACCTCCTTGTTCTTCAGCTTATGAATCTGACGGTCAAGGATCTGAACTGGGACCTCCTCGTATGAAAAGGCTATCCTTTATTTCTACATTGTCCAATGGCATAATTGAAGTTGGATTACGAATGCATTTCTTCAATAGTGACACATGGAATACTGGTTGCACAGAAGCCAACTCTGAAGGTAATTCCAGCTCATCGGCTACTCTGCCAATTCGCGTTAGAATTCTGTAGGGTCCCACATATCTCGGACTAAGCTTTCCCTTTTTCCCAAATCTCATCACCCCTTTCATGGGTGAAATCTTTAGATAGACCCATTCATTCACAGCAAACTCCAAATCTCTTCTCCTCACATCAACATAAGATTTCTGACGACTCTGAGCTATTTTTAGTCTTTCTTTGATGAGTTGTACCTTTTGCATAGCTTCATGAACCGAGTATGGCCCAATTATTGTAGCTTCACCAACCTTAAACCATCCAATAGGAGACCTGCACCTTCTACCATACAATGCCTCAAATGGGGCCATCTGGATGCTGGAGTGATAACTATTATTGTACGCAAACTCGATAAGAGGCAATTGGTCATCCCAACTGCCCTTGAAATCGATCGCGCACACTTTCAACATATCTTCTAGGGTCTAAATAGTCCCCTCATCTTGCCCATCTGTCTGCGGGTGAAAAGTTGTGCTGAGCTTGACCTAGGTGCCAAGTCCCTTCTGAAAAGACTTCCTAAAATGTGAGGTGAACTAGGTACCCCTATCTGAGATGATGAATAATGGCACCCCATGAAGTTGTACCAACTCCAGAATGTAAAGTCTAGCATAGTCCTCAGCTGGATCTATAGTTTTAACTGGAAGGAAATATGCTGACTTAGTCATCTGGTCTACTACTACCCAGATGGAATTATGTTGCCGACAAGTTTGAGGTAGACCCGTAACAAAGTCCATATTTACTTCTTCCCACTTCCACGTGGGTATGCTGATATCCTGGGTCATACCTCCCGATCTTTGGTGTTCTACTTTCACTTGCTGGCAGTTCGGGCACCTAGCTATGAATTCGGCGATGTCTCTCTTCATGTTGTTCTACTAGTAAATATCCCACAAATCACAGTACATTTTAGTAGCACTAGGGTGGATTGAGTGTCTCATACTGTGTGCTTCAGCCAATATCTGCTGCCTCAAATCACCAACGTCTGGTACACACAATCTGCCCTGGTAACGGAGCACAACATCTCCCCCTTTGGAGAAAGCTTCAACCTCTTTTCTAAGAACAACTTACTTTAGTTCAAGTAAAATGGGATCTTCATCCTGTTTGGACTTAACTTAAACAACTAAAGAAGAATATGACCCACTTTGCATAAACACTCCACCCTCAGCTGAGTCAACCAGTTGCACCCCTAACCGAGCTGGTCTGTGAATGTCCTTTGCCAATTCCTTTTTGCCTTCCTCAACATGAGCCACGCTACCCATAGACACTCTGCTTAGGGCAACAACCACAACATTGTCTTTGCTTGAGTGATATAGCACACTCATGTCATAATCCTTCAGTAGCTCTAACCACCTTCTCTAACGGAGATTTAGGTCCTTTTGACTGAATACATACTAAAGGCTCTTGTGATCGGTGAAAACATCAAAGTGAGCCCCATATAGGTACAACGCGAACACCACTGCCGCCAACTCCAAGTCATAAGTTGGATAATTATTCTCATGAACTTTGAGCTGTCTGGAGGCGTAGGCTATCACCCTTCTCCACTGCTTCAGAACGCAACTGAGTCCAACCCTGGAAGCATTGCAATATATTAAAAAATCCATTCGATCCTTCCGGTAGAGTCAACACTGGAGTGGTAGTGAGTCGAGTTTTTAACTCCTGGAAACTCTTCTCACATGCATCTGACCACTGGAAATTCACCTTATTTTGAGTCAGCCTAGTCAGTGGAGATGCTATAGAAGAAAAACCTTCTATAAAGCGTCGGTAATAACCGGCCAAACCCAAGAAACTTCTGATTTCGATAGGTCTGGGCCAGTCTTTCACTGCTGCTATCTTTTGAGGATCAACCTGGATACCCTTACCCGAGACCACATGACCCAGGAAAGTCACGGACTTCAACCAGAATTCGCACTTGCTGAACTTGGTGAACAACTGGCGGTCTCTAAGTGTCTGAAGTACTATCCTCGGGCGATTAGCATGTTCTTCCTCATTTATGGAGTATACCAGAATGTCGTCGATAAATACGATTACGAACATATGCAGATACTTCTTGAAGACTCTATTCATCAGGTTCATAAAGGCTGTAGGGGCATTTGTTAGTCCGAAGGAAATAACCACAAACTCGAAGTAACCATACTAAGTCTTGAAAGTTGTTTTTGGTATGTCACACTCTCTGACTCTTAGCTAGTGATACCCCGACCTGAGATCTATTTTGGAGAAATAGTTGGACCTCTGAAGTTGGTCGAATAGGTTGTCAATTCTGGGTAGGGGATACTTGTTCTTAACTGTGACCTTGTTCAACTGACGATAATCGATGCACATTCTGAGGGTACCGTCTTTCTTTCGCATGAATAGGCCGACTAAATGTTCGAAACTTACGAGGTGTAACACTTGATTTATCATGAAACATACATAATTGGGAATAGTTTTGTAGAAAAATTTAAATCTAAATAGTTATAAAATCTGCTTATGATTCAAAAAACATGAATTTATACATGAGAGGAATTAACCCATAGATAGATCATAAGAATTCCATAAGAATTGGAATAAAACCCCATAAAATTATCAATAGAATTTCATGAATTAGAGAGAGATTGGATATGTGTATGAACAATTTCACCCATTCATAACCCTACATACCTGAAGAGATTTGACTCTCACACTTCCTTGATATCCCAAAGAGAATTGGAGAGAAATTGGAGAAATTCTCCAAGCTTGACCTCCAAGGAAGAGCTCTAATTTGCATGCATGGAATGGTAAGGCTTAGAATAGGTTTAACACTCTTAAAATCCTACTAACTGAGCTTAAAATGACGTAGTTTAAGACTTTTGAACCTAGAAATTATGAAAATTCCATTAATGGTTCGATAAAAAATCTCATACTTCCAGAAATGATGAGTCGTTTGACGAGTAATTAGGAAAATCACGAGTCGTTTGTCAACTTGTTAGGCAAATGATGAGTCGTTTTCTTAATCCGTGAAGTACACTGGAATTTCCCACTGCTGCTCAAACCACGGGTCACTTAACAACTCTTTACGTAAATGACGAGTCGTTTACGACTCATTAGGGGATATTCTTATCTTTACAAATGACGGGTGATTTGCCAACTCATTAGCAAAACGACGAGTCACTTAACGACTCATTAGGTAAACGACGTGTAATTTGACGACTCATTCTGATCCCTGGTATAGAAAATCCTATTTTCTCTGTTTCAACTCCCGATTATGATCTTAGGATTTTTGGGACATTACAATATCTCCCCCTTGGAAACATTCGTCCTCGAATGTTGGAAATCATACAGAAAAGCAAAGAAATGCAATAATCAGATTCAAGTACTAATCATATAAGCTAAATCATAACTTGATTTATCATGAATCATATATAACTTGGCATAGTTTTGTAGAAAAATTTAAATCTAAATAGTTATAAAATCTGCCCATGATTCATATAACATGAATTTATGCATGAGAGGATTTAACCTGCTATATAGATCATAAGGATTTCATAAGAATTGGAATGAAACCCCATAGAATTATCAATATAATTTCATGAATTATAGAGAGATTGGGCATGGGTGTGAACAAATTCACTCATTCATAACCCTATATACCTGAAGGGATCTGATTCTCACACTTCCCTGATAGCCCAAAGAGAATTGGAGAAAAATTGGAGAAATTCTCCAAGCTTGACCTCCAAGGAATAACTCTAATTTGCATGCATGGAATGGTAAAGCTTAGAATAGGTTTAACACTCTTAAAACCCTACTAATTAAGCTTCAATATGACGTAGTTTAGAACTTAGGAGCATATAAATTATGAAAATGCCCTTAATGGTTTGAAAAAAAATCTCATACTGCCAGAAACAACGATTCGTTTGACGAGTAGTTAGGCAAATCACAGGTCGTTTGTCAACTCGTTAGGCAAATGACGAGTCGTTTGCTAAATCTGTAAAGTATATTGGAATTTTCCATTGCTGCTCAAACCATAGGCCACTTAACGACTCGTTAGGCAAATGACGATTCATTTGCTTAATCGTGAAGTACACTGGAATTTTCCACTACTGCTCAAATCACGGGTCACTTAATGACTCATTAGGCAAATGATGAGTCATTTGTTGACTCGTTAGGGGATATTCTGATCTTTAAAAATAATGAGTGATTTTCCAACTCGTTAGCAAAACAACGAGTCACTTAACGACTCGTTATCTAAATGACGGGTGATTTGACGACTCGTTCTGAGCCCCGGTGCAAAAAATCCAGTTTTCTCCGTTTCAACTCCCGGGTTTGATTTTAGGGTTTTCAGGGCATTACACCTTTTGCATAAGGAGAATTTATTTTTATTTTTTGAAAATACTTCCATGATACAAGGTACCCGTTTCGTCTGCTTTCTCCCCAGTTTGCATTGCTTTTTAAATGAAGGTATTCGTCTCTCTAAAATATCTAGAGGAAGGCTCCAAAGTTCTTCAGAAAAGCAAAGAAATGCAATCATCATATTCAAATACTGATCATATAAATTGAAAACTGACGGAATGACTACCTCCGAACTGAACTACATGGCTGAATTGAATTACCGAACCACACATACATTCATTTACATGAAAGAAACTGAGGTATATGAGCTGAACATGAAACTGAAAAGAGTATTAAGGAGGAAACTGACACCTTAAGCTGAAACTGAGCCGGAAGAGAATAAATGCGGGTATTTAGTCATCATATCTGCTTTCGCTCCCCACATAGATCCCTCAACATGATGATTCCTCCATGAAATCTTAATTGAAATACTTCTTGTTCCTTAACCTTTGAACCTAACAATCCAATATTTTCCACTAGAACCTTTTCATAACTAAGGTTGTCTTTCACACACACACTGTCCACCAGAATAACGAAAGTTGGATCACCCAAACACTTCTTTAAGAGTGATACATGGAAAACTAGATGGACTGAAGCTAATTCTGAGGGCAACTCCAACTCATATGCTACCTTGCAACCCATTGCATAGTTCGGTATGGGACAACTTAACGGGGACTGAGTTTCCCTTTCTTTCCGAACCTCCCCACCTTCTTCATGGGAGACACCTTCAGAAATACCCAATTGTCGACTTCAAACTCAAGTTCTCTCATTCTCACATCCGCATAGGACTTTTGGCGACTCTAAGCTGTTTTCAACCTGTCTCTTATACGCTGAACCTTCTCCATGACCTCATGGACTGAATTTGGACCTATCATCGCAGCTTCCCCGACTTCAAATCAACCAATAGGCGATCCATATCTCCACCCATAGAGAACCTCAAACGGGGCCAGCAGAATGCTAGAATGATAGTTGTTATTATACGCAAACTCAATGAAAGGAAAATGCTCATCCCAACTACCCTTGAAGTCAATCAAGCATGCTCTCAACATGTCCTTGAGAGTCTGAATCATCCGCTCTGCCTGACCATCGGTTTGCGGATGGAATATTGTACTAAACTTGACCTGAGTACCAAGTCCCTTTTGAAATGACCTGCAAAACTGAAAAATAAACTGAGTACCTCTGTCTGATATGATGGACAAGGGCACCCCATGCAACCGAACTAACTCTAGAATCATCAACACTCGGAACACACCAACTACCCTAATATCGAAGCACACCATATCCCCTTTAGAGACGACCTCTACCTTCTGCTACTGAACGACCTCCTTCAACTTCACCAAGATAAGATTCTTGTCTTACCTAGCTTTGACATCATTCACCAAGGAAGATTCCGATCCATCCCAAACAATGACACACAAAAGGTTCGAATCCCTCCCCGAAAATCATTCAGAATCCCCCGGTCACAACCCAAATACCCCATTTGATCATAAAACCCATTTCGGATTGCTTGAGATCATCAAATTACTAATAAAAAGTTGTTTTGTTCAGAAATTGACCGTGGTCAAACTTAGCCTCCTCAAAGCACATAACTTCAACCAAGGGCTCAAATCACTCCCGAATCACCTCAGGATCCATGCAAACTATCCAACTAAGTCATAAATCACCATCAGGAACCAACAGAGCTTCCAGAACCCAAATTCAAGCTCGATAACCTAAAATGTTGACTTTGGTCAACCCCTCAAGCTTCAAACCTTCAAAAAATCGAAAATCTTACCGAATCTTCATTAGGTCATCTCGGGAACGTTGTCATCCACCTCCGCAAATTATGAATAAAAAAATAAAGATATGGAAAGGTTCAACCTAGGCAAACAGATCGAAAATCACAAAATTACCATGTGGATTGTTACACTTCCAGGATTGGCTAATACCCGCGCTTTGCGAACTTCTATACACTTGACACTTATGGCAAGGGTAGGGAGTTATCCTGAACGTACACCTCTTAACCATCATTTCCACCATAAGGAAGCATCCATAGGTTTTAAAGTAAGGGAATCATGAGAACAAATCTATCAAGAAATCTAAGCTGGGCATATACCTGATTTAGCATGATCTTATGTGCCAATAGGAAAAATCTTAGGGACTGAGTTCATAGAGCTGAGTGTGCTAAGAGACATGAATTCACATACATAACGAGGGTCATGACATGAAGCTGAATGGGTAACATTGGGATAGCTGACTGACGGGGTTACCTATCATCTTAGGGTTCTAAACATAAGCATGAGTTGAATGTAGCATCGAGGGAAACATAAGGGAAACATCTAAATGAGGATGGATTGATTACCCCCAAAAGTTATCTATAGAACTCCTTTACTAGAAAACTTAAGACCTAACTTGGCCCTTCACTTACTATTTCCCTACCTTCCATGAAATAAATCTCATATTTAAATGCACAAAGGGATCTTGTACCTTGTACAGTAGTTCTCGGAACCAACAATCATGGTAGGTTTGATAGGAAGGCTTATAACATATCTAAGACTACATCTGAGGATGACTTCCACTTTCTCTTGGTAACCCGTGCTGTTGAGATAGGTGGGTTGCAGACTTGATAGCTGGGGCACGGGCACCACCGTCACCCGGTCTAATGGAAGGGCAATCTCCGAGCCTGTGTCCAGGCTTACCACACCCGAAGAAAGCATCCTTGCTGATCAAACACCTTTCTGGGTGGTTCTACCACACCTTTGGCAAGATGACCAACTAGATGGGGTTGTTGAAGGGTAGCCTCTTTGGACGTCTCGCTTGGCTGAAGGGCAATCTTTGTGTTTATAACTGGGTTGGCCACAATAGAAGCAAACATCTGAACCTGCCAAACACTTTCCTAGGTGGTTCTTCCCGCAGCACCTGCAAACTGGGTAAGTAATCTCCCTCACCCTGGTCTTGCATCCCCAAACTTGAGCTAGAGACTTCTGACGGGGTTGAGAGTGACTCCCACTACTCAACCCTTGCCGGGAACTCTCAAGGTTTTCGGTATTGGGCCTCTTGTTTCTCCTTTCTTTCCACTTACGCTCTCCACCCATATTCGAATAACCAAATTTAGACGGGCTCCTCTTGGTGAGTTCTTGAACCTTAGTAGTTGTTGCCTCTCCGGTAGGGTTCACTGATGCGATGGTCTGTTGGTTAGGCTGGGTGATCATGGCTCGTATCAACACTCTAAGGGCGGTCCCGAGTTCTGCATCCATAATTTGCATGGGACCCATTGGAGTTGGTGGGGTTGACTAACTCCCGTTGTTGTTCTGGGAAGATATGTTTCTGCACACGTGTATAACACGAGTTAGAGGAATGGAGAGAGTCGAACTCTTGGTACGAGATAGAGTCATGAAAGAAGGGAACATTTTCTAAACGTCTTGTAGCCTCTTCGTCATAAGTGTGGTGCGCTTTACATCCATGAAAAAGACTCTACTTAACGTGGCTTTCTAACACCCTAGGAAAGTTCTAAACCTATTGCTCTGATACCAAGTTTGTCATAACCCGAATATAGGGCAGGATCGAGACACGGGACAAGGAGCCCCGAGAGACTCCAAATCAACCCATGGAATGAGCATATATCTAACTCTATAAATAAAAGTGAAAGAATTGACATAATAATTATAGCAAAAGAATAAATATAACATAACATCAGAATCGGAAATTCACATCATACATGATAAGCTGATTACTATGTACAGTCTGAAAGCCTCTAATATATCTGATGGGTTGATGCGACAATACCCCCAACTAACCTAACAAGTCTGAAATTCAAAAAAGACATAACAACCATGAATACTGAATGTCCTCGGAAGATGATGACTCATCGATGCTAGCTGACAGGTATGAATGGGAAAGCCATGACGAAGGACACTGCTGAGAAAGATCCCTCGGACTTGTATCATGAGACGATACAACATAGAGTATGCGGTCAGTACGTGGAATGTACCGAGTTTGCAAGGTAAGTAAAATGGACATTTAAAATACATAAAGTTCATAAGAGTAGGACAACGTGATCATAACATAAATATCATAATGCAACATAAGACTTTAGGTTTTCCAAAACATTTGTAAATCATTTATAATCATACTCACGCGAGTAAAGCTTTATTAAACATGAATTGAGCCAAAGTATATAATAATAATCATACATAAATCATGAAAAATAGTGGGAGATTCTTATAACTGACATACCCCATATGAGCATACATGGAGCCCGACCTGTGAACCCCTAGTCGGGAGGGTGTTCGTACCTTGCCAAGGGTAGAACCATGAAAGAGGTGTGATATCACAACAAGAACACCCATTTGGGCAAGGGGACAGTAACATGGAGGTCTCATCGTGGCTATGTTGGCGCGTAATTCTGAGACTCAGGACATGCTTGGACCCCGAATCTACTTGGTATTAAATACTACTCCCAATACATATATAGTGCTCATAAGATAATATACATGAGATTCATAGGCTAGTTGAAAACCATGATAATCATAAGCATGCTTGAAATACTTGAACTAGCCATTTAAGTAAGGCCCATGAGTCGGCCAAAATCATAAATCGATAAATCATGAAGTTCATGCATACTTGTAGAACATGTATATACTTGATATTCATAAATTTATGATGAGCATTTGAGACAAATCATATCATAAGTCATAAATCATAATGGGTTAATGAACATCAAAATCAAAGTAGAATCATAACTTGATTTATCATGAAACATACATAATTAGGCATAGTTTTGTAGAAAATTTTAAATCTAAATAGTTATAAAATCTGCCATGATTCGTAAAACATGAATTTATACATGAGAGGAATTAACCCATAGATAGATCATAAGGATTTCATAAGAATTGAGATAAAACCCCATAGAATTATCAATAGAATTTCATGAATTAAAGAGAGATTGGGAATGGGTGTGAACAAAGTCACCCATTCATAACGCTACATACTTGAAGGGATCTGATTCTTACACTTTCTTGATAGCCCAAATAAAATTGGAGAGAAATTGGAGAAAATCTCCAAGCTTGACCTCCAAGGAAGAGCTCTAATTTACATGCATGGAATGGTAAGACTTAGAATAGGTTTAACACTCTTAAAACCCTACTAACTGAGCTTAAAACGATGTTGTTTAGGAATTGGGAGCATAAAAATTATGAAAATTCCCTTAATGATTCGACAAAATATCTCATACTGCCATAAACAATGATTCGTTTGGCGAGTCATCAGGCAAATCATGGGTCATTTGCCAACTCATTAGGCAAATGATGAGTTGTTTGCTTAATTTGTGAAGTACACTGGAATTTCCACTGCTTCTCAAACCACGGGTCACTTAACGACTCGTTAGACAAATGACGAGTCATTTGCTGACTCGTTAGGGGATATTCCTATCTTTACAAATGATGGGTGATTTGCCGATTCGTTATCAAGACGATGAGTCACTTAACGACTCGTTAAGCAAATGACGAATCATTTGCTGACTCATTAGGGGATATTTTATCTTTATAAATAACAGGTGATTTGTCGGCTCGTTAGCAAAATGACGAGTCACTTAACGACTCGTTAGGTAAACGATGGGTGATTTGACAACTCGTTTTGAGCTTTGGTGCTGAAAATCCTGTTTTCTCCATTTTAACTCCCGAGTCTAATTTTAGGGTTTTTGGGGCATTACACCTTTTGCGTAAGGAGAATTTATTTTTCTTTTTTGAAAATACTTCAAGCACACGCTTCGTTCGCTTTCTCCCCAGTTTGCATTTCTTTTTAAATGAAGGTATTCGTCTCTCTAAAATATCCAGAGGAAGATTCCAAAGTTTTTTAGCTAGCACTGGATAGACTGAGTCTGCATATGCAAGCAAGTATGACTCTACTTTATAATATGGAGAAGAGTACTCATAAATCATCTTTTCATATTCATCTCCGAATTTATTTCTAAGCGATGCCATAGCATGTTGACAGGATTTTATCTAAGTCAAACTCTCGCGACGAACATGTTTTAATCTGTAGATAGACCATTGAGTCCCCACTATCTGCGATAACGGTGAATGTGTCTTTATCTACTCAATGGATCAATAACTTATTTTTCAAATTTCTTTTAATCATTATTTTACTTTCAGTTGAAGGGACAAAAATATTTGTTAAATTGGCATATGCCATCTACCTCTCATGGAATTTTTTGGACCACCTCCTACTCATAGCATTGAATAGGATAGTATCTAGAAATTCTCGTTCTTCCTTAAATATTGCATTAATAGACTCAACAATATTTGAGGTCAATACATTATACCTGAATTGTAAAAAGTAAAAGATTATTTAGAATCTGAAATACAAATGACTACAATTCCCTAATAACTACTACAATTTCTAGAACAATTGTCTTTACTATACCACAACTACTGCGATTATTGGAACAACTTTTAAAGTTATTCCAACAGCTACAACAGTTATTCCAACAACTACAATAATTATTGGAGTCTTGCAAAACTTGAATTTGAACTAGTAAGAAATACTACTTTTTTCTTAGGAATTATGCTTTATTCCTTTTATAAAACCCAACATGTTTAGGATAAGCAGCGAATTCCACATTAATAGTTCTGGTTTGTTCAAAATGATCATTCAACACATCTCTCCAATATGCTTTTGTTGCATGATAAAAATGCCCAAGAAGATCTCCACAATGAAAATTTAAATGAACATTTTTAGTAAGATGCCTCATGCAACATCCATAGTGTGCTTTAGAGTAAAACTTTGATATCGTTTTTTCTATGCTTGGATGTCTATCAAAAATGATGCACAACTCCATAGTATTGGGGACTATGTCTAGAAATTGCTCAAAAAATATTAATACGAGGCATGACACTCCAAATTTACTACACAAAATGTAATAGAAAAAATATGATTCTCCATGTCTTGTGCCATAACAGACAACAAAACTCCCTCTTAAGAATCTCCCGTCAACATCTAAGACTTTTCTCATTTGAACAAATCCCATAATTCAAGCTCTATAAGATGCAAAATATATTTGAACCTCCCATTATCATCAAGCTTCAATAATGTCTCTCTTCCTTCATTTATAATCATAAGCATATAACGAAAAGCATCTAGAACTGCAAACCCAGTTCTCACATAGCCTTTTCTATCTCACTACCCTTCCAACACTTTGACTAACTAATTTATAACTCAAATCTACTTGAATTGTATTTTTTATATCTTTTGTGGATGGACCTTTTTCATTCAAGAACCTATGTTGCATTTATTCTCCAATGATGTCCGCTGAAACATGTGGATGATGGCTTGTAAGATGTTGTGCCCCCACATGAGTGAATGTTTCGGTACTTGATAATTTCAAACCTACTATTTTAATCTTTGTAACTCACAGCTACCAATCACGATATGGATCTACACATCTAACACAATACATATCTTTAGCACTCTTCACTGGTTTGAATCTTTGCTCTTTTGTTCATAGAAGCAAGCTTCAGCAGTTTAGTTAATTCTTTCTTTTCCTTGAAAGGTTTACCCTTATAAAACCCATGTTGTCATCATTTATATGGCTAACTTGCATTGTTAAAGAATGTTGTGTAGCTTCCTCAATTATCAGAATATCCGTAGTCATAGGATGCTCTTAGTCATTTGTCATATTTTCTTCTATTTGAACTGAATTTGTTCTCTCAACCATCTTTCCAATCACAGATACCCTTAGAATGGGCCTATTTCAATCATAAAAAAGGCAAAAATCACGATCATCCCTTACTTAGAATGAGCTCCCCTTTGCTTCTCAGCAAAGCTGAGCGTGTAACTAATGGAAAGATAATATTTAGTACAATTTAACTCAAATCTAGCAATGATGATCTCAACCAACTTATTGTATGTAACATCCTTTCTTATATTTATCGGTATTATCTCTTGACCCTTCAAACGCTAAGTATAACGAGTAGGATTCTCCACCCATTCACCATGTAAATCAACTCATATTAATATTTGATCTTCCATAGATGGATACAATACCTAAAGACATCACAAAGATACATATTTCAGTGATCCTAACAACAGAGAGATTCATCAAACTTCAAAATTGCTAAAGAACCTGATTACTTGTCCCTACTTCTCTTTAGTTGTCCCACGACTATCAATAATTGTCAAACAACTTTAGTAGTTTCGGAGACAACTTCTATAATTATTCAACTATTTATGCCAACAATTAATAAGTTGTTCAATAATTGCACTAGTTGTCCTAACAACTAATTAGTTGACCAACAACTAAACACAATTGACAAAAAACTTTAGTAGTTGTTGGGTGTAACATCCTGTATTTTCAGATTAGGTTCGAACTCATTAAATACTTGTGATTAGTCAATAATGGTATAAAAAATATGTTACATTAACTATACATTATTTTTTAAAATCTATTTGGGGTGTAAAGGTTTTTCTAAGGTAAAGGCAAGTCCAAAAGTGCAAGAAAAATTAGAAAATTCAATTGAATTTGCATAAGGTTGATCTTCATCCGAGGGCGTATAATCCCTAATTGGTTGGAATCTTGGAGAAGTCCGTTCATGAAGGTTATATACCTATAAAATATATTTCCAACCATATAGAGATAAGGTCAATCTGAATTATGGCAAAATAGTTATGGATGATATCCTAAAGGTTGTCCTTGTGGCCGTAAAATTGATATATAGCTCGTATATCAAATATACAGCTGTATATTGGATCGTAAGTGGGAAGCCAAAATCTTAGACCACTGGAATCAATTTTTGGAACTGACATATGGACCATGTGTCAAATGTGCGGCCTGTGTGGCGTACATGACATAGGGAATATACCAGATATATAGACTGTATATTAGATATTTATTGAGTGTATACCGGTGTACATCAAATGCATTTACGCCTCCAAAGTTGACATATGGACCATAGGTCCAAAATATGGCATGTGGCGGCCTCAAATCTGCAGAAACATATATATATATATACCTATTTTTGATGGATGTTTTCATTCCACTTTATTTTTGACCGATTTTTGAGAGAGAAAACACCCTAGAACTTTCTCTAATCATCTAAGGTAAGTTTCTACTCAATTATCATAACTATTATATAAAGTTAATAAGGATTAGTGCTAGAATCATTTTCCTAATTCTTAGATTTCAAGAATCAAACTCAAGAGCGATTAAAGAAATTCTTCCGCAAATCTTGACGAGGTAAGTTCCTTGATTTATTATTGCGATTAGAGGGTTAATTTGGATTCTAGTATCCTATTAAAAGGTGTTATAAATAATGGATTATTTTTGAGTTGGTCATAAATATGAATTTTCCCCTAGAATCCTAGTTTTTAAAAAGAGCAGAAATTCATGAGATTTGATCAAAGTCCTAAACTTTATCATTAAAATTGATTGTAGAGTCATCGTTGGACATTGTTGAACATGTTTAGAACAAATTTTAGCAAAATTTGAGGTATGTCTCTTTTTAACATACTTTTAACTATAAAGAGATTTTAAATAGGACTTTATGCGCGTAGGAGACAAACTCGCAATGAGTCTTCATATTTTTATTTGTATTATGATATATGTATAAAAATATAATTTTTTCTATGAATGAGATTTATTGAATTACATTTAAAATAATAATTTTCGATATGTTTTTTCTCTAGGAATGAGCTATTGATTTGAAATATGATTTAATAGATTAAACGTGATTTTTAAACTTGCATAACGATTATGGAACTTGGGTGATTATAAACGATCTCGAGGATGAATTTCATAAAGTATTTTTACGACTGCTCAAAATGAGTTTATATGCCTAACAATGTCTTAAGATTCACACTGGAATAATGGACCAACAATATTGAAAGCAAAACATGTGTGTTTAAACACACAAGTCAAATAAGCACATACATAGTAAAGTTATGTAGCACTTTAGCATATAAGCAATATATAATGCGTCCTAATAAGTAATGTGACCTTTTAAGCCAAAGGTAAGCCTAATGTTTGAAGGATATATATATCGTTTGTAAAATGTTTCATTTCCCAAAATATTTTTATTAATACAAATACAAAACTTATGGATATACCAAATAGGGATACAAAATAAGGGAAATTGGGGATAAAATTCAGTCCCATGCAGGGGTATGATGGTAAATCCTAAATTAAGTCGTCAGGAGAGGGCTCTCATTCTTGGAGTTCTTGAATTTCTTGAACGTCTTTTGGATGAAGATTTTCCTTCAAATATAATAAAACAAAAATAAAAAGCTATTAAAAGAAAATTCTAACACCGAGGAACAATGATTCATACAACTCAAAACATATATCCTTCAAATTATCAAATAGTTGGATGAATGTCTTTAGGTCGAAGACCGTTAGATAATATGATAGTCAACTAATGGGTTTAATACGCCAAGGGTATTAAACCACCTAGGCCAATGCGCGAAAATGGGTTTTGATTTTCACTCTACTATATTTGACTAGATTTGGCTTTGAAAAGAGACTGGGACCCAAGTGGACAACTTAGGATGAAACAATGACAACTGTTGGCTGACCCGCGAAGCAACTACCTATCAGGGTGTCCCAAAAATTTGGTGCTACATATAAAATGGCTGCGACCCGCTGTTATGACCCGAACATAGGCTCGGATCGAGAAACCGGATAAAGAACCCCGAAAGGCTCCAAGTCGAATCATGGAATGAACATAACATCTAAGCTCAACATTTTTAAATGCAGAAATCTAAAATATAACACAGCGAGAGTCTAAAAATCTTATAACGTCGTATAACTGAATACATAACACAAATCTGAAGTTGAGTACATACTATGTCTGATAAGTCTCTACTACTGACGAGTTGATCGTACAAGACCCCAACTAACTCACTAAAGTCTGAAACTGAAAATACTGACTATCACTGAAAAGAAGGGCCCTCGGAAGATGAGGACTCACCAACTCTAACCGGGAGATGCTAACACTGAAGATTTGGCTAGCGGGGGGACTGAGCCTGAATGTCTGAGCCTGTATCATAAAACGATACAACATAGAGTATACAGTCAGTACGTGAAATGTATTGAGTATTCAAGGTAAGTAAAACCACTAAGTAAGTAAAATCAGAGATCATGCATATTATAAAATATTTCATCATAAGAGTCTGAGAGTTGGGCTTGCATGCTATTATCTGAAAACATGACTTAAATATAGTTGAATATCATAATTGAATTGAATGACCCAAAGCTAAAAACTATTAGTCATAAGTAAAACTGAATATTGGGTCAAACCTGCTGAAAATATAATTACATGACTGATGAACATGCATAACTGAAATCATGAGGAACAATGGGAAACTCGTCTTATAACCATCATTACCATGATATAGATTACGTGGTCCCGACTATACATTCAAGTGGGCAGAGACGTCCAAAATATTGCCAGGACTAAGGATGCTATCATGATATCGACATCAAGTTGAAGGCCCTTTGGGGGCAGGGGAAGCTCACAAGGGAGGTCCTAAATAGTCTGGACATACCTACATTGGCACGTAGTTCTGATACATAGGGTTGACTGACCCTTAGCCTACTAGGTGCTAGACACTACTCTCAAATGCATATGCTCTCCATTATTTTTCAACGAAGGTAGCCATTGTCTAGTGATGAAGCTAAATCATGACATGACATACATATTCTGAAAACTTAACATGATGAGCCTTGGGCTCAAACCATACTGCAAGATGAAAAGAGTTAGAGTCTAGACTCCAGAACCATGTGGTAAGCTAATGACGTGAAATTTAGATAAATCATGAAACATACTTGATCATATGGGCTTTCTCAATACTTAAACATGCTTGAAATAGACTTGATTACTTACAACATGAACATAGACATGGATAATTTGAAATCATACTTTCATCATGAACATCTCATCATAACTAGAAGCATAGGTCGTAATCTCATCTTTTCATGAACTTCCATAGATAGGAATCCTATTTGTAAAACTTTAAAATCATAATTTGTAATTCAAAACATTATAAAATATGCCCATGAATCATAATTCAACATTAGAAATATTCATAGAGAATACCCATGATGAATACTTAGAGAATTCACAAGTTGGATTAAAACTCCATATATTCATCAACTTAGAAATCACATGAATTTCAAGAGGAATGGGCATAGGAGTGGATGGATACAATCACTCATAACCCTACATACCTAGAAAATTTTGATTACACAACCCTCTTGAATGCCCAAAGGAATTTGGGGAAGAACTTGATGAATCCTAAGCTTGATCACCCTTAGAAACTACTAGGATTGCATGCATGGAGAGGAATAAGCTTAGGATGGGTTAACCCCTCTTAAAAAAACACACTTATCTGAGCTTAAAATGACGTAGTTTAAGCCTTAAAAACTTAAGAATTATGAAAAAGCCCTTAATAAATTCGCAGGGAAAAACACACTGTCAGTTCCAATGAGGGACTGGACAACTCGTCGTCCCTGACCATGACTCATAGTCATCTCTCGTTGTCAGCACTAGAAGCTCATCATCACTGGTCACCACGAGGGACACCACAACTCATGGTGTGCCCGATGACTCATGGTGACTAGCCATTAGGAGCATTGTCAAAACATTCAACCCTCGAGTCAAACTCCTGACCACGGCTAACATAACAACTCGTGGAGCCGACCACGACCTGTGGCCTCATCCATGGTCAGCCCCCAAACCAAGATCTCCACCCAAGCCTTCCCTCCTCCCCATGAGTCACCTAACGACTCGTCCTGTGACCTGGTGTAGAAAATTTTATTTTCTCCATTTCAACCCTTAGGTCTGATCTTAGGAAATTTGGGGTATTATACCCACGTAACTTCTTTTGAGAGAAGTATATGCCAATTGGCGAAAATATGTCATGAAATGCAATGACAGTGTATAAATAATTTAAACAAGTAATAAGCATATAACAAATAATACAAATAAAGGTTATCCACAAAATATTAGAAAATTCTTTTGGTTAGAACCTAGATGAGTCCCCAGCGGAATCGTCATCTGTTACGAACCATTTTCAAGTTCGCACTCATATATGTTTCATAACTTGACAATTTTATTTTAAAATAGAGTCGCCACATAATAATTATGGAAATTAAGCAATCATATTAAAAGGTACATTTAAAAATCTTTATTTAAACCAAAGAAAAGGTAAGGGTTCAAATAATTTTTCGAAGAACAGATTAGGCATTTCAAAAAAATTTGATATAAAATGATTTTTTATAAAAATTAACCTTTGTGAATAAATGTATTTGCATATGCAATTATTTGTTAATTTAATTTATGAACTAACCTATAATTTGGCTAATCAAGAAGGGATTATCCCCCTAAATGTTATACGGTTTATCGAGATTTTCAACTACCTGTATAATTCAATTTCTCAATCCGTTAGTGAATCAACTTGTTGTAACTCAAAATATATAAAAGATTTTAAAGTTAATTAGCAACAAGTATTTTGTTTATGAAAGTAAATTTTGTGAAAAAAGCCTTTTTTGAAAATCTTTTATCATAACCGAAATCTTTTCATTCTATGGACTATTAGCAAACTCCAGAATCTTTATTTTTCCTTAACTAAGAAAGTTGATTTCAAAATCAAAATACTCGTAAAAAAATATCATTAAAAGAAAGAACAGGCACGCTTATAGCCCTTTTATGGCTGGCAATATTTATTTATTTTTTTTTGAATTTTCAATAAAGAAATTGAAAGCATTTTTGTTAAAGAAAGATATGTGAATGTATAAAGTTATTTTAATAATTCGACAAAAAAGCTAAACTACCCCCAATTAATCTAAAAAATACAAAATAAATCAAACTATTAGTATTCACACCAAATACGGAGAATAGATAAAGGATAAAGTAAAAAAAATTAAAAGGGGGCTTTCGACCCAAGGCTGCAATAAGGCAAATTATCCCACTTTCTTTTATAAGTTGGTTTGACGAGTAGTGCCTTCGAGGCTGACTCGGAATAATGAGTTGACTTGAAAGAATAGTATCTTGGGCTTTGATCCAACATATAATGCCGAAGATGAGGGTAGAATCCGATGGACTCATTTGAGATTCCACATGCGCCCAAAAAAAAAAAAAGAAAAGAGGCATAAGAATTAGTACAATGTTTAATAACTTAGACGAAAATAAATGACACATGAACTGATAAAGTAAATACCCAAACATAAACCTTCCAAAAAACCTATATTAAAACTATGTGTTCTTATGTGTTCTATTTATATATCATGACTAGATTCTAAACAAACACTAACAAGATCTAGACATACAGCTTGATAAAAATTAAATTTTTAGAGACTAAATTAAGGCAAGACTTAATTACAAAATATCAATCCTTATGTTTTAAAAAAAAATCATTCAAGTTAGCAACAAAAATTAAAATCTAGTATCCAAAACACAATAAGAGAAACATCATTGTTAACTCATATTCAACAACAACAATAATAACCCAGTATAATCCTCAAATGAATAATTTCGAATAAGAGAAATTTACACTTATAGTTAAGTTAAGATCATATTTAAGCTAAATTATTTGCTAATCCTTTAAGATTTACACTTAGAATTTTGTTTTGAAAAATAAAAAAAAGAAGAAGAATAACATAATCTATTTTACTCAATTTTTTACCAACTATAGTCTTCAGTGATAATTTGTGCAAGACTAAATACAAGATTGGGAAAACATATTTAAATCTCAAAGAAGTGGGAAGGATTTTAAAACTGACATAAGTAACAACAGAGTATTTTCCAGAAAATTCAACATCTCAAATTAGTTCAAGTAAACAACTAAGATTACTAATCAATTATAGGTGAGGAAGAAATGGAAGTCTAAATAAAGTATTATTGAGTTCAAGCATACTAACTGTTCGGGTGTTTGGTAACTACACGCAAGTGCACGTGGTCGAACAAGTAGTAAAGTGGCTTCAGTAAAGCTAAGTATCGATCCCACAGGGACTGAACTAAGGTACTAATTAACTTAAGTGTTAATGAACTATATCTTTAAGAATGCAGACGACCAAATAAATAATATTTTGAGAGTTGAGTTTCCTAATCAAATACGAATCTAAGACAAAAGTATAAAGTGAGTCTGAACAATAGTACTGAGCAAGCTGAGGTTAAAACGAACATGCAGGGAATTAATTTATCAATACAATTCAGTTAGTCTTTTCTTCGGTTGTTAGTCAAGAATTATTGCCTATGGATTGGAACTTTCGACTCCTATATAATTTAAGAATCATGAACCTTTAATCTACATTTCTGTGATAAAAAAATTTCATGTTCTATCCATACATTACCGATTCCTTAATTGACTAATAAGACTTTCAGATATATTTCTATTCTGAATGTAAATCAATTCTCAATTTACCAAACTAAAAAGAGATCATATCCTACCAATTCACATCTTTCCAATTTCTTTCCTTTTTAAAATCAAAATTGGATTTTTTAGATATACATTAACATTGGCCAAACATTAATGCAATAAGAACAAGAATTGATAGAACAACCATTGAAGAAAAGATGAAAACTGAAATGATCAACAATTACATTCCACTACAATTGTTCTTAACCTCAGCAAGAAGTGAATTTAGCCACTCATTAGTGGATTAAACATCATCAAATAAGTATAAATCATACAAACAATTGAGATAAAAGAGAAAGACATAGAGAAGAACCCTAGAATTTTCGTCCCCTCAACTGCCTGTAACCCACGTTCTTGCTCAACCAAGTCAGAATGTTTAAAATAAAACCTAAGTGTGCTATTTATACTATTGAGAATTTTTCCCGGAATAACAAGCAACGTGGCACGGAGTGTACCGCGGAGCACTCCCTCCGTGCCACCGGGGTATCGCGGACCCTCTCTGGAATTAGGCTTCTTAGCAATTTCACCTCGGCGTGCCACAGCTTGCATCGCGGAGCCTGGCCAATGTTCCACGGTGCTATCGCGTACCTACACTGGAAATTGATGTCCCAGGTAATTGTACTCAACGTGACACGGAGTGCATCGCATAGCATTGCCTCCGTGTCACGGAGGTAACGCGAGCCTTAACTGGAAATTGTCAAAATTAAATCACCCGAGGTAGAGTGCCTCCGCGATGGCAGCGTGACACAGCTCCATCACGGAGCCCTTATTTTTGCTGCTCTTCCTTGACCTGTACCACTCCTTGTTTCCAAGTCCATTCCCGATTTTTACCAACATGTATCTTAGCTTCCCAAAATTCCATTTTACCTGCAAAACAACACTAATCATATTGGTTAGTATAAATTCACATTTTAACTATAAATCACATGAGAATGTACACAATAACGATAGATAAACAAGACGAAATGAAGTATTTGAGTATCACTTGGCCATGCAATTCTGCCCAAGATCACTAACCATATTAATCAAATTCAGACTTATTTCATTTCTCTTTAAACTGAAAAGACCATGTCTATAAACATAACCTCATATCAAACTTAAACCATCAAGTCTTGTTAAAATAATCACTTTGTTATTAGTGTTAACCTATATCAAGCAAATGACAATTGAAAAGGAGACATAGAATACTTAGTATTTGGAAAAAAAATAAAAATAAAAAAGTAGTCCAGTTGCTCACTTTTAAAAATGAAATGGTAAAAAGATATTTTAGTTCAACTTAGGCACAAACAAAAGTAAATTATGAGTAATATTTATTTCATATCCAAAACTTCAAAACTCAAGTTTTACTACTCTTCATTAATAAAATAGTAAGAAAATAAACATAGCTTAACTCTCATGGAATTTAACTAAAAAGACATACATGTTTTTAACCTAGAATTAAAAGAAAAGCTATAACAACATAGAAAAAGAAAGTGAAAGGGGCGGCATTGTGCATAAATGAACAAGCAATAAATTTCATGCATCATTAACTAGCTCACATTCATATTGACATAAATACCAAAAAAAAAAAAAAAATCTTAGAAAAATAATCGAAAATATTAAACAAGGAACAACAATATACCAACAAACAAACAAAAGATGAAAAGAGAATGAGAATTACCTTTTTCAGAGCAGCGACTGAGACGTAGAGTTGAGGATAAATTTTCGTCAACCTCGCTTTGGTCTCCGGTCAGTGAGAATCTCAGAGAAAAAGAAATATAAACTTAGAATCTAGTGTTCTTTTTTCAGTGGAGACAGAAACTAAAAAAACATTTTTAATTCTCGAAAATATTTTCTGCGGAAATGTGAATTTTTCAAAAGACTTCAATTTATCGCTAGAAGACCCCCCACCCCATAATAGATGATGAAGGATCTATTTATAGAACCCCAGAAACTAGGGTTTGAACCCATGCCAACTCAAGTTTCAAATCCGGATTTGAGATCTGATTCAAAGTTTTGAAATTCAAATTCTGAGAAAAATGACGATGACCATTAACGTCTTCATCCTTGATTTCTGACAAGAGCCCAAGAACATCATAAATAAGTTAAAAACATAAAAGAGATAAGATGTTACTGTTTATACCCTTTGAAAGGGAAACGACAAACTTCTATAAATGCCTTGCTCCAAAGTGGATATCTATTCTTTGAGGGGAGTGAGAATAGCTTATGACTTTGCTCAAAATTGCGGGTCTCACCTCTATATGAGTTGGTCTGCAATGGGGATCAGACACCATTAGAGTCTTTGCTCGAAAAGGGGTGAGCAGTCTGTGGTTGTGAAAGTCGACGAGACTTTTAGCCAAATTTAGGGAAGAAGCGGGAAAGGGAATAGGGGAAGGCTGCGGCACTGAGTATAAGGATCAGGATTTTCTTTCCTTAGGGTTTTATTAGGTTTCGGTTAAGTAGAGGAGGTGAGGATATTAGTGGTGTAGTGGGTCGGGTCATGGGGATTTTGGGATGATTTGGCTAAGCTTTGGGTTTTGCAAATGGTGGAAATATGGAGCTACTCTATGGGTCAAAAAGTGGCTAAACTTAAATAATTTAAGATGTGGCTGAAGCTTTTAATTATAGACAAATTATTTAAAACCTAATCAATCTGGAACAAAAGTGAAGACAAATTAATTATCAATTAATTAGGTAAGTCTCTAGACTTAACAAAATAGATTTTTATTTGCTAATATAGACTAATCAAAATATTTAAAGTGTAAATGACCTCGAATTGACAAGATTAAATAAGTATTTAATTAAAACTCATTTTTAATATGAATTGATTGTTAGACCAATAAATACGCTAAAAATAATACGTGATTAATATATATTAAAATGGCAAAATAGCTCTGAAAAATAATTTAGCAAATTTTAAAACTCTATAAAACAAATATTTCACTTTGTTTTGAAATTGAGAGGATTGAATAATTAACTGATAGGTAGAAGGCCAAAATTGGGTGTCAACAATTGCCCCTTTCTTTGGCTAAGGAGGATGGAAAAAGGTTTGAGCAAAGAAAATTGACGAACACAATTTTGTCCAACCATCAATTCATCTCTTTGAAAAGGAATGACATGAATATGAGAAATTATGGCCATACCCCGGTATCGGGGTTTCCTACATATCTCAGGTTTCATGAAAATTCAGGCCACATATAGTTCAAGATACACTTGATTCATGTACGATTTCAGAATTTCAAAAATTGCCCCAGTGTCGAATTACTGAGAGACTGGAGGAGTTTGGAATGAGGTTGGCGGAATTTGGAAAATAGTCGAGATTCAAAATAGAGCTTGCCTACATATCTATGGTATTAAAAATCAGACCGTATGTAGTTTGACTTAATCGATCAAAAGGCATCTCTTATATTGAGGTAATCTTTGTAGCTTACGAAGAATGACAAAATAAATCGAGCATGGATAAGAGACTTGCAACCTCTAAATTATTAATGTGGCCGCTTCACACCCATAATTAAGAACTTGCATGGACATAATTTCCAATATTCTTGGTGTATCGTCACCTAGATATGAAGAAGAAATGATATCGCCTCGATGTCGACTCAAAGATTACACAGAATGCGAAACGTCAAGACAATTATAAAAGAATAACCCACATGCATTTTTACAGGGATTTGGTTTGATTGTCATGAAAATCAATCCTCAACTCTCACCTGAAGAGTTTGAGTCCCTCTTCGACAATTACCCCAGTTCACTGCTAAGAAAGAGTATCACGTTGTGCTGCATCCTTTTTGGCGTAGTCCACATCTATAGATTGTGTATGCTGCAAAATTTGAGATAAAAATGTAATATAAATGATGCATGTGTCGATATGTGATTGTCACTTTGACGCCTTGTCACACTAAAGGAGACAATGATCCAATACAATACAATATGTCACGCTGAAGGAGTTGATGATCCAACATAATGTAATATACGATACTGAAGGAGGTGACGATCCAACATAACGTAATATGTCACGCTGAAGGAGGTGACAATTCAATATAATATAATATGCCATGCTGAAAGAGGTGACGATCCAACATAATATAATATGCCACGCTGATGGAGGTGATGATCCAACATAATATAACATGTCACGCTGAAGGAGGTGACCGTCCAATGTAATAAAATATGCCATGATGAAGGAGGTGAGGATCCAATATAATGTAATATGTCATGCTGAAGGAGGTGACGATCCAGCATATTATGATATGCCATGCTGAAGGAGGTGACACTCCAACATAATATAACATATCAAGGTGATAGATCCATATGACTCTTAAAAGGGCGTAGAACAAAAATATAATATAATATATTCCAAATATAATATAATATAATATGTCACTTTGAGTGAACTGACAACTGGGCGTGTTTGATGAATATAATATGTCACTTCAAACAAAGTGACAGTTTGGTATGTCTCTTGGGAGAAGGATGACCCAAATATAATAAATATGCAACTTTGAACAAAGTAACGGTCTAGTGTGTTTCTTTGAATGATGAAAAACCCAAATATATATGTCAATATGGTGGCTCATTACGTCTTTTTGAATGGCGGACGATCCAAATATATAATACGCAAAGGTAGTGGCTCGATATATCTCTTGAAAGGAAGAATCCAAAATATGATATGTCACCTTGATTGAGGCGACATTCCAACTTGTCCTATTGAAGGGGGACAACCTAAATAATATATTTTCAATCCTGCTCTCACAGAGAACTTTTTTAGTTTGAAAACAATTGATTTATATTGAACCATTAAAAAATGTCATGACAGTCTGGTAGTCATGGAGAGTATATAATTCTAGAAAATCGAGTTGATAGAGATTTCGATATTGGTTGAAGTTGCTAAAGGATGAATGAATTCAAACAGGAATTTTTGTTGATAAAGGATATAAGAGATTTTGTAAAATCATTGAACCGTTTCAAAAAGCTGGCCCAGTTTCCAGTCCAAGGGTACTTAATTGAAATAGTTTACAAAAGAACAAAGATTTGACAGATTCAAAACGTGCCCCGGTTTCTTTTGAGGGTTTGTAGTTTGAAACCATAGGAAAACAGAATCCTTATGTAGGATTGCCTACATATCTTGTTGGAACAAGAATTAGGTCAGACGTAGTTCGAACCTGAAACTAACGGAATTCAAGAGAATGAACTTTGAGATAAAAAAAGGATTAGATTCGTCAAAATAGAAGGACAGATAGGACTCGATTCGTTGAATTGGATCCTTGGTATCGGAAATCCTTTGTGTTCATAATATATTTTGAAAGGTCTTGCGGATGTCCTGTATATGGTGATCCTATATCTTGATTCTTTGAATTTTAGAAGAATCCAATAATCACTTATCCCAGTTCTTGTTATGGGAATCAAAATTTGAATTACGTCATCTGCAAGTTCAAGAACAATTGTTAGTAACGTAATAAAATTCTTATGATAAAACAAATAGTATAACAAAGGGTAAAGTTGAAGATGAATTTGTCTGGCTTATAATAACTTTGATATAGAGTTCCAGATGATGTGTTATAATCTTAGTTATTGCATCTAACATTTTATTTGTAAAAAAAATTTAAAAAGGTTAAAAATCCATAACGTAAAAGAAATAAACTGAGGATAAAATGAAAGGAGAAATCATTTGGATTATTATAACGAGGCCACTGTGAGTCTAATAACGCCTTTCGTCATGCTTGGCGATTTTGGCATTGCCAATCTTGTAACTTTATTTTTCCAGCATCCAAAGAAAAATTCTTAGTTTGAGAGACCAATTCGTGTTGGTTTTGCCTTGCTGTCCTGATGCTCCTTCCTGCATTTGATTTACAAACTCATATGGTCTCAAAATAAGAACTTGGTGGAATTTTTTAGGACCCTTCTCAAAAATTCTGCCCTATTTTAGAACACAGAAGGACTCCTGAACTTTTGCATCTCGTAATATCCTCTCGTATAGAATTTCTAAGATCTTCTAAAAAATTTGCCCCTGTTTCCACTTCAACAAACCCTGATATCTGATGTCGTAGCAAATGTCATCTTTTGTGGAAATTTTGAGATCTTCTCAAAAATTTGTCCCCATTTGCTTATTCCGATATGACCTTTAGACTCGTCTTTATGAGAATACTTTGTCTTATGAAATTTTTGAGATCCTCTCAAAAATTCTGCCCCAGTTTTCATTATAAAAGGAAATAAAAAACTTATGAGGAACTTGACCGAGCCGGTATGGCGCCAACTTATCCCTTTGAAGCAGGAATCAAGTCATTAAATAGTTCAGGTACAAGGCAAAAAGAAATTAATATTTTTGTAATAACGTGACTAAAGCCGATATGGCCGCCTACATATCCCATCAGAGAAAGGTCAAACGAAGTTCATATTACAAACAAAAGTGCGATTACAAAGAAAATAGAATTATAAATGGTGATTACAAAAGAAAGTAAATGACTTCAATGCTGGTCAAAAGATGCCAAAAGTGCGGGTTCCAAAAACACCATTTGCAACTGATTATGCTCATACACTTCTTGTGATTGGGCAACGAATTGTTGTTCACATTTGGTAGAGCCTATGCAAGCGTTATCACTTTGTTGTCAATCGAATCGTGAGTTTTATGTTTGGAGGTGATACACTTCTCAGTATCATGCCCAACAACTCCAAAGTGTTAAGCACACCACTTATCTAGATCATACCAATTGGTTGAAGTATTCACCTGTTTCATTTCTACTGGATTGAGTATCCCTGCCATTTTCAATCTTTTAAAAAGTTCGTTCAGTGGCTCTGCTAGTGCGTAAAGACCCTGGGAGATTTCCTTTTAAAGATAGGACGAGGCATATTGTTTTGAGTATTTTGTGATGGTCGTGGAGAACGATATATTGGTTGTGTGTTGTAGAAAGGATATGGCCTTTGGTGTGAATGGGGCTGGTAAGATGGTGAAGTAGGATAATACAAGCATAGGGAATAATATTGATCATTGGTCTGGTATCGCGGAGATTGTTGACAGTAATATGATGTACCTCCTTGAGTTATCACGCCCATAACCTCTTTATCTTTCTTCTTTTCACTTCCGAGGGAATCGAATTGGAGGGCCTTACTATTGGACTGTAAAGCTGCTAGACTTGTTGTCACGCTCCGAGCCTACACCCTGGACATAACAGGGTACTTGAGGCCACAAGTGACCCCAAGTCAACCCCTGGTCTATCATACACTAGCATTCTGAGTAAACATGCACAGCAGAACTTTTAAATAACAGATTTATCAGTTTAAGAAAGTGTAAAGACTGAAAGTAGAGAAAGAAATAATATATCTGAAATACAATTCTAAAACACAAGTCTGGTCTGAAAGCCAACTACTGAGGAGTTGCTGGGGCAGGCCCCCAGCTAACTCTAAGTCTATACAAAACCATATCCAACTGAAATAATTAAACAAGGCCCTCAAATGATGAGGACTCACACTCTGATCTGCTGAAATGGAATGCTTTAAAACTGAAGTAACTATATGTGTTGAATCTGAGAACCTACAGCTGTATCATGAAATGATACAACATGAAAAGCACACGTCAGTACTTTGAATGTATTGAGTAAGTGGGAGAAATATACTGAATATAAAGTCTGAACTAAATGACATGCCATGACCAACAGGTAAACTGACCTGAACTACTGATATAATCTGAAATGGTCAAGACGATCCTGTCTGATGATCAAGGACATGCCCTAAGTCTGAAACACTGATTCTGAGATACTGTACTGAACTGAGCTGCTTATTCTGATACTGGACTAGATTGACTAGTGGGAGAGTCTATAACCGACATATAACCACGTGAGCTAGATGTGGAGTTCGATGTATACACCCCACCGGTAGAACCCAATATACCTCTCCAGGGTATAAAGGCATGAACTGGGTGATCACAAAAATATCTGGGGCCAATCAGGCCAAGTAATACTGTAACCGATGCTGGCAACGTAGTTTTGGGAACCTGGGTGCGCTGGAACCCCCACCCACTCGGTGTTAAGTTCTACTCCCACTGAAAAACCTAAACTGAACTACTAAGCTGATAGCTCAAAACTGGGGCCCAAGACTAGTCAGGGACGAATAACTGCATGTAACCTAAGAGCCTTATCGGACCAGATTCTGAAACTGGATTCTAGGACTGGTCAAAGCTGCTTATCTAGAAGCGTCATAACCGTCTACAAAATAACTAATAACTGATCCTGGGGATGGTCAGAGCAATAACTGAATGTCATGACCGCCTAATGGACCAAATAACTAATTCTAAGTCTGAATGTTGACATCCAATTTTGACCTACCTGCGCCTTAATATGCTGCTTATATATGTATATATATATTTATTTATTTATTTTATGCAAATATTCGACTTAATTTTATATTTATAAAATAATTTATTATTATAATATTGTGAAAATTATTTCAAGTTACATATATATGACTCATATTAATGTTAATTTTTGATATTAAATAATTATGTCGTATATAATATATTTCGTATTAATATGCGCCCTTATTTTGAAATATATTCTTTACTTAATGAATTATTTACCTAATTTTACTAAGTTTTACAAATTTATTTGACTAATATTATTACTCGAATTTATAAATTATTTATGTTAATAATATTATTTTTAATAATATTTGATATCTTAATTTAATTATAAATATAATAATTATATGATATTTACATAAGTATACTTAAATTTAGGATTTATTTATAATAATGTTTATGTGATAATGTAGATTACTTTATTATCTATTTATTAAATTATTTAAAAGTGTAGTATATTTATTAATTTAATAGCAGCTAAATACAATTTCATTCAATTTATTTAAATTATAGCCATTTTCTATTCAATTTAATCCAATTTATTTCAAATCTGGCCACTTTCTATTGAATTTATGTCAATTTTAACCACTTTTGATCAATTGTGGCTACTATTTAAATTTAATTTCAGCCTAAATTAATTCCTAACCCAATAACCCAATTCGCGACCTGCTCCATAACCCACGACCCAACTCATCCATCCTGATTAAATCTCGACCGTTCATTCATTTTAATCTAACGGCCTAAATTAAACCGTACCCACTTCCATATTTATCCCCTCACACCTCCAAAACCTAAAAACAATTTTTTTTTCACTCTTCCTCCTCTCCAAAAAAAAACCTAGCAGCCGTCCCTCTCTCCCTCTTCTCTCTTCCCATCGTCGGCCACCTCCAGCTAAACAACAGCCTGCCGGCCACCACCCTCCTCTCCATCGCCGGAGAACAACAACCACCGACCATCGCTGCATCCTCTCCTTCTTCTCCCTCCGCCACAACCTCCATAATTTCCGGCAACAGACCCAACCGATCACCTCTCTCTCTCTACCTCTTCTCCCCTCCGTCGCCCATCACCAACGCCAGCACCACTATCCACCGACGAACCACCGCCTCTCCTCTCAGTTTTGCCACCAGACCTCCCTCTTTCCCTCTCCATATCACCGGCCGGCCACACTACAACCCGAAAAAACAACAGCAGCCGCAACTCCCTCCTTCTCCTCGTCTTTGTTTTCTCCGATAGCCACCGTGGCCGGAGGACACCCAGATCTGCCGACCTCCTCTCTCTTTTCTCTCCACTGCCGGCGACGGCAGTAGCAACACCCTCCCAACAACACCTCGTCTTCCCCTCCTCCGGTCGAACTCTTCGACCGGAAAATGCTACAAGCAGCCGCAGCCCCACCTTCTTTCACCACCACCGGCGAACCTCCATACCTCCGGCCACCCCCTTCTCCCTTCACCCGAACAACACTCGGTACCCCATTTCCCCTCTCACTGCCTCGCCACCACCAGATCTCCCTCTCCTCCCTCATTGAAAATGTATTAAATCACTTATGTGGGTCTGTTATGTCAAATGTATGTTCATATTTTATTTCTTTTCTTTTAGATTGGTATAGTAATTATTTACAAGTTATGCTCATATTCTCCTCTTGGTTGTTTGAGTTTAATAATCGTCATTTCAAAGCATTGAAAAGGGTAAATCGATTGTATCCGCATTAGTTCATCTTCAAGTTTGAACTTGAAAGACTTTCTCTACTATTGCTCTTTTAAATAATCTTTGGTGTTCTTTGGTTATTTTTCCTTCACAATCTTAATTAATAAAATTCGTTTGTGTGATTATGTTAATATGGATATTTTGGACTGGTATAGTTGATCCTCTCAAAAACTATGAAAAGCTTTAGTGCGATTACCTATGTTGGAACGTAATCTATATGATTTCTCTTCTTGAAGTTTGTCTAATTATAATCGACTTTGATTCAATTAAAGAAAATATGCTTATTTGAAAATATTGAATATTTTTCCTCCTTTTACTAATGTTGGTGTTTGCACAATAATTTATGATGATACTCTTCTAGACGATTATGTGAAAGTTGTCATATTTACATTAAATATTCGGTAATTATCGACAATTTGGTCCCCATAATAATTGTTGCCTTCCTTTCTATGGTTTGAATCAGAGTAGAGTTAGTCTTGCTTCCTATTATAGTGGTTTTATATATATATATATATATATATATATATATATATTCCTTTTCTTGATAATTTTGACAGTTTTTAACTCTATATTCTAGATAATTTGATATAATCTCACTAATTGATTGTGTTTATTTCTTGTAAGGAAGGTCGTGTGAAATTAATGCATCCTTTTCTCGAAATAAATTATTTGACAGCTCTAGTATCTTTTATTTATGGTAAATTTGTGGCTGAGCCTATTGTTTTGAATAGTTGGAAATATTGTTATCGATCCAGTACATGTCTAAATATGGCAAGGTCTAATTGCTTTTATTTAAGTTGATCTCATTAATTAAGGGAGAAATCTTGGCGACTGATTTGATTGAATATCTTCCCTTTCCTTTAATTTCCTTACTGACTAGCTATATAAACAGTTTTTTTTTTCTTGAAAGGGGGGCAGACCTCACTTATTTTTAAAGAACATAACTTGGTTTATCTTTTTGTTCCTCATGATAGCATTGTCAAAGATTTGCGCTCTATTTTATCCTTAATATTGCTCGGCCCTTTCCTCTATTTCTATAAACCCGCTTCAACACGACCACTGCTCGAGATCTACAAGGTCCTTGTGATCTTGACGTGTTGAAGTTTGGGTCTCAATTTGTTGACAAAGTCTTTCAGAATTGTTGGTTGTTGCTCCATTTGATTAATCGGTTAGTTTTTTTACTTTTATGATAACTATGTGTAAGCTTGCACTTGAATCATGATAATTCTTTAAGTATGTATTTTTAAGTCTCATAATAAATTTGTTTCCATTGTTATTATGTAAAATCCAATTAACTCGTGAATTAGGGATTCCCGAATATGTGTTTGTACGTGTATATCTGTTGTGTTATTTTCTTAACAGGTGACCCCAGTCCGGAATGAAGAATCGTCCGGGATACAAAGGACTCTGGATCTATTTTATTTAGTTCTTTTAATTTTGTATTAATTTGTTTTATTTTTAAATTTGTAATAATTGTAAAGACGATAATAATAGTGAAAATGGGGTCTACGGGGATGGGGACTTGTATGTGTTATTTTTTAATATTAGCTACACCTAGAAAACATGTTCATAGGATTTTAATGATATATGCGACAATAGAAATCATGCCTATAGGAGCTAAATAATTTTAATAACAGATGCAACGTTAGAATTCGTGCCTATAAGAGTAACGCGATTTCAATTACTAGAAATCATGTCTATAGGAGCTAAATAATTGGATTCGAAACATATTGTATGTTTAAATTTTAGTAATTTTGTGTATAGAAATTACTTTCAGCATAAGTTTGTGTCTTTAATATGTTTATCCTTAATGATGCTGGCATGTTCAATAAAGTTGTTTACATCTAAGCTCTAGGCAGTAAGAGATTGTTTAAATCAAATTTGGTGATTGGTAATCATACTTATACGCCGCAATTTGTCCACATCAGTAAGACTTTCGATAAATTTCTTGATATTAGAAGATTTATTTATCTGACATAAATTAATTTGTTCACTTTCTTTTAGAAATCATGTCCGTAGGACTACCTATTCACACTTGTTTGATAAACATCCACAGAGGCTTATATGAAACAATTACTTTGCTATTTGATATTATGTCCTTATTTGACGTTAATCACATTTAATAACATCTTAAGAATTTTAGAACCCAAACTCCAAAATAGTAGTCCAATTGCCTCTTGGACATTAGGATTGGGACGGGTAGGCACATATTAAGGTGCTAGTCTTCTCCACTTAGATCGTTTAGGTTTAACAATAATTAAATTAACTAGGCGGGTAGTGGGAAATGATAGTTTGTGCTAGCTGAATAATATGAGTAACCTCAATAGGTTGCGAAATATTATTTTTGTTGCACGGGGTATCCCGTTAGGTTAAAACAAAAGGTAGAACTACGTTCGGCCTGATTCCTATAAGGGATACGTAGGCGCCTCTATGAGGTTCGGCCCCAAAATTAAAACAAATATTTATTTGTTTTTTTTATGTAGATTCTAATAAATTGTTCTGTGTTGTTATTTATGTTTTTTTTACTTACTTTATTTGCCACAATTTTTTGTTTATTGATAAACTATTTTTATATTTTAGTTTGCTCAAATTTCTTTCTACTTGCTTTTCTAAATTTAATTATCTATTTACTTATTTATTCTTTTATCAATTTAGTTTAAGTACATAAGCTAAAATCAGCTTTATTTGCTCACTTAGCTAATTCCCCCATTAATGAATCCGGCCGGGAACCACATTTGTGGACCTCGAAAGATGCCTTACACCTTCCTTTCGAGGTAATTTAAGCCCTTGCCCAACTCTGGTGACTTAGGAAATAAAACTTAGCTTTGAACGGTGCCCTAACGCACCTTAACCCGTTAGGTGGCGACTCTTCTCTTATAAACCCTTAAGAGTTGTCACATGTTGAGTCCCGCTTTCCGCGAGGGAAAAATGGGGCACGATAGCATGGCGACTCTGCTGGGGATTTTTAGGCTTTAACCAATACGTGTTCATTAGGTGGGGTATTATTTGAGTTATTATTTGCTAACTGTCCAATTGGAAATCTTTAATTTCACTTATTTCTGTTGATATTTATGATTTTTGCCATGATGTTACTAACGGTTTTTTTCTTGTTTTTCTATTATTGGTTTATTATTTATTTTTGAATTGTAATTCATAAATTGTTGAATTTTATTAACTGACATATCGTTCATATTTCTCCACTTGGGAATTTTACACTATCACACACAATAACGGTTGCGTGGTTTCACGACCGTTCACTATTTTAAAACACCTCGGGGATTGTCTTGTGATTTGGTCGATCAGCGGTGCGTCGACGGTCATAAGCTTCCTCACTCTCGAGTTGTCCGCTTGAGGGAACCGTGTCATACCATTCTTATTCCTAGAACGTGACCGTGTACGCCTTTACTAAGGAATACATATCATTTAAAACCTAGAAAGATGCGACGTCCAAGGCACGTCGAAGATTTAGTGAATCCACATCATGTCACGAAGTTTTTGTACAATCCTGGAAAGAATGTCTTTTTTGTTTATGTGAATTTTGAATGCATATGTCTAATTGGATTTGCAATACTCTTAAGATAATTTGTTTCTTTTCATGTAAACCCTTTTTTTTTCTTAATTTCTCTATTTGTTTTCTTGTTTGAATTATTCCCTTTATTTTTTTTCTTATTTAGGTTATTAAATCTTTTTTGTATAAGAATTTTTTAGTACGCCTGTCCAATTTTTACCAAATTTATTTGCATTTTTATTTGGAAAATCAATATGTCTAAAATGTTGACTATTTGCTCCTTAGGTGGGACGGGTAAAACTAACATTTTATTATGCAGGTTGTTAAGCATTAATCCGCGTTGTACAAGCAAAGAAGAGGCCGAAAATGGAAGAGCATTTCCATTTAGGCTGTAGCTTTACCCTTTTTGTAATCTTTATTTTTTTCTTAAAATATCTTATTATGTAAATGTAGCAGTAATTTATTTATTATTTTTATGTATTTGGGACATTAATGGAGCAAATGGGATGACACATTATGACATTTGATTTTTAAAAATGCGCTAGGCCAACCTCTGGCACAAAAGAGGCCTTCAAATTAGGACAACGTAATAATGTGTTTAATCTTTTATTTACAATGTGAAGTGTATTAATGTGTTTCTTTCATCTTTTATCTACAACATGTCATGCTTGAATTTCTTTACTAATTTTATTTTTTCTGTTTATTGTTATTCCCCTTCCTAAGGTTGATTTGTGCATAACTGTCCGTCATACCTTTCTCGCTGATGATTTACCAAAGCAAGAGGGAAATGAACGATAGTAACAGTTCAACAATTAGAATTGACACGGCTGCTACAAAGGATTCCGCAGAGAGTTCGGAAAGAAGGTATCCATCTGAATGTAATGACCTGATCATAAGGATGGAGCAAAAGATTTTAGAGCTCCAAGGTGAATTAACTCGAGCTCGTAATACAACCAATCTGTCGGTCCCTATGGAGACTTCGTTAGAACATCAGGCCGAGATTCATGCTTCTACCAAGCCTCACGTCACTTTTACATGTCTTCCTCCAGCATCTCATCAAACCTCATATCGTCAAAACAATCTTAGTCATGCTCACTCCCTTCCTCAAAAACAACATTCACATAATGCCTATGCAACTCCTTCAAATCATGCCATACCGCAAAGAACGCCCACCATGTTTCATTATTTACCTCCTACAGTTACATCCAACACGTCTTACGCTCCAAGAGATCATATCCTAAACCCAATTTATATCGAGACTGCTCCTGTCACCCATCACTTAGGAGAATCAGGACTCTCGGAGAAAGATAACTTGATACAGTCTATGGCCGAGGAACTCAAAAAGATGAACAACCGATTACAAAATATTGAAGGGGCCAATAGGATAGAAGGCCTAAGTTATGAATATCTATGCATACATCCCGACGTCGAGCTACCGGTTGGATACAAACCTCCGAGATTTGAAATGTTCAACGACACCGGTGATCCGAAAGCTCACTTAAGGTTGTATTGTGACAAGTTGATTGGAGTAGGAAGAAATGAAAAAATTCGAATGAAGTTGTTCATGAGAAGTTTGTCTGGAGATGCCCTCAATTGGTACGTAGAGCAAAATCCAAAGAAATGGATTAATTGGACTGATATGGCTGCAGCTTTCGTAGAGCGGTTCTGTTTCAATACAAAGAATGCACCGGATTTGCTCTACATTCAGAACCTGAAAAGAAGGTCTACAGAGACATTTAGGGAATATGCAACCCGTTGGAGGTACGAGGCCGCTAGAGTGCAACCTCCAATGGAAGAATTTCAAATGAACGATATCTTTATGCGGAGTCTTGACCCGCAGGTGCATGATAGATTGATGCTGGTTAGTGAGAAGAACTTCGCCGAGCTCATTAAGTTAGGAGAAAATATTGAGGACGGTATCAAGAATGGTACCATTATCGATTGGGAAGCATTACAAGCAGCCAGCAAAACTTTGCAATCTGGTAGAACCACTGAGAACAAGAATGTGAACGAGGTGAATTTTGTAGCACCTACAGACGAACAGAAAACTCCGTGGGGATACCAAACATCTCCACTTCAATACCAATTGCCTTCATACCATCAGTCGATGTCGTTCTATAACTCTGCTACCTATCATGCACAACCTGCTCATTTTCAGCCTCCTCCACCTGCACTCCAAAGGCCACCAATTTTTCAAAATGCACCGATTAAACAATTTCGCAAGCCTGCGAGACCCCGAGCTAGTTTATCTAAGCAGTATACTCCTTTGGGTGAACCTATAACCCAATTATATGAGCGATTAAAGGTTGCTGGATATATTAGTCCTATTCCCGCAATAGTGATGGATACCCACGCGAAATGGCTCGATTATGATAAGATTTGTGACTATCATTCAGGGATGAGAGGACACACCGCAGAAAAGTGTTGAGCTTTGAAAGACAAGATTCAAAAACTGATTGATGCCAAGGTCATACACCTGAGGTGAAAGTTGATGCCCTTTTAGGATGAAGTCAAAATCTTGATTTATTCCTTTATTCGAAAACCTTTCATTTTTTTTTGTATTCTGAACTACGTTGGACCTGATTCCCCTTTAAGAGGGATACGTAAGCACCCTTATGGGGTTTGGTCTATATCTTAATAAAATTCTCTTTCTCTTTTCCTTTACCAACTGAGGCAGAATTTTTGAAAGGACCTCAAAAATTCAATAAATCAGGCGTTTCTGCGTAACTGGGGCAGAATTTTTGAGGGGACCTCAAAAATTCACAACTTTGAGTCATCTGCAAAAGGAGTCTATGTATCTTCTACACCGGGGCAGAAATTTTGAGAAGGATCTCAAACTTTTATCAAGACTCAGTCAAACCAAGGAATTGATTCCTAAAGAGGACATCTATGAAAAAACGTGACTTCCATTCTGATCGTCAAGCTCATGAGATCGGGATAACAAAGGACAAATAAAGGCACAAATCAGCCTTTTCCATTTTAATCTTATGATTTTTTTCTTTGAGCACAGGATGCAACAGGTACCAAATTTGCAATCATTCCATATGGATCTTCGAAGGTATTTACTATCAACTTCAAAGCTAAACTACTTGAAATTTGTCCATGAACGGTGTTAAGCGCTACCGTCTTAGTAAGTTACTCAAAGCTGAACGCTCTTTATTTGAAACTAAGTATTAATACTTTGTCCTAGGGTTAAGCACTACCCTAAAATTTTTCTTTCAAGGGCTAAGCATTGTCCTAGGGTTAAGCACTACCCTAAATTTTCTTTCAAGGGCTAAGCATTGTCCTAAAGTTAAGCACTACCCTAAATTTTATTATCAAGGGCTAAGCACTGTCCTAGGGTTAAGCACTACCCTAAATTTTTCTTTCAAGGGCTAAGCATTGTCCTAGGGTTAAGCACTACCCTAAAATTTTCCTTTCAAGGGCTAAGCATTGTCCTAAGGTTAAGCACTACCCTAAAATTTTCTTTCAAGGGCTAAGCATTGTCCTAGGGTTAAGCACTACCCTAAATTTTCTTTCAAGGGCTAAGCATTGTCCTAGGGTTAAGCACTACCCTAAATTTTATTTTCAAGGGCTAAGCACAGTCCTAAGGTTAAGCACTACCCTAAATTTTTCTTTTAAGGGGGCTAAGCACTGTCCTAGGGTTAAGCACTACCCTAAATTTTTCTTTTAAGGGCTAAGCACTGTCCTAGGGTTAAGCACTACCCTAAATTTTTCTTTCAAAGGCTAAGCACTGTCCTAGGGTTAAGCACTACCCTAAATTTTCTTTCAAGGGCTAAGCATTGTCCTAGGATTAAGCATTACCCTAAAATTTCTTCTTTCAAAGGCTAAGCATTGTCCTAGGGTTAAGCATTACCCTAAAATTTCTTTTAAGGACTAATCATTGTCCTACGGGTTAAAGCACTATCCTCTGATTTTAAAGGTTAAGCATTGTCTTCTAAATTTTGATCTGATTAAGCGCTTTCGTTTCAAATTTATTTGAGCTAATCGTTAGTTATTCATGCTTATTGACTAATCAATTTATCCAGTTTTTTTAAGCTTGCAGGCTACCATTGCGTTCTTCTCATGCTATTTAATCAAGTTACTATCATGCCATTTTCAAGCTCTCACGCTCTTTGTTATGTTTATACTACTTTTAACCTATTATCATCATGCTACTCTCATTCTTGTGATTTTAGATGGGTCAAGCTTTACACCCCAAGCTTTCAAGGGTTAAGCATAGTCCTATCGTTTTTACGTCACTTGGACAAAGCACTACTCTGCCAAAATTATCTGAGCCACAATTTGTTCTCAAAGTTTATACTTTATGTTAGTTAGCTCTGCCAATCACTATTTATTTATTTAGTTTTCCACTTCTAAGCCCCTAATTGCATTTAATTAGAATCTGCATTTGAGCTCGTGATATACATACATTTGAGCTCGTGATATACATACATTTGAGCCCGTGATATACATTTTATATATGCATTTGAGCCCTTGATATATACATTTTATATATGCATTTGAGCCCGAATATACATTTATATAAGCATTTGAGCCCGAATATACATTTCATGTATGCATTTGAGCCTTTCGTGTACATTTATATAAGCATTTGAGCCCGGATATATATTTTAAGCCCTTGATATACATTTTATATATGCATTTGAGCCCTTGATATACATTTATATATGCATTTGAGCCCGGATAAACATTTTACATATGCATTTGAGCCCTTGATACACATTCATATGTGCATTTGAGCCTGGATATACATTTTACGTATGCATTTGAGCACTTGATATACATTTATATATGCATTTGAGCCCGGATATGCATTTTACATATGCATTTGAGCCCTTGATATACATTTATATATGCATTTGAGCCCGAATATACATTTTACATATGCATTTGAGCCCTTGATACACATTTATATATGCATTTGAGCCCTGATATACATTTTATGCATTTGAACCCTGATATACATTTGAACCCGTGGTATATATACATTTTGGGCCCGTTATATGCATTTCAAGCCCGTTCATGCATTTCAAGCCCGTTATTTGCATTTTAAGCTCGTTTATGCATTTGAGCCCGTTATTCGCATTTGAGTCGGTTAAGCCCGTTGTTGCATTCTGAGTTCTGTGACTTATTTGCATTTGAGCCCGAATAAAATAGAGCTCTCTATTGAATTATTGAGGCTCTCGAGCAATTTACTTTCTTTGAGTTAGCATTTCTTTCCCTCATCCGAAGGCATCATAGTCTAAAGGCATCGTTTCATGGCCTGTGGACATCATATCATAGCTTGAGGATTTACTTTACAACTTATCATGCTCCTAAGGCGTCATAGTCTAAAGGCGTCATTTTTCATGACCTGCAGACATCATTTCATGGCCTAGGGAATTTAATTTCTACTTATCATGCTCCTAAGGCGCCATAGTCTAAAGGCGTCATTTTTCATGGCCTGCAGACATTATTTCATGGCCTAGGGAATTTATTTTCTGCTTATCATGCTCCTAAGACGTCATAGTCTAAAGGCGTCATTTTTCATGGCCTACAGACATCATTTCATGGCCTAAGAAATTTATTTTGCGTATCATGGCCCAAGACATCATGGTTTAGAGACATCATCCGTTATCTCTAAACAAACTTTTATTGTCTAAAGGAAACTTGCATCATGTTTAAATGTTTGCGAAGTATTTTATGTGAACGCCGAGAAATATCAAGCTACGAATGATAGCGCCTCCCTACTTTCTTCTGTTGAACTGTATTCCCACCTGTTTATTTTTGTAATGCACTCGAAATCATGATGATTCGTGCTACCCCATCCTTATCCAAGCCTCGTGTTGTAAATTTTTAGGGATCTCATTCGTCCCTAAATTTAGAACTACACACGGCCTGATTCTCGTGAAACCCGAGATATGTAGGCGACTTGAAACTAAAGTCTCGGCCGCGATATCTTCATGACTTTATTTCCTTTTATTTAGCCCCACCGAAATTTTTGCTTCGGTCGGAAAACATTGGCTACTAAGTCAACGTTCTTTGCTCAACAATTCATTCTTCATTCCCGAGCAAAGAAGAGGCAGCTGTTGACACCCAATTTTGACCTACCTGCGCCTTAATATGCTGCTTATATATGTGTATATTTATTTATTTATTTTATGCAAATATTCGATTTACTTTTATATTTATAAAATAATTTATTATCATAATATTGTGAAAATTATTTCAAGTTACATATATATGACGCATATTAATTTTAATTTTTGATATTAAATAATTATGTCGTATATAATATATTTCGTATTAATATGCGCCCTTATTTTAAAATATATTCTTTACTTAATAGATTATTTACCTAATTTTACTAAGTTTTACAAATTTATTTGACTAATATTATTACTCGAATTTATAAATTATTTATGTTAATAATATTATTTTTAATAATATTTGATAACTTATTTTAATTATAAATATAATAATTATATGATATTTACATAAGTATACTTAAATTTAGGATTTATTTATAATAATGTTTATGTGATAATGTAGATTACTTTATTATCTATTTATTAAATTATTTAAAAGTGTAGTATATTTATTAATTTAATAACAGCTAAATACAATTTCATTCAATTTATTTAAATTATAGTCATTTTCTATTCAATTTAATCCAATTTATTTCAAATCTGGCCACTTGCTATTGAATTTATGTCAATTTTAGCCACTTTTGATCAATTGTGGCTACTATTTAAATTTAATTTCAGCCTAAATTAATTCCTAACCCAATAACCCAATTCGCGACCTGCTCCATAACCCACGACCCAACTCATCCATCCTGATTAAATCTCGACCGTTCATTCATTTTAATCTAACGGCCTAAATTAAACCCTACCCACTTCCATATTTATCCCCTCACACCTCCAAAACCTAAAAACAATTTTTTTTCATTCTTCCTCCTCTCCAAAAAAAGACCTAGCAGCCGTCCCTCTCTCCCTCTTCTCTCTTCCCATCGCCGGCCACCTCCGGCTAAACAACAGCCCACCGGCCACCACCCTCCTCTCCATCGCCAGAGAACAACAACCACCGACCATCGCCGCATCCTCTCCTTCTTCTCCCTCCGCCACAACCTCCATAATTTCCGGCAACAGATCCAACCGGTCACCTCTCTCTCTCTACCTCTTCTCCCCTCCGTCGCCCATCACCAACGCCAGCACCACTATCCACCGACGAACCACCGTCTCTTCTCTCAGTTTCGCCAAAGACCTCCCACTTTCCCTCTCCATATCACCGGCCGGCCACACTACAACCCGAAAAAACAACAGCAGCCGCAACTCCCTCCTTCTCCTCGTCTTTGTTTTCTCCGACAGCCACCGTGGCCGGAGGACACCCAGATCTGCCGACCTCCTCTCTCTTTTCTCTCCACTGCCGGCAACGGCAGTAGCAACACCCTCCCAACAACACCTCGCCTTCCCCTCCTCCGGTCGAACTCTTCGACCGGAAAATGCTACAAGCAGCCGCAGGCCCACCTTCTTTCACCACCACCGGCAAACCTCCATACCTCCGGCCACCCCCTTCTCCCTTCACCCGAACAACACCCGGTACCCCATTTCCCCTCTCACTGCCTCGCCACCACCAGATCTCCCTCTCCTCCCTCATTGAAAATGTATTAAATCACTTATGTGGGTCTGTTATGTCAAATGTATGTTCATATTTTATTTCTTTTCTTTTAGATTGGTGTAGTAATTATTTACAATTTATGCTCATATTCTCTCTTGGTTGTTTGAGTTTAATAATCGTCATTTCAAAGCATTGAAAAGGGTAAATTGATTGTATCCGCATTAGTTCATCTTCAAGTTTGAACTTGAAAGACTTTCTCTATTATTGCTCTTTTAAATAATCTTTGGTGTTCTTTGGTTATTTTTCCTTCTCAATCTTAATTAATAAAATTTGTTTGTGTGATTATGTTAATATGGATATTTTGGACTGGTATAGTTGATCCTCTCAAAAACTATGAAAAGCTTTAGTGCGATTACCTATGTTGGAACGTAATCTATATGATTTCTCTTCTTGAGCTTTGTCTAATTATAATCGACTTTGATTCAATTAAAGAAAATATGCTTATTTGAAAATATTGAATATTTTTCCTCCTTTTACTAATGTTGGTGTTTGCACAATAATTTATGATGATACTCTTCTAGACGATTATGTGAAAGCTGTCATATTTACATTAAATATTCAGTAATTATCGACAATTTGGTCCCCATAATAATTGCTGCCTTTCTTTCTACGGTTTGAATCAGAGTAGAGTTAGTCTTGCTTCCTATTATAGTGGTTATATATATATATATATTCCTTTTCTTGACAATTTTGACAGTTTTTAACTCTATATTCTAGATGATTTGATATAATCTCACTAATTGATTGTGTTTATTTCTTGTAAGGAAGGTCGTGTGAAATTAATGCATCCTTGTCTCGAAATAAATTATTTAACAGCTCTGGTATCTTCTATTTATGGTAAATTTATGGCTGAGCCTATTGTTTTGAATAGTTGGAAATATTGTTATCGATCCAATACATGTCTAAATATGGCAAGGTTTAATTGCTTTTATTTAAGTTGATCTCGTTAATTAAGGGAGAAATCTTGGCGACTGATTTGATTGAATATCTTCCCTTTCCTTTAATTTCCTTATTGACTAGCTAGATAAACAGTTTTTTTTTCTTGAAAGAGGGGCAGACCTCACTTATTTTTAAAGAACATAACTTGGTTTATCTTTTTGTTCCTCGTGATAGCATTGTCAAAGATTTACGCGCTATTTTATCCTTAATATTGCTTTGCCCTTTCCTCTATTTCTAAAAACCCGCTTCAACACGACCACTGCTCGGGATCTACAAGGTCCTTGTGATCTTGACGTGTTGAAGTTTGGGTCTCAATTTGTTGACAAAGTCTTTCAGAATTGTTGGTTGTTGCTCCATTTGATTAATCGGTTAGTTTTTTTACTTTTATGATAACTATGTGTAAGCTTGCACTTGAATCATGATAATTCTTTAAGTATGTATTTTTAAGTCTCATAATAAATTTGTTTCCATTATTATTATGTAAAAGCCAATTAACTCGTGAATTAGGGATTCCCGAATATGTGTTTGTACGTGTATATCTGCTGTGTTATTTTCTTAACAGGTGACCCCAGTCCGGAATGAAAAATCGCCCGAGATACAAAGGACTCTGGATCTATTTTACTTAGTTCTTTTAATTTTGTATTAATTTGTTTTATTTTTTAATTTGTAATAATTGTAAAGACGATAATAATAGTGAAAATGGGGTCTACGGGGATGGGGACTTGTATGTGTTATTTTTTAATATTAGCTACACCTAGAAAACATGTTCATAGGATTTTAATGATATATGCGACAATAGAAATCATGCCTATATGAGCTAAATAATTTAAATCACAGATGCAACTCTAGAATTCGTGCCTATAAGAGTAACGCGGATTTCAATTACTAGAAATCATGTCTATAGGAGCTAAATAATTGGATTCGAAACATATCGTATGTTTAAATTTTAGTAATTTTGTGTATAGAAATTACTTTCAGCATAAGTTTGTGTCCTTAATTTGTTTATCCTTAATGATGTTGGCATGTTCAATAAAGTTGTTTACATCTAAGCTCTAGGCAGTAAGAGTTTGTTTAAATCAAATTTGGTGATTGTTAATCATACTTATACGCCGCAATTTGTCCACATCAATAAGACTTTCGATAAATTTCTTGATATTAGAAGATTTGTTTATCTGACATAAATTAATTTGTTCACTTTCTTTTAGAAATCATGTCCGTAGGACTACCTGTTCACACTTGTTTGATAAACATCCACAGAGGCTTATGTGAAACAATTACTTTGCTATTTGATATTATGTCCTTATTTGACGTTAATCACATTTAATAACATCTTAAGAATTTTAGAACCCAAACTCCAAAATAGTAGTCCAATTGCCTCTTGGACATTAGGATTGGGACAGGTAGGCACATATTAAGGTGCTAGTCTTCTCCACTTAGATCGTTTAGGTTTAACAATAATTAAATTAACTGGGCGGGTAGTGGGAAATGATAGTCTGTGCCAGCTGAATAATATGAGTAACCTCAATAGGTTGCGAAATATTATTTTAGTTGCACGGGGTGATCCCATTAGGTTAAAACAAAAGGTAGAACTACGTTCGGCCAGATTCCCATAAGGGATAGGTAGGCACCTCTATGAGGTTCGACCCCAAAATTAAAACAAATATTTATTTGTTTGTTTTTATGTAGATTCTAATTAATTGTTCTGTGTTGTTATTTATGTTTTTTTTTACTTACTTTATTTTCCACAATTTTTTGTTTATTGATAAACTATTTTAATATTTTAGTTTGCTCAAATTTCTTTCTACTTGTTTTTCTAAATTTAATTATCTATTTAATTATTTATTCTTTTATCAATTTATTTAAGTACATAAGCTAAAATCAGTTTTATTTGCTCACTTGTATAATTCCCCCCTTAATGAATCCGGCTGGGAACCACATTTGTGGACCTCGAAAGGTGCCTTACACCTTCCTTTCGAGGTAATTTAAGCCCTTGCCCAACTCTGGTGACTTAGGAAATAAAACTTAGCTTTGAATGGTGCCCTAACGCACCTTAACCCGTTAGGTGGCGACTCTTCTCTTATAAACCCTTAAGAGTTGTCACATGTTGAGTCCCGCTTTCCGAGAGGGAAAAATGGGGCGCGACACTGAAAACTAGGAGGCACCACTGACACGTCGAAAATAAACTGGAGTCAAACTGATCAGTTGACATTTTCTAGACAACACTAAGGTTGCTAAAATCTGACTGAAGCTAGACTAATATGATTCTGATTGAGAGTAGACTGATAGAGTTCTGTGTTCTAACTACCTAATTCACTAAGAAGCTAATAGAGAATTTCATTCAATGTACTAAAGTCATTCTGATTCATGGGATATTTACCCAACATATATGTAAAGTAAGATAACTCTAGGAATTCAACCCAAAGCATTCTTCATTCACTAGAGGGAATTTAACAAGTAAAATCATTACTCAAGAGTTAGGGCTTAAATTCACCTTTATAATAATACTGACAATTTGATGAGGAACTGATGAAGATTATATTAACAATAAGTATAAACATCATTCTGAGTGAAATCAATGAAAATAAATATGAATGCTTCTCATACTCGAAAGCTGAAGACTCAAAACTGATAGAAGAAATTGAGGAGGACTTTGGGGATGCAAGGGAAGGACAATCCCCTTGCTAAAACCCCACATACCTGGCTAAATTTCTCCAGATAAAGAAGCTTGACTGGATGAAGTTGGTGAGGAACCCTAGACTTCGCTTGAGAGTTCTTGAGAGGAGACTTCGATGATTTCTTGAGAAATGAGAGTGGGGAGTGAGGAATGAACTGTTTTTCCCCACTAAAACGTCCGAAATTGTAGCCAAAACGACGTGGTTTAATGCTTGGGAGAATAGGAAATTACTAAATAGCCCTTAGAAATTCGCTGGGAAAAACTGTCAGGTGTCTCTAACGGGTGACCTAACGAATCATTACCAGGTCCAACGAGTTGTTGGGTCCTTCCGTCAAGTTCACTAGAAAAACAATCTACTGACTCCTGATGAGTTGTATGACTGGGAACGACTCGTCATGTCGTTTGTCAGGCACACTGGTAAGAAAGCTAGAAAAGACTGGAAACGAAGAACCTGACGAGTCGTTACTGTTGATGATGATTCGGGGTGACCTTCCATCAAGTACACTATAAATTCCTCGAATTTCTGAATTCCGACTTGGCAACGGGCGACTTAACGAGTCATAGGGCCTGCTAACAGATCATGGTGTCATCCATTAGGAATAGTGTATATTCTTTGCATCCTTCACACGATGGACCTGACGAGTCATTGGGTCCCTTAACGACCCATTAGGTTGGTCATTCTGCAACTTTTCTACATTTTTTTAGATTTTCTGATTTATGTCTTGGATATCGATTATGAGCTTCCGGGGCATTACAATATCTCCCCTTGGAAACATTCGTCCTTGAATGTTAGAAAACTCATAGCAACCAGAAAAATAACAATCAAGGTATTCAAATACTGCTCATACTACCGCCAAACGACTGAAATAACTACCTCCATTTTAGAGAATATAACTGAACTGAATTTTGCTTTTCATAAACACAACCAAAGTCAGAAAGAAAACTTATTTACATGAACTAAATTCAACAACTAGTTCAGGTCTTAAAACAAAATTCATATATCAAGCTACAGTAGAGTCGGTAAAGAACAAGTGTGGGTATTTGGCCCTCATATCTGTTTCAGCCTTCCACGTAGCTCCTTCAACTTGCTGATTCCTCCATAAAACCTTGACTTAAGATATTTTCTTATTCCTCAATCTATGAACCTAACGGTCTAGGATTCGGACTGGTACCTCCTCATAGGTGAGGCTATCCTTGACTACCACACTATCCAATGGCACCACAGAGGTTGGATCTCCGATACACTTTTTCAAAAGTGATACATGAAAAACTGAATGTACAGCTGCTAGTTCTGAAGGAAACTATAGCTCATAGGCCACCTTGCCAATACGCTGCAAAATTCTATAGAATCCCACATATCTAGGACTAAGTTTCCCCTTCTTTCCAAATCTCATCACCCCTTTCATGGGCGAAATTTTCAGGTATACCCAGTCATCAACTGCAAACTCCAGTTCTGTTTTTCGCACATCAGCATAGGATTTCTGATGGCTCTGAGCTATTTTTAACCTTTCTTGGATGAGCTGAACTTTCTGCATTGCCTCGTGGACCGAGTCTGGCCCTATCAAAGTAGCTTCACCGACCTGAAACCAACCTATAGGAGATCTACACCTCCTACCATACAATGCCTCAAACGGGGCCATCTGAATGCTGGAATGGTAGCTGTTGTTGTATGCAAATTCAATAAGAGGCAAATGGTCATCCCAATTACCCTTGCTCTTAGCATATCCTCCAAGGTTTGTATGGTCCGATCAGCTTGTCCATCGGTCTGCGGATGAAAAGCAGTACTGAGTTTGACCTGAGTGTCAAGTCCCTTCTGAAAAGACTTCCAGAAATGGGAGGTGAACTGGGCTCCCCTATCTGAAATGATGGACAAGGGTACCCCATGAAGTCTGACTAACTCTCAGATATAAAGTTTGGCATAGTCCTACACTGAGTCTGTGGTTTTGACTGGAAGGAAGTGGGCTGACTTGGTCATCCGATCTATAACCACCCAGATTGAGTCATGTTGTCGGCGAGTCTGCAGTAGACCTGTAATAAAGTCCATATTTACGTCTTCCCACTTCCACATGGGTATATTGATATCTTGAGCCATGCCCCCTGGCCTTTGATGTTCCACCTTGACTTGCTGGCAGTTCAAGCACTTAGCCACGAATTCGGCAATGTCTCTTTTCATGTCGTTCCACCAGTAAATATCCCTCAAGTCATGGTACATTTTGGTAGCACCAGGGTGAATGGAATACTTTGAGCTGGGTGCCTCAGCCAAAATCTGTTGTCTTAACTCACCAACATCTAGCACGCACAACCTTCCCTAGTAACAGAGCACTCCATCTCCTCCTTGGGAGAAAGCCTCCACCTCTTTTCTGAGAACCGCTTCCTTGAGTTTAAGTAGAATTGGATCTTCATCTTGTATGGATTTAACTTCAACTACCAAAGATGAATCAGACCCATTTTGCACAACTACTCCGCCTTCGGCTGAGTCTATCAGTTGCACCCCTAACCGGGCTAATCTGTGAACATCCCTTACTAATTCCTTTTTACCTTCTTCCACATGAGTTACGCTACCCATAAACATTCTGCTTAGAGCATCAACCACTATATTGGCCTTACTCGGGAGATACAGCACACTCATGTCATAATCCTTTAGCAGTTCCGACCACCATCTCTGACGCAGGTTTAGGTCTTTCTGGCTGAACACGTACTGAAAGCTCTGGTGATCTGTGAACATGTCCATGTGAGCTCCATACAAGTAGTGTCTCCATATTTTTAGTGTGAATACCACAGCTGCCAACTCCAAGTCATGAGTTGGATAATTCTTCTCATGAACTTTGAGTTGCCTATAGGCATAGGCTATCACTTTGCCCTGCTATATCAGAACACAACCAAGTCCAACTCTGGAGGCGTCACAATATACTACAAACCCATCTGTTCCTTCTGGCAGGGTCAAAACTAGAGCGGTAGTGATTCGAGTCTTCAACTCTTGAAAACTCTTCTCAGACTCATCCGACCATTGAAATCTTACCTTCTTTTGGGTTAACTTGGTCAGAGGGAATGCTATGGAGGAGAAACCTTCCACAAACCATCGGTAATAGCCTATTAATCCCAAGAAACTCCTGATCTCGGTAGGAGAGGTAGGTCTGGGTTAATCCTTTACTGCTGAAATTTTATGAGGATCTACTTGTATCCCTTTGTCTGTTACCACATCACCCAAGAATGACACGAACTTCAACCAGAATCCACACTTGCTGAATTTGGTGAATAGATGGCGATCTTGGAGGGTCTGTAGAGCTAACCTTAGATGATTGGCATGCTCTTCCTCATTTCTAGAGTACACCAGAATGTTGTCAATAAATACGATGACGAACATATCTAGGTACGTCTTGAAAACCCTGTTCATTAGGTCCATGAAGGATGCTGGGGCATTTGTTAACCCAAAGGACATCACCACAAACTCATAGTGACCATACCGAGTTCTGAATGCTATTTTTCAGTATGTCACTCTCTCTAACCCTTAACTGATGGTACCCCAACCTGAGGTTGATCTTGGAAAAGCAATTGGCTCCCTGAAGTTGGTCGAATAGATCATCAATTCTGGGCAAAGGGTACCTATTCTTAGTTGTGACTTTGTTGAGTTGACGGTAATCTATGCACATTCTGAGGGTACCATCCTTATTACGCACGAATAACACTGGAGCACCCCAAGGAGAGATGTTGGATCTGATGAAACCCTTATCAAGGAGGTCCATTAACTACTCCTTCAGAGTTGGAATCTTTGACCCGAACCAAATGATATAAACATCCCTTGGAAATGAGTTTCTGGGCCTTAGGGAAGGAAATAAACCTACCCTTAGGCGCTAAACTGCTGCCCGACCATTCTAACACGGGCTCATCTGGAAACTAAAACTTGACAACTTTAGTCCTGCAGTCAACTGAGGCATAGAAGGAGTGTAACCAATCCATGACTAGAATAAGGTCGAAGTCGACCATGTCTAGCTCTACAAGATCAGCTAGAATGATTTTATTCAAGACTGAGACTGGGCAGCTTCTATACACTCGGCTGGCTCTAACTGACTCGCCAACTGGGGTGGAAACTCAAAAGGGTTCTAATAGGACCTCTAGACTAATATTGAACTGAACTACTACATATGGAGTTACAAACGAAAGAGTAGCTCCTAGATCTAGGAGGGCATACACGTCTAGGTGAAAGAGACGTAACATACCAGTAACTACGTTAGGTGAACTTTCCTGATCCTAACGAGAAGAGAGAGCATAAAAACGATTCTGACATTGACTGCAATCTATACCTGATGTGTTGGCCTGCTGGAGCTGATGATACCGGTAGTGTATTTTGATCTCCCTCGCCCTGCTGATGGGCACACCCTAAGCCTGTGTCTAAGTTTTTCACACCTAAAGCAGCCCTCTCATCCCTGAAGGCATTCTCCTAGGTGATTTCTACCACACTTGGGAAAAGATGGATACTTGTTTCCTGTACTTTGGGCCTGAGACTGAGTGCAAGAAGATCCACCACTCCGATCCTTGAGGGACCGAAAGGTTGGGGCTCTAGCTGAGCTAGGTGTTGGGGCCCTCTATTGTTGCTGCTGTGGTCAGCTACCACTGCCAGATCTCTTGTCGCGCCCCATTTTTCCCTCGCGGTAAAGTGGGACCCAACATTGAGGACTCTTAAGGGTTGAAAGAAGAGAGTCGCCACCTAACGAATTAAGGTGCGTTAGGGCACCGTTTTAAGCTAATTTGTTACCTAAGTTACCAGAGTTCGGGTAAGGGCTTTAGTTACCTCGAAAGGAAGGTGTTAGGCACCTTTCGAGGTCCACAAAGGTGGTTCCCAGCCGTACTCATTAAATGGGGGATTTATCTAAGTAATAAAATAAAGTCGATGAGTTATTAAACTATAAAGCTAAAACTTAGAGTGGGATCAGGTTTTGACAAGGCTGAAAAATGGGCCCAATGCGGTATTACTCCCATCGATCCTATTTTTTAAATCAAGATAATTTGAAGAGAATAACATATATATATATATATATAACTTGAGTAAAAAAAATGCATTTTAAGAAAATCATGTATATATATATATATATATTATATATTTTTAACAAAATTACTTTTTAATGAAAATATATCAATATTTCAACATAATAAAAGAAATTTTAAAAATCTTTGAAAGCTCTTTAAAAAATGAATTTAGAAAAGATGGGAGTAATAGATTGCTTTGTATTTACAAAGCTGATATGTGCGCTTCATACAAGAAGTCAGCTAGCCTGTCTATTTCATCATCTCCCATCTACCCGCCTAATTATTTTAATTGTTATTAAACCTAAGTAGTCTAAATGGAAAAGACTAACGCCCTAATAAGTGCCTACCCGTCCCAATCCTAATGTCCAAGAGGCGATGGACAACTAAAAGGGATTTTGGGTTCTAAAAATCTTAGGCTGTTATTAAAATGATTAACGTCAAGTAATCAACACAAAAATGGATGATAAACACACAAAGGCTTCATATAGCCTCAAGTCCTATGAACATGATTTCTAAACAGGTGTAAATAAGTCCTATGAACATGATTTCTAATGCAAAAAAGATCAAATTTAAGTATTCGACATATAATAAACATTTTGAACGAAAAAAATTTATCTAATATGCGTGGTATCTAGATTGCAATTAGAAGTATCTTATATGAACAAAACATTTAACACTTACACGTAGCATTTTATTTAAATTATCAAACTGATTTGAGAAAAATAAAGCGAGACTTAACAGGGGGTAACTTAGTGGCGAATCTATAGATAACACAAGCCCTAGAAACGTATTATTTTTGGTTCCTATAAGAATAATGTCTAGTAAAATAATTATCACAGTTGAATAAATTTAATACTATTAGGCAAGTTAAAGAATCCGTATTTGATCCTATAGACGTGATTTCTAATATAAATAACTTGTATTACTTGAATTATTTAAGACCTAAAGGCATGATTTCTATGTGTATCAGATCATATTATTTTAACTCCTATAGGCATGATTTCTAATAAAACAAATAAGACGACAAAAATAAACGCCCCGCCCCCACAGCCCCTTTTTCACTATCATGAGTGTCATTACAATTATTACAAACCAATAAATATAAATAAATAAATAATACATAAAAAATACTAAATTAATTGGTTTTCATGTCCCTCTCATATCCCGGTGACTCTCCGATGATTCACAAAATAAATTAAGAGGTACCTGCTTAATAGGTTAGAAACAACAGTAGATACATAATAATAATCATATGCTCATGGTCATAACTCATTTACTTCAGGCGTACTTGTCAAAGAACATTTTAAACACATAATCATGATGCAATAGCAACTAAAAGGTTAAATAACAAAGTTTATCATGTAACTAATCACTATTTTTTGCAAAGTTAAATATACTAACCAGTCATGATTTAATTTAAATGGCAAACAAAGCAAACCAGTGACGCTACCTGGACCTCAACACATCAAGTTCACAAGAATCTTATAGATTCCGAGCAATGCTTGTGTTGAGGAGGTATAAGAGATTAAAGAATTATAGAAGAGAGAAGAGCATGTAGAAAGTGTTGGTCATAATCGTCAGTGTATCCATGGAGAAAAACCATTTAATGAATCCTATTTTTTGAAGTTTTCCTCAGTGTTCAACCCACCTTAAAGGGAGGAGAGGGCTACTTTTATAGTTGGAGAAAGATGGATTAAAGGTAATAAACAGTCAGCCTAATCAATTAAAAGGATCTTTTCCTTTTACCAATAGACAAAACAGATGAAAATTGCATCAGTTAAGGAGAAGAATCATCAATCACTATTTTCCTTAAAAGCCAAAACTATAATTACTATAAATAAATAATCAGATAAAGGTAAATTAAATCAAAACTTCATTAGCTCAATTAAAGTAGGAAAGCAATCTGTAATAAATAAATCAAGACGTTATTTTCTTACTTGAGGAAAACCAAAAATAGGACCCATCAATAAATGTTTATTTACCATAAAAAAACATTCAGAGAATAAATAAACTAGCTGTCACAAATAATTTTCAATAATAATAATAAAAAAAAAATTACCATAATTCATGTCACGACTGTGTTGACTATATAAGAGAGATGAAATATAAAATAATGCACGGTAATTAAAGCCAATAGATGAAAATAATAGAGTTAAGTTAATTAGAGAATGCAAATAAATCAAACGAAGGGAATTTACCATATATAGTGAGTACTAAATTACTCTAATGGGTTCCATAGTGATACTGTAGGGGATGACTTCAATTAATTTCAAACAAAAATCAATTCACAAAGTAGAACTTGAGCAGTTTCTTAATCCGAACAAATCATCTGGGTCAATCAAATATTACTACTGGTGGTATATCAGAACTCCTCAATCCTCAATTTCTAATCACAAGTTGGTGATGATTTACAAAGAACAAATAAAACCAGTAATATTAAATTAATTAGCATAGATGATCACTTTCAATAATCCAAACTTAAAGCTACACTCATATTGAATAATCAGACAAAGAATATCGGCGAGCAATTGAGAGATAGTGACCCAGTTTGTTCATTCTATTACAAGGAACAGATGATGGGGAGGGTAAGTTATTCAAAACACAATTAACATTACTCCATACTCTTACCATGTGTAAGCACAAAATTATAACCAAATGTTTTCTTACGACCTTATGGAATTGCATCACAAAATGATTCCGCATCAATAACTCGTAAAGGTCGGCAGAAGATTCATCAATTAAGCAAGAAAATGCAGTGTCCCACAAACATAGAGATATGGATTCGATAATATGTGCGGTGAGGTAAATCAGATCTCCAAGAAGCTAACGAAGAAGAGAGGCGATGTTGTTCGGTGCGGCTGCCTCTGTATTTCGCTAAAGTTGCAGCGGCAGTGAGGGAGGATGAGGCGGCTGCCGGCAGTGTTGGTTTCCGGCGACATGGGGTTGGTGGTCGGCCGGAAAAACAAAAACGACGGGAAATGGGGGAGTTTGAGGGTGAAAATCCGGCGGCTGTGGGAAGAGGGTAGAGTTGGAGAGGGAGTAGATGGGTTGTTCGGCGAGAATGGAGGAGAGAAAGAGAAGGTGCGCCGGTGGTTTGTTGCCGAAAATTATAGAGGTATGGTGGTGTTGTTCGATCGGATTTAATGGCGATTATGGTGATTTTCCAGCGAGAAGAGGGAAAGATGAAGGACGGTGAAGTGAGGGAGAGAGGGAGGCCGGCGGCTGCTTAGAGGGAGGAAAGGGGAAGATGAAAAAAATGAAAAATGATTTAGGGTTTGGGGGTAATGGGAATATTTAAGGAAATTAGGTAGGGTTAAATCTAGACCGTAGGATTAAAGAAAATGAACGGCTAGGATTTAATTAGTGTGTTGGGTCGGGTTAGGAAAGAATACGGGTTGACCGGATTTTGACAAATGGGTTGAATTTAAATTAGGCTAGAACTGAATTTAAATAATAGCCACAATTGATCAAAGTGGCTAAAATTGAAATAAATTGAATAGGAAGTGGCCAGATTTGAAACAAATTGGATGAAATTGAATTTTAAAAAAAGGCTATAATTTAAATAAATTGAATGAAATTGAATTTAGCTGCTATTAAATTAATAAATATACTACACTTTTAAATAATTTAATAAATAGATAATAAAATAGTTTAAATTATAGGAAAATCATATAAAATTATTATTAATAAATAAATCCTAAATTTAAGTATACTTATGTAAATATCATATAATTAAATTATTATGTTTATAAACAAATTTATGACTAAAAAATAAAATCAAGTTATCAAATATTATAAAAATCATATTATTAACATAAATAATTTATAAATTCAAATAATATTATTAGTCAAATAAATTTGTAAAACTTAGTAAAATTAGGTAAATAATTTATTAAATAAAGAATATATTTCAAAATAAGGGTGCATATTAAAATGAAATACATTATGTACGATGTAATTATTTAATATCAAAATTTAAAATTAATATAAATCATATATATATAACTTGAAATAATTTTCGCAATATTATGATAATAAATTATTTTATAAATACAAAAATAAGTCGAATTTTTGCGTAAAATAAATAAACAAATATATACATATATAAGCAGCATATTTAGCGCAGGTCGGTCAAAATTGGGTGTCAACATCTCTAGTGGCCAAAATCTGCATGACCAGTTCTTGCCTGCTTGTTCTTACGTTCCAGATCTTTCAGCTTCTCTGCCTCAATCTATTGGGCATACACAATTAAACTAGAAAGGTCCATGTCCTTGATTAGTATTTCCATCCTGCACTATTTGAGGACCAGATTAGATACTCCATTTACAAACTTCAGCATGTGAGCCCTTGGCTCGGCCGCCATCTCTGGAGCATCCTTTGATAGTCTAGTAAACTCTAAAGCATACTCCTCCACTGTCCGGTTGCCCTGTTGTAGGTTCATAAACTTTGCCATCTTAGCTTCCCTCAGCTCCCTGGGAAAGAACCTATCCAGAAAAGTTGTATGAAACTCCTCCCACTCAACCGATCCTGCTTTTGCTGACCGCCCATCTTTTCACTGCTTGTACCAAACTTGGGCTACCCCTTTTAGCTGGTAGGCAGCCAGGTCAGCACTCTCAGAGGAGCTGACACCCATGATCGTGGTGATATTTCTGATCTCATCTAACAAAGCCTTATGGGTCCTCTCCCACCTTTGTTTCGTGAAAGCCTGGAGGGTTCATTTGGGTGAAATCCCGCACCCGAGCAGCAGCTGAAAACCTACTTATGGCTATTGGAACCACCTGCTGGTTCACTTGATTGGTGATGGTCTGAGAAAGCAATTGAATGGCCGCCCTGAATTCGACGGTAGACATAGAGTGATCCTGAGGAACTGCCGGAGCTGGTGGAGCAGGTCTGTTGGTGTTTCCTACTCTTCGTCCATTTCCACGTCGAGGAGGCTTGTTCACTGAAAGGAAATAGGACACGATTTAGAAAGATGCCTTTTGAATTGCACTTTAACGCACGATAAAGAGCATGAACAAAAGGGGAATTTTCCTAATAACAACTCGTAGCCTCCTCATCATAAGTGTGACACGCTTCACACCCATGAAAAAGACTATACTCGATGCGGCTTTCAGACACTCCAAGGATACTCTAAACCTAGTGTTCTGACACCAAGTTTGTCACGCCCCAAGCCTACATCCTGGATGTAACACGGTACTTAAGGCCACAAGTAACCCTAAGTCAACCCTTGGTCTATCATACACTAGCATTCTGAGTAAACAAGCACAGCGAAACTTTTAAATAACAGATTTATCAGTTTAAGAAAGTGTAAAGACTGAAAGTAGAGAAAGAAATAATATATCTGAAATATAATTCTAAAAGATAAGTCTGGTCTGAAAGCCAACTACTGAGGAGTTGCTAGGACAGGCCCCCAGCTAACTCTGAGTCTATACAAAACCATATTCAACTGAAATAATTAAACAAGGTCCTCGAATGATGAGGACTCACACTCTGATCTTCTGAAATAGAATGCTCTGAAACTGAAGTAACTATCTGTGCTGAATTGGAGAATCTGCAGTTGTATCATGAAATGATACAGCAAATGAAAAGCATACGTCAGTACTTTGAATGTACTAAGTAAGTGGGAGAAAGATATTGAATATAAAATCTGAACTGAAATGATACGCCATGACCAACAGGTAAACTGACCTAAACTACTGATATAATCTGAAATGGTCAAGATGACCCTATCTGATGATCAAGGACATGCCCTAGGTCTGAAACACTGATTCTGAGATACTGTACTGAACTGAGCTGCTTATTCTGATACTGGACTAGATTGACTAGTGGGAGAGTCTATAACCGACATATAACCGCGTGAGCTAGACGTGGAGTCCGATGTATGCACCCCACTGGTAGGACCCAATATACCTTGCCAAGGTATAAAGGCATGAGCTGGGTGATCACAAAAATATCTGGGAACAATCAGGCCAAGTAATACTGTAACCTATGCTGGCAATGTAGTTCTGGGAACCAGGAAGCGCTGGAACCCCAGTCCGCTCGGTGCTAAGTTCTACTCCCACTAAAAACCTAAACTGAATTACTAAGCTGGTAGCTCAAAATTGGGGCCCAAGACTAGTCAGGGACGAATAACTACATGTACCCTGAGAGCCTTATCGGACCAGATTCTAAAACTGGGTTCTAAGACTGGTCAGAGCGGCTTATCTAGAAGCGTCGTAACCGTCTATAGAACAACTAATAACTGAACTGGGGTCCTGGGATTGGTCATAGCTATAACTGAATGTCATGACCTCTTAATGGACCAAATAACTAAAATCTTAATCTGAGTATGAAAACTAGGAGGCACCTCTGACACCTAATAAGCTGGAGTCAAACTGATCAGTTAACATTTTCTGGACAACACTGAGATTGCTAAAATCTGACTGAAGCTAGACTAATATGATTTTGACTGAGACTAGACTGATAGAGTTTTGTGTTCTAACTGACTAAATTACTAAGCAGCTAATAGAGAATTTCATTAAACGTACTAAAGTCATTCTGATTCATGGGACATTTACCCAACACATATGTAAAGTAAGACAATTCTAGGAATTCAACCCAAAGCATTCTTCATTCACTAGAGGGAATTTAACAAGTAAAATCATTACTCAAGAGTTAGGGCTTAAATTCACCTTTGTAATAATACTGACAATTTGATGAGAAACTGATGAAGATTATATTAACAATAAGTATAAACATCATTCTGAGTGAAATCAATGAAAATAAACATGAATGCTTCTCATACTCGAAAGTTGAAGACTCAAAACTGATAGAATAAATTGAGGAGGACTTTGCGGATGCAAGGGAAGGACAATCCCCTTGCTAAAACCCCACATACCTACTAAATTTCTCCAGATAAATAAGCTTGACTGACTGAAGTTGGTGAGGAACCCTAGACTTCGCTTAAGAGTTCTTGAGAGGAGACTTCGATGATTTCTTGAGAATTGAGAGTGGGGAATGAGTAATGGACCGCTTTTCCCCACTAAAACGTCTGAAACTGTAGCCAAAATGACGTGGTTTAATGCTTGGGAGAATAGGAAATTATTAAATAGCCTTTAGAAATTCACTGGGAAAAACTATCAGGTGTCTCTAACGGGCGACCTAACGAATCATTACCAGGTCCAATGAGTCATTGGGTCCTTCCGTCAAGTTCACTGGAAAAAAATCTACTGACTCTTGATGGGCACATGACGAGTCATCATGACTTGGAATGACTCGTCGTGTCATTCGTCAGGCACACTGGTAAGAAAGCTAGAAAGGGTTGGAAATGAAGGACCTGACGAGTCGTTACTACTGATGACGATTCGTGGTGACCTTCCATCAAGTACACTGTAAATTCCTCGCATTTCTGAACTCCGACTTGGCAACGGGAAACTTAACGAGTCAAGACGGCCTGCTAACGACTCGTGGTGTCGTCCGTTAGGAATACTGGTGTATATTGTTGGCATCCTTCACATGGTGGACCTGACGAGTCATTGGGTCCCTTAACGACCTATCAGGTTGGTCGTTCTGCAACTTTTCTACAGTTTTCCAGATTTTCTAATTTATGTCCCGGATATTAATTTTTAGCTTCCGGGGTGTTACACTTGTTATTCTCCCAGTCTTAAGACCGTCCTCGATCATTTTTCCAGCTTTGATGACTTCAATAAAGGTTTTACCTCTCATTGTCACCATTCTTTCATAGTAGTCTAAGTCTTATTCCTGGATGAAGTAACTGATCATTTCGGTTTCCTCCATCGGTTGGTGTACCCTAGAGGCTTGGTCCTTCCACTGTATTGCATATTCTTGAAATACTTTAGTCAATTTATGCTTTAGCTTTGTAATTGAGATTCTGTCAGGAGTGATCTCGACATGAAACTTGTAATGATCTACAAAAGCATTAGCCAAGTCATCCCAAGTATGCCATTTGGCTGCATCTTGCTTAGAGTACCACTCTAAATCTTTTCCACTCAAGCTTTATAACTTGATCCTTATCCCTTCATTCTTAACCACACCAATCAACTTTTCACGGTAGACCTTTAAATGAAAGAATAGATTTCCTGATCCGTCAAACTTTTCAAACTTTGGAATCTTGTAACCCGGTGGCAATTCCACCTCAGGGAATGCACATAGCTCTTCATACTTCACACTTTGGTTACAACTGAGACCGCGTAGGCTTCTCATAGCATTTTACAAAATTTGAGCTTCCTATTCACCATCTCATCATTGATTGCACTTGCTTCATTCTCAGTTTCAACATATTGATCAGCATCAAGGCGACGTATCTCTTGGGTTTTTGTTGCAGGTAGAGCAGCAACGTAAGTGTATACTGGCGGAGCATGATGTGTCAGTGATACATTTTGAGTCGTTGGAGGATCAAATGTGTACACTAGGGGCACCTTCTGAGTTGAATGAATGAGCGAAGCATTTTGAATTTGCTGAGAAGTGTTGAAATAATCTCCTTGGTCAAATTCATCTGAGATTGTAATGGGAAGTGGTAACATAGGCCCTTTTTGACGAACATCAAGAAGCGGGGTTGTGTTTGGTGGCGTCTGCGAAGCTGATCTGGTTTGTATCACTATGTGACTTAGCTCAGCAATTTTTCGCTCTAGACGAGCAATAACCTCTGAGGTCATTTCTGGTCCTATCGAGGTGCTGGGATCGGTTGTGATAGGAAAAGTAGGTATTGCCTTAGATGAAGTGACTGTATTGGTCAAACTAGAGTCCATATTAGAGAGAGTCTTCTTTATAGTCCAAGTAGGAAATGATGAGTCTGTTATTACTTTCTTGGCCTTAAACCGTGTAAAGTGCAAATATTTTTCCAGTGAGTACTACTTTGCTTCAATCTTTGTAAAGTGAGCAAGTCTGATTACCAACAAAAATCATCCTCTCTAAGGAGAAGAAAAACTCAAAGATGCAAGTGATAGTCCACCGGTCATAATAGTTCATCAAAATAATAAAGCAAGTAACACTTGTTTTGCTAAAAACATAATAGTCCAAAATTCGAGTAAAATGGAAGACTGTAAAAAAGGATAACTAAACGGATAAAATTTTGACCATTCAATAGAAACTGATATTTTAATGAAAGAAAAGAAATTTGAGCGAAGTGAACAATGCGATTTGAAGAAAGGTATGAATATTCATACACTTTTCATATTCAATGAAAGCTGATTGTATGGAATATATTGAAAAATAATGGATGATGATATGATCAGTGTGAATTAATCGATGACCAAACCATTTTTCTGAAAGAAGGAAAAAAAAGATATACTAAATATGGAACTTGGGTGATTATAAACGATTTCGAGGATGAATTTCGAAAAGTATTTTTAGGACGGCTCAAATTGAGTTTATATGCCTAACAATGTCTTAAGATTTTATACTAGAATAGTGGACCAATAATGTTTAAATCAAAATATGTGTATTTAAACACATAAGTCAAATAAGCACATACATAGTAAAGTTATGTAGAACTTTAGCATATAAGCAATATATAACGCATCCTAATAAGTAATATGACCTTTTAAGCCAAAGGTAAGCCTAACGTTTGAAAGATATATATATCGTTTGTAAAATATTTCATTGCCCAAAATATGTATATTAATAATACAATTACAAAACTTATGGATATACTAAATAGGGATATAAAATAAGGGAAAATGGGTATAAAATGTCGGTCCCATGCAGGGGTACGATGGTAAATCCTAAACTAAGCCGTTAGGAGAGCGCCCTCATTCTCGAATTTCTCACATTTCTTGAACGTCTTTTCGATGAAGATTTTTGTAACACCCCAAGAGTTTCTCAGATCAGACCCCAGAGATAGTTGAAGTTCAACAGGAAAACCGCAGAAATTTCTTGGAATGACTCGTCCAACGAGACGTGGGTTGCTCTAACGATCCGTTAGTTTGAGTCGTGGGAAGAGTTTCAGAAAAATTTCAAGAGGATTTGATACCACGAGAGGAAATGAAGAGTTGTTATGAGGGACAATGACCCGTAGCTGCAGTCGTGGTAAGTTAGCAGTCCGGACCTGCCAGGAACAACGAGCCAAGTGACGACCCGTTGGTTTCTATGATGGGTCATCCTAAAGAATCGTTATTTGGAGCTAAGAAAAGGATTTGGTTTCTGGTTTAGTGACGACAGATGGAGACGATGAAAAGTTAGGTGAAGTAACGACCCGTTGTGTCGGTCATTGGAACGATTTCAAGGATTGGACAAATGGTGATGAAGGAAGGCACCGATGAGTCGTTGTATCAAGTAATGACTCATCCTGTCAATCGTGGGATAAAGAAGCATAATCTGGAGAAATGATCCCTGAAGTAATGGCAACGACTCGTGGTGAGGGTCGTGGTCACTGATCGAACAGGTTTTTAATTTTAATGCCAGGGGTATTTTGGTAAAGGCCTATAATCCCAGTTCTTAAATGGAATCGTTGTGGGTATTGAAAGGGGTCAAAATATAGGGGTTTTTACTAGCCTAAGCCCCTCATTCTCCAAATCATCCATAAGGTTTTCTTCTTCTTTTTCTATCAAGCTCAAGGATCACTTAGGGTTTCTTCTAGGGCTTCAAGATTCAAGTTCTTGTGGGGGATTTCTTCAAGCTAGGTATGTGGGACTTCAAAAAGGATCTCCTTCCATTTTTGTATCCCAATTTTTATACCAAAACCCTAATCCCTTGATTTTCTAGAAAAGCGTGTTCTAGGGTTTCAATTTATGGATGAATTCTCACATGCCTTTTATGAATTCTAAGATCCATCATGATTAATAGCCATGTATGATTACGAAATTACTTTCAAGTTATCGAATTATGTTCGTGATATGAAAATAACATGATTATAGAATTTTCACCATGATTTAGTGCAAATTTCGAAATGGGGTTTCATGAAATATTCACATGCTCTTACCATGATATCATTATATATGTTTAAAGCATGAGTCAATCATATGAATTTTTCGTAAACCTAAAATATATGATTTAGTACATGTGTTGAAGCATGATTAGAACTTATGGGCTTGAGCAAATATGAAATATGTGTATGTTTTTACTATGATTTCGGATATATGTTAAAGATGACTTGGACCTATATATCTTACATGAATCTAGAATATATGGCATATGCTATGAATTTGGGATTGAAATGTTATAAACTTCGAGAACAAAGCATGATTATGATCTTTCAGACTTTCGAGCTTGTTGATAGTAGAAAGTATCCCTGATCAGATTTTAAATGAATTCAGTATGATGTAATTAGTTGAACACTCAGATCTCTAATTAGCTAAAGTAGCTTAGACTATATGAATGAATGTCAGATTGGTACCTTCATGTAAAAGTTTTATCGGGACTCTCAATAGCCGAGGATGTTTCCCTCAATCTACTTAGGGATTTTCCACAGCAGAGAATGTCTCCCTTAGCTCAGTCAGGGATTCTCATTAGCAGAGAATATCTCTCTTAGCTTAGTCAGAGATTCTCATTAGCAAAGAATGTCTCCCTTAGCTCAGTCAGAGATTCTCCATAGTAGAGAATGTCTCTCTTAGCTCAGTCAGGAATTCTCATTAGCAGAGAATGTCTCCCTTAGCTCAGTCAGGGACACTCCATAGTCTAGAATGTTTCCCTTAGTTCAGTTAGGGATTCTCAATAGCAGGGAACGTCTCCCTTAGTTAGTCAGGGACACTCCATAACCGAGAATGTCTCCCTTAGCTTAGTCCACGATATCAGTTCAGCTCAGCTCTATATAGTTTCAAACTTCAGTTTAAATCAGATTTAGCAGGATTCTGTCTCAGTTATCAGCAGATAGTCAGTATAGTGTGTGATATAGTTACATCTTTAGTTCTCAGTATATGTACAGTACATGGCCCTTATGCATCGGTTTGATTATACTTCAGTAAATTTTTTCAAATAAAAGCTTCATTTCAATATATGTATATCTCAGACAGGGTTATTGTACTTCAGTTCAATTATATGTTAAGTATTGTACTCAGTTTACTTCTTTCCTGTATACTTGCATGTTTTAGTTTCTTTACGCTTCCCGCATACTTACTATATTTCAAGTATTGACCGCATACTTTATGTGCTATATCATTTCATGATATAGATTTAGGTTTCCAGACTAAGCCACGTGGTTAGATACGCTCCATTCCCATCTCAGCTGTTTGTGGTGATTCTTCACCTCTTGAGGATGCAATCTATGTTTCCTATTTCAATTATGTTTCAGTTTTCAGACTTTAGGAGTTAGCTGGGGGCTTGTCCCAGCAACTCATCAGTGTAGTAGAGGTTTTCAGACTTGTATATCTGATTCAGCTTTTGTATCAGAGTGTTTATTAGATTTGTTCTTATGGATTTAAATTAGACTCTTTCAGTTAGCTTCCGCTCAGTTATGTTTTCTGTTAGTTGTTCTTCTGATAGTGTTATTCTATGATTATGTCATGGGTCAACTTGGGGCCTCTTAATGTTCCTTGTCCCGTGTCTCGATCCGGGACTATGTTTGGGTCGTTACAATTTTTCTTCGAATATAATAAAATAAAAATAAAAGGCTATTAAAAGAAAATTCTAGCATCAAGGAACAACGATTCATACAACTCAATATATATATAAATATATATATATATCCTTCAAACTACCAAATAGTTGGATGAACTTCTTTAGGTTGAAGACCGTTAGACAATAGGATGGTCAACTAATGGGTTTAATACTCCAAGGGTATTAAACCGCCTAGGCCAATGCAATAAAATGGATTTTGATTTTCGATCAACTATATTTATCTAGATTTGGCTTTGAAAAGAGACTGGGATCCAAGCAGACAACTCAGGGTGGAACAATGACGACTGTTGGCCGACCCGTGAACCAACTACCTGTCAGGATGTTCCAAAAAATTTGGCGTTACATATAAAGAGGTTGCGACCCGCATAATCGCTTTTCAGAGAGGTATATGTCAATTGGCGAAAATATGCATGAAATGCAATGACAGTGTATAAATAATTTAAACAAGTAATAAGCATATAACAAATAATACAAATAAAGGTTAGCCACAAAATGTTAGAAAATTCTTTTGGTTAGAACCTAGATGAATTCCCAGCAGAGTCGCTATATGTTATGACCCATTTTCGAACTCCGTTCAAATACGTTTCATAACTTGGCAATTTTATTTTAAAATAGAGTCGCCGCCTAATAGTTATGGAAATTAAAAAATTATATTAAAAGGTATATTTAAAAACCTTTCTTTAAACAGAGAAAGGGTAAGGGTTCAAATAATTTTTCGAAAAAGAGATCAGGCATTTTGAAAAATCCGCAAATGCGGTTAACCGGCTAATTTTAAAACAAATTGTGACTAAAATGATATAACTTTTTTTAGAAAAAAATAACCTTTATGAATAAATGTATTAGCATCTTCAATTATTTGTTAATTTAATTTGTGAACTAACCTATAATTTGGCTAATTGAAAGGGGATTATCTCCCTAAATATTATACGATTTATCGAGATTTTAAACTACCTGTATAATTCAATTTCTCAATCCATTAGTGAACCCACTTATTGTAACTCAAAAGATATAAAAAATCTTTAAGTTAATTAGAAACAAGTATTTTATTTATGAAAGTAAAATTTTATGAAAAAACTTTTCTTTGTAAATTTTTCATCGTGACCAAAATCTTTTCATTCTATGGACTATTAGCAAATTCCAAAATCTTTATTTTTCCTTAACTAAGAAAAGTTGATTTTAAAACCAAAAGAGTCATAAAAAATATCATTAAAAGAATGAACAAGCACGCTTATAGCCCCTTTATGGCTGACATTTCAATTTTTTTTAATTTTTAATAAAGAAATTGAAAGCGTTGTTTTTAAAGAAAGACATGTGAATGTAAAAAGTTATTTTAATAATTCGACAAAAAAGCTAAACTACCCAAGCTTCATCTAGAAAATACAAAATGAATCAAACTGTTAGTATTCACACCAAATACAGAAAATAGATAAAGTATTAAGTAAAAATAAAAACTAAAAGGGGGCTTTCGACCCAAGGCTGCAATAAGGCATATTATCCCACTTTCTTTTTTCAGTTGGTTTGACGAGTAGTGGACCTTCGAGGTTGACTCAGAATAATGAGTTGACTTGAAAGAATAGTATGTTGGGCTTTGATCCAACATATAATACGGGAGATAAGGGTAGAATCTGATGGACTCATTTGAGATTTCACATGCACCCAAAAAAAAAAAGAAAGAGGGATAAGAATTAATATAGTGTTCAATAAGTTATATGAAAATAAACGACACATGTACTGATAAAATAAATACCCAAACAATAAACCTTCCCAAAACCCTATATTAAAACTATGTATTCTTATGTGTTCTATTTATATATCATTACTAGATTCTAAACAAACACTAACAAGATCTAGACATACAGCTTGATAAAAATTAAATTTTTTGAGACTAAATTAAGGTAGGACTTAATCACAAAATATCAATCCTTATTTTTTTACAAAAAATCATTCAAGTTAGCAACAAAAATTAAAATCTAGTATCCAAAACACAATAAGAGAAACATCATTGTTAACTCATATTCAACAACAACAATAACAATAACCCAGTATAATCCTCAAATGAATAATTTTAAATAAGAGAAATTTACACTTACAATTAAGTTAAGATCATATTTAAGCTAAATCATTTGCTAATCCTTTAAAATTTACACTTAGCATTTTGTTTTGAAAAAGAAAAAAAAAGAATAACATAATCTGTTTTACTCAATTTTTTACCAATTATAGTCTTCAGTGATAATTTGTGCAAGACTAAATACAAGATTGTAAAAACATATTTAAATCTCAAAGAAGTGAGAAGGATTTTAAAACTGACATAAGTAACAACAGGATATTTTTCGAAAAATTCAACATCTCAAATTAGTTCAAGTAAACAACTGAGGTTACTAATCAATTACAGGTGAGGAAGAAATAAAAGTCTAAATAAAATATTATTGAGTTCAAGCATACTAGTCATATTTAATCAAATTTGGACTTATTTCTTTTCTCTTTAAACTGAAAAGACCATGTCCATAAACATTCATATTAAACTTAAACCATCAAGTCTTGTTAGAATAATCACTCTGTTATTAGTGTTAACCTATATCAAGCAAATGATAATTGAAAAGGGGACATAGAATACTTGGTATTTGAAAAAATAAAAGTAGTCCAGTTGCTCACTTTTAAGAATGAAGTGGTAAAAAAATATTTTAGTTCAACTTAGGCACAAACAAAAGTAATTTGTTAGTAATATTTATTTCATACTCAGAACTTCAAAACTCAAGTTTTACTATTCTTCATTAATCAAAAAGTAAGAGAATAAACATAGCTTAACACTCATGGTATTTAATTGAAAAGACATACATGTTGTTAACCCCGAATTGAAAGAAAAGCTAGAACAAGATAGAAAAGGAAAGTGAAAGGGGTGGCACTATGCATAAATGAACAAGCACAATAAATTTCATGCATCACTAACTAGCTCACACTCATATTGACATAAATACCAAAAAATAAAGAAAAAAAGCTAAGAAAAATAATCAAAAATATTAAACAAGGAACAACAACATACGAACAAACAAACAAAAGATGAAAAGAGAATGATAATTACCTTCTTTGGAGCAGCGACTGAGACTTAGACTTGAGGATAAATTTCCGTCGACCTCACTTTGGTCTCCGGTCAGTGAGAGTCTAAGAGAACAAAAAATATGAACTTAGAAGCTGGTGTTTTTTTTTTCAATAGAGACAAAGACTAAAAAAAGTATTTTAATCCTCAAAAATATTTTCTGCGGAATTGTGGATTTTTCAAAAGACTTCTATTCATCGCTAGAAGACCCCTCCCCCCTCCCCCCTCCATAACAGACAATGAAGGCTCTATTTATAGAACCCCAGAAACAACGGTTCGAACCCATGCCAAGTCAAGTTTTAAATTCGGATTTGAGATCTGATTCAAAGTTTTAAAATTCAAATTATGAGGAAAACGACGATGACCATTAACGTCTTCGTCCTTGATTTCTGAAGAGAGCCCAAGAACATCAGAAAGAAATTGAAAACATAAAAGAGAGAAGATGTTACCATTTGGACCCTTTGAAAGGGAGACGACAAACTTCTATAAATGTCTTGCTCCAAAATGGATACCTATTCTTTGAGGTGAGTGAGAATAGGCTATGACTTTGCTCGAAATCGCGGGTCTCGCCTCTGGATGAGTTGGTCTGTAATAGGGATAAGACGCCATTAAAGGCTTTTCTGAAAAGGGGTGAGCAGTCTGTGGCTGTGAAAGTCGATGAGATTTTTAGCCAAATTTAGGGAAGAGGAAGGATGTGCCACTGAGTATAAGGATTAGGGTTTTCTTTCCTTAGGGATCTGTTAGGTTTAGGTTAAGGAAAGGAGGTGAGGATATTAGTGGTGTAGTGGGTCGGGTCATGGGAATTTTGGGTTGATTTGGCTGAGCTTGGATCTTGCAAATGATGGGAATATGGATCTACTCTATGGGTCAAAAAGTGACTGAACTTAAATAATTTAAGATGTGGCTAAAACTTTCAATTGTAGACAAATTATTTAAAATATAATCAATTTGGAACAAAAGTAAAGAAAAATTAATTATTAATTAATTATTTAAGCTTCTCGACTTAACAAGATAGATTTTTATTTGTAAATATAGACTAATCAAAATATTTAAAGCGTAAATGACCTCCAATTGACAAGATTAAATAAGTATTGAATTAAAACTCATTTTTAACATGAATTGATTGTTAGACCAATAAATATGCGAAAAATAATAAGTGATTAATATAATATATATATATATATATATATATATATAATATTAAAATGGAAAAATAGCTCAGAAAAATAATTAGCAAATTTAAAACTCTATAAAATGACTATTTCACTTTGTTTTGAAATTGAGAAGATTGAATAATTAATTGATAGGTGGAAGGTCAAAATTGGGTGTTAACAATGATCTGACATGAATTTTGAACAAAATGGCTTGAAGTTTATAAATTCTTTAACACTGAAAATTATGCTAAGTTTCATGATTTACTCTATTACTATATTTGAACTATTTTGTTATAACTATGTTTTCCTAATTACTATTATTATGACTATTTTATTTATATGAACTCTTTTTCCAAAAACATTCACTAAGTACCTAGTACTCAAACATACCATCATTATTTTTGGTGGTGTGTTATGTAATGAGAATGAGCAGTTTTCAGCTTTACGAGAAGCTTAGGAGGAACATGCTATTCATCAAAATTTTGGTGAGCCCACATTCTTGTTCGTGGGTACCATTGATAATTTTACTTGCTTTATTAGATTTTCGAGCTATGTCTCGAGTTAGTTATTCTTTTCATAGAGGCTTCATAGATAGATATTGTATCGTGGAGTTATTTGAGTTATTACTTGACATACGAGGGTACATTGTTATATCTAGTTGCTAGATAAATATTCACATTATTGATATTAATCTTTATTTCATTTAATTAATTGTCTTAATTTATACACACATAATTGAATTAAGTAATAATGATTGGGCAACTATGTGAACTATCATTTTTATAAGGTTCTTCCGATGTGGTTCCATAGTACCGTGTATGTTGCGCCAAGATCAAATTTAGGTCCTGGAAAACTTGGTATTAGAGCCTAAGTTTAGAAGTGTCATAGGATTTTTCTGTGGAGCTGTGTCTAGTGGAGTCATCCTTATGTTGATCAGGACCGAAGGACTCCCAGAATAATTATAGGCGTTTCTCATTCTATTAATTCTAGATTATGCTATAGAGTTTGAAATTCTTTTAGGATCGTTCTAATATATTTATTACTGATGCCCAAAAGATATGGCATTGACACGTGTTGGAGTTGCTAACAGGTCTAACACCGGCGCTTTCAACGAAGCATCCGGAGGTCATCCAACTATTGACCCTGCTACTATAGCTGCGAATATTAGGTGGAAGCTGGTACTGAAAATCAGGTGCCTCCACAAGCTCTACCTATTCCTTTTGGAGTTGGTGTTGATATCTGGTCTATGCAAAGTGTGATTCAGATACCTATTACTCTGATAGTAGCACAGCATCAGCATGCAGGTCTTGGAACTACATTTGCAGTTAGTGGAAGAAGTCCTAAGAACTTTTTGAGCCTGAACCCACCAACGTTATATGGTTCGGACCAAGGATGACGCACAATACTTTGTGGGTGAGACTTTTAAGGCCCTCTGTGTGCTAATGGTTATGAAACGGTTAAATTTGTTGGGTATTAGTTGAAAGATCTAGTTCATGCTTGGTTCGAGGTATAGGAGAGCGAGCATTCTGCTATCACTTCTTCTCCCACATGAGCTAAATTTGAAAGGCATTCATGGATAGGTTTCTTTCTGAGGAAGCGTGATTTGTACCAACTACAAAGTTTAAACAATTAGAGTAGGACACGATGACTATTGCGAGTATAGCCTACAGTTCATCCGTCTAGCTTGGTATGCGACGTATATGATCCCTATTGAGATACAAAAGTTGAGGAGGTTTGTTCGTAGTTTGAGACCACACATTAATTTTGAGTATACTACTGCTGCTATGTATCCTACCTGCACATTTGCGTCCTTAGTAGGTTTCGTTGAGGAAAAATTGGAACAAATCAAGTTAGATTAGAGATGGGAGCAAAGTAAGAAGGCTCGGTCTACAGGTTGTTACGTTGGTACTCATAATGGAGGGCCACAAAGAGGATATTCTGCACCTACTCAGTCTAATGGACAATCTAAGAAACAAGGGCAAAATTATAACAATCAGGGTAGGCCTTATCAAAATGCTAATTAGAGGCCTTATCTATCTTATAACCTCGATATTCGTGTCAGTTGTACTGTGAAATTAAGAGAAACATCAAGAGGAATTGTAGAAGACTTCAGATAGAGTTTTCTAACTCTTATAGCTAGAGGAATAATGCTCCAGCACCTATTACTGTTAAGGATGCTCGTGCTAGAAATAATAATAATAATAATGTCCCAAATGCTCGTGGTAATGTGGCTGCAAATACTGGGAATGGGGGGTCAAGTTTGACTCTATAATCTGGCTCATAGGGAGACAATGGAGGCTTCTGATGTTGCAGATACATGTATCCATATCGTTTGTACTTATAATGCATGTTCGTTGATTGATCTTGGATCATATTTATTGTATGTGACTCCATATTTTGCTTTTGATTTTGGGGTGGATCTAGAACTTTTAATAGAGACTTTTTATGTTAATACACCTATTGGTGTTATTGTTATTTTGCTTTTAGAGTTTATAGAATTTGTGAAATAATGGTAAAAGGGCACAAGACCACCGCCGGCTTATTTAAATTGGAGATGATGCACTTTGAGGTGATCATGGAAATAAACTGGCTTTATGCTTGTTATGAAACTATGGATTGCTAATCCAAAATGGTATAATTTGGATTCCCTGATGAACCTGTTCGAAAATGGCATGGCGATATCGCTAAGCCTCAAGGGTAGGTTTATTTCTTATTTTAAGGCTAGCAAGATGATCTCCAAAGGGTGTGTATATCACCTGATTACTTTAAATGATAGTCAGTCTATAGCATCCTAATTTGATTAAGTTCTCATAGTTAATGAGTTTCCAAAAGTATTTCCCGAGTAACTCACCGGTGTTCCGGCAAATAGAGTTATTGATTTTAGGATCGATGTTATTTTTGATACTCAGCCAATCTCTGTTCCATCCTATCATATGGCTCCTACTGATTTGAATGAATTGAAAGAGAAACTAAAAGACTTAAATAAAGAATTTATTTGGCTGGGTACTTTACCTTTGGGGTGTTCTAGTCTTATTTGTTTGAAAGAAGGATGGGTTGCTCAAAATATGTATCGACTACTGCCAACTTAAATAAATATCCTTTGTCAAGGATTGATGATTTGTTTGATCAACTTCAAGTAGCTAATGTTTTTCTAAGATTGACCTAGGCTCAGGGTATCATTAGCTGAAAATAAAAGAGCAAGATATTCCGAAAACAGTTTTTCATACCCACTATAGTCTTTTCGAATGTTGGTAATGTCCTTTGATTTAACTAATGCACCAGCTACATTTATGAACTCGATGAACCGCGTTTTCAATTCCTTTTTTAGTAACTTCATTATTGTATTCATTAATGACATTTTGATTCACTCAAAAAGTCGCGAAGAGTATGATAATCACTTGAGAACAACTTTGCAAACACTTAAGAAAAGCAAGCTTTATGAAAAATTCTCTAAGTGTGAATTTTGACTTAATTTTGTGGCATTTGGTCATGTGGTATCCAATGATTATATCAAGGTTGATCCTCAAAAGATTGAAGCAGTTAAAGACTGGTTGAGGCCCACGAGTGTGATAGATATTCGTAGCTTCTTAGGTTTGTCTGGTTATTACCGAAAGTTCATAAAAGAATTTTCATCCATAGATACACCACTCACTAAATTAACTCAAAAGACCTCTAAACTCCAGTGGTCTGGGGCATGTGAAAAGAGATTTGAAGAGTTAAAGGTAAGGTTGACTTTAGCTCCTATTTTGGCTATGCCTTTAGGATCTGGTGACTACGTGGTATATTGTGATGCTTCTAGAGTTGAATTAGGTTGTGTACTAATACAAGAGGATAAAGGAATTGCTTATACTTCGCACCAGCTGAAGAAGCATAATAAGAATTATTCGACTCATGACTTGGACTTAGCTGTTGTAGTATTTGTGCAAAAGATTTGACATCAGTATTTGTATGATGAGCATTGTGATGTTTTCACTGGTCACAAGAGCTTGGAATATATTTTTAAGCAGTGAGAGTTGAATCTCAAATAGAAAAGGTGGCTAGAATTGTTGAAAGATTATGACTTGAATATTTTGTATCACCTAGGTAAGGCTAATATTGTTTCTCATGCCTTGAGTCGTAAGTCTATGGGTATCTTAGCGTAACTCCAAACCCATGAAATGTTGATGGTCAGAGAGATTTGAAGACTTGCTAGTCTTGAAGTTTAGTTGGATGAGACTTATGGTCGTGAATTAGTTGGGATCACAATATGATATCGTGGAGAGAATCAAGTCCATATAATATGAATATGAACTCCTAGTAAATCTAAGAAATGGAGTGTAAAATGGTGAATACACTTCATTCACAATTAGTACATTCGATAATATGTTGAGATTGCAAGTTCGCTTATGTGTTCCAAATGTCGATGGACTGCAGCAAGAATTGATGGTGGAAGCTTCTTGCGGCTAACACATACCCAATACGCAGTCGTCAAGTAATATAGAACAGTGAAATCCAAATACATACCTATAGAGACTTATCGATTATCTATTTACCAGATTAAATTAATTTCAATTATCTATTCAAGTGATCAATCCTAAAAAAATATTTATGGTTAAACTAAACAAAAAATCAAAAGATATTAACTAATGGATAATTAACCATACGAAGAGTGGATTCTTACAAAATCAACGAGATGAATCGATATAGTGCTATGGATTCACTTGCAATCAAATTGAGTAATCACTTGAATTGACTCTGATTTTTCATCGGGTAATTAGTTGCAGGTTGATATCCCTTTCTAAGTTTCTATTTGAAGTGTCGAAGACTATTTGACCATTTCTAATCCTATACTCCTATTATTGTCAGTCGATAATGAAGAGCGTGTGAAAAGTCATATGTATCAACTAAGCAAGGATAACGGGTATATTTCTTTCCACGTAAGTGGATCACTCCCCCTTTTCAATAGAATTCCCAACCAAGCTCTTCTTTTCTTATTACGCTGGCAAATTTTCTTTTTCGATTTTAATTTACGAGCCACATACAGTATTTGATAGTTGGCCAGAAAATTAAATAATTAAAACCAAGAAAGAGTAAATAAACACACAAGTCGTAGCACGACAATAAATATGGTAACAAGTCAATTCGGATTCATACATAAACATCTATATAGCTACCACAATTCTAGAATGATAATTTAAACTCTACATAGACATGGAGAAATTACAATAATTTATCTAACAGAAAAACATAAAAATAAATATAAAGGAGAAGAAAAGATGAAAGTAATCTTTTCCGGCCTCCAAGGCGGCTCCTAGCTCTTCGTAGACCAAAAGTTCTCTTTCAAAATATTTTTAAGAACTATTTATATGTGTAGAAAAAATATCACATGAAATAAAATGAATTCAAAATAAATTAAAAATTATTTTAGAATTGAGATTTGACTTACCGCGACAGAGTAAGAGAAATATCTAGAATCGCTGCTTTGCTCATTGCTGCTTCCTTTGCTAATTTACTTTGTAAACTTTCTTGGTAGATAATCATTATATGTATTCTTTCATCATGAAGCAATCACTACATGTAATAATTACCTTTTTTCTTCTCCAACTTTCATTATTTTTGTTCACTTTTTATTCGTTTTTGCTTCAGATTTATTTATTTTCCTCATGCTTTATTCCTACATAATAAAACATAATTTTTAGCACAAAGTAATATAATAAATGCTCAAAATACAATTACAAATATTAAAATATGAGACAAATAATGACTAAAATATGTGTATTTTGACCTCTCATCAACACATCACACTTAGACTCTTGCTCATCCTCGAGCAAACAGTTTAGCTCATCTCAATAAGTCAGACATAGAAATACACCTACTTTGATTTATACAAACAATTCGACCATATAGCAATTTACAACATCAAATGCACTTTCCACTCGTCATACAAGATATACAAAACAATAAACGTTTAACCTCCTAACCTCATATATGGATTCTAATTTTTTAAACTTAAGCTCGTTCACCTATTCTATAAAAATAAATAACAAAAAACCCCTAACCATATCACCTATCTATTATGAAACAAATGTCCTCACAAGAATAAATAGTCCACGCACTCAGATCAAAAAAGCGAATGTAGTTTAAGGACTTAGCATCAAAGCACAACTCTCGCACTCATAAAAGAATTCACATGTATGCATAAAGTATCATATGCTTGCCAATTATGTACATCTCCACTAATTAAGAGGTGTTTGGTTTAGCTTATAATTAAACTGGTCAAACCAGCTTATAACTACTTTTTAACTTTTTATATTGTTTGATTTTACCAAAAAGTGCTTAAAAATTTTGAAAAGTGCTTTAAAAAAGCCAAAAGTCCAAAGTTGGGAGATACTAACTTTTTGTTTTTGAGCTTATAAGTCATTTAAATTTGACCAAATTATTTATCTTTTTATCCCATAATATTTTCCTAATTTCAATAATACTCTCACTCAAATCTTTGATAAAATTTTATTTTCTTTGTGCATATTAGAAAAAAAATAATTAAAAATCTGAAAAGAAAAAAAGAAAAAAAATTAAGTTAGTACTAATTCATTTAATTATTATATTTAATTTTACAAAAAAAATAGAACTATACTCCTAATAAAAAGCAAAGGGGAGATTTGCCTAATTTTATTCAACTAATATATTTTAAAAATTAAAAATTAAAAATAACTTAAATAATTAGTTTTATATTAAAAATAAATGAAAATATAAATTAATTTAAATTTTAATTATTTTAGAAATAAAAATATCATAGTAATTCGCTTTTTATAGTGTTAACAGCTTTAAGGGTATTTTAGTCATTTGATCCAAAATAAGTGCTTAACAACACTTATGTACCAAATACATCAATAACTCTTTTTCAGTTTCAGCACTTTTATCCAAACACATAATTGTTTATTTATAAAGTAAGTTTCAGCACTTAAAAGTGTTTTAAGCACTTATATTTAAAAGCCACTTTTTTCAGCTAAACCAAGGCTCTAAGTATGCTAGGAAAAAATTAAATAGAACTTTAATGGGTTATAATATTGACTAAGGAACGGGTAGAAAAACTACATAATAGTGACTTACACTTCTTTAAGCACTTTACAATCTTTAGACTTGTCGCCCATATTTTCTTCATTTATTTTCAGCTCTTTTTTCATCAATTATTTTCACAATTAATTCCATCATATCAAGAATGTTTCAATCATATATTTTTTTAAGCATTTTTGTTCTTTCTTTTTTCTTTTTTCATTTTTTTCATGTCACATTCTTTCTACAAGGGCCTTTTCATCACAATTAATTTTCATTGGTCGTCATTTACACTTGACTATCCCTTTTCTTCAGATTTAACAATTTCATCATAATCTATGTAACAATGTTCAAGAAAGCAAGGTGCAAAAATTAGAGAGTCAATGAAAAGGATCAAGGCAAATATACAGCTAATAAAGGAAAGGCTACAATCTCGTAAAAGGCTAACTAGTGGTAACAATACCTGAACAAGCTAAATTTACTAAGACATATCAAAGAAAGCCTATTATCTTCTTCTAAATAGAGCAACACTTATTATTTTGCTTCAATAACATGCAGGGAAAGTTCTAGACTAAGATGCAAAATATAAAATAAATGCAAGAATTTCTAACCTCACATAGCACAAGTCTCAATTAAAACGGATCAACATACTCTAAGATAGACAGTGTCATGGCGAACTATAAAATTAAAAAAAAATCTAAACACACAGTCACTACCTTGAGCCTAGGTGTCAAAATAAAATTGTTATTTTATATCAATTATCAAGCACTCATTGAAAAGCACTACTCAAACTCAGGCCTAAATTGTTAGTATCAAACAAGTCAAACATGGTCTTTTCTTTTCTCTTCCTATTATTCCCAAAAAAATTAAAATATCAATGAATAATTCTCTCAAGACGGTCGTCATCCTTCCATCGTAATGAAAAGTATCTATCTATGACTAAAAGGAAAAAAATTAAAACCTATTTTTAAAAAAAATAAAAATAACTCAGTCAAGCTACATCTCTCAAAAAAGAACTGATGCACAAAGAAAAACTTAGAGAAATTATTACATATAAAATAGCCAATCAATTTCTCCACTCCACACTTAAAATTTTGCATTGTCCTTGGTGCACACAAATATAACAAGAGGGTAAAAGAAACTCTCTGGAAGGCCAAAGGCCATAATATTAGCAGCTCATTGAATACTTATATTTCTCCTAACAAAATTTGGTTCTTCATGTGGGCATCCCACACTTAGCCCCAACTTAGTCGTTTGTTTTTGCAACTTTCTATAAGTTTGTTTCAATGCATAAAATCCTACAAAAATAAAAATAAAAATATAAAAATAATAACCTAAAAAAAGAAATAAATAAACTTAAATAGATAAAAAGAAAAAGTCTAATCTAGACAAATAATTAATTTAAGTCTCAGGCAACGGTATCAAAAACTTGTTGTGGCTAGCACATACGCAAGTATATGCAGTCGTCGAGTAATATAATTAATGAAGTCTAAATATTGTACCCACAGACACTTACAGACTAACTATTTACTAGGTTAAATTAATTTCAGTTATCTATTCAAGTGATCAATCCTAAAGAAATATTTATGTTTAAATCAAACTAAAAATCAAAAGATATTAACTAATAAATAATTAACCATAAGAAGAGCATATTCATTCGAAATCAATGAGATGAATCGATCTAGGGCCATGGATTCGCTTGCGATCGTGTTGATTGATAACTTGAATTGACTCTGATTTTTTATATAGTTATTAGTTGCAGGTTGATATCCCTAGCTGAGCTTCTGTCTGAAGTCTCAAAGACTACTTGACTATTTCTAATGCCTATATTTCTATGATCATCAGTCGATAGTGAAGTGCATATAAAAATATTATTTGTATCAATTAACTAAGGCTAATGGATATATTTCTATCCACGTTAGCTAATAACTCCCCCTTCCTAATAGAGTTCGTGATCAAGCTCTATTTTTTCTTATTAGGCTTGCAAATTCCCTCTTTCAATTTTAATTTACGAGTCACAAATAGTACTTGATAGTTGGCCAGAAAATTAAATAATTAAAATCAAGAAAAAGTAAGTAAAGACATGAGTCGTAGCACGATGATAACTATCTTAACAAGCCAATTTTAGTTCATACATCAACACCCATGCAGCTATCACAATCCTAAAATGAAAATTTTAACTTCACATAGATATGGAGAAATTACAATAATTTATGTAAGAGAAAAAAGTAAAAATAAATACAAGAGAGAATAAAATATGAAATCAATTTTCTCCGACCTCCATGGTGGCTCCTAGCTCTCCATAGGCTAAAAATTCTATTTTAAAATATTTTTAAAGAAATTTGTAAGTGTATGAAAAATCTCACACAAAATAATCTGAATCTAAAATAAATTCAAAATTATTTTATAGTCCAAATTTGTGTTACCACGAGCAACCCTTGTCGTTGGCACAACAGGGCAAGGGAAATATCCAGAATCGCTACTTTGCTCATTGCTTCTTTCTTTGCTAATTTACTTTTTACACTTTATTGGTATATATTTATTATATGTAATGATTGTCTCATCATGAGATAATGTCCTCCCCTCCCTAATACCTAAACAGAGTTCCGTCTATGGAGCCTAAAGTTTAAACCATGGCAGTAAGCAGTAAGTTGGCCTAGTCTCTCGCCCAGCCTTATTATATGTAATGATTACGTTGTTATGATCTTCAGAATCTGGGAGAAAATAGACAGAGAATCCTAAAGAGAAAATAGCCAAATCTTCCTTGAAAAGATATCTCAATATACATAATGATCCTAGAAGAGAAGAGGGAGAGGATATTATTGATGAATGAATGAATAACTACAATCAATTGTAAGAGTTCCTTATATGGCTTAAGCTGCTAGGAGGAAGTTAGTTGTAACTAACTTTTGGGCAGCTCATTTGCCTGTCACGTGTTCCAATTAACTCCTAATAGAATTATAATAGAATTAAAAAAATACATAATAAAGGAAAAAATGAATACAATTTGGAGCTTAACAAATACCCCTTTCCCAATAAGAACATCCTTGTCCTCGAGGATGGAAAGAAGGAAATTTTAGCTGAAAGTCCTACAAATCCTCCCAGGTGCTATCATCAGAACTTGCATTGAGCCATTTAACAAGGACCTGTGTAATGGTCTTTCCCTTCTGCTGGGCTAAACTCCTATCCGCAATAGCTTCAGGGGCCAATAAGACATATCCATATTCAGAATGAACACTAATCAAGGTGGGAGCAACTAACTATGAGCCAACCTTTCCTTTAAGTTGGGAGGTGTGGAAAGTATGGTGTATTTTGGAATAATCAGGTAAATTTAAGGTGTAGGAAACTGATCTCACCCTTCTAAGGATCTAAAAAGGGACCATAGAACTTAGCAGAGAGCTTCTAAAATGAATGGTTTCTCATAGAAAGTTGCCTATAAGGCTGCAACTTAACCTAAACCCAATCAGCAATTGTATAACTCTTGTCAGTTCGACCCTTTTCCACCTAAGATTTTATTTTATTTGAGCCTTGAGAATATTAGCCTTTACAATTCTGAGAGTAGCCTCCCTGTCTTGTAGACTTCAAATAACCAAATCTAACTGTGTGTCAAAAGCCATAGCAAAGGGGTGGCTTCTGCCCATAGACCACCTTATAAGGGGTCATTTAGATAGCAGAATAGTAAGTTGTGTTATACCATCATTCATCCGAAGCAAGCTACTGAGGCCAATTTTTGGCCTGTCAGATGTTATACACCTTAAATAGCATTTCAAACATCTGTTAACCATCTCAGTCTGACCATCAATCTGGGATTGTAAGCAGTAGAAGTTAACAAAGAAACCTTCTGAAGTTGGACTAACTCTCTCCAAAACCTACTGGTGAGTACTATATCTCTGTCAGAAACCACTAATTTAGGCATGCCATGAAGCTTAAAGATATTATCCATAAAGAGCTGAGCCACATCCAAGTCTGTATAGGAATATTTCAGAGCTAAGAAGTGAGCAGCCTTGTTAAGTCTGTCCTCCACCACCAGAATGACCTCCTTACCATGTGTTGTCGGTAAGCCCTCAATGAAGTCCATAGAGATATCTTGTCACACCTTAGTAAGGATAGGTAAAGGCTACAGTAATCTAGGATAGTCAATATTCTCATGTTTATACTTTTGACAAGTAGCACATTCTCTAACAACTCCATAAACCATTTGTTTTCTTTTCTTCCAATAAAAGTCTTGTTTAAGCCTTTGAAGGATAGCTGAGATGCCTGAATGTCCCCCAACAGAACTAGTGTGGTAAAAGTCTATCAACTTTTTCTCTTAACTCAGAATTATTACCCACCAATATCGTCCCCTTCCTGCTCAGATTACCAATTTGGTAGCTATAATGAGGATTGACAAGTGCAGCAGCTTGCAACTTAAGAAGAAGATCCTTAAGATGAGGGTCTTGTTCCTAGGAGGCTTTGATCTCATCCATCAAGTCCACCTGGATACTACAGATATCGTATAATTGAATTGGATCCATCCTTCTGGATAAAACATTAGCAACAATGTTGTCTTTTCCCTTCTTATAGACTATGATGTAGTTATACACCAGCAACTTGACCAACAATTTCTGTTGATTGGGAGTGGTTATTCTTTGCTCAACCAAGTACTTAAGACTATGGTGATCAGTCTTAATAATGAATTTTCTACCTAACAAATAGGGTCTCCATTTTTGAACTGCACTCACCAATGCTAGTAATTCCCTTTCATAGACAGAGAGGGCTTTGTTTCTAGCAGATAACCCTTTACAGAAAAATGCAATAGTTCTACCCTCTTGATCCAATACTACTCCAATGCCATCTCTAGAAGCATCAGTCTCCACTAAGAAATCCTTGGGAAAATCAGGATGATCCAAGATGGGAGTTGAGGTAATAAGCTTCCTCGGTTGCTCAAAAGCTTGTCTAGCAACTTCGTTCCGCCCAAAATTTTCCTTCTTCAAGAGATCAGTGAGAGACATAGCAATAGAGTCATAACCTTAATAAATATCCTATAATATCCTGTTAATCCTAAGAATTCCCTAAGAGATTTAGTAGTAGTAGGCAGTGGTCATTCCAAAACTACAGCAACCTTATCCTTATCCATAAAAACCTCTTCAATAGAGATCATATGACCTAAGTAGTCACTTTGAGATTCCCTAAAAGAACACATGCTTTTCTTAACAAATAGCATAGTGGCTCATAAAACCTCGAATGCTTGCCCCAAGTGTTGTAGGTGGTCACTTTAGCTATTACTATAAACTAAATATCATCAAAGGAAACAAGAATGAGCTTCCTCAAGTAGGGCCTGAATATCTGATTCATTAAGCTTTGAAATGTAGATGGTGCATTGGTTAATCCAAAAGGCATTACTAAAAACTCAAAATGGCCATGATTTATAAATGCAATTTTGGGAACATTATCCTCCCACATTCTGATCTGGTGGTACCCCAACCTGAGGTCCAACTTAGACAAAAATCTTACTCCATATAGTTCATTCAAAAGTTCCTCATCACAATGTGGCTATTGAGTTTCTATAGTCCACACACATCCTCCAACTTCCATCCTTCTTCTTCATCTTCACAATTGTTGAAGAATAAGGATTGGTACTAGCCCTTATTACTCCAGAGGTAAGAAGCTCTTCTACTATCTTCTCAATTTTTGAATGGTGGGATACCTGTATGGCCTGATGTTGATAGGGGAATTGCTCTCTGTTAACACAATCTTGTGATTATGTTGTCTAGGAGGTGGAAACTCCTTAGGAATCTCAAACAAGACACTATAGTTGTCTATCAAGCCTTGCATATCAGACTAATCAATGGAGGTTACACCTTGTAGATTCCAAAGATATGGTTCATCTCTATGATCTGCTAAGAATACCGCTATAGACATCATAGCCAGCTCAGCAGGTTTAGCTAATAATTTCTCCATTTATCTTTGTTTTATCAACTTCATAGCAAGGGTTGCATCCCCTTTCCCCCTTTAAGGATACTTTCTAACCCCTATACTTGACTCCATTTTCAATTTCTCAAAGTTTCACAAAATATCACCCAAAGAAATGAGTCACTTTACACCCAAAATCATATTATATCCCTCAAGAGGCAAGGTTATCATATTTGATGAGAACTGAACACCTTGCATCCTCCACTCAAACCCTTTACACATAGAAGTGCTACTCATATTGTTCCCATCAGCAACAAAAACTACAAAAGGATGAAGTCTGGTCATGTAACAACCCAATCTCTTTGCAGTGGCAAGATTCATAAAATTATGGGTGCTACCAGTGTCAATGAGGATTTTGACTGCTTTACCCTTCACAGAGCCAGTAACCCGCATGGTCTTAAACGTTGTTCTAAAATCATGTGTCTCAGTTATAACATGAACTAATACAAAAGCTAAGATGGCCCCCTTAGAATTATATTCATATTCCAATCCTTCCATACACAAAAACTCAGTAAGATCAAACATAACATCATCCTCCTCAGTTACCCATTCCTCCTGTATGAGCTCCTCCACCTCATAGAGAACAACTGTCTGTTTTTGGAACATACATGGTCTGACTATACTTCTCATCACAACAGAAACATAGTCCCTTTGCCCTCTTATCCTCCATCTCATCTAAGCTCAAGAGTTTTGGGTTTTTATAAACTGGTTTAATGATATTGGATTGAAAGTTTGATTTCTTCTGAACATTAGATTAGGTTTAACAAGAGTTTGATTATTTTGGGTTTGGTAGTTAGTGTGGTTTTACTGAAACCTGTGGATATTTTTGGGAGTAGGAAGAATTGGAGTAGTTCTCAGGGATTTTGTCTAGTCTATAAGCTCTTTAAAGAGATCTTGGGGCAAAATTTTTAACTAGTAACCCAATCTCACGTTTGAGTCCCCTCAAAAGACAGCTAATAATATACTCCTCATTCAACTCCAATCACTAAACAAATCAATGTAATCTTGTACTGAGGTGGCTTATTTCAGATCCTTTAAGTCCCCCATAGGATCATCAAATAACTCAGATCCAAACCTAGCATACAAATTACTCATATATTTCCCCCAACTAGGTCAATCCCAGTAAATCTAGTGTTCATTAAACTTGATGCGACTGAAGAGCCTTACCTTCAAGTCGACATGAATCCAATCGCACCTTTGAAGTTGTAAGAGTCTCATTCATTTCAAAAAAATTCTCACACTGGTATAACCAGTGGCGCAAGTCAATACCGACACTCAATTTTGGCTCTCCATATTTTTTAATTAATTATTTTAAGCTTCTAAAATTTTAATAAAATAAAATAAATATTGAAAGTATTGAAAAAATTTTCTTACTATTTTGGATAGTATTTTGCTATTTTCATTTGAAGACTAAATTATATACATATTTTCAATATCAAAAATAAATATTTCATTTAAGTACGTATTTTAGAGTATTAATTTTGAGTCAATTATAATTAAAATATTAAATTGATTGATTTTCGTGAATAAGTAATTTATTTATTTAAGTTCGGAAGGTTAATTAAATTAATCGATTACTACTTCATCTTGATTTTTATTTATTTTTCAAAAATGGTATGATTTTTATGATCTAATTAATTTCAAAATTTTCAATTAATAGTATTTTATTGGGAAAGCAGCTACAATTAAAATGTATTGACTTTATATTAAATTACAATTTTAGCCACAAATCTAAGCCAAAATCAATTATATTTTCTCAATTCATGCCATCTAATTTTAGCCAATACATGTGTGTCACGTAGGCATCTATCTTTTCCTTCAATCTTAGCCATCCATTTTAATCTAATGGCTTGTATGATTTCCTCCATTTAATATATATATATATATATATATGTTATTGATTATCAATTTTTCTAATTTTTTTAGTTTTTAGATTTTATATTTTATTTTCTTTTAATCCTAACAGTCTGATCATTAGATCAAATGGTCCAAAACAATTGACCCACCTCATCTACCCGTTTAACCCGACCAAACCCACCAAATATTTTAATCCCTAACCCCCTTCACCTTCATCTAAACACACCCCATTAACGCATACCTCTTCTAGACCTCCTCTCCTGCCCGAACGATGCCAACCACCAGACCCACCTCCATCACAGCCTCTCTCCCTCTCCACCAGCAGACCCGCGACCCCCCTCCCACTCTTTACCTAGAACCGCGACCCCTTTCCCCCTTCGAAACAGTCAGTTCCCCCATCTCGAAGACCCCGAAATCTCACTAACCACCCCATCCTTTCGCTCCAACAGGTACAAGGTACTCTTTTTCAAACTTTTTCATCATTTTTTTCTGTTTTCTTCTCTGGCTCACTCTTCCTGTCCTATCAAAACTTTGAGATTCAAAATTTTGAATTCTCAACCTCAATCTTCCCCTATAAAAGGAAAAGAAAGTTGAAGGGGAAAGGCATTGGAAATTATCCGAATAAAAGCGGTACAGATATACACACATGAAAAAAAATTATTAGTTTTATCTTTTTTCCAACCTTCAGAAGAATAAAACATAGGCATTTCTACTAGTGTTAGAATTTTATGAAAGGTAACTATCTCGGTTTCATAGATAAATTTATATTTAGAAACACAGGAACAAAAAAATACACATACAGACAACCCACACAGACATAGACACAAAATAGTTATATATATATATATATATATATATACACACATAGATAGATAGATAGATAGATAGATAGATAGATAGATAGATAGATAGATAGATAGATAGATAGTTAGAAGAATGAATTAGTAGGATTAGATTTCAAAATATTGAGTTGTTACAACTCAAACTCACTGTTTCTCCATTTCTTTTTGTGAGCTAGTTCATCTCACTCAATTTTATATATTCATCCTTCACACTCGGAGTTAGAGTCATTGGCCAAAAACTTGATAACTTTCGACCTCAAACGTTGTATAACACAAGGTAAATTCTATCCCGCTTTAGCTACAGTATGTTTTAGTTTGGCAATTTGTTGATTGTGTTTGGAATGAGGCTAGCTGTTCTTGTCGACTAGTTGTGATTGCAAAAGTGTGAAACTAATCAGTTTTTGTTTGTTTAGTTTAATCTGCATTCGATTGTGTGTTTGTAAGTTGCTTACAAGTTGTGACATGGCTTGAAATAAACTCTATAACATTTAAATCTTCAAGTATTGGTTAGTTGTCCATTGTGAGATTATCGTGACGTTTATTCCGATGTTTGAATATGGTAGTTACATTATACCCTTGAATGAAACTTTTGATTTCTAACATAAAAAGGGGGCTAAGTTGTCTAAACTTAGAAGTATGATTATTTATTTGCCTTAAATTTATGAGTCACCTAATAAGATGATATGATATGAAGTTCTAGTCTAACTTATTCAAGTTTGTGTGTTTATTCATATTAAATCATCTTAAGCTAGTTAACTTCTAATTTAACTAGTTTAAGGAATGGTGTTGAGTTTCTTTTAGAATTTAGCATGAATAATTGTCATCATCTATTTTTGGAAAAATTAGACATGTATATCTTTTAAATATTTTGTTTATGTTAATTATTCAATCACGAATCTAAATAATATACTCAAAATGATATAATAAGTATTATTATTTCTTCCTATTTGAAGACTTGTATTGTGTTAAAGTCTATTGTTTTTCCCTTTTAACTTCTTAAGTGTGTCACATGCGAGTTTTTATTTGAAATAGTAAAGTGTTGGCATAAAAGAGTTGACCAACGTCAATATAATTTAGTTAAATACTTGCTTTTCCTATCTTGACCATAACTATTTGCTTTGACGTTGAAAGCATTGTCCTTTAAATGTGTTGAAACCTAATGAGTTTTCCAAATAATAAGAATGAAGGATGTGAAATGAAACTTTGAAACTATTTCTTATTCTTGTTTGAAGATTTAATTTGAAGAAGTGTTCTTTTTGTTTTCAAGTGTTTACACATGTTTAGATTTAACTAATAGTAATTAATATTTATAGAAGTAGTTAATATAATGGTAATAATCCTTGCAAGTAAACTATCTCATTTTTTCCTTAAGTTCGTTTTTGAGTTTACATTTCTAAAATCTTCATATTTGTGCAAGGATGGTTGTGGTATAACATGAATTTAAAAAATTTTTTAGGACCAATGTGTATGATTATGTATCTTCATTCTTCCAACTGTTTAAGTCGAATAGCCCTCTCATTGGTTAATTATTTGTGTTGAAATGATCCTTTAGCCAAAATTGTAACAAGGGATATGAGTTATTTTATTTATTTTTAAGAAGTGTTGTCTCTCTATTCCATGTATTTATTGTAAGTTTTGGGGTTTCAATAATTATACCTTCAAATTAATTTAGTTTCTAGTTGCAAGCCCTTCCCTCCCTTGAAACAAATGTGACTTATTTAAAGTGTTGAAAGCGCTATTTTGTTTGTTTGGGACTTGAGTTTTTATTTTTAAACTAGTCTTATAATATGTCTGCCACTTGTTGACATCCAATTTTGACCCTCTCTATTTCAATTAACATGTTTGAGCTTTATTTTTTAATCGCGATGCCGAAAATGCTATTTTACTTATTTTTGTCAAAATTTTGTGCTAATAAATGTTACCCGTATTATTTTAGTATTATTTTACTATTACTACTGTTATTACTATTACTATATTATTATTTAGTCATAATTTGTAATAAAACTTTTATTACTATTATTTGAGCAAATATCTCAAAAGTTATTATTCTTTAAAGTTTATCATAAGTATTGGTATTATTTTTGACGAAATGAAATTACTATGTAAGAGTTTATTTTATTTATTGATTGATTGATTATTTTAGTAGTATTGCAATAAAAGCGAAGTATTCTAATCAATATATATATATAAAGGAGACTTAGAGGCATGTTGATGTGGTATGCCTCCAAGGCCTTCATTCCTATTTTTCTTTTTTCTTGTTTTTTCGAATTTTTCTTCTATTTTAAAATTATTTTTTTATTTCATTTAATGTTATGTCATTAAACGAGCTCCAGTACATAAAATAAATAAATAACAATAAAAATAAATTAAATTAAAATATAATAAAAGTGAAAAATTCCTAACTTCAAAGTTGCATTACCATTTTAATCCTCCACTAAATAAAATAAATAAATAAAATAAAAATAAATATAATATATAAAAATCATCATCATATCATATTATTATATAAGTGGGAAGCCAAAAAGTGAAAAGTTAGATTACCATTTTGCCCCTTCACTAAATTAAAATTTAATTAAATACATAATTAAATATTAATATATCATGTTGTAATTATATATTTATTACTATATAAGTGAGAAGCCAAAAAAAGTGAAAAGTTCAAATAATTAAATAAATAATAACAAATAAATATAACTAATAAATAATAATAATAATAATAATAATTAAAAAAAAGAATAAATGAAAATAATAAATAATAATAACTAACTAACTAGCTAAATAATAATAATAATAATAATAATAATAATAATAATAATAATAATAATAATAAATAATAATAATAATAATAATAATAATAATAATAATAATAATATTACTATATAAGTGGGAAGAAAAAAAGTGAAAAGTTAAAATACTAAAATAACCTTCAAATATTAAGAGACTAATATACCCTTCAAATAATAAATAGGTTTACTCCTTCATCATCATCTAAATAATTCTTTGTGAAATATTTAATGGTCTAATAATATTTATTTTTATGCAATTTTAACTTTTAGTATATATGATATTATAGGAATCAATCTATATATATTATAAAGTAAAGTAATAGAAAAGTGAGGTGACACCTCTCATATACTAGGATTTGTATTTATCTTTTTTTCTCATTTTTTTTGTCCTTTTTCTCTTATATTTCTTTTAAAATAATTGCTGAAAATTTCATTTCATAACTCACACCTCTTTATTTTCATAACATATATCTTTAATAATCTCAATAACTCACAAACCTTTCATTTCATAACTTTCAAATATTTAATTTATAAATTTAATGATAACTTATAGTGTTTTCTCCACGTATATCTATATAAATAAATTGTAAAGCAAAGATTATTTTCATATTCACATTGTTATAGTTTGTTGGTAGAATTTTTTTTTAGATGAATATAATTTCATATCTATTAGAACATATATATAATATTGATAGAGAAGACGTTAGGGTTTCTGCATCTGCACTGCAAAGGGGAAGGAAATAAGAAGTTTCAGGAAGAGGAAGAACAAGACACACACGCTATGTGTGAGATGCAGTTGCCGCAACTTCCATCTCCACAAGAGCAAGGAAATTTTGTGAAAATTTATTTCTGGCGTTTGATGTCCAGTCAAAATTAAAAGTATTTAAATTTTAGAAATGTCTTGTAGAAATTAACATTCTGATACAAATGGATTTTGTTTTATAATATGCTTTTCAAAAAATTAAAAAAGATACTATTAATGTGGAAGCTACTGTCTATGTCGTATTTTAATATTTTTCTCTCTTTTATTGGACCTAACTCCGCTTTTGTTCTATATAACCTTATTTTATATAATTTTTTGTTTGGTTGGTTGTAATAAGGAGACCTCTTACTTATCCTTACCAATAATTAGATCTTTCTTTCTTTAATATAATGACAAAAAGTGTAGAAATTTGTGTTTTAATATTTTTTTCGTATAAGTTAAATTTTATATAATATCCCAACATAAGTTTAGAAGATGTAGTCGTTCAAAATTTATTTTTTTGTGTATGTCATGTCTTAACATGAAACAACTTATGAATGAGTGTTTGATTTTATTAATTTTTTATATGCTTATTCTAAGACCATTTTTTGGGTTCAATTTCCTAACTATTTTCTCTCTCTTCTTTTTGAGTTGTCTCTTTCAACCATACAAGTCATAATCTTTATTTTAAAAAATAAACATATGTGAACATGAAAAAGAAAGACAAAAAAAATAGAAAAGATAGTATATGACAAACACAATATAAAAAAATCAAAGTCCAACGACATACCAAAGTACTTTGTTGTATTGTATATACAAACATGTTCATCAACTTTTATAACTTTTATAGTACGCTCTCAACTTCGCATGCACTCCACCTAAAATTAAACTTGATTATGCTAACCAAAAATACTATTTTGTCATTGTATCAATGTTTCATTCCAACTTGAAAACAAATTGAAGTTTGAAAATTTATTTTATAAGTAAAAAAGAATTTTTCTTTTAGATATACTTTCAAATTGAAATCATTATTTGTATTAATTGTTGGCAGACGTTTTTTTAAAGTAAGAGAAGAGACTATTGAGTTTTTTTAAAATCATAATTTCTTTTAACTGTTTTAATTATATTAAATATGAAATGTTAAGAAATTAAAAAGTCATTTCTTTAAATATTTTCAATGTAAAATTTAATTGGTCTTTATTTTCAATACTCCCGCAACTTTTTATATCATAATAAAATAATGATAAAATATTAATCTTATAATTTTTATTGAAGATAATTAATTTTTATTAATCTAACATTTATTTATGATTAATTCAATTCTAACAGATTCTTTATAGCATGAATGTCATATTTATTTTAACAGATGAGTTAACACTTTTTAAAGGTCAAGAAATATATTCATCTTTTTTTTCTTTTTTGTTTTAGTTTTGTTTTTCATTTATCATAAAATTTAAAAACTAATTTACAAAACTCACACCTTTTTATCCTCATAACTCTATATTTTTAATAATCCAAATAATCCTTATATCTTACTCTTTCATAACCCTTAAATATTAATGTATAAATTTATGATAGTTTATTGCGTTCCTCCGTAAATATTTACATAAATTTACATGTAAGATAAACACTATAAGAAATGTCGTATTTTAGTGATACTTTTTGTGATGATTACTTTATCTGTATTATTATTATTACAAGGTCAATATATCTTACATCTATTCAATTTTCTTTTAAGAACATAATTATCAAAGTCATATTCAATTCAATTGTGTAAAATGACTATCTTCAAGGCATAACTTATCACATTCTCATATTAACTGACAAGTAATCACAATAACATTTCGAATACTATCGCAAATAAAAAGATAACAATACACAAGTAATTTTGTGCAGTTGAATGTTGACAAACTTTTCTGCCAATAACTTTTTATTTTCTTTCAATTTATGAGTAGAATTTTGTCAAGGATTATTTTAATCACTTTTCCATGAAATTTTAATTTATTTAGCGAGACTTTTAAATATATATATATATATATATATATATTAAAGAATGACTAAAATTCAAAATGTTGAAATTAAGGTTCGAACTAAGCCACTTAAATAATGGACTATTCCCTTTGAAACTGTTAGTATTCATCAATACAGGAGTTTTAGCCTCAAATAATCTCTTTAATTTAAGGATATACGTATTTTTATTTTTATTTTATGTTTGTTAAATTGGATACTTCTAACACAATTACTATAATATTCAGACTTAAAGTTTATTTAATTATGATATCATGTGTTCTCTAAGTGAATGATTTTTAAAAGCACAATTGATATTTTCTAAAATTTTAAAAAATGCACTTTGAAAAGTACATTACATCTTAATTAATGATATATTTATGTTGCAAGTAATCACTTGATTAGAACTATTTATATATTTTTAAATTAATTAAATATTTTAATATTAAACAAGGAATATTAAATTAGTCATTTAATGTATAATAATTTTTAGTACAAATAGACTATAGTTGGTTTCTCTTATAAGATTTCAAGATTTTTTGTTGTTGTGTCTCTGTAGTTACTTTTTCTTATTTTTATTTATTTTTTATTTAAATAAATAAAAGAACACTTTGATTTAATTTGATGTTTATTTTAACTTTTGAAAATTTATTTTGACAAATACATATGGATTAAAGTTATAAAGTTATTTATTTAGATCAACTTTTAAACGAAAAACTAATAATAATATTAAATATCACAAAATATATTTTGTGATTATTTTAATATTTGAATAATTGAAAAAATTTAAATTATAACTTGAAAAAAAAAAATTTAAAATACGCAAAGTGCAAACAAATTAACTAGTTGATTTATAAGTAAAATTCAAATCTTTTAAAATATCTTCACCTCATAAGGAAGGCCTTTTTTTTCCTTTTTTCTTTCTTTTGGAAAATATTACTCAATATCCTTGATTGATTACTTTTTCTATTATGTTTTTTACTCTCCCTCCCCAACGTTCATATTCCATAAAATACTACAATCAAGATCCTTTTACTCCAAAATGCACTCCCTCCATATTAGTGTCACACCCTATTCTGGTAAAAAGAATATTTCCAAAAATTTTCTTCCTTCCAAAAATATAACTCTTTCCATACTATTACGTCTTCTTGTTAAAAAGGACGTGAATTTTTTCACTTGACAGAGGAAGACGCCCTCAGGACTGACACTCTCTATCACCTGCTCACCAAAAAAAAAAAAGGCTAGAAACCTTGTCTTGATTCTAGCTGCCATTCTCCTCCATCATGGACACCCTCATCAATCCCATGAACACCATTAAACAACCATAAAAGTTGATGAAATCATACCCAGCAGTAAGATGATGAGGTTTTTAGTCGATAGTTCCCAATCTCGGGTCACAGAAGCAATAGGAAAATGACTCATCTCATTTTCGGCTATTATTATATGAGAGCTTTAGAATTTACCATTATGACTGCTGTGATAACGTTTACCTTTAATTTTGTAAAATTTCCACTCACGCAAGCTTCAATCACAGGTGGTTTTCTCGTCCTTTTCATCATATATGTGTGTGTGTGAGAGAGAGAGTCATGATATTAATTTCATATTTGAAGTTTCATGATATGTAAGTCATTGCATTTGACATCCATACGAGGAATAAAAATGTCATCTTTGGGAATTCTTTATTGTCATAAAAATGTATATGCTTTTGGAGTTATATTCATCCCAACAAACTCTTGTAGACTTGCCTGAGATTTATTTAATAGTCACATTTTTGTTAGTTGAATCATTCTCATATTAAATCTAATTCTTGGATAGGCTGCTTTAATTTTGATTTTTTTTCTTTTCTATACCTGACTGTGCTCAATCTTTTCACTGCCCATTCTTGTTAATATTTTGTATTTTGTCTACTCTGTTGGATTACAATTGAATTTGGATATTACGTTATTCATATAGTAGAGTGCGTCAAAATGATGAATCTATTTAGAGCTATTAATTTTTTATGGCCTTAGCCTGAATTCATAAAATTTAAGAAAAGCATAGTACAAAAATCTCTTTGTCAAAGTTTTCTTGATGGAGAAGAATTAATTTTAAGATATACAGTATAGTAAATAATTAGTTCTCACGCAGCCTTGCAAATTACAGTAGCATGTAGATTTCAGATTCGTTTCACTCTATATTTTGTCTAAGTGTGAATATGATTATTATATGGTTCACTTGCCATTAACTAACACTCTAATTTCATGACTAGATTTGTCAATCTGCTTTGTGGTTTAATAGTTTAGCTAATTTAAATGTCCTTATGTACATATTCAATTTGCTTGTGAGCATTCTTTGGCTAGATACATGATTACTACTTATAGGATCCATGTTCAGGCATGCTTCTTAGTTTAGATCAAATTATTTAAATGCCTTATCTTCATATAAACATGCTTCCCATGTCGTTTTCAATATCTTTCTCATGAAACTTGAAATCGAGAGATGAGTGGGATCGTTCTACGCGAATACTAGTCATGGAATAAAAATGAATCCTCATGTGGAACTGAGGTCATCACCTACAATCGAGTGGAAATGTCGCTCCAAGCATGGCACCAGGTATGTTTCACGAGATGATGAAAAAGGCAGATTATAATTGACTTCTTATATGAAGCGCATGTGTGGCTTTATAAAAATAAAGCAAATCGTTACTCCCTTCTTTTCTAATTTTATATGTCATTCTTTTAAAAGTATCATAGACTTGATAGTTTTTACTATTATACTAAATTTTCTATATACTTTATATAATCTAAATATCAATATATATATATATATATATATATATAGCTACATATCACTTTTAAAATATTTAAATATTTTTGGTATTATAAAAATCATTTTCCTCTTGTCTTAAGGCATTTAAGAGAGTCTATTTATATAAAAATAGAATGAAGGGGAGTAACATCGCATTGGGCCCGTTTTTAGCATTATCATACCCTTATTATACATTTCAATCCTTTACGTTATATTCTCCACCAAAGTTAAGGCGGCATACATTTTACTAACAATTTTTTTTTCTTTTTGCGAGATTTTATGATTCGCAGGGGTTGGCCGTAACATACTATGTGGAATGAAAAAGAAATAATTTTTATATTTTTAGTATTTTATTTGAAAGTGAGCAAATTAGTTTCTCTATCCATTATTCTTCTAATTTTCGCTTAGTTTCTCCTTTTATCTTGTATTATTATTCAACTACTTTAACTATCTTATTGAAAACAACCAGGTCAGTCTCTTCATCTTTTATCGCTAATATTACGAGTATTTTGCTTTTGTTTGGTGATATGAGGACATGCTTTGTTTGGGTGGGTTCATGAACTTTGTGGTGTTACTCGTTCATATCAACACATATAGTAATCTATGTCTAAAATCGTATACTACGAAATCTAATCTTTGTCTTCTAATATTATTTATTTTGAATAACTAAATTATGGTATTGTTAAAATGTGGTAATTCTTGTAACGGCAATAAGTTTGTACATTTGTTTAAAGTTGTAATTATTTATTATTATAATAATTTTTGTTTTAGTAGAAACTCTCGTACCCTTTCTGTCATTTTTATTTTCTTTATTTTTTCTCTAATTATTTAATTTAGTTAATCTACTTCTTTTACACGTTTAACTAATAAATGGATTTTCATGCTTGACTACTTGACTATTTCATAATGCCTTAATTATAAGCAGCAAAAGATTGCACGCCTAAAGCTGTTATTTTTCTAGATTCGCTTATATATAATTAATAAATTAATTATTTTTCTTCTTAATCACTTGTCCCTTTCTCAGACTAGTTTATTTAATATTTTTTATTTTATTCGTCAATTCCTATATAATAATAAATTCGATCGAGACCAACACTTATGCACCTCGAAAGATGTTTAACGTCTTCATTTCGAGGTAACTTGAACCTTTACCCGACCCTAGTGACATAGACTAATAAAATAGAGTTATTTGTAATTAATTTAGTAGGATGCCCTAACGCACCATAATTCGTTAGGTGGCGACTCTTCTCCTTGAATAATCTTTCAAGAGTTGTCACATGTTAAGTCCCGCTTTTCGCGAGAAAAATGGAGCGCGACACCACTTTGACTAATTTTTAGAGAAATAGAAATTACTAGAGAGATTTTATTTGCCTAAAAATATAACACCCCTCTTTGATTTTTGAATGCTATTGTTCTTAAAGATTTCTTGAACTACTACATAAACTAACTAGTTTGAAAGATATTGTTGAGTTAGCTCTTTTCTTTATATACTTTCTTGATTAGTTGAATGGTCTCTAATTCTTTTTACTCTTTTCTTTTTTCATGGCGTAAACCGGAGAGCTGGAGTTCTCATTTGAAACTCGGCTAATGGCAAACCTACATGGGCCAACAGCTTTTAGGATTCCCTCATCGCTATCCGAAGCATCGTAAATTAGAAGTATGGCTTCCAAAGAAGTCCAACATTTCTTAGTTTTATCCTTTATAGTTTACTTACATTGTTATCATTATTTGTTAACTTTGTATCTGTTTATGTGGGTTTTAGTGTGACTTCATAGTCTTGATTATGGTAAATGACTTCTCCTCTTTCGGTATTTGGCTTTTCATTTTTTTAATCAAGTGGCATGGAATAATTTTTCAATAAATAAAATGATCTCTTTCTCAAAAATTTCAAAAAAAAAAGATCTTTTATGCGACGTCACATTTTAATCATCTTCTTTTCATTTTTAGGCAAATTAGTAGTAAGATGACAAATAATTTTTTCAAAGTCCAAATGAACCGAGTTTAAGAATTAGGTCCAAAATAATTAAAATTTGCCAATTTTTTATTGAGAAATTTTCATAAATAGCATTGTCCCTGAAACTAATTACAGAAAATAGCGATATTTACTAAAAATACATAAAATAATAATTTTTTTACTTTTTTGATACCGTTTCCTATAAGGATTTGACTTGTATCAGAGTATCAAACCCTTAAAATCTTCCTTAATGTATGTCATCTGTTACACCAAAACAGATTATGTGTAATCAATGTCATTAAATTCAAATCCTTAATTTCCTCCTATAATGACTCTATTTAATATATAATTAACTAAACTTGCACATTTAATGGGAGAAAATCTCTCTCCATTTTCATCTCGGTTGTTTTTTTTACCATATTTAAAAAAATTAAAATAATTAATTCATATCCACAAAAAATTGCAGATTTCGTGGGAAATTACTTTTTGATAAATCCTGATACTGATACATATATCTAAACTTAACTACCAACATTAAGATATTGATACATGTATCTGTACTGATACATGTACCAAAACTCATCCATCCAAATAAATGTTATGTGTTTCACTGAAAATATTGATACATATTAAAAATAAATACACAATTAAAAAGTCCATAATCTGCAGAATTCTATAACATTATATGTTTTATAAAAATTGATACAGTGTCATACACTGATAAACATGAGGATAATTTTTCAATTTATAATTTATTCAAGATACTGATACATGAGCAACAAAGCAATAACGGACAAAGATACCCTAAAGTGATACAAAAAGCAAATATGGGTAATTTACATTCATGTATCACTTGAAAATGTTGATATATACTAATAACAAGTGGTACAAACGTATTGATACCCATAAAGCAATATATTGGTGCATTACAATTTTGGAATTATCAAAAATATGATACTGATACATGTATCAAAAACTCACTACCTAAAATAAAGTTATGTATTTCACTGAAAAATTAAAAAAAAAATTGATACTGATACATGTATTCAAAAGCCCTCTTCTTAAAAAAAACTCTTTCTTTCTCCTCCATCGTTTATCTTCTCTTGTTCTTTCACAAATTGATTCTAGGAACAGAAAGAAGAAACCCCATTTATTTCTCAGTTGCTTTTTTTGAGAATTTTTGTAATCTTTTTTTTTTAGAGTGTGCAGTGAAATTGAAGGAAAAGTAGTAGGTCAAGGTTTTAATCCATCGGTTTTGACTTTTTTGAATTTTCAATCTTCTCAAAAATTCGAAATGGAGAAGAACTATTTTAAAATTTTGTTTTGATTTCTTCAGCATGGTGACCTTCACCGGATACCAAGATTTATCTTCACCGTTATAACTTTGCCAACGGAACCCTACTCCGGCCTTGGGTTAGTCTTCTAGAAGATGATTCGTCCGCCATTTTTAAGCAAGATTATACCTTGATAAAAACCCTAAAATTTTAAGATGTTAGAAAAGATGTATGAAGTAAGATAAGTGAAATACACAATAAAAAAAAAAAGGTAAAAACTTACACAAGAATCACTGAATAATGGAGGATCTTGAGCGAGAAAAGCGGATCAAAATCGTGAGAGGAAAAATCGGAGAAAATATTGAAAGAGTTTTGAAGATGGAAAATGGTATTTTAAATGGAGCAAAATATGGGTATTGAGATTGGAGAGAGAAGGTAAAAAGGTTGATACATGGTAACCACATGGTAAAAGCTATTTGTGTAATTATTTTGCTATTTTTTGTAATTTTTTAAAAGTATAATTATATATTGTAAATATGTAGTAAAATTTGCTTAATTACGTAATTTTTTCTTTTTTATTTGAAAGTGGGTTGTTGGCCCAATTATATATAAATATGTTTGCAGATTATTCAGCCCAATTATTTGACCCAATTCAATTTTCTCTCCAAAAGTTCAAGTATGAAGTATATACTATTATTTTATAAATATACTTTACGTATTATTATATTATATTATATTATGCCACGTGTATATATACACATTGACATTCACATTCCATACTATACATATATATTTCATTCCATATACATTATTTTATACACTATATAATTACATGTATAATATTTTACAAATATTTTAAATATATACTATATATATCTCATATATTATAAATATATTATATGTATATCATACTTTACACATACCTCATACATATTTTCACAACAAAAAATTAGTTTAAATTATTTTTCTACATTTTTCTCAACTATTTCAAACTACCCTATATATAAATTTTGTATATCATAGGTATATCAATTGTATATTTTGTATACCATATATATTCTTTTTTTAAAGGTTTTTTAAAATTATTCTCAAATCATTTTAACCCATTCTTAATCACTTTTTTTAACACCTATAATGAGATAATACTTCTCCTAGTACATATTATGCTAAATTTAAGGATTATCTTCAGATAGGCTCCGAGAGGTACCTAACACCTTCCCCTTGGGATAAATAAAATCCTTACCCAGATTTTCAATTGTTTTTCGCAGACTAAAATAGAGTTTTACATTTTTACAAATGGTTTTCCTAATATTTTTCTAAAACTTAGGTGGCGACTCTAATCTTTCAAAATAAAGTAGAAGAGCCAGATGTTGCAAACATATTTTGACTAGTTCAAAATAAAGGCGCGACAGCCAACACTATTAAATTTAGGAAATGTTGATGAATTCTAGCGACCAATTGGTATCCATCCTCGCGGCGTACCTAAGCTGGTTCAGGAGCTGCCTCTTCTCTCGCCCTTTGATTTCCCACTGAAGGTAGAAGAATCTTCTTAAACTCCTCCATGGATGCCACCAATTCTCATCGAAATCCCTCCTTGACTCGTTCATGTTTCCATTGATTCCTTCGAAAGACTCTTGGAGACTATCAAGGTCTCTTCTTAGCTCTTGAATTCTAGTATTTTTCTCACTCATTGCCACTCACAGATCCAAGGAAAGAAAAGCTCTGATACCAATGTTACAATCTCCAAAATCTGGGAGAAAATAGACATAGAATCCTAAAAAGAAAATAGCTAAATTTCCCTTGAACAGATATCTCAATACATAATGATCTAGAAGAGAAGAGGGACAGGATATTATTGATACCAATTTCTATCAGAATGAATGAATAACTATAATCAATTTTAAGAATCTCTTATATGGCTTAAGCTCATGTGCTTGTAACTAACTTCTGAACAGCTCATGTGCCTGTCACTTGCCCCAACTAACTCCTAACAGAATTAAGGAAATACTAAATAAAGAGAAAAATGAATACAATTTGAATCATAACAAAACTCTTTTCTTCTCCTTTCATTATTTTTATTTTGCTTTTTATCCATTTTTGCTCCATTTTTTTTATTTTTTATATGCTTTATTCCTATACAATAAATATAATATTTAGAATAAAGTAATATGATAAATACTCAAAATATAATTAAAATTACTAAAATAATGACTACAATATGTGTATTTTAACCTCTCATCAAAGCTTGTAGTTTCAAATATCATGTGTATTCGAGATCCACCAAGATGTATAAAGATTTAAAATAATATTATTGGTGGAAAAACATGAAAGTTGATATATCCTATTTCTTGGCTAAGTGTTAAAATTATCGGCAAGTGAAGGCTAAGCATCAACGACCTAGTGGTCTAACATAGAACATTGAAATCCCGCAACGAAAGTGGGAGATAATTAATATAGACTTTGTTATGGGTTTAATCCGCACATAATCAATTACAATTTAATTTGGGTGATTGTGGATAGGCTTATAAAATCCATACATTTTCTTCCTGTGAAGACAACCGATAATACAACTCATTATGCCAAGTTATTCTAAAGGAGATAGTGAGACTGGATTGTATTCCGACATTCATTATTTTAGATAGAGGTACGCAATTTACTTCTCATTTTCGAAAGTTTTTCTAAGAGGGTCTAAGAACTTGTGTCAATTTGAGCACTAGTTTCCACCCTCAGATGGACGAGCAAGAAGAATGAACTATCCAGACTCTCGAGGACATGTAGGGAGCATGTGTATTGATTTTAGAGGTAATAAGGATGAACACCTGCCTCTGTTCGAATTCTCATACAATAATAGTTATCAGGCGAGCATCCAGATGGCTTATTATAAAGCTCTTTATGGGCGACGTTGTAGATCTCCAATTGGTTGGTGAACTGACATAGGTAGAATTATTAGGTCCTAACTCAACTCATGAATCTATTAATGAAGTGAATCTCATTATGAGCCGACTTAGAATAGCCCAAAGTCGACAAAAGTCTTATATTGACATGAGGTGTCACGAGCTGAAATCTATTGTGGATGACCGAGTGTTTTTGAAGGTTTATCCTATGAAGGGTGTCATACGTTTTGGTTGGAAGGGCAAGCTTAGTCCTCAATTTATTGGTTCTTATGAAATTGTAAAGAGAGTTGGGAAGGTGGCTTATGAGTTGAAATTACCATCGGAGATGTCCATGGTGCATTTTGTCTTTCATGTGTGTAACACCCTAAAACTTTCCTAGACCAAACTCAGATTCAGCAGATTAAATCAGAAAATTTTATCTCAGAATGACTAAGACAATGAGTCGTTGTCAGCTGTAACAACTCATTGTCTGGGTCATGGTCAGCCCTGCCAATGGCCCTTCGGGAACCAACAAGATATGGAACGACCCATTGTGAGGAGCAATGAGTCGTGCTATCACTCGTTGTATTCTCATTTCAGAGATCAGTTATGCCCTTTCCATGAACCCACGAGTCAAATGACGAGTCGTCGTTTGATGCGACGACTCGTTAGCTGGAGTCCTGATGATATTAGAAATCTTCTTCTTGTAACAACGAGATCTCACAATGACCCGTTGAATCTCACAATGAGTCGTTGTGTGCAACCGTGACAACAAGTCCATAAATCCTCAGATTTTCTAGTGGAGACGACGAGTCGATATAATGACCCATTGGTTCTACCAACGAGTCGTTGTGTTGCTCATTGTTGGGGTTCCCAGGTTTTTCTGTCAGTGACAACGGGAAGCACCAATGACCCATTGGTTCATCCAATGAGTCTTGGTCCCCTCTCATTGCCAAATTCTAGGCCCAAGACCAAATACTGGTCCCAACGAGTCGTGGTGTCGACCAACGACTCGTTGTATGATCCGTTAGTCCCCTCTCGGGCAGTTTTCCAGATTTTCTCCCAAGGTTATTTTAGTAATTTTTCAGCTTTTTAATCTCTAAACCTTGTCATTTTGGACTCGTTTAGGGGAGAATTAAAGGGGTAGGATGATGTTCCCTCTTAATTCCTCTCATTCTCTCGAAAGTCGGAACGTAGAAACAGTCAGGAAGCACAGAGCAGGGCAAGGGTTTCGATTTCTTCTTCTCCAAATTTCTCAAGGGTTTCGACTTCCCCCAGATTTATGATCACCCAATTTATGACTTTATACCCTATCAGGGTATATTGGGTCCTATCGATGGGGCGTATACATCAAACTCCATGTTTAGCTCACGTGGTTACATGTCAGTTATATACTCTCCCACTAGTCAATACAGTTTCAGTTTAGCTCAGTTCAGTATCTCAGATCCAGGACATGTCTATGACCATCTGTCAAGGTCACATTTGACCATGTCAGTTGTACTTCAGTTGTATCAGTTTTTAGGATTTCAGTTGGTCATTACATGTCATTGCAGTTCCGTTACTTATTCTTTCATGCTTATTATATCTCTTCACTTCTCAGTATATTCCAAGTACTAACTCATACCTTTTATGTTGTATCGTATCACGATACATGCGCAGGTTCTCAGTCCCAGCATTATCAGTAGTTTCCCTCAAATGGTATCTGCAACGACTTTTGGTGAGTCCTTATTTTTCGAGGATGATGTTTACTTTCAGTTAGTTACTTTTAGTTAGATTTTAGAGTTAGCTGGGGGCTTGTCCCAGCAACGCATCATTGAGTAGATGACTTTCAGACGTAGACACAGATATTCAGTATTGATTTTTTTAGATGTATTAACTTTTGTCAAATCAGTGTTCTTAAATTATTTCTTTTATTTAAAGCTTTCGCTTATGTTTACTCAGTTTACCAGTGTTATGATAGACCATGGGTTAACTTGGAGTTACTTGTGACTCCAAGTACCGTGTCTCATCCAGGGTATAGACTCGGATCGTGACAAACTTGGTATCAAAGCACTAGATTTAGAGTGTCCTATGATGTCTAAAAGTCGCGTCAAGTAGAGTCCTTTTCATAGGTGTGAAGCACGTCACACTTATGACGGGGAGGCTACGAGACGTTATTAGGAAAACTCTCTTTTGTTCATACTCCTTATCGTGCGTTGAAGTTCAATTCTAGAAATGTTCTCCTAACTCGTGCTCTATTTCATTTCAGTGAAACTATGCCTCCAAGATGGGAAAACGAAAGGAGGGCTGGCAACGCTAACCGACCTATCCCACCAGCTCCAGTAGCTAGGGGTGGACATTTGATTTTTCGGTTCGATTTTTTCAATTTTTGATTTTCTAATTTTATGTACCGAACACCGAACCGAACTAATTCAGTTGGTTCGATTTTATTCAAATTTGGTTCGATTTTTCTAATTTGGTTTTTTCGGTTATGGGCCCAATTAATGGGCTATTTTTTCTCTTACAAAATAAGCTACTTTTTTTAATTAAAAATGAGTTATTTTATCTTTCTAAATTTAAAATAAATTATTTTAAGCTATAAATTCTAAAGTTTAATTCAACTATGCTTAATTTTAAGTTTAAAAAAATAATTAGGCAATATTTTAAATTTTTATTTACAGATTCTTAGTGGGATCAGTTGATTTACATTTTGTAGTACGTACATAGCATTTGATAATAAATTTTCTCATCTGCTTAATATCCTTCTAAATGACCCAATAAAAAATTAAGGGTCTTTAAAGATTTCAATAATCTATGGTCCCTAATTTTTGTTAAATAAATATTATATATTTCATCTTTCTTTCAAAACATATTAGCAATCGTAAGAATTTTCTGGACATGCCAAAACTATTATAAAACTTATTATTTTTAAAAACTTAAGTAATTGTGTCAATTATATAAATAATTCTATCACTAGGCTTTGATATTGGGTTGGGTGTAGTATTTTTATTTTATTGAAATTAAGTTATAATTTTATTTTTTATTTTTTATTTTTTTAAAAAATATAAAATTTTGATTAAACCGAAAAACCAAAATTCTGAAATTCTAAAATCAAAAACCAAACCGAATAACCAATTTTTTTTTAAAAAAGAATCGAAACCGAACCGAAAAATTGAAAAATCGAATTAGTTCGGTTCAATCCGATTTTTTGGTTTTTTGATTTTTCGGTATTTATGTCCACCCCTACCAGCAACCTCTCAAGACGATCAAGTGTCCTCAGTGGAATTTAGAGCGGCAATCCAGCTGCTAGCCCAGACAGAGACTAATCAGGTGAACTAACAGGTGCTTTAGGTGAGAAAAAATGGGTCCGCAACAGCTGCTAGGGTTCGGGACTTCACCCGAATGAACCCTTCAGATTTTCATGGATCCAAGGTGGGAGAGGATCCACAGGAGTTCGTAAATGAGGTGCGGAAGATCATCCAGATTATGGGTGTTAGTTCCGCGGAGAGTGCTGATCTGGCCGCCTACCAATTGAAAGGGGTGGCACAGATTTGGTACGATCAGTGGAAGGAAGGGAGACCAACATGGGCGGAACCGGTAGAGTGGGAAGAGTTCACCACAACATTCCTAGACATACTCTTTTCCCAGGATTTGAGGGAGGCTAAGGTCGCAGAGTTCATGAACTTAAAACAGGGTAACAGGACCGTGGAGGAATATGCATTGGAGTTCACGTGGTTGTCAAGGTATGCTCCAGAGATGGTAGCCAAGCCAAGGGCTCACATGCTTAAGTTCGTCAACGGAGTATCAAACCTGGTACTTAAGGAGTGCAGGACCGCGATGCTTATAAAGGATATTGATCTCTCCAGCCTCATCGTTCATGCCCAGCAGATTGAGCCAGAAAAGTTGAAAGATATGGAGTGAGAGAACGAACGGGCTAGAACTGGTCAATTAGATTATGGCCACCAGAGATCCGGCAACAGTAGCCACCTACAGCAACAGCAGTAGAGGGCTCCAGCACCCACTTCAGCCAGCACCCCTACTTTTCGATCCTGCAAGGATCGGAAGGGTGGAGCATCTGACTCTCAATCCCAGAGTCACAACGCCAGCAACCACTACCCAGCTTGTCCTAAGTGTGGCAAGAACCATCCAGGTGAATGCCTTCTGGGCAAAAAGAGTTTCTTTGGATGCGAACAACTACGTCACAGGCTAAAGGAATGTCCGTCGACAGGATGGGGGAGATCACAGTCTACCACTTCAACAGGCCATCCTACTCAGAAGGGTAACACTTCAGGCATGGATGGCAATCAACGCCAAAACTGCTTTTATGCTTTATCTTCTCGTCGGGATCAGGAGAGCTCACCTGATGTAGTCACAGGTATGTTATATCTCTTCCATCTAGATGTGTATGCGCCCTACTAAATCCAATAGCCACACTATCATTCATGACTCCCTATGTAGTTGTCCAGTTTGAAATCAGTCCAGAAGTACTCTCAGAACCATTCTCAATCTCTACTCAGTTGGTGAGTCAGTTAGAGCCAGCTGGGTGTATAGAAACTACTCATTCTCAGTATTGAGTAAAGTCATTCTAGCTGATCTAGTAGAGTTAGACATGGTCAATTTCAACCTCATCCTTGGCATGGATTGTCTACACTCCGGTTATGCCTCAGTCGACTGCAGAACTAGAGTCGTCAAATTTCAGTTTTCAAATGAGCTAGTTCTAAAGTGGACGGGTAGTAGTTACGCGCCTAAGGGTCGATTTATTTCCTACCTTAAGGCAAGGAAGTTCATTTCTAAAGGGTGCATCTATCACCTTAGTTTGGGTCAAAGATTTCAGCACCCCAACTATCCAGTCAGTTCCAGTTGTTAGAGAATTTCTTGACGTGTTTCCCGAATATCTTCCCGGAGTCCCTCCCGAGCGAAAAATAGACTTTGGCATAGACCTTTTTCCAGACACTCAGCCCATCTTCATTTCTCCATACAGAATGGCTTCAACTGAGCTTAAGCAGTTGAAGGAGCAACTGAAAGACCACTTGATAAGGGTTTCATCAGGTCCAACATCTCTCCATGGGGTTCTCTAGTGTTGTTCGTGCGAAAGAAAAATGGTACTCTCAGAATGTGTATCGACTACTGTCAACTGAACAAAGTTATAGTTAAAAACAGGTATCCCCCATCCAGGATTAACGACTTGTTCGATCAGCTTCAAGAAGCCAGTTGTTTTTCCAAAGTGGATCTCAGGTCGGGGTATCATCAACTTAGAGTCAGAGAATGTGACATACCGAAAATAGTCTTCAAAACTCGATATGGTCATTATGAATTCATGGTTATGTCCTTCGGACTAACTAATGCCCTTGCAACTTTCATGGACCTGATGAACATGGTTTTCAAGCAGTATCTAGACATGTTTGTCATTGTATTCATTAATGACATTCTGGTATACTCTAGAAAAGAGGAAGAACATGCTAACCATCTGAGAATAGTGCTACAGACGCTCAGAGACCGCTAGTTGTTCGATAAATTTAGCAAATGTGAATTCTGGTTGAAGTCTGTGACTTTTCTTGGTCATGTGGTCTCGGGTGAGGGTATTCAGGTAGATCCTAAAAAGATAGCAACGGTGAAAGACTGGCCAAGACCTACTTCCCCAACTGATATTAGAAGTTTCCTGGGTCTAGCCGATTATTACCGATGATTTTTAGAAGACTTTTCCTCTATTGCGTCTCCTCTGACTAAGCTAACTCAGAAAAAGGTGAAGTTTCAGTGGTCAGATACGTGTGAGAAGAGTTTCCAGGAGTTGAAGACTCAACTCACTACCGCTCCAGTTTTAACCTTACCAGAAGGAACAAATGGGTTCATAGTATATTATGATGCTTCCAGGGTTAGACTCAGTTGCATTTGATGCAGTGAGGTAAGGTGATAGCTTACGCCTTCAGACAGCTCAAGGTTCATGAAAAGAACTACCTGACTCGTGAACTTGAAATGGCAGCGGTGGTGTTTGCCTTGAAGATATGGAGCCATTATCTTTATGGAGTTCACGTGGATGTTTTCACTAATCACAAGAGCCTTCAGTACGTGTTCAGTTAGAAGGATTTGAACCTTCATCAGAGGAGGTGGTTGGAATTACTAAAGGATTATGAAATGAGTGTGTTACACCACCCGGGAAAGGCCAATGTGGTGGTTGATTCCCTAAGCAGGATGTCCATAGGGAGCGTTTTCCCATGTTGAAGAGAGCAGAAAAGAACTGGCAAAAGATATTCACAGGTTAGCTCCGCTGGGAGTGCATTTGGTCGATTTAGCTGAGGGCGGAGTAGTAATGCAAAGTGGGTCAGATTCCTCATTAGTTGTTGAAGTTAAGTCGAGGAAGAATGAATATCTCATACTGCTTAAGCTGAAAGAAGCAGTTCTCAGAAAAGAAGTGGAGGCTTTCTCTAAAGGGGGAGATGGTGTGCTTCGTTACTAAGGAAGACTTTTTGTACCGGATGTAGGTGAATTGAGACAGCAAATACTGGCGGAAGCACACAGCTCCAGATATTCTATCCACCCAGGTTCCACTAAAATGTGTCGTGACCTATGGGATATCTACTGGTGGAACGACATAAAAAGAGACATTACAGAATTTGTGGCCAAGTGCCGAATTGCCAATAGGTTAAGGTGGAACATCAAAGACCTGGAGGTATGACTCAAGATATCAGCATACCCATATGGAAGTGGGAAGAAGTAAATATGGACTTTATTATAGGTCTACCCCGTACTCGTCGGCAGCATGACTCAATTTGGATGATAGTAGATCGGATGACCAAGTCAGCACATTTTCTCCCAGTTAAAACTACAGATCAGTTGAGGATTATGCTAGGTTGTACATCCAAGAGTTAGTCAGACTGCATGGGGTGACCTTGTCCATCATTTTAGATAGAGGTACCTAGTTCACCTTGCATTTCTGGAAGTCATTTCAGAAAGGACTCGGTATCCAGGTCAAGCTTAGCATAACTTTTCACCCTCAGACAGATGGACAAGATGAACGAACTATTCAGACCTTAGAATATATGTTGAGAGCTTGTGTGATCGACTTCAAGAGCAGTTGGGATGATCACCTACCTCTCATCAAGTTTGCGTGCAACAACAGCTACCGCTTCAATATTCAGATGGCCCCGTTTGAGGCATTATATGGTAGGAGGTGTAGCTCTCCTATAGGGTGGTTTGAAGTTGGTGAAGCTACCTGGATAAGACCAGACTCAGTTCATGAAGTTATGCAGAAAGTGTAACTCATCAGGAAAAGGTTGAAAACAGCTCAGAGCCAACAGAAATCATATGCTGATGTGAGGAGGAGAGAGTTAGAATTTGCTGTAGATGATTGGGTTTACTTGAAAATTTCACCCACGAAAGGGGTGATGAGGTTTGTAAAGAAAGGGAAACTCAGTCCGAGATATGTAGGACCCTACAGGATTCTGAGGCGAATTGGCACTGTGGCATATGAGTTAGAATTACCTTCAGATTTAGCAGTTGTGCATCCAATCTTCCATGTGTCACTATTGAAGAAGTGCATCGGTGATCCAACTTCAGTTGTGCCAGTAGACAGTGTGGGAGTGAAGGATAGTCTCTCTTACGAAGAGGTCCCAGTTCATATCCTAGACCGTCAGGTTCGTAAGCTGAGAAACAAGGAAGTCGCTTCAGTGAAAGTCTTATGGAGAAACCAACTAGTTATGGGAGCCACATGGGAGGCCGAAGCGGATATGATGGCCAAATACCCTCATTTATTCCCTTCTAGTTCAATTCCAGCATCAGGTATTAAATTCCTCCTCAATACTCTGTTCAGTTCCGTACTCATCAATTCTATTCAGATTTTCAATATGCATCCTAGTCTTATCAACTCTGTTAGCATGGTTAAATCAGTTTAGAGTCAGTCATTCCTTCATAAATCAGTTCATAGTCTCAGTTTGGGAATTTCAACTCTTTTCTCAATTTTCCAATAGTATTAGCCTTCATTTGAGGATGAATGATCCCAAGGGGGATATATTGTAACACCCTAAAACTTTCCTAGACCAAACTCAAACTCAGTAGATTAAACCAGAAAATTTTGCCTCAGAGGGTCCAAGACAACAAGTCATTGTCAACTGTAATGATCTATTGTCTGGGTCATGGTCAGCACTGCCAATGGCACCAATGGGATATGGAATGACCCGTTGTGAGGAGCAACGAATCGTCCTGTCACTCATTATGTTCCTATTTCAGAGATCAGTTATGCCCTTTCCAGGAACCCACGAGTCAAATGATGAGTCATCGTTTGATGTGATGACTCATGGGGTAACTCATTAGTTGGAGTCCTGATGATGTTAAAAATCTTCTTCTTGTAACAACGAGATGAAACAACGACCTATTGAATCTCATAATGATTCATTGTGTGCAACCGTGACAAAAAGTCCAGAAATCCTCAGATTTTCCAGTGGAGACAATGAGTCGATATAACAAACAGTTGGTTCTACCAAAGAGTCGTTGTGTCGCTCATTGTTGGGGTTCCCAGGTTTTTCTGCCAGTGATAACGGGAAGCACCAGTGACCCGTTGGTTCATCCAATGAGTCGTGGTCCCTTTTGTTGCTAATTTTCCAGTGAGCCAAATTTCAAGTCCAGGACCAACGACTGGTCCCAATGGGTCGTGATGTCAACCAACGACTCGTTGTGTGACCCGTTGGTCCCCTATCAGGCAGTTTTTCATATTTTTTCCCAGAGTTATTTTAGTAACTTTTCAGCTTTTTAATCTCTAAACCTTGTCGTTTTGGACTCATTTAGGGGAGAATTAAAGGGTTAGGATGACATTTCTTCTTTATTCCTCTCATTCTCTCAAAATTCAGAATGTAGAAACAGTCAGGAATCACAGAGCAGGGCAAGGGTTTCGATTTCCTTTTCTCAGAATTTCTCAAGGATTTTTCCAAGGAATCCTTCACCAGGTATGTGGGAATTTAGCAAGGGAATTGTCCTTCCCTTGTGCCCCAAAAAAATCCATCTAACCTTTTTTGTCAGTTTTAAATATTGAGTTTCAAATATGAGTAAATTATCTGTCAGATTCCGTCTATTTCATGTGGAATATTGTTCATCTTAATTGTTGTTATTTTTCCACTATCTAATGATTATGTTGATAATGTTTCCTGTAAAAAGGGTTTTAGCCCTAACTCCATGAATGCAGTAATTAGTGTCTTGCATAGTTGAGTGGATATTGATGTTGCTTGACTCTATCAGTGTTGGTAATTTCATGTTATTATTATCAATTAAATTCTCAGTCAAATGCATGCAAGATCAGTTTCACTCATGATGCTGATATTTTCAGTATATTTCAATAATGTCAGCTGATCAGTTAGACTATAGTTAGTTTTTTAAGATATCAGTAATGCCTCTCAGTTATCAGTTATCAGTTAGTTCTACAGACGATCACGATGCTTCCAGATAAGCATTTCTAACCAGTCTTAGGATACCAGTTACAGTATTCGGTCTAATAAGACTCTTAGGGTACTTCCAGATAAGTACCCCAGACTTAGTCTAGGGCCCTAGCTTCGAGCTATCAACTTAGTAGTCGTATTAGGACTATCCAATGGGAGTAGGACTTTGCACCGAGCGTATCGGGGTTCGAGTGCACCCAGATTCCTAGAATTATGTTGCCGCCGTAGGTATTTTATTGGCCAAACGGCCCCAGATTTATGATCACCCAATTCATGCCTTTATACCCTGGCAAAGTATATTGTGTCCTATCGATGGGGCGTATATATCAAACTCCACGTTTAGCTCACGTGGTTACATGTCGGTTATAGACTCTCCCACTAGTCAGTATTGTTTCAGTTTAGCTCAATTCAGTATCTTAGATTCAGGACATGTCTATGACCATCAGTCAAGGTTACATTTGACCATATCAGTTGTACTTCAGTTGTATCAATTTTCAGTATTTCAATTGGTCATTACATGTCATTGCAGTTCAGTTACTTGTTCTTTCATGCTTATTATATCTCTCACTTGCTCAGTACATTCCAAGTACCGAGGCATACCTTCTATGTTGTATCGTATCATGATTTAGGTGCAGGTTCTTAGTCCCTGCATCATCAGTAGTTTTCTTCAAACAGTATCTGCAGCAGCTTTTGATGAGTCCTTATTTTTCGAGGACGATGTTTACTGTCAGTTAGTTACTTTCGGCTGTTGTTTGGGTCGTGGTTAGCCCTGCCAATGGCACCAACTAGACATGGAACGACCCGTTGTGAGGAGCAACGAGTCGTCCTGTCACTCGTTGCATTCCCATTTCAGAGATCAGTTATGTCCTTTTCAGGAACCCACAAGTCAAACGATGAGTCATCGTTTGATGTGATGACTCGTGGGGTGACTCGTTAGTTGAAGTCCTGATGATGTTAAAAATCTTCGTCTTGTAACAACGAGATGCAAAAATGATCCATTGAATCTCACAACGAGTCATTGTGTGCAACTGTGACAACAAGTCCAGAAATTCCCTGATTCTCCAGTGGAGACGATGAGTCGATATAACGACCCGTTGGTTCTACCAACGAGTCATTGTGTCGCTCATTCTTGGGGTTCCCAGATTTTCCTACTAGTGACAATAGGAAGCAACAACGACCCATTGGTTCATCCAATGAGTCGTGGTCCCCTCTCGTTGCCAATTTTCAATGAGCCAAAATCCAGGCCCAAGGACCAACTACTAGTCCCAACGAGTCGTGGTGTCGACCAACGACTCGTGTGACCCATTTGTCCCCTTCAGGTAATTTTTCAAATTTTCCCCCAAGGTTATTTTAGTAACTCCTCAGCTTTTTAATTTCTAAACCTTGTCGTTTTAGACTCGTTTAGGGGAGAATTAAAGGGGTAGGACGACGTTCCCTCTTCATTCTCTCGAAAGTCAGATCGTACAAACAGTCAAGCAGCACAGAGTAGGGCAAGGGTTTCGATTTCTTCTTCTAAGAAATTCTCAAGGATTTTTCCCAAGAATCCTTCACCATGTATGTGGAAATTTAGCAAGGGAATTATCCTTATCCTTCCCTTGTGTCCCAAAAAAATATTCAACTAACTTTTCTTATCAGTTCTAAGCCCTGAGTTTTAAATGTGAGTAAATTATCAGTCAGATTCCGTCTATTTTATGTGGAATATTGTTCATGTTAATTGTTGCTATATTTCCACTATCTAATGATTATGTTGATACTGTTTCCTGTAAAAAGGGTTTTAGCCCTAACTCCATTTTTTTTTTTTTTTTTTTTTTTTTTTTTTTTTTTTTTTTTTTTTTTTTTTTTTTTTTTTTTTTTTTTTTTTTTTTTTTTTTTTTTTTTTTTTTTTTTTTTTTTTTTTTTTTTAAGTAAACGCCCTTGTCGCGGGCAGGGGCTGAGCAACACCCCCAGGCCTTATCATAAATAAAAACAACAAAACAACAAAAATAAATACATGGAGGGGGACATAAACCTTACCTCCGATTTAATGGTGGTTCATAGGTCGGCCATCCTACTAAGAACAGCCAACCCATCCCCGTTACCGAAATGAAATCCTGGAAACTATGCACCTAACGGAGAGGACTCCTCTCCAATACATAAGTTCTAGGAAAGCAATAAATGAGGGAGACTCTCCCCTTACATAGTAAGAAAAGAAAGTCATAAAAAAGCTAAGAACTCATGGTGGTTTCTTGATTCTCTTCAACTTTCTTCTTCTGAAGTTTGCCATGCCAATTTTGTCTAATTTGTAGTGGCCTCTCGCTTCTCTCGGCATGTCCTGCACGCTGTGAAAATGGTGGGGAGTGTCCAGGTCGTGACTATACTTCGAAAGAGCATCTGCCGTGAAGTTTCCTTCTCTATATGTATGCTTACTTTGAAAGTACTCCAACCCGGATGTGAGGTTCTGCAGTAATTAGGGTCTTGCGTAGTTGAGTAGATATTGATGTTGCTTGACTCTATAGTGTTGGTAATTCCATGTTATTATTATCTGTTAAATTCTTAGTCAGTTGCATGCTAGCTCAGTTTCAGTCATGATATTGATATTTTTAGTATATTTCAGTAATGTCAGTTGATCAGTTTGACTATAGTTAGTTTTTTGAGGATTCAGTAATGCCTCCCAGTTATCAGTTCTCAATTAGTTCTACAGACTGTCACGACGCTTTTAGATAAGCAGCTCTGACCAGTCTTAGGACACCAGTTACAATATTCGATCTGATAAGACTCTCAAGGTACTTCCAGATAAGTACCCCAGACTTAGTCTTGGGCCCCAACTTTAAGCTATCAACTTAATAGTCGTATTAGGACTATCTAGTGGAAGTAGGACGTAGCACCGAGCGGATCGGGGTTCTAGCGCACCCAGATTTCTAGAACTACGTTTCTACCATAGGTATTTTATTAGCCCACAGCCCCAGATTTATGATCATCTAGTTCATGCATTTATATCCTGGCAGGGTATATTGGGTCCTATCAATGGGGCGTATACATCAAACTCCACATTTAGCTCACGTGGTTACATGTCAGTTATAGACTCTCCCACTAGTCAGTACAGTTTCAGTTTAGCTCAGTTCAGTATCTCAGATCCAGGACATGTCTATGACCATCAGTCAGGGTCACATTTGACCATATCAGTTGTACTTCAGTTGTATCAGTTTTCAGGATTTCAGTTGGTCATTACATATCATTGGAGTTAAGTTACTTGTTCTTTCATGCTTATTATATCTCTCACTTGCTCAGTACATTCCAAGTACCGAGGCATACCTTCTATGTTGTATCGTATCATGATTTAGGTGCAGGTATATTCCGCTTATGTTTACTCAATTTACTAGTGTTATGATAGACCATGGGTTGTCTTTGGTTACTTGTGACTTCAATACCATATCTCGTCTAGGGTATAGACTCGGGTCGCTACAATGTGTCTATGTTGAGGTTATATAGACCTGACCCATCTCATATCCTGTTTCACGAGGAAATTGAAATAATTTAGGGGCTATCTTATGAAGAGAAACCTGTGCAGATCCTAGATTGTCAAGTTAGAAGGTTGAGAATCAAAGATGTAGCTTCGGTTAAAGTGTTTTGGCGAAATAATGACACCGAGGAAGTAACTTGGGAAGTAGAGGAGGACATGAAGAAGAGATATCCTCATTTGTTCCCCATTTCAGGTATGTGTTAAACCCCTTGCTTTTGTATCAACTGCTACATTTGTCCAACAACTACTAGTTGTTGGGACTACTTTTGTATTTGTCAGACGGATGTTCAACTGTTTCTTCAAATAACTTCAATAGTTGTCCGAACAACTAGAGAACTAGTTGGCTAAAATAATCACGTTGGCTCGCTAAACCAAGCTGAAGAATTGTCACAAATTAATATTTTTTCACTGATCAATATTTTATCTTTTGAGTTAATTTCAAGTTCTAGAATGAAACAATGCAATCAAAAAAGACCTAATAATATTTGATATTATTTTCTCACCACTTTTTTTCTACATATTTTCTTGAACACAAATACAATCGTGAATCGATTATTGAAAAACGTCAATAGTAGATTTCTAAAGAAGAGAAAGTAGGAAGATGAAGATGAAAATCAATAGCCGCTACAGACGAGAGAAGAAGGTCGAGTAGGGTTATTTTTCATATTTTGGTAATTTCAGTTTTTTTAAGATAATAAATAAAGAGATAAAAGTGTAAAAATAAAAATTTTGGAAGCTGCTCCCCCCCCCCCCCCCCCCCCAAAAAAAAAAAAAACTCATTAATATTAATTATTTATATAAAACCTGAAGAACGCCCAGTTAATTGAGAAATTCATTTGTCCCATTTAATTGAGAGTCCCTAAAAACTGACTAGCGGTGCAACTCCTGCTGCTAAATCTACAAAAAAATTTGGGCTGCTCATTTCAGTAGCCCAAGTCCATTAACCCGTCCGAAGTTTAGCCCGAATCCATAGGTGAGCAGTCATTTTCTCTTTTTAGCTTTCGTTCTTACTTTCTTTTTTCTCTCTCCATTTCCTCCTCCTCCTCCTGTTAAGAAGGATACCCCAGATCCATTTCTCTTTGATCTGAGAAAGAAGAAAAATGGAACCCTTTTACTTTCTGGTGTTTGGGGCATTGTCAGCAGTAGTAGCTGCATTGGAGCTTAGCAAGACGAGCAAAGATCGTATAACTACCTCACCTGCTTTCAATTCTTTCAAGAACAACTATATCCTTGTCTATTCTCTCATGATGGGTATGTTCTCTTTTTTTATGTTTGAAGAACAATAATGCGTCACCCAATTGTGAAACTTTTTTCGTACATAATTGCATTCAGGGTAGGTGCACTTTTTCTCCTCTATTTTTCTTTCAAATTAATATAATGCATTACCCGCTTGCACAAATTCTGGGCTTTGATTTGGTAGTTTCAATTGAAGATTGCATCTTCTGTTTTGATCCACAAATCCGCTGCCATAAATGTAGTTAGTTCTCTTGAATTCTTGCTTTGCCAGAATTTCAATAGTGGAGAAGCAATGACGGGCGGACCCAAGTAACAGATTTCTGGGTTATCAAAAGAATATACATATATATACATATCATATATGAACAGTAAACAGAGCCAGGAATCCTAACAAGGGAATTCAAAGAAACACAAAAATGGTAAAAGTAGAAGCTTGGACTTAAAAATGTATATAGTACATGCATAGAAAGAATTACCATTTACTGAATATTTTTGCTTCTCACTTCAATCAATTAGCAATAGCTTTTTTGTGGACTTCCAGAAATCTAGTTCATGAAGTTTGGCAGCTAAAGATAACAGTTCTTGAACGAGCTATCAAAAAGATCTTGAGCATCTTCCAGTATTGTTCCTCCAATGATCATAATGAATCAAATGGATAGAAGTGAAAGAAATCAAATTTTCAAACCTTTTTCCTTTTCCGACGGACCAATCATTCCCTGAAAAATCCTACTCCTACTTGCACTGTGTAATTTCCTGATGAAGGGGATTTAGTTGAACCCCCTTCCTTACCTCTTTAGCTCCGCAGCTGGTAAACAGAAAGTTACTGTATATGGAGAATAGCTAAGTTGCTTGGACTTGGGTATGGGTATGTGATGCAGATGTGAATCCGATGGTCGGATTTGGCGAAATCTAAATTTTAAGATTCGGGGGTACGGATTCAGGTAGGGATACGGGTACTAGGATTCGGCTAGAAAATTCAAAATTATAAAAATAGAGCTATAAAGATATTCTAAATTTTAAGAGATATTCAGCGGAAAACTTACATATATGTTGTAGAATTCAATCTTTCATTCTCCAAGATGGGCATTAAAAAACATAAATTAATTGTCAAAGAATCAACATATCCCTCTTTTCTATGAGAAAGAAAACATTTATAAATAACAAATATTGACCCAGAGGAAAAGCTAAAAAGGATTGAAGGTATGCCATTTCCCATCTTCTAAATCTGTTTGATATTTTATTTTGAGAAATCAAAATCTCAATTTTTCCGCCAAATTTGTCGATTGACTCTGGTCAAAGTATCCGATATGGGCTGAACGAACCCTGCATCTGCACAACACGGGTCATAGCAAAAATGAAGAGACTGTGCAACTTAGGAGAATAGTAAAATAGTAAATACAAAGATGCTTGGGGAAGAACTATAAGCAATTTTTGGCTAGCTAGCTTTTAGGGAGAATTGAATGCATAAATGTGAGGTTATAATACGTCAGCCTTGGCCATAAAATCATGCAATGACAGTACAACTAGAGTTGTATTTAGTTTTGATTTTATTTTTATTTGGTTACTTTTAGTTTTATGAATATCACTTTTGGGCTCTTACCTTTATCTCCCATATTGGTCAACCAAAACCTGATTTTTCAGTAAAGGGAGTGGGTGCTTTATTACTACTTCCAAGTCTTGACTTGTCTTATATCACTAAAGACTGTATTCTCTGTTTCAGATACTTTTGGAGTTAGGTAAGGGAAAAGGAAATTATATTCGCAAGCCTGTAACGAAGTGTGCCGACAAAATTTTCTACAGGGAAAAGGCTAATTTTGATTTTTAATCCATAGAAAATATGCTTTAATGATTAGGATTTATAAAACTGCACTATCACAAGAGGGATTGTTTGTGGAAGTTTGAAGAACCCACTTTACAACATTTAAATCGATCAGGTTGGGCTGAATTTAGATGTGAAACTCAAGATGATGTTAGTGGTTTCAGAGAACACATGATCTTAAATTGGAGTACCAGTCGTTAGGAAAGAAGAAAGGGATTGAATAGATGACTTCCTCTTGAACTTAAAGAATGTAACTTAAGAGCTTTTAGCCAGAGATTATAAAAGTAATTGCTTTCTCCTCTTATTGTTGGTACAAGCTACCCTATAGACATATCTGATGGCTTTAATGTTCTAATATAACACATGTACTAGTCATAAATGTAGGAAAGTGAGATATTGTTAATATGTCAAAGAAAAGCTTTTCCACCTTTACTCTCTGGAAACTTTTAATGGAAAAACTAGGGAAGTATTTTTGTTTAAAGTGGTCCAGGATGGGTAAAAAGACGTGCTTAGTGGAGGGAAGGGAAAGGGGCAGAAGCGAGATGGCCGAGGAGGTGGATTAAGTGAGTTTGAGGGGGTGTAAACGGAGAATTATGTGGATCATCTATGATAGGAGGAGGTTGAGGTGTGAGTTGGGAAGGAAGGACGGGTTTCTTCTGTTTCTCTTTGTCTGAGAATGTCATCATGAAGAAAAAGAAAACAATATGAATTACAGAAGTAAGAAACAAAAGGAAAAAAGAAGTTAGCCATTAATTTAGAGGAAATAATATCAATTTATTAAAAGCACCAATGCCAGCAAATTAAAGGTTTTCTTCTTATTTTCTGGGAAGCTTTTTTTTTTCAAAAAAAAATATTTTGGGTTATAGATTGACTAAAGTTGGAAATTGCATAGATCAAAAATAAAATTTTCGCTTTATCGTCTGTAATCTTAAGTTTGTGCTACACGCTTTTGTCTCATTTCTTTTGATAACATGTGATTTGAAACTATTATCTATACTAATTGTTTATGGTAGTATAATTAGTCTATGTCTAAGATTACTTTATTAAAAAAAAAAGTCTATGTTTAAATTATACATTGAAGTGCGAAAATTCCACCAAATAGAGATATACCTCGGGTATGTGTTCACTTAATTGCTTATCTATATAGTACCTCTGTGTGCACATTACAATGCAACGTAGATCGTCCAGAGGCTGCAACTTCTAACCCCTGTACATAATTACTGATAACCTTTTCTCGCAATAGCTGGTGATTGGTTGCAGGGTCCTTATGTCTACTACCTTTACACAACATATGGATATGGGAAGGGTGAGATTGGCCATCTCTTTATTGCTGGCTTTGGATCTTCCATGCTGTTCGGGACAATTGTAGGATCCTTGGCAGACAAACAGTATACCCCCTATATCTTGATGTTGACTGCTCTTCTTTTTATTTTTGATATATGTTACATTCACACTCAAATTTTTTTAGGGGTCGAAAGCGGGCTTGTATCACATACTGCATCACTTACATTTTGAGTTGTATCACCAAACATTCTCCTCAGTACAAAATCTTGATGGTGGGCCGTATATTAGGAGGAATTGCCACTTCTCTCCTTTTCTCAGCCTTCGAGTCTTGGCTTGTTGCAGAACATAATAAGGTGCTTAAATTATTCTCTTATGACTTCAAAGGTGCAAGTTGCTTTGGTGTTCTATTAAGATCCCTATCTATGATATCAACACATTCTTCTATTAATTATTACAGTACTATTTTGCAGTTAAGATTTTTTTTTAAATGAGAAAACTTTATTTTCATTGTTGAGAAATAAATCAGCAAGCTGTTCTTCCTTAACTCTATGTTGCACATCAAAAGGCCATAACAACTAAACATTTGTATCCTTAGTTCACTCATATCTGATGGTAGTGTTATGTTTTCCGACCTTTTCCTTTTTAAATGGCTTTGATTTTTGTATCCTATCTTGCAGAGGGGCTTTGATCAACAATGGCTATCATTAACATTCTCAAAAGCTATATTTCTTGGCAATGGCCTTGTGGCTATTTTGGCCGGGCTATTTGGAAATGTTCTTGTGGACACACTAAATCTGGGTCCTGTTTCTCCTTTTGATGCTGCTTCATGTTTCCTTGCTATTGGTATGGTCATTATACTGTCATCTTGGACTGAGAATTATGGTGATCCTTCAGAAAACAAAGACTTACTTACCCAATTCAAGGGTGCTGCTGCGGCAATTGCTTCTGGTAATTTTCAAAATTTTACCTTTGCACCCTTCTTCTAACCTATTCACCGATGCAGAGAAGTAGATCATATTGATGTTTTAGTAAAAGAAAAAACGGATTACAATGCAATAGAGAAACTTTTATAATTCTTCTTGTGCATGTATTTAGTACTGCAATACTTCAGTGCCATGCAACTTTTCCAAATTATCTGATTAGGTTACAATCTTATTCTACTTTTTGTGTTATTCAAAGGTTTTCTAATAAAGATAGTACAAATGGAATAACTTTTTTTTCTTTGTAATTTGTTTGTGAGGCTTCTCTAACAGTTCTTCTCATATGTAATCAGATGAGAAAATTGCATTGTTGGGTGCTATACAGTCACTATTTGAGGGTTCAATGTATACTTTTGTGTTTCTATGGACTCCTGCTCTGAGCCCTAATTCGGAGGAGATTCCTCATGGCTTCATCTTCGCAACTTTCATGTTGTCTTCAATGTTGGGCAGCTCCCTTGCATCTCGATTACTAGCTCGCTCATCTCTCAAAGTTGAAAGCTATATGCAGATTGTTTTTGCAGTAGCTGCTGTCTGTCTCTTTATCCCTGTCTTAACAAGTGTAAGGAAGAATCCTAGGGGTTGATTTTATTAAATGCATTAACTGCAGGTGTGGTTATTCTATTGTTTCTCACTAACTCCACTTATTCTTCACCTTAAACAGTTCTTGGTGACACCTTCTAATGAAAAAGGTGGAGTAATTACTTTTTCTGGCTGCATTCAGCTTCTTGGTTTTTGTGCATTTGAAGCATGTGTCGGAATATTTTGGCCTTCTATAATGAAAATGAGGTCCCAGTACATTCCTGAGGAGGCTAGGAGCACAATCATGAACTTTTTCCGCATTCCTCTGAATATCTTCGTATGCGTTGTGTTGTACAATGTGAGTTTTCTTTCCCAACTGTTACACCAACCTAGGTAAATATTGGAGTATCATTTACTTATTGTTGTACTTATGCATATATGATGTAAATTTTAAGCAGGATAGCTTTAAGAATTAAGATAGCATTGTGGCAGGGCACACTGGGTGTGATACATATCCTCATACAACCACCCTCAAAATCATTTATTTTGATTGCTAGAAGAAATGTAGAGTGTAGATATTCCTAAAATTTCACAATGAACTGTGGGATCCAAGGAATTGCTCTTTGAATGTTTATTTATCAAATTTTCTCTTATTCAGGTTGATGCATTTCCAATTACTGTTATGTTTGGCATGTGCTCAATTTTCCTGCTTGTGGCATCAATCTTGCAGAAACGCCTCTCTTCTATTGCTGAAAAGTCAAGTAAGAATTGCTCCCCATTAATTTTTCGAGTCCTTACTCTCCGAGTTTGAGAGAAATGTTAGCCCAATGAATGATACATCAGTCGAGATATGAGATCATGTGAGAAATAGTTAACTCTGTTATGCTAATATAGATTTTTGGGGGCCTATATTTTCTTCAACGATGGTAAAATATTTTAACAGGTTATATCCATGCCCTGAGATGTGTTGTAAGGCTTAACTATCTCTTAGGTGCATTAAACTTGAAAATTTGATATAAGATTTTTCCTTGGTTGATGCATTTGCAGAACCTCAAGATTGGACAACACGCAAGGAGAGAGAAATGGAAACTGCACCTCTAAATGCCTGAGTTGATGAAGTCGCTGGACGTGTTAATCCATGCAGAACAACTATAAGTTTTCTATTTTTTTTTTTTTTTGGTAAAAAAATCAATGCGTAAATAGAGTGCTATTTATGAACTATACAACACCTGTAGTTATTTCTCGTCAGAAGGATATGAAGAAGTTAACTTCCTGAGCTCATGGATGGGGTTCACTTCAAGTAGATTTTGCAATATGAAAATAGGGTGGTTATCCTTCAAATCAATATATGTAAGCTGATGCAGAGTTGCTACACTGCACTGCATTTGCATGTTTTCTTGATAATGTAAAACCATATTCTAATTCATTTATTTGTATGTTGAGGACTGGCGTTTTCCTAGTCATATTATATTTGCTCTGAATAATACTTATTTTTATACCTTGCTGGTATTGTAATATGCCTGGGCCTGGCCATACTTCTAAAGCAATTCAAACGAGTAATGAAGAATAAGCTTAGGGAAAGGTTTAGGTGAGTTTGTCTATGGAATGATGGTGATATTTCAAATGGAAAAAAAGGAACAATTGGTTGTTGAGGTGTGTTATTGATAAATAATTGGTGATAGTTGAGGTATATAACTCGAAAAAATGAGATACTTTAGATATGTTTTAGATCATTAACTCGAAAATGAAACCAAAAAGTAGGGCTTAAAAGCTGACCAAACTTGCAAATTAACAAAAAACAATGGTGCAGGAAAAAAAAGTTCATAATTTTAAGCTGCGTATTTGTAGGTAGTATGTTATATCAAATATATGTTGACTTTCACCAATGTTTAACTGGTTATAACTAATCTTTTCGTTAAACAATCCAGAATTTGACACTTTGGGATCTCCAAATATAAAGGTTTTATAAGATCTATGTAAAAATGGAACACAACATGGTGTTCTTTTTTCTTCTGTTTCTTGTGTTGACTGAGATAAGTTATATTTATATGGCTGACTCTAACTTGCGATTGTGGATCGTAGTTATTAGTTATTGTTATTATTAATAGTTAAAAATAAATGAAGTGAAATGAATAATAGCAAGGGCACAAGGCACATGGCGACATGTTGTATAAACTAAAATTATATGCACACTGAGAAACCATTTGGTGCTGCTAGTCCTTTCCAGTCCCATGTTAAGCTGCATCCAACTGTCCATGTGCCATTGTTGTTTATATGACCATTGACCCTACTACACAACCTCAAACTTTGTTCTTTTCCTTTAGATCCTCTTTTGCCCTTTGACGGTGCGCACCTTTCTTCCTTTTACGTGATATCGTTTAATTATATGAAATAGAAAAAATAAAATAAAATTTATAATTTAAAATAAGTTTTAAATATTTATATTAATATAAATTATCACATTTAAAACAAAATGAGAATTAAAAATTTTAACTTTTTTTTTGTGATAAATTTAAAAAAGAAAAGTGTAGCCGAAGAAAATATTAAGTATTATGCAAAGGATAAAGGGCATTCTTGTAAATATGCTAAAGCCAAACCAATCAGTGTTATAGGCACACATTTCTCCCTTGTGATTAGTGACTCAATTTTGGCAGAAGGGAAAGAAGCTGAGAGAGCGCAAGTCATCATGGCTACTCTTAGAATTCCAAGAAAGTGCCATCCTTTGTACATTCTTTTTCAGTTCTTTCTGTTAATACAAAGCCAAGTCTTGTGTTATGAGTACAAAGTTGGAGATTTAAATGCTTGGAATATACCCTCTTCTGCAAATCCAGATGTCTATGTCAAATGGTCCAAGAATCACATCTTCAAGCTTGGAGATTCACTCTGTAATTACTTGCACAGATCTTCAAGATTTTAACATTCTTTGAACAAATCTGAATTAATCTTTCTTTCCTGTTTTTCCGTTGCAGTGTTTTTGTACCCACCAAGTGAAGATTCAGTAATACAGGTGACGAAGCAGAATTACAACAGTTGCAACCTTAAACATCCAATCTTGTACATGAACAATGGCAATTCTCTGTTCAACATTACAAGGCCTGGGGAATTTTACTTCACAAGTGGAGAACAAGGGCATTGCGAAAAGCTGCAGAAACTTCACATTTCGATACCAGGAGGAAATGGATCAACTTATGAAGAAGCAGATTCACCTGCTTTTGCTCCATCACCTTCTTACACTAACGTTTTTGGCTCAATTCCTATCCAATCTTCAACCCCTTCATCCTCTGGGAAATTGCAAATGTCTGTGTTTGCTGCTGTCGGATTGCTGTTTCTTTCTCTGTTTCTGGGAAGCACCATTCTTTAGAGGAAATATTACAAACACGTAATGGACAGGGCATTTGGATTTTGTGTATTGAGGCATTAATTTTTACTTTAATTTGAATGTTGTTAAATTTGTGAAGAATTCATTCATGATGATGAGTTTCTTGGTGGAGCTTACCATATTTCCTTTGAGCAAAGTTTTTGAGTTTTTTGTATGATACTATTAGTCGATATAGCCGACACTCCATCTCATTCTTTTGAGGCATCTAAGTTCATTTATAAAATTCTCTCACTTCCATTTTTGGTTTTTTCTTTGTATTATTTATTTGTCATAGTTTTCAAATTTTTGCCCTGGTAAATGCAAAAGGATAACAAAATTGGGATAAAAAAGATACATAAAATCTTTGAATAACGGTTACATCATAGATGTTATAGGCCATCTACTGAAGGGTCCAAGTTGGAGATAATGAAGTATAAGCATTGAGTGAAGCCAAAAGAAAGGAAGGTAAAAAAAATAAAAGACAAAGTACATATTTGAACACTGAGCAAAAGCTCAATAATTTAAGGTAAGATTTAATTATCACTTTATCTTCTCTTTCATTTTTCCTTTATTCTGGATGTGTGTTGTGTCGCCCCAAAGAAAAACTGATCCAAAAAGGCAAAAATCCCCTCGAGACAATCCAATGACAATCATAGCACTGGTAATTTTGAGGATTTCAAGATTTGCCTCTTTTGGGAGAATAGAAAAACATAGCACAGGTTTAATAGTAACTCAAAAGGACAAGTAAACATTTGTTGACAAGTTTTAAAAAGGTACTCATGTAAGTATAACATACGGATGCTAGCTGGAGCCAGCAATTATTCGCCGACAACAACTATGCGATTCATTCCTCGTGAGAGGGTCCTTGGAATTAAAAACCTTCATTAAAATATCAATCAATCACAAAGCCTCACCATAATAAATAAAATATTTAATAATTTTATTTAAATATTAAAATCGTCAAAAGTAAAGATATTTCAGAGTCAATAAATTAAACGTCGGGGTATGTTGAAGCGAAAAGATTAACGGGGATTATTTTTGTAGATAGTTTTGGCCCTTTTCAGTTTATAGAATTAGTGAAATGGCATTAACAGTTTGGGTCCTAATAAGAATAAAAATATTATCATACATGCATAAAATTCTTACAGACTTAAATATGGTAAATACAATTCAACAAAACACCAAATAAAATAAAGCAATTCAAAATTAGCAAGATGCCCGAGATCGGAAAACACAGAGGAAAAAAACGAATGTTAAATAATAAAACCCAAAAGCATGTCCTTTATTTATTTATTTTTAAAGTTATTGAACATTAATCATGAAGTTTACTTTTTACATCATTTAATACTAACTCGGTTAAATTAAGCACATAGAAAGCCATAGCAAAAAGTGGGAAACCAGAAAAAGAGTATAGGTATGATCATTTTTGAGCTATGATGTAGATTACACTTGCAACCAAAAAAACTTGGAGCATCTACTCCACTAAGTGGACTAAATTTGCATAAAGGATTTATGTGCTTACAAGTTACATGTATGTAAAACACTACCTATTCTCGAGGAAACAACAAAGGAGGAATGTCGTACATTTTATCAACTATTATACTTAAGACTACTGTAAGGCTCCTTTTTTGATGCTTAACTGCAGGCACATTGTGACTCGTCCTGCCACATGAGAATCTTTAATGGAAGTAGTACTCCGCATCCACCTGAAAAATCTTGTGTAGACAGGTAGAAACAGCGCAGGGAAAAACTACCTGAACTACATGTGTTAATACCACTACAGGGAAGTAACTAGTTCTGTGACAAAGTTATTAGCTAGTCATCTCCAAATCACGGTTAACTGCTTTTCCTTCAGTTGCATAGGCTGCATCCGGCGCAGTGGCCTCAGCGACCTGGGTCCCTGCAGCCTTTAATTCCCCTCCAGCAAATGCATTCCTAATTTGATTAGAACTTGAATCTACTTCCATCGCAGATGGCCTTGGAGGTGATGCAGGTTGCACCTCCACATCTGGATATGCAGCCTTGAACCGCGCCCTAAGCCCTTCATCAACTAATCGTACCCCTTGTAGTTGGTTTCCAAGTGACATCCACCTGATACATATATGGATTGTTACACTGACAATTTATCTTAACTAAAGTGAAATCAAGAATATGAAGACATTAAATTATTTCTCTAGGAATGTTGTCTAATAATGTTTTACAACTTACTCTTCACTAATAAAAAGATCTTAAGGATTTTCCTGTTTTATTTTTACCTTTTCTAGGAGAACACTAGAGAAGAGGATTAATTAGTATTCCAGTAAATATGGACATACTGTCAAAGCTTTAACTGTTAAAATTGGAAAAAGAAGAGACTTTGTTCTGTTGTCCTAGCACTTTGTTATGTTCTAAGATATGATAAGGAACAAGTTCTTCAATCAAGAACATAAACTATTAGAAGTTAGAAGCGCATAGCAATTCCCTCCATATGTGATCGCAGAGGTGCAACATTCTTAAAAATCATGCCTAATAGACTCATACTTTCAGTTGAAGATCTACGAGTAGATCAAGAATGCAGTCTATTTTTCAGAGCTGACATCTTCACCCCTTTTGTAATTTATGCACTTCTTGATGCCTTTTAAAGATATTTCACTTACATCAAAAAAAAAAAAAAGTAGATCAAGAATGAATACCCGGCATGAACATTGTGCATCCGCGCAAACAACTCCAGCTTTCTCGTCCTTGGACTAATTCTTTCGAGCAACGGGTACATCTAACATGTCAAAGCAAAAGCATAGCTCATGTATATAACCCCAACCACAAAGGTCAAAGTAAACAACAACATACCAAGTATAATCCCACAAGTGGTGTCTGGGGATGGTAGGATATATGTAGACCTTATCCCTACCTTTGTGAGGAAGAGGGGTTGTTTCCCACAAACCATCGACTCAAAGAAGTGAAATCAAAGCAGGATTGGAAAGAAAGTAACAGCAGCAGAATAACAAGATGAACAATGCAAAAGAAGCAACAAATAGTATTAAAAATTGAAGAATAAGCTACTACTGGAAATCAAACACTTACTAATAAATACGTAAAGAAACAAATTTGGATCCAGCACCTACTAATTGATTTTCCTCTAAACTAACATGTTTTTGGGTAAATTATACATACACCCTTTCTATTTCAAAATCAAACACTTACAGGCCTGCACTATGGAAATCCCACACAAATAAGAATAGACGCTAAAGTACTAACATAGAATCACAACTGTTAAACTTGCATAACACTAAGATTACAGACATTTAAAAATAATTAGGTTATTGCATGAACACCAACAAATGTGTCTATGTTTTGAAGCTTCAAGTTTCTAGCTCTTTTTTCTTTTCCCAAAAGAACAAAAGAATCTAAATTTTTCTCACCTCATCTGGCTTACGACTCGTTTCCCGAACCTCTGCTACTATGACATCAGTATCGATATTCCTGTTTACCTCTGGATTTCCCTTTATTCCAACAAGGCAGTGTTCCTTGCTGTGATTGAGCCAATGGCCTGTCCGGCCAGTTCTGATGATTCGCTGAAGTTGATTGGTCTTAACCCAAATGATCTCCTCAACACGCTTGTAACCCCAAAGCTCTAGACTGCAAGAACCATATCAATGTAATGGAACTTAGCAATCATAACTCTTCTATTCACAGAACAGGAATTATATAATTTCGAAAACATGAGACCAACTTTAACAAGTCGAATGTCCCCCCAAGGTTAACAACACAAGCTTCTAATGTTTTTTTCTTCCTATAAGCTTCTAATGTTTGGTTCAATAATTTATAAAAACATTCAGACCTGCCTATTCTGTAAATAACAAGTCATAGTTCAGGCTCTCTCTGTATGTGTTATATATTTTTTGGATGAGGTAAAAGTATTATTATAGATATATAGCAAATTCTAAGCCCATCACCTGAGTGAAACAACTCTAGACAGATGGTTAACAGCACGAATTTTGCCATAATGCACATAAGTGGGAACAAACAGTTAGTCAGAGCCAAAGAGCAAGATATTTTCAAATTCTAGAAGCTTAATGTTCCAAAAGTAAATACTATATCATTTAATATCATCAGTGCGCAATTGAAAGAACCAAGATTGAGCAAGACCAAAGTGAAGCATACATTTAAGGGGTCATTTCGTTTAGAGACAGGCTATGCAGCAACTAGTAATGCAGAGATTAGTAGTAAAGGGATTATTTCTTGTTGAATATTTAGCTTGATATATTACTATTTACTACTCCCTTCAATTCATTCTATGTGTCTTAGTTTGACTTGGCACGGAATTTTAAAAAAGGAGACTTTTAAATCTTGTGGTCCTAAACTAAAGATATGCAATTGACTAAAATGTCATTTGAATTTGTGGTCTTAAACATGCCAGGTACGAAGTTGAAAATTTTTTTTTGGACGAAGGTCATGTGAGATGTTGAAATTAAAGAGTTACTAAATATAAAAAGTGGCATTCTTTTTTAAAACAACTAGTTACTATTATGAGGTTTTTTTTCATTTTAGTGTTTCTAATCCATTTATTACTGATCGCAGCATTCTTATTTCCCGTTGTATCCCGCATAAATTAATATATAGATTTCTAAATAACTTATGCAGGTGTTATTTTACGAGAAAAAATAAAAAGTAACAACCAACAACGTATAAATTAATGATGAACATTTTAAAAAAATCTCCTGAAACCCCAACAATCAAATGCCCCTTCTTTTATGAAGAAACAAACAACACTTCTTCTCTTAAAATACTTTCCTCCCTCGATAGCAAGACATCAAAAAGGCTTCCAGACTTGACATATACATAAATGCTACTAAGACATCCTCTACTCAAATAACTTCAGACAGTTGTAGAAAATTCCAAGAGTCACTATAATCCTGAAAATATTACAACTTGATTCCTTTCGCTAAATTCATAATCACATTATTTCTCCAGTTCAGCAGTTTTGGTTTCACTTGATCAAAACAATTAATCAATATGGTATTTCGTACATATATGCTTGTAGTCTACATAATACATGTTTAATATTACTCCCTCCACCCTATTCTATCTTGCAAACTTTTCCATGGAAAACATTGATTAGTTGCATAAATTATAACAATTATGTCCCAATTCCAAACAAGTTGGGATCGGCCAATGTTTAGTTGCATTAATTAAATAGATAATATCTATCAACACTACGATTGTGTGCCTTATTACTGACTTTTTTTTTGGATAATGAATCTAGGTCTGACTTCCTTTATATGTATAAAGATTATTTTCTAAATATATGTATATGCATATAGTTTCAAGGCTTCAAATTCAATCGAAGATCTTAATTCTGAACAAGGATTAATAACACCCTATAATAGAACAACGATTTAAATCCTAATATTTTCCTCATGAAAGACAAAATAATCACACTATATGAGAAAGCATCTTACTATGCGGTAATGTACCCTGTTCCAGGAATTGTACATGAAGGTGGCATAACTCAGCATACGGGAGATTTTTCCATTGTTAAGAAAATTATTTAACTTATATCTTACCAAAAAAACTCAACATGGAAGCCGGTAAGTAGTAAAATCAGTATGCATTATCGTTAATCTCCATCCATGTTTTCAGTTGTTAAATTCTCAACTCATCCACCTTTTGTGATAAAACACTATCAAACCTAATAATTCTGCAGGACCTTCAGGAATCCATGTTACCCTTTTTTTGTGTGTGTGCCAGGGCGGGCCGCCCGGGGGGGGGGGGGGGGGGGGGGGAATGTCACCCATTATTGTTCAGAGGTTCACATCTTAGCTTAGAATCCAAGCATGTTATAAAGCTTTTTGTAGATGCCTGCTATTTTCTTAACATGGTGTCAATCATTTCTAACATCTAAACTTGTGTGTTTCAGAAGAGGGAGGAGCATTTGGTCACCTTTCGTAGTACGGTGACAAGGACACAAATCGATTACCTACTCCCCATAAAGAATGATAGCGGTATAGCTAAGAACTATAAATCATACCGAGTGAGAACCTCGCAACCCAACATATGCTCTTGGTAATGGATCTAAAGATCAGGAGGAGGAGGAGGAGGAGGAGGAGGAGGGGGCGGGGGGGGGGGGGGGGGGGGGTTGACTAGGTAAAAAATTTCAAGAGTTGGGGGAAAAGTTGATGGATATGGGGAATTGGGTACACTATAGCATGTGGACCACGACGGCTAACTGTATTAGAGAAGCAACGATAGAGGTGTTAGGGGGTCTCTAAGGGTAACTTCGCAGGACAAAAAGGGGAAAGTGGAAGACAACAAGATTGTGTACATGAAGGTGGAGAACAAACATCAAGACAAAAAGAGGACGAACGGGGAAAGGTATATGACTACAAAGAAAAAGCAAGGATGGTGGTTACGACAGCTAAAACAACTACTTTTGAGCACTTGTACGAGGAGTTGGAGGTCAATGGTAGAGATACGAAGATGTACAGGCTTGCCAGGGCGAGAGAGAGGCGGGCTCGCGACATAGATCAAGTGAGATGCATTAAAGACGAGACTGAAAAAATATTGATGGAAGAGGCACACATTAAACGAAGATGGTAGGAGTACTTCCATAAACTCTTAAATGAAAGGGGAGACAAAACTATAAGTGATGGATGATTTAGAGAACTCTGAGAGTCGTCGAGATTGTGTATTGCGTGTATATATATTACGTTTAAGGAGATTAAGGGGGCAATTCGCAATATGAGAGGGGGGAACAGCAACTGGGTCAGACGACATTTCTGTGAAATTCTGGAAGAGTGCACGGGTTTGGAGTGGCTAACTGGGTTGTTTAATGTCTTTTTCAGGATGACTGGAATGCCTAAAGAATGAAAGTGGAGCATAATGATCCCCTTACAAGAACAAGGGAGATATCTAAAGTTGCAACTACAGAGGTATCAAACTATTAAGCCACAATATGAAAGTTTGGGAGAGATTGATCAAGATAAAGATGAGAAGGAATATGTCTATTTCCGAGAACCAATTCGGATTCATATCGGATGATCGACGACAGAAGCCACTCACCTTTTGAGGAGATCGTTGAGCAGTATAGGGTTAGAAAAAGAGACTTACATATGGTGTTTATCGACCTAGAAAAGGCATACAACAAAATCCCGATGGAGGTTCCATTAAGATGCTTGGAGTCTAGAGATATACCTGGGGCATACATTAGAGTGCTTAAGAATATGTATGAAGGAGTCAAGACCCGAGCGAAGACAGTGGGAGGAGACTTGGAGCACTTCCCAATCAAGACAAGGCTACATCAGAGATCAACCCTCAACCGTTTTTATTTTTGGTGATAGATGAATGGACACGGCATATCTACGTACCATATTCTATATTTTTCGCAGATGACATAGCATTGATCGACAAGATACGCGATAGAGTTAACAATAGTCTAGAATTATGGAGACAGACCCTAGAGTCTTAGGCCGAGCAAGACTAAAACAAAGTACATAGACTATAAGTTCAGTTACGCATCGCAGGAGGCGGATGGGAAGTAAGGATTGGTACACAAGTCATCCCCAAAAAGGAAGCTCCAAGTATCTTGGGTCGATAATCCAAGAAAATAGGGAGATCGACGAAGATGTCACACATCGTATTAGAATGGGATGGATGAATTAGATGCTCGTATTCGGTGTCCTATGTAGTAAGAATGTGTCACCAAGACTTAAAGGCAAGTTCTATAGAGTGGTTGTTAGGTCAGGTTTGTTGTATAGGTAGAGGTTGGCCAGTCAAAAACTCGCATATCCAAAAGATGAAGGTAGAAGAAATGAGGATGCTTAGATGGATGGGCGAGCATATTAGAAGAGACAAGATTAGGGACAAAGATATACGGGACAGTTTGGGAGTAGATGTTGCGGCAGACAAGATGCGAGAAACAAAGCTAAGATGGTTCGGGCATGTGGAGAGAATGAGCATAGATGCTTCTGTGAGGAGGTGTGAGAGGCTGGCAGTGATAGGTTTGAAGAGAGATCCAGCTAGACCGAGGAAGAATTGAGGAGAGGTGATTAGTCAGGATATAACACATCTTCAACTTACTGAGGACATGACCCTAGATAAAAGAGCATGGACGTCGAGAATTAGGTAGATGGTTAATAGGTTGTAGAACGTCTTCACTCTTCACTCTGGTAGAGCAGGATTCCACTCTGGAGCATTTATCTATTCATTTACCAGTATTATTACTTTTATGCTAGCATTATCATATGCTTCGATTCTATTACTAATGTTGTTTCTTTAACTTTGGTTATCCTTAATTATTTGTACGGTTAGTACTTTTCTTACTTCAAATTGTTTATCATAGATTTTACTATTGCATTTCTTTCAAACTATTTTTCCTAGAAAAATGATTTTGTTAAGCTGGGAGTCTATCGGAAGCAACCTCTCTACCCCATAAAGGTAGGGCTAAGATATGTACACCCACCCTCCCCAGACCCCACTTATGGGAATATACAATGAGCATTCTCAATAAGAGAGGATATTTTGTTGAGAGTGTCCCAACACAATTATGGACCCATCTGTAGGTGTTTTATAACTGATGTGAGATACTAACTACCCTCCTGTACGTGTAAAATTATTTTGGCGTTCACGTCAGACTTTAATGCTAAATTATGTGTGAAAATAAGTTTGCTAAAGATGGGTTGTGATATCATGTTAACTAATTGAAATGTATGAACATCTCATCTAGAGTTTAAGTTAGTTGAAAACCTTGACCACCAAGGTTCAAATCCCCGAGACAAAAATTTACTAGGTTATTTCTTCTCAATTACCTAAACTTTGGTGAGTAAAGTTAGTCGGTACTTGTGCTAATGTTAGGTAGCAGGCACCTGGTGGAATAGTCAAGGTGTGTGCAAACTAGCACAGGAACCACCATCATAAAAAGAAAAAGACTCCTAAGTTAATGTAGAGAAACACTTCAGTTTATTTATTTTGTTTGCGGCACAAACAATTGGAAGAAATATAAGAAATGCTTTTAAGCATGTGCCCCAATTTTAAAGGGTTCCCATTAGTTACATCATTTCAACAACCAAAAAGCCACAAATTATGCTATCAATAGTAGTGATATTCCACAAGAATGATAGTCAAGCCACTAACCTATAATAATGGCATTTTATAAGAATGATAATCAATCTCCAATCAACTTAAAAAGCACAAACTATCAAAGAGCATTTTATGTTATGCAGGGACATACTTCAGATTTTCCAGATCTAGGTCAGGTTTTACGTGTCTATTTTTTGTTATCATCTAGCAAATAAGATGTCTTATAAATTGAAAGTGAGAGGAGGACTCTAACCATTCCCGTCCAAGCTCCATTGCACGGCCAGTGACCCAAAGGAATATAAGACCATCAGTTTGCAGTGCAGGAACATTTAGAGTGCGCATTTCATCATCAGCCATTGTCCCATAAGGCAATTCCATGTGAATATCCCATGGTGGATCAGCCATTATAACTCCAAACTGCCCTAGAATATCCATTCTAAATGACCGTATGTCACAATTAATCCATTGTGGTTCACCAAGCTCAACTTCTGAACAGTAATGAGCACGCTGAGGCTTCAGAGGCTTGGGAGGGGGCAAGGTAGCTGCTCCCATCATCAGCGGTGATACATCTGGTGTCGAGTCAAGCTCATAATGTACATATTTGCATGTCTGCCAATTAAATGAGTGTGAGCAATCTATTTCCAGCAGATATAAGCAAATCCTTGTGTAAACAAGTTAGTCAGGGAAATCACCTTCATGTGACGGCAAGTATCAAGAAAAGAGCAATCACCCAAATTGACATCAGTATGAGCAGCAATTATTCGCCGAAAATGAACCTAAAATGCATCATAATAAAGTTACCACATGCATCCGAAATAAAGGCAATGATTAACCAGTGTTTTAAAAGTGAAAAAACACAAAAAGCGTCAAGATCCATGGGGCTTGAAGTGAAAAGCAAGAAATGAAGTGCACGCTTCTTTAAAGTGAAGTGCACAGTTCACAGAAAATTAAAATCATACATATATCAATTTAGTATAATGATAATCAAAATTCGAAAAAATAACTGACTCTGACATCCGATATGCAACAATGTAGATTTAATCCAACTCCTCAACAAAGTTGAGAAACAAAGAATAGACCGTTTCTCGTTGGGTCACTTCATGTGTCACTGCTTGAAGCGCATACTTAACAGAAATGCATAGATTGGCCCATGAAGCAATGACCCCTCGCTTCGCATCACTTTAATCAACAAAGCAATGACTTTCAATAACATTGTGATTAACACCATCTACAATCTTTATTAATGGTTAGGAGTCCTGTTCTATGTTCAACCAAATGGTACCAATTTAAAAGCTTCAAAGTGTCATATGTTATTTAAAGCAGTGACACCTAAAATGACCTGGTCTAACCTTATCACAAGCAATGTAGGAACCAGATTGGCGTCGACAATCTTCCTTTGTTAAAGCTGAACAATATTCCTTCACCTGGGAACCACCTTTACTTTTGAACTGAAATACAATTCAAATAAAAAGGCATCTATTAATATGAAATAATACACTACAAAAGCTTTAGCAAGGAAACAAGAGACAAGAAAACACGTGCAGCGAAACAAAATATGAAATTCAAACAATAAGGATAAGAGGACCCATTTCAACTAAAATGCAAAAAAGACAAAGTTAGAGAGAAGAAGAAATGAATTTGGCAATGGCAGTTGAAGTAGAAATATGCAATACCTGTGACTTAGCAGGTTTCACTTATTTCCATAATGCATTGTACCAAAGATGCCTCTCTACCCCATACAAAGGTAGGGGTAAGGTATGTGTACATACTACCCTCCCCAAACCCCACCTATAGAATTACTATCGCACACTAGGTATGTTGTCGTTGCATTGTACAAAAGAACGCAAAATTTAATCAATTCATTATATCTGCAAGAAATTTATATCTATAGAAATTATCAAACAGAAAGTTGTGATGGATGAGTTCAAAAAAGGTGGGATCGTCCAATACCCTTGCAGCAACGGCAGATTCCTTCGCAGTGGGCCGATGAATAAGGTCCAATAACTCCTCTCCAGTTTTCGATTTCTGCATTTCCCTAAAACTTTTCTTATTCAACATATTCTCTAAATCCTTCATCTCATCTTCTTCTGTCTTAGGCTTCAAAGCAATAGAACTTCCTCCTCCTACGGGCCCATTTGGCCCCATTGGTGGTCTAGGCATTGGAGGTGGAACACCAACACCTCTCGGCATCCCCATCATACCCACCATTCCTCTGTGCCCTCCTCTTGGACCAGCCATATTCCCAGGAAACATAGCTGTCATCCCCTGCATATGTGGATGCTCCCACATTTCACTCATTGCCCTTCCCATTCCAAAAACTACTCCATTATCACTCCCTCTTTTCACCATGTCCTGATTATTCCGATTTCCTCCCCCGACACTTCCCTCATTCTGCTTACTTTCCGGCAATTCTTTCAATAGCCTAGTCCTGTCAATATTCAACACCATAATCCTAGATTTCCCACTAACGACAAAATTTTCCAATTCTAGACAACTATTATCCTCTGCCATCGATTTCAATGCCATTTCCACCGCCATTATCGCCCCAGACTCCCCTCCAAGCTCCCTAATGGCTGCCTTTTCAGCAGCCGTATGAGACTGATCATTCTCTAACTTCCTTAACAAAGTAGAGGAATCAATAGCAGTAAACGGCACTCTCTCTAACAAACAAACTGCAACCATCGCCCTTACAACCGACAAAGGTCCCCCACATTCATCAATTACCATTTTCTCCTTCTCACTAACGCTTCTAGAAAGTTCTGAAACACGTTTCGTGTGTGCACTACTAGAATTGGAATTGATCTTTGAAACGATTAAATTAGGGCTATGGTTAGGGGCGTTAGGGAGGGGGTTGGGTAAAGGGGTAAAGGGTTTCCCATTGAAGGATGAAATGGTCTTAAGAGAGAGGTCTAGTGAAGAGACTATGTCAGGAACTATGGTTTGTAGAGAGGCGATAAGTTCCAATTGAGCATTGTGTAGGGTTTGTATACGGGTTTCGTGTTGTTGCCGGAGCTCCTTCACGGCGGCGATTTCGTCGGTGCCGTCAGAGTGAGTTTCCATAGTTGGTACTTCTTCAATCTTAGCTTCAGATCGCGAGGTTTATCAGCGGAGAAGGGTTTTGTGCGAGGGCTTTTATGTTGAAAGAAAGAGGGAAAATCAGGAAATGATTATGCTCCTCAGGGACCTCATCCGACTCTGCTGATTACTTTTAAACTTTTTTTTTTGGTAAACATCGTATTGTACCAACTTATAAGGAATTACTATTACTAATGTACTATATTTTATATTTATATTAAATTAATTTTTCGTCACATGCTTTGTACGTGGTATATTTGTCGTAGAATAATAGTAAAATTTCATGTAATAAGTAACTTAAAAGTAAATATGAAAAAATACACGGTGAAATTAATGAATAATTTCTTGTTGAATGACAAGTGATTAAATATGCAAAACTGAACAACTAAATTTAATTAGGTAGATAAATTATATAATGAGTTAAGTTTGATGTTATTTGGTGCAAACATATAATATATCCATATATTACTTAGTGTTTTCTTATAGACAAAGTTTTTAACGTATATTTTGCTTCGACTATAAAATAATATTAAATTTTAATTTTATAAATAAAAACATCAATTTTAAGAGGACCAAATATTTAATTGAAGTTGAATACTAATTTCTAACATGATTATCATGAACGTAAAGTAGATATGGATAAGCAACTCCAATCTTCCTCGTCTGAATACAATTTGCATTTGTTGTCTTTTTTTATCTTTGCTTGAAAAAATATATCAGCTACTTGTGATTCTCCAACCAAGTATGTGGGATACTTCATTATATTTTATACTTAATTTTACCATCTTCGGAGTGCTACCTAATTTTTTTGGAAACTTCCACTTTCTAATAATTAACGACAAAAATAAGTTGTTTATGAAACATCAACTCATAGGTAGAAATAATTAGTTGAAAGAATGTACTGGTGAGTTGAATATTTACAAATTTTTTTGGTAAATAGAAAATAATGTACAAAAGAGATAATAATAATAATAAAATATTAAGAAAGATGCAATTAGAACATCAAATTATTTACTACTCAAACAGCTGAGAGGGTAAAAAATAGTCGAAAATATCATCACAGGAAGGGAGCTAGAAGTCATATGTCTCCACAGTTGTAGGGCCTATTTGATTTGGCTTTTTCATTTCTAGAAGTTTGATTAATTGATCTTGATAAATTGCTTGTGCTATTGGTAAGTTTTTGAAAACCATGTACCCACCTTCTTATAAATGCCTAAATCGACATATGTCTCTTGTTCAAATTATTTCATCATGAATCTTTTTAGCTTCCTTTCTACCAGTTACATATGCATTAATAGTGTGATTAATTAAAGAAGTGAATGCTACTTCCAACCTTTTTGGCACCTGAGAAGATTATTATTAAATGTTATAATAGCTAACTCTCTTAATTCAATTGGAATCATGCAGCTCCTCAAATTATTTATTAAATTAGTCAAGTGAATCAAGTGTTTTTTGAATTTCTCAATGCAACTCTTCAATTTTCCCAGATTTTTACATTGCAATGAAGAGAATGTTTGTTAATTATGAAAGAATAATTCATTTATTTATTGAAGGGTATTATAGTCACTCAACTTTATAGGGACATTTTGGTCTTTCAACTTTTAATTTTGTGACTTTCACTTATAGAATAACGAGTTTTAATATACGCGTCTCACGTGTCTCTCATATTAATAAGAATAAAATTTTAAGAATAGCATGAATAATATTTAAAGATGTGTTTGTATAACAATATAAGAATTTAGAAAGGAAATTATAGATTTGAAGTTAATAAATGACTATGTTTAAAAGTTTGATGTCATCCAGTAGTTTTTCCTCGGTTTGTTCTAATACTCGTTTCAGTGAATAAATATCGTAGAAATAGTGTTTGATTAAAAGGTGAAATATCGTTCATTTTTTCAAGAGAACTTAAATGCATGCATTATATGTATATTTCATGTTAATTATTACAAAAAATTTATTACTGCATTATTAACATATTAAATATTAGCATTACTAAGACTCATTGTAATACAAAATTGTATAGTAGAAAAAAACATAGAGTATAAGTTATTCATTAAAATAACTAGCACTTGCGAAATCGTATCGTGAGATATTATTGACATATTTTGGCACTAATAAATTGATATCATATCACATACAGTAATTAATCGTTCAAATTAAGAAAGACTCATCAAAATTAGTGAAAACAAAACTCTATTTTTAAAAGGGTAAAAAAGTGAATGATAATTTGTTATAAGGTGTCGTACTTTAAATATTTAGTTATAGCATAATTATAAATTTTTTATTTTACCCTTTAAAAGATTATTTCAGCTCATTTTTTTCTCTTCATCTTAATTTATGTGTCCAATCTAACACCTTCACATAAATTAAAATAAAAATATAGTATAGATTTAACTAAAGAGTGTGAATAACAAGAACATTTGATTAATTAAAACAACTTAAAGTATGTTGTGTTTCTATATTTTTTTCTTTTTTTTTTCAATCATATAATTTTTTTTTAAAAGAAGAAGAGGAAGAAGAAATTCAACGTTTTAATGCATAATAAAATTACACCCTTTAATTTATTTTTTCTTACCGTGAGTTAAAAAATTGTGAAAGATAGTTAGTTGATCTAATAATTTCACGACCCAAATGGACGGGTCATACGGACACCTACATCGACTCTACTCGATAGGAGAACCCTTACAAAACATTATAATTAATATGCAAAAAGAAATTTCCGTTACTTCTCATTAATCAATGAAAATCTCAAAAACAAAAATAAAGATTCCTTGAAATATAACTCTCCCAAGATCTAGTCTAGACAGGTACAAGAGCTCTAATTGAATACTTGATAAGACAAAAAGACCTAGCTTCGTTTGAGAAGAAGAACACGGAAGCTGGTGCTGAGTACTCCACGCCAATCAAGGAACTTCAAACTTGCCACAACTTATACCAAAAACATGTAGCAAGGTAGTATCAGTACACTATACATATCGATAGACATCATCGGCCGACTAAGGTTAGTTAACACAACAACATAATAAGCAACATACAATCAATGCCATTAAATTTAGCGATTACTTCACTCCTACAATATCACACTAAGTGTAACTACTACATTCTCATTCTTAAGTCTCACCAAAGTTTATGCAATAACTTTACAAACCTATTCTTTATTAAATTCTTCCATCTGCCTCCCTCTATTTCCACTACATCGCAGGCTCCGACTGCTCCAGCGGTCCCACTGCCACGGTGATGTGTCCGCTGCAGCGCTATCCCAATAGTTAGTAATCAATTTTCTTCCTAATCTAATTCCGTCCTATCCCTCCTTATTTTTATAACACATTTACTTCTTTTACCACTTCCCTAGGGTCGACTAAGTCCGTCATTTCCTTTTATTGACGTACTTAATTATGCATAGGATTTCCCGACTCTCATTAGTGAGGTACAACAATAAATAAGCCTACTCGCAATAACTCACTATCTTTGCTTAAACCGGTCATACCCTCTTCCATAACCCACCAAACTATTTAAAACAACATTCAATTCACAAATATAGATTAACAGATTCAAGAACACATAAGAAAGCATCAACATCTGCCAAGAGAGTCAACTTTTCAAATATTAAAGTACATGCATACCACAAGATATTGTACCTGGACCATATAGCCATATGCGGTGTTCCAAACAGGTGTTCTCACCTCAACTCGAATCATGTCGGTGTATTCTGTATCACACTTGTATATCAAATCATACCCGCACAATATCTATTTCACAATTAGACCATCGGTGATATATCGGTCACACGCCTCTGTCATATTACTGTACACACCTACCAGAGGGTCTTATGCCTGCCCTTCCAGTCATGACCTGTAGGAGACTCTATAAATCCATATACTATACACCTAGTCATATGAAACATTCATCATACCTGTTTGTGTACCCATATTCATACACCTAGCCTCATGGTCTTTTAGTCATACTTGTCTATGTACCCTCTCATACCGCTCGCCCAAATGCTCACCTCGAGCACAAGCCATTCGTGTGTTCAATCTTTAGTTATAGTCTGATCATGCTAACATGTTCAACTGAGTTCCTTACCTTTAGCTAGAGGACTCTCATTTACCATCATATCAGTGACCTTCCTTTCGTATTATCCGTCATCTCAATCACACATTTATTCGATACCAACTCACCCCTAAATCTCAGAACGCACGTCGTAGCACAACAAATAATAAAACACACACAACAAGAGGTACATATTCACATCAACAAGTACGATCACATGCATGATGCTGAATCAAATCTTGTATCCCAATAGCAATAATAACAGTTACTTTAGCACATTATAAGACTTAAAACTTGGCCCTCTCACTGATTTAGCTCCACTGCAGCAGCATTACTGTCGTTACAGCGGTCTCACTGTAGCAATATAATACCTGCTGCAACGGTACTGCTGACAGTACTGCGACCAGTCTTCATCCCAGTTTCTTCCCTATTTTGTTTCTTCCCCATCTAGGGTCTTGTTCTCTATCATACCATCATAATAAAAGCAACATCATATCAAGCTTATTTCAATAATTAACTTGCCACAGTGTCACCATTAATACGAACAACAAATGATTAATTCAGACAATACAATACCAACCACAGCATATTCAAATCATTACACAGAGTATAACTATCTGAATTCACTTCTTCAACTCATGCTCTGTCATAATAATAATTTATCAATTATTAAGCTAATTTCATCTCCTAAACATGATCTACAAGATTAATCGTCCGAGATTTAAATTCAAAAAGGATGATTTTATAATTTATACACCAAAAGTATTTCTAATGACAACACCCAAAAGTTAATCTACATACTGTTGGTTTGATTCAACATACACCCTTAAACATGGACAAGTTATTCTTTGATAATTTTTCCCCTAGGGGTTTTCTCATTTTGGGATATCACTACCCCTCTTCTAATCCGTTGGGGGTTAGAATCTCACCGATTTCGATTAACAGACAATAACGTAATTAAGTTACAATCCTACTTATCCAAAGCATATCAATCATATGTACATATATGTTTAGCTAATCAAAATCTAACGCAAGAGCGAGTAAATCATAGCCTACCTGGCGCCAAGCTATCGTCCAGACGTTCCCAACTGTGGGGTTGCATCATTTTCTTAATTTCTTGTGAGAGTTCCTAGCTAGGGAGGTTGAATCTCTACCTCTTGGATCTTCTTATTTTTCCCAAAAATCTATTTTTTTTTGTTTTTGGGCATTTTTATTAAGCCCTCCTTAAAGACTAGATTTTTAAAATTCTAATCGGGATAGGATTGTGGATTTCCGGTCAGCGTCATTCACTGCAGTGGACACCCTTCTCGCTGCAGCAGTTCCGCTATGGCGGAAGACATCCTGCTGCGGTGGACACCCGCTTGGGTCCACCCAATTATGACCCAACCTATTCGAATTTACTCGTTGTGCGCCCTTCATCTCTTGGGAATTTATTTTGAATCCCTAAAAATTTAAATTTGCTCGTTTACAGGTGGTTGGAATGCTATAAGGTCGGAAGGGTCGTTATATCATATACCGATTAAAAACTTATTCATCTCTGAATGATGTTACGATATTGAGGCGGGGGTTTTTATTCACCCCAGGTTGATATTTAACAATGCTCATAAATTTCTCTCACTTCTAGCCAACGTCGAGACTTGTTGATTTCTGTGTTCCGTACTTCGGACTGATTAATTTCGAAACCCCTTTATTACATCTTGCTCTTAATTTTTCCAGGTATAGCTGATAATTCTAGCGGAGTTGTAATTATTCGTCTGGGGCTTAACCAAGACCCAAGCATCAAATTACTTTATTACCCTTCCTTCATTGTTACGGATTTCTATCTCTACTTGGATGTCCTAGGTATTACTGATTTTGTCAAATGGCTTGAACCGATCATTTTTGAAATGGCGGGGTCTGGCGATGGAATCCCAACTATCACTATTTCTAATTGTTTGCTGCAGTGAATGTGTTTCCTGCTATAGCGGCTTCACCACAACAGAAAAATGGTCTGCAGCGGACCACGAGATCAGTTAAAGGGGCAGAAGGTTGGCTTGAGCTCATTCTCTACTTTTTCTTACTCAATATTGCACAAATCCTCTCACCCTCCCCGGTGATTCTCCTTATTTCTCAAGTAATCCTCCCCCTCATGGCTTCTTTACTTCTTCTGTTAGAGAATGGTTGGTGTGTATTGCCTATTGCTCTTGTTTTTGGGTAGTTATAGGATGATATAGGTAGGTTTTGTTCTTTTGTATTTATGACTAGATTGTCATAGCATGCTATTTGTATTTACATTCTCAATCACTCTCTACTGCTTTTTGCGTGTTTCTGATCGATTCTTGTGGGGTTGTGCGTCGAAAATAAGGGGTTTTGGGGTAGGGTGGTGGTTGGTCTTCCTTAAAGTTTTTGGGGATTGAATTCGTGCCCTATAGAGGTGGAAATTGGTTATTAGGGCTTGGGAAAGTTCTCCCCTTGCCAGATTTGTAGTTAATTCGAAGAAATATGGAGGTTGAAATTTCAACCTCCATTGATGGGATCCAAAGGTCTGGGGAAGATGATATCCGCTGCAATGGAACGATGATCGCTCCAGCGGTACTATTACAGTGGACCTTTTTCCGCTATCGCGAACTCGCTACAGCGGACATGCGTCCGCTGCAACGGTTCGCCTGGGCAGTGATTTCATTTTTAATCTTATTTCCTCTATCTCTCCTTCCATTCCTTCTATAATGCATCATTATTAATACAGGTTTGTTACTATGGCTTCCTCTAGCAGTAACATCCATACGGAAGACTACATTCATTTCGTGAACGACCAGTGTCAGTTTCGAAATAATGAACAAGCCACGAAAGACTTGTTGCATGAGAGGGGTTTTGTTATGCAGGATGTGAAGGAGAAAGCACCGGAATTCTATGCCCTTCTTCATGAGATTGGCTGGGGCTCATTAGTGGAGGACCCGGTTAAGGTTAATGAGGCCTGGGTGAGGGAGTTTTATGCTAACCTCCCCAAAGTAGCTTGGAGTCGGGATGATCTGGTTGCTTATGTCAGGGGCATATAGATCACCTTGACCCCTGCCGCCATCAACGACGCTCTGGGACTGTCAAACCCTCCCGAGACTGAACTGAAGGCTCATAATGTAAATGGAAATGGATAGTGTCTAGTGGATACCTTGGTGGTGGAGGAACGGAGGTCCACAACCAATTGAGGTATTACCAGGACGGGTATCTAGAGTACCCATTTTACGGCGGAGGCCAGTAAGTGGCTCAATCTAGCGTCTCGGAGGATCCACCTGTCCTCCAATGTCACGGACGTGACCTATCCCCGGGCATTGGTGGTGGCCGTTGTTTTGAGTGGGGTGAGGGTGAATGTGGGGGCTCAGATTATTGAGGAGTGGAGATATTTTCATACGAAAACCATTACTGGCCTGTCGTTTCTCTCCTTTATCATCGGACTATGCAAGCGGGTCGACGTCCATCTAGTGTCCTGGGATGTCATTGTGGACTGCAATAGGCCTTTCAATCCCTTGAGGATGAAAGGAGCTCCGGGAAGGGGCGGGAAGAAAAGGAAGTCTGCCTTAGCTGAAAGTGACTGTGGGGACAGCACTTCCATGCTCGTGGGACCGTTTGAGAGGATAGAGGTCAAGATGGAGGCCATGCAGGAACTCCGCGAAGAGTTGCCCAGTCCTTCTTTCCTTAGCAGGCCTTCTACTAGCCGACCCTCCTCCAGCCGATCCGCCGGTGCAGTAGCTGCCGATCTAAGAGAGATGCAGGGGGCGATTTCCACTCTAGCCCAGGCCCATGTTGAGCTCCAGGAGGCTTGGGGCGGGAGAGAAGGTGCCGACGCTCTTGGGATAAGTTGTTTGTCCGCATGTGGAAAGGAATTAAGAAGATCCTGAAGACTCTAGCTCCTAAGGAAAGGCCACCCCAGGCGACCCAACAGGATCTCTTCGAGTTCTCCTTCCTCAACGGGTTCAAGGAGGGAGCAGATGATGAGGCGGGCAGCAGTAGTGACGAGGTTTCCAATTAGATAGGTCCAAGTGTTTCCCCCTTGATTTTGGTTGTTATAATTATATTTTGTTAGCCCCCACTTGGGGCTTGTAAGACAATATTATTTTCTTTTTTGGTTTTTGTCATTGAACTATAATATTGGTTCTTCTTTGATGTACGAATGCCGTTTGGCATACTCAGATATTGGCTGTGTTGGCCCTCTTTATAATATCGTAGTAGTTTACCTATATTCACATGGCTTATACGTTTTTCACTAGGTTTTATTTGTTATCTGATATTCATAGCAGGGAATATTGAAAATCTGGAACCTGGCATTGTGCCTGGCCACGTCTGTTGCAGCGGACGTCCTACCACGACAGCGGAGCCGTGATAGTGGTACCTCTTTTGCTGTTCGCTGCAACGAAACTCGCTAAGCAGAACAAATGTTATAACAAGAATTCTTTTTTCTCTCTGGTCAATTTAAGTCAATCCCACCCACCAGTCTTATTGCGAGTTTTCACTAATCATACTTAGGCATATACCAATTAGCCCATCGAGATACCAATTGAAATCTTTCAGATACCAATTGGACTCAACTCGGGCGATCGACACAACTGGACAATACGATAGGAAAGAAATAAGTGCAACTTCCTAAATGTCTTATAGCTTCCCGAAGATTATATGTGGACGTCTACACACCAATCCGCAGGAGTTTATTTGACATTGCTCTTGTACTTGTAAATCAATAGCCGAGACGCTTTGATACCAACTTGTCACGACCCAAACGGATGGGCCGTACGGGCACCTACATCGACTTTACTAGATAGGAGAACCCTTACGAAATATTACAATTAATATGCAAAAAGAAATTTTCGTTACTTCTCATTAATCAATTAAAAATCTCAAAAACAAAAATACAAGATTCCCCGAAACATGACTCTCCCAAGATCTAGTCTAGACAGATACAACAGTTCTAATTAAATACTTGACAAGACAAAAAGACCCAGCTTCGTTTGAGAAAAAGAGCACGTAAACCGGTGCTGAGTACTCCACGTCAATCAAGGAACTTCACACCTGCCATAACCTATATCAAAAAGGTGCACCAAGGTAGTATCAGTACACCACATGTACCTGTAGGCATTATCGGCTTACTAAGATTAGTTAACAGAATAGCATAATAATAGACATATAATCAGTGTTATTAAATTTAGTGATTACTTCACTCCTACAACATCATACTAAGTGTAACTACTATATTCTCATTCTTAAGTCTCATCTAAGTTTATGCAATTACTTTACATACCTACTCGTTATTAAATCCTTCCATCCGCCTCCTTCCACAGTGTTGTGTCCGCTGCCACGACAATGTGTCCGCTACAGCGCTATCCCAATAGTCAGTGACCGATTTTCTTCCTAATCCAAGTCTGTCCTATCCCTCCATATCTTTTATAAAACATCTACTTCTTTTACCACTTCACTAGGGTCGACTAAGTCCTTCATTTACCCATTATTGACGTACTTAATTATGCACAGGATTTCCCGACTCTCATTAGCGAGGTACAATAATAAATAAGCCTACTTGCTATCTCGCAATAACTCACTATCTTTGCTTAAACCCGTCATACCCTCTTCTATAACCCACCAAACTATTTAAAACAACATTCAATTCACAAATACAGATTAACAAATTCAAGAACACATAAGAAATCAGCAACATCTGCCAAGAGAGTCAACTTTTTAAATATTAAAGTACATGCACATACCTGTCTTCATACTATGACAATACCACACGATATCGTACTTGGACTGTATAGTCATATGCGGTGTTCTAAATAGGTGTTCTCACCTCAACTTGAATCATGTCGGTATATTCTGTATCACACTTGTATATCAAATCATACCCGCACAATCTCTGTTTCACAATCATACCATTGGTGATATACCGTGCACACACCTCCGGCATATCACTGTACACATATGCCAGAGTGTCTTATGCTTTCCCTTCCAGTCATGACCTGCAGGGGACTTTAGAAATTCACATATTATACACCCATCCGTATGAAACCTTCATCATATCTATCTGTGTACCCATATTCGTACACCCACCCGTATGGTCTTTTAGTCATACCTGTTTGTGTACCCTCTTATACTGCTCGCCCCGATGCTCACCTCCGGGGTGAGACACTCGTGTGTTCAGTCTTTAGTCAAAGTCTGATCATGCTAACCTATTCACTTGAGTTCCTTACCTTTGGCCCTAGGCCTCTCATTTACCATCATATCAGTGACCTTCCTTTTGTATTATCCGTCATCTCAATCACACATTTATTTGATACCAACTCACCCCTAAATCTCGGGACGCACATCGTAGCACAATAAATAATAAAACATACACAACAAGAGGTATATATTCACATCAACAAGTACAATCACATGCATGATTCCAAATCAAATCTCGTATCCCAACGTCCCAACAATAATAATATCAATTACTTTAGCACATTATAAGACTTGCGACTTGGCTCGCTCACTGGTTTGAGCTACGCTACAGCAGCATTACTGCCGTAACAACGGTCTCGCTGCAGCGGTATAATGCCCGCTGCAACGGTACTGCTGACAGTACTACGATCAGTCTTCATCCCAGTTTTTTCCCTGTTTTGTTTTTTTCCTATCTAAGGTCTTGTTCTCTATCATGCTCACCATAATGAAAGCAACATCATATCAAACTTATTTCAATAATTAACTTGTCACAGTGTCACCATTAATACGAACAATAAATCATCAATTCAGACAATATAATACCAACCACAACACATTCAAGTCATTACGTAGAGTATAACTATCTGAATTTACGGCTTCAACTCACGCTCTGTCATAGTTATAATTTATCAATCATCCAGCTAATTGCATCTCCTAAACACGATCTACATGATTAATCGTTCGAGATCTAAATTCAGAAAGGATGATTCCATAATTTATACACCGGAAGTGTTTCTAACGACAACACCCGAAAGTTAATCTATACACCATTGATTTGATTCAACATACACCATTAAACATAGACCAATTATTCTTTTACAATTTCTTCCCCAAGGGTTTTCTCATTTTAGGATATCACTGCCCCTCTTTTAATTCGCTCAACCTTAGAATCTCACTGATTTCAATTAATAGACAATAATATAAATAAGTTACAATCCTACTTATCGAAAGTATATCAACCATACGCACGTATATGTTTAGCTAATCAAAGTCGAACGCAATAACGAGTAAATCATAGCCTACCTGAGCGCCAAACTATCATCCAGACGTTCCCAACTGCGGGGCTGCATCATTTTTTTGATTTTTTGCGAGAGTTCCTAGCTAGGGAGGTTGAATCTCTACCTCTTGGACCTTCTTATTTTTCACAAAAATCTATTTTTTATTTTTGGGCATTTTTTTCAGCCCTTCTTAAAAGACTAGGTTTTCAAAATCCTAATCGAAATAGGATTGCGAATTTCTGGTTCGTGTCATTGCTGCAGCGGACACCCTTCACGCTGCAGCAGTTCTGCTATGGCAGAATACGTCTAGCTGCGGCGGACACCCGCTTGGGTCCACCCGATTGTGACTAACCCCATTTGAATTTACTTGTCGTGCGCCCTTCGTCTCTCGAAAATTTATTTTGAATCCTAAAAGTTTAAATTCGTCCATTTTTAGGTGGTTGGAATGCTATAATGGTCGGGTGGGTCATTACAATTAAATAAAGGATTAATATAAGTTAACAAAATTATAATTAATTTTAAAATTTTAAATATTTGGACTTTGAATATAATTCAAATAAGGAAAGATTTAATAAGAAAAATTTTAGTCAATTTGATAAGATTGTATTGTATGTTCAAACGAAATAAAATTGTTTGAAAAATAACAGTAGAAAATTGACCATTGCATTTCTGAACTATAGTGTTGTCATTAAATCTAACCTCAATCTCTTTGTTTACTGATACAAAATTAGGATTAATATTGTTAATGCGTCGGTTTATTATATAACGAATCTTATCTTGTTGTGAATATTTTTTTTAATTTTTCAATATAGTTATAGAATAGTATGGTATGAACTTTCGCGCACTGCAAAAAATTAAACTTTAATGATCAAATATATATCATATTATTATATAAGTGAGAAGCCTCTAAGTTGAAAGTTAGATTACCATTTTGCCCCTCCACTAAATTAAAATTTAATTAATACATAATTAAATATTAATATTTTATTATATCATATCATATTTATATATTTATTACTATATAAGTGGAAATTCAAAAATAAAAAAATTAAAATAAATAAATAATAAATAATAATAATGATAATAAATAATTTAAGTGGAAAGCCCCTAAGTTGAAGGTTAGATTACCATTTTGCCCCTCCACTAAGTTAAAATTTAATTAATACATAATTAAATATTGATATTTTATCATATCACATTATATTTATATATTTATTACTATATAAGTGAAAAGTCAAAATATAAAAAAATTAAAGTAAATAAATAATAATAAATAAATATAAAAATAATAATAAATAATAATAATAATAATAATAATAATAATAATAATAATAATAATAATAATAATAATAATAATAATATCATATTATTATATAAGTAGAAAGCCAAAAATAAAAAAATAGATTACTATTTTGCCCAAAATTTAATTAAATTCATAATTAAATATTAATATTTTATCATATCATATTATATTTATATATTTAGTACTATATAAGTGGGAAGCCAAAAAATGAAAAGTTAAAATTATATATTTATAAATTATATATTTATATATTTATCATATTTATTATAATCTAACTTTTTATTTTTTGACTTTCTATTTATGTAATAATATGATATGCGTAATTTCAAATGATTATTTTTTATTTTGAAGATAAATTTTTGGTAGAAAATTATAAATGAAGGAGAGTACTTTAAGATTGACAGTACTCAATTCATTGAATCCAATTATGTAGGATGAGGGCCTTCAATTCTTTGACGTGTATAGATTTATTTATTTATTTATTGATATTTTTAGATATATAAGGTACATGCACTTATAATTTTAAAAGTAAATAATCATATAAAAAATAAAAACGTTGCTAACTATAATTACAATAAGAAGATGAAAAGGCAAGATTGAAGGTTACATTTTCTATAATAATTGTGGACCTTTTAGTTCCTCCCATTAGTTTTCTGTCAGACTATGAGTATATATAATTAGTATTTGAGTACGCGCATTGTGCGTGTACTCCACATCAAATATAAGTATAAAATTTTATTAAATAACATAAATATTATGAGTATTAAATTTGTGTTTTGAGTTGATAGTTTGATTTTTTTTTATTTGAAGATCAAAAATAGAGTTGTTCATTGACTTACCAAAAGTAAAACAGTATACATATGTGATTGAATAGAATAAACGCAAATTAAATTTTAAAAGAAATAGATGAAAAGTTATCGACCTTACTAAATTCCTCAAAAAATAATTCTAAAAAATGTACGTTTTGTAAATCTCAAAGTTTTAATTTTCAGCATTGCTGTCATTCATTCAATTGACTTTCTTCCATATGCTGGCTCTTTCTTGATATGCATTTCTGTCTTTGTGCCCTGGACATGGATAAATCAAAATGTAAACTAGAGAACATAATAAGTTAATAAAAATATATTAATCATGAAACAAATATTTTTCGATAAAAGTGATCGTTTTAATCGCGAAAATCAAATATGGTGTAACATAGGCAAAATAAACATTGTTTAGCAAATAAATAAAGATAACTGAGAAATAATTAAATAGAAAAAGTAATTAAAACACAGCTTAGAAGACTTCATAGACTCAGGATTAATGACTTGATTACATCACAACATCAACAGACCTCATTGCATCATCTAAACAAAATGTCACCAATTAAAAGAGAAGACTAACCATCACCAACAGGGACACACTTTGAACATAAAAATATGTCATTGAACTTTTTCTTTAAGTAATGAATGAATTAATCTACTTTCCATCAGGAAGTTAAAAGATGAAGGAACTAAATATTGAATAGACATATTAAAGATTGATATTAACAGACATTTGTAATAGATAGGGAAGATTAAAGTAATTCTAAATTTAATTGATTTAATAAATGATATTAATTTTAGAAACATGAACCATCTTCGTATTATTCATCTTTTACATTTATTATGTACTATTACTTTATTATTTTTTGAAATGTAAATTACATTTTAGTAGATGAATATGTTTGAAGTAAAGGGTAAATATAGTCATTCAATTTTTTATGGATATTTTGGTCTTTTAACTTTAGACATAGGCACTTCCCACTTTTAGTATAATCATATTATTATATAAGTGGAAAATCAAAAAGTGAAAAGTTAGATTACCATGAAAGTAAATTAAAAATATATGATATATAAGCAAGTGTTCATGAAATATTGAATGACTATTTTACCATTCAATCAAAAGATATTCCTATAATATTATATATACTAAAATCTAAAATTGCATAAAAATAAATATTATTAGACCATTAAATATTTCACAATGAATTATTTAGATGATGATGAAGGAGTAAACCTATTTATTATTTGAAGGGTATATTAGTCTCTCAATATTTGGAGGTTATTTTAGTATTTTAACTTTTCACCTTTTATCTTCCCGTCACGCCCCGCCTTGGGGAGTATGACTGGCACCTGGTGCCCTACTGGGACCTGAACTGCTAGACTGCTGAGCCTAAGCACTTCTGGTGCCTGGCTGACTCTAACTCTGGATTCAAGGAAACGACGGGCTATATAACGGCTGTAAATACAGCCTCCGTCTGACTAGGCCTATAGCCACCTATACTATAACATCAGCTAACCAGAATCACATACATATAGGGGAACCTAAGCGGGCCGACAAAGCCACCATGCTGACTAGTTACTTCTGAATCAATATAACAGATGCTAAACAGCTACGTGACCGACAAGGTCACCACTACTAACTGAATAAGGCCTCACACGGCCAATAAACAACTAAATAATCGCACGGCCCCACACGACCGGCACAACTAACCACAGAAAAATATATATAGACTGCAAGCCTCTAAGAATACTGATAAGATGGTCGGGACAGGGCCTCGGCCTACCCATACTGTACAACAAAAGAAAAGGGATAAACCTCTAGCTATCTAGCTCCGAATGACTGGAGCTGATGACCCTGTGAGCTGGCTGGAATCACGAGGTATCGACTCCTTGTCTATGAGTACCTGCAGGCAAGTAATGCAGCGCCCCAAACGGGCGTCCGTACCGCTGGTACTGAGTATGTAAAGCAACCACTGAAAAATATCTGAAAACAACAATACAACCGATGGAACTGAAACAGAGAGAAATAGACTGGAACTGACTGAAAATGTAAAGCTAAGCCTGTTCTCAACTATGCTGGAAGGAGTAGGAGTCATACCTGGAAATGCAACACTTTACTGTCGATCTACTCGTATCTAGCATAACGTGGCATAACATAACATAGCATAACATAACATAGCACACACCCGAACCTTACCTGGCCCCCATAAGCCGGGAGGTACAATCAACACGCAATCTATACCCCTACCCCGGTCATCCCATCTCCTATAATAACTATAAGCATCCTACCGATCCCCTGGGTATGTACTTGGGCTCGTTGAGCCCCTGACTATAACTGTACCTGAGTTTGGAGGACTCCTGAATCAACACCCCGGGCGTACCCGCTTGACGGGGGTGTATAAAGGCCGACCAAGGCACAATATGGGGAAAACCGGCATCCCATCTTCGTCCCCTGTGGGACGGCATGCCACTGTGTAGAGCGACGTATCCTCGCCCTCTGGCGGACGAGTCGATACAGCTATTAACCCTGGGTGGTCATGAACGCTAGGTAATCCAACCCCAAGACAATACAGTGGTCTCAACTAGTAATACTAACTGCGTATACCTCATGCTGAAGCTAGTGATGATAATGTATCTGTACATATTGTATGCTGAACTAGTGATAGTGATACGTATGTATTTAATACATGCTGAGACTGATAATGGTGTGTATATATATATAATCTTTTGTCATACTGTGCTGAGTCTAATGTTGAACAAGATATAGTTTTTCTGCTGGGAATCATGTTGTATAACTGAGTTTCATTTGTAACATGATTTACTATTTCTAACATGCTTTCTAAACTTCATTTTAATCTACCATTCTACTTCTGAGATACCTTACAGATACTTATATTGCTTTACTAAGTTTCAACTGAACACGATAATACCCTAACATACTTTACTAAAACACATACTGGGCATGCTGTACAGTTCCTAACACTTTGTATTAGAATTTATATCGTGCTAGTAAGTTTCATGCTATACATAACATGATGCTTCCAATATCGTACTAATATTCATACTAAACATAACACATGACTTCTGAAACATTCTATTGGCCTTTGAACTATTTTGCTATACCGAGACTACTAACTTGCCGAGGAAACTAGCTTTACATACCTCAGTTGTCGGCTTTCAGCTAACTGGCGTAGCTCGACCAATATTCAGCTATTCCTTCCAACTGTATTCATATATATATCAATTGGGGCTAAATACATTAATACCCTGGAAAAAGATAACACTTTTGATATATATATATTCTAAACTTTGGCTTATCGAAAGACGATCGAAAACTCGCTATTTCTCGGAAGTCCAGAAGGGAGAAATACTCACTTTAGGTCTATTAGTGTATTGACACTAATTTGGAGCAATTCCACTTACCTTAGTTCGATAGCACGACGATTCGCCGACCGAATTTCACGAAACTAAATCCATAGAAATGCTCCTTACTGCTTAATACCTCGGTATCTGGAGTTAATTTGAGTTTGGATCATGTTTGACGGCGTAATCGGACGAATATTACTAAGGAACCTTCATTCTCCCCGTTTTCTCTCGGCTTCTCTGGAAATTTTTATGAATTATATCATTAAAATCGAAGTTGGAGGCTTATATACTAGGGCCTGGACAGGGCCTTCGTGACACGGAGCCAACACAGAGGCCCTCCTTCCGTGGCACGTTGCCATCGCGGAGGGGTTCTGCCCCGACTCCTTTCGTGATGGTTCGACGAATTTCTTATCCGGTCTTTCCCCCGGGCCTTTTCCTAGCATGTACAACATTCAAAAATTCTTAACCAACATGCGAATAAGCCATCTACATGTCGAGAATTTACGGGGTGTAACACTTCCCACTTATATATTATTATTATTATTATTATTATTATTATTATTATTATTATCATCATAGAAGAATCTTCTGTCACATCCAAAAGCAAGGAGGGCGTGAAAGACTAGAAAAAACAACAATTTAGCTTTTATAAAGTTAAATGCTTTTCAAAAATTATAAACTTTTATAAAGTAGTGGGACCCAATGTCGGTCCAATAATTTAACATGATGAAAGCACTTACGTCATGTAAATTAGAATTTTCCTCTTGATCCTTTCTATAAAAGGGTCACTTCTTGTAGTTAGGGGCAGGCCTTAGCCACTCATCCTTTGTATTTCCTTTCTTGTATACTTTCACCTACTAAATAAAGATTGTGGTTGCTTTCGACCTTGGAAGTTGTTATTAGAAGTCTCCAAATCAAGGTATTCTTCTTTTCTCCCTCTCAATAATATTTTAAATTTTTTAGCATATTTTATTAGCCTAAATGAAAGGCTAAAACACCTCGTGTTAGACTAGCATCAACCTAAACTATTAGAACATGGTCATGAAAAGGACTGTTACGATGTTTCTAAGGTCGAAATAATGTAGCCCAAGAACGGGAAGATCTTGGCTTAATCCGGTATTCCTTTGGAGGCCAATGTTAGCCATAGTTGAGGCGTTTTGTCTGGGCTATGATGGAATCGTAAAAGATCTTTCCATCCTTAGGCTACATGAATCGTAAATGAACCTGTAGTAACATCGAAGCGATCCTTCTAGAGAAAGTGGTATCATAACAACTTCCAAGGTAGAAAGCAACCACAATGTTTATTTAGTAGGTGAAATATACAAGAAAGGAAATACAAAGGATGGGTGGCTAAGGCCTGCTCCTAACTACAAGAAGTGACCCTTTTATTGAAAGGATCGAGAGGAAAATTCTAATTTACATGACGTAAGTGCTTTCATCATGTTAAATTATTGGACCGATATTGGGTCCTACTACTTTATAAAAGTTTACAATTTTTGAAAAGCATTTAACTTTATAAAAGCTAAATTGTCGATTTTTCTAGTCGTTCACGCCCTCCTTGCTTTTGGATGTGACAGAAGATTCTTCTACTTGATTTCGAAATTGTTAAAGAAACATTTCTATGTCCATTTCTTCTATGCTATTAACACTCTGAGACTCCCCTGCTAGGCAATTGTCTTTTTCTTCATTGGAAGTGGCCATGGATATGTTGTCTGAGAAATCTATTCCCAAATGTTTTACTAGATCTTTTTTAACTTCTTCCATGTATGAAGTAAGAAGTTCTGATTTGGATATTGCTCCCTTCTTCATCTGTAATTTCCTGGATATTTGTTTAAAGGGACTAATGTCATCTTTTTTCGGTATAACCTCTACCTGTCTTTTACTGGCTTCAATGGATACATTAAGTGAGTCTATAATCTCTCGTCCATGAAGTTTCTCTTCCGCATCTTTGTGAAGTAATTTACTCCAAAATTTTGTATAAAATTTTCTTTTTAGGCAAGGGAATCCTTCCTCACTATTTTGAACTTCTATCATCCATTTCATTATCCATGGGATAGAGAATTCTATGAAGAAGTACATCAAAGATATTCCCTTAAAATATATATCTTCCTGTTGTAATTGTGCTATTTTAGGTGAAATATCCATCCACTCAGAATATAATTTCTTATAGTCTTCAGGAAGAATATTCAACGTTGGACCATACAAAGTCCACTATTTACAAAATTAATTTGGTATATGTTGTTTAAAAATATTAGAACATATCTTAATGAACCATGAATATTTTCTATTAGCATTTTCATATAATAAAGCTCTATTAAAGCTTTCGATATAATACCAGTAATTGAATTTAACTATAATCTTTTATTCAGAGTGGGTGTATTCCCTTTCTCGCATGGTGCTGATTCCCCATTCTTCTGGGGTGAATATATTTTTTATTATAATTTTAGAAAAGTTATAAACCTTTTTGGTATTTGCGCGGTAAAAGTGCTGGAATTCCACAGACCCCATTGATGAGAGTATAATCTCATAATGCATTCTATATTTGTAAGTGGGAACGACATAGGATGCCGTATCGAAATATCTTGTCATTATTTTCCAAGGATCATCTTTCCATTGTAAATCTCTTGGCTCCAAAAGAAGTATTATTTCGTCTTTCTCATTTTTATTATATACTTTTATGCTTTCATTGGCTTCATCATTGACGATTGTGAGTATGATGGTGGAGTATCACCTTGAGGTTGTCTGGATTGTATAAAATCCATGAATTCTCTGTACATTGGGTGATCTGTATTAATTCCTGAATTCCAGTGGAGGTTCCTGCAATATTGGAGGCTATTAGCCTCTGATTTTCTATTTGAGCCAAAATATTATTTCTGCCAACTGATGCTCTTCTTCTCCCTCTTCCTTTAATAGAGGAAGAACTTGCTGATGGCCGCATTTTCTGTATTAAGAAAATAAAGAGTTATTAACTTATATATACTTGAAGACTATTATCTGTGCCCTTTTTATAATGTATTTCAAAATCAAATGGCGCTAATAAGGATTTCCATCTAGCAGACATTTGTTTAGAAACATCATGTTTAACATCTTTATTAAAGATGAATTTTGCGGCCTGACAATCAGTTCTTATAATAAATCTCTTTAGCCACCGTAGCATAATTTTTTTGGCTACTATTCCATTTTTCAGAATAAAATTGGATAAGATATTCTTGTTCTTTATTAGGGGAGACTTGCTTTAAAATTTCTCCATAGCCAATATCAGAAGCATATATTTCTACTATCTTTTTACCAATTTGGATTAGTTAAAGTAAGACAGGGTAGGTTATTAACCTTGGTTTTAATATGCTTGACTGCCTCTGTATGCTTTTCAGACCAAGATTTAGGATTCTTTTTAAGACGGTCATAAAGGATAGCAGTATTCCTAGCTAAATCCTTTATAAAAGGAGAAATATAATTTAAGCTCCCTAAAAATCGTTGGAGCTGAGTTTTATCAGTAATTACATCAGGAAATTTAGAAGCAAATTCAATACTTCTTTGAATAGGAATAATCTTTTCTTTTTCAATATTATGACCTAAAAATCTGACAGTTATTTGAAAAATGTGCATTTTTGGTTTAGATATGACCAAACCATTTTGAATAATAATCTTCTTGAATAAGTCAAGATGCTTAAAATGCATTTCTAAGGTTTTAGAAAATATTAAAATATCGTCTATATAAACAATGATAAAATTGCTAAAAGGATTAAAAATATCATTCATAATTTTTTGAAATTTCGAAGGGACATTTTTTAACCCAAAAGGCATGACATTCCATTCATATTGTCCCATCGGTACATTAAAGGTTGTTTTATATTTATCTTCTTCAGAAATTTGAATTTTTCAATAAATCCTGATTTTAGATCAAATTTTAAAAATATAATAGCATCATGAAGTCTATCTAATAAATCCTTCTTATTAGGAATAGGATATCTAATCCATTTTAAAACTTTATTTAGGGGTTTATAATTTATGATCAATCTAGGTACCCACTTTCCTGCTCTGCTTGTTTATTAACATAGAAAGCAGTGCAAGACCATGAAGATTTTGAGGGCCTTATTAATCGCTTTTGGAGAAGAATATCAATTTCTTTTTTGTATAAATCCAGATATTCTGAATTTATTTGGCAAGGTCTTGCCTTAGTAGGAATATTATCCTTAGAAAAATTTTTCTTATAAGGAAGATGCTCGCGGTCTGCTCGGTATATATTAAAAACCGACACGCAAGTGCACGTGGTCAAACAAGTAATAAAGTGGCTAAGTAGCCAAGTATCGATCCAAGGAGGCTGCTCTAGATACGTAAATTTGCCTAGTTTACTATATCTCTATTCTATTCCTAATTATGTTAACAACAATGCAACCAAGAGTTATTTTGAGTTTTTGTTTCTAAACTATATGTATACTACAATTAATCACACTTAATTACTTTTGAATTTAGACAATGGATATGAACATGCCAAGGTTAAGAATGAGTAATGAACTTGATAATCATGATAATTTGGTTATCCTCTTCCTCATGTTGCTAGCCAAGAACGTTTGCCTAGAAATTAAAACTTTCGTATTTAATTTCACTTTAGAATCATAAACCATCCGTCTACATTTCTGTGATCAAATGCAATTTATGACCTAGCACTAAAATTCCGGTTCCTAAGTTGACTAATACGGCTTTCAAGTATATTTCTATCAAGAAAGCACATCAAAACCCAATTTTGCCAAATCAAGTTAAGAACAATACCCTATTAATTCACAACTTTCCAATTTCTTGCTCTCTCGAGTGAAATTGGACTTTTTAGATATACATTAATGTTGGCCAATCAATAATGTAGTAAGAACAAGAATTAATAGAACAACATGCAAGAAGAAGAAGAAACCATATCAATTATCATCAAAATTCATTACACAAGTTCGAAACCTCAGCAGTAAAGGGAATTAGCCACTCATTCTTGGATTAATCATCCTAAAATGAGTGTAAATCATGCATACAATTGAAGGAAAGAAGAAAGGAAGAGAAGAAAACTCTTAGCTTTTCTGTTCTTCAACGGCTACTAACCCACTTTCCTGCTCTCCACTTCTGAACTCAGTCTAAAAACTAAAAACTGATTAAAAATAAACCTAAGTGTGCTATTTATACTAGTGGGAAATTTTTCCCGGAATAACAAGCAACGTGTCACGGAGGCCAACGCGGAGCACTGCCTCCGTGACACGGCGTGGACGCGGACCCTCTCTGGAATTTCATGGTCCGGAGAATTAACCTCAACGTGGCACGGAGGCCATCGTGGAGGCCTATCTCCGTGCCACGGAGCTGACGCGCAGGCATACTGGAAAGTGCCAATTTATTTCACGCCCAGGCAGTGTGCTACCGCGATGGCAGTGTGGCACGACCCCATCGCGGAGCCCCTATAAATCCTGCATTCCAAGGTCTTTTCCACGCTCGCATCCAAGTCCAACTCCGACATAGTTCCAACATGCAGTTTAGCTCCTAAAAATCACATTTTCCTGCAAAACAAATGCTAATCATGTTGGTTAGTATAAATTCGCATTTTATTACCAATTACATGATATTATATACACATTGCACAACAAACAAGGTAAAAATGATACGTTTGAGTATCACTTGGGCATATAAATCTGCCCAAGATCACTTACCCCACACTTAAATCCTTGTTCGTCCTCGAACAACACATACACAACTCATGCAAATTACATCCCAACTTTCGTCACTATGGTGCAACAATTTACGCTACGGTCATACCGATTATTCAATTTTTGCAAATCATCAAGAAAACATGCTTGGTCGTACAAGACAATGACCTTAATACATCAAGGCTTCCTAGACTTTTAAGAATTGATTCTTGATATCGGCAAACTCATGCAAATCAACTAATCAAGAAATCCGACACGAAAATCAATCTTTCATCAAGCATGTGCCCTCACAACTCGAGAGAAACTTCCCCTTTATGTTCATGCAACACACAAACATGCAAGTAGGGGCATATAAAAATTAATTTCACTCTCTCTCCCAAAAGAATTCACATGCATCATGTCATGACCCATAGGCTTGCCCTTAGTGTATTACTCCACTAATATAAAGAAATGCAATGTAGGATCAAATAGGACTTTTAATGGGTTGTAACGGGGCTATGGATCTAGTATGCATATATTGGATTAGCCAATAATAATCGCTAGCATCCTTAAGCGCCTTTTCAACTCATTCCCATCGACTCATGGATATTGTTCCTCTCTTTTCTCTTTTTCTCCCATTCATGCTGGTTTACTTTCATACAACCCATTTCATCAACCACACTTGACACAAAACAGAGGGTTTTCATGTACCCTCAATATCAATTAATTACAACAAGTGCCTCTTCAACGTCATCTTTTCTTTCCTCACTTTTCTTTTCTTTTTCTTTTCACTCTTTTCACTCTTTAACACTTTGGGAAACATTTTCTGTTCTTTGTAAGCGCTTAAGAGCTTCTTTTAGACTTTAAGGCTAATGAAAAGAAGGAATAAAGCTTAGTTCATACAATTCTGGACAAAAGAAAGAAATCGGCTAAAGGCTCAACGGGCTGACTAGGGTATACAACATATAAAAAGGTAGAATTTGACAAGAAAAAAATGGAAACTATCGGTTAAAACAAAGAAATGCCTACATCCTTTCCAACACTACACCTCCTTCATTTCGTTTTGTACACACACCAGGCAAGTTCTAGACAATTCACAATGACATGGAATAGCAAAACCTCACTTCACACTTCATGCACATGCTCGAATCAAGATGCATTCACAGACTCTTTAATTAGTCAATTACATGAATTCAAGATTAAGCCTCAATCATAATGAACCAAATTCTATAGCCTAGGTAACTCAACATATTTACAGAATTGCATGCTTTCAAACGAATCACTTTCACATTTTGAACATCAATTGCAACACGCAACGAAATTTTAGCAACCATAAGCAACTACAGTTTATTGATGCAATCCACCAAAGAAAACTAAAAAGAAACAACAAATAAAAATCCTACTCCTACCGACTACATTTCCCTTAAGACGGTCGTCATCCATCCATCATAGGGAACAGTCACTAACTATGACATCGGTTCAATGGGACTATTCTCGGTAAAAGAACCGAAAACAAACTCCGAGAAACCCAAAAAAATAAAAATCGAAAAAAAAATTTTTGCAACACATCGATCATTTCGATAGAAAGAAAATATTTACAAGTGCAAAATATTTTCGCAAAAATTTTGAAAAATATCGATCATGTCGATAGAGAAAACAAAATATTTACAAAATTTACAAAATTATTTACAATGGCAACCATAACTTTCAAAACACACATCATTAGCCACAAAACAAATATATACACATGCATCGTAAATCAATTCACAACAGGGAAAGCACAACATACATAAACAGCAAGGAAAAATTATACAGTAATTTAGAGCCTTGACCTAGCACCTAACTACTCCCCACCCCACACTTAAATCGAACACTGTCCCCAGTGTTCACAAAAATACAAAGCACAAAATTTTGGGTGGTGGAACTCCCTGCTTAGTCGAAATATTCGACTTCCTCATCCGGTGCTGTGGCCTCGACGCCCATATCTGAATCAGCTCCATCATCGTCATCGGACTCCACATCGGAGTCCTCACGACGTGTCTCCTCATCAGTAGGGACATCGTCATCAGTCGGCTCCACGAAGGCTGGCCCCACCTTGCATAAGGCTCTGGCGTTCTCGCCAAAGGTGTAGTCCAGCTCCAGCTGCCATAATTCCTCCTCGGTGGCTGGTCTCCCACCAATTCGTAGCTGCAGCATCTGCATGCCGAACATACAGGCCATGTACTGATCGTCACGAGGATGTCGCTCGCCCAAAGTCAGCATAGGTCCGTGTGTAGTGTCGGGGGCCTTAGTCTTTATCACATCAAGGGCCCTCCGCTCCAGCTGCGGAATGTAATCCAAGGCTTCTTCCTCGATGTCGAGGCCTCGGAGGAAGGTGGTGATGAGTCCGCCAAACCCGTATCTGTGGCCCTGGTGCAGTCTAGCTCTCTTCATGGCGGATATTATGACCGCCCCCACATTAATCTCAAGCCCTTTCATAAGGGCATACACCAAGCAGACATGGTCCCGGGTCACGTCTGTCATATGAACTCCCGGGATCAAGCACGAACACACAATTTTTAGCCAGATTCTGGCCTCCCTGTTCATCTGCGAATAAGGCAGAGTCTGGTGGTAACCCCTCTCTTTGTGTCTACTCCATCGGGCTGTGGATCGAGTCCCACACAACGTACGTCTGATGTCGGCGTACGGTGGGGTGATGTTGAGCTGGCGGAGAACGTGGGCGTCTGTGTCCCGCGCTCCAACGATGGCATTCAGCTGCTGGGGTTCCAGAGTGACAATCTGCCCTCTGATTTTAATAGTGTGGCTTCTGATGGCCGGGTTCCAGTTGGCATAAAATTCCCGGACCAAGTGAAGGTTGCACTCCTTGGGCTCCTGAAAAATAAAGCTGAGCCCAGCTGCCTCAATCCTCTGTACAATGCGAGGGAACTCCTGTGCGAGTGGTTCCCTAGCAATATGTTCCTCGGGGAAGTACTTGTTTTCTTTGTGCTTCGCATACCATTTCTTCCCTTCATCGGTGACCCATCGTGTTCTGTATCGGCGGTGTTGACCGCGCGGAACAGCGGGTGTCGCTGGGACTGCAGTGCCCAGTCTCATCCTTTTTCTGCCGGTGCCTGAGGTAGAAGCACCCTTGCCTTTGTCTTGTCTGCTAGCCATTGTACCTGTCAGTTTACACAAACAAGCACAACGTTAAGCTAAATAGTTGTTAGCTTCGGCTAAGGTTGGGTTACACAAAATTTACCCCACACTTAGTCCTTAACAATATTTACAAAATTTCAGCAAGGATAGCTCTATTTACAACCCCAAACACAAACAACTATACACATATTGCTAAGTGCGTTCGTAACAAAATTTCGACAGCATAACGGTTAGTGTACTACTCAGACTTCATACAACTAATTCCCCATCCTGCTATCGCTAGCAATTCAACCATCGCACAAGCAACAAAATAACCACAAACTAAAAACAACTAGAAAAACATTTTATATACAAGCTAATCTAACAATCTAACCAATTCACACATTATGCAATTTCCCACAAAAATTCAAGAATTAGTCGTCTTCGAACATTTACACAATATTTACCACGACTTATCTCAAATAATAAACACACCCCGACATCAATTTCACCAAACAATCAAGTTGCCCAAGTCAAATTTAACAACCCAAGCCCTAGAATAGAGTTCGACAATCAAATTTTGAATTATTTACATAATCGACACGTTCAAACGCTAACTACAACAATCCGAACATAATCAATCACAAAATAATTCAACATCATGTTTAATTTCTACCTAGGGTGATATTTCTCACCTTACATGCCCAAATTTGATAAAAATCGCCAAAAAATTGAGTTAGACGATGAAAACATACCTTAGAATTGAAGAATCGGAGAAACTTGACGTTTTTCTTTGCCTACCAACGTGGCACGTCGCTTGGGGAGGGGGAAATGGGTGTTTGGTCGCGGAGGGAAGAGGGAATGGGGGAATTTGGGGCGAAATCGGGGTTATTATTTAAAGGAAACATGCGGGTCACCCGGAAACCCGGTGTGACCCGGCACTGGGATAAGGGCAATGTGTCACGGAGGGTAACACGGAGCCCCTCCTCCGTGACACGGAGCGAACGCGTTGGCTTACTGGAATTTTGAAAAATACAGATTTGCCTTCAACGTGTCACGGAGGCCAACGCGGAGCATTGCCTCCGTGACACGGGGCCAACGCGCCAGTGCTCTGTTTCACCAACAATTTTTATTTTTCATACCTCGCCTCGTTTCCTCGATTCCATGTATTTTTCCTCCGTTATACCTGAAAATCACCTCACTAACCAAAAATTGGTTAAATTAATAGATTTCCCTACTAAAAATAAAAATTACTAATTAAAATACAAATCTAAACCTAGTCAAGAAAAAGAAAATAAAATAAAATAAAAAAAAATTTACACTAAAGAAAGAGAAAAAAGAAAAAAATATATTTTTCACGGGTTGCCTCCCGTGCAGCGCCTGGTTTAACGTCGCGGCTCGACGTCCTTTAAGCTCATTTTTCTACTAGGGAGATGGACGATTTGTCCCGATCATGATCATCCCCCCAGTAGTTCTCAACCTTGTCCGGTGGCCTACTTAGTAACTCTCGGGAATCGCTCAATCTGTTAGCCTTCCCATGATCAATTACGTTGATCACCGAGAGATCCTTATAAACAGTCGGGAGCTTAGGTACCTTGTACACATCGAACACTTCGACCTTGTCATGTGCTCGCATCGTGAGTTGACCCGCAGCTACATCAATTAATGCCTTTCCGGTTGCCAAAAAGGGTCGTCCCAAAATAAATGGGACTTCAGCATCTGGTTCAAAGTCCAGAACAATAAAATCGACCGGAAAAATGAGGGAGCCTACTTGCACTAACACATCCTCAACAATCCGACTTAGCCAAAGACCTGTCTGCTAGCTGCAAGATTACCGTTGTAGGTCTAGGACTCCCTAGACCTAACTTTCTGAATACCGAAGATGGCATCAGATTTATACTTGCCCCCAAGTCGCATAATCCACGCGCTCGGATACTTTTCCCAATAGTCAACTGGATAGTGAAACTTCCAGGGTCTTTCAGTTTTGTGGGCAACCTATTCTGAATACGGGAAGTGCATTCCTCCGTTAAAGCTACCGTGGCATACTCAGTCAAACGACTTTTGTTAGCCACGATGTCTTTAATATACTTCGCATATTTTGGCACTCCCTGCAAGACATCAACAAGAGGTAAGTTAACATGTACCTGTTTAAGTACCTCCATGAATTTCTGGAAACACGCCTCCTCCTTGTGTTTCTTAAGTCATTGAGGGAACGGGGGTGGAGGCCTTGCTGGTTCAGCTTCTTTACTCTTCCCCTTATCATAACTTTGCTCTCCCTCAACATCTGCTGCTCCTGGCTTTTGAGGCGGTCTTTCTGGTTCCACCTCCTTCAATTGTAAACCACTCCTCGTGGTCACTGCATTTACCTGCTTCGGATTTGGATCCGTGTCGCTAGGTAGTCCTCCTCTGGGTCTAGTATTTTAGGCACTATCAAACTGCCCAAACTGATATTCAAGAGCCTTGGTCGCCAATTGATTGTTCTTCACTTCGGCTGCCAATTTGACATAGTCAGCCTGCAATTGTGCCTGATTAGCGATCATGGTTTTGAACATCTCCTCAATAGTCGGTGATGGTGGTGGAGGAGGGGCATTGTGATTTCTGAATTGAGCTTGATAATTTTGTTGCCCTCCTTGGTTTCTGTGAATACCCTGCCCTGAACTCTAACCTTGTTGATTGTTGCTACCCCACGAAAAATTCGGATGGTTCCTCCAATTTGAGTTGTAGCCACCACCAAACTGCTGTTGATTTCTCTGTGCATTGCCCACAAAGTTAACAGAATCAGGATTTGCACCACAGCATTCAGCTGAATGCTCACTACTACCACACACTTCACACCACATCTGTTGAACTGCATTGACTGAAGCTGAAGGCTGGTTCAAATTGATATTGCTGAAGTGAGTGTTTAACTGATTTTGCAAAGCAGCTATCTGTGCAGCGATAGCTGTGAATCCATCCACTTCAAGCACTCCCGCTGCTTTCCTTGCTCCACCTCTTGAAGAATCTGCATTCCATTCTAGATTGCCTTGTGAAATTCGGTTAAGCAAAGTGTACAGCTCCTCATAAGTCTTCTCCAACGCTTGCCCTCCAGCTGCTGAATCTAACAGAATTTTAGTGTGGGGTTCCAAACCCTCAATAAAAGTGTGTACCAACACCTCGTTGGACTGATGATGGTGAGGACAGTCCCGCAACATGGATTTGAATCTTTCCCAGGCTTGATATAGATTTTCCCCTTCCCTCTGTTTAAAACTTAGGATTTGACTCCTAAGCCTGGCTGTTTTACTAGAAGGGAAAAATCTAATAAGAAACTTCCGTGCAAGATCATCCCACGTTGATATAGAGTTGGGTGGTTCAGCTTTTAACCACCTCTTGGCTTCACCAAGTAAGGAAAATGGAAATAAGGTGAGCCGAACATAATCAGGTGACACTCCAGCGGGATATAAGTGTCACTTATCTCCAAAAAGTTCTGGAGATGTTGTTGCAAATCTTCGTGAGGGAGACCGGTAAACTGCCCGCTAGTGTGCAAAAGTTGCACCATATTTTGCTTTAACTCAAATCTCCCTCCAGGCTCTGGTTTGCGGATGCTGGAATGTACATTATTAGCGTGTGGGATTGCCACCTCGCGAACCGGCCTGGCTGGTACTTCCTCGGGCACTAACACTGCCCGCACAACTGGTGGATTTGGTTGCTCCATCATAGACTGTTTAAGCAACTGCAGCTTCTTCCGAAGAGCTTCTCTACGTTGACTATGCAATTCACGTTCTGGCTCTAAGTAAGATTCCACCAGCTCCTTGTCCCTTGTCAGTGTTCACACAAATAAAAATCTGCAAAATACAGGCTAAGACCAAGTTGTTAACACTTAAGAAAATAAAAATACAAATACAGTAAATTTACACTAAACAAAATTTTACAAATCGCCTAGCCTCCCCGGCAACGGCGCCAAAAACTTGCTCGCGGTCTGCTCGGTATATATTAAAAACCGACACGCAAGTGCACATGGTCAAATAAGTAATAAAGTGGCTAAGTAGCCAAGTATCGATCCAAGGAGGCTGTTCTAGATACGTAAAATTGCCTAGTTTACTATATCTCTATTCTATTCCTAATTATGTTAACAACAATGCAACCAAGAGTTATTTTGAGTTTTTGTTTCTAAACTATATGTATACTACAATTAATCACACTTAATTACTTTTGAATTTAGACAATGGATATGAACATGCCAAGGTTAAGAACGAGTAATGAACTTGATAATCATGATAATTTGGTTATCCTCTTCCTCATGTTGCTAGCCAAGAACGTTTGCCTAGAAATTAAAACTTTCGTATTTAATTTCACTTTAGAATCATAAACCATCCGTCTACATTTCTGTGATCAAATGCAATTTATGACCTAGCACTAAAATTCCGGTTCCTAAGTTGACTAATACAGCTTTCAAGTATATTTCTATCAAGAAAGCACATCAAAACCCAATTTTCCCAAATCAAGTTAAGAACAATACCCTATTAATTCACAACTTTCCAATTTCTTGCTCTCTCGAGTGAAATTGGACTTTTTAGATATACATTAATGTTGGCCAATCAATAATGTAGTAAGAACAAGAATTAATAGAACAACATGCAAGAAGAAGAAGAAACCATATCAATTATCATCAAAATTCATTACACAAGTTCGAAACCTCAGCAGTAAAGGGAATTAGCCACTCATTCTTGGATTAATCATCCTAAAATGAGTGTAAATCATGCATACAATTGAAGGAAAGAAGAAAGGAAGAGAAGAAAACTCTTAGCTTTTCTGTTCTTCAACGGCTACTAACCCACATTCCTGCTCTCCACTTCTGAACTCAGTCTAAAAACTAAAAACTGATTAAAAATAAACCTAAGTGTGCTATTTATACTAGTGGGAAATTTTTCCCGGAATAACAAGCAACGTGTCACGGAGGCCAACGCGGAGCACTGCCTCCGTGACACGGCGTGGACGCGGACCCTCTCTGGAATTTCATGATCCGGAGAATTAACCTCAACGTGGCACGGAGGCCATCGCGGAGGCCTATCTCCGTGCCACGGAGCTGACGCGCAGGCATACTGGAAAGTGCCAATTTATTTCACGCCCAGGCAGTGTGCTACCGCGATGGCAGCGTGGCACGGCCCCATCGCGGAGCCCCTATAAATCCTGCATTCCAAGGTCTTTTCCACGCTCGCATCCAAGTCCAACTCCGACATAGTTCCAACATGCATTTTAGCTCCTAAAAATCACATTTTCCTGCAAAATAAATGCTAATCATGTTGGTTAGTATAAATTCTCATTTTATTACCAATTACATGATATTATATACACATTGCACAACAAACAAGGTAAAAATGATATGTTTGAGTATCACTTGGGCATATAAATCTGCCCAAGATCAGAAGACTTACCACATGTTTTTTTCTTTCCCAAAACACATTTGGGTGGTCTCCACATATTTGAAGTGAAAACTAATTTTTCAAATTTTCTATTTTTTCCCTTATCTTGGGGTCTTGAAGAGTATCTTCTATTGTAATACTACAAATTTTATTTTTTTAGAAAATCAATTTGTTTTGATTTTGAAGAAATCATATTTTTAATGTTATTAACATATTTTTAAAAAGGTTGGGAAATAAAATCATTTCTGATTTCCTTTTTTTCAAAAGTACTGGTTATTCCGATTTCATCCCATCTGGTAATTGGATATATATGCCAGAAGAAAGGCATGCCTAGAATTACCTTATTAGAGATATTGTTTTACTAACACAAATGTTAGAGTGCTAGTTTTGATGATGACGAACCCATACCGGGACCAGTTCCCTTGTGCCGATGTCGATTTGGTTTGAACTGGACGGAAAACTTTTTACAGCTGTAAAAACTGCTTTTTGTAGGAAGTTGGTGAGTGCAGCAGCGCAGCAGAGCAGCAGCCTAGGTACAGTAGGTCATATGTACTTGACCAATGGGATTGGTTTCTTGTTTGTGTGTCTAATACTTGTCCTTGGTCCCTTGGACAATAAAAGTATTGATACACACAATAAATCATTTTTTATCTAGAAAAACATACTCCAAGCAAATATATTCTCTTCTTCTAAAAGCAGCGATTGTTCCTCAGCAGGTTAAGCAGATCGATGCTAATGTTCTCATGACCTAAGGCTGCTGTTGGAGTTATAATATGTTGTGTTGTGATAGCTAGAAAAACATGTATGTTGTGTAAGCTTATTTTTCTTATTTCAAAAGTTGTATCCTTGATATTGTCAGCTAGAGTTAGTTGATATTTGGCTAGAGCTAGCCTTTGTATTTCCAGTTGAGTTAGCTGGTGTAGATGGCAATGGAGTCATTATGTTGAAGTCTTGTAATAGAGTTATTACAAGTGGGAGATTAGGAGTTTAATCTCTTAGGATTACTAGAGTTTGTAATCGTTGTTGCTCAGATCTAGTGGAGCTGTTAAGAAATCCTATGAGGTAGGTCGTGGTTTTTTCTTCCCTTGAGCAAGGAGGTTTCCATGTAAACTTCGCATGTCATATTTCTTGCTGCATTATTTACTTGTGTGTCTCTGTTCTGTGCAACCTCGTAGAAGGACCTGGTCCTGAGTATGGTGGTGGACCCATACATTTTATCATTTGGTATCAGAGCAGGTTCTTTTTAAAAGGTTAACACCTAGAAATAATCCTTTAAAACATGGCGGCACCACCAAATCTGGAGGAAGGACAGTCTACTACTAGACCCCCTAGATTCAATGGACAATACTATTGATGGTGGAAGACTCGAATGCATGATTTCATCATGGCCGAAGATAGAGAGTTATGGGATGTTGTGCTAGATGGTCCTTATGTTCCCATGAAGATAGTAACAGAAGGAGAGACCACTAAATCTGTTCCCAAGACGAGAAAAGAGTACAGTAATAGTGATCGAAAACTCATTGAGAAGAACTACAAGGCCAAAAAACTTCTAGTTTATGGCATAGGTCCGGTGAATACAACCGAATCTCAGCTTGTGAGACAGCCAAGGAGATCTAGAATTGTCTTAGAACAGCTCATGAAGGGACCAACCAAGTCAAACAATCCAAAGTAGATATGCTCACCACTCAATATGAGATGTTTTCAATGAAAGAGGGAGAATCGATTCAAGAAATGCATACTAGATTCACCTCTATCACAAATGAGCTCTACTGCTTGGGAGAAGTTATAAGGCCAAGTAGGTTGGTAAGGAAAATCCTCAGCATTCTTCCCAAGTCATGGGAAAGCAAGGTGGATGCCATTACTGAAGCCCGAAATCTGGACACTTTTACCATGGATGAACTCATAGGAAATCTTAAAACTTATGAACTCAAGAGGCAGCAAGATCAAAGTAGAAGTGAGCAGAGAAAAGACAAGGGTTTGTCTCTCAAAGGAGCTCAGGCAAACTCAAGTGAAGATGATGAAGACATGGCTTACTTAACAAGGAGATTTCAGAAGATGATCAGGCGAAGTGGTGGCTTTCCAAAGAGGTCAAACGCAAATAGGGGGCCTGGTTCAAATGATCTTTTCCATAAATGTGGGAAACCGGGTCATTTCATCAAAGACTGTCCTATGCACAAAGTTGATTAGAAGGAGTACTTAAGAACTAGTGCTGACAAATCCCAGAAGAAGGACCGGGTCCCAGAAAAATTCAAGAGGAGAGCAGCAGCTGACAAACTGGTTAAGTAAGCACTAGCTGCCTAGGGAAATTCATCCGACGAATCAGAAAATGATGAAGCACCTAAGGATGCTTCAATGATGGTTGTTGAAGATGATGATTCACCTTTCAACCTAATGTTTGCATTCATGGCTAATTCAGATGCAGATGCAGATGAAAAAGAAGAGGTAACTTTTCTTGACATTAAGAAAAATTTAAAAGATTATAACTTGAAAGAGCTGAGATCTCTGGCCAGTGTGTTAATTGATTCATTCTATGATCTCACTAAAGAAAAGGAAGGTTTAAACAAGTGTATTGATGATCTTGAATCAGAAAAGGTAGTCTTGATCACTAATCTAGCTGAACTAGATGAAAAATGTTAGGGGTTAGTGAATGAACAAAACACCATCATTGAAAGAGGTACTTGAAGTGATGTTGAAAACTCTCAAAATGAATTGGAAGCCAAATTAAAGAAGTCAGAAGATGAGCTCAATCTTATAGTGAAAAGAAATTCTGAACTTGAGAAGGAACTGGTCCGACTTAAGACTAACCTAGAAAAGTCTCTTAAGTGGAATGCCTCCTCTCAGATCTTGGAGAAGCTGACAAATCAAAGATTTAACACTGGTGAAGGAATTGGATATAAAAAGACTTATCCTCCTTACAATCCTCACAGTAAATATGTATCTAACCCTGATAACCTGTTGTGCACACACTGTGGGAGAAATGATCATCTCAAGCTCAATTGTATATCCAGACAAGCTGCCCTAAGAAAGACTGTAAATGGTCAAGAAAACTTGGTGAACATCAGGGTACCTGGTCCTAAGGTGTCTCGAGTCAAGCTGCCTGAATGGACAAAAAGAAATTTGATCTTTCCTCTGTCCTGATATTGGGAACTCAAGCTTAAATGGGTTCCCAAGTCTAATCTGTGATTCATTCTTGCAGGAAGAAGTGAGAGGAAGCAGTCAAAAATGGTATATGGATAGTGGCTGCTCAAAACACATGACTGGAGAAATTGAAAATTTTCTCTCACTCAAGGCGTATCAAGGAGGCTCAGTGTCCTTTGGAGATGGCAAGAAAGGGTACATTCTTGGTGTAGGAAAGATTGGGAAGACACTTGATCATGCTATAGAAAATGTCTTCTATGTAAATGGGCTGAAATACAGTCTTCTGAGTGTGTCTCAGATTTGAGACAAAGGAAATGAGGTCAAATTTCTTTCAGACCTATGCACGGTGACAGACCTTCAATCAGGGAAGGTGATTCTGATTGCTAATAGGTGTAAGAGCATGTATGTTGCTGATCTTAACTCAGCTGCTGGTGATGGCCTCACCTGTTTGAGCTTGGTGGAAGATGAAGCTACCCTATGGCACAGAAGGTTAGGGCATGTGAGTTCTGTCCTTCTCAACAAGTTAGTATCAAGGGACCTGGTTCGAGGACTTCCAAAGGTGAAATTTTCGCAGAATCAGATATGTGATGCTTGTGTCAAAGGGAAACATACCAGGTCATCTTTCAAGAATAAAAAGGAGGTAAGTACCTCTAGACCTTTAGAGCTACTTTACATAGACTTGTGCGGACCTGTGAAAATTGCAAGTCGTGGAGGAAAGAAGCTCATCTTTGTTGTTGTTGATGACTATTCAAGATATACCTGGACAATGTTTCTTCGCTCTAAAGATGAAACATTCACGATTTTTGAATCATTTGCAAATCAAATTCAAGTGAAGTTGAACTGCAATATCGCAGGGATCAGGTCCGACCATGGGACTGAATTTGAAAATGTAAAATTTGAGGCTTTTTGTGCTGCTAAGGGGATTAGTCACAACTTCTCTTCTCCTAGGACCCCACAACAGAATGGAGTGGTGGAAAGGAAAAATCGAACCCTTGTGGATATTTCTAGAACACTTCTTATAGATGGGGGTGTAGCCATGTTCTTTTGGGCAGAAGCAGTCAATACTGCTTGTTATGTGGTGAACAGGTGTCTAATCCGGCCCTTACTAGGGAAAACCCCCTACGAGTTGCTGAATAAGAAGAATCCAATGTTGAACTACCTCAGAGTCTTTGGATGCAAATGCTTTATGCTGAACAATGGCAAGGATAACTTAGGAAAATTTGATCCCAAAAGTGATGAGGGAATTTTCCTAGGTTATTCATCAAACAACAAGGCATATCGAGTCTACAATAAGAGGACACAATGTGTTGAGGAAAGTATCCATGTTATTTTTGATGAGACTGGGAAGCTGAAAGATGCAGAAGTAATGAATGATGATGAACTTGAAGAATTGTGGCAAACCTAAAGAGATGCAGTTGATCGTGATCTATCAGAGAAGCCTGAGCAAATGGAAAACCCAACGCATGATAGAAATCATGGTATTCCAGATGATGCAGTGGAACACACCAGCACAAAAAATTCACAGGAGAAAGCTAGTGCAGAAAGCAGCCTAGAAGAGGGATCAGGTATAGAAGCAGGAGAATCCTCCGTAAAGAGATCCAACTGGAAACACAAATCTTCTCATGCACTGGACAATCTGATGTCTCCATTGGACTCAGGGATGCAAACGAGATCAAAAACTCGAAGCATGTTTGCATCATCAGCATTCATATCTCAAATTGAGCCTAAAAACATCAAGGAGGATCAAAAGGATGTGGAATGGGTAAATGCAATGCAGGAGGAACTACATCAATTTGAAAGAAATAAGGTTTGGCATCTGGTTCCAAGACCAACCGATCGAACTGTTATTGGGACCAGGTGGGTCTTCAGGAACGAGCTAAATGAACAAGGAGTCACTATCAGAAACAAGGCTCGATTAGTTGTCCAGGGATACAATCAGGAGGAGGGAATTGATTATGATGAAACCTTCACTCCTGTGGCAAGAATGGAGGCTATTCAAATGCTGATTGCTTATTCCTCCTTTATGGAACTTAAACTGTTTCAGATGGATGTTAAAAGTGCCTTTTTAAATGGATACCTAAAGGAAGAAGTGTTTGTGAGGCAACCTCCAGGATTTGAGGACATTGATCGACTTCATCATGTGTACAAGTTGGATAAGCCGTTGTATGGACTAAAGCAAGCTCCTCGAGCTTGGTATGAGAGATTATCTAAGTTTCTCCTCGACAATGGATTCAAGAGAGGAAAGATCGACAACACTCTTTTCCTCAAGTCAAGAGGGAGAAATCTGCTCATTGTTCAGGTATACACGTTTGGTGGGTGTGAAAAAGCTGGAAGTTGACAAGATAGAGACTATGCATATCTTACTCAATCTCAAGAATGGACCAGGTCCTATCAGGTTAGTATTACTCCCTCACTTATGAACAAGATTGTAGGAATAACCTGTGAACTGCTAAACTTTTTCCCACTTTTCTCATCCGGTACCCAGTCACTCAGAGTTTTCCCTCTCACCTTTTCAGTCCAAACGTCTTCTTGATTAGACACGTCTCTCTTTCTCTTTAAAACTCATCAACTGTCACCCCTCATCTCTCACGTTTCAAACTCCTCTCTACCAAAAGGAAAACCAGTCTCACTTTCTCTCTCCCTCTCTCCATCTTCGCTCAACAAAACCCTCACACTCCTCTGTAAAACTCTCTCTCTCTCTCTCTCTCCATCTTAACAACAATGTCTTACTCCCCTTCATCCTCAAAGCAAGTAGAAAACCTAGCTACATTTTCACCCGCTGTGTCGGAAACCATGGAGTCAACACCTTCATCGGCTCCCTTTGAAAACCCTTTCTCAACGACGCCATCTTTAGTCCCTCCCTCTCCGTTAGCAGACTTAAATATAGCCCTGACAGTGAGCTCCGACCCTTTAGGTCCTTCGGATGCCTCCACTGAGCAAGATCTTGAAAACCCTCTATTTGCTACTCCTCTTGCAACCCTTCCTCCTCTGATTATTATTCCTCCTGTTGTTATCAAGACAAGAACTCCCTCCTCTGACCCCCCTTGCGGAACTGTAGTGGGAAGTTCTACAGGGGGAGAAACCCTCTAGGAACCTGGTTCCGCAGTTCGCTCTCCATCTGCACCTCAGTCGCCATAACAAAACCCTTCCCCAGATAATACTTCTGAGCCAGTCCTTACAAATTCCTCTCCCTCTACTTCCCCTCCCATTGTTGCTTCATCCCCGAGATGGGATGGAACCCCCCCAGGAGCTTCACATACTCTCTAACCCAGATGTCGGTCAGGAGAGTGATGATAGTGAAGATGAACAACCCCTTTCTTGGAAGGTCCGAAAGATCATTGCTCATCCCCCTCAAAGCCAGCCAAAGGACCAGGTTTGTTCTTTACACACCAGAGCTTCCACAAGGAAACTCATGGCTGACACTTTTGAAGGAAAGCCAAGTTCAGATGGTGAAAAGGAGAAAAATAAAGAGTAAAATGGTTATTGACGAAGAAGATATTCAGCCGGATGTGGTAGTAGATCAGGAAGATGTTGACCAGCCACAAAGGGATGCTAGTGACAGGGGGAAGGCACCGATGTCCAGTGTAAAGGCCAAAGAAAAGGGCAAAACTTCTTCTTCCCGCAAAGAAAAGACTCACCCTGTTCCAAAAGAAAAAGCACCTGTTCCTTAGAAGAAGAAGAAGCCAACTCAAGCAGGTTAAGAAGGGGCGATGGGCACCTCTGCTGAGGACTCTCCCTCCTTATCCTAAGGCAGGGCTCAACGGACCAAGGGACCTGGTGTTTCCTCCAGAGTCAAGCCTCAACCCCAATCCTCTACTGGCTTGTCAAGAGAGGCTAGGCAGATCATTATGCGGTCCCAAAAAGTGTTGAGAGGTAGAGTTTTTGATTCAGAGGTTGTCGATATGGAAGGGATGGTCGAGTTAGTGGAAATGGTTAATTTCCAAGGATGGAGGCATCTGTTTGTTCCTCCAGTTCCTGCCCTAGATGAGTCTGAAGTCAGGGAGTTCTATCATGATCTCGAGTTTGCTGAAAATGGCACCAAGATGTTTAGCAAGGTGAATGGGGTCACTTTCATGATAAATGAGCAAATACTCAGCTCCATTCTAAAAGTGCCCGCTCGAGGGATCCGGTCTGTTGATGGTGAGTGTGCGCGGAGAGAATTCATCTCATTGATTGCTAAATTGGAGAACATTATAGGGGAAAGTGTGCTCAAGAAGCAAATGAAGGGAGAATACCAGCTGATCTTTGAATTTATAAATAAGGTTCTTCTCCGAAGAGCCGAGAAAAGAACTGTTGCTGGGATCGCTGATTTGTTCTTAATGGAGGCCCTTAGTACTTTTCAACATGTTAATCTGGCCGGTGTGATGAAGGAGCACATGTACAAGATCATACATGTGAAGGATGGTAAACACGGCCTCACATATGGGTTTCTTTTGAACAAAGTCTTCGAGTTCTTCAATATTGAATGTGGTCTGGGAATCATTGGGTCAAAAAAGCAGATGTTCACTCTCACGACTCTTGAAGAGTGTGAGTGTGTATTGAGAAGAGGAGGTGTGAAGAGTCAATCTCTGGTGTCTGATCTAATTGCCTCCCAATAGAAGTCGTCTGTGGAGATTGAACGACTTACAGGTCTGCTTGCCCAAAAAAAGGCTGAAATAGTGCGTTTGAAGGCAAACCAGGTAGAGGAACCTGGTATCGTCTCCACTATGAAACAAGAAAATGAAGCTCTTAAAGCCGAGGTCAAAGAATTGACCAAGAAGTTGCTTCATGCCTACGAGACATTCAATGACCGCATCTCAGTCCTCTTACGAAAATTATCTGGCCCATGATCATCTCCCTCCCCTGCCTCTCTCCTCTCCCATGCCCTGCTCGCAGTTCCCTCTCATCTCCTTGTTTACTTTGTTTTAGCAGTTCTTGTTTATTCTTCTCAGTTGGTGGTCACTAGTGATGTTGTAATACTAACCTGACTAAATGAAATTGTGTTTGCTTTTGCACTGTATCTATTGTCTTTCTTCTTGTTTTCTTTATTTCTCATTCATGCTAGTGTTGCCCTAGTGGCCATGAGTTAACATATCTAAGCTTTGTTTTCTTGGTTTACTGTAGTTTCTTTTTAATGATGCCAAAGGTGGAAGATAAGCTTTGGGGGAATATGGTAGACAGGGGGAATAAATAGCTTTGGGGGATGGAAGTCAGGAGGAATAGAGTGATGTTGATAGGGGGAATAAGGTGGTAAAACTGTGTGAGACTTGTATACTTGCAGGATGGTTGTCATCATCAAAAAGGGGGAAATTGTTAGAGTGCTAGTTTTGATGATGAAGAACCCATACCGGGACCAGTTCCCTTGTGCCGATGTCGATTTGGTTTGAACTGGGTGGGAAACTTTTTACAGCTGTAAAAACTGCATTTTGCAGGAAGTTGGTGAGTGCAGCAGCGCAGCAAAGCAGCAGCCTAGGTACAGTAGGTCATATGTACTTGACCAATGGGATTGGTTTCTTGTTTATGTGTCTAATACTTGTCCTTGGTCCCTTAGACAATAAAAGTATTGATACACACAACAAATCATTTTTTATCTAGAAAAACATACTCCAAGCAAATATATTCTCTGCTTCTAAAAGCAGCGATTGTTCCTCAGCAGGTTAAGCAGATCGATGCTAATGTTCTCATGACCTAAGGCTGCTATTAGAGTTGTAATATGTTGTGTTGTAATAGCTAGAAAAACATGTATGTTGTGTAAGCTTGTTTTTCTTATTTCAAAAGTTGTATCCTTGATATTGTCAGCTAGAGTTAGTTGATATTTGGCTAGAGCTAGCCTTTGTATTTCCAGTTGAGTTAGCTGGTGTAGATGGCAATGGAGTCATTATGTTGAAATCTTGTAATAGAGTTGTTACAAGTGGGAGATTAGGAGTTTAATATCTTAGGATTACTAGAGTTTGTAATCGTTGTTGCGATCTAGTGGAGCTGTTAAGAAATCCTACGAGGTAGGTCGTGGTTTTTTCTTCCCTTGAGCAAGGAGGTTTCCACGTAAACTTCGCATGTCATATTTCTTGCTGCATTATTTACTTGTGTCTCTCTATTCTGGGCAACCTTGTAGAAGGACCTGGTCCTGAGTACGGTGGTGGACCCATACGTTTTATCAACAAATAATTCAGGAATACAAATATTATTTGTACAAATATAGGCTCTGGGCAATTTATAATTAATATCCATTTTTTACCCACTTGCATTGCAGAGACTGTGAGTAGTTTTATGAAAATATCTTGAAGGTATTAACCCTTCTTGTATACAGTTTAAATCAGCTCCACTATCAGTTAAAGCAGTAAAATCTTTTTTAAATTATAATCAATAAAAATAATTATTTTTGCAATAGGTTTATGAGCTGTAATTAACTCAATTATTCCCAAAAATGATTCTTTTTCTGTTGGAGAAATATTAGAAATCTCTTGAAAATCACTTTGAAAAGTATTTGAAGTAATTGGAAAATTTTCAATTAAAACTTGTTTTTCAGGGTGCTTACGGACCTCCTCTGCTCCTTCTATCAAAGAGATCCTTTCATCAATGATTGTATTATGTCTTTTAAGAGAGGAAATTTCTTTTTTGAGATTCTCAATTTCTTCTACCAGATCTTGGATTGTAGTAGGGATATTATTCCTTTGGGACCTTTCTTTGAGTTGTCTTATTACCTCAGTCATGGTATAACCTTTATTTGGTGAGTTAATACCCGTAGAAGTATTGATATTACTTGTAGAGGCTTGGTTCCAACCTTATCAATAATCTGAGATCTTAAATTGGGATTATCAATTGCTTTGAGAATTTCCACCAGATTGTCACTTGTCAAGACATTTATATTTAAGTCTTTAAACTGGTAGTATAACTGGTAAAATTCCTCCTGTTCCTTATCTTCACAAGGCTGTCCAATTTGACATGGCAAACATTCCTCTTCTGACAAACTTACATATTTTTCATCATGAAAAACTCTTAAATCTTCACTTGTTGAGGATTCTTCAATATCCGAATGTTCTGATCCAGAATTCTCTGGTGAAGAGTTCAATAAAATTTTGCATAATGAATCCTTGATATTGTCCTCTAGGTCAAGACTCTTAATCTTATCTTTGACCTTGCAGTTTTTTGCATAATGACCTATTCTTCCGCATTTGTGACATGCATTGGATCTATTATTTTTCCAGAAATTCGATTCCTTATATTTCTTTTTCCTTTTTTCCGTATTTTTTCTTTTTAATTTTTTTCCTATGTCCTTTTTTTTTAGTCGTGTTTATTATTTTCGAAAGTAATATAAAAATGTTACACTTATGAAAGAAGAAATATGTTACATCTACCTATTGAGTACGCATTATCGAAATTTTATTATACAAGTTTTCAGCCGTCTTACATTTTATATTTATCATTTGTTCATTTCCTATTTTAGTTCTTTTTTTTTTCCTTTTAAAATGTTAGTACTATTATATTGTATTCATCGTTTGAACAATTATTTTATTGTTTAACTTTTACATTATCTCCTCGTCCGACTCTATTACTGTAAAATTACTGTAGGATAGAGTGATATTGTAGAAGTGGTCACTTATTAGTTTTCTTTGAGTAAAGTACAGAAAAAAATAAAAAATCTATATGTGCCTACTGCTAATTGAATGAAAGAAAAAAAAATCATTTGATATATGAAGTTTTGTACTTAACAATTAAGTTTGGAAGGGGACAAAAACAGCTTTATATCGATTGAATACGCTCAATATTCAATCACTTTGAGCTTGTATTTTTCATTCAAATTTTAGGACACATATTTTAATATTATTTATTTTATTTTTAGAAAATTATTTAATTAACATGTGATACATGTGTAACGTACGTGTTCAGAGACTTTATTTAAGATAAATTTGATTTCACCTCTATTTTTTCATTCTTGTCACAGTCACTGATATGCTAACAATCGAGATCATTGAAATTAGAGTTATCGCAAGAGAAGAAGGTTGACAATAATTTAATTTATTGGTTTCCTTTCATATTCAAGCTTATTTTTTCTATATATATATATCTATATGTTGGTGTCGCGTGCTTAATATTGTGATAAAATTTTAATCTCATTTTAATTTTTTGTATTTATTTCTTTTACTGTTAGCTTCTTCCCAGTTTAGAGATTATGGGATTGCAAACTGAAGTTTCAACTTAAGTAGATATTTATAAATTATGAAAGCTTAACTGAGCACAGAGAAATATTTAATTATTGAGTATAAATTAAATTTTATTGTGATTCAATTTGCATGTATTCTTGTTTGATTATTATTCAAAATTTAAACAATCTTTATTTTTAAACGCACGGGGATAAAATAAATAAATATATTTATTGTTCTTTATTTGTTGATTTTGCAGATATATATATATATTTCATGTCTTTGCTAATTTCATTAACAGGAATTTATCGACATATTCATACCATTAGAGGCTATATTATCTTAATTAGTTTTATATATTTCTTGCTTGATGACAAATGCACCATTTGGCTGTTATGAATTTTATTATATGGATAAAATGTAAATTGTAAATTTGATGTTGCTCATTTTAACATTTCTTATTTTATAACTCAACTTTTAAATTAAAATTTTATAATAATGATAAGAGACAAATGTGCAATTTACGTTTCTAGAAACTAGTTATAATATAAGTAGGAAGCCCTTATGATGAAAGTTAGATCACCATTTTGCCTCTTCACAAAATTAAAATTTAATTAATACATAATTAAATGTTAATATTTTATCATATCATATCATATTTATATATTTATTACTATATAAGTGGAAAGTTAAAAAGTGAAAAAATTAAAATAAATAAATATAAAATAATAAATAATAAATATAATAATTATAATAAATAATTAATAAATGATGATGATGATGATGATGATGCATGATGATGATGATGATGATGATGATGATGATGATGATGATGATGATGATGAGCCTCTAAGTTGAAAGTTAGATTATCATTTTACCCCTCCACTAGATTAACATTTAATTAAATATTGATATTTTATCATATCATATCATATTTATATATTTATTACTATATAAGTGGAAAATCAAAAGGTGAAAAAATTAAAATAAATAAATAAATATAAAAATAATAAATAATAACTAATAATAATGATAATAAATTAATAAATAAATAAATGAATAAATAATAATAATAATAATAATAATAATAATAATAATAATAATAATAAAAAAGTGGGAAGCCCTTATTTTAAAAATTGTATTACTATTTTGTCCTTGTAGTAAGTTAAAATATAATAAAATATCTAATTAAATAGTAATATTTTATCATTAATATATATATATTATTTTTATTGAACCGAGTAAGTGAGGAGGATTGTTTCACCTGCCAGTAATTATTGTAGGTTACGTTTTTATATTTCTTTTAATTATTATTTTATATATTACCTTTTCACCTTCCAATTATTTCATCTTCTAAGCTTCTACCAGTTACAATAGTATTTATACATAATCCTTTAATGAAGATCTATACCATTAAGCAAACTCAATATGAAAAAATGTCTTTGTGTCATGATCATACTCTACACCTTTTAATAGGTAATATGAAGTTGTATTTTTTCTTCTTCTTGTTGATAGTTTTTCATATATTTTCTGATTTACCTTCTTATTTGGTTATTGTTGGCATTTTGGATTTGTATGAAATGGTCATAAACTTGACAGAAATAGCCTCAAACCTGCAGATTAAATTACTTTTTGCATGTGACTTATATTTATGCCCATCATGGAAACTTGTATTTTATGTAATTCTTGCACTTCTCTGCATAAATGTTGAAAAAAATTTGTTTTCATTTTATTTAGGTGATCCTTGTCACGCTTTTGTCACGCCCCACCTTGGGAGACATAACTGGCATCTGGTGCCCTACAAAGACCTGGACTACTGGACTACTGAGCCTAAGCACTTCTGGTGCTAGGCTGGCTCTAACCCTGGATTCATGGAACCAACGGGCTATATAACGACTGTAAATACAGCCTCCGGCCGACTAGGCCTATAGCCTCCTGTAAGAAAACAACAGCTGACCAGAACCACAGGAGTGTAAAGGAACCTATGCGTGCCGACAAGGCCACCATGCTGACTAGTTTCACTGAAAAGCTGAACTAAATGCTAAAATGCTCTGTGACCGACAAGGTCACCAACTATCAACTATATAAGGCCTCACACGACCATCGTAAACAAACTAAAATATACACACGATCTCACACGATCGGTACGACTACCCACAGGGAATATACAATCTGCAAGCCTTTAAGAATGATAATAAGATGGTCGGGACAGGGCCCCGGCCTACCCGTACTATACAACAAAAATAGAAATAAACCTCTAGCTGTCAAGCTCCGGATGACAGGAGCTGATGACTCTGTGTGCTGGCTGGAATTACGAGGGATCGGCTCCTTGTCTATGAGTACCTGCAGGCAAGTAATGCAGCGCCCCCAAACAGGCGTCAGTACCACATATACCAGTATGCAAAGCAATAACTAGAACATAACTGAAGATAAACAGTAATACTGATAGTTACTGAAGTATAGGAGATGGCTAAGACTGCCTGGGATAGCAGAATCTGAATTGAGCTTAACTGTACTGGAGAGAAGGTGAGAATCATACCTGTCAGTGCGGCGTCCTGCTATCTATCAATTTAATAAATAACACATATAGCATACAAGAACCTATACCAGCCTCCATAAGCCGGAAGGTACCAATCAACATGCAATCTATATACCTCTTACCCGGGTCGCCATCCACCTAGTAACTATTCACACCACTCACCTAGTAACTACAAGCATCCCGCCGACCCCCTGGGTATGCAACTCGGGCTCTTTAGGCTCCTGACTATAGTTGTATCTGAATCCGGAGGACTCCTGTAAACTGTGATCTGAGATCTGTATCTGTAATCTGCAATCTGTACCCCGGGCGCAAGCGCTCGACGGGGGTATGCTATAATGCTGATCAGCCTGCTATGGGGAATGCTGCCTCCCATCTTCGTCCTCTGGTGGACGGCATGCCACTCCTTGGAGTGACTTATCCTCACCCTCTGGCGGGCGAGTCGACATAGCTATTAACCCTGGGGTGGTAAGGAAGCTCTAAGGGTGCCCAACATAGAACAATCAGGTCTCTACAAACAACAATAATCACATATAACATATATATTAAATCTGATAATAATGTTCATGTTCTGATATTCTATTCTGAATCCCTTGCTGAATTATACTGAATCTGATACTGAGTTATACTGAGTCTGCAATAATATCTCGCTGTCTGATACTAATTTACTGACTTTTATTCAAAATATGACATAATAATTATTCAAGCATGTTTACTGAATTCACACTGGGCATAATACTCGGCTTTGAAACGTTTTTCTGGAATTTATTCTATTTTACTATACTAGAATTACTATCTTGCCGAAGAAACTGGCTTTACATACCTCAGTTGCCAACTTCTTGACTAACTAGCGTAACTCGGCCAATATCCATCTATTTCTTCCAACTGCATTCATATTCATAGCAAATAAAACTAAATTCATCAACATTCTGGAAGAAAAAACTACTTTGAATATATATACTACCCAAATTTTGACTTATCGAAAAACAGCCGAAAATTCGCTATTTCTCAGAAGTCCAGAAGGGAGAAATACTCACTTTACTAGGAGTATATTGACACTAATTTTGAGCAATTCCACTTACCTTAGCTCGGTAGGACGACGATTCGCCGACCGAATTTCACGAAACTAACTCCGTAGGAATGCTCCCTGCAGCTTTATACTTCGCTACCCGAAGTTAATTTGAGTTTGGACTGCGTTTGACGGTGTAATCGGATGAATATTTGTATGAAATCCTCGTCTTCCGCTGTTTTTGATCGCTTACTGGAAATTAAAAGATGGGAAATGATTTAAAACAAAGTGGGAAGGCTTTATATACTTGGGGCCTTTAAGTCGCATTTGTCGAATGCGATTTATAAGTCGCATTTGCCTTGCGATACTCCGACTTGGCGCTTGTCCGGTCTCTCCCCGGGCCCTTTTTCTAGCCCGTATGGCATTCTAAAACTCTTAACCGACATGCGAATAGGCCATCCAAATGTCAAGAATTTACGGGGTGTAACAGCTTTATACTTAATCATCATTAAAGCATGATTAATAAACTAAGATAACTAAAATGCATGTTCAATTATTTTAAATTTACACTTATGTTAATTCTATATTTAATTATTTATCACAAACTAGTACATATATATAAGAGTTCAAACATATATGTAAAAATATAAAATATAGATATAGAATAATGCGAAAAATAATTATTACCTCTTCGTCAACTAATATTATAGTCATTCGAGTGCCTTTCTTTGTTCCTTTTTATACTTTTTTATCAATTCAACTCCAATTACTAAGACTTTTATTATCCAATAAGAATCATATCATCTTAAGTTGTTAATTGACATAATTTCATTCACGAAATCCTTTTAAGATTTTGTTGCAAGATTATCTAAAATAAATTATGAACAAGAGTTTATAAATATAATATTTTATAATTTCATTTAAAAAAATGAATTATTTCATGAGATGAAGAGGTTACTTTCCCCGAATAGATGAACCTTGTGAATGTATGAGTACATGAAGAATGTTAGTTACAAAACACTAATTTTAAATCACATAATACCAATATAAGACTCAATTAAAGGAGATAACATCATATCAATGTTAAACTCAACTAAAAGAGACAACCTAAGTTAAATTATTAAATATAAATAATTCGAGCTGGCATAACAATTATTATTGTCTTCTTTAAATCCATAATATAAAAAAGACTCACAACATGAGAACAAAAATAGATTAACATGAAACATACAAGGTTAGAGATTGAATAAAAGTGTTGATGTAGAAAAGTTGATAATTAAATTATGCAATTATAAATTTTTCTACAGAAGTAGAATGATTTATAAATTAAAAAGAATTTAAAAGTATAAGAATATTAGGACATTACTATAAAAAAAATAAAAAAAAGTACCAAAAAAAAAGGGAAACAAAAATTTTCCCAATCAAAAAGTAAAAAAAATTTCGGTGGAAGGTTTCTTTTTTTAAAAAAAAAATCTACATTTTAAATAGAGTTATGCCACAAGTAGAAAATCTGATATAACAAAATAAAGTAGGAAAAGAATTCATGACTATCAAAAAAGAAAAAATTATGTGGAAAGTTTATATTTTTTCTTAAAGTTTTCACCATAAATAGAGTTATGCCGTAAATAGAAAATATGAGAGATTTTTTATTTTTATTCAGGTTTACACCATAAATAGAGTTATGCCACAAATAAAAAGCCTAATATGATAAAATAAGGTGATGAAATAATTAAAAATAATATTTTTAAATAATAATTATGTAAAAATAGTAAATAATAATTTTGTCTATTACAGAATCTTTTAATAAAGGACAAAAAATTCAATCAGTATTTCTAACGATCACTTTCAATATAGTATAAATATAGCCGTTAAATTATTTTATAATTATGTAAATTATATTTTATAAAACAAAGGAATCAAAGTCCAAGTTGAGACCAAAAATTAAAGGGAAAGAGTCTAAATTTATTCTGCACTATATGAGATTGTCTACATTTGTCCTTTCTTGAGAATTAACTCTTGTCGTTATAAAATTGGGCTTGATTTGCTCTCTTAAATATTTCCATTATATAGAAGAATTATGGAAAAATTATCATGGTCATAAAGAGTTGTATAAAATGCAATATAAATGGTAATAAAATATTTAGTTTAAAATAGTTGTACATCATACAAGAAATATTGAATTTCTAAAAAAAATCAATCATTTCTGTTATGTAGAAGAGCCATGGAAGAAGTACCATGACTTTGAAAAGTTGTACAATATACAATATAAAATATAATAAAATAACTAGTTTAAAATAGTTGTACATCATGCAAGGAGCATTGAATTTCTAAAAGAATCAATCAAGTACAAATTTCTCCTCAATAAATTTAATATGAATGATATATTAGTGGTTACACACGACACGATATATTTGCAGGTGATGAAGGTCAAGGATTGAGATAAAAAAATTATAAATAGTCAAGTATTTCTTATTGGTAATTCGATATTATTAGGACTATCCTTGTAATGATCCGGACGTCGTTACGGGATGGTTAAGGGCCTAGAACATTGGAACTGGCTAGGGAAGGAATAGAAATGGCTGTGAAATTTTTTCTAAGTGTGAAACTGGTGAATTTAATAGTTAATGGATTGGGGGACCAGTGCAGCCGAGGAATTTCCGTTGCAGTGACACTGTGGTGACAGTCGTTGTTCCGCTGTGGCGAATTTGGGATATAACCGCTGGAACCACCGCAGCGACACTATGGCCACTATTGTAGATAACGGAAATCAGAAAGTGAGTTTTAAGTGGGAATTATGGGGTTTTACATCATTATTCTCAAAATCACGATCAAGAGTTCTAAAGAACCGAAAAACCCTCCAGAGCAGTGAAACTCTTTACCAAGGTAAGATTCTTCGATTCTTTATCTCTACATGACTAATATTGATTCTAGAATTGGTGGAATTTTGGGAGGGAGAAGACCCTAGATAGTTGGACTAGGGCTAAAATATAGGAAGACTATGGTATGTTTATACTTCATAATTAGGAGTATTAATCACCCTCCTAAGATTTTTGTTGAGAAAAAGAATTATGCGAGAATTGAGACCTAGAACTTAGTAGAATTGGGGTTCACTTTCGAAAGTTCCCTAAAGGGAAGGGTTTGATATTCTAAAACTCTTATTTTGAAGAGAGAGTAATGAATTACTCTTTGTTTGTTGTAGATTACAAGCACTTCGAGGTTGTGAGAAAGGCAAGGCTGCGGAGGAATAATTGACTCTTCGTGTCCAAAATCGAGATAGGTTATGGTTATTGGGTTAGACTCTGCATAATGGCTTATATGGTTATGTAATGACTATATTTAATTGTTCTTCAGACATTCCTTGTTATGAGCATTTTTATGTGAATAAATGAAAATTTTCATGTTGATGTGAGGTGAATATAATATGTTATTGAGATCATATGGAAGTGTGTAATGAAAGTCGTGTTATGAATCTATCATGTGAACTTAGTGTCGTGTTTGAGCAAGTGAGGGAATGGAGGGTAGACTCCGATGAATTGATAGGTGTATATATATATATGGTTTCAATTATGTAATGCACATTGTTACGATTAAAGGGTGAGAATGACTTAAATGTTAACTATTTTTTGAAATGAGAGGCTCGAGCCTGAGGGGAGTATATGAGAAAGTGAATATTATTATTGAGCGGATCGTATCCTAGGGGAGAATTCGGACGAGCATATAAGTGGGAGTGGGTACCACGTCAGTATAGTACATAGATTTCTAGAGTCCCTTGTAGGACATGAACGGAAGGGAAGAAATAAGACCCTCTGGCATGTGTGTAGACTGATTGTATGGTTGAGTGTTTATGGTGAGATGACGGAGGCGTGTGCCCGTCATGTTACCTTTGATTTTCATGTTACGTACGTTACGTTATATTGTGTTGTCATTATATGCAAACGAAGTATATGAATAATGTGTTAAGAAGACATGTTGATTACGATTATGTTATGTGATGTTGATAATGAAGAACATGTCTCTAGTTCTAAATATGACTTTCCACAATGTTGGAACTTGATGAGGGGATTTTGCTGTGATTTCCTGTTGAACTTGTAAGTGATACTTGGTAATGTTAAATTGTTATCCCTAAGTGTGTGTTATTTTAGGGATTTGGTGAAATATGTGATTGATGAAACAGATGAGCTAAAGAACTGGGAAAGTGCAGCACAGTCGAGCTATTGCCTAAGGCAGTTCCACTGTAGTAAACGACCCAATCTAGTGAGCAGGCCGGCTGTTCTCTGAGTAGGGCTAGTGTGTCTGAAAATATTCTATGTGTTCTTTTTATATTGAAGACTGGTGTTGTATTGTTATTACTGTGTATACTTATTAATATTTAGGATCGACCGATTATGTCTACCAGTACTGTGTTTTGTACTGACCCTACGCCTGCATTTTTTTTCTAAGTGCAGAACTTGATCTAGAAAATTTCCTCACGTCCTCACCTATAAATAAGTAGCAGAGTTTGAGAGAGAGCTAACAAAGGAGGAAATACCACTCTCCCGTAGAGGATGTTATTTTTTTCCACACATTCAATTTTTGTTTTATGATTTAGACTTAGCATTTCTTAAAGTTGTAAGGAGACGTCTGGTGCAATGGCAATTAGGTCTTGGGTTTTATTTTGAAGTTTGTTTGAAATCGGTTGCTCTTGATAATTAGTTTAGTTCGTTTTATTTTGGTTAAAGTTTTCTTATGAATGATCAATTTCAGGGTAACATTTGGGAATCGTTGGTTCGCCCACTAAGAGAATTAGTGTGGGTGCCAATCACAACCTATTGGATCGTGAAAAAATTGGTATCAGAGCTCTAGGTTCGTTGATCTCATTACACTAAGACGGGTCAATAGAGTCTCGTTGATCAGTGCGGAGACGTCCATAACTTATCTTTAAGAGGCTGTAGGACTTTAGGAAAACTCCCTTCTTCTTTTCTTTCGTGCGATTACTTGATTCCAATTGGTATCTGGTTATCCAAATTGGTATCTAACAATTTTTCTTCCTTCCTTCTTAGATGGTGAGACCACGCGCCAACGGCAACAGAGACACAACACCGGCGCCAGCAGTGGTAGCCGCAGTCTGCGGTAGAGGAAGGGGCAAAGGTCATGGGCTGGAGAACTGTTGCGGATAGAGTAGGGGCTTGTGCTCCCCCTCCGGTCAGGGAGAGGTCTGCCTCTCCCGTGCCACCAGCAGTACATAAGCGGGTGGCTGTTGAGGTCGAGGTCCCTACGCAGGGAGAAGCTTCTGCGTGCCAGCACCTTTGAGGTTCTAGCTCAGGTCCTCAACCTTCTGAGGGTCCTTGTGGGCACTGGGGCAGCGCCAACAACTTTAGTAGGGCAGGAGTCAGGATACAACATGCAACTGCTGTGGCTCCGCGGACTGATGACATGTCTGAGGCTGTTATATTTTTGAGGCCAGTAGCAGGACCTGTGATGACAGGGAAGGAGCATGACTTGTTTTGGAGGTTCACCAAGATGAAGTCTCCCACTTTCTACAACACAGAGGCAGAGGATGGCTACGAGTTCATTATCGACTGCCATGAGAGGCTCCACAAGATAGGGGCAGTAGAGAAGTAGCAAGTGGAGTTTGTGACCTCTCAGTTGATGGAGGATGCTAAGCTCTGGTGGAGAGCTTTTGTGGAGTGCAGACCAGCAGGATCACCCCCGTTGACTTGGACCTAGTTCTACTTCATGTTTCTGGAGAAATATGTTCCCCACACTTTGAGGGACAGGAGATGGGATGAGTTCACCATCATTGAGCATGGGAACTCATCTACTGTAGCATATGAGGCTCGGTTTCACTCACTGTCCAGGTAGGCTTTACCCTTATTTCCCACGGAGGAGGAGAGGATCATGCAGTTCATTAAGGGATTGAATGTGGGTCTCCAGGTATCAGCATTGGAAATGGTCTCCTTCAGTAGGACCTTCCAGGAAGTGGTAGAGTATGTGAAGTCAGTTGAAGGGGTGAGACAGGAGGGTTATGCAAGGAATGCTGAGAAAAAGGCTCGGAGAATGGGTTCTTTAGTTGGATGTTATACTAAGGTTCTGGAACTACAGGGTTTCTCTGGGTGCCTTATTTAGTTTTCCATGCAGGTATCAGTCGGAGGTCTGCCAAGGACGGCTCCATGACCGTTTGGTGCAGTTGGCGGTACACAGATTGTTCGTTCTGATTTTGGGGCTCATCGTATTTCCTCTGTTCCAGATTAGAGACCAGTTATTGAGAAGGTTTGTCATGAGTGCAGTGAGTATGGCCACATCCGTATATGGTGCCCCAGGTTCAGACAGGGCGGGAATATCATTCCTCACCCAGCTCCTCGAGCTCCAGCCCCAGCTGGGAGGGGAGGTAGTGCATTCAGTTCAGATCGTCCATAGTCAGGACAAGATGGTCAGCCAGCCGCTAGAGGTGGCATTCAGTAGGGTAGGGGACGTGATCAGATGGGTAGGGTGGCACCAAGGCAGGTACAGGGGTGGCACAGCCTAACCGAGGCATTTCTCAGACTGTTAATCAAGCTCACTTTTATGCTTTTCCTGGTAGGCAGGCTTCAGATGCGGTCATTACATGTACTATCTTTGTTTGTGACAAAATGGCTATTGCGTTGTTTGACTCGGGATATACATTTTCTTATGTGTCTGCTTATTTTGCTTTGGGTCTGTATCTTGTGTATGATGTGCTTAATACTCTTATCCGTGTGTCTACTGTTGTTGGGGATTCTGTGTTAGTGGATAGGGTTTTTCATAATTGCATTAGTGATTCCATGGGATTTGACACTCTGGCAGACTTAGTGATCTTAGACATGGTTAGTTTTGATATAATTTTGGAAATGAGCTGGCTGTCCCCTTACTATGCCATTCTAGATTGCTATGCTAAGACCGTCACTATATCGGGTCCAGAGTCATCAAGGTTGGAGTTTAAAGGGAATTATAGCTCTGCTCCTAAGAAACTTATTTCTTATATTTGTGCTCGTAAGTTGATAGAGGTTGTTCAGCGTATCTGGTGCATATTAGGGACACTAGTTCAGAGGGTCCTTCTATAGAGTTAGTCCCGATTATTTGTGAGTTCTTAGAGGTGTTCCCTATAAATTTGCCCAACATGTTGCCGGACCGTGACATAGATTTCTATATAGATCTGGAACCAAGTACCAGAACCATTTCTATTCCTTCATACCGAATGGCACCTGCTGAGTTAAGAGAACTCAAGGAGCAGTTGTAGGAGTTGCTCAGTAAAGGATTCACTAGTCCGAGTATATCGCCGTGGGGTGTCCCAGTTTTGTTTGTAAAGAGGAAGGATGGTAGTATGTGGATGTGCATCGACTACCTCCAGTTGAATAAGGTAACTATTCGGAACAAGTACCCTCTTCCTCGATTAGAAGATCTGTTTGACCAGTTACAGGGGGCGGCTGTGTTTTGAAAGATTGATTTGAGGTCCGGTTATCACCTGTTGAAAATTCGGGCTGAAGACATTCCCAAAACAACCTTTTAGACCAGGTATGGCCATTACGAGTTTCTGGTCATGTCATTCGGACTCATTAATGCCTCGGTTACGTTCATGAGCCTGATGAATGGTATTTTCAAACCTTACCTGGATTCCTTCATTATTATGTTTATTAACGATATCTTGGTGTATTCTAAGACCAAGCAGGAGCATGAAAATCATCTAGGGATTGTGTTGGGATTACTGAAGATGAAGCAGTTGTATGCTAAGTTCTCCAAGTGCAAGTTTTGGTTGGAATCAATATCCTTTCTAGGGCATGTGGTTTCCAAGGAGGGAATATGAGTTGATCCACAAAAGGTGGAGGTGGTTAGAAACTGAGCGAGGCCAACCAATGTGACGAAAATCCAGAGTTTTGTGGGGCTGATCAGTTAATACCATCGGTTCATGAAGGGATTCGCCTCCATCGCTTCGGCATTGACCAAGTTGACGCAAAAAGATGTACCTTTCCAGTGGTCATAGAAATGTGAAGCGAGCTTTTAGAAACTCAAGACTTTGCTAACAACACCTATTCTAGTGTTACCCGTGGAAAATAAGGACTTTGTTGTTTATTATGATGCCACATGGTCTGGGTTGGGTGCTGTGTTAATTCAGGAAGGACAGGTTATTGCTTATGCCTCAAGACAGTTAAAAGTTCATGAAAAGAATTACCCCGTGCACGATTTGGAGTTAGCAGCGCTGGTGTTTGCCCTAAAAATTTGGAGGCACTATCTATATGGAGCTCGATATGAGGTGTTCACGAATCATCGTAGCTTACAGTATATATTCTCCCAGAAAGATATCAATTTGAAGTAGAGGAGATGGATGGAGCTGCTTAAGGATTACGATATCACCATCTTGTACCACCCAGGAAAGGCTAATATTGTGGCAGACGCGTTGAGTAGGAAGACGGTAAGCATGGGCAGTTTAGCTTGCTTGGAAGCTACTTAGCAGCTGATGTACAGGGAAGTCCAGACTTTGGCAAATATCTTGGTGAGGTTGTCGCTGACCGAAACCGGTGGAATACTAGCCAACCTAGAGGCTAAATCCTCACTACTTGAGGAAATCAAAACAAGACAGTTTGAAGATGAAAAGCTGGATATGATCAGGGATAATGTTCTGCGGGAGAAGCCAAGGAAGCAGTGTTAGATGATGAAGAGGTCTTGAGAATAAAGGGGCGGGTGTGTGCTCCTCGAGTTGGTGAGCTAATCAAAACTCTCTTGGCAGAAGCTCACAACTCGAGGTACTCTATCCACCCCGGAGTCACCAAGATCTACCACGATCTAAAACAACACTATTGGTGGGGTAGGATGAAGAGGGACATTGTGGGATACATTTCTTAGTGTTTGAATTATCAGCAGGTGAAGTACGAACACTAAAAGCCTTGGAGGAGTACTTCAACGAATGCCTATCCCTGAGTAGAAATGGGAGAGGATAGCTCTAGACTTTGTGGTTGGTCTTCCCAAGACTTTGGGAAAGTTTGACTCCATTTGGGTCATAGTGGACAGATTGACCAAGTATGCTCATTTCTTGCCAGTCCAGGTGACTTACAATGCCGAGAGACTAGCCAAGCTATACGTGAAGGTGGTAATTCGGTTGCATGGGGTTCTTATTTCAATTGTATCAGACAGGGGCACTCAGTTCACTTCCCATTTCTGGAAGACCTTGCAGGCCGAGTTGGGTACGAGGTTGGACTTGAGCATAACTTTTCATCCTCAGACAGACGGAAAATCGAAATGGACTATCCAAGTATTAGAGGACATGCTCCGGGCATGTGTGATATACTTCGGGGGCCATTGGGACAAGTTCTTTCCCTTGGTAGAGTTCGCCTATAACAGTAGCTACAACTCGAACATTGGCATGGCGCCATTTGAAGCTTTGTACAGGAGCATGTGCAGGTCTCCAATTTGGTGGTTTGATGCGCTTGAGGTGAGGCCTTGGGGGACTGATTTGTTAAAGGAGTCCTTAAAAAAAGGTTCAAATAATTCAGGACCGCCTGGTAGCTTCTTGGAGTAGGCAGACGCAATATGCATACAAGAAAGTAAGGTATATGGAGTTCATGAAAGGGGAACAAGTGCTGCTCAGGGTGTCCCTTATGAAGGGGGTGATGAGGTTCGGAAAGAGGGTCAAGCTCAGCTTGAGGTATATTGGGCCATTTGAAATACTCTGGCATGTGGGGAAGTGGCTTATGTGTTGGCATTGCCACCAGGATTGTCTAGAGTGCATTCGATATTTCATGTGTCTATGCTGAAAAAGTACCATAGGAATGGAACGTATATCATCAAGTGGGACACTATTTTATTGGATGAGAATTTGTCCTTTGAGGAGGATCCTGTAGCGATATTGGCTAGAGAGGTCTGAAAGCTGAAGTCCAAGGAGGTTCCGATAGTAAAGGTCTAGTGGAAGAATCATCCGATTGAGGAAGCCTCTTGGAAGACCGAGGGTGATATGCAGGTCAAGTATCCACAACTGTTCATGGAATCTGGTAAGTACTTTCCCTTTTTATTTGTATAGACTGTTCAGGGACAAACGGTGTTTTAATTGGTATCTGATGTAACGAATCGAACGTCCTTACGAGATGGTTAAGGACCTAGAACACTGGAATTGGCTAGGGAAGGAATAGAAAGGGCTATGAAATTTTTTCTAAGTGTGAAACTGGTGAATTTTTGGTAGTCACTAGTTCGGGGGACTGCTGCAGTGGAGGGATTTCCGCTGTAGCGAGACCTTGGTGATGGTCGGTGTTCCATTGTGGTGAATTTGGGATGTAACGCTGGAATCGCCGCAGTGACACTATGTCCGCTGTAGCGAAAATATAATACCCGGAAGTTTCTAAGACTAGACCCATTAGGTGGAAAGGAAAATCAATAGAAAAATCTAGAATTTCCCCTCAGACGACCCGTGGTATGGGTCGTTAGAAGAAAGAACGAGCCGTTAGAAGTGCCCGTGGTGAGAGGTTGCAAATTTGGACTGGGGAACAACGGGTCTCAGAATGACCCGTTGGTGGTTGTAACGAGTCATTGGATGGGAGTCGTGGTGATGCTGGTCTTGATCAGGGAGGAAGTGACGGGTATTAGGATGACGCGTTGTTGGTAACAATGGGTGGTTGTATGTGTCAGTTGGGAGGATTTCTAGGATAGTGGCAGTGGTGACAATGGCTGGTAACCACGAGTCATTAGGGTTTGGAACGACTCATCCTATCCGGTCATTGTAGGAGATCTAAGGCTTGAATTAGGGGCGAGACAACGAGCAAAGTGATGGGTCGTGGGAGCGAAGGACGACCCATTGTGTAGGTCGTCGGATCGAGCAGTGGCTAAATTTCTGCGAATTCATTAAGGGCAAAACCGTAATTTCTATGCCCCTAAGTCCCCTACTACGTTGTTTTAAGCTCAGAATGGGGTGTTTTAAGAGGGTTTAACTTATTCAAACTCCTCCTCCTTCATGCGTGCAAACATAGAGCTTCCTTTAAGTTTTTTCATCAATTCTTCATTGGGCAATCAAGGGAGTTGTAGAATTTGTTTTTCTCAGGTATGTAGGGTTATGAATGTGTGAATTTGTCCACACCCATGCTCAATTGCTCTCTAATTCATGAAATTCTACTGATAATTCTATGATGTTTTATCCTAATTCTTATAAAATCCTTATGATCTATCATGATCTAATTCCCTTCATGTATCAATTCATATTCTACAAGACTTTATAAGTATTTAGATTTAAATTTTCTATAAAACTATGCCCAATTATGTATGTTTCATGATAAATCAAGTTATGACTCTACTTTGATTTTGATGTTCATTAACCCATTATGATTTATGACTTATGATATGATTTCTCTCAAATGCTCATCATGAATTTATAAATATCAAGTATATATATGTTTTATAAGTATGGATGGACCTCATGATTTATGAATTATGATTATGCCGACTCACGGGTCTTACTTTCATGGCTAGTTCACGTATTTCAAGCATGTTTATTATTATCATGATTTTAACTAGCCTATGAATCTTATATATATTATCGTATGAGCACTATATATATTTTGGGAGTGTTGTTTAACATTGAGTAGACCCGGGGTCCAAGCATGCCCCGAATCTCAGAACTACGCGCCAACGTAGCCACGATGGGACCTCCATGATACTATCCCCTTTTGCCCAAATGGGCCCTCAGTTGTGATATCACACCTCTTTCATGGTTCTACACTTGGCAATGTACGAACGCCCTCCAGACTAGGGGTTTACAGGTCGGGCTCCATGTGTGCTCATATGGGATATGTCGGTTATAAGAATCTCCCACTGTTCCTCATGATTTATGTATGGTTTATGATTATATACTTTGGATCAAGTCATATTTAATAAAGCTTTTCTCTTATGATTATGATTATGGATGATTTACGAATGTTTTGAAAACCTTGAGCCTTACGTTTGCATTATGATATTTATGTCACGATCATGTTGACCTACTCCTATGAACTTTTATGTATTTTAACTGTCAATTTTACTTACCTTGCATACTTGGTACATTTCACGTACTGACCACATACTCTATGTTGTATCACTTTATGATACAGGCTCTGATCTCCAAACTCAGTCCCGTCATTAGTCAGCTTCCGAAGTTAATATCTAGCTTCAGCGTTGAGTCCTCATCTCCCGAGGATCATTCGTTTGTAGTTATCTTTGTATTTTCAGTTTTCAGACTTATCGGGTTAGTTGGGAGTGTTGTCCCATCAACCCATCAGATATGTTAGAGACTTTCAAACTATATGTAGTAATCAACTTGTCGTGTAGGAAGTGAATTTCGGTGTCAAAAGTTATGTTATGATCAAACTTCCGCTATGTTGTTATGTTAAGTCTTCCGCTTATTTGATTGAGTTAGATGTATTCTCATGCCCTGGGTCGACTTGGAGTCTCTGGGGCTCCTTGTCCCATGTCTCAAACCGTACCTATGCTCGGATCGTGACAAACTTGGTATCAGAGCCATCGATTTTGAAGTGTCCCAGGGTGTCTGAAAGCCGCATTAAGTAGAGTCTTTTCCATGGGTATGATGCACGCCGCACTTATGATGAAGAGGCTACGAGACGTTTAGGAAATATTTCCTTTTTTCATGATCTATGTCGTGCGGTGGAATGTGTCTCTATCCTCCTAATTTGTGTTATTCGCGTTTGAATAATCATGCCTCCCCGCAGAGTTAACGAAAGAAGAAATGGAAATGGAAATGGCCACGGGTATGGAAATGGAGACGGGCATCAGCAGGCCCGACCAGCCCATAAGCACCATGCACCGAAGCCGGGGTCCCAAGCTGAATTCAGGGTAGCCATTTAGATGCTAGCACATGCCTTGACCGCCCAGGTCAACCAACAGGTGGTAGCACATGTCCCTCAGAACGGGAATGCAGCAGCAGCGAGGGTTAGAGACTTTCTGAGGATGAACCCTCCTGAGTTCCTTAGATCGAAGGTGGACGAGGATCTACATGACTACATTAAGGAGATTCTGAAGATCACCCGGATTATAAGGGTGACTAGAGAGGAGTGTGCCAATTTGTCCTCATATCAGTTGAAGGGGGTCGCACACATTTGATTCAAACAGTGGAAGGAGAGTAAGGCAGTCGGAGAAGGCCCTATCAGTTGGGATGAGTTCCACACCACTTTTCTTGATCGATTCTTCCCTCGGGAGATGAGGGAGCTGAAAGTGGCCGAGTTTGTGTATCTCAAGCATGGAAAGATGACGGTTCGGGAGTATGCCTTGGAGTTCACACGTTTGTCCAGGTATGCACCTGAGTTGGTGGCGGATTAGAGAGCCTGTATGAGCAAGTTCGTACACGGGATGGCAGACTCCTTGGTCAGGGATTTTTGGACCGCGATGCTTCTCCAGGATATTTACTTTGCTCTGATTGTCCTGTATGCCCAGCAGATGGAGATGGTACAGTTGGGTGAGCAGGAGAGGAGGCCAAGAGGGCCAGGGCTGATACCATCGAATTCTCCCAGCCAAGGACTAGTGGGCACCATCAACAGTCCCACCAGAGATCTTTAGCCCCAACACCATCATCAACTAGTGTTCCGTCCCGACTCAGACGTGATCAGAGGGGTAGAACGTCAGGCTCGAAGGGCCGAGGGAGCATTTCAGGAGATCGCACTTTTCTAGCCTATGCGAATTGTGTCAAGAACCACCCAGGGAGGTGTTTAGTTGGGTCAGACTCTTGTTTCAGGTATGGCAAACTTGGACAAAGGCTTTGAGATTGCCTTTCAACCAGATCAGGTGATGGTGGAGCCTATACTCCAACTTTTAGTTCCGCAGCTCCACCAGCACGCCCCCCTCAGCAGGGGGCTTCTACTAGCACAGGTGGCGGACAACGCCAAAACAGATTTTATGCCCTATCATCCCGCCAGGAGCAGGAGGTCTTCTCGGATGTAGTCACTAGTATGTTACGAGTTTTCCACCTTGATGTATATGCATTGTTAGATCCATGGGCTACCTTGTCTTGTGTGACACCTTATGTGGCTAGTAGTTTCGGAGTGAGTTCTGAAATCTTATCACAACCCTTCTCAGTCTCTACTCCGGTGGGTGATTCAGTCGTAGCTAGGCGAGTGTGTTGACACCCAATTTTGACCTCCCTACGCCCCGTATATGCTTCTTAATATATTATTTACCTTTTTTACGCAAATACTCGACTTTTATTTATATTTATAAAATAATTAATTATCATAATATTGTGAAATTATTTTAAATTACACACATATATATATATATATGTTGCATTGATGTTAAATAATTGTGTCATGTACAATATATTTCGTATTAATGTACGCCCTTATTTTGAAATATATATTTTACTTAATCTTTATAAACTATTTACATAATTTTACTAAATTACAAATTTATTTGCATAATAATATTACTTGAATTTATAAATCATTTATGTTAATAATAAATTTTTTATAATATTTGATAACTTAATTTTATTTCCTAGTCATTGAATTATTTATAAATATAATAATTTATTAATATAATATTCACACGAGTCTACTCAAATTTATGATTTATTTATATCAATAATAATATTTATATGATTTTTTTTCATAATTTAAACTATTTTATTATCTATTTTTTAATTTATTAACGAGTGTAGTATGTTTATTAATTTAATAGCAGCTAAATATCCAATTTCATCCCATTCATTTAAAAATCTAGCTACTTTATACCCATTTATGCAAATTCAAGCCTTTTTTCTATCTAATTTATGTCAATTGTAGCCCATTTTACCAAATCTAACCATTTTTTAAATTCAATTCCTACCCATTTATTTAATTCAACCAACCCCTGATCCAAATTCGTGACCCAATTATATCCGCGACCCGACCCACGTTACTCTGAATCAATCTTGACTGTCCATCATTTTTAATCCTACGGCCAAAAATAACCCTACCTATTTTACTTATCTATCCACGCCACCCCCCAAACCCTAACTCAATTCCCCCATTCTCCTTCTTCTTAAGCAAAAACCCGCCGCGCGCTCTCCCCTTTCTTCTCTCCCTCGTCCTCTCCGGCGAGCCACGCCGCTCGACCTCCCTCTATTTTCCCTTCTACCACGCTGCCCGACCTCCCTCTATTTTCCCCTCTACCACGCTGCCTCTCTCCCTTCTTTTCTATTTTTCTTCTCTACTAGCCGCACTTTCCCTCTCTCCCTGTCGATATCCCTTCTTCGGAGAACTAGCGGCCTCACGGCACAACACCGCACACCACTGCCTAGAGACACCAGTATTACACAGATACGCCGCCCCTCCTCTCACTCTTCTCTCCTCTCCATCGCCGGCAACCGTCACCACTAGACCTCCCTCCTCTCCATCGCCGGCAACCCTTACCAGATCTCCCTCCATCTCTCTCCTCCACCACCTCTTCTCCCTCTCAATCGAAATCACTACCCGAAACACCCTCAACCCCACATCCACCCCACCTTCTCTTTTCGGCAAATCATTAACCACCGCGCAGAAACTGATATTATTTGCTGGATAGATCCTCATAGATCTGTCCGAAATATTGATTTTTTTCGCTTATTATTACCTATGCCAAGTTTAGACCTAAAGGAAATTATACTTGTTGATAATATTGCTTGCATGAATATGTTTCAATTATTATACTTGCCTTTAGAATATCATTTAAACACGATTGAGTGTTTATACGATATTATTTTTGTCGTACTCCGTCTAGCCTAATATTCTCGAAATTTTTTTTACTATATAGTTATGTTTGAGTAGATGCGCATATCACTGTTCTTGTTGACCTTCATGAAAAATCATTTGCTGTTTTTTAGACATTCTTGAGTTGTATATTTGCAATGGTACTTCGTTGTTCTCTCTCGCCCCAGACTGTTGGTTTATTTTCATCTCGTGATGGTTGTAAAATATTTAAGTTTGATAAATTTGGATTGTCTGATTGCCTTTGACAGATTTTTGCTCATATAAGAATTATTATTGTATTTATTATTTTTTTTCTTTTTCTCCTACTATTATGCTGTTCCGCGTTAATATATGTGTGTGTGTGTGTGTATAAATACTATATATGGTAGTGATATTTTATTTGCAGAATTTTGAATAAATTTAGTATTCACCACGCATAACAAATTCCCTTTGTTCAATTTGTTTCCTTCTCTAATTAATTTAACCTTATTATTTTTGGTATGAATGGGCTGTTTGATTAATCATGTATTATTTTATTTCCTTTCCTTGCTCGGTCAATAAGTTTGTTACATATAATTATGGTAATTTATGATTTCTTGACCTTAAATGTCAGTTTTTTTATTAATTTATGATTGACTGATTTTTTTCCCTTTTTAATTTTTGCAATTATGGAAAAATTAATTTCCTGTTTCCTTGGTGAATCTAATTAAATTAATTAGTTCAGCTACATATATGGCTTTAATATTCCTTTCCCCTTTAAACCTTCTTGCTGGTGCTATTTAAACAGCCTTCTCCTTTCTTTTCAATTCATTCGGACATTGTCAAAAGACTGAAATTACTTTATTCTCATTACTGCTCTGTTTTCCTCTCTATTTTCCATAATTCCTTTAACCCGTCTCAACACAAGCACTGCTCGGAATCCTCGAGATTTCCGTGATCTTGATGTATTGAGTTTGCGCAATAAATCAAGGCCTTCAAAGTATCCATCGTCTCTAACTCGTTTTTAATTTTGTCACCCAATTGGTTAGTCTATTTACTTTAACAAGTCATTGTGTTAAATTCCGTTATCAAGACCTCCTAGCTGCTTTCTCTTGTTGTATTTATGTGCTAATATTTTTTTAACATGAATTACAAAGTTCGAAACTTTGGTTGCATCTACTGTTGTATTTTAAGTTTAAAACAAGTAGTCTTAATATGTTACTGGACCTGTCGGAGAGTCGCTGGGGCAGGTGTTTGACCTGGTTGTTTTATTATTAAAGAGTTAATTTACTTTACTGTAATTTTTGATTTATTTTGTCCGCTGATTTGTAATATTGTAAATGAACGCTGATGATAGTGGAAGGGGTTTTATGGAGGCGGGGGTTATATTTCTTTATTATTTTCTTAACTATTAAAGTCACCTAGAAAGCATGCCTATAGGATATTATAACAAACGCATCGCTAGAAATCTTGCCTTATAGGAATACCGCAACTCTATTATTTTGATTAGAAATCATGTCTGTAGGGCTATTCAGCGTTTATGTTCAATCATATCTTGTTATATCTCAACATGCTAAACCTGTTAAGAACTTGCCTGTTAGTATTTGTTTCACAAAAAATACAGTTTATTTTTGCTTCATAAAATCACCCATATAGTTATAAGGCATATGAAAACGCATTGTTAGACATCATGCCTATAGGATTTCCTAATGTATGCAATGCTAGGATTCATGTCGAGAGGATTTGTAAATAATTTAATCTGAAATATTTTTATTCAAATCTTAGAAACACCAGATTATAGGAAATACCACAAACTTATTTATTGCGGTTAAAAATCGTGTCTGTAGGGCTATTCGATGTTATGTGCCAGCCTATTGTGTTGCATCCTGACATGGTTCAGAATCTGCCTATTAATATTTGATTCAATTGTGTCTGCTTCATAAAGTTGCATATATGATCACCAAATGGTGAACTTGCGACTGATAGACTTAATACCTATAAGAATTTGAGTGTTCAAAACGCATTAAGGTTCTACGTGACTGTTGACAAAATATAATTTGAAATTATATCTAGAACTGCAATAATAAAATTTGTTAGATGCCCCGTCTGTAGGAATAATTTGAATCATAACTTATGTGAATGATTAGTAAATTTACCTACGGATCATTTTAACTTGCGTTCTTCAGTTGTTTTAGCACTAAAGAAGTAACATGCTTAATAAACTGCATCGTATATATCCGACATATGTTCTAAAAAGCTTAGCAACTATCTGTTGGGACTAATTTCGAAGAGCTAATTAAGTCAAGCTGTTTATGTAAACATGTCGGTTTTCTAATGTCTGTCATTTAAAAATCACCTATTCTCTATATATCTATGTTTAGAAGATCACTATATACTGCATGTATAAAGTCCAATATTTCTGCATCAGAGATCATGTTTGTAGGTCTTATCTGCATTCATTTAGAAATCATGTCTATAGTTTAATATAGAGGCTTACGTGAGATCTTTGTGTGTTAATTATATTCTCTGGCCTATTTGTTGTTTAGCGTTAACCGCTTTAACAACTCCTAGGATTTTTTGACTCAAAATCCTAATTAGTTGTCCAATGCCTCTTGGACACTAGGCTTGGACGGGTAGGCAAATACTAGGACGTTAGTTTTGTCACCTAGAGCGGTTTAAGTTAATAACTAATCAACTAGGTGGGCAGATGGGATATGATAGTCTGCTCGCTGAATAATACGAGCAATCTAAATGATTGCGAAATATTATTTAAGTTGCACGGGGTGATCCCGTTAGGCTAAAATAACCCCTCTTCTAAATGTAGAACTACGCTCGACCTGATTCCCTTTAAGGATATGTAGGCGCCTCACCGAGGTTCGGCCCCATATTTAAATAAATATTTATTTGGTTGCATTTTGTGTGGAATTCTATAAATTATTCTGCTTTATTCTTTTATGCGGTACATTATTTTTATTATTTTATTTGCAATATTTATTGTGTATATCGTTGACAAAAATATTTTAACTTTAAAATTCATTCCGTCCAATTTCTTTTCTTCTCGCTTGTCTTTCAGTTTCTTTGTTTTATTCACTTACATTATCAATCTAGTTCTAAATTAATAGGCTAAAATTAATTATTTTTTATCACTAATAATTCCCCACATATTAATGGATTCGGCCGGGAACCACATTTGTGGACCTCGAAAGATGCCTAACACCTTCCTTTCTAGGTAATTTAAGCCCTTACCCGACTCTGGTAACATAGATAACTAAGCAGACTTTTAGCTTAGAATGGTGCCCTAACGCACCTCAAATCTTTAGGTGGCGACTCTTCTTTCACAACAAACCGTTAAGAGCCATCACATGTTGTATCCCGCTTTTCGCGAGAAAAATGGGGTGCGACAGGGTGTATAGAAGTTGCCCGTTCACGGTCCTTTTGAAAGTCACCTCAATAGATTTAGTAGAGTTAGCCATGAACGATTTTGATGTTATTCTCGGCATGGATTGGTTGTTTGCATGCTATGCCTCAGTCAATTATAGAACCCATGCGGTAGAATTCTGATTTTCGGGTGAGTCAGCCTTAGAATGGAAGGGTAGTTTAGCTTTGCCTGTAGGTCGTTTAATTTCCTATCTTAAGGCCAGGAAGATGATCTCCAAAGGTTGCGTGTACCATTTAGTTAGGGTTAAGGATGCTACGTCCGAGACCCCGACTATCCAGTCCATTCCAGTAATATGTAAGTATCCAGAGGTCTTCCCAGATGATTTACCGAGAATCCCTCTCGAGCGAGAGATTAATTTTGGTATTGACCTTCTTCCCGATACGCAGCCTATACCTATTCCTCCTTACAGAATGGCTCCAACTGAGTTAAAAGAGTTGAAGGAGCAGTTGAAAGACCTTTTAGATAAGCGGTTCATCAGACTGAGCAAATCCCCATAGGGCGCACCAGTTCTCTTTGACCAAAAGAAAGATGGTTCTCTTCGTATGTGTATTGATTATGAAAATTGAACAAGGTCACCATCAAGAACAGGTATCCTCTTCTCAGAATTTGATGATTTGTTTGACTAGCTTCAGGGTGCTAAGTACTTTTCAATGATAGATCTCAGATCCGCATACCATCATCTCAGGGTTTGGGAGAGTGATATCCCGAAGACAGCCTTCAGGACGCGGTATGGTCATTATGAGTTTGTAGTTATGTATTTTGGACTAACAAATGCCCCTGCAACTTTTATAGATTTGATGAATAGGGTGTTCAGGCCGTAATTTGATATGTTTGTGATCGTGTTTATTGATGACATCCTAATATACTCTCGGAGTGAGGAGGAGCATGCCGCCCATTTGAGGATGGTGCTACAGACTCTCAAGGATCACCAATTATATGCAAAATTCAGAAAGTGCAAGTTATGGTTGAACTCAGTGGCATTTTTGGGCAATGTGGTGTCAAGTGAGGGTATAAAGGTGGATTCTCAAAAAATAGAAACGGTGAAGAATTGGCCTAGACTGGTGAATCCTTTAGATATCAGGAGCTTCTTGGGCTTAACTGGTTATTATCGAGATTTGTTGAGGGATTCTTATCCATTGCAGCTCCATTTACCAGATTGACCCAAAAGAAAGTGATATTCCAATGGTCGGATGCTTGTGAGAGGAGCTTCCAGGAGTTGAAGACTCGACTCATCTCAACGCCAGTGTTAACCCTACCTGAGGGTATCGATGGTTTTGTGGTGTATTGCGATGCTTCTAGAATTGGCCTTGGTTGTGTATTGATGCATCACGGTAAAGTTATAGCATGCGCTTCCAGGCAGCTGAAGGTTCATGAAAGGAATTACCCGACACATGATCTTAAATTGGCGGCAGTGTATTTGCTTTGAAGATATAGAGACACTATTTATACGGAGTCCATGTAGATGTGTTTACGGAGCACAAGAGCCTACATGTGTTTACATAGAAGGACCTAATCTATGCCAAAGGAAGTTGTTGGAGCTACTCAAGAATTATGACATGAGAGTCCTTTACCATCCGGTTAAGGCCAATGTATTAGCGGACGCACTAAGTATACTCTCTATGGAGAGTGTGTCTCATGTAGATGAGAGGAATAAGGAGCTGGTGAAGGATGTGCATCAACTTGCAAGGTTGGGAGTTTGTTTGGTTGACTCGACTGATGGCGGTGTTATAGTTCAGAACTGGTCAAAATCATCATTGGTGACTAATGTGAAAGCTAGACAAGACAAGGACCCTATTTTGGTAAAGTTAAAGGAAGTCGTTCAGAATAAAAAGGTAGAGGTCTTCTCTAAAGGGGGAGATGGTGTGCTTCGATATCAAGGTCGCTTGTGTGTCCCATTTGTTGGTGATTTGAGAAATCGGATGTTGCACGAGGCTCATGATTCTAGATATTCGATATATCCAGGTGCCACCAAGATGTACCATGACCTACGGGAAGTCTATTGGTGTAATGGCATGAAGAAGGACATCGTAGAATTTTTAGCTAAGTGTCCAAATTGTCAGCAAGTGAAGGTTGAACACCAGAGACTGGGAGGTGTGCTTCAGGACATCAGTATCCCTAATTGGAAGTGGGAAGAAATCAATATGGACTTCATCATAGGGTTTCCTCGCACTCGTCGATAGTATGACTCTATTTGGGTGGTCGTGGACAGGTTGACTAAAGCTGCTCATTTTCTACCGGTCAAAACCACTAATTCCGTAGAGGATTATGCCAAACTGTACATCTAAGAGATAAGTTGGTTGCATGGAGTGCCCTTGTCCATCATATCAGACAGAGATACCCAATTTACCTCTCAGTTTTGGAGGTCGTTTTAAAAGGGACTTGGTACTCAGGTCAAGCTTAGTACAACATTTCATCCGCAAATCGATGGTCAAGTGGAGCGGACTATTCAAACTCTCGAGGACATATTGAGAGTGTGTGTGATTGACTTCAAGGGTAGTTGGGATGATCATTTGCTTCTTATTGAGCTTGTGTATAACAACAACTACCATTCCAGCATTCAGATGACTCCGTTTGAGGCTTTCTATGGGCGGAGATGTAGATCGTCTATTGGTTGGTTTGAAGTCAGTGAAGCTGCGATGATAGAACCAAATTTAGTCTATGAGGCCATGGAGAAAGTTCAACTCATACGGGATAGGTTGAAAATAGCTCAAAGTCGCCAAAAGTCTTATGATGATGTGAGAAGGTGAGAACTTGAGTTTGAAGTTGATGATTGGGTGTTTCTAAAGATGTCTCCCATGAAGGGAGTGATGAGGTTCGGAAAGAAAGGAAAACTCAGCCCCCGTTATGTTGGCCCATACCGGATTGTGAAACGGGTTGGAAAGGTAGCATATAAATTGGAGTTTCCCTCAGAATTAGCTTTAGTCCATCCAATTTTCATATATCGCTTTTAAAGAAGTGTTTGTAGATCCAGCTCTAGTTGTTCTGGTGGACGACATTGGTGTGAAAGACAGCCTTAGTTATAAGGAGGTTCCGGTGGAAATACTAGATCATCAGGTTCGAAGGCTAAGAAACAAAGAAGTAGCTTTAGTTAAAGTTTTATAGAGGAATCAACATATTGAGGGAGCTACCTGGAAGCCGAAGCTGATATGATGGCTAGATACCAACATCAGGCTCAGTTCCAGCTTGAGGTATTAGTTTTTGCCCTAAAACTCTATTCGGTTTCATGTTCAGCTCATGTACCTCAGTTTATTTCATGTAAAAGTACATATGTATGATTCATGAATTCAGTTTAGTCATGTAGTTCAAATCGAAGTCAGTCACTCCGTCAGTTTTCAACATATATGCTTAGTATTTGAATATGGTGATTTCATTTCTCTGTTTCTGTATGTTTTCTCACATTCGAGGACGAATCTTTCCAAAGGGGAGATATTGTAATACCCCAAAAGTGCCTAAGACTAGACCCATTAGGTGGAAAGGAAAATCAACAGAAAAATCTGGAATTTCCCCTTAGACGACCCGTGGTATGGGTCGTTAGAAGAAAGAACGGGCCGTTAGAAGTGCCCGTGGTGAGAGGTTGCAAATTTGGACTGGGGAACAACGGGTCTCAGAATGACCCGTTGGTGGTTGTAACGAGTCATTGGATGGGAGTCGTGGTGATGATGGTCTTGATCAGGGAGGAAGTGACGGGTATTAGGATGACGCGTTGTTGGTAACAATGGGTGGTTGTATGTGTCCGTTGGGAGGATTTCTAGGATAGTGGCAGTGGTGACAATGGCTGGTAACCACGAGTCATTAGGGTTTGGAACGACTCATCCTATCCGGTCATTGTAGGAGATCTAAGGCTTGAATTAGGGTCGAGACAACGAGCAAAGTGACGGGTCGTGGGAGCGAAGGACGACCCATTGTGTAGGTCGTCGGATCGAGCAGTGGCTAAATTTCTGCGAATTCATTAAGGGCAAAACCATAATTTCTATGCCCCTAAGTCCCCTACTACGTTGTTTTAAGCTCAGAATGGGGTGTTTTAAGAGGGTTTAACTTATTCAAACTCCTCCTCCTTCATGCGTGCAAACATAGAGCTTCCTTTAAGTTTTTTCATCAATTCTTCATTGGGCAATCAAGGGAGTTGTAGAATTTGATTTTCTCAGGTATGTAAGGTTATGAATGGGTGAATTTGTCCACACCCATGCCCAATTGCTCTCTAATTCATGAAATTCTACTGATAATTCTATGGGGTTTTATCCTAATTCTTATAAAATCCTTATGATCTATCATGAGTTAATTCCCTTCATGTATCAATTCATATTCTACAAATCATGGGCAGACTTTATAACTATTTAGAATTAAATTTTCTATAAAACTATGTCCAATTATGTATGTTTCATGATAAATCAAGTTATGACTCTACTTTGATTTCGATGTTCATTAACCCATTATGATTTATGACTTATGATATGATTTCTCTCGAATGCTCATCATGAATTTATAAATATCAAGTATATACATGTTTTATAAGTATGGATGGACCTCATGATTTATGATTTATGATTATGCCAACTCACGGGTCTTACTTTCATGGCTAGTTCACGTATTTCAAGCATGTTTATGATTATCATGATTTTAACTAGCCTATGAATCTTATGTATATTATCTTATGAGCACTATATATGTTTTGGGAGTATTATTTAACATAGAGTAGACCGGGGGTCCAAACATGCCCCGAATCTCAGAACTACGCGCCAACGTAGCCACGATGGGACCTCTATGATACTATCCCCTTTTGCCCAAATGGGCCCTCAGTTTTGATATCAAACCTCTTTCATGGTTATACCCTTGGCAAGGTACGAACGCCCTCCCGACTAGGGGTTTACAGGTCGGGCTCCATGTGTGCTCATATGGGGTATGTCGGTTATAAGAATCTCCCACTGTTCCTCATGATTTATGTATGGTTTATGATTATATACTTTGGCTCGAGTCATGTTTAATAAAGCTTTTCTCTTATGATTATGATTATGGATGATTTACGAATATTTTGAAAACCTTGAGCCTTACGTTTTTATTATGATATTTATTTCATGATCATGTTGTCCTACTCCTATGAACTTTTATGCATTTTAACTGGCCGTTTTACTTACCTTGCATTCTTGGTACATTTCGCGTACTGACCGCATACTCTATGCTGTATTATTTTATGATACAGGCTCCGATATCCAGACTCAGCCCCATCATTGGTCAGCTTTCGGAGTTAACATCCAGCTTTAGTGGTGAGTCCTCATCTCCCGAGGACCATTCATTTGTAGTTATCTTTGTATTTTCAGTTTTCAGACTTGTCGGGTTAGTTAGGGGTGTTGTCCCATCAACTCATCAGATATGTTAGAGGCTTTCAGACTTTATGTAGTAATCAACTTGTCGTGTATGAAGTGAATTCCGGTGTCGATGTTATGTTATGATCAGACTTCCGCTATGTTGTTATGTTAAGTCTTCCACTTATTTGATTGAGTTAGATGTGTGTTCATGTCATGGGTTGACTTGGAGTTTCTCGAGGCACCTTGTCCTGTGTCTCGAACCGGACCTATGTTTGGATCATGACAGTAAATGTGACCACTGCAGTTGATGATGGGAATTAGAAAGTGAATTTTAAGTGGGAATTATGGGGTTTTACTCCATTATTCTCAAAATCACGATCAAGAGGTCTAAAGAACGAGAAAACCCTCCAGAGTAGTGAAACTCTTCACCAAGGTAAGATTCTTCGATTCTTTATCTCTACATGAGTAGTTGTGATTTTAGAATCCCTGTAGACCTTTAATAATGGAATTCTGGGAAGGATAAGACCCTAGATAGTCAGAATAGGGCTGAAATATGGGAAGACTTTGGGACCTAGAACTCAGTAGAATATGTGTTCACTTTTGAAAGTACCCTGAAGGGGGGTTTGATCTTCTAAAACCCTTATTTCGAAGAGGGAGTAATGAATTACTCTTTGCTTATTGTAGATTACAAGCACGCTGAGGCTATGAGAAAGGGCAAGGCTTCGGTGGAGTAATTGACTCTTTGTGTCCGAAATCGAGGTATGTTATGGTTATAGGGTTAGGCCCTGCGTAATGGCTTGTATGGTTCTGTAATGACTATATTTGATTGGTTTTCAAACATTCCTTTTTATGAGAATATTTATATGAATAAATGAAAATTATCATATTGATATGTGGTGAATATAATCTGTTGTTGAGATCATGTGGAAGTGTGTAATGAAACTCGTGTTATGAATCTATTATGTGAACTTAGTGTTGTGCTTGAGAAAGTGAGGGAATGGAGCGCAGACTCTGATGAAATGCACCTTGTTGCTATTAAAGGATGAGAATGGCTTAAATGTTAATTGTTTTATGAAATGAAAGGCTCGAGCCCGAGGGGAGTATCCAGGCGAGCGAATATTATTACAGATTAGCTCGTGTCCGAGGGGAGAATCCGGACGAGCATATGAGTGGGAGCAGGTACCACGCCATTACAATACATAAATTTCTAGAGTCCCTTAAAGGTCATGATCAAAAGTGCAGAAATAAGACCCTTTAGAATTGTGATACTGATTATATGGTTGAGTGTTTATGGTGAGATGGCGGAGGCATGTGCCCGTAATGTCACCTTTGGTTTTCGTGTTATATATGTTACGTTATGTTGCATTGTCATTATTTGCAAATGAAGTGTATGAATAATGTGCTAAGAGGTTGTGTCAATTACAGTTATATTATGTGATGTTGATAATGAAGAATATGTCTCTAGTTCTAAGTGTGACTTGTCACAATGTCGGAACTTGATGAGGGGATTTTGCTGTGATTTCCTGTTGAACTTGTAACTGATACTTAGTGATGTTAATTGTTGTCCCTAAGTGTCTGTTATCTGAGGGATTTGGTGAAATATGTGATTGATGAAACTGATGAGCTGAAAAACTGGGAAAATGTAGTACAGTCGAGCTACTGCCGTAGGCAGTACCCCTATAGCGAAACCCTTTTCGCTTCAGCGAGATCGCTGACTACTATAGTGAATGGCCTAATCTAGTGAGCAGGCCGACTGTTCCCTGAGTAGAGTTAGTGTGTCTGAAAACATTCTATATGTTCTTTTTATGTTGAAGACTGGTGTTGTATTGTTATTACTATGCATACTTGTTATTATTTAGTATCGACCAATGATGCCTACTAATATCGTATTTTGTACTGACTCTACGCCTGCACTTCTTTGCTGAGTGCAGAACTTGATCCAGGAAGTTCCTCACGTCCTCACCTATAAAGCAGTAGCGGAGTTTGAGAAGTGAGTTGACCAAGGAGGAAATACCACTCTCCCGTCGAGGATGTCTTTCTTTTTCTAGACATTCAATTTTTCTTTTATGATGTAGGCTTAACATTTTTTAAAGTTATAAGGAGACATCCGGTGCAATGAAAATTAGGTCTTGGGTTTCATTTTGAAGTTTGTTTTGAAATTGATTACTCTTGATAATTAATTTAGTTCGTTTTATTTGGTTAAAGTTTTCTTATGAACGATCAATTTTGGGGTAACATTTGGGAATCGTTGGTTCGCCAACCAGGGGAGATTAGTGTGGGTGGTAATTATGGCCTATTGGGTCGTGACAAAGTTGGTATCAGAGCTCTAGATTCATTGATCTCATTGCACTAAGACGAGTCAAGTAGAGTATCGCGGATCCGCGGGAGATGTTCGTAACTTATCTTCGAGAGGTTGTAGGACTTTAGGAGAACTCCCTTCTTCTTTCCTTTCATGCTATTATTTGATTCAATTTGGTATCTAGTGATCAAAATTGGTATCTAACAATTTTTCCTCCTTCCTTCTCAGATGGTGTGAACACACGCCAACGACAACAGAGACGCAACATCCCAGCCAACAGCGGCAGCCGCAGTTTGCGGTAGAGGAAGGGGTAAAGGTTGTGGTCGGAGACTCGCTCTGACTAGAGGAGGGGCTCGTGCTCCTGCTCTATTCAGGGAGAGGTCTGCCTCTCTCGTGCCACTAGTAGTGTAGGAGCGAGTGGCTGTTGAGGTCGAGGTCCCAACACAGGTAGAAGCTCCTGCCGCGCCAGCATCTTTTGAGGTTCTAGCTCAGGTCCTCAACCTTTTGAGCGGCCTTGTGGGCACCGGGGAAACGCCAGCAACTCCAGCAGGGCAGTAGTTGGGGATACAACATGCAGCTACTTTGGCTACGTAGATTGATGACATGTCTGAGGTTGTTATGTTTCTGAGGCCTATAGCAAGACCAGTAATGACAGGGGAGGAGCATGACTTGCTTTGGAGGTTCACCAAAATGAAGCCTCCCACTTTCTTCAGCACAGAGGCAGAGGATTGCTACGAGTTCATTCGATTGCCATGAGAGGCTCCACAAGATAGGGGCGGTAGAGAAGTATAGAGTGGATTTTGTGACCTTTCAGTTGATGGGGGATGTTAAGCTCTGGTGGAGAGATTTTGTAGAGTGTAGACCAGTGAGGTCATCCCCGTTGACTTGGACCCAGTTCTACTCCATGTTTCTGAAGAAATATGTTCCCCACACTTTGAAGGATAGGAGAAGGGATGAGTTCCCCATCATCGAGCAAGGGAACTCATCTGTTGCATCATACGAGGCTCAGTTTCACTCACTGTCCAGGTATGCGCTACCCTTATTACCCCTAGAGGAGGAGAGGATCAGATAGTTCGTTAAGGGCTTGAATGTGGGTCTCCAGTATCAGTGTTGTAAATGGTCTCCTCCAGTAAGACCTTTCAGGAAGTGGTAGAGTATGTGAAGTCAGTTGAAGGGGTGAGACAGAAGGGTTATGCAAGAAATGCTGTGAAGAAGGCTCGGAAAGTGGGTTCTTTCTGTGGTTCTTATGCTAATTTTCTGGCATCATATATATATATATATAATTTTTTAAATTCTTTTAAAGCATGAAAGTTATTTGAACTTTCTAAAACTTAATTGATTTGTTTTGAAATTTAAACTCCTTGCATGATGTACAACTATTTTAAGCTAGATACTTTTTTAACTGATAATATTACCTTTAGTCGTCCTATCTCTTTCCTTATATATATATTGAATTGATTTTTTTAGAATTTTAATACTCCTTGCATGATGTACAACTATTTTAAGTTAGATACTTTGTTAATTGATAATATTAAGTACATCATTTTATCAATAATAAATGATGAGTGGAATAATAGTTCTTAACTTTTATGTGATTGAATAAGTATTATATATATATATATATATAATACCAACTACTATAGCTACATGACATATATATATATACACACACACATATATATAAATCATCATTACTATATAAGTGGGAAGTCCCATAGTTGAAAGTTAATGTAACGACCCGTTCGATCATTATAGCACCTTGACGACATAAACGTAAAAATTTTTAATTTTTTTTGTGTCTCCGTGTCACATCCTCAGATTAAATGATTATTTGATTGACAAATTTAGAATGGACTAAGTTACAATCAGGTGGGCGCAAGCGTCGGACCGCCGCGACGAATGGATCCCCACTGTAACGGGATCGCTACAGTAGAAGACTCTTCGTTACAGCGGACGATGCGGATCGGAGCTGCATAATTCTATCCAGAGTTGAATTTAAATCATATTTTCATAAGGTTTGGTGAATAAAAACGTCCAACAACAAAAGTTGGGATTTCTAACAAGGAAAAGGTAAGGTGGCTAGAGAGAGTAAAGATTCCACCATCCTCCCTGAAAATTCTCTACAAGAACCTAGGATTTGAGGAAACAACACAGCCCCTAGACTTTCTTGACAGCAGTTTGACACCCAGGTAGACTATGACTTACTTCGTATTAGACTTTGATTATCAAATCATATATGCATATATGATTGATGTGTTGTTGAATTGATAGAAACGTAAGTTATCATACTAATGAAAACTAGTTCAGACAGCAGCTAGTAATGAGTATGGGTGAGAAGTAATAGTGGAATAACAACAAATTAAAAAAAAGTAGAGAGGAAATTATTGTATCAAGCGATCACAGGGGTACAAATAAGTTTGATGCTAGCTTTGCTTTAAGTTGAATGTCTTAATGGCTATTTCCAAGATATACCCCTGGATAAGGTGGCTAAATTATATTTATATATGTATCTAGTTATAGGTTTTTATGTGTGGGTGTGTGCATCCAATATGGTTCTGAGTAACTAGAGTTTAGGGAGAACTAACTCATGTATAATTGATAGCGGATTATGATGTAGAAATTTGTGAAGATTAGAGTAGAGGTTTGAATACCGTGTGGGATCTAGGAAAGGGAAGTAAGCTTGCATACTCTTGCAAGCCGCTAAATCGAAAACATAGGGAAGGGGATTATAATTAGGGTCCTGAGTGTTGATAAATCTATTTGTATAATTGAATGGTCTTCGGACAATGATTGTGTTAGAAATTTTGCGATTAATTCTTGTTATTGAATGTTTTCTGTTAAGTGGATGGAACAGTGATAATTATTCCTAAACCAGGGGTGGAGTCTGTTGTAACTGATTGAGAGCATGAGAAAACATTTTGAGACAGAAAAGTGAGCATCCCGACAACAAATTAGTACATGGAATATGTGTATGAGTACTTAAAATATGATTAGCTCGTGCCCAAGGTGAGCATTCGGGCGAGCAGTATGGTATGAGTACATAGACAGGTAGGTATGAATACACAAACAAGTATGATACGATATTCATATGGCTGGGTGTACAGGTATGAGTATACAAACAGTTATGAAATGATGTTCATATGGTTGGGTGTACAATACATGGATTTCCAGAGTTCCCCTGTAGGTCATGACTGGAAGGGCAGAAATAAGACCTTCTCGAATGTGTGACAAACATACAAATATATAGATGTGATACGTGATACCAACATAATTCGGACATGATGTGAGAGATACAAACGTGAGATAATGTATAATAATATGGTACAGGTATAGTACTAGATGACATGAATATGGTGCAGAGATGTTTGGAGTGAGATCAAAAAGAGTTATACACTTGCATTTTTATTTCTGTGGTACATGACTCTGTTAGTATGATTGATTGTTTGAAATTAACAATTTATTGTGTTTCCTGATAATTGTTGATAATTGTATGTTGATGAGGTTGCATATGCTCCGTGGTTGTTTGCTTAATTGGTCTGGGTCTAAGGTAATTTTAGTTAAGGTAAATTAGAGGGGGTAATAGGCCCTTAAGGGTTAACGATGGCTAAATAAAGGATAATCGATGTAATTAAAATATCGGTTGTTAGTTGAATGATTTGGGAGTAACTGAAATGGGTTTAATTACTAAGGTATAGCAAAATAAAGGCTGTCAGCGAAGTTGAGCTACTGCCTAGAGCAGTACCGCTGCAGCGATAAAATTTTCATTGCAGCGAGATCGAGGTAGATGTCAAATTACCGCTGCAGCGGGGCCTAACCAGAATGTAGGTCGCCTTCGGGTCTAAGCTCGGTAGTGGAAGAAGGATGTATTGCTAGATGCCTTGGGAAATTACAGATTAAGTAACTGACGAGATAATTAGAAATTGATGATTTAATTGTTAAGATTTGGCCGAAAATTGGAGTAGCGTATATGCATGCTTATGAATAGTTGCTTAATTGTATGTTAAAATGAGGAACTAATCGATGATTAGAAATTTGCCTTGCATATGTTTATTGTGAATTAGTAAAAGTTAATCAGTTTCATATTAATTACGTACAGTTGCGTGAACTAATCCTAGTTGGCCGATGATGCCTGCCAGTACATGTGGTGTATTGATACTACCTTGCTATATTTTTTTGGGTGTAGGTTGTGGCAGGTTTGAAGTTTCATGATTAACGAGGTGATACTCAGCATTAGCTCACGCAGCTCATCCGCAGGCGAAGTTGTATCTTTTAAATGTCGGTATTCAATATAGAGCTCTTATATCTGTCTAAACTAGATCTTGGAAAGGTCACGATTTTTGAAAATTATTTTATTGATATTTCAAAGGAATTGTTATTTTGTGAAAATTAATGAGAACTGTGAATATTTTAGTACGTTGTGTAAGAGAGATTCTCCTATCAAGTTAGAATCGATGTAGGCACCCGCACGACTTGCCCATTTGGGTCGTATTAGTTCATTTGCAAAAATATCCTTTAAAAGCTAAATAACTATATTTCCCTTCATTATTTTAAAAAAATGTAATAACCTCTATTAATTGTTGAATTTTAATTACATAAATATGATTAATTGAAATTTCATTAAATGACAAATTATTACAATAATAAATGTTTAAAACATTTTCATTTTTCAACAAAAGACTTTTGATTTGCTTTGTAGTTATGCCTTATTTATTAGTTAAGAAAATTATCTTCACCTATATAAATAGACTTTTACTTCAACCATCACCATTAGAAATTTACTTCATTTCAATTTCACTTTATCTTACTATGTGAGTTCATAATCAATCCACAATCAGAGCTACCCTTTCATTTTTATTAGTATATTTATTTTGTAAGATCATTAAATTTATTTTTCTTTCTTTATATTTTGTTGGTTTATCCTAATATTCAATCTATCTATAATTTTTTTTATTTGATAGATAAATTATTATAGTAACCGATTTCTCTAGAAAATCATATGAGTAACTTTCTAAATAGGAAAACAGTAATATTTTTATTAAATGGAGCCTTATAAAATGACTACTAAATTATTCTTATCACCTGACTTTTGCTTTTTTGCTAGGTGTTGCCGATCATTAGTGGCAAGTACACTTGAAAGAGATTGTGAGGTGAGATATAGTAACCACTGCAATAGATTTTGGCTCGGTGATTTTTAGGATCACCAAGATAATATCAAAAAAGAGAATCATGTCAAAATTTTGTGCTGAGATGTTGATTGGAAGTTTAATAGCAATGGTCATTATGTTTGAATTAAGCAAGTCAATAAGCTGATGTAATTTTAGAATACTAAATACTACATTTTTCATGATTTTTTTATTTATTAATTCTTTTGTATTCTTGTGAATTTATGTCATTATTTAAATTTTCTCCTTTGTAAAATAAACTACAAGATTTGAATACTTTTTTTGCTTATCATAATGGTTAGATGGTTAGTTTTAATTTCTCTTTAATTGCAATATTAATTTTAAAATATTGCTATAAAGAAAATGATAAATAATTCTATCCAATGAATTTATTTCTTGCTACTCAATATCATCTTTTAATAAAAATATAAAGCTAATATCGTGAAATATTTCTTTCTTTGAATCAACTATATAAGATCAATATTGACTATTCTTTAATCTTTAGCCTATTACTGACACACTTTTTTAGGACTCTTATGTAACTGTTTTTAAAAAAATTTCATCTATCAGAGCTACATGCGCGAAAAAAAAAAGTTAAATTATCTTATTATCCATAAAAAGTTAAACTTTTTAATCCTTTAAGAAAAAATTACCATAGTAAATTTTTTGTATAAAGATAAAGTTATACATTCTAATAAATCATATTATTATATAAGTGGGAAGCCCCTAAGTTGAAAGTTAGATTACCATTTTGCCTCTCCACTAAATTAAAATTTAATTAATACATAATTAAATATTAATATTTTATCATATCATATCATATTTATATATTTATTACTATATAAGTGGGAAGACAAAAAGTGAAAAGTTAGAATAAAGAAATAATACTAAATAAATATAAATAATGATAATGATAATAAATAAATAATAAATAATAAATAATAATAATATTTAATAAATAACTGAATAAATAATAATAATAATAATAATAATAATAATAATTATTATTATTATTATTATTATTATTATTATTATTATATACTAAAAGTGGAAAGCCCTTATCTTAAAAGTTGAATTACTATTTTGCCCTCATAGTAAATTAAAATATAATAAAATATCTAATTAAATATAATATTTTACCATCAAATATCTAATATATTTATTATTTTATATATATTAAAATAAAAAGAAATGAATAAAGTCATTCATTTAACCGAGTAAATGAGGAGGATTGTTTCACATGCCAGTAATTATTGTAGGTTACACTTTTATATTTTTTTAATTATTATTTCATATACTACCTTTTCACCTTCCAATTATTCATCTTCTAAGCTTCTACTGGTTATAATAGTATTTATACACAATCCTCTATTGAAGATCTGTACTGTTAAGCAGATTCAATATAAAAAAATATACGTCTTTGTGTCATGATTGATCATACTCTACACCTTTTAATAGGTAATATGAAGTTGTTGCATTCTTTCTTCTTCTTTTTGATAGTTTTTCAAATATTTTCTGATTTACCTTCTTGTTTTGTTGTTGTTGTTGGTATTTTGGGTTTGTATGAAATGTCCATAAACTTGATAGAAGCAGCATCAAACCTGCAGACTAAATTTACCCTTGGCCCATATTTATATTTATGCCTATCATAGTAACTTGTATTTTATGTAATTCTTGCAATTTTCTACATAAATGTTGAAAATAATTTTATTTTCATTTTATTTAGGTGATCTTGTTACGCTTTATACTTAATCATCATCAAAGCATGATTGATAAACTAAGATAACCAAATTGCCAGTTCAATCATTTTGAATTTTCATTTATCGCAATTTTATATTTAATTATTTAATGTGGATATACACGTGCGAAGAAAGTGTCTAGAAGCTAGTATTTTTAAAAAAACCAGCATAATAAAGTAGGCACATTAAAGCAGCTCTCTTCATCATTCTATAATAAATTGAGTCACTAATTTTCATTGCTCTTTATATTGAAACATAAAAATATAATAATGCATGAAATTTTTTTAGCACTTATGAAATCCTTTTGTATTCTCGGTCAAACCCATTTAATTAGGAGTATGCAAATTAAGGGTTAAACTAATAATCTGAACTGACAATTGAGTTATTGGATTAATGATTCGGGTTATTGGTTTAATGGTTTGATTATCGGTTTACTATCCGAAGTTATTGGGTTATTAGTTCGGTTATCGGTTTGATCACTCTTTTTAACGGGCGAACCGATAACCCGATAATAATTTATTAAATTATAATTTTAGCCTTCAATATATAAAGTATTCAAATGAAAAAATGAAATGGGTGTCGATGCAAAGTGAAGGGGATGGTGTTTTATTCTAAATTAAAGTTGATTGCTTTAGTTAAGCTAGTTCTATTTATTTCTTCTCTTTTCACACCACTTTTTTCTAGTTAAACATACTTATGACTAATGAGATTTTTTATGTGAGATTTTAACGGTTAACCCGATAACCGAATCGATAATGATCAATAACTGATTAACTGATATCTTAATAGTTTTTTAACGGTTTAGCATGTCTACAAACCGATAACCGATAACTTTCAAAATCGAACCGAATCGACCGATACGCAGCCTTACATTTAATAATATAGTTAACTCTTTCTTTTCTTTTCAGCTCATAATCTTCTAGGAGTAAGTAAATTAGGACAGTTATATATAACAAATAAGCATGTCGTCTGGGAAAATAGAGTCTGATGATTATTATAGAGATGGTAATAATTACTTACTGTCATATTACTACTTTAGTTAAAATTATAATCATTAGTATCTATATGTCCTTTTAATAACATATAAATGTGATTTTATTATATAATTTTAGCTAATAAATTATGATAGCATGTATAAAAATTTATATCAGATCACATTTTACTAATTGCACATGCACTCTTTAACCTTCAAATATTATTTTATAAGTATCTTACACTTTTACTATTATGTTGTTTTAAAAATTTACACCAACTAATAGGAAATATACATGCAATGCACGTATTCAAATATATATATATATAGAGAGAGAGAGAGAGTAAAGTTAGACATAGACATGTGATGTAGTACCTCTCTATGACCTAAAAAACTATTCATTTTTTATTTTATTTTTTTCTTCATTATTTTCATTAATCCATTTACTTAATAATTTAAAAATTATTTTTTCATATTTATTACATGTAATTATATCTCATAAGTTATAAAAACTTCCATCTATTTGTATTCTCTACCTAAATAACATGTCTCCTCAATTCTCTTCTACCTAATTCTTATGACTTAATCTATCTATAAATAACAATTTATCATATATGGAGTTGTTGCATGCTCGTTTCCATTTTTTTCATTTTCTTTTTCGTTAGTGTATTTTTCTGCTTCATTTTCTTATCAATCATGTTTTTAATAATCAAAAGAGATGACATAGAAAAGGTGATATGATAATATTGCCTCCACTTTGATGAAGACCATTAGATATATTATTCATAATTTCTTCAAATGTCATAACATGAGTCAAACGCAAGGCATCAAGATGAAGAAGAAAATTCAATGGCAATATAAGATTCATCAAATAAAGATGGTCAAATTAGTTTGGTACAAGTTCATCAAGATGAAAAAGAAAGTTTAGCAGTGGTAAAAGATTCATCAAGAGAAATAGTCATATTACTTTTAAAAAATAAAAGTTTGAATGATTTACACACATACACTCTTTGTGCTTATTTTAGTATTTTTAATTAATTTCTTTCCTAAATATAAGATATGTATCCTCCAAGAACTAAGACTTTATTAAAAAGTTTTACAAGATTCTCTCTTTTTGTAATGTATATTTTTCTCTACTCACATAAAATAAATTCTATTGCGACTGTATTCATATTGTTAACATGATATTTTTCTCTGTGTATGATGCTTTTTAATATTTTTTTAAAAAAATATTCATTTTGATAATAGTGTCGTGCTATATATATTTTTATTTGTAATAGTTCGATGATGGTATAATCTTTTTAGTTTTGCGAGTTCAATTTGTTGTGATCGTTATTATAGATTGAGGAAATTTTGAAAAGATACAAATTGTTATCTTATATATGTATCTCTGGTTTACTTGAAATAATAATCTTAATTATTATTACTCAAATTTCTTACTTTTTTTTTTTTTTTTTATTCTTTATCATTTGCTTCAAGTTGAAATTTTTCTTTCACATTAATCAGATTATTATTCCTGAATTAAAGACTTCTAATGTAACTTATATATAATCTCTATCATAAGTGTAAGGGAAAGAGGAAGAGACTTTTGTAATGAAATGAATGCTAATTATGAAATTATGAGTTTTAAAATGTACTTCTTTTTTTCTTTTAAATTCTTGACCCGTCAATTTAAATCCAAATTTGTATATAATAGTGCATAGGAATACCCAAACAACATTGTAATGAATTTCTGAATACTTTCTCATTTTCATATTTCTTTTTACCCATAATTGAAATTAGATAACAAACAAATATTTTATCTTGACAGCGAGCACTTAATTGGTGAAACTCTATGTTGTTAATAGGGTTACTTGGGTTTTTGTGCTTTATTTTTTTATTTCAACATGAATTAGTGCTAGTTTGTTCATATGTATGTTGTATTTATAGAAGCTGGTAATTGAACAAATAAATGAACGTGATTCTAAGTTTTTGCCATGCTTGTGAGATAGAGCAGTGGACTCTTTTATAGTTTTGTTACCATAGAAGAATAGTTTATTTAATCCTAGGAAATTTGTTCGCGCTTCGCGCAAAAATAAAAAATATTATTAAATTTATTATTTTTTATAATAATTAAATATTATTATATTTTAATATTAAAATATTTAAATACTTTTTTAACCATTAAATTCTAATAAAATTTTAGCTGCAAAACTTTTTCTTTTATTTTCTTAAGATAAACATAAAAAAAGGAATCATAAAATTGCCTAAGAGTTTACAAACTAATCTTCTTGTTACACCCCGTAAGGTTCCCGGCACCTAGATGGCCTATTCGCGCGTTGGTTAAGCATATTTGAAAGCCATACGTGCTAGGGAAAGACCCGGGAAAAGACCGGACGAGAAACCTGTCGAACCATCACGGAGGGAGCCGGGGCAGAGCCCCTCCGCGATGGCAACGTGTCACAGAGGTGGAGCCTCCGCGTTGGCTCCGTGACACGTTGGGCCTGTCTAGGCCCAAGTATATAAAGTCCCACTTCGGTTTTAAATCAGTTCATCCCTTATAATTTCCAGAGAAAACGCAGCAAACAGAGAGAGACGAAGAGGGTTAATATATTATCATCCGATTACGCTGCCAAACATAGTCCAAATCTAAATTAACTCCAGATACCGAGGTATTTAGCAGCAGAGAGCATTCCTACGGATTTTGTTTCGCGAAATACGGCCGACGAATCGTCGTGCTACCGGGCTAAGGTAAGTGGAATTGCTCCAAACTAGTGTCTATGTGCTCCTAGCCGTAAAGTGAATACTTCTCCCTGCTGGACCTCCGGAGAATAGCAAGTTTTCGACCGTCTTTCGATAAGCCTAAGTTTAGGCTATAGTTATATCGAAAGTGATGTTTTCTTTCAGAATAAAGTTGTATTTAGCACTAATTAACGTGTATATGAATGCAGTTGGGAGAAATAGCTGGAGCACTGACCGAGCCTCGTCCGATAGGGATAGCTCGAGGTTAAGGTATGTAAAGCTAGTTTCCTCGGCAAGTTAGTAGTTTCGGAGTAGTAAGATAGTTCAGAGGCCAGTAGACCGTTTCAGAAGTCGTGGGTCATGTTTAGTATGAATATTAACACGATATTGGAAACATCATATCGTATACAGCGTGAAACTTGCTAGCATGGTATAAATTCTAATATAAAGTGTTAGGACCTGTACAACATGCCCAATATGTGATCTAGTAAAGTATGTTAGGATATTATCGTGTTCAGCTGAAACTTAGTAAAACAATATAAGTCTCTGTAAGGTATTTCAGAAATAGAATGGTAGACTAAAATGAAGTTTAGAAAGCATGTTAGAATAGTAAATCATGTTACTATGAAACTCAGTTATCCAGCATGATTTCCAGTAGAAAAAACTATATCTTATTCAACATTAGACTCAGCACAGTATGACAACATGATTATATATATACCATTATCAGTCTCAGCATGTATTAGATACATACATATCACTATCACTAGTCAGCATATAGTATGTACAGATACATTACCATCACTAGCTTCAGCATGCGGTATACGCAGTTAGTATTACTAGTTGAGACCACTGTATTGTCTTGGGATGGATTACCTAGCATTCATGACCGCCCCAGGGTTAATAGCTGTATCGACTCGTCCGCCAGAGGACGAGGATATGTCGCTCTACGGAGTGGCATGCCGTCCCACAGGGGACGAAGATGGGATGCCAGTTTCCCCATATTGTGTCTTGGTCGGCCTTTATACACCCCCGTCGAGCGGGTACGCCCGGGGTGTTGATTCAGGAGTCCTCCGGACTCAGGTACAGTTATAGTTAGGGGCTCAGCGAGCCCAAGTGCATACCCAGGGGATCGACAGGATGCTTATAGTTATTATAGGAGATGGGACGACCGGGGTAGGGGTATAGATTGTGTGTTGATTGTACCTCCCGGCTTATGGGGGCCGGGTAAGGTTTGTGTGTGCTATGCTATGTTATATTATGTTATACCATGTTACACTAGATACGAGTAGATCGACAATAGAGCGATACATTTCCAGGTATGACTCCTACTCCTTCCAGCATAGTTGAGAGTAGGCATAACTTTACATTTTCAGTCAGTTTAGTCTATTCCTTTCTATTTCAGTTCCATCAGTTGTATTGTTGTTTTCAGATATCTTTCAGTTGTTGTTTTACATACTCAGTACCAGCGGTACTGACGCCCCTTGGGGGCGCTGCATTACTTGCCTGCAGGTACTCATAGACGAGGAGGCGATCCCTCGTGATCCTAGCCAGCGCAGAGTCATCAGCTCCTGTCATCTGGAGCTTGATATTTCCGAGGTCTACATCATTTCCTTTTGTTTTACAGTACGGGTAGGTCGGGGCCCTGTCCCGACCATCTTGTCAGTATTCCTAGAGGCTTGCATACTGTATATATTTCCCAGTGGTCAGTTGAGCCGGTCGTGTGAGGCCGTGCAGTTTGTTATAGCTATTTAGCATTTCAGTTTATGTTGGCCGTGTGAGGCCTTATCCAGTCAGTAGTGGTGACCTTGCCGGTCACGTATTCAGTATTCCATCGTTGAGTTACAGATAACTAGACAGCATGGTGGCCTTGTTGGCCCGCATAGGTTCCTTGTTACGAGTATGTTTCTGGTTAGCTATCATTACAGGTATAGGTGGCTATAGGGCAGTTGGCCGGAGGCTGTGTTTACAGCCGTTATATAGCTCGTTGTTTCCCCGAATCTTAGTTAGAGCCAGCCAGGCACCAGATGTGCTTAGGCTCAGTAGTCTAGCAGTCCAGGTCCTAGTAAGGCACTAGGTTCCAGTCATACCCCCCAAGGCGGGGTGTGACACTTCTAATATTCGAATATTAAAAAATATAAATATGTTGTTGAATTTACACTTATCTACTTTTAATATTTGAATATTAAAAAATATAATTATTTTAAAAAAGAGAAAAATAATAATAATAAAATGGCTTAGAAGAAATCAAAACATCCTATACAAAGAAACTTTCTTTTTATTCATACCATTTTTAATACTTAGTGCTCTATTTTGAAAAAATAATTCATTGGATGAATTCAGACATTTGAGATAGAGCAAGTAGCCAATTTAAACCCTTATTTAAGTCACGGTCTTAATTTATAAAATTTTATGACTTTAACCATTTTGAAAATAACTTTCAAGATACACAACTGAACTTTAGTCTTAGAAAGCCAAATGTTTAAAAATTAAAATATTAAGGCTAATAACTTAAAATATATTTTGTAAATATAAACCACAAAATATGATGCAATTTATAGTTACAAATATGTCGGATGAAAGGGGAGAAAAATAATAATCTATTATTTTATATACCTCATATTATTTCTAAAGTGCATCTTCCTTTGAAATTTGAGAGTTATATATTTTCTCTATTTTTTACGATTCCTTAAACAACTTTTTTCTTTCATTTTAATACTTACCCTTATAAAAATAATCAGATGTAAATTTAGTAGAATACTCTTTCGTCTTAGTAAAAGACATTCCTTACAACTGTGATTACACTATATGATTGAATATATTGATTGTATAAAATATATGTATTTAGAAAATAATCATTACAATTAATGATAAATTTAAATTACTCTTACTCTAGTAATAATAAACACTAAAATTAAACAAATCAATACCATTAATTCTTGACCAACATAAAATTAAAAGTACTCATTATCTTTGAAAAAAATACATGAGAAGTCTACTCAAAAGAATTACTCTCTTTTTGCTGTAATTGAAAGAAAATTACCAAGATTCCTTCAGGGACTTGATCTGATTAAAAAAAACACAAAAAACATGAAAGAATACATTGATTCTGTTAGTAACCATTATATCAAGAAGAAGAAGGAATATGCTCAACAAAAAAATTTACCATTTTATATCCAATAAGTATTCAACATAAATTTTATAAAGAAATTTCTCTTCTAAGATTCTTTTTTGATAGTGTTGTCAAATGATGAGCAATATTTTTATGCCAACTTTATCATCAATTAAAAAGTCTTCACTAAATCTTCTATACAATAATCAAGAGACATTTGTTCCTATAACAATTAAGGTAATTATCTTATAATAAAATAAATAGAAAAATAAGGAGAATTGAAATAAATTAAAAATCATGAGGATACAAAAAAGTTACATCAATTTTAAAGTAAATTACATAAATACAGAAAAAAAATAGAAGAAACTAAATCAATCTTCAAATAATACATCAATGATTCTTCATAACATAAGAAACACCCAATTACTTGCTCATTAGACTTTTATTAAAAACATCACAAATGACTAACTTGAGGTCAAATAAAAATACAGAATTTCGATAATTAGAAATTCATAGAAAATCAAATTAAAGAGATCTTATAGAAAGAGAACACCAAAAAGTAACAACATATACTCTTCTTTAGATCTTAATCATAAGAAAATAGATGAAAAAGGAACTACAAAATCAATTTTTGAACTTTTGTCGGCAACCTCCCCCAAATCGATGAACAAGAGTCTTTGTCATCGAACCAAACTAAAATATGAATCTAATACTGCAATAATAATATATTACTTCAAATATGAAATAAAAAGATAACTTTGGGTAGGGTCTCGTGAAGTCAAAAATATGAATTTATATTAGAAAAAAAAAATGAAGGGTACCATAATGTATCTTAAAATTTTAAAATAAATTTTTGGAGGTTGTGAATATGAAAAAAATGAAAGTTATAAATATTATTAAGAGTGAAAATTAATTAAATAGGTAATTATGTATGAATTATGGAGGCAATAATTTTAAAGCAAATAAAGGAGAAAAAAATAAATCAATAAATTAAGAAGAGAAAAGGTAAATGCAAATGAATAAATTTAAGAACAACAACTCACGGACTCAATTTAAAAAAATAAATCTCTATTATTTACTGTCTTTATTGAGTACTTCAATTTTGTTAGGTTAAGCAAACTGATTCATTTTTTTTCTTTCTTACCCTATTGTGTTAAATAAATTGAAGATAATAAAAAAAAATAAAAAAAAATATTTATAATTAATGGTCATAAAAATATTACATAATAAATAATTATTAAATAACTAAATTAACGGCAATGACTTTTGGACTTTCTAAACTGAAAAAAGAGAAACATAATTAAGAGAATGTAATTAATAAATAATTTTTAAATTTTCTAATAAATCATAAATAAAGAGAAAATAAGAAAAATGTCATAAAATAAAGAAGAATAAATAAATGTCATTCTTGGCTTTAGAGGCATGCCACATCACCTCTTCTAAGTCTATAGGCACACACATACAAATTCGATTGCTAGCCACAACCTTTTTTTTAATTGGTCATCATTTTTATATTAGGTTATGAGGTATCGAATTTATTTATTTATTTATGATACTTTAAGAAAAAAATACTCAATTGAATCGTTTAACTGTAAAAATAGAATTTTTGATAAGAAAATAAAATAAAAAATCAAAAGAATTGAAATAAAAGAAAAAAAATTATGGGCTTTAATGATATACCACATTATTAAAATTAGAGTGAGTCTAATGAGAATAAGAAAAGTAGTGAAACGTGCCATGTCACCTCATCATGTTATAGACCACAATTATATAATATATAGATATAGATAAATAGATTTAACGTGTGTGTGTGTGTGTGTGTGTGTAGAATAAAAGGGAAAAAAGAAAAAAAAGAAAAGACAAATAGAATTCTTGATATATATATATATATAAAAACATAGTTAAGAGAGTGACTTTTGAGTTTTTTAATATGACACATAAATGAGAAAAATTAAAAAAGAAGTCAAAAAAGTAAAAAAAAAATAAATACTTTTTTAGACCATATAGAGGTGCTACATCACCTTGTCTATGCCTAACTTTATATATATATATATATATATATATATATAGATTTTTATGGATCATTGTATAAATTTTCTCATCATATATATTTAATCAGAAGTTTAAGAAAAAATTACATAACTTAGCAAATATACCCACTATATTATAATGTATAATTATAGTTTTAAAATACTATAAAATATAGTTAAAATATTACAAAATATAACAAATTTCAATCAATTTATTCTTTCTCCCTTTTAAGGCTTAAAACACTCCTTGTATCTATATTTCTTTTTTATCTCTCATCAAATCAATTTTCTATATTTTCTTCCATCAATATTATTCATGATTATCTCACATTTCTCCCTCCTCACCCCCACCTCCCCCCCCCACCTCTCACTCTGTCCCTCTTTCTCTATCGCCAATCACCCCAATTAATTTATTATAGATTTGAATTATTGTTCTCCTTCTTATTCTTCTCATTCTCCATAGGTTAATCGACATTGTCGAAGAAAATCAAAACTCCAAATTTTATAGCAACCTACCATCGTCGGAAAAATTGAAGCTCCAGATTAGATTAACAATCTTTTTGATAGAGAAACCTCTGCTTCATCATTGCCGAAGAGATAGAAGATTCACATTTCATTAGCAATTTATCATTGTTGGAGAAATTATTGTTATCATTCATTGAAAATTTTTAGTGATTTTCTCAAGCTTTGCTCTTTGTGTATCAATGATAGAATTGATACAATGCAATTTTTTCAAACTTTTATCTTTGTGTATCAATCACGTAATTAATACATTATGTATCAGTTGCTATCAGGCTGATACATATTGATACGGACTATTTTCATCTTGTATCAGTAAATACAACTGACTATATTTTATTCTACAGTGATACAATGATAAAATTTCTTATTTTTTATTTAATGATATAGGACAAATAAAAAGCTAGAAATAGTGATACACACTAAATTTAATAAAATGATCAATATTTTATTCTTTATTTAGATCCATTAATCAATATCTTCGAGTGCAAATTTCGACTGATTTTTTAACCTTTCTGTTGCTATTAGAGTTTGAAAAACCGAAGAAGAAGAGAGAATTCAAATCACGTGTTATACTTTTGTACTGAGAGATGCACCTAATTAATAGCCCGGGGGGGGGGGGGGGGAATTTCTCTCATATTTTACTGGATTCTGTTATTTTAAAAGATTCTTGCCTGATTTTCTCCTTAATCATAGCACATGCATTATAGATACATGCTTAACAAATTACCAAATAGTTGCTATAAATTGTAATTATACAAACTATAACTATTAGTTGTAATTATGATTCAAATCTTTGCTATTTATGAAAATTGCTCAAAGTTTAATGCTTTTAGATACAAACTTCTTATCATATTTTATCTAAATTTTCTCATATTAGGAATTACTCTAAATTTTATGTTGAGTTTTTATATATGATTTCCTTATTTAAATTACACACACACACACACACACACACAGATATATCGATTTTAATTACTTTTTTCATATTTAACTTAGCACAATATTTTTGGTTCAATATTTATAGATCATGTCATGATATTAATCATTTTTTACTCTTTTTATAACCACACTTAGCTCAATCAAATACACTAGTTGTCAACTATTAAAACTAATTCACATCCTGTTGCTATAAATCATAAGCAAGTAAGAAAGAAAACGCCTTAAAAAGGCATACTTGGCCCAAGATAATGAAATCTAGTGAGCTTATCCCGCCAATTTCGTTAAGGGATCAAAATCACGTATTACATAGTTCAACGACAATTTGGACAATTTCGCATAATTTATTGACAAATTTGAATAATTTCACACAGTTTAAAAGTAAATTTAGATCAAGTGGTCATAAAATTTTAAGAATTCCGGCTTGGAGTACACTACGGCAATAAAAATTCAATAAATGTTGCAGCTTTTCTGAATTGGCAAAACACTTAAAAAAAATCAATCCCTTCATTTTTTAAAATTTTAGCAAATTTTGACCGACCAAGCATTCTCAATATCAAATGTTCAATTTTCAATTATAACAGAGTTATTATCACCAATTTCAAATGTTAATTAATTTTAGCACCTAATTATTAAATCAATCTTTGCAACTTTTATTGAAGTCTTTTCAACTTTTGTGTACCTTCTCATATAAAGAACGGTTGAAAGTTTTCAAAAATTTTTAGCATCTCATGCAAATAATTATGCTTTTGAGTTGTGTATTGGGATTGAAAAATAAAAAGATACAGATAATGTCGACTTTCGTGCTGTTGAAGATGAAATAAAGGTGATATTATTCAAATGTGATTTTTTTCGAGTTGAAGGTAGTATCAATAATGACAAAAATATGATGTGAGGTGAAGGAGTGGAAATAAAATAAAAATAATGGTTGTCATGTTTGTGGATGGAGAAGCTACTGAGTAATTTTTTGTGGTCGAAAAGAAGGTTTTAATGTAAAGTAGTGATGCGAATGAAAAATGAAAGAATTTTATGATAAATGAGGACGTTTGTATTGGAGTGTTAATGGCATGAAGGAGGTGTGGTTGTGGTTTAGAATTTAAGGTTTCGAAATTGAGATTAAGTTCAAAATCGTTGTGGATTATGCAAGATGGTCTGAATTTATTCTTGAACTATGTGTTTAATAGTGAATATATTCTTAATAATTGACTATTAGTCATAGCTCATTTTTGTAACAAAAAAGGATTGATTTGACCCAGCTATTAACCGGGGGAAAATTTGAACTGTCGCTTAAAATTGAATAGTTGACTCTCGTTTTTCTAATCTTGATTATTTTTGGTCAAAACAATTGAAATATGTCACACCCCGCCTTGGGGGGTATGACTGGCACCTGGTGCCCTACTAGGACCTGAACTGCTAGACTGCTAAGCCTGGGCACATCTGGTGCCTGGCTGGCTCTAACTCATATTTCTGGAAACAAAGGGCTATATAACGGCTGTACACACAGCCCCCGGCCCATTGGCCTATAGCCTTATGTACCTGTACTAACAACTGACCAGAAACATATCAATATAGGGAAACCTATGCGGGCCGACAAGGCCACCATGCTGTCTAGTTATCTATAACTCAACCCTGAAGTACTGGATAGCTACGTGACCGGCAAGGTCACCACTACTGTCGAACTATGGCCCCACACGACCAACATAAAGGAAACAAAAGTACTAACAGCTATACAACTGCACGGCCTCACACGACCGGCTCATCTGACCACAGGGTAATATACATACAAACTGCAAGCCTCTAGGAATAGTAATAGAAATGATCGGGACAGGGCCCCGACCTACCCGTACTGTACAACAAAAGAAAACGGAATACACCTCTGGGATTCAGTCTCCGGATGACAGGAGCTGAATGCTCGATCGCTGACAGGAATCACGTGGTATCGCCTGCTCGTCTATGAGTACCTGCAGGCAAGTAATGCAGCGCCCCACCGGGCGTCAGTACCGCTGGTACTGAGTATGTAAAGCAATAACTGAAAGAAATATCTGAAAAATATAATACAACTGATGAAACTGAAGTAGAAAGGAATGGATTAACTGTCTGATAATGTAAATCATACCTTCTTTTAATTATACTGGAAGGAGTAGGAGTCATACCTGGAGATTTATCATCCTACTGTCGATCTACTCGTATCTACTGTACATGGCATAACATATCATAACATCACAGGGCACACACAAACCTTACCCGGCCCCCATAAGCCGGGAGGTACAACCAGCACAGAATCTATACCCCTACCCCGGTCACCCCATCTCCTAAAATAGCTATAAGCATCCCGCCGGTCCCATGGGTAAGCACTTGGGCTCGCTGAGCCCCTGACTATAACTGCATCTGAGTCCGGAGGACTCCTGAATCAACACCCGGGCGTATCCGCTCGACAGGGGTGTGTAAGGGCCGATCAAGGCACAATATGGGGAAAACTGGCATCCCATCTTCGTCCCCTGTGGGACGGCATGCCGCTCTGTAGAGCGACGTATCCTCGTCCTCTGGCGGACGAGTCGATACAGCTATCAACCCTGGGGCGGTCATGGATGCTAGGTAGTCCAACCCCAAACAATACAACGGTCTCAACTAGTGATACTATCTGCATGTCCCACATATTGAAGCTAATAGTGGTAAAGTATTTGTATATACTATATGTTGAGCTAGTGATAGTAATATGTGTGTACTTAATACATGCTGAGGCTGGTAATAGTATATACGTATAAATATAGTCTTCTGCCAGACTGTACTGGGTCTAATGCTGAACAAGATATGGTCTTTCTGCTGAAAACTATGTTGTATGCTGAGTTTCTATAGTAACATGATTTACTATTCCTAACATGCTTTCTAACTTCATTTTAACTTATCATTCTACTTCTGAGATGTCTTACAGATATTACATTGCTTTACTGGGTTTCAGCTGAATACAATGATATCCTAACATTCTGTGTCACATCACATACTGAGCATGCTGTGCAGTTCCTAACACTTATATTAGAATCTATATCATGCTAACAAGTTTCGTGCTAATCATAACCTAATGCTTCTAATATCGTACCAACATTCGTAATAAACACAACACATGATTTCTGAACATTCTATTGGCCTTTAAATTGCTTTACTATACCGAGATTTACTAACTTGCCGAGGAAACTAGCTTTACATACCTTATCCTCGAACTATCCGTCTATCGGACGAGGCTCAGCCGGTACTTCAACTATTTTCTCCCAACTGCATTCATAAATATGTCAATTAATACTAAATACAACTTTATTTTAAAGAGCAACGTCACTTTCGATATAGTTTATAACCTAAACTTAGGCTTATCGAAAGACGGTCGAAAACTCGCTATTTTTCAGAGGTCCAGAAGGGAGAAATATTCACTTTACAACTAGGAACACATAGACACTAGTTTAGAGCAATTCCACTTACCTTAGCTCGGTAGCTCGACGATTCGTCGGTCGTATTTCATGAAACTAAATCCGTAGGAATGCTCTCTGCTGCTAAATACCTCGGTATCTGAGGTTAATTTGAGTTTGGACAACGTTTAACAGCGTAATCGGATGAAAATTATATTACCTCCTTCGTTCTTATCTCTCCTCTGCTGATCCCTCTCCGTTTCACTGGAAATTATAAGTGTTTAATGATTTAAAACCGAAGTGGGGCTTTATATACTTGGGCCTGGACAAGGCCAACGTGTCACGGAGCCAACGCGGAGGCCTCACCTCCGTGACACGCTGCCATCGCGGAGGGGCTCTGCCTCGGCTCCTTCCGCGATGGTTCGACAGGTTTCTCGTCCGATCTTTTCCCGGGCCTTTCTCTAGCACGTATGGCCTTCAAATATGCTTAACCAACGTGCGAATAGGTCATCTAGGTGCCGGGAATTCTACGGGGTATAACAAAATAATGTTATACTATTTAAATGAATATATTAGTCGTTCAATTTTAAATTATTTTGTTAAATTTCTTTTTTGAAAAACTTATTATTATATTATATAAAAAATATGCTAAAAAATATCATTGATGTAGTTATATGTTTTTATTAAAATATTTTGGCCATTTTCACTGATATCGCCAGAATCCACTTCACTTCAAAAGCGTACACGGTCGATTGCAAATATAATATCTAAAAAGGAGTCGAAATCGTATCCACAGAGACTTTGTATAGATCCTAACTATCAAGCAATGCAAATATAATTTGAATGTTGAATATCTACTTACTTTAGTGTAAATTGAGAGATTAAACTAAAGCTAGAATGCTATGGTAAAATCAATATAGAGAAATACTAAGGATGTATCCCCTCTTTGGGTTGATCCCCTAAATCACTCAAAAGAAACCCCCTTTTTTCTCGCTTAACATACTTTGGAAAGTGGTCAAACTAATTACTTTTGCCCTCTTCTTTCCTTTTCAACTTATCATCCCCAACTTACACTTGTGCATATTTTCATCATATTTCATAGTGTCAAGGAGAATGGATTTAAAAGAGGATCCATGTGAGAATTGATATTTGGTTTCATTGCGGTTGATCAAGAAAAAAGGGTCATAGGCTCAAAAAGGGAGACTAGGGATACATGCATCATTTGGTAAGCTTATTTAGGAAAATAGGGCTTTCGAAATGCAAAGAGAGCCGAAGTTCATCTTTACAATCCAAAATCAATCCTAAGCTGAAGCATGAGTAAGCAGACAAGTTCTTGAGTGTAACAACAACAAGTGAACAAACATAAATTTTTTCACCACACAATAGCATGTGTATATCAAATGAACTAGTCACCTTTGCTCTCAACTAGGTAATCATTACAATAATTAACACAATTGAATGTCAAAAACAAAGGTAGACATGTCGTTACACCCTGTAAATTTTCATAGTACGACCATCGTGTACCCATGTATATTGAGAATTATAGCATATAACATACCCCCAAGAAGGCTTGGGGGTGAACACATGAGCGTGTCGTTGAACGGACGGAAGGCTGAGCGCGCTGGGCGCCGCGTCGTGCAACCTGCCTCTACGCATAGGCTGGCGTGCCGTGCCCTGGGTGTTGCGCGATAGGGGGCACTTGACACCCCCCTTCCGGTGGCTATATTTAATCCTTTGGTTTCAAACTCATTTGAAACATTTCACAAATAGAGGGCTCGGCCATACGAAGGAAATTTCTACACTTTTCATCTAATTTTTATCAAATTACGCCGTCAAACTCCATCCAATCGCAAATTCATCTTGGAAATCGAGTTCTAGGCTTATGAGAAGTATCTCTACGGAGTTATTTCTCGAAAATTCACTCGGTGTACCGGAATCCCGCCGAGTAAAGATTGTCGAATTTACTTTAAATTGAGTCCAGAGCGGCTACAGGCAATAGGTAAGCAGTTCTACCTTCTAGATTCTCGAGAATTGGTGAGTTTTTGGCAAAATTAATCAAAGTTAAAGTTATAGTCAATCCTATTGAAAGATATTGCTATTTGTCGATTGTTAGTACTGAAACAACTTTATTTTCTCAGCATGGAGGCAGCAAATTGGTGGAATTACTGACTTCAAGTTGGAATTGCTCGAGTGCATAGAAATCATCGATTAAGGTATGTTAAGGTTATTTCTCTCGGCAAGTTACTCCTGTTGTTTAGCTGATACAGTCAATACCTTGTAATAGCCTGTGCCTATTAGTATTGTGGTTAGCTATCGCGACAAAAAACGAGGGTATAGTATAGTATTCCTCGGTGGAAGGTTTAAATCCAGTTTCGGTTGTCGCCATAGGTGACATATGAGCTTCCTGTTCAGTTGTTTACCGATTAGAAGGATTAGTAGGCATCTTGTTACCACCTCGAGGCCGCAGAGGCCTGAGGGAGGCTAGCCTATATTACTAAACTAAGCAGCACAAGGCGTAGTTGTAGTTGATGACACAGTATATAGTTCTGCTCAAATACAGTTACAGGAGCCCAAACGGCTCAGTTACAGTTACATGAGCCCAGACGGCTCAGATGTAGTTACAAGAGCCCAAACGGCTCAGATACAGTTATAGGAGCCCAAATAGCTCAGATACATTTACAGGAGCCCAGATGACTCAAACACAGCTACAGGAGCCCAGACGGCTCAACCCAGATACAGGAGCCTACCAGGCTCGGATACAGCTTCAGAGGACGATGCCTATGAACCTATAGTAGCCTAGATAAGAGGGGTGCATATTGTTTGTACTTGCCAGGGCTTATGGGGGCCAGGTAGGTTATTCTGTATTGATTGTATCTTCCAGGCTTATGAGGGACCATTTAGATTGTTGTCTATACATATACTTGCTAGTTATATTTCAGATTGTGAGATTATTCAGGTTTAATTCCTATCCCCATTATTGATTACTTTCAGTTCTTCTATTGACGTTATTCAACTTTCATTATTGCCTTACATATTCGGTACATATTGTACTAACGCCCATCTTTGGGGTGCTGTATTACTTGCCTGCAGGTGTGAATAGACGTGGCTCAGGACCTTCTTAGCTACCAGTCAACTCCTTTCCTCCAGAGTTGATAGTAGAGAAGGTTTGTTCTTTTGTTGTACAATTTTTGGGTAGGTCGGGCCCTGTCCCGACCATTGTTCCACTCCTAGAGGCTTGCAGACGGCAGTTTCCCAATTGTTAGTTGTTGTTGGCTGTGTGGGGCCTATGTATATTATATTTTGCATGTGGGCCATGTAGGGCCTAGTGTAGCTGATTAGTTAGTGACTTTGTTGGCCATAGTATGAGTATGGTTACCCATTTTTCATTTTGCTAACTAGACAGCATGGTGGTCTCGTCGGCCCGCATAGGATCCCTTTTATTGCCTCATTGTTGGATTAGCTGTTTTCCTTTATAGCTGTTGTGTGGCCTTGTCGGCCCAAGAGTATGTTTACAGCCGAGATATAGCTCGTTGTTTTCTATTTTGAGTTGCTAGCAAGCACCAGAGGTTCCTATGCCTAGCCAGGTCAGTCCAAGTCCTAGTTTGGCACTAGGTGCCAATCATGCCTCCCAAGGTAGGGCCTGACAAACGTGGTATCAGTGCAGGTCATTTCATAGGGAGTTGCAAGCCTTGTCTAGTAGAGTCTCATCTATGGGTGTGTTGTGCACCACATTCCATAGCTGGGAGGCTACGAGGCATGATAGCGTGGTTACCATCCTTTCTCCTGCAGTCATGCTATAAAGCTATGTGATATAGAGTAACCCCCTAAGCTTACGTTATTCTACTTATTTACAGAGAAATGTCTGACGCACGATAGACCACAACTAGTCGGGAGCTGGATGTCGCGGTAGGAGAGGCCACTAGTCGGGGACCCCAGTCAGAATTAGCCTGATGGGAGCGATAGAGAGATATCAACTTGATCTCCCCAGCACTCACCGCCGTACCAGGAGCCCTCCAGGGCAGCAGATATACCAGTACCACCTCCAGCCATCCCTGTGCCATCGAATCAGGAGATTAGGAGCGCAATATATATGTTGGTCCAGATGATGGCTGCCTCGTCAGCCAATAGTACCAGCTATTGTTGAGCCCACTGAAGGGCCCAGGAGTTTGAGAGTTCATGAGTTTCTTGCTTTGAGTCCTCCGCAGTTTACAAGGATAGATCGGAGAGAGGACCCCCAGAACTTCATAGACTAGCTACAGAGGATATCTAGGGTTATGCATGCCTTTTCGATAGAATCAGTTGAATTAGCAGTGTTCCGATTGCTAGAGATAGAAATTTTATGGTACAAGAGTTGGGAAAGGTCCCGAGGCAGAGATGTACCCCCACCTGCATGGACTAGCTTCTCTGAAGCTTTCATAGACCACTATTTGCTACAAGAGATCTGGCAAGCTAGAGTACATAAGTTTTTACATTTGGAGCAGGGCAGAATGAGTGTTAGAAAGTATGCCTTGAGGTTTGATTCCTTGGCCAAATATGCGCCAATGTTTGTTAATACTATGCCAGCTAGAGTACATCGATTTATTATGGGACTTTCACTGGAATATGTGGAGTCATGTATCACAGCCACGTTGTGAGAGGATATGGACTAGTCATGAATTCAAGCCTTTTCTTAGAACATAGAGGAAATCAGACAGCGTCAGTACGTGATTGATAAGGCAGGTCAGGAGCAGTGTCGGCGGGCTAGACCTACAGGCTTTTAGGGTGGGCCTAGGCCTCATTTATCAGGTAGGCCACCTAGGCCTCCATTTCAGCATCAGCAAGGTAGCATATTAGATCGTCGTGGAAAGTCAGGTCCCGGCGAAAGTTCACGAGCGTCAGGCTCACAACAGCAAAGGGGCCAGATTAGATGGGACCAGCTATACCACGTTGCAGTACCCATAATAGGTGACATTAGGGGAGATGCAGATACGGTTCCACCGCCTACTATTCTTGTGGATAGGAGGGGCACATGATGAGGGATTGTCCGACTAGATACCAGGGTGATCGGGACTAGCAGAATAGGTCCTCAGCAGGTTCACATGCTCCAGCACCTTCTGCAGGGTGCATACCCTCTGCTCCAGCCGGCAGAGGCCGGGGTAGATAAGGGGAATCTAGTTTAGGCAGCGGTTAGGATCGCACTTATGCACTACCGGGATGACAGGAGTCAGAGTCATCACTAGATGTTGTGATAGGTATGTTGGATGTTTATTCTTACTCAGTTTATGCTCTAATAGATCCAGGGTGGGGCAAGCTCTTCTATTCTGGTTCATGGTTTCTCTTAGCTATATGGTTCATCTGGGGGAGAGATTGAGCTTCAAGAAATAGTAGACGGTCTTATCAATACACAAATGTTTCTTCCATATTTTAGACCTTAGCTCCATGGAAGAATATGTTACTGCTGAAACACGAAAGAATTGAAATCTTAGATCAAAACACTATGTATGGATGGTATGAACTGCCTAAACAAGAATTCTTGAACAACAAATAACCAGTTCAGTATATACAGACAAAAGTATTCGGTTATTGGGAAAAAATCAATATACTTCTAATGTCGAGTCAGGATCAACTAGGACAGAAATAAAGCATTGGGTCGAACTCTTCTTTGGTGTCAAGGTAATAGCTATGAATAGTCATCGACTTCCGAAAAAGAGTAGAATAATGGGACTTTGTCTTATGTTACTCTGCTAATGGCCCAGAAGTTTGGTATAACCTCAGAATTATTCAGTGATCCTTCTCGGTGTCTACACTCGTCGGTGACTCTATTGTTACTAAGAGAATTTATCGGGATTGTACAATGGAGATTGTCGGTCACCAGACTTTAGCAGATTTAGTGGAGCTAGAAATAATTACTTTTAATGTGATTATGGGTATGAATTAACTAGCACCATGTTATGCCAATGTGGATTATTGGACCAGGATCGTCCGATTTCACTTTCCAGGAGAGGTAGTGCGAGAATGGAAGGCAAAATAGCTATGCCAAAAGGTAGGTTCATATTCTATCTTCGGGCAAGAAAGTTGATAGCGAAGGGCTGTATTTAACATATTGTTAGGGTTCGGGATATGCAAGCAGAATTCCCGATCTTCGGTCTATCCCAGTGGTTAGTGAGTTTCCAGATGTATCCCAGATGAGCTTCCTGGTATTCCCCTAGAGCATGAGATCAATTTTTCTATTGACTTGCTACCGGGTATACAACCTATATCCATCCCTCCATATCACATGGATCCCATCGAGTTGAAAGAGCTGAAAGAACAGTTGAAAGACTTATTAGATAAGGGTTTTATCAGGCTTAATATTTCATCGTGGGGTGCGCCAGTTCTGTTTGTGAGAAAGAAAGATGGCTCCCTACGTATGTGTATATATTATCGGCAGTTGAATAAAGTTAACATTAAGATAAATACCCTCTTCCAAGGATAGATGATTTTTTTGACCAGCTGCAAGGGGCGAAATATTTCTCCAAGATTGAATTAAGGTTCGGGTACCATCAAGTGCGAGTTCAGGAGAAAGATATCTCGAAGACAGCTTTCAGGACCAGGTATGGTCATTTTGAATTTTTAGTCATGTACTTCGAATTGACGAATGCCCTAACATTGTTCATGGATCTGATGAACAGTATCTTCAGGCCATACCTAGATTTATTTGTGATAGTATTTATTGATGATATTCCGGTACTCCCGCTCAGAAGCTGAACACAGAGATCATTTGTGAATAGTACTCCAGATCCTCAGAGAGCGCCAGTTATATGCAAAGTTCTCTAAATGTGAGTTTTGGTTGAATTACGTAGCTTTCTTGGGCCATATTGTATCAGATGTAGGCATCTAAGTTGACTTACAGAAAATTGAGGCAGTAAAGACATAGCCTAGACCTACAACTCCAACAGAGGTTCGTAGCTTCCTGGTGTTAGCCAAGTATTACAGAAGGTTCGTGGAAGGATTTTCTACCCTATCCGCGCCATTGACGAGATTGACTCAAAAAGAAGCCAAATTCCACTAGACCGAGGCCTGTGAGCAGAGTTTCCAGGAGATGAAAAATAAGTTGACATCCACACCATTATTGGCCTTACCGAAAGGTTCAGAGGACTATGTTGTATACTGTGATACTTCGGGCATTGGGTTAGGGTCTGTGCCTATGCAGCACAATAAGGTGATTGCTTATGCTTCGAGCAGCTAAGGAAACATGAAAAGAACTACCCTACTCATGATTTAGAATTAGCTGCAGTGATTCATGCCTTAAAATTATGGAGGCATTATTTGTATGGCATGCATGTGGATATTTTTACTGGTCATAAAAGCCTCCAGTACATCTTCACACAAAAAGAGTTGAATTTACGGCAACGTCACTGGTTAGAATTACTGAAAGACTACGATGTGAACATCTTGTACCGTCCAGGGAAGTCTAATATTGTAGCCGATGCCCTTAGCCGCAGATCCATGGGCATTTTAGCATATTTGAGGCCAGAACAGCATGAAATGGATCGATAGCTACACTGATTAGCCAGTCTATCAGTCCGGGTAGTAGAATCACAAGATAATGGGGTTTTGATTCAAATACAGCAGTATCATCCCTGGTATTAGAATTAAAGGAACGGTAGTATGAAGACCTTAATCTAGTACAACTCAGATACAAGGTTCAGCAGGGTGAATTATCAGCCTTCGAGTTAACGGAAGATGGGGTCTTGAGATCCAGAGGTCGACTCTGTGGTAGAGGTACATTATTCTCACTACTCTCTTCATCCAGGTTCGACAAAGATGTACCATGATATAAAGGAGATGTACTGGTGGCCTGAAATGAAGAAAGGTGTAGCCAAGTTTGTAGCACAGTATCCTAATTGTCGGCAGGTCAAAGCTAAACATCAGAAACTTGGCAGACTAACTCAGGAGATGGTTGTACCTATGTGGAAATGGAAGGCAGTTAATATGGACTTTGTGACAGGATTATCCCGTACAAGACGCAAATTTGACTCTATTTGGGTTATTGTTGATGGGTTAACGATAGCTCACTTCCTGCCAGTTCAAACTACATTCTCAGCTGAAGATTATGCCGAGTTATATATTAAGGAGATAGTCCGACTGCATGGTGTCCCAGCATCTATCATTTCTGACAGAGGGGCACAGTTTACAACTAGATTTTTACAATCATTTTAGAAAGTTTTAGGGATACAGATTAATTTGAGTATGATTTTCATCCCCAGACAGACGGTCAGGCAGAGAGCACCATTCAGACGCTCGAGAACATGTTACAGGCGTGTGTGCTAGACTTTGGGGGAAGCTGGGATGAACATTTACCCCTTATTGAATTTTCATATAATAATAGTTATCATTCTGCAATTCAGATGGCCCCTTATGAAGCTTTATATGGGCCAGAAATGTAGGTCTCCCATAGGATGGTTCGAAGTAGGGGAAGCAGGGTTGATTGGACCTAGCATGGTCCATCAGTTAGAAGAAAAAGTGAAACTTATTAGAGAGTGCTTGCTGACAACCCAGAGTGGTCAGAAGTCCTATTCCGATGTTCGACATAGAGACATAGAATTTAATATGGACGATTGGGTGTTTCTTAAGGTTTCACCTATGAAGGGCATGATGAGATTTGGCAAAAGGGCAAGCTTAGCCCTAGATTCATTGGCCCATATCAAATCCTCCGAAGAATTGGCCAAGTGGCATATGAGTTAAAACTGCCTTCAGAGCTAGAATCTGTTCATCCAGTCTTCCATGTGTCAATGCTGTGAAAGTGTATAGGAGGCCCATCCCGGGTTGTTCCAGTCGAGGATATTCAAGTTACTGAAGAGACTCCAGTTGCTATACTAGATAGACAGGTTCGTAGACTGAGAACTAAAGATGTAACCTCCGTTAAAGTCTTATGGAGAAACAGAAATGTAGAGGAAATGACTTGGGAAGCCGAGGATGACATGAGGGCTAGATATCCACACTTATTCCAAACCTGACAGTTGAGGTGAAATTTCTGTTCGAATGTTAGTTTGTTGTTTAGATTATTAGTAATATTCAGTTGTTCACTTCTGTGTTGTGGAGTAATTATTTATAGCGTCCTGTGAGATGCCTATGTTGGACTTTTCTGCGTTTCAAATTTTCAGATAGTCCATATTATAAAGGAGACTCTGCCGAAATTTTTTTGGCAATAGTTAAAGGAGTTGAGTCTTTTAAGTCTAAAGACTACATTTGAGGACGAATATTCCTAAGGGGGGATGATGTTACACCCCATAAATTTCCGTAGTACGACCATCATGTGCCTATGTATATTAAGAATTTTAGCATATAACACACCGAGGAGAAGGCTCGGGGGGGGGGGGGGGGGGTTGAGCACATGAGCGCGTCATTGAACGGACGGGAGGCAGGGCATGCTGGGTGGCGCGTCGTGCAGCCTGCCCCTGTGCATGGGCTAACATGCTGCGCTCTGGGTGCTACACGATGGGGGGCCCGCACACTCCCCTGCTATATATATATATATATATATATATATTTAATTCTTTGGTTTCAAACTCATTTGTAACATTTTAAAAATAGAGGGCTCGGCTATATGAAGGAAATTTCTAAGCTTTTCATCTAATTTTCGTCAAATTACACCGTCAAACTCCATCCATATGCAAATTCATCTTTGATATTGAGTTTTAGGTCTACGAGAAGCATCTCTGCAGAGTTATTTTTTAAAAATTTGCTCGGTGTACCGATAATCCGCCTAGTAAAGGTTGCCGAATTTACTTTAAATTGAGTCCGGAGTGGCTACAGACAATAGGTAAGCAGTTCTACCTTAGAGATTCTCAAGAATTGGCGAGTTTTTGGCAGAATTAATCGAAGTTGAAGTTAAAGTTATAGTCAATCCTATTGAAAGATATTGCTATGTGCCGATTGTTAGTATTGAAACAACTTTATTTTCTCAGCACGGGAGCAACAAATTGGTGGAACTACTGACTTCAGGTTGGAATTGCTCGAGTGTATAGAAATTATCAATTAAGGTATGTTAAGGCTATTCCTCTCGGCAAGTTACTTTTGTTGTTTAGCTAATACAGTCAATACCTTGTAATAGCATGTGCCTATTAGTATTGTAGTTAGCTATCGTGAAACAAAATAAGGGTATAGTATAGTATTTCACGTTGGAAGGTTTAAATCCAGTTTCAGCTATCGCCAGAGGCGACGCAGGAGCTTCCTGTTCATTTTTTTACCGATTAGAAGGATTAGTAGGCGTCTTGTTACCACCTTGAGGCCACAGAGGACTGAGGGTGGCTGCTAGCTTATATTACTAAACTAAGCAGTGCAAGGCGTAGTTGTAGTTGACAACACAATATATAGTTCTGCTCAGATACAGTTACAAAAGCCTAGACGGATCAGATACAGTTACAGGAGCCCAGACAGCTCGGATATAGTTACAGGAGCCAGATGGCTCATACACAGCTACAGGAGCCCAGACGGCTCAACCCAGATGTAGGAGTCTACCAGGCTTGGATACAGATTCAGAGGATGAGTATTCCTGAGTTACAGCATGCCTATGAACCTATAGTAGCCCAGATAAGAGGGGTGCACATTATTTGTACTTGCCAGGGCTTATAGGGGCCTAGGTAGGTTATTCTATGTTTATTGTACTTTCTAGACTTATGGGGGCCCGGTTAGATTCTTGTTTTGTACATATACTTTCTAGTTATATTTCAGATTGTGAGATTATTCAGGTAAAATTCCTACCCCCCTTATTGATTACTTTCAGTTCTTCTATTGACGTTATTCAACTTTCATTAATTCCTTATATATTCGGTACATATTGTACTGATGCCCATCTTTGAGGCGATGCATTACTTGACTACAAGTGCGGATAGACATGGCTTAAGACCTTCCTAGCTACTAGTCAGAGTCGACAGTTCAGTCAGCTCCTTTCCTTTTGGAGTTGATAGTAGAGAAGGTTTATTCTTTTGTTGTACAGCTTTTGGGTAGGTCGGGGCCCTTTCCCGACCATTATTCCACTCCTAGAGGCTTGTAGGCTACAACTTCCCATTTGTTAGTTGTTGTTGGCCGTGTAGGGTCTATGTATATTATATTTTCCGTGTGAGCCATGTGGGGCCTAGTGTAGCTGATTAGTTAGCGGCCTTGTCGGCCATAGTATGAGTATAGTTACCCATTTTTCATTCTGCTAACTATACAGCATGGTGGTCTTGTCGGCCCGCATAGGATCCCTTTTATCTCCTCATTTTTGGATTAGTTGTTTTCTTTTACAGGTGTTACATGGTCTTGTCGACCCGAGGTTGTGTTTACAGCCGAGATATAACTTGTTGTTTTCTTAATTTTGAGTTGCTGGCAAGCACCAGAGGCGCCTATGCCTAGCCAGGTCAGTCCAGGTCCTCGTTTGACACTAGGTGCCAGTCATGCCTTCCAAGGTGGGGCGTGACACATGTCAATCAAAATAACTGTGGCAAAAATTTGAGAGCGGAGGGGGAATCTTTCAAAGAATCACAATAGCATGATATAATCTCATATTCCACCACCACTTAAGTCAGATAATACTCTAATTAACCAAGAACAAGTTAAGACGTAGGATGACACCCTTAAGAAAGTCGCCTAACAATCTATTGTCAGTCCCACACACTATGACACTTAACTACTTTTATTTTACTAGATTCAATAGAAATTAAGCCTTCCGAAAAAGAACCATGACCAAGAAAATCAAGGAGGAATCTACATTACAAAAGCAATAAAACTCTATACTACGAAAATAGTAAAGATAGACAAATATCACACACCATCATTAGATTCAAAAAAATTAATTTTTAAATATAAATTAAAAGAGTCACATCTAACATAATAAACATAAGACAAAAGTGCCTTGAGGGACAAAAAATATAACCCCCACCCAACTCAAAAATCGTGCAACGTCCCCAAGACACACAAAAGTAAAGCACAAAAATGATAGGGGCTCCCTGAGGTGCACAAATCATGCTACTAGGAATCATGGGGCAGATGAGCAGGAATAACAACTAGCACACCTGACCTAGGTATAGATGAAATGCTTGCATCACTATCTATGTGCGATCTGGTCCGTGCAAAGGCAAGAGTCTTTAACTTTGCAGCCCACAACTTGGCAGCCTCCTTGAGATCCATATAAGGATCATCCTCCTCTTGGGGATTCTTCTCATCAGACTTGTCCTCCTTCTCCGATAGTGACAATATGATTGTAGCACGCGGAGGAGTAGGACCTTTAGGCTGTGATGGACTGGGTGGCTGAGCTTGCTCTGATGCGGCTTGAACAGGTGAAGCTCTGGGTGGTGCATCCTCCAGGATTAGTGCCATCAAACTAGAAATGGGCCGGGTACAATCAACAATCAACAACTGGATGACTATCTCCTCAACTGGAGGCTTTCTAATCTGCAGGTCCAGCACAATAACTTTGGTCTTCTCCAGATCTGAGCGGAGGCTCTGTGTCACGATTTGAGTATAGACTCTGGACGCGATACAAGATCTAGAACCACGAACGACTCTAAGTTAACCCATGGTATATGCATAAAATAAGCATAGATATAAAACAAAGTGGAAGTAATTCAAGAGATAGAACATAAGAAGAATAAATCTATTTACTATCACAATAGTGGATTTAGACTACATAAGTTCTTGATATGATTATGTGAGAAAATTAGTTCAAGATGGAATAATCTTCTATCACATTAGTGTAGTGATTTTTTTTTTTGAATAATCTATTTACTAAATCTCTTAAAAGGAAGTTGATGAATACAACTTCAAATTTAATTATATATATTAAAACTCCTTAATTAAGTCCACCAATAATGTAACTCTACCCGACACTATGAAATGAGTAGTTATAAATTCAAAGGGTAACAACAAGTTATTGATACCTGGACGTTTCAGTACTAAATAAAGAGATATGCCAGTACTGCTTATCATGGATTAGAGAGTTGAGTTCTAATAGTATTAACTACGTCCAGTTCAAGGAAAAGTGTCATAAATGTGACAAAGACACCAGAAGAACTTCACCTATATGAACATAGAAGTGGTGCCCCTTCGATTGAGAGGAGGAGTTACTCTCATATATGTTCATTAATTTTGGATAACACATGACCATAAAAGTGCTAAGCATGTTTGAGTGAAAAACATGAATGAAATATTTGTATATATAGGGTTACCAATGCTATCTCAAGGAATAACTTATTCAAAGCTATTATTCTACATGGAATCTCGATTTCATCTTGAGACATTTTATGAAGGTAATGTTCAAATCGAAAGATACATTACTTTATGCGTGAACATAACTTGATCTTTGTGCTCTAATTTATATTTAAACAAGTGGAGGATTGTTGAAATTTTATTTAAATAAAATTAATAATAAGTATTTTAAATGAAGAGATGTCTTTTAAATGAAAGGGTGTGTCCTTTCATTCTTCGGTTACCACCAGTTCTATTTAAAGTCAACTTCTTGTGGTTTCTAACGTAATTTTTAGAAAGTATTTTACTTAACAATATTCTCCAAAATGATCAAGTTCAAGTCCTTTATTTCTAATAGATTTTCTTCACTATTTGCTTAGTGTATAAATTCATAGGCTTGTCATATGCACTAAAACTACTTGCGCACAACTCCATAGCAATCTCACAGAGGAGAGGGAGCAAATATTATTTTTAGAAAACCATTTTGTATGTATTTCAAGCCTTCAATTCTATGTTCCAAGTTCATATTATCAAACCTTCATCTTTGTGTTCTTATTTATATATTTTGTATTTTTGGTACATATTTTCCCTACATCATCTATTATATAAATAAAGGACACATCGATAAATATATGATCTATTTAAAATTTTCATTAAAACTGAATATAATTATTCTATAATAAATACTATATCTAAACATGATTAATAGTATATAACCCATGGTTAATAGTATACTCCACCGGTTTCAAAATAAAGTGAGGTTTTAAGTTTTGGGCACACTCTTTAGAAAACTACACATTCCTAGAAAGAAAAATATATTTTTACCCACTTACCCTTAATAAATATTTTGAAAAAGAAGTAACTCTTTAATATTTCTTAATTATGTAAAAACTCTCTCCATTTAAATAAGGGTAAAACTGAAAGAACATCATTAGCGTCTTCTTGATTATGTAAAATACCACTTATTTTAAAATAAAATCAAAAGACTAAAATACCACTTATTTTGAAAGGGAGAGAGTATATCCCAATAGTCTCAACATTCAAGAGTTTATTATGTGCACATAGTTTTCATGAAAAAACTTAATTTCAATATTGATCAACTTTTTATGCAGGTTATTTAATTTATATTAATGTAACAATACGACCCTTAATTTTTATATTTACGTTCAAAAATGTATTTTGAATATGTAATTATGTTTATATTACTTATTTATTTGTATAGATAGTTTTAGGGGTGGTGTTTGGTCGGTTCGATTAGTTTGAGAAATTTGATTCAGTTATTTTGATTTTCAATTTATAAAATTAATAACCGAAATTAAATTGAAATTTTAGTTCGATTCGATTTTGAAAATTTCAGTTTGATTCATTTATTTTTGATTTTATAAATTGAACACAGCACACTGGAGCACCCTATAGCTCTGCAGCAAGCAGCAACAAGCTTCCATTCCAAGTCATTGCTAGACTGAATCAACGAATTTCAGCAAATTGCTTATACTGTTGATTTTGATGATTAGCTGGTGCCTGGCAACAACGCATCCCCACTAAGGATATCAAAACTTTTCTTACTATGTGTTGTTATCTATTGTATATTGATTAATATATCCTAATTTACTTAGATTTTTGTCCTTATCCACAAACAAGTACATCTGTGTTTAGCTGTCATCAACAAGAAGGATAAGAAGTTTCAATATCTTGATTCACTTGGAGGAAGATATCATCAAGTATTGAAAGTGATGGTATGTTCTGCATCTACTTACCAGGAATTTATTTTTCAAGAAAATGCACATGTGATTTTTTTTTTAAAGACCTTTCTGATTATTTTTCTACTTTGTTTTGACTATTTTCTTCTTTTAAAAATTATTTTATTAACTCATTTATTTAATTATTATTGTCATTTAATATTTAAATAATTTAATATGATAAGAATTTAATAAATAGACCTAAAATCATTTTTCCTTTTATACTTAATTATCAGTAATTACAATTCATTTGTATTGATGTCCTATTTTTGCACTATATATCTTTTTTCTTTCTTTTTGGGTATGCTATTCTCCATGTGTTGTGCTCCTGTGCATATTTTATTGTGCACAAAAAATTATTTAATAATAAAAATATTGTGCATGATTTTATTATTTAAGTTAGTGTTTAGAATTTCATATTGATTCGCATGTGAAATTTTATTCATAATGCATTAAATTTTACAATATATTATCTTTTGCAGGAATAAAGCGAAAGATCAAATAGTGTACCAATGAAAGAAAGACCGAAAAATGACTATGCAGAAATTTGAGGGGAAGGGCTTGGTTAATATTATCATCACTGGTCACTTAACTTTTCTTTGTTTCATCTAAATAGTTTAAAATAAGTACTTTTTAATTTGATTTTACCAACAAAAATAAAAGAATTACCTGACAATCTTTTTTCACAACATGCAAGGTATATATCTGAAAAAAAATTAATAATTGAAATATTTAAATGACTTAATTTTATTTACGCTGATTATTATTTGCTCTTTATTTCTAGACTTGATCTCCTCTTTGTTCATTCTTTTAACTAGGTAACTAATTACTTTTCTTTATTTGCTATTTCTTTTATTTTTGTCGGTGGTTATATATGTGATAAACTAGCTGTTAAAGAATAGGGACGTTGAGAAAAAATTATCTACAAAAAATAATTAATGTTATGAAATAATAAAGAAAGAACAAGAATATTGTAGAGAAAGAGAGAATGAGAGAAGTTCTTATTTCTCTTTGATTGGATTAAATACAATGAAGGAGAACCCCTCTATTTATAGGGATAATTTCTCCTAACTTTTCTCCAAAAGATAGACTTTCACAATGATATAAACACATATATCTAGTACAATACAAATACCTTTATAGACATTCACTACAACACAAATATGTTTTATAACACTCCCCCTTGAATGTCTATTTGATAGATAATGTGCCTCGTTAAAACCTTACTAGAAAAAAACCCAGTGGGAAAAAATCTAGTGAAGGAAAAAGAGTACATATATCTAATAATACGCATTTTGGCTGCCTCGTTAAAAACCTTACAAGGAAAACCCAGTGGGACAAAACCTCGTAAGGAAAAAAGAGTACAGCGCGTATTAACTCCCCCTAATGAGAACATCCTTGAATCTTTGCATCCCGATCTTGTGCACCATCTTTTTGAAAGTTGCAGTTGGTAGAGATTTGGTGAATAAATCAGCCACATTGTCACTTGAACGAATCAGTTGCACATTGATATCACCATTCTTTTGGAGCTCATATATGTAGAAAACTTTGGCGAGATGTGCTTCACTTTATCTCCTTTTATGAATCCTCCCTTTAGTTGTGCTATGCATGCAGCATTATCTTCATACAAAATTGTGGGTACTTTGTCACAGTTCAAACCACATTTTTCTCTAATGAGATGTATCATGGACCTCAACCACACACATTCTCGACTTGCTTCATGAATAGCTATTATCTCAGCATGATTTGATAAAGTAGCTACCAGAGACTGCTTTATAGATCTCCAAGATATGACAGTACCTCCACATATGAACACGTAGCCAGTTTGAGATCGAGCTTTATGTGTGGGTTAGATAAATACCCAGCATCAGCATAGCCAACAAGATCGGGACTTGCTAACAAATTAACTGAATGTTATGCCTTGTAGTATTAGCAAGATATATCAGTGCATCAATCACACTAAGATATGGTACTTCAGGACAAGGATTTCCTCATATAAGAATTATGAACAAGTTTAAAGAAACTTGTAAATGCTTCAGGCATTTCGAATCCTTCATGATTTTCGTACAAATTTTGTCAAGTGATAACATTAATTAGTATTTAAATGCGTGACATCTTCTAGTGTCTGGACTACAGGTCCAATAAGCTTTATGCTTATCAATACGCATCATTTCACTTGATAATTATTTCTACATCAACATGCTTTAATAGATGTAGAATTCAGACCCTCACAATCTTTTACAATATTGTGCACTATATTGTATCAAAAATATCATCGACGATCAGTTCCAATGCGACATAACTTATTGAGATCTCTTCATTTTTCGTCATTTTCAGGTACCTGAACCTTTGCCAAGGTTTTATGAAGTTATGTCATGGTGCTTTCTTAAAGCACTTGCCTCATCATTATGACCATCTTAATCACTTGCTCCTCTCCTTCTTCAAGAAGTTTTATATTTGGAACTGTTTGGTCTATCACGCTTTAGGCGTCTCATAGACTCTATCCTTCAAGGACTTTTCATTGGAGCATTTGCAACTAAATTATAAAATAGAGTTAGCAAATATATCTGACAATTGATTTGCAATATTTTGCAAGTGAATTATCTATTGAACTTTAAGTTCACTTTTTCTTTTTCCTGAGGATCTAGATAATTCATCCCACACTCAATTTTCAGTTGCTAATCACTTCTCCCCCTAATGTTAGAAAAACTAACATTTACTCCCCAAGCTCATTTGGGGACCCATCTTTGTGCGTTGTGGTGGAGCAATTGAATCATATATCGCACATTCAAATTTTTAGATGGAATTATTTGGTTCCTGACCTTGAACCAATTGTGATAGGGGAACCTTGTTGGCTTGATGCATTCAAGTGTTGCTATATGTTAAATAAACATATTCATACCAAATTTTATTTGGGAGTTTTATTCTCATAACCAATGATTTAGCTATAATTGGAGGCATACAATTTTTGCTAAACCAACATAGATATGAATCAGCATTATCAACATGATTTTATAATTTGAAACTATGCTCTTAATTTAATAATTCGAGCAACAACCTTACAAAAATCAATTGCAAGTTGATATCAAAACACATGTGACCATACCATAGATGCATCTGTTAGCAAATGGTTCACATGGTAGATGAACGGGCCCATATTCACCCTTTTATAAGTTTCAAAATTTCAGGGAATATAATTCCAATCTTAGTTGATCAAGATCATTCTATCATGAGAACAAGCAACACAAGAGAATTCTTGAAGAATCTTTTATTTCTTCAACATATAGCCACGTGAATTCTCAATTATTTTTGCATCACATTTGAACCGGGATGGCCAACTGGTTATGCCAACTTATTTCAGTAAACTTCTAGTTTACTTTCGTATGTGATTTCATCATCATACCCATATTTACGTACTACAAATAAAAAAAAATCGGCGGGTAATCTTTTACATAAATATTTATAACCCGCTTTAATTGTAGTACCATGAAGATATTAGATCTTCCCATAATTTATAGTCTCATTTTTTTTTCAATGTCCTTGAAACTTATAAGTTTCCTTTTGAGACTTACTACAACAATTTCATTCCTTCAGGTAGTAATACATTAGCTCTTCCGGAGCTCTCAATTAATTTTGTATACTACCACATATTCAATCATATCAAAATAGTTTCTCCACATAGTTTCAACTTTGAAACAATTTTGAATGTTGATGAGCTATACTCATGAACAGACTTATAGTCTTGATGGATCCAATCATATCGTGCCTTTGGGTGGACGACCATCTTCAGGTGGTCATACCTTTCTTTTAGGCTATTCCACAAAATAAGTGGATCCTTAATCGTGAGATATTCAATTTTAAGAATTTCGTCAAGATGATGACGCAAGAATATCATAGCCTTAGCACGATCTTGATTTGATGTTTTGTTTTCACTTTTAATGATGTCTCCAAGACCCATTGCATCCATATGGATTTTGATGCTTTGTTTTCACTTTTAATGGTGTCTCCAAGACCCATTGCATCCATATGGATTTTTGATGCTTTGATTTCCCTTCAGGGACTAGATCTGTATTAGATCTATATTTGTAACATTTATCAAAGTTCTCAATTTCTCATTCTTCAGGAATGGAACATGATCATCTAAATATGCCTTAACCACATAAGGTATGATAGCTTAAAACCTCTTTTAAGATATTGCTACTTCGGGAGCAAATCGAGGTATGCATATAATATAGATGATTTCTCTTATATATTTTCACAATATTGTTCTGCTGGAACAAATATATTTTCACAATATTGTTCTGCTGGAACAAATATATTTTTCATAATATTGTTCTTCTGGAACAATTATGAGGCATGAATTGCCAAGTGAATCAATAAGTTGTTCCTCAAGTTCATATACAAAATAAATATTGTTATTAGTAAATACATAAATATCAAGAAATACTAACCTTCATCTTTCTAAGAAAACTTTGATTTTTCTTACCTCAGATCTTTCAAAGTGAGTGCTCAAGGCAGAGACTCGTGCTGATAACGTGTTATGAAATAATAAAGAAAGAACAAGAATATTGTAGAGAAAGAGAGAATGAGAGAAGTTTTTATTTCTCTTTGATTGGATTAAATACAATGAAGGAGAACCCCTCTATTTATAGGGATAATTTCTCCTAACTTTTCTCCAAAAGATAGACTTTCACAATGATATAAACACATATATCTAGTACAATACAAATACATTTATAGACATTCACTACAACACAAATATGTTTTATAACAATTAATTATTTTTTTATCGCCATTATTTTTGCATGCTACAAGGTTTAATTTTAATTTTAACACATTATGCAGTAAAACTAAATTCTATTTTTTAATATATAATTAAAAACTAAAGTGCATATGGAGAAAATTAGTTAAATACTGCGAATTTTACTTGTTAATGGAAAATGTGATGATGTTCTTTTGAGGTTGAAAACCTAGAGAAAGATTTTTGAGGTGGTTGTTGAACTACGGATAAGCCTGTGTACTATGGCAACAATTGAGAAGACTAAAATTAAAGTAGCCGAAAATTTTTCACTTTTATTGCAAGAGTATTTTAATTCCTTTTTATTTGTTTTTCCTCCTGTTTCAGTTTTAATATTATTATAAGAAGACAAACTATATCTTTTATTCTTCTATTCATTCTAAGTTTCTACAATTTTTTCGAGTAATGTTTACTTTGACATTAATACAAAGATATTATTTTTTTTTAAAAGTTCTTATGTATTAATATTTTTGTTATATAATATGTATTCCTGTAATTTTATGTCATATAATTCTATTTTGACATAGAGTTTCGGAAATAAAAAAAAATCAAATTGTTATGTACAACATAACAATTTTAAAACTATGTTGTTTATATAAAAATCCTATTTTTGTTGTATAATACTATGTACATCTTGATTTTATTTATATATAAATTCTTTTAATTGTCTAGAGAGTACTTAAAAAATAAAAATAAGATAATTTTAATGATGCAATAAATTTTCTGAAAAAACTTAAGGTAGGTGGTGCTTTTTTCTTTCCCACATTAATGGGACTAACATCATACGAATCTAAATTGATCGGGTCATTGAATCTCGAATAACTAACAATTATATCAAAAAAATGAATTCACTTCAACTATAAAATAATGAAATAAGAAGCTTACAGGAAATATTTAAGATATAAATAAAGTATCATTTTTCTAACAATTTGTTTTGAAAAAATTCACATATAATAAAATAGATGGAGTATCACCTTGCCCTTTATTTTTTTTTGTAAAAGGTATAAATAATTAAGAAAATATCGTCAAAATCTTAATTTTGAAGGGCTTAATTGATTTTTTTTCTTTGATGCTTGTACTGGTTCACCATGAAAAGTAATGACCAATATAACTTTTTGAATGAGAAGATGAAGATTACTTTTTTTTTAAAAAAATTATTATTATTTATTTCGATGAAGCTAGAGATAATATATTTGCAATACTTTTACTTTTAAGTGCTTAGAATGACTAAGAAGCTATATCAAATATATATATATATATATATATATATATATATATACACACAAAAAAAAAAACAGTGATATTGTAGGTTTTTGCTATGTGAGGATGAGAAAAGATATTGGAGGAAGACGTGGAACAAAATACTCAACTAGCCCAAACCATGTCCACCCTATGGACAGAGGAAGATTTTCAAAACTGGCGCCTGTTCATGGGCTTAGGCCATTCTAAATGGTACAAAATTGGAACCCCTCAGAAGCCTACCCAGTGGAAGTGGAAAAATGATTCCTACAAAATTCGAAGTATCTGGCCCTTCAGATGTCACCCAAATAACATTTTTACAACAGAAGTCTATTGCAGCTTCCCAATTGACCAGCTCAAGCAACAAAGGAGATTTCATCCAACAAATGAAAAAATCCTCCAATAGATTAAAACTGAACTCCCCAGCCATCAACCGTAGGCGTAGATTTTTAAAACTGGTGCCTGCTCATGGGCTTCAAAGATATTGCAGCCCTGACAAGCCCCAATAGAAGAGAATTAATGAACCAATATCTCTTCTTCAGAAATATGTGTTCTACTGCGGCGGCCCAAAGCCACACATCTTCTTCTTCTCATTCGGTGGCTGTTAGCAGCACCACCAAAAAAGTTGTGGAGGCAGAGAGCCCCAAAGAATTTTCTTTTAATTTTTCACAAAGCATTGACACGGTACATTCTGTACAAAATAAGACACTTTCTCCAAACAGAGGTTCCTCCCCTGATGAACCTACTTACTTCAAAAATGACAATGTTTATCTACTAATCCAAATTGAGCCTGAATTTTGGCTCAAACCCCCAAGAGGTGGCCAAGAAAATGCTTAGCCCTTCTGCCAATTTTGTTCAAAAAACTCCCTCCTATACCCGAAAGTTCTATGAGTTCATTCTCGCAGATACAAGATTTTCTTTATTCAAACCCCACAAAGACAAACAAACCCAAACATTTGTTACCCATACCACGGTATGAATTAATAAAATAATATCACCCAAAGAATGGGGAACACACCCAGCCAAGTATAAAAAACTTCCCCAACCATTTGAATTTTGACTACATAGCAATGTGGATGAACGCATTCACCTTTCAAAATGACCTTAACAAACATTCCTAGTTTCTCCTATGGGGAAATAACTAACCTTTGACTTCCCTCAGTAGTTTTTGCATCATTGGTGGCCGGCTTACAGCCACAAAGCTGAAATCTAACTAATGATAATCAGCATAGACTTCAAACCATTCAAAGAAATTAATTTATGTTTGGACAGAGTATAAAAATTCATAATAAATTTCTTGAAGGCTTTTTCTTTCGTCATTTTGAAAGCGCTTAAAAAATCAAGTTCTTTTCAAAATATTTCTCGGAGAGTAGAACTCTTTCCGAAGTGTTTCTTTATCAATTTGAAAATCTTGCATTAAAACTCCTAGTTCACCACTTAGAGATGAGTAAGTAGGGGATTAGGGTTGGTCATCATTAACCTCAGTTGCGGGAGGAGTTTCTACCGAATATATGGCTTGAGAGATTCTTGATTCAAAGTTGACCATCTCAACTCTAGAGGGGAATGAAGAAACTGAGAGTCTAGCAGTTTGAATTTCAGATTGTGCTGAATAGGCTGTAGAGACTCTTTGGCTAAGAGATCTTTGGAAGGAGATGGATACAACTCCACTCGAGAACTGTTAGATCTGAGAAATAGTAGTATTCTCTGGTTTTTGTGCTGGTGTTGCATCTTGCAGCACCCAATTTGGGGTAGATTTATGTGATTCCAAGAAGTAGGCCTAGGAACTGATAAGTGAGATCTTTGCAGATCGGTTTGGAAAAGAATTATTTCACCTTTATTTAACGTTCTCATGTCTCCAGTATATAAAGGAAGAACTCATAGCCTTATATTGAATCTTATAGATAATGGCTACAGGGAGAGATCCAGATTTGGTCCTGTAATTGGATGTCTTAACATTTAGGGTTAGAGAATCTAAGATATTTCTATCTCGAAGAGACACTGTAAAATTTGGAAAGTAGTCAAAATAAATTGTACCACTACAAAGGCTAGTTTCTACCATTCCTAGGAGGGAGTCATTGAAGTCTAAAAACCTTGAATCTCTGAGACAAAGGAGAAGCGAGGTGTCTAGACCTTCTATAGAGAGAGGCTTAGCAGCAATTTGAACTAACCCAAAGTGGAGATAGTTGTACTTTCGTCTATATTTTTCTATAGACTTTAGATTTAGAATCTTGATATCCTTGTGATCTGACTCAAGAGGAATAGCTTATTCAATGGTTGAAATGTGATAGTCACTTGTCAAGGACCACTTTGAAGATTTATAAATGGCTGACTGGGGATGTTTAGGGATTTTTCAGTCATCAATTAATTGCTCCAAATCAGAAAAGCTAATCTCTTCTTTGAGCTTGGAATTGGAGGAGATAGAAGAATATGAGGTAGATGAAGAAGCAGAAGAGTTTTTAGAGGAAGAAGAGAAGGGATATTGTAAGATCTGCAAGAAAATAGTTAGAAAAACAATAATAACTTTAATGCTTCCTATCCTTGGATCAAGAGACCAGTAGGTTTTATAAAGAAAAATATTCAAGTATTTAACTTAATAATATACAGAAGAGTCATATCTGATAGTTAAATTAATGAATTCTTGCTTCATTTTATACTTAAAGATTAGATTAGTCTTGTTCCAAGAAATTCTTCACTCAGATGATCCAAAGGTTATGAATACCATTTGTAAATCCATTAAGTCTTTTTCAACAATTCAACCATCGTTGCTTAGAGATACTACCTAGAGTGTAGATCTGAAAAGATCACAGTACCATCTTCACTTAGAACTTCTTATTACGAGATAGATCTTACCAATTTGTACAAATTGATTCAAGCTTACACAGTTTAAATTAAAGATCTGACACTGCCGTATAAAAGAAAGTTAAGCTCATGAATAGTAATCTTTACTTCGTCTTCTGGATGAATCAGTACTCAACCAGATACAACACCTCTTACTACAAGAGGACTCCGACAATGCTGATGATGAGTTCGAACAGGACCTTAACCAAATCGAAGAAGATGACCTAAAATCCTCCCAGTCTGACCAAGAAGACCAAAATAGCCAACTTCAAGCCAATATTCTCTCAAAAGAACAATATTTTATCCTTGAGGTTATAAGTAGCTTACTGGATTTAGAACAAAAAAGACATTATCTAGATCAAATCAAAAAGACTCTAGATAGACCCTCTACATCTTCCTCCAACATGTTTTCTCATCCTTGTTCGGTGCGTTTGTTGGGTGTTAAAAACCGACACGCAAGTGCACGTGGTCAAACAAGTAGTAAGTGGCTTAAGTAAGCCAAGTATCGATCCAAGGAGACTCTGGATAAGTAAAAATTGCTTAAGTATACTATATTCTATCTCACTTCTGTATATGCTGACAACAACGTAACCAACAATTGAAAAGTTTATTTTATAAATTATGTACTAAAACTACTAACAATTATCTACTTTGAATTTAAACTATGGTTATGAGCATGCCAAGGTTAAGAACATGTAATGAACTTGATTATAATCATAAATTGGTTAATCTTTCTCTTCCAGTTGCTAGCCAAGAACATTAGCCAAGAGATTAAAACTCTCGTATTTAATCTCACTTAAGAATCATAAACCATCCGTCTACATTTCTGTGATCAAATGCAATTCATGACCTAGCAATACAATTCCGGTTCCTAAATTGACTAATACGGCTTTCAAGTATATTTCTATCAGGAAAGCACATCAAAACCCAATTTTCCCAAATCAAGTTAAGAACAATACCCTATTAATTCACAACTTTCCAATTTCGTGCTCTCTCGAGTGAAATCGGACTTTTTAGATATACATTAATGTCGGCCACACACCAATGCAGTAGAAACAAGAATTAATAGAACAACATGGAAGAAGAAGATGAAAAACCATATAATTCAATAATCAAACTTCATTACAAATGTTCATAACCTCAGTAAGGAAGGGAATTAGCCACTCATTTGTGGATTAATCATCCTAAAACAAGTGTTAATCATACAAACAATTGATTGAAAGAAGAAAGAAGGAGAGAAAAACCCTGAGCTTTTTCGTCCCTCAACTGCCTGTAACCCACGTCCTTGCTCCACCAAGTCTGAATTAATTAAAAATAAGCCTAAGTGTTCTATTTATACTAGTGGGAATTTTTCCCAGAATAACAAGCAACGTGTCACGGAGTGCATCGCAGAGCACTGCCTCCGTGACACGGCGTGGACGCGGACCCTCTCTGGAAATTTGGGGTCCGGGAATAAAGCTTCAACTTGGCACGGCATGCAACGCGGAGGCTTGCCTCCGTGCCACGGAGCTGTCGCGAGGCTCCACTAGAATTTGACTAATATTTCACCCTCCAGGCAGAGTGCCTCCGCGATGGTAGCGTGACACGGCTCCATCGCGGAGCCCCTTTATATTGCGCAGTCCAATGCCTTTTTCGTGCTCGCTTCCAAGTCCAACTCCGATATTGTTCCAACATGCATTTTAGCTCTTCAAAATCACATTTTACCTACAAAACAATGCTAATCATGTTGGTTAGTATAAATTCACATTTTATTACCAATTACATGAAAATGTATACATATTGCTAGATAAACAAGGCGAAAATGATACGTTTGAGTATCACTTGGGCATATAAATCTGCCCAAGATCACTTACCCCACACTTAAATCCTTGTTCGTCCTCGAACAACAAACACATAATTCATGCAAATTACATCCCAACCTTCGCCACTATGGTGCGACAAATTGAGCTACGGTCATACCGATCATTCAATATTGCAAATCATCAAGAAAACATGCATGGTCTTAACAATGCAATGACCTTTAATACATCAAGACTTCCTAGACTTTAAGAATCGACTCTCGATATCGGCAAACTCATGCAAATCAGCTAATCAAGATATCCGACACGAAAATCAATCTTTCATCAAGCATGTGCCCTCACAACTCAAGAGAATCTTCCCCTTTATGCTCATGTGACACACAAACATTCAAGTAGGGGCATGTAGAAATTAATTTCACTCTCTCTCCCAAAAGAATTCACATGCATCATGTCATGACCCATAAGCTTGCCCTTAGTGTATTACTCCACTAATATAAAGAAATGCAATGTAAGATCACGTAGGACTTTAATGGGTTGTAATGGAAGCTATGGAACTAGTACATATTGGATTAGCCAATAATAGCCACTAGCATCATTAAGCGCCTTTTCAACACATTCCCATCAACGTATGGACATTGTTTCTCTCTTTTCTTTTTTCATCATCCCATTCATGATGATTTACTTTCGTCTGGCCCATTTCATCAAGCACACTTGACACAAAAACAAAGGTTTTTCATGCACCTTCATTATCATTTAATTATAGTAAGTGCACCTTCACCCTTCTCTTTTCTTTCCTCACTCTGCTTTTCTTTTTCTTTTCACCGTTCTCACTCTTTGACACTTTGGGAAAATTTATGTTCTTCTTAAGCGCTTAAGAGTTTTGTTTAGACTTTACGGCTAATGAAAAGCAAGAATTAAGCTCAGTTTAAGCTTTTTGGACAAAAGAAAGAAATAATAGGCTAAAGGCTCGACAGGCTGACTAGGGTATACAATCACATCAAAAGGGGAGTATGACAAGAAAAAAATAAAATAGAAACTCTCGGTTAAAACAAAGAAATGCCTACATCCTTTCCAACACTACACCTCCTTCATTTCGTTTTGTACACACACCAGGCAAGTTCTAGACACTTCACAATAGCATGGAATAACAATACCTCACTTCACACTTCATGCACATGCTCGACTCAAGATGCATTCATAGACTCTTTAATTAGCTAATTACATGAATTCAAAAATTAAGCCTCAATCACACCGAATCGAACTCTACAGCCTAGGTATCTCAACATATTTACAAAACTGCATGCTTTCATACGAATCACCTTTGCATTTTGAATATCAAGTACAACACGCAACCAACATTTCACAACCATATAGTAACTACAGGTTCCGTGATGCAATCCACCAAAGAAAAAAACTGAAAATAAATTAAAATCACTACTCCTACCGACTACATTTCTCTTAAGACGGTCGTCATCCATCCATCATAGGGAACGGTCACTAACTATGACGTCGGTTCAATGGGACTATTCTCGGTAAAAGAACCGAAAACAAACTCCGAGAAATCAAAAAAAAAAATTGAAAAATTTTGCAACACACCGATCATTTCGATGGAAAAATTATTTACAAAATATTTTAAATATAAACAAACTATTTTCGCAAAATTTTAAAAATATCGATAATTTCGATGAAAAAAAATAAATTAAGAAAATATTTACAAAAATTTTTATAGACTTAGCTGGCAACAACAACATTCCACGACACACATCAATACCACAAATATGTACAGATACAGAACAGTTTGCAATTCACAAACACAGGGAAACATACATACAAAACAGAGGAAAGCATAAAAGCAAACCAGCCCAGCCCCAGCACCTAACTACTCCCCACCCCACACTTAAATCGAACACTGTCCCCAGTATTCACAAAAATTAAAAATCACAAAATTTTGGTGGTGGAACTCCCTGATTAGTCAAAATATTCAACTTCTTCATCAGGTGCTGCTGCCTCATCGCCCATGTCCGAGTCACCTCCATCGTCGTCATCGGACTCCACATCGGAGTCCTCTCGACGTGTCTCCTCGTCCGTGGGGACATCATCGTCAGTGGTCTCTACAAAGGCTGGCCCCACTCAGCATAGAGCCCTGGCGTTTTCGCCAAATGGGTAATCCAGCTCGAGCTGCCATAGCTCCTCCTCCGTGGCTGGTCTCCCACCAATCCGAAGCTGGAGCATTTGCATTCCAAACATCCGTGCCATGTACTGGTCGTCACGAGCATGTCACTCGCCAAGCGTCAGCACTAGCCCGTGTGTGGTGTCGGGGGCCTTAGTTTTGGTCACGTCAAGGGCCCTCCGCTCCAACTGCGGGATGTAGTCCAAAGCCTCTTCCTCGATGTCGAGGCCCCGGAGAAAGGTGGTGATTAGTCCCCCGAACCCATACCTGTGGCCCTGGTGTATTCGGGCTCTCTTCTTGGCGGATATGATGACCGCCCCAACATTAATCTCCAGCCCTTTCATCAGGGCATACACCAGGCACACACGGTCCCGGGTCACATCAGTCATGTGTACCCCCGGGATTAGGCACGAATAGACTATCTTCAGCCATATTCTGGCCTCCCTGTTTATTTGAGAATACGGTAGAGTCTGGTGGTAACCCCTTTCCTTATGTCTGCTCCATCTTGCTGTGGATCGAGCCCCACACAATATGCGTCTGGTATCGGCATATGGTGGGGTGATGTTCAGCTGGCGGATGATGGCATTTAGCTGCTGGGGTTCCAGAGTGACTATCTGCCCTCTGATCTTGATTGTGTGGCTTCTGATTGCCGGGTTCCAATTAGCATAGAACTCCCGGACTAGATGTAGGTTGCATTCCTTGGGCTCCTGAAATATGAAGCTGAGCCCAGCTGCCTCGATCCTTTGCACTATGCGGGGGAACTCCTGTGCTAGTGGTTCCCGTGCAATATGCTCCTCGGGGAAGTATTTATTCTCCTTGTGTTTGGTGTACCACTTCTTCCCCTCATCAGTTACCCATCTAGTTCCGTATTGGCGGCGCTGGCCGCGCGGAACTGCTGGTGCAGCTGGGATTGCTGTGCCCAACCTAAGTCTTTTTCTCCCGGTGCCTGAAGTTGATGCACCTTTACCCTTATCCTGCCTACTTGCCATTTTACCTGTCAACACAAGTAAACAAGCGCAATGTCAAGCTAAATGAATATTAACTTCGACTAAGGTCGGGTTAACTAAGTTTACCCCACACTTAGTCCTTAGCTACAGTTACAATACTACGGCAAGAATCACTTTATTTACACCAAAAACTAACAACTATACAATTCATGCTTAGTGTGTTCAACAAAGAAAAATTCGACAGTATAACTTTAGCGTACTACTCAGATTTCATACAGCTAATCTCAATCACTACCATCGCTAGCAATTCAACCATCGCACTTAGCAACTAAAAACAACGAAACAAAAACAACAACAAAAATTCTATATACACACGAACCTATATAATCAACCCAATTTGAACAATTTTCAACATTTTCCCAAAAACCCGATAATTCGTCGTCTATTAACATTCAAACAATATTCTACAACGACTTATCTCATTCAATACATACAACCCGGCATATAATTCCCAAATTTAACAAGTTACCAATTTTGATTCCAACAACCAAGCCCTAGAATTGAATTTCGCAATCAAATTCGAATCATTCATGCAATTGACAAGTTCAAACGCTCATTACAACATTCCGAACATTTATCAATCAAGGAATAACTCAATTTCATGCTAAATTTCGACTTAGGGTGATTTAGTTCACCTCCCATGCTTAAATTCGAATGAAATCGACAAAACTTGAGAGATAATCGGAAAACATACCTCGTAGTTGAAGAACCGAAGAAAACTTGATAATTCTTTGCTTTATACCGTGGCACGTTGATGGGCAAGGGAATTTTGGGTGTTTGGTCGCGGAGAAATGTAAAAATGAGGGAAAAAGGGGCAAAATCGGGGGGTTAAAATGAAGAAAACACGCGGGTCACCCGGCAACCCGGTGTGACCCGTCACAATTTATATGGCAACGTGTCATGGAGTGCATCGCGGTGCACTGCCTCCGTGACACGGAGCCATCGCGATAGCTTACTGGAATTTTAAAAAGTTCCAGATTAAACCTCAACGTGTCACGGAGGGTAACGCGGAGGTCCTCCTCCGTGACACGGAGCTATCGCCCCAGCTCACTGTCTCTGCATTTTATTAATTTTTTCATACCTTGCCTTTTCCTTCACGATTCCGTGCACATTTTTCTCCGTTTCACCTGAAAATCATCTCACTAAACAAAATTGGTTAGATTAATAGGTTTCACCTAACTAAAATACAAAAATACTAACTAAAACGCAAAAAATTTTGTACTGAATCAAGAAAAAGAAAAATAAAATAAAATCTATTTACACTTTACAAAAAAATGAAAGAAATTTTCCACGGGTTGCCTCCCGTGCAGCGCCTGGTTTACCATCGCGGCTCGACGTCCTTTATGCTCAATTGTCCGCTAGGGTGATGGACGATTTCTCACGATCATTGTCCTCCCCCCAGTATTGCTCACACCTATCCGGTGGTCTTCCCATCAACTCTCGGGAGTCATCCATTTGTTTAGCATTCCCAAGATCAATTACATTGATCACCGAGAGTTCTTCATTCACCATCGGGAGCTTGGGTGCCTTGTACACATCGAACACCTCTACCTTGTCATGTGCTCGCATTGTGAGTTGACCCGCAGCTACGTCGATTAATGCTTTCCCGGTTGCCAAGAAGGGTCGTCCCAAAATAAATGGGACTTCCGCGTCTGGTTCAAAATCCAGAACAATAAAATCTACCGGGAAAATTAGGGAGCCCACTTGCACTAGAACATCCTCAACAATGTCATCTGGCCTAGCTAAGGATCTGTCTGCCAACTGCAAGATTACGATTGTAGGTCTAGGACTCCCTAGACCCAACTTTCTGAATACCGAAGATGACATCAGATTTATGCTCGCTCCCAGGTCACACAATCCACGAGCTCGGATACTGCCCAATAGTAAGCTGGATAGTAAAACTTCCAGGGTCTTTTAGCTTCGTGGGCAGTCTATTTTGGATCCGGGAAGTGCATTCCTCCGTCAAAGCTACCGTGGCATACTCAGTCAAACGACTTTTGTTGGCCACGCTGTCTTTAATGTATTTGGCATATTTAGGCACTCCCTACAAGACATCAATAAGAGGTAAGTTAACATGTACCTGTTTAAGCACCTCCATGAATTTCTTGAAACACGCCTCCTCCTTGTGTTTCTTGAGTCGTTGAGGGAACGGGGGTGGAGGTCTTTCTGATTCAGCTTCTTTGGTCTTCCCCCTATCCGAACTTTGTTCTCCCTCAACTTCTGCTGCTCCTGACTTTTGAGGTGGTCTCTCTGGTTCCACCTCCTTCAGCTGCAAACCACTCCTTGTGGTCACTGCATTTACCTGCTTCGGATTAGGATCCGTGTCGCTAGGCAGTCCTCCTATGGGCCTTGTGTTTTGGGCACTAGCAAATTGCCCAAATTGATACTCAAGAGCCTTGGTCGCTAATTGATTATTTTTCACTTCGGCTGCCAATTTAACATAGTCAGCCTGCAATTGTGCTTGATTAGCGATCATGGTCTTGAACATTTCCTCAATGCTAGGTGATGGTGGTGGAGGAGGGGCATTGTGATTTCTGAATTGAGATTGGTAGTTCTGTTGCCCTCCTTGATTTCTTTGCATACCCTGACCCGAACTTTGGCCTTGTTGGTTGTTGCTACCCCATGAAAAATTTGGATGGTTCCTCCAATTTGAGTTGTAGCCGCTACCAAACTGCTGCTGATTTCTTTGTGCATTGCCCACAAAGTTAACAGAATCAGGATTTGCTCCACAGCACTCAGCTGAGTGCTCACTGCTACCACACACTTCACACCACATTTGCTGGATCGCATTGACTGAAGCTGAAGGCTGGTTCAAATTCATGTTGCTGAAGTGGTTGTTCAACTGATTCTGCAAGGCAGCTATCTATGCAGCGATAGCTGTAAATCCATCCACTTCAAGCACTCCTGTTGCTTTCCTTGCTGCACCTCGTGATGAATCAGCATTCCATTCTGGATTGCCCTGTGAAATCCGGTTTAGCAAAGTGTACAACTCCTCATAAGTCTATTCCAGCGCTTGCCCTCCAGCTGCTGAATCTAGCAAAATTTTAGTATGGGGTTCCAAACCCTCAATAAATGTGTGTACAAACACCTCATTGGACTGATGATGATGAGGACAGCCCGCAACATGGATTTAAATCTTTCCCAGGCTTGATACAAATTTTCTCCCTCCCTCTGTTTGAAACTTAGAATTTGACTTCTAAGTCTGGTTGTTTTACCAGAGGGAAAAAATCTTATCAAGAACTTTCGTGCAAGATCATCCCACGTTGAAATAGAATTTGGTGGCTCAGCTTTTAACCACCTCTTGGCTTCACCAAGTAATGAGAACGGAAATAATGTGAGCCGAACATAATTAGGTGACACTCCAGCGGGTATATAAGTGTCACTTATCTCCAAAAAGTTTTGGAGATGTTGTTGTGGGTCTTCATGAGGGAGACCGGTAAATTGCCCGCTTGTGTGCAACAGTTGCACCATATTTTGCTTGAGTTCAAATCTCCCTCCAGACTCTGGTTTGCGGATACTGGATGTTACATTGTTGGCATGTGGGATTGCCACCTCGCGAACCGTCCTTGCTGCTGCTTCTTCGGGCACTAACACTGCCCTCACAACCGGTGGATTTTGTTGCTCCATAATAGTCTGTCTGAGCAACTGCAGCTTCTTTTGTAGAGCTCCTCTGCGTTTACTATGAAATATGCGTTCAGGCTCTATATAAGATTCCACCAGCTCTTTGTCTCTTGCCAGTATTTACAGAAATCAAGTATGCAAAATACAGGCTAAGACCAAGTTGTCAACACTTAAGGAAATAAAATAAAATACAGTAAATTTACACTTAATACAATTTCACCAATTGCCTAGTCTTCCTTGGCAACGGCGCCAAAAACTTGTTCGGTGCGTTTGTTGAGTGTTAAAAACCGACACGCAAGTGCACATGGTCAAACAAGTAGTAAGTGGCTTAAGTAAGCCAAGTATCGATCCAAGGAGACTCTGGATAAGTAAAAATTGCTTAAGTATACTATATTCTATCTCACTTCTGTATATGCTGACAACAACGTAACCAACAATTGAAAAGTTTGTTTTATAAATTATGTACTAAAACTACTAATAATTATCTACTTTGAATTTAAACTATGGTTATGAGCATGCCAAGGTTAAGAACATGTAATGAACTTGATTATAATCATAAATTGGTTAATCTTTCTCTTCCAGTTGCTAGCCAAGAACATTAGCCAAGAGATTAAAACTCTCGTATTTAATCTCACTTAAGAATCATAAATCATCCGCCTACATTTCTGTGATCAAATGCAATTCATGACCTAGCAATACAATTCCGGTTCCTAAATTGACTAATACGGCTTTCAAGTATATTTCTATCAGGAAAGCACATCAAAACCCAATTTTCCCAAATCAAGTTAAGAACAATACCCTATTAATTCACAACTTTCTAATTTCGTGCTCTCTCTAGTGAAATCGGACTTTTTAGATATACATTAATGTCGGCCACACACCAATGCAGTAGAAACAAGAATTAATAGAACAACATGGAAGAAGAAGATGAAAAACCATATAATTCAATAATCAAACTTCATCACAAATGTTCATAACCTCAGCAAGGAAGGGAATTAGCCACTCATTTGTGGATTAATCATCCTAAAACAAGTGTTAATCATACAAATAATTGATTGAAAGAAGAAAGAAGGAGAGAAAAACCCTGAGCTTTTTCGTCCCTCAACTGCCTGTAACCCACGTCCTTGCTCCACCAAGTCTGAATTAATTAAAATAAGCCTAAGTGTTCTATTTATACTAGTGGGAATTTTTCTCGGAATAACAAGCAACGTGTCACGGAGTGCATCGCAGAGCACTGCCTCCGTGACACGGCTTGGACGCGGACCCTCTCTGAAAATTTGGGGTCCGGGAATAATGCTTCAACGTGGCACGACATGCAACGCGGAGGCTTGCCTCCGTGCCACGGAGCTGTCGCGAGGCTCCACTGGAATTTGACTAATATTTCACCCTCCAGGCAGAGTGCCTCCGCGATGGTAGCATGACACGGCTCCATCGCAGAGCCCTTTTATATTGTGCAGTCCAATGCCTTTTTCGTGCTCGCTTCCAAGTCCAACTCCGATATTGTTCCAACATGCATTTTAGCTCTTCAAAATCACATTTTACCTACAAAACAATGCTAATCATGTTGGTTAGTATAAATTCACATTTTATTACCAATTACATGAAAATGTATACATATTGCTAGATAAACAAGGCGAAAATGATACGTTTGAGTATCACTTGGGCATATAAATCTGCCCAAGATCAATCCTCACCTAACAAACACCTACAATATCATTGATGTTTTGAACAGATTTCCTTCTAGCAAACCAAAGGTAGTAACTATTCAAGATCTTCAATCAGAAATAGTACTCCTTAAGGAAGAAATTTTCCGACAAATCAAAGCTAGGCAAGAACTAGATCGGATTGTCCTTCAACAATTCTCTACCATGGCTAATCCTCTTGGACAAACAGAAGTTGAACAACCAAATCATGAGACTGAGCAGTGAGACTTTATTAATTATCTCTCGAGAATCTCCCTCAGAAGATGGCATACTAGGATAATCTTAGTAGTCAACAAATTATTCATTCTAGACACTATTACCCTTTTTGATACTGGTGCAGACATCAATTGTGTCCAAGAAGGACTTATCCCAACCAAATACTTTGAGAAAACCAATGAGGCCCTTAGAGCTGCTAATGGAAATAGATTAGGAATCAAGTACAAACTCTCTGATGTCGAAGTAAGATCTTCCATGGGAAATTCTACTTTATCATGTTCTACCTCATTCATACTAGTGAAAGACATAACTAATCCTATAATTTTGTGCACTCCTTTCATTGAAGAGCTCATCCCATTTCGGGTCACTCATCAAGGAATCGAAATTGAATACAATAACATTTTCTTTCCTTTTGACAAACTCCCAGTGAGAAAAATCTTGTCTACCCTGAAACATAAGGAAGCCCAGATTAACTTCCTCAAGAAAGAAATAGCTTTCCACAGGTCACAACAACAACTTCAGGAACCTCTCCTTCAATTAAAAATCAAGGTCCTTGAAACACAAATTCAAAAAGAACTTTGTGCAGATTTACCCACTGCCTTCTGAAATCGCAAAAAATACATGGTTAGGCTTCCTTACAAACCTGACTTTGATGAAAAAATAATTCCTACAAAAGCTCGCCCAATACAAATGAACCATGAGCTAACAATCCATCATCAAGAAGAGATCAATAATCTCCTTCGCAAGCAAATCTCCTTGGAGTTGTGCTGCCTTTTAGGTCAATAAAAGTTTCAAAATTGAATAAGGCGTCCCTCACTTAGTCATCAATTATAAACCTTTAAATATTGTCCTCCATTAGATTAGGTACCTTATTCCCAACAAGAGAGATTTACTCCAGCGACTCTATGCTGCCACAATTTTCTAAAAAGTTTGATTTAAAGTCGGGCTTTTGGCAAATCCAGATTGATCGAAGAGATTGATACAAAACTGCTTTTACAGTACCATTTGGACAATATGAATGGAATGTCATGCTCTTTGGACTAAAGAATGCCCCTTCAGAATTCCAAAAAAATAATGAATGACATTTTCAATCCTTCTCAAAATTTATAATTGTTTACATTGATGATGTTCTGGTATTCTCCACAAACATTGATCAACATTTCAAGCACCTAAAAATTTTCTTCAATGTAATCAAAGAAAATGACTTAGTCTTGTCCAAAATCAAGTATAGTCTTTTAAATTAACATCCTCTTTCTTGGGTATAATATCCAACAGGGTACTATCATCTCCATTCAAAGATCTATCTAATTTGCTAACAAATTTTCGGATCAAATTTTAGATAAAACACAGCTGCAAAGATTCTTGGGGTATGTTAATTGTGTAGCAGATTTTGTTCCAGGGCTTAGCAGTTTGCTAAGACCCCTCCATGATAGAATGAAAAAGACTTCGCCTTTGTAGATCCATGTTCACACCAATGCTATTAAGGAAATCAAGCAGAAGATTAAACATCTTCCTTGTCTATCTCTTCATGATCTCTCTGCATTTAAAATAGTCGTAATAGATGCATCAGACATTGGTTATGGAGGCATTTTAAAATAGAGAAAAAATGATAAGGAGCATATTATTGCATTTGCATCAAAGCATTGGAATAAGGCCCAACAAAATTATCCAACAATTAAAAAAGAAATTTTAGCAATTGGTTTGTGTATTTGAAAATTTCAAGCAGATTTGCTAAATAAAATTTTTTTTATTACGAATTGAATGTAAAGCTGCAAAACCTGTTTTATAAAAAGATATTCAAAATCTTGCCCTAAACTTATATTTGCTAGATGACAAGCTATTTTATCTATTTTTGATTTTTATATAGAATATATCAAAGGGAGCTCCAACTCTATTTCAGATTTCCTTATCAGAGAATTTTTGCAGAGAAGGTAACTTGAGTAGAAAAAAGAAGGCAACAGAGATCCTGGATTCGTCATAACTTCCAACCCTCAATTTGTCGAGTGAAAACAAATTAGCGCTGGTACAATAGCAAGCAAATTCAAAAAAAATAACAAGCTGCTACCAAGCAGCAAACAAAATCAATTGCTTCTAAGAAACCTTCAAAAGAAACAGTTGGCCCAAGCCATCCCAAATACCAAATCCCGGCGGACTATACCGTGGAAGAAATTTCGCCGTCATATTTGCTGGAAAATGCAGCTCCAATTTTCATTTCTATTCCAAAGAAGTGGGCTGACCAGTTAAACCCATGAATAGTAATCTTTACTTCCCCCTGACTCTGATACCAAGTACCCGGAAATGAACCCCCTAAAATGATAGGGGAAGAATACGGGGAAGAAGGATAGGAAGCAAGTAGGAATAATTATAAATACATGATCATAAATGTAAATGAAATAAACTAATTAGGTGGCAAAGGCAACCATAATGCAATAATTAAAGGTTGGTGGCTAGGCCAACCATATGCAATAAAATGAAAGAGACAATAAAATGAAAGAGACAAGTTAGGAAAGTGAAAGGTTAGAAAAATTAAATTTTGATATAAGTATCAAATAACTTTAAAATATTACAAGAAAGAGAGCAAGCTCTAACCAAGTCTTCCTTGAAAGAGAAAGCTTGTGCAAGAAAATGATGATCTACAAATGAAATATAGGGGGCTATTTATAGCCAAAAATTTGCTACAGTGAAAGTACTACAGTAGTTCTACAGTGAAGCTACAGTGTTGCTACAACAAAGCTATAGTATCACCCTCAATAATTTTCTGATGATGTTATGCATGACATCAATTCTAATGATGTATTGATGGTGTTATTGTTGATGTCAATGCAACTGGAAATTGACATCAATCCCTTCTCAAAATTCATAATTGTTTACATTGATGATGTTCTGGTATTCTCCATAAATATTGATCAGCACTTCAAGCACCTAAAACTTTCTTCAATATAATAAAAGAAAATGGCGTAGTCTTGTCCAACATCAAGTATAGTCTTTTTCAAATTAACATCCGCTTTCCTGGCAATAATATCCAACAGGGTACTATTATCTCCATTCAAAGATCTATCTAATTTGCTGACAAATTTTTCGATCAAATATTAGACAAAACACAGCTGCAAAGATTCTTGGGGTGTGTTAATTATGTAGCAGATTTTGTTCCAGGGCTTAGCAGTTTGCTAAGACCCCTCCATGATAGATTGAAAAAGCCTTCGACTCCGTGGACCTATGTTCACACTAATGCTATTAAGGAAATCAAGCAGAAGATTAAGCATCTTCCTTGTCTATCTCTTCCCGATCCCTCTGCATTTAAAATAGTCGAAACAGATGCATCAGATTTTGGTTATGGTAATATTTTAAGACAGAGAAAAAATGATAAGGAGCATATTATTGCATTTGCATCAAAGCATTGGAATAAGGCCCAACAAAATTATCCAACAATTAAAAAAGAAATTTTTACAATTTTTTTGTGTATTTCAAAATTTCAAGCAAATTTTCTAAACCAAATATTTTCATTACGAATTGACTGTAAAGCTGCAAAATCTATTTTACAAAAAGATGTTTAAAATCGTGCCTCTAAACATATATTTGCTAGATGGTAAGCTATTTTGTCTATTTTTTATTTTGACATAGAATATATCAAAGGGAGCTCCAACTCTATTCCAGATTTCCTTATCAGAGAATTTTTGCAGGGAAGGTAAAATGAGTAGAAAAAAGAAGGCAACAGAGGTCTCGAATTCGTCACAACTTCCAACCCTCACTCTGTCGAGTGAAAACATATTAGTGTTGGTACAACAACAAGCAAATTAAAAAAAAAACAACAAGCTGCTACCAAGCAACAAACAAAAACTAGAGAATTGTTGCATACTAGGATATTTCTTGGAATCAGATAAACCTACCCCAAAATTGGGTGCTGCAAGATGCAACACCAGTACAAAAACCAGAGAATACTACTATTTCTCAGATCCAACAGTTCTCGAGTGGAGATGTATCCATCTCCTTCCAAAGATCTCTTAGCCACAGAGTCTCCACTACCTATTCAGCACAATCTGAAATTCAAACTGCTAGACACTCAGTTTATTTATTCCTCTCTAGAGTTGAGACTGTCAACTTTGAATCAAGAATCCCTTAAGTCACATATTCGGTGGAAACTCCTCCCGCAACTGAGTTAATGATGACCAACCCCAATCCCCTAATTACTCATCTCTAGGTGGTGAACTGGGAGTTTTGATGCAAGATCTTCAAATTGATAAAGAAACACTTCGGAAAGAGTTCTACTCTCCGGGAAATATTTTGAAAAGAACTTGATGTTTTAAGCACTTTCAAAATGACGAAAGAAAAAGCCTTCAAAAAATTTATTATGAATTTTTAGACTCTGTCCAAAAATAAATTAATTTCTTTGAATGATTTGAAGCCTATGCTGATTATTATCAATTAGATTTTCCTTTTTCTAAATCGGTTTATGTTTCAAAAGTCTAGAAAACTTGCAATGGCAGGGAGATCACTTTTGAGCTCCCTCCAGCACAAGAATTTTCAACAACATATGTTGATAACTCTATTGTCGCAGTCCCTTTTAAAAAAATCCGACAATGAAGCAGTTAACAACAAAGATATCAAAAGTATTTTTGAACAAAATAATTATACAAATAAATATTTACAAGCACTCGGTGAATATATGGTTTCAAGACCGTCCTCAACACCACCTACTCTTTCAAAACCAGCAGAGGCCTCCACATCTTCGGTTCCTATTTTTAAACCTTATGAAATCCCTACAATATTTTCTAAGGAACTCCAAACCCACCACTCAAAAGATTCCCCTCAACTTTCTGACCTCCAATGAAGGATCTTGGAAATTGAGAAGACTCTGGTCCCTGATACCCCAATGAGAGAGACCTCTTCTAAGGCCTCTGTAACTATGACTATTCTTCAGGAAGATATTCCATCCAATAATTATCCAGAAGAAGAAGATGTTCCTTTAGAGGTGGCCCCCGTTAAAGCCGAATAAAAGCTTTATTACCCTAGAGCTACCCATATGTAGCCTTAGAAGAAAAACCCAGTTCATGCAAAACAACTACAATGCCAATAACATCTATGAATGGAACATAGATGGTTGTTCTGAATACAATATTCTATTCAAATTAAAGCAGATGACAATGGTTGCCAGTGCTTACAGGAACTCCCATAACTACTCAGACCATCTTACTATCCATGTCCTAGTAGCAAGATTTACGGGTCAGTTAAAAGGTTGGTGGGACACCCATCTTAGTGAGGAAGACAAGAAAAAAAAATTTCATAGTGTTCAAGTCAACTCTTCACCTGAACCCAATCTTTAAGGATGGACAAACCATTACTGACTCTACCAATACTCTAATTTACACCATTATCAAAACAATCATTGGAAGTCCGGGTTTATTAGGGAAAGATCTTCTAGATTACTCAACAACCTTAAGTGTAAAACACTTTCTGAATTTAGATGGTATAAGGACTCCTTTCTTACCAGAATCTATGAAAGACCTGATGGTAACCTTCCCTACGGAAAGAAAAATTCCTAGACGACCTGCCTAAGTCCCTCAGGGATTTAGTCAAACGAGAGCTCCAAAACTAACACTCTGGTGATATTATTCCTTATGAGCAGATCACTTATGGTCAGCTTACAAGCCTCATCCAGCAAGTTGTCCTTAAGATCTATCGCCAAGATAAGATATTAAGACAATTAGCGAAAGATAGGGCTCAGGCACACCCTAAAATTACAACTATTTTGACTACATCGCAGCGTGGATGAACACATTCACCTTTAAAAATGACCTCAACAAACATTCTTGGTTTCTCCTATGGGGGAAACAACTAACCTCTGACTTCCCTTAGTGTTTTTTTCATCAATTGTGGCCGGCTTATGGCCATAAAGCTGAAATTCTTCCTCCCCTGGTTCGCGAAAGATTGAATATTTTTGTAGAAGGTTTTTTAGAGAGCAGCAGGTCCCCTTGCTCCTGTAATTTTCCCACAGGTTCCATGTCCCGTGGATTTACTCACAAAAGTTTGCCTTCCACAAACCAAAGAAATAATAGTATTCTCTGGTTTTTGTGCTGGTGTTGCATCTTGCAGCACCCAATTTTGGGGTAGGTTTATCTGATTCCAAGATTATCCTAGTGTGCCATCTTCTGATGGAGATTCTCGAGAGATAATTGATAAAGTCTCCTTGCTCTTCTCATGATTTGGTTGTTCAACTTCTGTTTGTCCAGGAGGATCAGCCCTGGAAGAGAATTATTGAAGGACAATCCAATCTAGTTCTTGCCTAACTTTGATTTATCGGATTTCTTCCTTAAGGAGTACTATTTCTGATTGAAGATCTTGAATAGTTACTACCTTTGGTTTGCTCTAAGGAAATCTGTTCAAAACATCAGTGGTATTGTAAGTGTTTTCTCTGTGAGGATGAGAAAAAATGTTTGAGCAAGATGTGGAGGGTCTATCTCGAATCATTTTGAGTTGATCTAGATAATGTCTTTTTATGTGTGGATCCTGTAAGCTGCTTATAACCTCTAGGAGAAGATCTTGTTCTTTTGAGAGAACATTGACTTCAGGTTCAAGTGGTTGGGAAAGTTTTTAATACTTGGATGGGTGCATTCCCCATTCTTTGGATGATATTATTTTGTTAATCCATACCACGGTATGGGTAACAAATATTTGGGTTTATTTATCTTTGTGGGGTTTAAATAAATAAGATCTTGTATTTGTGAGAATGAACTCATAGAACTTTTGGGTATAGGAGGGTGTTATTTGAACAAAATTGGCAGAAGGGCTAAGCATTTTCTTGGCCACATCTTGGGGGTTTGAGTGCCAAAATTCAGGCTCAATTTGGATTAGTGGATAAATATTGTCATTTTTAAAGTAAATAGGTTCATCAGGGGAGGAACCTCTATTTGGAGAAAGTGTCTTGTTTGGTATAGAATGTACCATGCCAGTGCTTTGTGAAAAATCAAAAAAAAATTCTATGGGGTTCTCTGCCTCCATAGACCTTCTCTAGAGAGAGGCTTAGCAGCAATTTGAACTAACCCAAAGTGGAAATAGTTGAACTTTCATCTATATTTTTCTATAGACTTTGGATTTAGAAGCTTGATATCCTCGTGATCTGACTCAAGAGGAATAGTTTGTTCAATGGTCGAAATGTGATAATCACTTGTCAAGGACCACTTTGAAGATTTGTAAATGGCTGACTGGTTTTCCAGTCATCAATTGATTGCTACAAATCAGAGAAGCTAATCTTTTCTTTGAGCTTGGAATTGGAGGAGATGGAAGAAGATGAGGTAGATGAAGAAGCAAAAGAGTTTTTAGAGGAAGAAGAGAAGGGATGGAAGAACGCCATAGCAAGATCTGCAAGAAAATAGTTAGAAAAACAATAATAACTTTAATGCTTCCTGTCCATGGATCAAGAGACCATTAGGTTTCATAAAGAAAAATATTCAAGTATTTAACTTAATAATATATAGAAGAGTTAGATATGATAGTTAAATTAATGAATTCTTGCTTCATTTCATACTTAAATGTTAGACCAATCTTGTTCCAAGAAATTCTTCACTCAGATGATCCAAAGATTATGAATAACCATCTGTAAGTCCACTAAGTTCTTTTCGGCAATTCAGCCATCGTTGCTTAGAGATATTACCTACAATGTAGATCTGTAAAGATCACAGTACCATCTTCACTTAGAACTTCTTATTACGAGATAGATCTTACCAATTTGTACAAATATATTCAAGCTTACATAGTTTAAATTACAGATCTGACAGTGCCGTATAAAAGCAAGTTAAACTAATGAATAGTAGTCCTTCTTGGACACAATTGAGGTCTTCACCGGTATCAAAAAAGGCAATTATGTATAGACTGAATGATTTATTGACTACTAAGATTATCCTACTCTGCCATTTTCTGATGGAGATTCTCGAGAGATAATTGATAACTTGCTTATATATATATATATATATATATATATATATATATGTATAACGGAAGCTTAGAGGCATGTTGATGTAGCATGCATCTAAGGCCTCTATTTCCATTTTTTTTGTGTTTTTTTTGACTATTTTCTCATTTTAAAATTATTTTATTAACTCATTTATTTAATTGTTGTTGTTATTTAATATTATCTAATTAAATAATTTAATATAATAAGAATCTATATCATCTTTTAAGTGAGAAGTCAAAAAACAAAAAATTAGATTACCATTCTGCTCCTCCACTAAATTAAAATATAACTAAGTACATAATTAAATATTAATATTTTATCATATCATATTATATTTATATATTTATTACTATATAACTGGAAAGACAAAAAGTGAAAAGTTAAAATAATTAAATAAATATTAATAATATATATATATATATATATATAAAATAATTAATTAACAAATAATAAATAAATAAATAAATAAATAAATAAATAATAATACTATATAAGTGGGAATCCAAAAAGTGAAAAATTAAAATACTGAAATAACCTTCAAACATTCAAAGACTAATATACCCTTCAAATCATATTTACCTATCAAATATTGAACGACCATTTTTCCCTTCAATCTAAAACTATTTCTATAATCTCTCTCTATATATAAAGGAAATATATGAATGTGCTGATGTGATATGCTTCTAAAGTCACCATTCCTATTTATCTTTTTTTTTCTATGTTTTTGAGCATTTTTCTTTATTTTAAATATTTTTTTACACATTTATTTAGGAAACGCTGCTATAACTAACATAATGAAACAATTACAACCTTTAAAATTGTTACACCTCGGAAATTTTTTGGAAATTATTTGATTTTCGTATGCTATGTTAAGGGAAGTATGGGTTGTATATTGATCGTAGATGACAAGGGAAATGTGTACGGATGTAAAAACAAAGAGTATGTCAAATTTATAAATTAGGGTCAACTTTAAATGACCATATCTCAACATATATAATGAATTAGAAGCCCCACGACCTATCAAATTAAAGGTATTTGAGTCTAATTTTCAGAACATCAAACAGATCATCAATCGGAGTTCGAAATAAAAGGTTATAGGTGTTTTACAGTAGCACTATCGGGCGGTGGCCTAAAAACGAACACCGCTCAAACACCTTTATATTTTAAGTTTTTGGCTATGAAATCATTTTCAAATTTTTCAGGTTTAAGGTGCTTGCTTACCCTCTGAAATCCTCTCTCTTTTCCAGTAGCAAATCCTTAGAAACCAAGAGGAAATCCCTAAAGAAAACACCATCAAAACTCAAGCAAAAGTTGATGGAAGTGAAGGCAACATTGTGGTGAAGTTGTTGCTGCCTTGTAGCTTCATTTTGGCAGTGTTGTTGCTGCATGTTTGGGACTATTTTGAGCTAATGTTATACTCTATCTTAGTAGGAATTGTTCATAAGAAATAGTAATTTATTTCCCCCTTTTGAAATCTTTAATAAGTGTATGAATTTTTGAAGGAAAACTAGAAGAAAGTTATGGTTTGTATATTGACTTGTTGTAGTTGTTGTGCTGTTATTTTGCTGCGTTTTGGGCAACAAGATTTCTGCGTTATTGAGAAGTGATTTGGAGGAAAATACTCCTATTATATCCAACAATATTCTCATGCCAAGGGTAAGTGTTTCTAATTGCTTAACTTGCCTAAAAATCCTAGCTAAAGCTAGAAGTTGGAGGTTATGTTGGGCTGTCGTTGTTGGTATGTTGTTGTTGAAGTTCTGCTCTTTTTTGAAGGTTGGAATAGCTGTGTTTTGCTGAGAATATACTCTATATTTGTGGGAGTTTTTCATGAGAAAAGTGAGGTGATTTCCTACCTCTATTTTCCCCCTAAGTTGTAGAAACAAGTTGAAATAAGAAATGCTAAGTGTTGCCTTATTTGTTTGTGTTGTAACTGCCTATTGATGTAACATTTTGGCTGGATAAATTGACTTGAAACAGCCTTGTCACCTGGTGATAAACTCAAGTAATTTAAGGGGCTAAAGTTCTGGTTGTTAAAAGAAAGAAACGACATAAGAAAACTCGTCGGAAAAAAAGAAGGTATGTAAGGCATTCTTTGTCTCTTGATTTTCAAGCACGAATTTATTCCGAGGATTAATCTGGCATTCCCCTGTACTTGAGCTTTTGTAGTAGCTTATTATGATTCCCCCCAGTTGTTAGAATTACTTGGTATTAAGGTGTGTATTTGCTAAAGAGTTGGAACGAGTGAATGTAAAGCGGAGAGGCAATTGCTTTCCATTATGGTCATAGTTGTAAATTGAGTCTGAAGTCCCCTCGGCGTGGGCACTATGAGCTGGTCCTTTACATTATGTTATGTATTTGTGGTGTCAAAGTTGTTTCACATTATGGTTGATAAGAAATTTGGTAAGCATGGCAAGACGACGATGCGCAGACAAACCTAATAATTGAAATCGGGTTTTAACTCAATAAGGGCTAACGAGGGTAACGAAATAAAATTTCCTTATGACAGTTACCTATCCACTTATATTCATGCTTTAAGGTATCTAGGGCCATGAGATGATTCCCCAATCCCTATTCCTTAAGCTAAGCGACTAATTAATGCGTTTCTTAATTAACTGATACGTTAAACTTGAAAAATAGGGCCCGAATGGATAAACTATTGATATTTCTATGGAACCATCTTTATTGGCAGGTTATGCACAATATCTTAATATTAACAGGTTATATGAAAATCATGATACATATATATATATATATATATATATATATATATTGTATATGCGTTTATGCTTACATTCAAATTATGCGCTAAAGCAATAAGGATTACCTTTCGAAAGTCGCTATATGTTTATTAGAGCTCTTGAGTTATCTAGACTTCCTGAGAATTTCTTAAGGCTTTAAGTAGACACGTTGTATGTTCTTTGAAAGTTGTAGATGTGTAAGAAAATCAACCTAAGAGTAAAGGTTGAGGCTCTGGTAGCAATGGAGAGGTAAGAGTAAATATTAGACCTTTTAAGGTAAAATGTGAGTTATATGCCCTCTGTCAATAGTTGATTTCAAGAACCTATGAGAGATGTTAAATATGAACAAGACGATGTTTAAGAGACAAGGTTGGAAATTAGGTAAAAAGGTAAGTGCGTATAAGAAATTCTTGAATAATGAACACGGGAGTAAATAATTAAGTAGGGAATTACGAATCCTGGTTGGAAAAGAATTTATGATGAATATGAAAAGTAAAGCCAAAGGTTATTTTTAGATGATAAGTGTTATGATTTTTAATGAGTTAGGCAAATAGCCAACAAGATTTACCCTGTTCTAATGATACTTAGCAAAAAGAATTATAAACAAAGTTGGTTATGTTCAGTTGTGTTAAGCTAATGGAAGGCCAGTAAAGTGTTAACTTCTTAGGAAATGATTAGAATCGAATATTTTAAGATAGTGACTCAAGTTAAGGAGAAGTTCTTCGTCATCCTTTTTAAACAATTATTTTTGATTATTTGTTCTATGAGTTGGAGTAACTTTCTCAAGTTTTAAAGGATTTTTTTTTCTTGGAAGCTTCTAAACTGCTTATAATAATGCTAAGCTTTTCTAAACTCCACATATATTGCAATGTTTCACATGAGCTTTTCCTAAGCTGTCTAAAGCACGACTATAAGTCTTTATTTATCTTAAAGAAGCCCCTAGATAGTTGCCTAGAATTTGTATATTAAAGAGCTCCAGCTTTGAGATACACAAGTTATGTCTTCCTGTTCATAAGTTACCTCGAGATGTGATATGATGTGCAATGAGTGAGGTATGCTCACAATTCTTGATATGAAAGTATGAAAGTCAAATGAGTATAAGCACGAAATGAATGCTAAGATTGTTAATAGAAAATGTTAGGTTAAGTGATTCCTCTCCGCTCCTCGTGTTAGAATTGCTAGGAGATGTTTAAAATCATGAATGTGAGTCTACACATGTCTTTATGATATTCCAGTTCTAGGAACCTCCCTAGAATTCATTCACAGCATATGTATGTATTTAAATGCTTAATGAAAGACCTATATGTGTATGGAATAATTGTAGTATTAGGGGTCGTGGTAAGATCCTACACATGTTATAGTTACTGATCAACATATTTTATGGTTTTCAGTATTCAGATAGTTTGTATGAGCTCTGTCAGCTCCATTTAAGATGGTGATTAAGATTTATTTTTATTTTACCCCGGTGTGGTATATCAGCTGAAGATCTTTTTATTTTATCCCGGTGTGGTACATCGGCTGGAGATATTTTTATTTTATTCCGGTGTGGTACACCGGCTGGAGATCTTTTTATTTTACCCTGGTGTGGTATATCGTCTGGACATATTTTTATTTTACCCCGGTGTGATACACCGGCTGGACGAATTTTATATATGGATTTACGGTTGGCTGGTCGCTGGCATTACAGTTATAGTTTCTTTCTTGTGCATTTCTTAATTACATTTTCATCTCATTATAGAATCATTATCAGGTTTTAGTTTTCAGGATTCCAGGTTGTTACCATTCCTTATTCCTGGTTTAGTTATCTTGAGTTTAGTTATGTTATAGTAAGTTGTTATCAATTACAGGTTGCAGAGTTCCAGGTTATATTTATCCTTTATATGTTTATGTGCTAAGTCAGTTATTACAAGATTGTTATCTCATAGTTACAGTTTCATCATTACATACCAGTACATTTCATTCGTACTGACGTCCCCTTGCTTGGGGACCTGCGTTCGTGCCACAGGTGCAGGTAGAGGTCAGGATGGCCAGTTGAATAGCAGTTCGTGAGATCAACAGACGATTGGTATGCTCTTTTCTTCCTGGAGCTAGGGCTTAGTTATTTATGCTTGAGTTTTGAGATGCAGGTATGGGTAGGTCGGAGCCCTGTTCTAACCATCAATCAGTTTACTCTTTAGAGGCTTTGTGGACTTAATGTGTACAGTGTTAATCAGTTTGTGGCCTCGTTGCTTATTGTTGCTTGGTTTAGCACATTAATTGCCTTGGTTGCATTTCGATTGTTTACCCCCGTATTGTTGAAACCTTATGGGTCTAGTTTATTCTTCAATTGATTATGACAGGTGGTCTGGATGGCCTAAGTGTTACAATTACAGATGCCATATAGCCGGCTTCTCGATCAATCATGAATGGAGTGCCAGTTGTACCCTATCCCAATTTTGGGACGTGACAAAAATAATTTTGATAATTAAAATTTTAAAGTTGTAGTATTAATCTTTTCAGAATGATAAAAATGATTATTTCCGTTTTTAAAAAAGTCAACCATCACTTTTCAGTTCTTTTACCTCAAATGTCACATTTATTTACTCCTTTTAATTAGGAGCTTACTTAAATGATATTTATATAGTGATTTGATAAGGGCTTATTTTTATAACTTTCAACCATTTCAAGCTTTTTTCACTTTCTTTAATATGCATTATTTTGGTATTTTTCTTGATAATTTTACTTTTTTCATTTTTTTAAGGGTTGTTCAGAAAGTGACATTATTTGCTATTTTGTGTTCCTACAATAACACTGGTTAGGTGGGTGACTGAATAATTTATTTTTATTCTATGGGAAAAGGTTATATTATGGGATAATACCTGTAATAGAATATTATGATTGTCTTATTAATCTTTTAGATCGTGGTGACTATGTTAGAGAAGCTTTCGCACTTGCAAGGAAGATCGAGGCCAATTGCCACTTGAATTAAACGTCAAAATTTTAGGGTTCCCTTTTAGGGGCTTGCATGATGCATACATTAACGTACTCTCCAGATTTACATTTTTTATTGTGTAAATTTTATTCTTTTTATGTATGTATATTATTTTATTCCGAAATTATTCATGAAATAGTTAATATCTATTAAGTGCTTTTCTCATTGAATATTTTGAGATAATATTCAAAATGTTTAAGTTCAGATTTTGGAAACTCAACTTAATTGCATCTCCTAATATCTTTATGCCTTTGAATATTTCTTTCTCGCAAAGTTAAATCCTTTGTGAGGTATGATTTTTCATCACATAAATAAGATCTTGGATATAAATTCATTAGTCTATTATTAATTTTCTCCCTTCTCTCTTCTTTCTCGCCTAGCTACCTTTTTTCTTTTTTTTTTTTGTTTCATTTTAAATGCTTTATTTAATTACTCTTTTTCTTCTTTTTAATTTCTTTATTATTTTGTTTCTTAGTAATTTTGATGTGATAATCTATTTATGTTCATGAATGAATGAAAATGAGCAAGTAAATAATGATGAAGATGGAGAAAAGAGGGAAGAAGAAATGAAAATATATATATATGTGAAAATAAATAATCTAAACCAGTATAAAAATATATCTTATACGAATTTTTATATACATGGACTTCCATTAATATTTTTTTCACAAATGTAGCTCCTGCAAAATTTATTTCCATTTAATTTTTTATAGTCCTTTATTTTTCAAATAGACTTAATGAAATTTTATTTTAAGTTTTTATGGATTATCTCTTTCAAGTCACCCCCTTTTCTCGATGAAGTTGTATGTTGAATTTATAGGAGAAGTTTTCAAAAGGAATATATATTAAATTTTAAATTTTTTCTGATATTTAGAATATATAGTTTTATTATTTTGAGGAAAAAAACTCAAGAAGAGTCCAAGAAGAATAAATTAAAAAGTGGAATACATAATTTTTTCAAAAAAATAAGTGGGTAGAGAATTATGAGATCTAAAAATAAAATCAAATATAAAAACTCCACAAGAGAAAAGGAATAGAAAATAAAAAGTTGTTTGATTTTGAAGATTTAGGGCAGTGATATCTGGTTTTGTATTTTATTCCTTTTTCATTTTTTTCTGTTTTTTTCGCTTTTTTAAATTTTAAATAAAGAAAAAAATAATAAAAATATATGAAATTTTAAGCTTACATCAACTTTTCTTCAAGTTTATTTTGTTCGTTACATACTTTTTAAAGAAAATAAGTTTTGTGTTCATCTAGATTTTATGACTAATACAAAATTCAAATTAAAAGAAACACATACATCTAATCTTATTTATTTGAATTTAACAAATAATAATTTTTTTAAATATTTAAAACAGTAAAATCTTTTATAATTACCGTGCGAAGTGCGAAGCTATTTACTAGTTGATTTTATTAAAAAAATCATTATTAAAATAAGTTTATCATTTATAAAATGTCATTTACAAGGTAATAACTCATTGTGAAATAGGAAATAAATATTTGATTAATAAAAATTAATTTTATTTTATAAAATTGAAGATATTATTTTTTATATATTTTTTATTTATTCATTATTACTGCGCTGAGATCACTAGTTTAAATTAATCCAAGTTCTCTTTCATTAGTTCTCATTAGTTACAGGGACAAAAGTTGTAGTAATTGCTTTATGACAATTACTGCACTAATAATATATATGCACACATCAAGCAGTCAACTTGTCAAACACCACACGTCCACACCTAGTCATCAAGCAAAATATATATATACATATATAGAGAGAGAGAGCGCACCACACCACACTGCCACAGGCCACTATCCAAACAGTCAATTCAAATATAAAATGCCCACATATTCAATTCAAATACATAATACATAAATTCATCAATAATTAAAAGAGTACTCAAATACTCCAGTAATTAAAATTAACTGCATAGTTTAAACTTCAAAATAAAAATAACATCATAGTAAATCAAAATCACTGTTGCAACGTCAATGGCCTTCTTTGTTGTTTTTTTAAGGCACTTGTCAACATGTATCCATAGATGCTAAGTCCCATTTAACTTCGGGTGACAACGATAACTTCGAACACAATGAATACATTTTATCATGTGCACTCCTCAAATTTTCTCCACCATTTTGAAGTGATCCCAAAAAGATGACTAATATTTTGACAGCATGATCAAATCTTAATGACAAAATTATAAGTCAAATATAAGTGATAATAAAATAAATCTAGGATATATAAAATTTCTAAACAAGTTATTATATACAAGTTTTCTACTTACCACCCATGTCACTAGTTGGTAGTTGCAACTAAATATCAACAATACTAGATTTGTTTTCGCTACTAGCCATATTCAAAAAAATATGAAAGAATTTATTATGCAAGATAAATTTAAAAATTATTTTTAATTTTATGAACACAAAATATAAAATTCTTACCAAGTTCAAGTTTCTCAAGAAACGCTAAATCTTCCTCAACTTTAATTGGAATAGGTTCACTTCTAATCCAATCTTGAAGACAAATAAGAGATCGCACTAGTTTAGGAGTCAATGAACTCCTAAAGGGATCAAGAACATGACCTCCTATGTTGAATGTGTATTTTGATGCGACACTTGAAATGGGAATGGCTAGCACATCACGAGCCATCTACGTAAGAATGAAAAATCTCGGCTCATTAACTTTTCACCACATTAATATATCAAAATCATGTGCCTTTGGATCAACATCTTCACCAAGATATTTAACCAACTCCGGTTTATTATTTGTACCTCCACTATCTTATTTATGTATCTCAAAGTGTTGTTTCGTTCTCATTGTTCTTTTTTTTTTAACGTTGCCATAATCACTCACACTAGATGTACTCAATGAGTCGCTAGATGAAGTAGGTCAAGATGATGCAAACAAAGAGCCTTTTGATCCTTTCGCAACATAATAATCATGCAAAGAATTCATATATGCATTCACTTCACCAATTATGTTCTTCCCAGATCCTTCCGCAATCATAGCAACTATTGCAAAAGAAACATAATCAAGCTTGTTATAGGGATCCAACGCAAATGTAATAAAGATCACTTTGTTCATTTTTTCTGATTCACCCCAATATTTCTTGAACTTTTCTTTTAAATTTTCAACCATTAATTTCAAACTAGCATCTTTATTTTCCATCAACTCTTTCAAAATAAGACCAAGTTCAGCAATTTCCACAAAGTGCACATTGGAAGTAACATAATCTGAACCAGAGACCTTCAAAGTAAGTTGATAAAAAGTTTCAAGAAACTTTACCATTATCCTCACATTATCCCGATCAATACTTGTGAGGACACCTGCATGAGTTCCATCTTCACAAAGACAAGTATGAAGATAATCCAAGAATTAATTATCATATAAACTATACCTTTCAAACGCAAGCTCAAAATATTGTGCTTTTTTTAGCACCAAGTATGTAGAGTTCCATCGAGTAGAAACATCTAAACATAAAGATTTTTTATAAGTTATCAACTGAGATTCACAACATTTTTTAAACTTTTTAATTCTTACAGGAGATTGTCTAATGTATCTCATAGCTTGTCTCACTCGCTTGATAGAATCACAAATTTTCTTCAACCCATCTTGCACAATAAGATTAACGATATGTGCCGATTCAATCGGGGGATCGAATTGATTATAGAAACATGAGTTTAATTAGTCGATTTATTAGTGAACAAGGAAAAATATTATCAAGACAAGTGAAAGAGAAAAATATATCCTAAATATTTGTAATTAATCATTTATCACTTGGTGGAGGAATATATAGTATTTCATTGCTACAAGTATGGATTATTGAAAATAATAAGACATGGATTTGGATATTTCCCTTTAACTATTCATGTCAACTAAACATTCTTGAATGCCCGTTATGGTAGAATACACCTCACATGAAGGTGTTTACTCTCCATTATGTTAGTTGCCCAATTACTCAATTGTTTAGATATTTCTTTCACTGTAACATTATTGGAACTAGCATTATCAACTATAATAACAAACACATTATCCAAACCCCATTCAAGCAAACAGTTAGTAATGTAAGCAGCCATATCACCACCCTTATGACTAGAAATAGGATAAAAGTTTATTATTCTTTTATGCAAAGTCCAACTTCTATCAATAAAGTGAGTGGTTAGACACATGTAATTGATTCTCTATATAGATGTCTAAGTATCAGTTATAAAACAAACTTTTGGACGTACTTCTTTGAAAACCTTATTCAAAAGTTGCCTTTGTTCATTATAGAGTTCATAACAATCTCCTGTCAAGATTCTATGAGAAGAAATTTGAAATTGTAGCACTGTGACTCTTATGAAATTCTTAAAACCTTCCTTCTCAACAAAACTAAACGACAACTCATCAACAATTATCATCTGGGCGAAAGCCCTCTTACTTAGTGCTTGATCAAATTTTCAAGTACTAATCACCCCCTTCTTTTGCTTCCGTCGAAGATGGTAGAAAACTTATTAGTATTTGACTATCATCTACATTACGAGAAAATTTAGAAGACTCCAATAAATTGTTATTCATTGACGAAGTACCGTTACCTTTTGTAGCAGTTGCATAACTTCTTCCACAATACTTACATTTTGATTTAGAAGTTCCACTTTCGTCAATGAACTTCTCAAAATGCTTCCAACAACTAGCCCTAGGTTCCATGACTTTTCTTTTATTTGAAGCTTCAGCTTTAATTTCATTTGGAGATAAAGCGTTAGGTAATGCTTTGATTCCTTTCATTTGAAGCTCTACCTTTACTCACTCAACTTTCATTTTCTGCCATCTATAATCTATGAAAATTGAAAAGTGAAATCAAACCATAAGAATAAACTAATAATTCCTATAAACACACATCAAGGGCTGGTTCTACAGAACACAACTAGGTAAATAACCTAATGATTCCTATCAGCATCATAAAGGTCCGCTAATTTGTACATAACAGCAAGACAATAGGCATTTTGATGACAGAAAAGAGGAGGTCTTATTTGTACAGCAGCACAGCGGTACATGAGGTCTTATTTCGGTCCATAGCACTAGCAAATTGCCAAATTTGAGTCAACTCCATGAAAAATTGTAAATATAAGAATAGAAGTTTATGATTCTTTATAATCTACGAAAAAAAATTCTTCAAAGTCTATTCCACCGAATGATCAGAAAAACAAAATGAAATGCTAAAATGCAATTTTTTCACAATAAAATAAGAAAAAAAGAAAAATGGTACACATATTCAATATCATAGCAGATTGACAGAGTCTAAATAGTAAATACAGTGAATAGCAGATAAAATGAAAAATCCAAAACAAACACACTTACTGGACAGTGTAGACTGTATTCGTGACTCGTGTGGGAAATTACGGCTTCTCAGTTTTCACTTCTCTTTAATGACTAATGTGTATTATGTAATCTGAAAGTTTGAATGTCTATCACTAATAGGAACTTAGGCTTGGCTGTCGGGCATTAGTGATTTAGTGGGCTGGGGACGGGCTGGGCTTGACTATTAGTGGGCTGGGGCGGCTGATAATTAATAATTTTTGGGCTTGGGAGTTGAGATCGTGGGACACTGGTCGCTGGGTACTAGGTAGTAATAGTATAACATTTTCGATCTATTCGATTATTTCAGCTAACCAAATAAACTTAATCAAAAGTCAAAATTAAATAATTAAAATTATTAAATTTAAAATTGAAATGAATCGAATTAAACAAAAAATTGAAACTAAAATTAAAAAAATTAAGTTCGATCAATTTTTTCGATTTAAATCAAAATATGCCCAGGACCAGATAGTTTTGGTTGAATTTTGAGGGGATTAAATAAGTTGGAACCTGAAAATCTAATGTAGAAACTTATATTGGTGTTTTAGTTCTCCCAATTATGGGTAACCGCATAATATTATCACGATCCAAGATTTTCAATACACGTGGTCAACTTCTAATAACTCACTTACCAAGCTAACCAGCAGAATCGATGATAAGTTGAGACGTGAAAACATTGCACTGGTCAGCTGAATTCCATATGTCTATTTGTGAATTAAACATGTAACTCAATATACATATAAGCAATGTGCATCCTAATTCAGATCAAACATGTAATTCAATATTAATATGATTCAAATATTATTTCAGAATATATCAAAGACACATAACAATTATGCTGTTCTCTCCGTACTTTTTTATTTGCTAGGATAAAATTTACATACTCTTTGAGAAAAAGTTAGTAGGAGTTACAATTTGACTAATATAACTCTATTAATTGATATGTACTTCTGAAAAACATACAATAATAGTTCTTTTCACATTCTAAAGTGACTTAAGTATTAAGAATAGAGTTGAATGATCATTAGAAATAATTAGTTTATATTAAAAATAAATAAAAAAATATAAATTAATTTAAATTTTAATTATTTTAAAAATAAAATTATCATAGTACTTCATTTTTTTAGTGTTAACAACTTTAAGGGTTTAAGTCATTTTGATCCAAAAAAAGTGCTTAACAACACTTATTTACCAAACACATCAACAATTTTTATTTTCAGTACTTTTATCCAAACACATTATTGTTTAATTATAAAATAAGTTTCGTCACTTAAAAAGTACTTTAAACATTTATTTTTAAAAGCCACTTTCCGTTTGGATTAGCTGAAAAAAGTGGCTTTTAAACATAAGTTTTAAAGTACTTTTTGAGTGATGAAACTTATTTTATAATTAGCTGATTTAAAGTAGCTGATAAGCATTTTTATGTGTTGAAACTGATTTAATAAATAAGTAGTTACGTATTTGGATAAAAGTACTGAAACTAATAATAAATAGTTGAAGTGTTGGCAAAAATATACTGATAAGCATTTCTTTTTGTTAAATTTACTAAATATCCTTTAAGTTATTTATACTAATAACGGCGTAATTTTTATAAGATTTTAGGTTTCAGTTTAGTTTCAATATAAAATAATTTATGTCTCATTTAGTTTTAATAAAAAAATTCATTAGATAAAATTATTTTTAATAAATATAAATTATTTTATATAAGTTAAAATACAACCAAAAGATATAATATAATAATTAAGAATTTGACTAATATTTTTAGTAAAAAATACTTAAATAGTACACAAAATTTGTATACATAAAATAAGTACTTAATGATTTTTTTCCTATAATTAAACTAAAACATTTAATTATTATAAATATTCTCAGCAATCAAATCATGAGTTGTCATAAAGAAGGTGTCACGCCCCAAGTCTACACCCTGGACGTAACACGGTACTTGAAGCCACAAGTGACCCTAAGTCAACCCTTGGTATATCATTCACTAGCATTCTGAGTAAACATGCACAGCGAAACTTTGAAATAATATCATAAACATTTATGAAAGACAAGTCTGAAAACATAAAGTTCAAAACATTTGAATAGTACAGATAAATCTGAAAGAAAATCATATCAGTCTGAAAGCCATCTAACTAAGGAGTTGTTGGGACAAGCCCCCCCAGCTAACTCTAAGTCTAACTGAAACTAATAAATGACTGAAAGAAATAACTAATACCCTCGGATGATGAGGACTCATACTTCACAGCTGAGGTGGAGAATCTGAACTGCGGCGGCTAGCGATGCTGAGTTTGAGAATCTGTAGTTGTATCATGAAATGATACAGCATAAAAGTATGCGTCAGTACTTTGAATGTACTGAATATGTGGGAGGAATATATTGATAGATGTAAGTGACTGAACTGGAAAGACATGCAATGACCAACTAATTATCTAAACTGAAATCATCTAAAGTAACTGAGATGGTCAAAATGACCCTGTATGGTGGTCAAAGACATGCCCTAGACCTGAAGGTTCTGAGTCTGAGAGATCACACTGAACTGATCTTAACTGAGCTGAACTGTCAAAACTAAGAATTGAACTGACTAGTAGGAGAGTCTATAACCGACATTTAATCATGTGAGCTAGACGTGGATTTCGATGTATACACTCCATGTGTAGGACCCAATATACCTTGCCTGGGTGATCACAAAAGTCTGGGGCCAATTAGGCCAATAATCTATAACTGTAACCTATGCTGGCAACGTAGTTCTGGGAACCTGGGTACGCTGGAACCCCAGTCCGCTCGGTGTTAAGTTCTACTCTCACTGAAAACCTATACTGAACTACTTGGCCGATAGCTCGAAACTGGGATCCAAGACTAGTTAGGGACATATAACTGTGAGTACCTTGAGAGTCTTATTAGACCAGATTCCGAAACTGGATTCTAGACTGGTCAGAGCTGCTTATCTAGAAGCGTCGTAACCGTCTAAGAACAAACTAAAATCTGAACTGGGGTCCTGGGGCTGGTCAAAGCTATATAACTGAAATTTCATGACCGCCTAATGGACCAAATAACTGTAACCTGAGTCTGAGTCTGATAACTGAGAGACACTACTGACACCTCGGGAAAAGACTATAGTCAAACTGATCAGCTGACATTATTCTGATCAATGACCCAAAGATTGCTAAAAATATGACTGAGGCTAGATTGACATTCCTGAGCGATATTGAGTAAATAAATTTTTGAATGAGACTAACTAATTAAAACTCTAACTGAGTTTTTGATACATAGAAATACTATAGGAATTTCGTAAATTTGAACAATTAAAGCATGATTCAATAATTCAGTAAATATATAGGATTCTAGTTTCTGCTCCAAAGTTAGGCTAAAATTTTACTTCACTGGAATAGGCATCATTTTAGTCACAAACTGGTGGAAATAACTACAATAAACATAAATAAGGATTCCACATGAATTATTCAAGTATGATAACAATATTTTCACTTTCGAAGAACTCAGGGCTAGAACTGATAGAGAACAGGAAAAGAGTTTTAGGGGACACAAGGGGAGAACATTCTCCTTGTTGAACTCTCACATACCAGTATAAGAAACTCTGGTGAAAATCTCTGAGAAAAGCTGAGAGGATTGTCGTTTTCCCTAGCTTCTGTTCTGTACTTCCAGAGGAATTATATGCTCTCTTCTTGAGAATGAGAGAAGGAATATGGGGAGAAACCATTGGTTACCCCTTCTAAAACCCCTAAATGAACCCCAAACGATGTAGTTTAGGGACTATGTAGGTGGAATTTTACAAAAATAACCCTGAAATTTAAATCTGAAATCTAGCTAATAGGAACAAACGGGCTTTAGAACGGGTCATTGGTAGAAACGATAGCTCTTTGAATCTAGTCGTGGTTTCTGGGTTCAGAAACTAGGTTCACAAGGGTGAACCACAGTTAGGTACAATGGTCTGTTAGAAGTAACAACGGGCCGTTGATACCTCCCGTTGGAACTGGTAAGAAAACAAGGCATGGGGGCAATGGGTGATAACAATGACTCATTGGTAGAACCAACGGGCTCCTGTATTCCCTCATGGTTCACATTGCTGGGTCCCGGAAGCAGACGGCGGGTGGTCACAATGGCTCATTGGAGGCTACCATGGGCGTTTGTTCCCTCCCGTTGTCTTAGGGAAGGGTCCGGTGGGCCCCTGAGTTGGGATTCAATGAATGACAGGACGACCCGTTGTTAGAATCAACAGGTCATCCTATGACTCATTGTTTCCCCTCGAAGAAAGGTTGCTTCTAACCACAACCACTTACAACGGTCTGTTGGTTCTACCAACGGTCCATTGTGGGGTTCGTTTGAGATAGAAAATTTTCTAGTTTCTTGTGGTTTTTCATACAACATCTGAATTTGGTCTATAAAAGTTTTGGGGTGTTATAATATCTCCCCCTTGGGATCATTCGTCCTCGAATGAAGACCAAAACTAGGACAAGAGCTGAGATTTCTAAAATGAGGCTATGACTAATTTTTTTGAAGGAGTAACTGACTCCGAACTGACTTAACTGTACTATCTGAGTTGATGCAACTAGAATGCACGCAGAAAATCTAAATAAGGCCGATGAGTACGGAACTGAGTAGAGTACTGAGAAGGAATTTAGTACCTGATTTTGGGTCTGAACTGGAATGGAACAAGTGAGGGTATCTGTCCATCATGTTTGCTTCTGCTTCCCATGTGGCTCCCTCCACTTGTTGATTTCTCCATAGCACCTTGACTGAAGCTATCTCCTTATTCCTCAGTTTACAAACCTGACGGTCAACAATCTGAACTGGTACCTCCTCATATGTGAGACTATCTTTTATCTCTACACTGTCCAATGGCCTACTGAAGTTGGATCATAAATGCACTTCTTCAGAAGTGACACATGGAAAACTGGGTGTACTGCTGCTAGTTCTGAAGGTAACTCTAGCTCATAGGCCACCTTACCAATTCGCATTAGAATCTTATAGGGTCCCACATATCGTGGACTGAGCTTTCCTTTTTTCCCAAACTTCATCACCCTTTTCATGGGTGAAGTCTTCAGGTATACCCAGTCATCAACTACAAACTCCAACTCTCTTCTCCGCACATCAGCATAAGATTTTTGATGGCTCTGAGCTGTTTTCAGCCTTTCTCGGATGAGCTAAACTTTCTGCATTACCTCGTGAACTGAGTCTGGCCTTATCAAGGTAGTTTCCGCAACTTCGAACCACCCTATAGGATATCTACACCTTGTACCATACAACGCTTCAAACGGGGCCATCTAGATGTTGGAATGGTAGCTGTTGTTGTACGCAAATTCGATGAGAGGCAAATGGTCATCCCAATTACCCTTGAAATCGATTGCGCATGCTCTTAGCATATATTCTAGAGTCTGAATAGTCTACTCAGCTTTCCCATCTGTCTGCGGGTGAAAAGCTGTACTGAGCTTGACCTGAGTGCCAAGTCCTTTTTGAAAAGACTTCCAGAAATGGGAGGTGAACTAGGTACCCTTGTTTGAAATAATGGCCAATGGCACCCCATGAAGTCTAACTAACTCTCGAATGTAAAGTTTGGCGTAGTCCTCAGCTGATTCTGTGGTTTTAATAGGGAGGAAATGAGCTGACTTAGTCATTCGATCTACTACTACCCAGATTGAGTCATGCTATCGGTGAGTCCGAGGTAAACTCGTAATGAAGTCCATGTTTACTTCTTCCCACTTCCATGTGAATATGAGAATATCCTGGGTCATATCTCCTGGTCTCTGGTGCTCTACCTTAACTTGTTGGTAGTTCAGACACTTAGCTACAAATTTCGCAATGTCTCTCTTCATGCCATTCCACCAGTAAATATCTCGTAAATCGTAGTACATTTTGATAGCATCGGGGTGAATGGTGTATCTCGAGTTGTGTGCCTCAGCTAGTAACTGTTGTCTCAACTCACCAACATTGGGTACGTACAATCTGCCCTAGTAACGAAGCACCCCATCTCCCCTTTGGGAGAAAGCCTCAACCTCCTTTCTAAGGACTGCTTCTTTAAGTTTAAATAGAACTGGATCTTCATCTTGTCTGGACTTAACTTCTACTACCAAGGATGAATTCGACCCGCTTTGCATTACCACGCCACTTCAGCTGAATTCACCAACTGCACCTCTAACTGAGCTAGCCTATGAACATTTTTCGCTAGTTCCCTCTTGCCTTCCTCAATATGAGGTACACTTCCCATAGACCGCCTGCTTAGGGAGTCAGCCACCACATTGGCCTTGCCCGGGTGATACAGCACACTCATGTCATAATCCTTTAGCAGCTCCAACCACCGTCCCTAACTCAGGTTTAGGTCCTTCTGGCTGAACACATAACTGAAGGATCTTGTGGTCTGTGAACACATCCACGTGAGCCCCGTACAAGTAGTGTCTCCATATTTTCAATGCGAATACCTCCGCTGCCAACTCCAAGTCATGAGTTGGATAATTCTTCTGATGAACTTTGAGTTGTCTGGAGGCGTAGGCTATCACTTTGCCCCGCAGCATCAGCACGCAACCGAGAGGCGTCAGCATATACAACAAACCCATATGTTCCTTTTGGCAGGGTCAAAACTGGAGCAGTAGTGAGTCGAGTCTTTAACTCCTGAAAACTCTTCTCACACTCATCCGACCACTAAAATTTCACCTTTTTCTAGGTTAACTTGGTCAGAGGGGATGCTGTAGAAGAGAAACCTTCCACAAACCGTCGGTAATAATCCGCTAAGCCAAGGAAACTCCTAATTTCAGTAGGAGAGGTAGGTCTAGGCCAATCTTTTACTAATGCTATTTTATGAGGATCTACCTATATTCCCTCACTCGAGACCACATGACCCAAGAAGGTCACAGACTTCAACCAGAATTCACATTTACTGAACTTAGTTAACAACTGCGATCTCTGAGTGTCTGTAACACTAATCTTAGATGGCTAACATGCTCATCTTTATTTCTAGAGTATACTAGGATGTCGTCGATGAAAACAATGATGAACATATCCAGATACTGTTTGAATACTCTGTTCATCAAGTCCATGAAGGCTATTGGGGCGTTTGTGAGTCCAAAGGACATCACCACAAACTCGTAGTGACCATACCGGGTTCTGAATGTTGTTCTCGGTATGTCACACTCTCTGACCCTTAACTGATGGTATCTTGACCTGAGATCGACCTTGGAGAAATAACTGGCTCCCTGAAGTTGGTCAAACAGGTCGTCAATTTTGGGTAGGGAATATCTGTTTTTGATTGTGACTTTGTTCAGTTGACGGTAATCTATGCACATTCTGAGCGTACCATCTTTCTGACGCACGAATAATATTGGAGCACCCCAGGGAGAGATGTTGGGTCTGATAAAACCCTTGTCAAGAAGATCTTTGAGTTGCTCCTTCATCTCCTTAAGCTCAGTTGGAGCCATTCTGTAAGGAGGGATGGAGATTGTTTGAGTATCTGGGAGAAGGTCTATCCCGAAGTCTATTTCCCGTTTAGGGGGGGACTCCGGAAAGATTCTCAGGAAACACATATGGGAACTCGCTAACTAGTGGAACTGACTGGATAGTTGGGGTCTTAGAGTTGGAATCTTTGACCCGAACTAGATGATAGATACATCCCTTGGAAATGAGTTTTTGGGCCTTAAGGTAGGAAATAAACCTATCTTTAGGCACTGAACTGCTGCCTGACCATCTAACACTAGTTCATTTGGAAACTAAAACTTGAAAACTCTACTTTTGCAGTCAATTGAGGCATAGAAGGAGTGTAACCAATCCATGTCGAGAATAAGGTCAAAGTCGACCATATCTAGCTCGACGAGATCAGTTGGAATTACTTTATTCAGGACTGATACTGGGCAGTTCCTATACACCCGGCTGGCTCTAACTGACTCGCCAACTGGGGTGGAGACTGAGAAGGGTTCTGAGAGGACCTCTGGACTTATATTGAATTGAACCGCTATATATGGAGACACAAACGAAAGAGTAGCTCCTGAATCTAAGAGGGAATATACATCTAGATGGAAGAGACGTAACATAACAGTAACTACATCAGGGGAGCTCTCCTGATCCTAACGGGAAGACAGAGCGTAAAAATGGTTCTGGCATTGGCCGCCATCTATACCTAATGAGTTGGCCTACTGAGCTCGTCGGCCTACTGGAATTGCTATAGTAGTGGATTGTGATCTTCCCCATCCTGCTGATGGACATTCTTTAATTCAATGCCCGAGCTGTCCACAACTGAAATAGCCCTCCCTGCCCTGCAGACACTCTCCAGGATAATTCTTACCGCACTTGGGGAAAACTGGATACCTGCTCCCTGCACTATGAGCCTAAGACTGAGTGCCAGATGGCCCACCCTTCTGATCCTGGCAGGACTGAAAGGTTGGGGCGCTAGCTGAACTAGGTGTTGGGGCTCTCTATTGTTGCTGCTGTGAGCGGTTACCACTGCTAGATCTCTGATGGCCGAAATATGAATGACCAGTTCTTTCCCGCTTGTTCTTTCTCTCCATATCCTTTAGCTTTTCAGCCTCGATTTGCTGCACATAAACGATCAGGATAGAAATGTCCATGTACTTGATCAGCATTACGGTCCTACACTCCTTGAGGACCAGATTAGATACCCCATTAACAAACTTCAGCATGCGAGCTCTTGACTCAGTTACCCTCTCTAGAGCATACTTTAATAACCTAGGAAACTCCAGGGCATACTCTTCCACTGTCCTGTTGCCCTGTCGCAACTTGATGAACTCTTCCATCTTAGCCTCCCTCAGTTCCCGAGGGAAAAACCTATCCAAAAAAGCTGTGTGGAACTCCTCCCACTCTACCGGTCCTGTTTCCGTTGGCTGCCCCTCCTTCCACTGCTCATACCAAACCTGGGCTACCCCTTTAAGCTGGTAGGCAGCCAGGTCGGCATTCTCGGAGGAGATGACACCCATAATATGGGTAATCTTCCTGACCTCATCTACAAACTCTTGGGGGTCCTCCCCCACTTTAGATCCCTAAAATGATGGAGGGCTCATACGGGTGAAGTCCCGCACCCTTGTAGCTATTGTAGACCCGTTCGTGTTGACCAGCACAATATACTGATTCACCTGATTGGTCACAGTTTGGGCCAGTAATTGAATGGCCGCTCTAAATTATGCGGTAGAAGCCGAATCATCTTAAGGAGCTATCGGGGCTAGTGGGGTAGGTCAGTTGGCATTACCGACCCTGTTACCGCGTATGGGAGGCATGGTTCACTGAAATGAAATAGAGCATGAATTAGAAGGGTATTTATAGAATTGAACTTTGACGCACGATAAAGAATATGAACAAAAGGGAATTTTTCTAATAACATCTTGTAGCCTCCTCGTCATAAGTGTGGCGTGCTTCACACCCATGAAAAGAACTCTACTCAATACGGCTTCAGACAATCCGAGGATACTCTAAACCTTGGGCTCTGATACCAAGTTTGTCACGCCCCAAGTCTACACCCTGGACGTAACATGGTACTTGAACCCACAAGTGACCCCAAGTCAACCCCTAGTCTATCATTCACTAGCATTTTGAGTAAACATGCACAACGGAACTTTGAAATAATATCATAAGCATTTATGAAAGACAAGTCTGAAAACATAAAGTTCAAAACATTTGAATAGTATAGATAAATCTGAAAGAAAATCATGTTTGCTTGAAAGCCATCTAACTGAGGAGTTGTTGGGACAAGCCCCCAGCTAACTCTAAGTCTAACTGAAACTAATAAATGACTGAAAGACAGAAATAATGCCCTCAGATAATGAGGACTCACACTTCACAGCTGAGGTGGAGAATCTGAACTGCGACGGCTAGCGGTGCTGAGTCTGAGAACCTGTAGATGTATCATGAAATGATACAGCATAAAAGTATGCGTTAGTACTTTGAATGTACTGAATATGTGAGAGGAATATACTAATAGATGTAAGTGACTGAACTAGAAAGACATGCAATGACCAACTAATTATCTGAACTGAAATCATCTGAAGTAACTGAGATGGTCAAAATGACCATGTTTGGTGGTCAAAGACATGTCCTAGACCTGAAGGTTTCGAGTCTGAGAGATCACACTGAACTGATCTTAACTGAGCTGAACTGTCAAAACTAAGATTGAACTGAACTAACTAGTGGGAGAGTCTATAACCACCATTTAACCACGTGAGCTAGACGTGGAGTCTGATGTATACACCCTACAGGTAGGACCCAATATACCTTGCCAGGGTATAAAGGCATGACTGGGTGATCACAAAAGTTTGGGGCCAATTAGGCCAATAATATGTAACTATAACCTACACTGGCAACATAGTTCTGGGAACTTGGGTGCGCTGGAACCCCGGTTCGCTCGGTGCTAAGTCCACTGGAAACCTATACTGAACTACTAGGCTGATAGCTCGAAACTAGGGTCCAAGACTAGTCAGGGACATATAACTAAGAGTACCCTGAGAGTCTTATTGGACCAGATTCTAAAACTGGATTCTAGATTGGTCAGAGTTGCTTATCTAGAAGCGTCGTAACCGTCTAAGAACAAATTGATATTTGAACTGGGGTCCTGGGGCTGGTAAAAGTTATATAACTGAAATTTCATGACCACCTAATGGACCAAATAACTATAATCTGAGTCTAAGCCTCATAACTGAGAGGCACCACTGACACCTCGGGAAAATACTATAGTTAAACTGATCAGCTGACATTATTTTGGTCAACCCGGAGGTTGCTAAAAATCTGACTTAGGCTAGATTGACATTCCTGAGCGATATTGAGTAAATAAATTTCTGAATGAGACTGACTAATTAAACCTTTAACTGAGTTTCTGATACATACAAATACTATAGGAATTTTTTAACTTTGAATGATTAAAGCATGATTCAATAATTCAGTAAATATACAGGATTCTAGTTTCTCCTCCAAAGTTAGGCTAAAACTCTACTTCAGTAAAATAGGAATCATTTTAGTCGCAAACTGGTGAAAATTAGCTACAATAAACATAAATTAGGATTCCACATGAATTATTCAAGTATGACAACAATATCTTCACTTTCGAAGAGCTCAGGACTAGAACTGATAGAGAACAGGGAAAGAGTTTTAGGGGACACAAGGGGAGAACATTCTCCTTGTTTAACTCCCACATACCTGTAGAAGAAACTCTGGTGAAAATCTTTGAGAAAAATTGAGAGGATTGTTATTTGCCCTAGCTTCTGTTCTGTGCTTCCAGAGGAATTCTATGCTCTGTTCTTGAGAATGAGAGAAGGAATATGGGGAGAAACCGTTGGTTACCCCTTCTAAAACCCCTGAATGAAACCCAAACGACGTAGTTTAGGGACTAGGTAGGTGGAATTTTACAAAAATAACCCTGGGATTTAAATCTGAAATCTGGCCGATAGGAACCAATGGGCCTTTGAACGGGTCGTTGGTAGAAATGACGGCCCGTTGAATCTGGACGTGGTTTCTGGGTTCAGAAACTAGGTTCACAAGGGTGACCCATGGTTAGGTACAGTGGTCCATTAGAAGTAACAACGGGCCGTTGATACCTCCCATTGGAGCTAGTAAGAAAACAAGGCATTGGGGAAACGGGTGATAACAATGACTCGTTGGTAGAACCAACGGGCCGTTGTATCCCCTCGTGGTTCACACTGCTGGGTCCCAGAAGCAGATGACGTGTGTTCACAATGGCTCATTGAAGGATACCACGGGTCGTTGTTCCCTCCCGTTGTCTCAGAGAAGGGTTTGGTGGGCCCCTGAGTTAGGATTCAATGGATGATAGGACGGTCCATTGTTAGAATCAATGGGTCGTCCTATGACTCATTGTTACCCCTTAAAGAAAGGCTGCTTCTAACCACGACCACTTCTAGCAGTCCGTTGTGGAGGTCGTCTGAGACAGAAAATTTTCTAATTTCCTGTGGTTTTTCATGCAACTTCTGAATTTGATCTACGAAAGTTTCGCGGTGTTACAGAAGGATTCCATGCTTAGTCGTAGAACTTGAAGAGCTACTAAAAAATATTAGAGAGAGATTTGGTACATCCAAATAATGTCATAAAGATATTGTTAACATTATAGAGGTGTAGAAAATTTTGGGTTTGGAAGAATAAATGTGGAAGTGAAGTCATGAAAAGTGTTCAAATTTTTATTTTAAGAAAAGGTATTTTGGAGATTATGTAGAAATATTAGAGATAAATTTATAAATGATTTTGTCAAATCAAAAGTGCTTATAAGCTATAAAATCATAAGTTGGGGGTGACAAACTTATGAATTATGACTTATTTTAACTTATAATAAGTACTTTTAGTATTTACAAAATGCATAGATAAGTTAAAAAGTACTTATAAGCTAGTTTAACCAGCTTAGAAGCTTAGCGTATACCTAACAACTAAAAAAGGGACAAAATAACATATATAATATGCACAAATAACCAATTAGCAGGTATTACATGTCATCCAATAAAGAGTAGCACAACTCTATCACTAATATAATTCTGTTTCAGTATTGTATATGCCCGTCATCTCACATATATAGCGTGTATATAACACATTTTATTTGAGAAAAATTTGTTAAAGCGATCAAAATCTTTAACTTATCTTAGCTATACTGCATCAATTGCCTCCAAAAGACTCCAGTCTTAACCCAAAATGCTTAACGATGTTAAACCAATCCATTGAGAATATTTCATAACCTAAAACCTTGGTATAAATTAGGGGTGGACATGACACAGTAGATACCGAATTATCATATCGAAATTAAAATTTTTGATATCATGATTTTGGTATTATGATATTTAGTATGCATTTAGTTATTTTGCTATTCAGTATTTATAAAAAATTTGAAATATCAAATTCTATACCAAAACGTATAATTATATATGCAATTCATATATATTATTATAATACAAACACATTTATAAATTAACATTAATATAAATAATTGTTTTGACGATGAAATTTTTTGATTATTCTATCTTGATTGAGACGTCCTTTTTGTATAATTGATTAACGGAGGAAATTGCTTGTACTTTTTTTTGAATATTTCTACATGTTTAAGGTGTTAATATGATATAATTGAAACGTTTCTTAAAAAGTTATTTGTTATGATTATCTATTATATGAGTATATGTAAGTTATTTTTAAAAATTAAAATTATTGAATCGGAATTTTCAATATGATAACATATCGTACCATGCATACCCCTTATTAAAATCAACTTAAAAAGTAACTCCTAGTCAACATAGTTAAACCATCAAATATGAAATTACATGTTCTGGCTATCCATAAACTAAGGAGTCTAAATTATAATTAAATTTTCAATTTTAGTCCATTAGTACTCGAAACCTCAATTTTCAATTTTAAGAACTTAGACTAAAAATTCAAATTCCATCCACAAATTATTCGATTTTGTATCTTTTTCCCCTCCTATGTGGATAAATAAATATTTAATTTGGACCAGCATATATTTTTTCATAAACCCACTATTATAGTGCATATATAAGGCCTATTTAGGTCTTATTTCAGAATATATAAGAGAAAAATATAGCAGCCAAATAGAGAAATAGTGCAGATTTTCACCTAAAAAATTTCAGCTCCAACAACCTGCTTCAAATTGCGATTGCCGCTTCGTTTCTTGTCCGATTGAGCTAATTTTTGGATAAGATGTTTCTATCATCTTAATATTTGATTGAGAACTGACAGAAGTGTATTTGTAGTCCTGTAGTTCCAAATTTCATCCTATGAACAGTAACTGCATTTTTGGGTGATTTTACTCTTTTTCTTCTCTAGTTTTTGGTGCTATCTATTTATATTGTTGCTCACTGTTTGGCACGTATTTGGTGGCTATTTTGGAGAATATTCTTATAACTCTTATTGATTATAGTGGAGTTTTTGGTCCCGTGGTTTTTTACTCTTCACACCGAAGAGGTTTTTCCACATAAATTTGGTGTCTTATGTGGCTGGTTTATTTTATCTTGCGATATTCATATTTATTTATAATTAGTTGTTATCCAGGCCTATTTAAAATCTTATTTGAGGTCTCTTCTTGGTTCAAATAGATTGAAAAAATTTAGACTTGGGTATTCTTCCGTTGGTCTATACCCTGTCTTGCACTTTTCTTTGTGCTTTATTTTTTTCAATAAAGTGGTATCAGAGCTTGTGCTTGTTGCTGATTTTCTATTTGACTGATGTAGGCAAATATGTGTAAGATGGTGTGTTTTAATGGTAGTAATTATCATATTTGGAAAGGCAAGATGAAAATTTTCTATTTGTCAAGAAAATGCATTTACCTGTGTTTGTTTCTAGCAAACCCGAATCTATGAATGATGAGGATTGGAAATTTGAGCACTTACAGATTTGCGGCTATATTAGACAATGGGTTGAAGATAATGTTAGAAACCATATTGTGAATGAGACACATGCTAGAAGTTCGCGGAATAAACACGAAACACTTTATTCTTTAAAGACTGGAAATAACTAGTTGTTCCTGTCGAAACAATTGATGAATATCAGATATAAAGAGGGCAGTCCTATTTCTGATCATATAAATAATTTTCAGGGTGTTCTTGACCAGTTGTCCGGAATGGGCGTAAATTTCGATGAAGAAATATATGGACTTTGGCTTCTTAATACTCTGCCAGGTACTTGGAAAATCCTTTGAGTTTATTTGACTAATTTTTCTCCCAGTGGTGTTGTAATTATGGAATATGTTAAGAGCGGTGTCTTAAATGAAGAGATGAGAAGAAGATCTCAGGCCTCATCTTCTTCAGTTTCATACTCCGATGTTTTGGTTACTGAAGATAGGGGGAGAATCAAGTTGTGGGGTCAGAATGACATAGATAAAAGTAGAAGCAAGTCAAATTCTAAGCACAAGAACTTTATATGTGACTATTGCAACAACAAAAGGGAATAATAAAAATATTGTTACAAGCACAAGAGAGATATGAGACAACAAACGAAAGATGGCGATAATGAAAATTGTGTGGCTATTGTTGCTAAAGATGATTTCTTGTTGCATGTGGTGAAAATGCCATTAATCTTGTTTGCGGTGAGTCTAGTTGGTTTGTGGATTCTGCTGCTACTTCTCATGTCACCCCAAAGAAGGAATTATTTTTTTCTTCTACTCCAGGTAATTTTGGAATGTTAAAAATGGGAAACAATGATGAGGTTGAGGTACTTGGCATTGGCACAGTTTATTTGAAAAGTAAAAATGGTTTCAGATAGTTCTTAACAATGTCAAGCATGCTCCAGATGTTCACCTGAATTCAATTTCTGTAGGAAATCTTGATGATGTGGGTTATTTTAATACCCTTGGTGGTGACCAGTGGAAGCTTACTAAAGGTTTAATGGTAGTGGCTCGAGGTAACAAGTTGTCTAACTTGTACATATTTCAGGGATCTACTTCTAGAGGCTTAGTAAATTTGGTGGAGAATGATACTTCATTAGAGATATGGTATAGTAGACTAAGTCATATGAGTGAGAAGGGGATTGATAGTTTGGCTAAGAAAAATTTTGCTTTCTGGAGTGAAACAAGCAAATTTGAAGAAGTGTGTTCATTGCTTAGCCGGTAAACAGAAAAGAATTTCTTTTAGAGTCATCCGCCTTCAAGAAAGCTTGATTTGCTGGAGTTGGTATATTTTGATTTATGTGGTCCTTTTAAGGTAAAATCTCATGGTGGTGCAATTTACTTTGTAACCTTTATTGATGATCATTCTCACAAACTTCGGGTATTTCCTTTGAAGTCCAAGGATCAAGTACTTGATGTGTTCAAGAATTTTCAGGCCTTGGTTGAGAGACAAACAGGGAAGAAACTGAAATGCATCCGCTTATACAATGGTGGTGAATATATTGGTCCTTTTGATCACTATTACAGAGAGCAGGGTATTCGACATCAGAAAACTCCTCCAAAGACTCCTCAGTTAAATGGTTTAGCAGAGAGGATGAATAGAACTTTAGTTGAGAGGGTAAGATGTTTTCTTTCTGATGCTAAGCTGCCATATTCCTTTTGGGCAGAAGCACTTAATACTACTGCTTATGTCATTAATTTATCTCCTACTATTATTTTGGATGGTGATGTCCCTGAAAAAGTTTGTTTAGTAAGAATATCTCTTATGATCACTTGAGAGTCATTGAGTGTAAAGCCTTTGTGCATGTTCCTAAGGATGAAAGGTCAAAATTGGATATTAAAACTAAGCAGTGTATCTTCATTGGTTATGGTCAAGATGAATTTGGCTATCGTTTCTTTGATCCAGCTGAGAAGAAACTTGTTAGAAGCCATGATGTTGTGTTCTTTGAGGACCAGACAATTGAAGATTTTGACAATGCTGAGAAGGTTGATTCTCAGAGCAATGAGAACTAGTTGATGTTGATCCAGTTCCTGCAACTATTGCACCTGAAGAAAATCTTAAAAATCAAGTTGATAATGAAGATGGTGATTATGTTCAGAATGACTAGCATGATATTATTGGTGCCCTAGTGCAAGATGGTGTAGTTGGTCAGCAACCAACTGCTATTGATACTCCAGTGCAAGATGATGTAGTTGGCCAACTACCAGCTGCTATTGATGCTACACAGAGTTCTCTCAGAAGATCGAGTACAGAGAAGATTCCCTCATTTTGTTATTCTCCCAGTGAGTATGTACTCTTGACTGATGGGGGAGAACCTGAGAGTTTTGACGAGGCCATGGATAGTGAAGAAAAAGAAAGGTGGTTTGATGCTATGGAAGATGAGATCAAACTCTTACATGATAATCATACCTTTGATTTGGTTAAGCTTCCTAAAGACAGAAAAGCTTTCAAAAATAGGTGGGTTTTTAGGGTGAAACATGAAGATGGAAACCTTGTTCCATGTTACACGGCTAGATTAGTTGTAAAGGGATTTAACCAGAAAAAGAGAATTGATTTTGATGAGATATTCTCTCCAGTTGTGAAGATGTCATCCATTCACGTGGTTCTAGTCTTAGCTGCAAATCTTGATTTAGAGATTGAGCAAATGAATGTTAAAACTACTTTTCTCCATGGTGACTTAGATGAAGAAATTTATATGGAACAGCCAGAAGGTTTTGAAGTCAAGGAAAAAGAGAATTATATTTGCAAATTTAAGAAGAGTTTGTATGGTTTGAAACAAGCTCCTAGAAAGTGGTACAGAAAGTTTGATTCTTTTATGAGTCAGCAGGGCTTCAAGAAGACTTCTTCAGACCATTGTATTTTTGTGCAAAAATTCTCTGATAGTGACTTTATTATTTTATTGCTTTACGTTGATGACATGCTTTTTGTTGGTCAGAATGCTTGCAGGATTCAGATGTTGAAGCAAGAGTTGAATAAGTCTTTTTGCTATGAAAGAATTAGGATCAGCAAAGCAGATTTTTAGCATGCAGATTGTCCATGACAGAGAGGCCAAGAAGTTGTGGTTATCACAAGAGAAGTACATTAAGAAAGTACTTCACAGGTTCAACATGGATAAAGCTAAGGTTGTCAGTACACCTTTAGCTATGCACTTCAAATTGAGCACGAAGGAGTGTTCTTCTGGTTATGATGAAAAGAAAGATATAAAGAAAGTTCCTTATGCTTCAGCTGTTGGCAGTTTGATGTATGCAATGATTTATACAAAACCAGATATTGCTCATGCTATTGGTATTGTTAGTCATTTTCTTTCTAATCCAGGAAGAGAGCATTGAAATGCGGTGAAGTGGATAATGAGATATCTTTGTGGCACTTCTAGTTTGACTTTATGTTTTGGGACAGGAAAACCTATTCTCTGTGGTTACAGTGATTCAGATATGGCAGGTGATGTTGATACTCAAAAATATACTTCAGGCTATTTGGTAACTTTTGCAGGGGGAGCTGTGTCTTGGCAATCTAGATTGAAAATATGTTTCTTTATCTACTACAGAAGCCGAGCTTATTGCTGTTGTTGAAGCTTGTAAAGAGTTGCTATGAATGAAGAGATTCTTAGAGGAACTAGATTGTGCTCAGGAGAGGTATGTGCTTTATTGCGACAGTCAAAGTGCTATTCATATTGTCAAGAATTCTACATTTCATGATCGGTCTAAACACATTGATGTGAGATACTATTGGATTCGAGATGTGTTGGATTCTAAGTTTCTTGAGCTTGAGAAGATTCATACAGATGATAATGGTTCTGAAATGATGACTAAATATTTTCCAAGGGAAAAGTATGAAGAGTGTTGCATGGTCGCCGTGATCGCAGTCTCCTCCACATAGTCGGGAGGGGGAGAATTGTTGGGTTTTGGGTATTTTTCCCTTCCTATGTGGAATAAAAATTCAATTTGGACTAGCCTATTATTTTTCATAAGCCCACTATCATGGTGCATATATAAAGCCTCTTTAGGTCTTATTTCAGAATATACAAGAGAAAGATATAGCAGCCAAATAGAGAATAAGGGCAGATTTTCACACAAAAAATTTCAGTCTCAGCAGCCCGCTTCAAATTGTGATTGGTTCTTCGTTTCTTGTCCGATTGAGTTGATTTTTAGATATGTTGTTACTATCATCATAATCTTTGATTGAAAACTGACAAAAGTGAATTTCGAGTCCTGTAGATTCAGATTTCATCCCGTGAATAGTAGATGTATTTTTGGGTGATTTTACTCCTTTTCTTCTTTAGTTTTTGGTGCTATCTATTTATATTGTTGTTTGTTGTTTGACACATGTTTGGAATATCTAGCATATCTTGACCCATCCCAGGAGTATCATGATCGGAACTTTAAAATTGCTATCGTGAAAATACTTGAGTGACCTAGCTACTCTATTGTGATCCCTTCTTCACAGTTGCAAGGATCCCCTGACTAGCTGTAAATGTTTGGTTCACAATTATGCATTGCACCAATACTTTTTCTGCACCATTTTTTGAACTTCAATCTTGACCAATACTTATTTGAACTTTTCGAAAGTCAACTCAAATCATGCCTAACAAGTTTAAATAATTGAATCAAACATATAAACATATTTCAAATATGATTAAAATGCAAAATGAGCAAAATAAGGTATTTGGTTGTTATAAATATAAAAAGTTAATGTTTGTAAATTTTAAACTTTCCAAATGATGGTTGATGATATAAGCATAACTGATCTTGATTGAGGAACCAAAAAGTTTGTACAACACGTGCAGTATTATTAAATTTGGATAATTTGCATAAATAGAATCTCTCCAGCCTAAGGTAGAGTTTATGATGAACTCAATTAAAAACCAAGCATAACAGCAACTTGGTCGAGGAACCAAAAAGTTTGTTAAACACGTGCAGTATTATTCAGTTTTGATAATTTGCATAAATAGAATCTCTCAAGCCTAAGGTAGAGTTTCTGATGAACTCAATGGGAAAATCAATTAGTGATTTAGTTGAACACCCAAGATATTTCAGCATACTCTTTAGAGAAGAAGATAAAACCTATATTTTGGATGCTCAATGGTAGAGAAAATACCATCATTTAGTTGTTGACCTCGGTTAAAAAAAAGATGTAAAAATAACTTTTTTTCTAGAATTTGGAGAAAATGATCCGCTAAAATTTCTTATTTAATATTGGGAAAGACTTACCGTAACAATAACTTATGGTGATTTGTCAGAATTTCTGGCCGAACCTTGAATGGATTGTTAGAATGTTTTCAACATTTGTGGCTGAAATTCGGACGATCACCTTAACTTGGTATGTAGATTCACCTAATACATTTTTACTTCAAAATCCATTCAAATCAACTCTAAATTATATATAGACACTTGTTCAAGCTCAACACAACAATTTTCAATACTCAAATTCAACACAAATTTTCAAAAATTAATATGCCAATTTGTCAAGCTCTGCCTAACAATAATGTTGTACAATTTCTTCAATGAAGTTTCACAATTTTCTTCTAATAAATCAAATCCAACCATAAATAAGAAATGAGTTGAGTTTTCTTTAATGATGTTCTATAATTTCATCCAATCCAACCACAAATAAGAAACAAGTTCTTCAACGTGCCCTACCATGCTCTTCAATTGGATCGGTCCATCCACAACCTCTTATATACATGAGTTCATTGGTGGAGGTATAAACTCGACAAGAAAAAATGGTAGTTTCTATGAGCATGTACACACATAGCTTTCTATGACCTTTTCTGTGTGATAAGTTATAAAGTTAGTATCACAAGGGATGACAAAATATACCCAACAATATATAACCTGTGTCATGCCCGATTTTCCCTCGCAGAAAGCGGGATACAACATGTGACATATCTTAAGGGTTTATTAATTTGAAGAGTCGCCACCTAACGAATTAAGGTGCGTTAGGGCACCGTTCTAACCTAAATTTTATTACCTAGGTTACCAGAGGCGGGCAAGGGCATAAATAACCTCTAAAGGAAGGTGTTAGGCACCTTTCGAGGTCCACAAAGGTGGTTCCCAGCCGGATTCATTAATATGAGGATTTTACTAAGCGATCAAATAAGACTTATTTTAACCTATATTTTTTGTATTTAAAATGGTTGATAAAAGAAATAAACAATGAAGAATTAAACTTGGTTTAGACAAGCGAGAAGAAAGAATTTGGACAAAATGAAAATTAAAGGAAATTTATCTTATTTTATTTTTCTTAGCAATAAATACAAAAGTTGTGGCAACTAAAGTAAGTAAAAACATAAATAACAAAAATAGAACAATTTATTAAAATCCACAAACAAACAAACAAATAAACATTTATTTAATTATGGGGTCGAACCTCATAGAGGCGCCTACGTATCCCTTAAGGGAATCAGGCCGAACGTAGTTCTACAAAAGGATTGTTTGACCTAACGGGATCACCCCGTGCAACTTAAATAATACTTCGCAATCCTTTGAATTGCTCGTACTATTCAGCGAGCACAGACTATCACTTCCCATCTACCCACCTAGTTGATTAATTATTTAACTTAAAACGCTCTAAGTGACCAAATTAATCGCCCTAGCATTTGCCTACCCGTCCCAAACCTAATGTCCAAGAGGCATTGGACACTATCTTAGATTTTGGGGGGGCTAAAAAACCTAAGGTTGTAAAAAAAAAGACTAACCGCAAACAAAACGACAATTAGGCAGATAACAAATGAAGGTTTCAGCTAAGCCTCTACAAAACAGATTTCAGAAGTGCAGTTATGTCGTATAGGCATGGTTTCTAATGCAGAGAATTAAATGCGACAGAATGCGTAAGTTAAACAGATTAATTTTGATCTTATATGCATAAATCCTAAAAGAAAACATGCATAAATCCTACAATCATATTGCTGATAGACATTACATTTAACGCCTAAAACAGTACATGTCAAAAGATGTGTCAAGACATAATTTCTTGTGATATTTATTCAATACATTTAACAATGATTAAACATGATTTTGAACAGTCGTCGGAAAGATTTCTTATGCACAGGATTTCAATTAATAGAAATCAAACCAGATAGCTATGAATAGGCAATTGTTTACAATTTATTAGGCGAGTGCAATCATAATCAGTTTTCAAAGAGTAGCTCAAAAATTAAATTTCGGATATAGATAGATGAAGGATATTGCAAGGTTTATACTTATTTACCCATAGACATGATATCTAGCCAATTATTAGCATTTAAATAACATCTAGAACTAGTAAAAAACATGTAAACACGCGAATTTATGTAACAAACTAGTTCATTAATGCCGAACATGTTCCCTACAGACAGGGTTACTATCAACTAAAACGACACATGCTTCAAAATTAAATCACTGTAGTTTACATAGGTATTACTCCTAATTAAACAATCAAACCTTTATAACCACGTACATAATTTAAAGTCTTATTTCAGATTGTCCTCTTATGAGCCTGGGTTCTAGCGTTATGTAAACCATTAGATAGATTAAAATCCTATGGGCAATGTCAAAAATAGAACGTACTTTAATTTAATAGTAGAGATCCTATAGGATTAATTTCTAGATTGCGGATAGAATAAATTTTCATTCAAACTAGTTGCTCTCTATGGGCGTAAATTCTAGCAAAAATCATGTTGTCATCCTTACGGGCAGTATTGCTGAAATTTAAATATATAAACATGCTTCAAGTTAATTAAGATCCTATAAGTATGAGTTCTATAATATGTTCATGTATTATTCCTATAGGCATATTCTCTAAGTGATTTTAATTAGCAGTTAAACATGAAAGAAACATACGAATCCCCATCCTATAAAACCCCTTTTCACTATTTATAGTGTTTACAACATTAAAACTGATGATGAATAATAAATGACATAAATAATAAAATGTAAATAATTTTAAAACTAATCTAAGCAGCTGGCCCATCTGTTTTCGAGTTTAAACCCAAGGCGACTCTTCAACACTTGCCTTTGAATAAACCTGTTAAACAATGAAACAAGCCAACAAACATACACAAATACATATATACTCTAGTACTGAAAGGAAGTCATATTTTAGGTTCACAATCACATAGGGAATAATACATCACAACTTTAAAGAGATCAGTAACAGTATACACGTAGCATATTTAAAGCATTACATCACAAAAAGTGTAATGTGTAAGGTATACTAACCGGCTAGAGGAATTTCAAGTAAACCTTTGAAGTAAATCTGTATTGTTAAAGCAAACCAAGATGAAGAACTTTTTGAGGAGAAAGGCTATTCAAATTTTATATTTCTCAAGAGGATATTGGTGTTCGACCCCTCTTTCAAAGAAAAGAGAGGGGTCCTTTATAGCAGCAGTCAAAAGGTCTTTAAAAGGAGAAAGAATATTACCCTTCATTCCCTATAATCATCTACCATATATAAAAAAATTAACTGATTTAAAAAAATCAAATCAGGGGAAGGGAAATCTCTTTTACAAAACCGACCACAAATTAAATTCGGTTAAGAAAAGAATCAATCACAGAAGAAAAGAATTTTAGGAAAATAAAATCATGCTCATTATTTTAAGAAAAAGTATAGAAAGGACAATCAGAAAGGTCACGCGGTAAAATGGCGTGATTGAATTAATTAGGAAAAACAAATTGTCACAATTTACTGTGAATCAAAATTTACCAAGAATAGACAGTTTAAATGCTCAAATAAATATAATAAAAGGAAAGATATCAATTAACCAGGACGGGTAAGGCAATTACACATTAGATTACCTCCAATCACTAGGCACTCATATGGGAAGAAAACATATGGAATCAATCACGCGGTAAGAATGTCAATCAATCACCGTTAAATGAGATCAATATTAAATATAAAAGGGATAATATTATGAATCATGCCCCAAAGAGAAACGAATCAAAGCTGTAAATATACAAGTACCACATGCTCAAACAGAGAAATCAAAATATTCATATGTTATTACAAGCAGATTTTTGCAAAGGGACAAATAATCTACGGCCATTTAAACGATTCTAAAAAATTAGAATTGATTTTATATATACCAAATATCAATATGATTTGAGATATATGCTATATTAATTATATATATAAATGAAACAAAGGAAGAACAATATATATAAATGAAACAGAAAGAAAAACAGTATATATTACTAATATATATTGTATATATTTTAATATACATATATATTATATATATTATTATATATACATAACCAATATATCTATATATATATATATATTTATTATATATTATTATTTATATATGAAACAGAAAGGAAAAAAAATAGTACATATTATATATACATATTTATTATATCTATATATATTTATATATATTATTATTTTTATATAAACTTACTATATATTTATTATATAATATTATAAATAAATGAAAGTGAACGAGAAAAAAACAGTATATAATTGACCAAGACCCAGGCCCAAATGTGAATAACGGGCTCAATGCGAATAATGGGCTCGAAATGCAATAACGGACTTGAAATACATAAATGGACTTAAGATGCAAATAACGGGCTCGAAATGCAATAACGGGTTCGAAATACATAAACGAACTTAAGATGCAAATAACAAGCTCGAAATGCATAAACAGGCTTGAAATACGAATAATGGGCTCGAAATGCATAAACGGGCTCAACTTGCTCAAATGCAAGTGTGGGCTCAATTGTATATCAAATGCGTATAACACGTGCATCACGGGCTCAATATGCAAATAAAGACTCAAATGCATGTAATAATATATATCACGGGCTCAATATGTGAATATGGGCTCAAAATGCATACCACGGGTTCAAAAAATGCATATGTAAATGTATACCAAGGGCTCAAATGCATATATAAATATATATCACGGGCTCAAATGTATATAAATAAATATCACGGGCTCAAACACATATAAAATGTACGTCACGGGCTCAAATGTATGTATATATATATCACGGGCTGAAATGTATATAAATAAATATCACGGGCTCAAACAGATATAAAATGTATATCACGGGCTCAAATGTATGTATGTATATCATGGGCTCAAATGTATATAAATAAATATTACGGGCTCAAACACATATAAAATGGATATCAAAGGCTCAAATACATATATAAACGTATACCAAGGGCTCAAAATGCGATATGGGGCTCGAATGCACAAAAAATGCATATATCAGAGTGTATATCACAGCTTAGATATGCAGCTGAGTGCTCAGATGATGGAATAACAAAATAATAAGTAGAGGCATAAGGAAGAGTGACTTAGCTCTATGTCGCCTTGTTACAAGACATTTCCATCTCTTCCTTTTGCATTTCTGTTATTTCCGCGTTCAAAGAAAATCTATTAGTTTGAAAAGCGGAGGTTGATCTGTGTGTCTATCCTGTAGCCTTCTTCTATTCGATGGACACCTGTTGTTGCACTCCATCCAGGCATACGCTCGGTCACAAAGTTTAGACAAAAGGTGAATAACTTAGTAAAAGTAAAATAAATACATAGAAAAAATTGAGTTAAATCACGGGCCATGGCATATTTTAAAACCGTACAACGTCCTTTTGCAAATCGGACCCTTGTCTTGACCTAGTTTGATGAAAATTTTGGATCCTTCCCAAAATTTTTTCCCCAGTGAAGAAGATGACATAGACTTCCTTGCAAGTGACAGAGAGTTGCGAATTTTTGAGATCCTCTCAAAAATTCTGCCCCGGTTACAACTTGTTAACCAAAACATCATGAAAATGTAACAAAATCACCGAGAACCTTTAACGAAAGGGGAGAAGAAAAATTTATAAAGATATAGACCGAGTCCCACAGGGACGCCTACATATCCCTCTTAAATGGGAATCAGGTCCAACGTAGTTCAGGTTACAAGATAGAGCGAAAAGAAACAAAATCCCAATCTAAATGTAGTATCTCTTAACCGCGTGTGAGTTGATAGGCTTGGGCCAGACTTCACCATCCATCTCTGCTAGGATAAGTGCTCCTCCTGTCAGCACTCGGTGAACTATGTAAGGACCTTGCCAATTAAGCGATAACTTACCTTTAGCTTCATCTTGGTGTGGAAAAATCTACTTCAAAACCAGTTGCCCAGGCATGAAAAGTCTTGGCCGAACTTTCTTGTTAAAGGCTTTGATCATCCTGTTATGATAAAGTTGACCATGACAGACTGCATTTATCCTTTTTCCCTCAATGAGTGCTAGTTGCTCGAATCTACTTTGCACCCATTCTGCATCGTTCAGTTCTGCTTCTTGAATGATTCTCAAAGAGGGAATTTCCACTTCAGCTGGTATCACTGCTTCATTACCGTATACCAACATATAAGGTGTAGCACCGGTAGACGTTCGGAGAGTGGTGTGATATCCCAACAAAGCAAAGGGCAACTTCTCATGCCAATATCTATAGTTGTCAATCATCTTGCGCAGAATCCTCTTGATGTTCTTGTTTGCAGCCTCTACGGCTCCATTCATTTGCGGCCTATATGCGGTAGAATTTCGGTGCTTAATCTTGAAGTTTTCACACGTTGTTCTCATCAAGTCACTATTTAGATTAGCACCATTGTCGATAATGATTGATTCAGGTACCCCAAATCGGCAAATGAGATGGTCGCGGACAAATCTGTCACCACTTTCTTTGTGATAGACTCGTGAGAGGTAGCTTCAACCCACTTAGTGAAGTAGTTAATTGCAACCAGAATGAATCTATGTCCATTAGACGTTGCAGGCTCAATGGGGCCAATTACATCCATTCCCCAAGCTGCGAATGGCCAAGGCGAGCTTATGGCATGAAGCTCATTAGGAGGAGCTCGAATCATATCAGCATGGGTCTGACAGCGATGGCATCTTTGCACATATTTGATGCAGTCCGTCTCCATAGTCAACCAAAAATAGCCAGCTCTCAAGATCTTTTTCGCCAACACGAAACCATTCATATGGGGTCCACAGGTTCCAGCTTGAACTTCCTCAATCAAAGTTGTTGCCTCTTTAGCCGCCACACATCTTAGCAATCCCAAGTCTGGAGTCCTCCTATAAAGGATTTCCCCGTTTAGGAAAAATTGATTGGCCAGCCTCCAAATCGTGCATTTTTGGACGCTTGTAGCATGCTCAGGATAACCCCCGTTTCTCAGATACCCTTTGATGTCGGCATACCATGGTTCACTGTATGGTTCTTCCTCAACATGAAAGCAATAAGCTGGCTGCTTATGTATGTGAAGAGGAATGGGATCAATATAGTTCTTATCAGGGTGCTGGATCATCGAAGCCAATGTAGCCAGAGCATCCACAAATTCATTCTTTATTCGGGGAACAGGCTGGAACTTAATCTTGACAAACCTCTTGAATAATTCTTGCACACAATGCAGATAGGGAAGAATCTTCGTGTTCTTCGTGGCCCATTCTCCCCTTACTTGGTGCATCAGTAGATCTGAGTTTCCAATTACTAGCAACTACTGCACGTTCATGTCCACTGCCACCCGCATACCCAAGATGCAGGCTTCATACTCAGTCATGTTGTTAGTATAAGGAAATCGCAGCTTGGCTGATACGGGGTAATGCTGCCCAATTTCTGATACTAACACTGCTCCAATGCCCACTACTTTGAAGTTTGCTGCTCTGTCGAAGAATAACCTCCAACCATCGTACTCTTCGGCAATATCTTCTCCTATGAAGTCTACATCCTCGTCAGGAAAGTATGTCTTCAGTGGCTCATATTCCTCATCTACAGGATTTTCTGCCAAATGGTCTGCAAGAGCCTGTCCTTTTACAACTTTCTGCGTAACGTAGACAATGTCAAATTCACTTAGCAATATCTGCCACTTGGCCAGCTTCCCTGTAAGCATGGGCTTTTGAAAGATATACTTCAACGTATCCATCCTGGATATCAAATAAGTTGTGTAGGCAGATAAATAGTGCCTCAACTTTTGAGCAACCCAAGTCAAAGCGCAACACGTCCTTTCCAATAGCGTATACCAGGCCTCATACGGTGAGAACTTCTTGCTCAAATAGTATATGACTTGCTCCTTTCTCCCTGTCTCGTCATGTTGTCCCAAAACACAGCCAAAGGCATTTTCTAGCACGGACAAATATAGGAGCAAAGGTCTTCCCTGTTCTAGTGGCACTAAAACTGGAGGCTTCGATAGATAATCTTTGATTCTATCAAAAGCTTGCTGACACTCAGGAGTCCATTCTGTAGCAGCACCCTTTTTCAACAATTTGAAGATAGGCTCACAAATAACCGTTGACTGAGCAATGAAACGGCTAATATAGTTGAGTCGTCCTAAAAAGTTCATAACTTCTTTATTACTTTTCGGCGGTGGAAGCTCTTGGATGGCCTTAATCTTGGTTGGATCCAACTCAATACCCCGATGGCTGACGATTAAACCCAATAATTTTCCAGACGGAACACTAAATGCACACTTTGCCGAATTTAGCTTCAGATTATACTTCCTCAATCTGTCAAAGAACTTTCTGAGGTATGCCAGATGATCTGAGCTTCTCTTTTACTTGATGATGACATCATCCACATAAACCTCAATTTCCTTGTGAATCATGTCGTGGAATATGGTAGTCATGGCCCGCATGTAGGTGGCTCCAGCATTTTTCAGCCCGAATGGCATTACCTTGTAGCAATATACGCCCCATGGGGAAAGGAATGTGGTTTTCTCAGCGTCCTCTTCATGCATTCTGATCTGATGATAACCAGCAAAACAATCCACGAACGACTGTGTCTCATGCTTGGCACAATTGTCAATAAGGATGTGGATGTTTGGTAACGAAAAATCATCTTTAGGGATGGCTTTGTTGAGATCCCTGTAATCTACACAACTCTGACCTTTTCGTCCTTCTTCGGTACTGGCACGATATTGGCCAACCAAGTGGGATATTCTACCACTTTTAGGATTCCGGCGTCGATCTGCTTGGCTACCTCTTCTTTGATTTTCAAACTCATGTCAGGCTTGTATTTTCTAGACTTTTGCTTCACAGTGGGGTACGCTGGATCAGTAGGCAACCTATGCGCTACTATGGAATGGCTGAGCCCGGTCATATCAGCATGTGACTAGGTGAAGATGTCTTTATACTCTTTCAGAAATTCTATGTACTCTTCAATCTCATCTTTTGGCAAGTGAGTGCTAACTTGAGTCTCTTTGGGAGTTTCTGAATCTTCCAAAATTACCATGTCGGTCTATGTCAGATTGGCCTTGGGCTTGTCCTCGAACTCTTCGATTTCCCTGACAATTTCAGCAGGTAACTCATCTTGTTCGGCTTCTAATGAATTACATGTGTTATGTCATACAATTTCATTACAAGCCATGGCCTTAGATTCAACTCGTTCGATATTAGAAATGCTGAAAATAAATAAAATTGAATCAAATATATTAAAGAGAAATAATTTTATTAAAATCGATCAGAATTTGACATAATACTCAAAAGAAAATTCACAACTTTGAAAACAAATATTTATTTTGAACAAAAAATGGAAAACTGGTCCTTTGGTCTACCCAGATGCCCGGCGAGCTCTGAAGAGAGAGTGGCTGTCCAATTGGCGGTTCTTTGAACTCCGGCTTCCTGTTGTGGGGCCCCTTCTTACTCCCCCTTGCCAATGGAGTGACAGCTATTATCATCCAAAAACAAATCCCTTAGACTGAGCAGCACAGCGTCTTCTTCGGCCCGCTTAACATGCAGAAAACCATCAGAGACGAAGGTTTGTTGAAGAGAAGGTAATGGGTTTGGCAACAGAAAACTTCTCTTTCCCAAGGGATATTTCCAATTGTGCAGCTCTTCTTCAGTAGGTTGATATCCCAATCCAAAAGTCGTCTTTTGCGTTGCCACCTACAACGGCTCAAAGATTCCTTGTAATTTGACTCCAAGACCCCGACCTAGTTTAAACCCCAACCAAAGTAGCATACTCAGGATCTTATCACTCCACCATCTACCTTCCTCGACGACACCGACAAGCTCTAGGTGTGGAAACTTTCCCTGTTTAGACCTCCCTTTCCTTCAATGACAGGGATAATAGGAGCAGTGTAAATTGGACGGCTTTCATCCCCGTGGACCACGACTTCTTGATGGTCCCATTCAAACTTCAGGCATTGGTGCGAAGTTGAAGGCACCGCTCCCGCAGCATGAATCCATGGACGTCCCAATAGCAAATTGTAAGAGGCTGGGATGTCCATTACCTGGAATGTCATGGTGAATGTGGCAGGGCCAACTAGCACGTCCAGTTCAATTTCTCCAACAGTGTCCCTTTGTGACCCGTCAAACGCTTTGACGTTCATCTTCCATTGTTTGATTCGGGCGAGGTCAACTTCCAGCCGGGTCAAAGTATTTAGCGGACAAATATATAAACCAGAGCCTGGGTCAATCAATACCTTAGTGATGAATTTGTCCGAGTGCTGCACTGTGATATGCAGCGCTTTGTAATGAGCCACGCCTTCCACGGGCAATTCATCTTCATGGATTGATATTTTTTGGGCCTCAAATACCTGATCCACCATGTTAGCCACCTCACTGCTAGATATATTTGCACGAACGTAGGCTTCTCCTAACACCTTCATCAAAGCCTTTTGGTGTTGATTAGAGCTCTGCAGAAGTGATAAGATAGAAATTTGAGCCTGGGTCTTGCTCAATTATTCTACCACCGAGTACTCCTTCGCCTACACCTTTTTCCAGATCCCATTTATCAGGAGTGTATACTCTTTCAGACCATGTCACTCCTTGTGCCGCATCTGCCTCCAACACCTTCGTTTTGTGTGAGGCATTTTTCTTGTAACTCCAAGGTACTGTCTTGTATGAAATTGGAGCAGCTCTTACCACCGTGAAGGGACGCCTTGGTGTAGCTACCTCAACCTCGAACGGAGGGCGCACCTGTACTCTCCTAGATGAATCTGAAGAAGAACCTGCTCTGTGTTCAATCATCCCAATAGTTTTTGGCAAGTCCTCAGCCTCATTACAAGAAATCATGTTCACCTGGTGATTCGGCAGAGGATTACTTGTCATATTCGGTGCCGGATCCTTGAGGTGAATAACATTGGTGTCAATCAACTTCTGTATTTTGTCCTTCAAAGACCTGCAGGACTCTGTGGTGTTCCCCCTCATTCCCGAGTGATACATGCATATTTTGTTGTGGTCATACAACTTAGCTTGGATATGGACCGGGAGTGCAGGAATAGGCTCAATGTAACAGGCTTTTTTCAATCTCATATACAGCTGGTTAATTGGTTCGGCTAAAGGGGTATAAGTTTTTGTTGGCCTAAATTGAGCCCTAGGCCTTTGGTTTGGTGAGAAAGAAGGTCGTGAGTGAGAAGGTCGTGGATAAGAGGGTTGTGTGTTATAAACGGGATAAGTGGGGGCTTGGTAATGTGATGGAGGTGTTTGAAAATGGGCCGGGGAGGGAGTTTGATATGGAGCTTGATAGGGATGGAGATTTTGATATGGTGATGGAGCTTGATAAGGTGATGACAGAGTGTGATATGGTGGAGGTGGAGTTTGGTATGGTGAAGTTTGGTAGTGCGGGGTTGGCATTTGGTAGTGTGGGGTTGGAGTCTGCTGTCTATAAACATAACTTTTCGGCCCTTGGGCCATCATAACAGTTCCAATTTCCTTCTTCTTGCGGCTTTCCGAAGCAGGTCCGGACTGCAAGGCTTTGTTAGCCGCTTGTAGTGCATTCAGGTTGATAATGGTACCATCCTTGATACCGTCCTCAATCCTCTCTCCAAGCTTGATAATTTCTGCAAAACTTTTTTCGCTGACCAACATCAATTTGTCATAAAATTACGGGTCTAAAGTTCGCATAAAAATATCCTTCATTTGTGACTCCTCCATTGGGGGTCGCACTTTAGCGGCTTCAGCCCTCCAGCGAGTTGCGAATTCCCTAAAAGTCTTGGTGGGCTTCCTCTTCAGGTTTTGGATGTAATTTAAGTCAGGTGCATTTTCTGTGTTGAATCCAAAACGTTCCACAAAGGTTGTTGCCATTTCTGCCCAGGTAAACCATTTTTTCGGATTCTGCTCTACATACCAGCTGAGAGCTTCACCGGTCAGACTTTGCATGAACAACTTCATCCTTATTTTCTCATTCCGTCCTACTCCTACCAGTTTGTCGCAATATAATCTCAGGTGGGACCTTGGATCACCAGTTCCATTAAACAGTTTGAACTTTGGAGGTTTGTCCCCCTCCAGTAATTCGACATCAGGATGTATGCACAGGTCTTCATAATCTAGGCTCGTTATTCCCTTGTTACCTTCAACATTTTGCAATCTGTTGTTTATCTTCTTCAACTCTTCTGCTAGAGTCTGAATCAGTCTATCCTTTTTCTAAGGTTCGGATTCCTCAAGATGATGAGTTACAGGTGCCGTCTCCACATAGATCGGGTTGGTATGCATGCGGGCGTAGGCTGCATTTATATGGGTTGGAGGAGGTATTTATTGAGCTGGTGATGGGTAATGGGCGGTAGTTGGAGCTGGCAGATGTGGATAAGTATATGGAGGGTATTGGCAATGTTGGGGTGGAGTGTCTTGTGGTGGAGCTACAGGTTGTGAGGACATGGGAAGACTGGCTGGTGCTTTTGAAGTCGAGGCATCAGCTTGCCTCCCAAATAGTGCAGCCTGGGTATTTATGTTGCGAACCTGTGCTAACTCTTCTTGAAGCTCAAAAATTTTCTACTCGAGCCTCATAATTATCTCATTGTAACCTGGAGGGCCGGCCCCTTCGAAGTTGTCCCGTTCATTTCTGGGTGTGTCGCTACCACTGTTGTTATGTTCATCCATGTTGTCCTTTCCTTTGTTGCGGTTAGGGACGGGAGGAGGAGAAGGAGGAGCCCCTTTTGATCTTGTGTAGTAAGCCATGTTTGCACAGATCAACCTTTGGAAAGGGGAAAAATAAGACCAACACAAACAAATCATAATTAGTAATAGAAGTTATAAATAATATTGATTAAAGTAAAGATCAAACAAAAATAGTGACGTATTTCTTAATTTTGGGGCCTCTTTTATGCCAGAGGTAAGCCTAACGAGTTTGAGAGGAACTTGTTATTAAGTATCGTCATTTTTCTCCCAAAATAAACCCAAAATAAAACTTTATTACAATAAAAAATTGCAAGAATTACAACAAACTAAAAAAAATATTAAATCTTGAAAATTTCTTCATCGATGTCTGGCTTCTTTGGATCTTCTAGTGCTTTGTCAAAACGGTGACGACTGGATAGAAGGTAGGCCAATGCTATATCTTTCCCCATATCTCCCCTATTTAGGCATTCTTCTCCATGTTTGCTGAACTCATCACGCAAATCCTATATCCTCAAATCCAAACCTAAAGCCCGATCTTTCCAATACTCCAATTCTTTTCCCATCTCAGCAATTTCTTTGGCACTGTCATCGTGTAACTGTTGATGACAAGCCTCAGAATCTTGGACCTTTCTTTTTAAACCGTGATAAAGGGTTTGTGCTTGATCCTCCTTATGCTCTACTTGCTTGCCTCGTTTGACGCTCGCTATTGCAATACTAGCCCAATCATCATGTAGCCACTCAATATACCCGGTTACGTAGCCTGCTGATATCGGTCAACCTCTATGCTCTTCTCATCGAGTTAAGTCTTTTTGTTCCATGCTTTTACAATGTCTAAAGCATGCGGAACAAAGTCGTCCTTATAATCCACTTGGTATGCTTCCATGTTAGCAACCCTGGGTGTTATTTGCATTCTTCCATCCTGCCGCATTGTTCGCATCGGAGAGTACAGTTGGAGACTTCGTAGTCCTATCAAGACCAAGTAGTATCGGGACTTGGTATATACAACAAAGTTGGATCTCGGAAACCAGTCGAACATCCACTACACAGAGTCTTCGGTCAAGTTACCTAACATTTTACCCCATTTCTCCACCTCTTCGGGCCGTTTTATTGGCTTAACTCCTATGGTGACCCTATAATGGTGAGTGGCAATGTGATCGATTTCTGTAGGCCGAGGCATGGTTGTATTGCCACGCACCTTTGAAGATGTTCAATAAGCCAGGGCTGAAGCAATAAGATACATCCCTCGAAGTGCTTAAACCCATTTTTGCACTTCCCCAGAGATCGGTAAATGTCGGCAACAATCATTAGGACAATAGTGCAATTTCCTTTGTCAATACCTTTGTATAAAGCGTGGACAACTGAAACAAGTCGAATATCGATGTCTTCCTCAGCTCCTCATGGGAAGACCACCATCCCTAAAAAGTAAACCAAGAAAGCAAAAATTCGTTTGCTCGTCCATGAGTCTAGATCGGAACTCTCTTCTTTGTAAATTTTTCGAGAAGAACTATGACCGAATCGGTTGAGCAAATATTTCCTCGGTATCCTCCTCTTCATCACAAAGGATACCATGTCGCTACCTTGCAATCCCAATTTATCACGAACATCTTCTAGGGTGACACGTTTGGGTATGATCATTTCCTCTTTTTCCCACTTCCTATTCCTCCATAATAAGCTTACGTTTTCCACGTACCCCCCAATTTCTTCCAACAACGGGGTCATTTCAACTTCACCAAATCTGAATACCACTCTTTTCTCGTCACATAAAACTGTGGCTGCTTCTATGAGTTCTCGGCAGGGAGTAACTTGCATAAGGGAAGGAAAATGTCCCAATACTTTCCTTACCTCATTCTGTCCGTATTCTCCCAAATCCAACCACCACGCTTTCATGCCTACAGGCATGCACCAAACCATATCGAATCTTGGGTAAGAAGTTGGGAGACTCATTGTGCCTGCAGCAAAAGGAAAGTTAGACTAACCTACCCACCCGGGAGCAAAATGACATTACTTTAAACAATGTTTCTTTCAAAAAATGCACATAATTTATGGATCGCCTTTTTTCTGGATTTTTAAAAATCCCTTAAGACTTAGGGCAAGTTTTCTATTTAAATCTTGACGTACCATGGACGTCGCGATTTTTATAAGCTTGAAATGATGTGCATGCCTTACTAAAGGCGTGCACGGTCATGTTCTAGGAATAAGAGTGGGTATGACACGGTTTCCTCGAGCGGACAACTCGATAGTGAGGAAGCTTATGACCGTCGACGCACCACTAATTGACCAAATCACATGACAATCCTCGAGGTGTTTTAAAATGGTGAACGGCCGTGACACCACGCAACCGTTGTCGTGTGTGATAGTGTAAAATTTCCAAGTGGGGGAAATATGAACGATATGCCTGTTAATAAAAAATTATGACATTTCATAAATTAACGATTACATATGAAAATGAATAATAAACAATAACAAAAAAAAACAAGGAAAGAAAACGGTTAGTAACTTTATGGAAAAGTCAAAAATAGGTAAAAATAAAAGAAATTAAATTGGACATTTAGCAAATTCAAACTCAAATAAGACCCCATTTAATTAACATGTATTGGTTAAAGCCTAAAATCTCAGCAGAGTCGCCATGCTGTCGCGCCCCATTTTTTCTTGTGGAAAGCGGGATACAACATGTGACGTCTCTTAAGGGTTTATTAATTTGAAGAGTCGCCACCTAACGAATTAAGGTGCGTTAGGGCACCATTCTAATCTAAATTTTGTTACCTAGGTTAACAGAGTCGGACAAGGGCTTAAATAACCTCGAAAGGAAGGTGTTAGGCACCTTTCGAGGTCCACAAAGGTGGTTCCCGGTCGGATTCATTAATATGGAAATTTTACTAAGCGATCAAATAAGACTTATTTTAACCTATATTGTTTGTATTTAAAATGGTTGATAAAAGAAATAAACAATGAAGAATTAAACTTGGTTTAGACAAGCGAGAAGAAAGAATTTGGACAAAATAAAAATTAAAGGAAATTTATCTTATTTTAATTTTTCTTAGCAATAAATACAAAAGTTGTGGCAACTAAAGTAAGTAAAAACATAAATAACAAAAACAGAACAATTTATTAAAACAAACAAACAAATAAATATTTATTTAATTATGGGGTCGAACCTCATAGAGGCGCCTACGTATCCCTTAAGGGAATCAGGCCGAACATAGTTCTACAAAAGGATTGTTTGACCTAATGGGATCACCCCGTGCAACTTAAATAATACTTCGCAATCCTTTGAATTGCTCGTATTATTCAGCGAGCACAGACTATCACTTCCCATCTACCCACCTAGTTGATTAGTTATTTAACTTAAAACGCTCTAAGTGACCAAACTAATCGCCCTAGCATTTGCCTACCCATCCCAAACCTAATGTCCAAGAGGCATTGGACACTATCTTAGATTTTTGGGGGGCTAAAAAACCTAAGGTTGTAAAAAAAACGACTAACCGCAAACAAAATGACAATTAGGCAGATAACAAATGAAGGTTTCAGCTAAGCCTCTACAAAACAGATTTCAGAAGTGCAGTTATGTCGTATAGGCATGGTTTCTAATGCAGAGAATTAAATGCGACAGAATGCGTAAGTTAAACAGATTAATTTTGATCTTATATGCATAAATCCTAAAAGAAAACATGCATAAATCCTACAATCATATTGCTGATAGACATTACATTTAGCGCCTAAAACATTACATATCAAAAGATGTGTCAAGGCATAATTCCTTATGATATTTATTCAATACATTTAACAATGATTAAACATGATTTTGAACAGTCGTCAGAAAGATTTCTTATGCACAGGATTTCAATTAATAGAAATCAAACCAGATAGCTATGAATAGGCAATTGTTTACAATTTATTAGGCGAGTGCATTCACAATCTGTTTTCAAAGAGTAGCTCAAAAATTAAATTTCGGATATAGATAGATGAAGGATATTGCAAGGTTTATACTTATTTACCTATAGACATGATATCTAGCCAATTATTAGCATTTAAATAACATCTAGAACTATAACAAAACATGTAAACACGCGAATTTATGTAACAAACTAGTTCATTAATGCCGAACATGTTCCCTACAGACAGGGTTACTATCAACTAAAACGACACATGCTTCAAAATTAAATCACTGTAGTTTACATAGGTATTACTCCTAATTAAACAATCAAACCTTTATAACCACGTACATAATTTAAAGTCTTATTTCAGATTGTCCTCTTATGAGCCTGGGTTCTAGCGTTATGTAAACCATTAGATAGATTAAAATCCTATGGGCAATGCCAAAAATAGAACGTACTTTAATTTAACAGTAGAGATCCTATAGGATTAATTTCTAGATTGCGGATAGAATAAATTTTCATTCAAACTAGTTGCTCTCTATGGGCGTAAATTCTAGCAAAAATCATGTTGTCATCCTTACGGGCAGTATTGCTGAAATTTAAATATATAAACATGTTTCAAGTTAATTAAGATCCTATAAGCATGAGTTCTATAATATGTTCATGTATTATTCCTATAGGCATATTCTCTAAGTGATTTTAATTAGCAGTTAAACATGAAAGAAACATACGAATCCCCATCCTATAAAAAACCCTTTTCACTATTTATAGTGTTTACAACATTAAAACTGATGATGAATAATAAATGACATAAATAATAAAATGTAAATAATTTTAAAACTAATCTAAGCAGCTGGCCCATCTGTTTTCGAGTTTAAACCCAAGGCGACTCTTCAACACTTGCCTTTGAATAAACCTGTTAAACAATGAAACAAGCCAACAAACATACACAAATACATATATACTCTAGTCCTGAAAGGAAGTCATATTTTAGGTTCACAATCACATAGGGAATAATACATCACAACTTTAAAGAGATTAGTAACAGTATACACGTAGCATATTTAAAGCATGACATCACAAAAAGTGTAATGTGTAAGGTATACTAACCGGCTGGAGGAATTTCAAGTAAACCTTTGAAAGTGTGTCTAGGGTTTTTGGGGGGGGGGGGGGGAGTAATTAAATGAGGAAAATAGGTTAGTATTAATTAGGACCGTCTGATTAAAATAAATAAGCGGCTGGGATTAAATTCTAGGATAGATGGGTCGGGTCGCGAGTTAATTGGGTCTTCCGGATGGCTTATTGGGTTAGGAATTAATTTAGGCTGAAATTGAATTTAAATAGTAGCCAAAATTGATCAAAAGTGGCTAAAATTGACATAAATTCAATAGAAAGTGGTCAGATTTGAAATAAATTGGATGAAATTGGATTATAGCTGCTATTAAATTAATAAATATACTACAATTTAATAAATAGATAATAAAGTAATTTAAATTATGAAAAAATCACATAAACATTATTATTAATAAATGAATCCTAAATTTAAGTAGACTTATGTAAATATTATATAATTAAATTATTATATTTATAAATGATTTAATGACTAGAAAATAAAATCAAGTTATCAAATATTATAAAAATGATATTATTAATTTTAAATAATTTATAAATTCGATTAATATTATTAGTCAAATAAATTTGTAAAATTTAGTAAAATTATGTAAATAGTTTATTAAATAAATATATATTTCAAAAAAAATAAGGACGTATATTAATACGAAATATATTATATACGATATAATTATTTAATATAAAAAAATAAAATTAATATGAGTCATATATATGTAACTTTAAATAGTTTTCACAATATTATTATAATTAATTATTTTATAAATATAAAAGTGAGTCGAATATGTGCGTAAAATATATATATATATATATATATATATATATATATATATAAGCAGCATATAAAGGCGCAGGGAGGTCAAAATTGGGTGTCAACAGCTGCCCCTTCTTTGCTCGGGAATGAAGAATGAATTGTTGAGCAAAGAACGTTGACCTAGTGGCCAATTTTATCCGACCGAAAGAAAAAGTTTTGGTAGGGCCAGATGAAACGAGATGGGGTTGTGAAGATGTTGTGGCCGAAACTTTGGTATCAAGTCGCCTACATATCTCGAGTCTCACGAGAATTAGGCCGCATGTAGTTCTGGATTTAGGGACGAATGAGATCCCTAAAAATTTACAACACTAGGCTTGAATAAGGATGGGGTAGCACGAATCGTCATGATTTAGGATGCATTACAAAAATAAACAGGTGGGAATACAGTTCGAACAAAGAAAGTAGGGAAGCGTTATCATTCATAGCTTGTTATTCTTTCGACGCTCGCGTAAACAACTAAAGCATGTGCATCAAATACTTCATAAAATAAACGGATGCAAAAATTTTAAACATGATGCAAGTTCCCTTTAGAAAATGAAAGTTTGCTTTGAGAAAAAAGGATGATGTCTCTAAGTCATGATGTCTCGGGCCATGATACGCAAAAATAAATTCCTAAGGCCATGAAATGATGTCTGCAGGCCATGAAAAATGACGCCTTTAGACTTTGACGCCTTAGAAGCATGATAAACTGGAAAGTAAATTTTCTAAGGCCATGAAATGATGTCTGTAGGCCATGAAAATGACGCCTTTAGACTATGACTCCTTAGGAGCATGATGAACTGGAAAGTAAATTTCCTTAGGCCATGAAATGATGTGTGCAGGCCATAAAAATGATGCCTTTAGACCATGATGTCTTCGGATGAGTGGAAGAAATGTTAATTTAAAGAAAGTAAATTATTCGAGAGCCTCAATAATTCCATTGAAATCTCTTGTTTTCGGGCTCAATGCAAATAAGTCACAGGGCTCAGAATGCAACAACGGGGTCGAAATGCGAATAACGGGCTCAAATGCATAAACGGGCTAAAGATGCAAATAACGGGCTCGAAATGCATAAACGGGCTTAACGGGCTCAAATGTGAATAACGGGCTCAAATGCAAATAACGGGCTTGAAATGCATAAACGGACTTGAAAATACATAAACGGGCTTAACGGGCTCAAAATGCATAAACGGGCTTAACGGGCCCAAATGTGAATAACGGGCTCAATGCGAATAACGGGCTCGAAATGCAATAACGGGCTTGAAATACATAAATGGACTTAAGATGCAAATAACGGGCTCGAAATGCAATAACGGGCTTGAAATACATACGGACTTAAGATGCAAATAACAAGCTCGAAATGCATAAACGGGCTTGAAATACGAATAACGGGCTCGAAATGCATAAACGGGCTCAACTTGCTCAAATGCAAGTGCGGGCTCAATTGTATATCAAATGCGTATATCATGTGCATCACGGGCTCAATATGCAAATAAAGAGTCAAATGCATGTAATAATATATATCACGGGCTCAATATGTGAATATGGGCTCAAAATGCATATAAAATGCATACCACGGGCTCAAAAAATGCATATGTAATGTATACTAAGGGCTCAAATGCATATATAAATGTATATCACGGGCTCAGATGTATATAAATAGATATCACGGGCTCAAACACATATAAAATATATATCACGGGCTCAAATGTATGTATATATTTCACGGGCTCAAATGTATATAAATAAATATCACGGGCTCAAACACATATAAAATATATATCACGGGCTCAAATGTATGTAGGTATATCACGGGCTCAAATGTATATAAATAAATATCACGGGCTCAAACACATATAAAATAGATATCAAGGGCTCAAATGCATATATAAATGTATACCAAGGGCTCAAAATGCGATATGGGGCTCGAATGCACAAAAAATGCATATATCAAAGTGTATATCACGGCTTAGATATGCAGCTGAGTGCTCAGATGATGGAATAACAAGATAATAAGTAGGGGCATAAGGAAGAGTGACTTAGCTCTATGCCGCCTTGTGACAAGACATTTCCATCTCTTTCTTTTGCATTTCTGTTATTTCTGCGTTCAAAGAAAATCTATTAGTTCGAAAAGGGGAGGTTGATCTGTGTGTCTATCCTGTAGCCTTCTTCTATTCGATGGACACCTGTTGTTGCACTCCATCCAGGCATACGCTCGGTCACAAAGTTTAGACAAAAGGTGAATAACTTAGTAAAAGTAAAATAAATACATAGAAAAAATTGAGTTAAATCACGGGCCATGGCATATTTTAAAACCGTACAACGTCCTTTTGCAAATTGGACCCTTGTCTTGACCTAGTTTGATGAAATTTTTGGATCCTTCCCAAAATTTTTGCCCCAGTGAAGAAGATGACATAGACTTCCTTGCAAGTGACAGAGAGTTGCGAATTTTTGAGGTCCTCTCAAAAATTCTGCCCCAGTTACAGCTTGTTAACCGAAACACCATGAAAATGTAACAAAATCACCGAGAACCTTCGAAAGGGGAGAAGAAAAATTTATAAAGATATAGACCGAGTCCCACAGGGACGCCTACGTATCCCTCTTAAACGGGAATCAGGTCCAACGTAGTTCAGGTTACAAGATAGAGCGAAAAGAAACAAAATCCCAATCTAAATGTAGTATATCTTAACCGCGTCTGAGTTGATAGGCTTGGGCCAGACTTCACCATACATCTCTGCTAGGATAAGTGCTCCTCCTGTCAGCACTCGGTGAACTATGTAAGGACCTTGCCAATTAGGCGATAACTTGCCTTTAGCTTCATCTTGGTGTGGAAAAATCCGCTTCAAAACCAGTTGCCCAGGCATGAAAAGTTTTGGCCGAACTTTCTTGTTAAAGGCTTTGATCATCCTGTTCTGATAAAGTTGACCGTGACAGACTGCATTTATCCTTTTTCCCTCAATGAGTGCTAGTTGCTCGAATCTACTTTGCACCCATTCTGCATCATTCAGTTCTGCTTCTTGAATGATTCTCAAAGAGGGAATTTCCACTTCAGCTGGTATCACTACTTCATTACCGTATACCAACATATAAGGTGTAGCACCAGTAGACGTTTGGAGAGTGGTGCGATATCCCAACAAAGCAAAGGGCAACTTCTCATGCCAATGTCTATAGTTGTCAATCATCTTGCGCAGAATCCTCTTGATGTTCTTGTTTGCAACCTCTACGGCTCCATTCATTTGCGGCCTATGCAGTAGAATTTCGGTGCTTAATCCTGAAGTTTTCACACATCGTGCTCATTAGTCACTATTCAGATTAGCACCATTGTCGATAATGATTGATCCAGGTACCCCAAATCAGCAAATGAGATGGTCGCGGACAAAATCTGTCACCACTTTCTTTGTGATAAACTTTTGAGAGGTAGCTTCAACCCACTTAGTGAAGTAGTCAATTGCAACCAGAATGAATCTATGTCCATTAGACGTTGTAGGCTCAATGGGCCAATTACATCCATTCCCCAAGCTGCGAATGGCCAAGGCGAGCTTGTGGCATGAAGCTCATTAGGAGGAGCTCGAATCACATCGGCATGGGTCTGACAGTGATGGCATCTTTACACGTACTTGATGCAGTCCGTCTCCATAGTCAACCAAAAATAGCCAGCTCTCAAGATCTTTTTCGCCAACACGAAACCATTCATATGGGGTCCACAGGTTCCAGTGTGAACTTCCTCAATCAAAGTTGTTGCCTCTTTAGCATCCACACATCTTAGCAATCCCAAGTCTGGAGTCCTCCTATAAAGGATTTCCCCGTTTAGGAAAAACTGATTGGCCAGCCTCTAAATCGTGCATTTTTGGACGCTTGTAGCATGCTCAGGATAACCCCCATTTTTCAGATACCCTTTGATATCGGTATACCATGGTTCACCGTCTGGTTCTTCCTCAACATGAAAGCAATAAGTCGGCTGCTTATGTATGTGAACAGGAATGGGATCAATGTAGTTCTTATCAGGGTGCTGGATCATCGAAGCAAATGTAGCCAGAGCATTCGCAAATTCATTCTTTATTCGGGGAACATGCTGAAACTTAATCTTGACAAACCTCTTGAATAATTCTTACACACAATGCAGATAGGGAAGAATCTTCGTGTTCTTCGTGGCCCATTCTCCCCTTACTTGGTGCATCAGCCGATCTGAGTCTCCAATTACTAGCAACGACTGCACGTTCATGTACACTGTCACCCACATATCCAAGATGCAGGCTTCATACTCAGCCATGTTGTTAGTACAAGGAAATCGCATCTTGGCTGATACGGGGTAATGCTGCCCAGTTTCTGATACTAACACTGCTCCAATGCCCACTACTTTGAAGTTTGCTGCTTCGTCGAAGAATAACCTCCAACCACCGTACTCTTCGGCAATATCTTCTCCTATGAAGGCTACTTCCTCGTCAGGAAAGTATGTCTTCAGTGGCTCATATTCCTCATCTACAGGATTTTCTGCCAAATTGTCTGAAAGAGATTGTCCTTTTACAGCTTTCTGCGTAACGTAGACAATGTCAAATTCACTTAGCAATATCTGCCACTTGGCCAGCTTCCCTGTAGGCATGGGCTTTTGAAAGATATACTTCAACGGATCCATCCTGGATATCAAATAAGTTGTGTAGGCAGACAAATAGTGCCTCAACTTTTGAGCAACCCAAGTCAAAGCGCAACACGTCCTTTCCAACAGAGTATACCGGGCCTCATACGGTGAGAACTTCTTGCTCAAATAGTATATGGCTTGCTCCGTTCTCCATATCTCGTCATGTTGTCCCAAAACACAGCCAAAGACATTTTCTAGCACGGAAAAATACAGGAGCAAAGGTCTTCCCTGTTCTGGTGGCACTAAAACTGGAGGCTTCGACAGATAATCTTTGATTCTATCGAAAGCTTGCTGACACTCAGGAGTCCATTCAATAGAAGCATCCTTTTTAAACAATTCGAAGATAGGTTCACAAATAACCGTTGACTGAGCAATGAAACGGCTAATGTAGTTGAGTCGTCCTAAAAAGCTCATAACTTCTTTCTTACTTTTAGCGGTGGGAGCTCTTGGATGGACTTAATCTTGGTTGGATCCAACTCAATACCTCGACGGCTGACGATAAACCCCAATAATTTTCTTGACGGAACCCTAAATACACACTTTGCCGAATTTAGCTTCAGATTATACTTCCTCAATCTGTCAAAGAACTTTCTGAGGTCTGCCAGATGATCTGAGCTTCTCAATGACTTGATGATGACATCATCCACATAAACCTCAATTTCCTTGTGAATCATGTCGTGAAAGATGGTAGTCATGGCCCGCATGTAGGTGGCTCCAGCATTTTTCAGCCCGAATGGCATTACCTTGTAGCAATATACGCCCCATGAGGAAAGGAATGTGATTTTCTCAGCGTCCTCTTCATGCATTCTGATCTGATAATAACCAGCAAAACAATCCACGAACGACTGTGTCTCATGCTTGGCACAATTGTCAATAAGGATGTGGATGTTTGGTAACGGAAAATCATCTTTAGGGCTGGCTTTGTTGAGATCCCTGTAATCTACACAACTCTGACCTTTCTGTCCTTCTTCGGTACTAGCATGATATTGGCCAACCAAGTGGGATATTCTACCACTTTTAGGATTCCGGCGTCGATCTGCTTGGCTACCTCTTCTTTGATTTTCAAACTCATGTCAGGCTTGTATTATCTCGGCTTTTGCTTCACTGTGGGATACGCTGGATCAGTAGGCAACCTATGCACTACTATGGAATGGCTGAGCCCGGTCATATCAGCATATGACCAGGCGAAGATGTCTTTATACTCTTTCAGAAATTCTATGTACTCTTCAATCTCATCTTTTGGCAAGTGAGTGCTGACTTGAGTCTCTTTGGGTGTTTCTGAATCTTCCAAAATTACCATGTCGATCTCTGTCAGATTGGCCTTGGGCTTGTCCTTGAACTCTTCGATTTCCCTGACAATTTCAGCAGGTAACTCATCTTCTTCGGCTTCTAATGAATTGCCTGTGTTATGTCGTAAAGTTTCATTACAAGCCATGGCCTTAGATTCAACTCGTTCGATATTAGAAATGCTGAAAATAAATAAAATTGAATCAAAAATATTAAAGAGAAATAATTTTATAAAAATCGATCAGAATTTGACATAATACTCAAAAGAAAATTCACAACTTTGAAAACAAATATTTATTTTGAACAAAAAATGGAAAACTGGTCCTTTGGTCTACCCAGATGCCCGGCGAGCTCTGGAGAGAGTGGCTGTCCAATTGGCGGTTCTTTGAACTCCGGCTTCCTGTTGTGGAGCCCCTCCTTACTCCCCGTTGCCAATGGAGTGACAGCTATTATCATCCAAAAACAAATCCGTTAGACTGAGCAGCACGGCGTCTTCTTCTGCCCGCTTAACATGTAGAAAACCATCAGAGACGAAGGTTTGTTGAAGAGAAGTTAATGGGTTTGGCAACAGAAAACTTCTCTTTCCCAGGGGATATTTCCAATTGTGCAGCTCTTCTTCAGTAGGTTGATATCCCAATCCAAAAGTCGTCTTTTGCGTTGCCACCTACAACGGCTCAGAGATTCCCTGTAATTTGACTCCAAGACCCCGACCTGGTTCAAACCCCAACCAAAGTAGCATACTTAGGATCTTATCACTCCACCATCTACCTTCCTCGACGACACCGAAAAGCTCTAGGGTGTGGAAACTTTCCCCGTTCAGACCTCCCTTTCCTTCAATGACAGGGATAACAGGAGCAGTGTAAATTGGACGGCTTTCATCCCCGTGGACCACGACTTCTTAATGGTCCCATTCAAACTTCAGGCATTGGTGCGGAGTTGAAGGCACCGCTCCAGCAGCATGAATCCATGGACGTCCTAATAGCAAATTGTAAGAGGCTGGGATGTCCATTACCTGGAATGTCATGGTGAATGTGGCAGGGCCAACTAGCATGTCCAGTTCAATTTCTCCAACAGTGTCCCTTTGTGACCCGTCAAACGCTTTGACATTCATCTTCCATTGTTAGATTCGGGCGAGGTCAACTTTTAGCCGGGTCAAAGTATTTAGCGGACAAATATTTAAACCAGAGCCTGGGTCAATCAATACCTTGGTGATGAATTTGTCCGAGTGCTGCACTGTGATATGCAGCGCTTTGTAATGAGCCGCGCCTTCCACGGGCAATTCATCTTCATGGAATGATATTTTTTGGGCCTCAAATACCTGACCCACCATGTTAGCCACCTTACTGCTAGAAATATTTGCAGGAATGTAGGCTTCTCCTAACACCTTAATCAAAGCCTTTTGGTGTTGATCAGAGCTCCAGAAGTGATAAGATAGAAATTTGAGCCTGGGTCTTGCTCAATTGTTCTACCACCGATTACTCCTTCGCCTGCACCTTTTTCCAGATCCCATTTTCTGCTTCCACTGCTGGCTGCTTTCCTTTATCAGCTCCTTGAACCAAGGTATCAGGAGTGTATACTCTTCCAAACCATGTCACTCCTTGTGCCGCATCTGCCTCCAACACCTTCGTTTTGTGTGAGGCATTTTCCTTGTAACTCCAAGGTACTTCTTGTATGAAATTGGAGCAGCTCTTACTACCGTGAAGGGACGCCTTGGTGTAGCTACCTCAACCTCGAACGGAGGGCGAACCTGTACTCTCCTAGATAAATCTGAAGAAGAACCTGCTCCGTATTCAATCATCCCAATAGTTTTTGGCAGGTCCTCAGCCTCATTACATGGAATCATGTTCACTTGGTGATTCGGCAGAGGATTACTTGTCACATTCGGTGCTGGATCCTTGAGGTGAATAACCTTGGTGTCAATCAACATCTGTATTTTGTCCTTCAAAGACCTGTAGGACTCTATGGTGTGCCCCCTCATTCCCGAGTGATACATGCATATTTTGTTGTAGTCGTACCACTTAGCTTGGGTATCGATCGGGAGTGTAGGAATAGGCTCAATGTAACCAGCTTCTTTCAATCTCACATACAGCTGGTCAATTGGTTCGGCTAAAGGGGTATAAGTTTTTGTTGGCCTAAATTGAGCCCTAGGCCTTTGGTTTGGTGAGAAAGAAGGTCGTGAGTGAGAAGGTCGTGGATAAGAGGGCTGTGTGTTATAAACGGGATAAGTGGGGGCTTGGTAATATGATGGAGGTGTTTGAAAATGGGTCGGGGAGGGAGTTTGATATGGAGCTTGATAGGGATGGAGATTTTGATATGGTGATGGAGCTTGATAAGGTGATGACGGAGTGTGATATGGTGGAGGTGGAGTTTGGTATGGTGAAGTTTGGTAGTGCGAGGTTGGCATTTGGTAGTGTGGGGTTGGAGTCTGCGGTCTGTAAACATAACTTTTCGGCCCTTGGGCCATCATAACAGTTCCAATTTCCTTCTTCTTGCGGCTTTCCGAAGCAGTTCCGGACTGCAAGGCTTTGTTAGCCGCTTGTAGTGCATTCAGGTTGATAATGGTACCATCCTTGATACCGTCCTCAATCCTCTCTCCAAGCTTGATAATTTCTGCAAAACTTTTTTCGCTGACCAGCATCAATCTGTCATAAACTTGCGGGTCTAAAGTCCGCATAAAAATATCCTTCATTTGTGACTCCTCCATTATGGGTCGCACTTTAGCGGCTTCAGCCCTCCAGCGAGTTGCGAATTCCCTAAAAGTCTCGACGGGCTTCCTCTTCAGGTTTTGGATGTAATGCAAGTCGGGTGCATTTTCTATGTTGAATCCAAAACGTTCCACAAAGGCTGTTGCCATTTCTGCCCAGGTAAACCATTTTTTCGGATTCCGCTCTACATACCAGCTGAGAGCTTCACCGGTCAGACTTCGCATGAACAACTTCATCCTTATTGTCTCATTCCATCCTACTCCTACCAGTTTGTCGCAATATAATCTCAGGTGGGACCTTAGATCACCAGTTCCATTAAACAGTTCGAACTTTGGAGGTTTGTACCCCTCCGGTAATTCGACATCAGGATGTATGCACAGGTCTTCATAATCTAGGCCCGTTATTCCCTTGTTACCTTCAACATTTTGCAATCTGTTGTTTATCTTCTTCAACTCTTCTGCTAGAGTCTGAATCAGTATATCCTTTTTCTAAGGTTCGGATTCCTCAAGATGATGAGTTACAGGTGCCGTCTCCACATAGATCGGGTTGGTATGGGTGCGGGCGTAGGCTGTATTTATATGGGTTGGAGGAGGTATTTATTGAGCTGGTGATGGGTAATGGACGATAGCTGGAGCTAGCAGATGTGGATAAGTATATGGAGGGTATTGGTAATGTTGGGTGGAGTGTCTTGTGGTGGAGCTGCAGGTTGTGAGGACATGGGAAGATTGGCTGGTGCTTTTGAAGTCGAGGCATCAGCTTGCGTCCCAAATAGTGCTGCCTGGGTATTTATGTTGCGAACCTGTGCTAACTCTTCTTGAAGCTCAAAAATTTGCTGCTCGAGCCTCATAATTATCTCATTGTAACCTGGAGGGCCGGCCCCTTCGAAGTTGTCCCGTTCATTTCTGGGTGTGTCGCTACCACTGTTGTTATGTTCATCCATGTTGTCCTTTCCTTTGTTGCGGTTAGGAATGGAAGGAGGAGAAGGAGGAGCCCCTTTTGATCTTGTGTAGTAATCCATGTTTGCACAGATCAACCTTTGGAAAGGGGAAAAATAAGACCAACACAAACAAATCATAATTAGTAATAGAAGTTAGAAATAATATTGATTAAAGTAAAGATCAAACAAAAATAGTGACGTATTTCTTAATTTTGGGGCCTCTTTTATGCCAGAGGTAAGCCTAACGAGTTTGAGAGGAACTTGTTATTAAGTATCGTCATTTTGCTCCCAAAATAAACCCAAAATAAAACTTTATTACAATAAAAAATTTCAAGAATTACAACAAACTAAAAAAAACATTAACTCTTGAAAATTTCTTCATCGATGTCTGGCTTCTTTGGATCTTCTAGTGCTTTGTCAAAACGGTGACGACTGGATAGAAGGTAGGCCAATGCTAGATCTTTCCCCATAGCTCCACTATTCAGGCATTCTTCTCCATGTTTGCTGAACTCATCACACAAATCCTATATCCTCAAATCCAAACCTAAAGCCCGATCTTTCCAATACTCCAATTCTTTTCCCATCTCAGCAATTTCTTTGGCATTGTCATCGTGTAACTGTCGATGACAAGCCTCAGAATCTTAGACCTTTCTTTTTAAACCGTGATAAAGGGTTTGTGCTTGAGCCTCCTTATCCTCTACATGCTTGCCTCGTTTGACGCTCGCTATTGCAATACTAGCCCAATCATCATGTAGCCACTCAATATACCCGGTTATGTAGCCTGCCTGATATCGGTCAACCTCTATGCTCTTCTCATCGAGTTAAATCTTTTTGTTCCATGCTTTTGCAATGTCTAAAGCATGCGGAACAAAGTCGTCCTTATAATCCACTTGGTATGCTTCCAAGTCAGCAACCCTGGGTGTTATTTGCATTCTTCCATCCTGCCGCATTGTTCGCATCGGAGAGTACGGTTGGAGACCTCGTAGTCCTATCAAGACCAAGTAGTATCGGGACTTGGTATATACAACAAAGTTGGATCTCGGAAACCAGTCGAACATCCACTACACAGAGTCTTCGGTCAAGTTACCCAACATTTGACCCCATTTCTCCACCTCTTCGGGCCGTTTTATTGGCTTAACTCCTTTGGTGACCCTATAATGGTGAGTGGCAATGTGATCGATTTCTGTAGGCCGAGGCATGGTTGGATTGCCATGCACCTTTGAAGATGTTCAATAAGCCAGAGCTGAAGCAATAAGATACATCCCTCGAAGTGCTTAAACCCATTTTTGCACTTCCCCAGAGATCGGTAAATGTCGACAACAATCATTAGGACAATAGTGCAATTTCCTTTGTCAATACCTTTGCATAAAGCGTGGACAACTGAAACAAGTCGAATATCGATGTCTTCCTCAGCTCCTCGTGGGAAGACCACCATCCCTAAAAATTAAACCAAGAAAGCAAAAATTCGTTTGCTCGTCCATGAGTCTAGATCGGAACTCTCTTCTTTGTAAATTTTTCGAGAAGAACTATGACCGAATCGGTTGAGCAAATATTTCCTCGGTATCCTCCCCTTCATCACAAAGGATACCATGTCGCTACCTTGCAATCCCAATTTATCACGAACATCTTCTAGGGTGACACGTTTGGGTATGATCATTTCCGCTTTTTCCCACTTCCTATTCCTCCATAATAAGCTTACGTTTTCAACGCACCCCCCAATTTCTTCCAACAACGGGGTCATTTCAACCTCACCAAATCTGAATACCACTCTTTTCTCGTCGCATAAAACTGTGGCTGCTTCTATGAGTTCTCGACAGGGAGGAACTTGTATAAGGGAAGAAAAATGTCCCAATACTTTCCTTACCTCGTTCTATCCGTATTCTCCCAAATCCAACCACCACGCTTTCATGCCTACAAGCATGCACCAAACCATACCGAATCTTGGGTAAGAAGTTGGGAGACTCATTGTGCCTGCAGCAAAAGGAAAGTTAGACTAACCTACCCACCCGGGAGCAAAATGACATTACTTTAAACAATGTTTCTTTCAAAAAATGCACATAATTTATGGATCGCCTTTTTTCTGGATTTTTAAAAATCCCTTAAGACTTAGGGCAAGTTTTCTATTTAAATCTTGACGTACCATGGACGTCGCGATTTTTATAAGCTTGAAATGATGTGCATGCCTTACTAAAGGCGTGCACGGTCATGTTCTAGGAATAAGAGTGGGTATGACACGGTTTCCTCGAGCGGACAACTCGAGAGTGAGGAAGCTTATGACCGTCGACGCACCACTAATTGACCAAATCACATGACAATCCTCGAGGTGTTTTAAAATGGTGAACGGCCGTGACACCACGCAACCGTTGTCGTGTGTGATAGTGTAAAATTTCCAAGTGGGGGAAATATGAACGATATGCCTGTTAATAAAAAATTATGACATTTCATAAATTAACGATTACATATGAAAATAAATAATAAACAATAACAAAAAAAACAAGGAAAGAAAACGGTTAGTAACTTTATGGAAAAGTCAAAAATAGGTAAAAATAAAAGAAATTAAATTGGACATTTAGCAAATTCAAACTCAAATAAGACCCCATTTAATTAACATGTATTGGTTAAAGCCTAAAATCCCAGCAGAGTCGCCATGCTGTTGCGCCCCATTTTTCCTTGCGGAAAGCGGGATATAACATGTGACGTCTCTTAAGGGTTTATTAATTTGAAGAGTCTCCACCTAACGAATTAAGGTGTGTTAGGGCACCGTTCTAATCTAAATTTTGTTACCTAGGTTAACAGAGTCGGACAAGGACTTAAATAACCTCAAAAGGAAGGTGTTAGGCACCTTTCGAGGTCCACAAAGGTGGTTCACGGCCGAATTCATTAATATGAGAATTTTACTAAGAGATCAAATAAGACTTATTTTAACCTATATTGTTTGTATTTAAAATGGTTGATAAAAGAAATAAACAATGAAGAATTAAACTTGGTTTAGACAAGCGAGAAGAAAGAATTTGGACAAAATAAAAATTAAAGAAAATTTATCTTATTTTAATTTTTCTTAGCAATAAATACAAAAGTTGTGGCAACTAAAGTAAGTAAAAACATAAATAATAAAAATAGAACAATTTATTAAAACAAACAAATAAATAAACATTTATTTAATTATGGGGTCGAACCTCATTGAGGCGCCTACGTATTCCTTAAGGGAATCAGGTCGAACGTAGTTCTACAAAAGGATTGTTTGACCTAATGGGATCACCCCGTGCAACATAAATAATACTTCGCAATCCTTTGAATTGCTCGTATTATCAGCGAGCACAGACTATCACTTCCCATCTACCCACCTAGTTGATTAGTTATTTAACTTAAAACGCTCTGAGTGACCAAACTAATCGCCCTAGCATTTGCCTACCCGTCCCAAACCTAATGTCCAAGAGGCATTGGACACTATCTTAGATTTTTGGGGGGCTAAAAAACCTAAGGTTGTAAAAAAAACGACTAACCGCAAACAAAACAACAATTAGGCAGATAACAAATGAAGGTTTCAGCTAAGCCTCTACAAAACAGATTTCAGAAGTGCAGTTATGTCGAATAGGCATGGTTTCTAATGCAGAGAGTTAAATGCGACAGAATGCGTAAGTTAAACAGATTAATTTTGATCTTATATGCATAATTCCTAAAAGAAAACATGCATAAATCCTACAATCATATTGCTGATAGACATTACATTTAGCGCCTAAAACAGTATATGTCAAAAGATGTGTCAAGACATAATTCCTTATGATATTTATTCAATACATTTAACAATGATTAAACATGGTTTTGAACAGTCATCAAAAAGATTTCTTATGCACAGGATTTCAATTAATAGAAATCAAACCAGATAGCTATGAATAGGCAATTATTTACAATTTATTAGGCGAGTGCGATCACAATATGTTTTCAAAGAGTAGCTCAAAAATTAAATTTCGAATATAGATAGATGAAGATATTGCAAGGTTTATGCTTATTTACCTATAGACATGATATCTAGCCAATTATGGGAAGAAAACATATGGAATCAATCACGCGGTAAGAATGTCAATCAATCACCGTTAAATGAGATCAATATTAAATATAAAAGGGATAATATTATGAATCATGCCCCAAAGAGAAACGAATCAAAGCTGTAATTATACAAGTACCACATGCTCAAACAGAGAAATCAAAATATTTATATGTTATTACAAGCAGATTTTTGCAAAGGGACAAATAATCTACGACCATTTAAACGATTCTAAAAAATTAGAATTGATTTTATATATACCAAATATCAATATGATTTGAGAGATATGCAGATATTAATTATATATATAAATGAAACAAAGGAAGAACAATATATATATAAAAATGAAACAAAAAGGAAAACAGTATATATTACTAATATATATTATATATATTTTAATATACATATATATTATATATATTATTATATATAAATAACCAATATATATATATATATATATATATATATATATATTTATTATATATTATCATTTATATATATACTTACTATATATTTATTATATAATATTATAAATAAATGAAACAGAAAGAGAAAAAAACAGTATATTATATATATATATATATATATATATATATATATATATATATATGAATAATGTATATATAATAAATATGTATGTATAGAATAATATAATATATATACATATATATATTATTTATAAATATTTATTATATACATACATATATAAAACAAAGGAGAAAAATAAAAATAAACAATAAAATAAAAATTTACGGACAGATCGCAAATCTGTCCGGATTCATCGGCTGGGAGGTATTTCCAGGGATTATTTGTGGTGGGTTTCAGATGAAAAGAAGGAGAAGAGAAGATAGAGGAGGGAGATCTGGTGGCTGTCTGGTGGGAGGTGGTTTTTTCGGCGGTTGTTTGTTCCCGGTGGACAGTGGCGAGGGTGTGCGACGATGTCCGGTGGGGGTTGGTTTGGTTTTGAGCTTATTCGGCGGCCCGTTTGGTAGTTTTCCGGCGATTGTTGGTGAAAGGAGGGTGTGCAACGGTTGTTGGTATCGGGTGAAAGAGGAGAAGAGGAGGGCAGAGGGAGGTCGTTGAGGTGCGGTCGGCAATGAGGGAGAAGAGGTTTGAGGGGCGGTGTTTTCCGGCGATGGGAGAAGAGAGAGTGAAGGAGAAGAGTTAGAGAGGGAGTGGGGCAGCTGCACTATAGAGAGAGAGAGAGGGAAAATGAAAGTGTGTCTAGGGTTTGGGGGGGGGAGTAATTAAATAAGGAAAATGGGTTAGAATTAATTAGGACCGTCCGATTAAAATGGATAAGCGGCTGGGATTAAATTCTAGGATAAATGGATTGGGTCGCAGGTTAATTGGGTCGTCCAGATGGCTTATTGGGTTAGGAATTAATTTAGGCTGAAATTGAATTTAAATAGTAGCCAAAATTGATCAAAAGTGGCTAAAATTGACATAAATTAAATAGAAAGTGGCCAGGTTTGAAATAAATTGGATGAAATTGGATTATAGTTGCTATTAAATTAATAAATATACTACAATTTAATAAATAGATAATAAAGTAATTTAAATTATGAAAAAATCAC